>CM071632.1:7204513-9644513 GCA_036419045.1 Scirpophaga incertulas | reverse complement strand
TAATGTGGAATAAATAACTCCATATAAAGTTTTTGAGTTCGCGTTAAACTTATTAATGTGATTTGTACCCCTTATTTCGTTTTGTTATATCTAAATGACATTACTATATACCTACGCAGTATCATCTCTGCCATCAATCATTTTATCACATAATTACACACTTTTCTAGGCTTACCCACGAAAAGCAAATTTACTTATCATAGAAAAAAATCTCAAAATAACTGCTAATTAATGCACATTATTGTATGTAAAAAATATTTTTATTAATGAAATGTGGTATTTAATGACTTTCAGACAATATTATTTATTTATTGGTTTAACCATTTCCACTCACATACAAAAAACATCCATCTGCTATGATTTTTAAAACTGTAAAAATAAGGAGTTGGCAATCTATCCTTTTATTATTTATCCATGGCAGAGGTGTAATAACACAAACACTGTGCTAAGTTTTCCAGTCCCAGTGTAATATAGGAAAAGGATTATTGCCACTGGCCAGACAATTCGCAGAGATGTCATCGTTTAGTCGGCTCTTACGACAATCACAAGAATTGGGCAGCAGCATATGTATTCTTAATCCGATACCGCACAGAATACTGCTCTACAATTATGTTTTATTTTTTCATTAAGATATCTTTTTATTCGAAAGACTTGTAAGTGTAGGGCGAACCTACAAATCCGACAATATGTTGGTAAAGATACTTCTTATAATATTGTCATAATCAGCGTATCACATCATCATTTGTACGTTCCCAACACATCTTATAAAATAGCTAAACGAATTAGACAGATTTTTCTTACCTCTAAAGTTTGATGTAATTTTGAACTCTGAAATTAAGTATTTCAAATAAGTGAAAACAGATTTAAGAAATTAAAACATGGTCGTATAATATAAAAATAACCGCATCTTTAAGTTCCAACAAAAATTTTATTGCGTAATAAAAATGCCAACTCAGTAAATCCCAGATTACAATTTCAGGTTAATGGTATTGTCAATTCACTTCGTTCGTTGTTTTGGCAACATTACTTAATAAATGTAAAATGGTGGATGCCTACCTATTATTCTCGAGAATCAAAATACCAGTTGTTTTGCTTTCAATTAATATTTTAATTGTTTGAACAAATTGTAAGTACAATAAAAGTACCTATACACAAGTTGAGCTAAATGATGAGTAAGTACCTAGTCAAACTTTGTTAACTAATAAATAAATTTCCATTACGTTAAAACTAACAGCTTTGCTGTATTTTACGATGAGTTACCAATTATTTTATTACTTTCTTAACACGTCTCTCATTGTAGATAAATAAATAATTATCTATTCGATAACAAAAAATTGAAATTAGAAATTTATTTGCATGTGAAATAAACTTATTTGTAAATGTCAAACAAATCGCGACCTATGTCTACCGACAAATTTGGGAACAAACGGGGAAAATTCAATATTCGATCACCGTTTGAATGGACGTGTTTGTCAATGAGAATGACAAGTACTTAAGTTCGCCGCTCTGTAGATTAGTACATTACTGCAGCGGCCAGCAATAGAGGCATTGATGGACGAACGTGTACATATGTAAGTCCATCAATGCCTAGTTGTGGCCAAGGCTTGTATAGTACTTTTCTCAAATAATGCGCGGAAATTAAAACTAACTAGTACCAAGCAGAACTTTTATTTGAAAATACAGTTTTTTCATTATAAAACAGGTTTTGTTTTTGCAAGCCAGTTCGGATATTTAAATAAAACTGATAAGTTGCCTCCTTGGCTTGCAATTTTTCGGAGCAACAAATCGTTCCATTTTTAAAATACACCATAGATATGAATTTACATGTACTATATTTATTTGGCCGCTAAGACACGACAGTTATGGATTTTCATACATTTTTTGCCGGCCACTGCTCGCATGTATTTGGCCAGTATAGCAATTTCGATTTATCTCGAAGAAGGTTGCCAAAATAATGCTCAAATTTCCAAGCATGTTTGAGAAAATAAATTTATAAATATCTAAATATTATTGACGTAAAATAATCTCTCTTTTTAGGGTGGACCTGACCTGACCTGACCAGCCTCTGACCTTGATTTACCAACATCATTAGGTACTCGAGAAAAACGAGAGAAATAGAAAAACTAATTACATTAGAAAAAGAAAGTGCGCAGGAAATTTGTTCTTTATCTTACATTACCTAATATTTTTGAGTTTCTATATTTGCATTTTATTTCGTCCGGACCGGTATTTTCAATAAAAAGACTAGACGTCTTAACCATTCAGCTACTGAATATTACCCGTCCCAATTGAAAATTTAATCAACATTCTTTATCTTTTACTTTGTCAAGTCAAAGTAGACTTTATTCACTAATAATAGCTATGTAGGTATCTTTATTCTCAACTAACTTTCACGAACTCTTTAAAGATTTACAAGTTTATTCACTATTCAATCTGTCTGAAATTTCGCATAGCCATTTCGTTCACCTGATAATTTAAAGTTCATTAATTAAACTCTTTAAACAAATATAATATAAATTAATTTAAGGAACTATGTTTCAATTTTAACTTAATTAAAATTACGTATTCATAAATTATTTCACGAAAAGTTCGCCTCGTTATTAAGTAGGTACGTAAATTGCACACAGAAACTCATTTAGACTTTCAGGCATTCTAGTAAATATTACATAGCTACTTCACATATTAATCTTTCATTAGGATATTAATATCAGATTTTAAGTTCAATTTGAAAAAAAATCTTTTTGTTTACGATTCACTTTATGTTGATATCTGTCTCGTTAAACATGTATTCACTGTCTATTTTTTGGAAGAATTATTGAATCGAAATTTTTCATGTTCGTATAGGTGCTATAATCTCGTATAGACACATACTTTAGGTAAGTACTAATTCAATAAATCCGAAAATGTTATTGCGTAATCTATAAATAACGACGTCCTGTAACTATCATTCCCATTAAATAAGATGCAGTGTAAACTAATCTGAATATCCCTAGTACCATCTTCCGCCGTAAATCATACATACACCATAATTTATTACCGATTCAATTTCCCCACCTACATGCTCATTGTTTATTACGCTGTACCCACTCAAACAAAAAGGCTGCGTTATCATAAACTCGACGAATGTCAAGAAAAAAATCTCAGAGGCACAGACTCCTTTAAATAAAACAAAAGAGGCCACAATGACACGTCGGTAAAACAATTGACTATGGATCTATGAACTATGGCATAACGACAATAACAGCGCATTCGAATTTTGAATCTCAAATGCTTATAATAAGCACCAGTTTCATCTAAGAGGAAGTTGGGATTTGAATCTGTACGACACGCGTGAAAATAAAACGGTTACATATTTATAAAATGGAATCGATTTTTAAATGGGCCAATGGCGGCCGCTCTGGGAGGCGGGAGGCGGAAGCTCCACCCAACGCTCGTTGTCAGATGAATGTCCCGCGCTTTTTTGCTCATTCGCTCACAGAGCTCGGTTGGAGAGGATGTTAATCGTGTATGTGTGATGCAAACGTTAAATTGTCTTTATGGACTCGCCATGATTTACTGGGCAATAATAAAAAATTCTGCTTGAGCGAAACAGTAGACCTTTTTATCTTTATCTTCCTCTTAATCTATATTAAATTTCAATGACATATTAAATTGATAAACAAGATACAATAGTTAGAATCACTCCATCATATCAAATGTATTATTTTTTTTTATTACTTAATTATTATTTTATAAGTTTTTCACAAAGCAAACTTAATAATTGTACACTCAACCTTAGACAAATCACCAATAAATTCGTATTAATTAGACAACATAAAGACAGTATTTTTAAATAGTTATGACGTACAGTCAGCAACATGAAGATTTATATTTACACTAGGAAACCAGCTGCTATTACAAACGACATAAGAGCCGTGTCAAGGTCATCATGTAAGTGATGTGAAGCGTTGCTGTGTGTACTTACACGTACAACAGTGTTATATTGGAAAACTAAAATTACATGTCGACCAAAAATAATGGTGACCAACACATTAAATTTAATTACTAATAAAATGTCGTGTAGTATGTGTCTGTCTTCGTAATCGGCAAAGAAAATCAATAAAAAAAGATAATTCAAAATACACTAGTTAATAAAAAATTATACCAAAGAATGTGCATCATACATCATCAGTCGTTTTTCTTATATTTTATTTCTAGTAGCTTATAAGGTGTGACATCGTCTTTAATATAAAATTTTATTGAATGCATTTTGATACTATTTGTTGTTTGTCATATTTCTTCGAATTGTAATTTAAACAAATTATTATTTAACATTCACTTATCTTTCAAAAATCACTCAACTGATTTTAATAAAACTTGCACTATTCCCATAGGTTTTTTTGCAAACTGGAATACTGTGTTGAAGTTATGGGCGCACATACACACATACATAAACTAATGATATTTAAATATACCAAAACTTCAAATATCATAATATTTCATAAATAGGTCAAATTGAATACCTCATTCAGGTGCCCAGCACCCGCTGCTAAAACATTGATCATGCACAGATTAGACTGGCTAAATTTAATGTTTTTATCTTTAATATACCTTAATTGAGCCAGTTCAATTGATATCGTGCCTTTGTCTCGTTACAAAATATTGATATTGCACGCCGAGCAACACTAGCGCTCGCCAATATAGCAGTGCGCTCCCAACTGACTATAGTTAATATAATTGATCTGAATATGTAAGAGAAGAAACTGATTGAAACAAAAGAAGGAAAGAAAGAAATACATTTATTGGACCACACAACAATATAATAAACCAATACATAATAATAACATATACCGTTGTATGATACCAAAACTGTGGCAAAATCAGTACCTATAAGCAGCAATCATAGCCTGTTGCACTAATATTCTGCTTGACACAGTAGAGACATCAGGCACGAGAAACAGCACAAAACAAAATTGATGACCGACATATCAAGGCAAAGCCCAAACGTCAAGATGTCTAAAAAACTAAGACATTTTTTGGAATTTTTCTTTCGAAATTTGACGCAAATACATGTATTTATAAATTTTAACCTTTAAAAGGAGAAAAATTGATTAGTGTAAATATCAACAATCATTCTTCGGGTTTCTGATTAGAAAAGTAACTACGAGTATCAATCAATCATGGTAGACTAAAAATAAAATCATCCCCTGATGAGGTACGATGGGGTTGAAAAGTTAAAATATAATGGAGTACAAACAGAAATAGAGATAGTTGAAACTACAAAGCTATTGAATTTGACGGTTTGCTCTGAAATTTGACGGGCAAATAACTCCGCGGAGTTATAAAACATATGCGTTACAACATTATATATCATAATGAAATTGTGATCGTGACAAATCAACATAATTTCAAGATGAGTTGTCAGGAAAAAAGCGCCATCTGTATTTTAATATACCAACAATTTTATTGTCTTTTTAATCGTCTGTCTAAACTTATTCACTAACTTATATATTCATCAAATTTGCAAAAAGTGAGATAAATAAAATGTTGTGAATTGATATTTTCAGGAAATCAGGAAGCGAAACCAGACTACTTACAAAAAGCCTTATAATAAGGCTCAAAGTCACAAAAGATAATGGAAAAGTAATGCTTGCAATTTCTCTGCATTTTAAAAAAATGAAATTCTGTAAAGACATGCTATGTGATCTTTTAAGTGGATATGTAAGAATACTTGTTCACTGTTCCGTTTCGTCCCCTTGATATACTAAGAACAGAGTGTGAAAGTGACCCTAAAACACTTGAACGTAACATAGATTGATAAAGTGTGGGTCTTTATGATTCTTAACCTTGTGAAGAGAACAGATGTCATTAGATATATGTATGTTATGTTAAAATTTCATTCACGTTGGTATATTTTATATTTAATCGCTGCCGCAAGTAGCACGAAACTAGTGGCGAACGGGAACGTCCCAGATAATTCAGCAGCTTACTGTGCGCCATCGCTTAATGCATGGGATTTTTCGAGTATCGCATCGTTTAGCGACTTAACGAGGATTGTTTAATGTTCAATTATCGATATCCACACGATTCACGCGACTAGTCTACCGATTGTACTTTTGATTTTGTACGTTTAGATTTTGTAGTTTACCTATAATAATTTATTAAATACTTATAGTATATAGTTTATAATAATTTATAATTTTCTTCTCTTATGTGTCTGTAGAATTTATTTCATATGATTTGCTTCCCAAAAAGAAATTTACTCATTTTCAAGATTTCTTACAAATTTTGAATATATCAAATGTTTGTACAATTAAAACAAGTACACAGATCAACATCTCAGACTACATTTTGCCATTGAGACAGCTCTTATGTAACCGGTTTAGCGGTTTTCATAGTTCAAATGCAAAGCCCGACGTGTTACCGACTGTACAACTAAACACTTTTTTTATCTATCCTTTAGAATTCGATGCATCCGCTTCCATGTTACGCAGTAGACACTCCATCTAAACTCCGGTCAAATCAATCATTCACTTCGTTACATCCGTCCAAAATGAATAACCAAATGAACGTATAAATAAGAATTGAGCATATTCTTAAATAAATATTGCGCTTACTCAAATAGTCAAACACGATTAACGAAATGCTACGCGCGACCCCAAACTTCTTGTCTGGAATGTCTATGGTCGTCCGCTTTTTCCCCGTGTTCCTTTTTTAAATATTCAAATCGAATAACCCAAATTAAGTAGCCATAAACGAAATCAGCTTCCAAATTTAAATATTTCATTCGCGCCCGTACGAGCGTGCGGCGTGATTTGTGCGCAGGAACATTGAGCTGAACGTGTGTGAGAGTTAGCTAAGGATGTATTTTTATCGATATATTTATTGTTGTAGCATTTATTGTTCTACCATTTAGTTTCATAAGCATCTAATAAAGCTAATCTCTTTAGATATATGCACTCTATCCTGTTAAAATTTATATATGTATATGCATTTTCTATAATCTAGTTGAAGTAACACAATTATTTATATAATCATTGTGTTCGAATTATATAATAAAGCATCAACAAGTTGAACATTACTAAATAATATTACATATATTGTTTAATTAATTACTTAATAATTAAACTAATAAGTTTAATTATTAAGTAATTAATTTTTGATGAATAATAATTTTTAATGATTGTGTGTCAATAAATGACATAAATTTGTAAAACACCTACGTACACAAAGCGTAGGAGGAATCCGTCACAAAGCTGCCTAAAGTGTGCCCTCAAGATTCTATTCACTCTAAAATAAATAAAAGGTACTGTATAAATAATACTCTTGTAATTTCTTCCCTTTATACTTACTTTCGGAACTACTACACTTTCGGGAAACATTTATAGTCTTATTAACAAAAATCTTATTAGTTATTTTTTCTTATTTTTTGGTAACCGGAAACTCAACGTTTTAAGGCACAAAAAATGGGAGTTGATCTGGACAACTTAATCATAAATTTGCTTTCTTTCCAGTAATATTGAACAATAATTTTGCTCAAGTGTCGCACTATATATCGACTGAACGATAATATAACACTACACTAAACTAAGTTTCGGTTATAATCAAATCAATAATAATTCATGTATCTACCGAAATGTAAAGGATTCTTGGCTATCTACCAAGTACATACGTAGTTGGTAGTGACTATTTGAGTATTCAAATGTCCTCACTACCAACCACACCGTTTAAAAATAAAACCTTGTTAATTTAGCAATAAAGTATAGATAGATCATGTCACTGAGATGAGTAGATAAATTGAGTTGCATAACCACTCGATACCCACGATTAAAATTACATTTTAATCGATAACAAATCTCAGTCGATCACTGAGAGATCATCCCTAATCCTTTTGTAGCCGCTTGCCGCCTGTTGATAAGGATACATTCTAAATTAGTAGAAAAGGAGACGAGAAAAAATGTAATAAAAAATATTTTATACATTTTTATTATTTATATTTTATCACGCACACAAAACGGGTAGCCGCTCGCTACCAGCGAACTGATATAAATTATATCATTTTTCACTACGACATGCCTAACGGGTGTAAAAAATGGCGGCTCATTGAGTCAACTTTAAAAGTTTTGCCGCGTTTTTATTCGTTTCCGGACGGTGAGATTCCAATATCTGACTGAGAACGTTGAATTTTGAACGATCATCACCAGTTTCATGTTTTTATAACTTACATTGCCTTTTCCTTTGAAGAAATTATTTTATTATCATACGTAGGACAGAAGTGGATGGTCCCATAGAGAAATTACACCGAGAGTTCAAATTTGACCTTTTTAATAATTCTATTGTTAAACTAAATGAAGTGTATAGGTAGTTAAATATTGGAATTTATAATTTGTGACTTTTGGATGCGCTGTGTAAAATAAGGTCCTTGAACTTAGATTTGGGTCAATGTCTTTTTTTTTCTGTTCTGTGGCAGTACAGGATACGTCATCATAACTGGTTCTTCCGATGATTTCGAATTCAAAATCGTTACAAAATTAAATATACGATGATTGTTTTTTTTTCTTGATACCCTAATTATTATCACAATAAAGTTTTATCATAATAAAATACATATTATTAGTCCAGGTAAAGTAAATAGCTTAAATTAAAATGTAAATAGGTATACTTCAACACAACAACACCAATTTATATGTAATTATATATTTGAGTTAAATTAACAGTTAATAATTAAAAGAAGAACCGGAAATAGCCTATTTATTAATATAACTACGTTCTTAAAAAACAATTTCATATATTTAAATAAGATGTTAGTGTTCGAGATGACTATTCATTTAGTGATTGCAATAGTATTGCATATTTCAATAGCGTATTGCAACAAAAAAGTATAAACTATGTATAAAATATCTCAGTGGCGTACACTCGAAGAGGCCTATGTCCAGCAGTGGACGAAGAGGGGCTGATGATGATGATGATGTATAATTGCGTTAAAGTCAAAACTTTGACACAATTATTTTGAATGAAGAATTATCTTATTTAAAATATATCAAAGTCTTTCAAATTTATCTATTTACCGTTACTATGGTGCTGAAATTATTCTGCATAGTCACATTTTTTCATGCTTTGATTTTGATCTGTTATCTGACACTTCAAAATAAACTCAAAAAAAAAAAACCAGTATCTCTATTGAAGGCATTTATCCAAATTTTAAGAATGCTAATACAAATTTAATTCATTTACAAAATTAAATCAGCAATGTACCCAAATTACGGGTGTTCCTCAGGGATCGATATTAGGATAACGGCTTTTCCTTTTTTATATTAATAATTACCTAAGTATAGACAATAGTCCCTTGCCACTGTCCGGATACTTTGCAGAAATAAAATTGTCGTATATTCATTTTAAAGGCTCTTGTTATTATCTATTGCTTAAAGTATCCGCGGGTAGAGAATGTAACACCTTAAGGCTATCACCACACAGACTTCTTAAAAAAAATATTATCAAAATAGGTGAATGTGGTGGACACACAAAATTTATTTAAATAGTGGATAGTAAACTATAAATATCCACCATGCCTACTTAGAAAAATTATCGGACGAGACCACACCGATACTGTTTTCAAGAGGAGCTACGAAATAATGGATACGTGCAGACTTATAGAAAAAATATATATGCAGTGATTACATAAAAAATATCCTGTTTTAAAGATGAAGTTCACTAGGCTGGCGTGATGTGCCCCACATGGGCCTAGAAAACTCGGGGGGGGTTTTAGTGGGTAGGCCGGTCCTGTCAGACCGGAGAGCCCCACACACGGCCGCGCCTTGCCAGCGCGGTGTCACGGGGCATAAAGTGCGTTTCCTCTCTTAAAAAAAAAAGGCTGGCCTGATGGTAATTTTACACACATACATGTCGGCAAATTTGAAACTGTTTTGACTACCGAGGCACAGCGTGACTTTACCATGTCAAACCGACCGGAAAGCTATACCAGCGCCCCAGTTGACATGGTAGCACCTAGCCAGCGCGGTGTCACGGGGCATAAAGTGCGTTTCCCCTCTTTAAAAAAAGGCTGGCCTGATGGTAATTTTACACACATACATGTCGGCAAATTTGAAACTGTTTTGACTACCGAGACACAGCGTGACTTTACCATGTCAAACCGACCGGAAAGCTATACCAGCGCCCCAGTTGACATGGTAAAGTCGCGCTGTGCCTCGGTAGTCAAATCAGCTTTGTCAGTTTTGCCGACAAGCGCGTTCCGTCGACATACCAACCGGATGGCGATATTAGCGCCACATTTGACACGGTAAAGTCTCGCTCGGCACAGTCGGCAGTCAAAACAGTTTCAATTTTGCCGATATGCATATATTCTCACGCCTTATTTCCATGGGGGTGGCACAGTTTTCTACTTGCTACGATCGAAATATACTTCCCCAGCTTCCTCGATTTTCATTAATACTTTATTGCACGCTCGTCGGCTACGAGTATTCTTGATACTTGTATTTTGACACTTGCAATTCAAAATGACAAAACAAAACTAATTAAGATGCAAATACACTAACGCTGTATGTATATAACAATATGAGCCGTGCCCACTTCGTTGGGCATAATATTAATAATCCCCGAAGCGAGCACGACCGCGAACCGAATTAAACCCGAAGCCAACGCGCGCCGTCCGCTGCCCGTTTTTTCTTCGATTCACTTTGCAAAACGGACTACTACGTAAAAGCCTTTTTATTTTTCGGTTTTTTATATAACCTATGACACTCAGCAATAATGTGACTTTCTATTGGTGAAAGAATTCTTAAAATCGGTTCAGTAGATCCCAAGATTACCCCCTTACAATTTAACAAATATACAAACACACAACTTTTACTTCTTTATAATTTTTTTCGCATTATTAAGCAAAACCATAATCGAATATATCATCCATTATTATACATTTTTGTTATTTATAAATCAATTTGACAATAGAAATTCAATAATCATTAATATGTTAGATTTATAGGTACTGGTATTTTCTATAAAAACAAACATTTTTTAAACCAAATTGTTAATTTAAGCTATATTCTCGAATCCATTGGAACATATACAAAAACGTTCATCAAAACACACACGGTTGGAAGAATTACCTATAGATATTTTAAATACACACGCTGACTATTTTTTTTGGTTGAAATAGCTCCCAGATTGAAATTTTTGGGTTGTTTTTCATATTTTAACACTAGTTTTGCTCGCGAGCTTCTTTTAGCGAAGTATTTTAATAATTCCCTATATGTCTTCATTCATCATAAGTATTCTTTTCATCTTCCCCTCTTTCTTTAACCTTTCTATCTGTGACTTGTTTGATCATAGACTAAATACCGAATCCAATGAACTTGGTGCGTAGTTTGTATAAAGAAATTAATTTTTAGGGTGTGCTACGAAAATTTTATTACTACATATATGTATACGTAACCAGTGTAAAATATACTGTAATAATAAATATTTTATTTTTATATATAATTAATACTTACAAGTACTTATCATGAAGTACCAAAAAATGTCCGGTTGTATAACTGGAAGGTATTCCATCAAAGTTTCTTAGTTGAGTGTACTCCAAACAATCATAAAAGACGGGCGTACACACTCGCACACCCGACTCCGCTCGCAATGATAAACACTGACAGAAATATCATAAATTCATACGGGATGAACTGAAAACTAAAAAACCTTCGTATTTAACATATATCTCACTTTTGTGGCGTGCCGACTCGCCGAGCAGCTTAGTGTGGATAAGAATTTTTATACAAGAATTCTGATCAACTCCATTCTATATTTATTACAACTGTGTATATCTCTATTGAACTGTCTGTAAACTTTAAAATACTGTGCGATTTTGTAATAACACTTATTACAAGGGGAAAACAGCCAATAACAAGTTTTTTATAAATTCACTAGCTTTTGCCCGCGACTTCGTCCGCGTGGAATAGTGACTTCCGGCAGATTTTTGGTTTTTCCCACATAGTTCCCGTTCTTGCGGGATTTTCGGAATGGTCGAGTTTCCGCAGAATTTTTAGTATTATTATGTTGATACAACTTAAACAAATTATTTCGACCAAATTTGGTACCATAAAAACGGTCATTGTGACTAAACCTTAAAAGATAGACATATGCCGTCGCGGACTTTTTTTTTAGATCATGTATAGAGGAATAATTCTTTCATACATATTTTTTGTGTATCTTGAACCGTTTTCGCAGCGCACGCAAAGAAAGCCTTCAAAAATGAATAATTTTCCCCGTTTTTTACACATTTACCGCTCTGTCTTTGCTCCTATTGGTCATAGCGTAATGTTATTTAGCCTATAGCCTTCCTCGATAAATGGACTATCCACAAAAAAAGAATTATTCAAATCCCACCAGTAGTTTCGGAGATTAGCGCGTTCAAACAAACAAACAAACACTTCAGCTTTATTATATTAGTATAGATTATTAATTAAGAGTATAATCGTAATTATAAAATATATAATCTATATTTAGCTTATTTTCTTTTCAAATTTAAAAATATTGCCGGTTAAATGTAGTATTTATAGTTTGTTAAATCATTGTCTATTGTTGATAATAATTAGGTTAAATTTGAAATAACTAGTAGCCTGCGCATACTAGATATACGTACCTACATACCCCTATGTACATCTAGAAATAGGAAGAACTGAAATGATAATTTTGTTTTAATTAACTAAAACTTTAATAATTCCTTTATGCAAAAATCTCTAACCTAAATATACCCAAAAAACATTAAGACACTTATTTTCAAATCTTTCACTTGTTATTTTACTCGTTTCTCGTGTTTCATATACGTATTTTACATATAATATTCGCACTTGCTTAAGAAATTTAAAAGATTAACTTAGGAGTAATGTAAATGTCCCATCCTGTCTATTCAATCCTTCATTAGCCTCACAAAACCAATGACATTTACCGCCACAATCAACCAAAACCAAACAAGCTATATCTTAAATATAATTTTCTTATATCGACCTTAAAATAAAGGAATAAGAACCAGATTCGAGTATAACGCCAAACGCAGATATGCTTTTTCGGATAGGTGTGAAACTTATGACATTTGAAAATGTACGGAACCAGAATGTGACCGTTTTGATTTCTTTTCTCCTTTTTTTGAATATCGAACGCGGGAAATGGTAGCTTCTTTATTAGTATGTTATTTAAAATTTTATAGATATTTTTATGGTCAACATGTGATCGTATGGTTTAAAATAGTTTGAGTTCATCCACAAATTTAAATATTTGTCCTGATTAACAAGGCATCTATTAGAATTGATCTTTACGAATCCTGTGTTTTTATAATGTTCGTGAAATCACCCAGTTTGGCCAAGGGATTGATCTCACAAAGGGTTTTTGAAATATGATCTTAAAACAATTCCTATTCAAATCAGTGACACAATACAGAGAATTAAAGTATTAACGTCAACTTAGGACAGTTTCCTTAAAATACGCTCCAGAAGGTGAGTTTTTTAACGGTATTCGTGAGACGTACAGACAGTCTTACCTAAGATGGCGGCGGTTGAGTTCGGTAGCCGCTCCGTGGTCTTTTATGGGTACCGTATCAATTAAATTACTGGATATTATAACATAGTAAAGTTAGACCAGTAAGATTTGACATTTTAAAAAGTCGCTGATGGTCAAGCTATGTTGTCAATAATATGATGTGATGTTCGTAATATGTTCACAGCTCAAATATGTCACTGAAGAGCACGGGCCACCCTAAATTAGGATGAATAACCTAAGCCAATAACTCTAACCCAGTGTGGATTGATCGACTGCACTTTGGAACTGCACTTTTGATTCGTCACGTTTGTCTGTCTGTCCGTCCGTATGTCACAGCCACTTTTTTCCTAAACTTTAAGAACTAAACGAAGATTTTCACACAAAAGGAAAAAACAACAATACATTATGGGGGTTCCCCATACTTAGAAATATAACTCAACATTTTTATTTTTATCAGACCCATACTTGTGGGGTATCTATGGATAGGTCTTCAAAAATTATATTGAGGCTTGAAATATAATTTTTGTCTAAACTGAATAGTTTGTATGAGACACACTTCCAAAGTGGTAAAATGTGTGTCCCCTGTAACTTCCAAACGAAATTTAGTATGTATAGTTTTTTCAATATGTCATAATACGTAAATATAACTTGCTGCTAGGGAATCCTTTATGGGCGAGTCCGACTCGCCTTGGCCGGTTTTTTCTCAGATATGATGTACAGCATAGGCAGCTGCAATATTTAACTTCACCGTAGGAATGCAAGGAAGTCATACTCGTACAACGAAGAACATTGGTAAATCAGCTCCTTATTTGAAGACAAGAGCCGAGCCACAGCACCACTGACGCTCATAACACTCATATAAAAAGACCTTACATACTGATTTTAAGTTTCACTATACAGAATTACATGGTGAGTATCGCATTCATATTTATTTGTCCGTTTGACCAACACTCCGCTATCGGATCATATTTTACAACTAATATTACTTTCGAGGAATTTTCTTGGCTATTTTAGTTTACAACCTCGCTTATCGTTCTAACGTAATAAACATAAAAATGGCGGCAACGACTAATTTTAATTATATATAAATGAAAGTGAAAGTAAATAATCTGAATGATTAAATATTGTATTTCTTTTGGAAAAAGAATAAAAACTAACAATTCGGTAGCATACTTAAAACTCGAAGCGATAGTAAATAATTAAATATATTTGTTTATTATTACTTTCAGTACATATAAATGAAACAGCTTAACAGTTTTTTTATATTGAAACTTTCTAATATTTGCCCGAAGTTTAAACGCTTTTGTCCCGGAATGGCAGGTAACATGACGTCATAACGTTTCACTTAAATTTAAACGTGGATGGCATAATTGAGTCTATTTGAAATACAAACAAAAATGAAGTTCTCATAAAACTATTATAACGAAGATTCATTAACAACTGATGCAAGAATAACGAAATATATTGTTATTTACTTTTAGAGTCAGACTTATTAGAGTCAGTCGGTCAGTAAATAATAATAGGTCGAATTAACACTGACGGACTGCGACATATAATATGCTTAAATATATACTTATATATATATATATATATTATATATATATATATATATATATATATATATATATATTATATATATATATATATATATATAATATATATATATATATATATATATATATATATATATATTACGGACTTTACATATATACTGCGTCACATTGACTTTTCTTCTTTTTTTGACTCAAAAGGCTTTCAACTTTTCTAGCGCTTGTACGCACAAATAGAATATAATTCCTTTTTGATATTTATTTTATTAGTCTGTTTGATTTATTGAGTATTTAGTAGACGTTTAGGAATTTGATAAAGCTGTCAACACATCATAGTTTTCATAAGAAAAGTTTGTCAAAGGTAATCTCCATACTGACCATCAAATCGGGATATCCAGGATTTGAACATGATTTCGTGTATATGCCAGTGCGTAATTTATGTATCCCTTTTTAATATGTACGGTCACCAATGCATCAAGCTTTACATTTAGACTACGAAAACCACCGCTATGACATAAAAGCTATCAAGGTCAACATGTAAAGTCTCACCCGTTGCTGTGCCTTCATTTATCTGACGCTCCTATGGTAAAGAAAAAAACTTGAGGTAACCTACATATACCTGAGATGAAGTCCAATTCTCATTGAGTTGACGTGATTGACTGAGCCCGAAGCACTCTTTTTTTTGAGGCGTAATAGATTATATATACAGATACCAAGAAGATACTACGGTATGCCGTAGGATTCCGATCACACCAGTGACAAAACTTCGTGTGTCGACTACCTGACTAAACCTCCCTCCCTCCATTTCTAAGGTCCCGGATTCGAGTCCCGGTGGGGGCAGATGTTTGCGAGATGAATGCGAGCATTTGTACCTTAGCCATGGTTGTTATAACATATTTCTACCAACTTTATTTATATATGTATAATATATGTATGTCTATCCGCTACCCTAGATCCCATAACACTAGCCTTACAGAGCTTACTTTGGGCTAGGCTAATTGGTATAAGTGTTAGAAATATTTATTTATTATTAATATAAGTTAATTATTATATTATCTAGCTTTGGGTGTGACCACATCCATACACAATTCAAAACTGGATGAACTTGTCATTATAGCTATAAATACCACCACTATAGTGGTTGTAAACTTGCAATTGACATTCAAATATATATATTTAAATAATAAAGATAGCCTACTATTATAAATGTACAAAAAATCGAAAGATATCTTAGTAGATATGTAGAGAAAATGGTATTATCGCATATATTTGTTCCGTATTGGACAATAGTTTAACACATTAATCTTCAGATAAGTTATTATTGAGTCAAAGACACGTCTCGCGGTTAGTCCTATTACAAAATTGAATTTACAACCGCTTCAAGAAATAAAGGCAGTATTTAAAGGATTACCTATTTTTTTCCATCCGACCACCCCCAAAGTATCAGAATAAAACAATAAACTCATCCAAGAATTTCACAGGATACTTTTCCTAGAGGACTAAGTAATCTGTGACGAAACATTGACAAAAGGTACTCCGCATAAACAAAGGACAACAATCTGTTGTTCCCTTCTTCGAATGTACCTTGACTGTATTCAACAGTTAATGATAATATTGTTAATTATCTGTCTCCTGTGTAATCCCTACGTATTTTGTAAAGATGTTGGGATGAACATTTATCAAGTAAAAAAATTTGTGACACATTTTGTATCTTTGTTGGCTAGATCGAAACAGGTGGGTAGCTGGAGTTTAAATAAGGAAAATATTCTAAAATCTTTCAAAGACTGGATTATTCGTAAGTAATCGATACACGGAGTTGTAAATAAAATCCGGTGAAGTGTGAGTCGAACTCTGTACCGAGGGTTCCGCAAGTAAATTTATAATAGTTTTTTTTTTGTTGCGAACCAACTAAAATACTAAATCTTATTTTTAACCTAACCATATTAAAAATTCTTCGAGCCGGGTATTGCTGCAAATTTAATTATTTTTAATATTTTTAGAGGTTCGTACCAAGTAAAGGGAGCCCTTATAGAATCACTGCGTCCTCCATCTGTTCATCTGTCAGTACCTTTTTTCTAAAGAGTATAGGTATCCATTTGAATACAATATCGAATATGAATAACTTGCAATCCCATGAAGTACTGAAAAAATGAACTTATTAAATTGACATAATCAAAAAACAGCCTTTTATGCTCTGTTTATGCCAGGTATTTTAACACTGGCAAAGGAAATTCAACCTATAGAGTACTTCCCATTTATGTAGAATCATGAAATTTGGTATAAAGCGATAACCAGCGTGGTATTAGAAAACCGCGCATTTATAGTCACATAATTTATAATTGCGATAATTAACTTAGTTGATTTAATAACTAAAAGTTTGTACGGAACCCTAGGTGTGCGAGACCGAATCGCAATTGGGCGGATATTTTGTTGAGGGCAGTTCTCAATTTTTCTGTCTTGACAATGTCTTTTAAATATTGACACATTTGTTATCTCCTTTTTATTTTTATGGGTTTTCTAAGGTAATAAGAGCTACTGATATAATTTTAATCAGCTCATAAACTAATGATGTTATAAAGTTAAGATGTTAATTAATATCTTGAACTTCTTGTGAAATTTTACTTCAGATATTATTAAATTTTATTAAAAATATCAGAAATAAAAGTGGGTTCACAAAATAAAAATAAAACAAAAACGGCAGTAGAAACGGACTTTATATAAATACGCTAGATACAAAACGTATGCATTGAAATACTTTAATAAATTTTAGAGTTTTAATTTTAGAGCATTACCGCCAGAATACCCTATTTCCTGCAATCAGATATAATGGGGGATGAACCGGAACTGGAAATTATGTCCAGTATAAGTTATACCTGACGTACATCTCCTATAAAACGGTTTAATATTGTGTTCATGTTACTTATTTTTTACTTGATATTAAAATATTAGAATTTGGATATCGTAACCTAATTAGTTTTAGCTTTTTATTGCTGTAGGATATTAATAAATAAGCAGACTGCTCGCCTAATAGGTGTATACAGTTATGTATAGTATAGAAAAATCTGCAAATCCTACAAAAACCACAGTGTACGTTGCCAACATGTCACATAAGATGTAGTCACAGTACACAGTTTTTACCTCTCGGGCTGAAAGATGATGACAATGATGGCTTCTTATGATATTCTTAAAATAATAATAGAGTAATTTCCATAGTGAGTATTAGATGACAAACATGTAAAAAAAAAATATTCCGTTATACTGTAAGCTAAAGTTCATCTGAATCCGATAACTTGATTACATTCATTTTTTCATATTAACATCAATACATAGCATAAAACAAAGTCGCTTTCGCTGTATGTCCGTATGTATGCTTAGATCTTTAAAACTACGCAACGGATTTTGACGCGGTTTTTTTTTAATAGATAGAGTGATTCTTAAGGAAGGTTTGTATGTATAATAAATGCATAATATAGTAGAGAAACACTGATAAATTTAAAGGTTTCTAATGTGATGTCGTAAATAAGCACGTTTTTTTGCGCTTATATTGCAAACGCTGGCTGAACCCTACGAGATAGACCAAAATAATGTACTACAGTATTGTACAACTTACAAAAATCCACAAAAAAGTCCGCGATGGTATATGTGTATCTCTTAGGGATAACCCACCATAACCATTTTTTCACTGCACCCGTGCGAAGCCGGGGCGGGTCGCTAGTAAACAATAAAAACCACTTATTTAGATATTAAATAGGCAGTAATTCTATCTAGCTTTGGGTGTAGTTTCCATACAGAATTTAATATTGGGCATTCATCTGCTATTATTGTTATAAATACTATGGTGTAGCTTGCGATTGACATTTAAATAAAAATAAAATAGCAACGGCACTATAGATTGACAAATAGATATAGAAGGTATGCAGACAGATCTATGTTCCATAATTAATTTCGGTTGTTAAGATCACACTAGCAGAAACACTAGCAGATTCACACTAACTTGTAGGAAAGTGATTTTAGAGGGTGTCCTTGACGCCGAAATGTTGTTCAGTTATGCGATGAAGAATACCTACTAGTCTCTATGCTATGATGATAGCCCACTGGAAGTATATGGGGGGCATGATGGGACAATGTGTGTGGTTTAGTTGGTTAGTAACAACTAAACCAATCACACACAACATTTAACCACTAGGTTAAGACCATTTGTTTAGCTTACCACAGACTTCCAAACATTAGACACTTTAATATTAACATTATCAACATTGTGTTTTGACAATTGATCAGCCAGTTTCCCAATCGCCGAGAAATTCAGAACCTTGCTTCCATCTTGAACTTATTATCATCACTTGACATCAAAAGAGATGCCAGTAATAAAAGTTACTTCCTCTTCTTCGTCAGTTCTTGCATATAGTACGCCAAACCGATGGGTCTGGTGCGACTTTCATTAGTTTGTAGTCAATATAGACAGCGTAAATTTTTGTAAGCAAACTTTGTTCAGTTCCCCTCGCGGTAACATAATTGAATTAATTGTTATGTTTACTATAGGTCAAATACCCATCCAAACATTCTCAGTAGATCTCTTATTCAATGTTATACTAATATTTATTAGGATATGTCAGTTTTTATAATGATAATTTTTATCTTCATGAAAACTTAATTATAACATTTAATCACATTGATAAAGGTCAGAGTTTAAGCTAAGAAACGAAGCTTTTGTTTACCAAATTATCAAAATACGAGTAATTAGTTCAGAGCACGTGTTGCCCGATGCAACTCACGCTTGAAACAATGACCAGAGCAAAAACAAAACAATGCGGACCACCTACGCCCGCCCTATTGTTACACCCACAAACCGTAAACTACTAATTTCAGGTATCGCCAAATAGATAAACAGGGTAAGTTTTTTTGCTTCCTTTTTTGTAGGTGAAAAATTATGTCGTGCTACAAGGGTGGGGCGCGAGGCGCGAGGGACGACCGAGTGCGGCAGTCAGGGCTCAGCCACGAGCTCGTGCGTATCGCGGGCCCGAACAACACAACAAAAGAACTGTTCGGAACGCAACTTTGCAACAGTGCTGTGTAAATTTTATTTTTTTAATCGCCTTCAGTCCGAAACGGCCTACCTAACAACGAAACTGAAATCGGGTATCAAACATCGACGGACGGACAATCGTGTAATTAGGGAATCGAAAGTCACTGATTAGTGTTTTTTTATTGATAAGATAATTCGGCATAACATCGCATTCGTGCCGTGTGCGTGCCATGTGATTGATCGTCGCAAACGCTGGTCATATTGTGGTATTGAAACAAGTTTTCACTTTGTGCTAATTTATCGCACGAACTTTTGGATTTTGGCTTTAGGAGGTAAGTTTTTTTTTTCAGATAGTTATTAACGCTAGATGCCAGTGCTTACGGCCAGTATTATTAAAGTTCTTTTAAGTCTTAGTTAATTATCTTTTTTATCTTTCTAACTTAAGCTATTTATTTAAAAAATGAAACGAGACAACAATATAGATTATTTAAAAAAACAGGCTTAAAATCTTTATTAATACGGTCTTAAATGGGTACAGCTTATAAATAAAAATAAGTATAAAAGGTATTTTTACTGAGAAAACTGTGCATAGACAGTTTCCTGTTTCCTGTTTCTTTCAATATTTATAATTAAATAAAAGAAAACAATCCAAATAACATTTAGGTTTTTTCAGCCGAGGTCTTGACATAACATAAGTAAGCAAACATAAAGAAAGAAAATTCATAATTAAATACATACAAAACAAAATATCTGTTTTGTTTTTCAAAATTAAAACTTTCTACATATATAGTTTTCGTGATTTTTTCACATATTATAATTATTCCATTGATATATATTTATGTGAATCTTGATAATTGTCATTATTAAAAAAAATTAACTATAAAGGCGCGCGTTAGGCCTATCTGTCGAGCGAGTACTTACTCCGATAACTTGGCCAATTATCGCTTGGTATCTATGAAATTCAATTAAGTACACGAAATATTATCAGCATACAGATGGCACCAGTTGTAAATGAGACATGTGAATACTTTTGACGGAATAATGCGCATTTCTTTGTAGGTACACATTTTATAATTCTTAAACGCGTGTCATCATTAAACGAAGCATAAATAAGCTTTTGGTCAGTTTATGTTAATAATTTATTTTATTAAAATATGTAGTAAGTTATAGTGCTGTGTCAGGGCTAGACAAAGTACATGCTTTGCTTTAATTATAATACAAATTACTAAATACTTTCATGTTGTGTATTTGAAATATAAAATGTACTGATATTTAACTTAAAAAGTATCTAGAAACCATAAGTGTTTGAAACACCAAATACAAATAACGATATTTGCGTGTACTGTTAATAAAATAATTATTATCAAAATGTTTCTCAATAATTATTTATCTATAATATATGTATACCTACCTGAAATGAAATGGAATTAATTACCAATCTTTTCCGATGACGCGCTTCGTGAAATTGTAATAAGACTAACTTCAACCAAGTTTCATCGTTGCTTGTTTGTCGTTTAATTGTCATTGTTACAATATAATAGAAATACAGTTACAAATACCAAATACATATTTTATTATTATTTGTATTTCAAGTACTGCTCAGTCCTCGCTATAGAAAAAAGGTTAAATGAAATGCATTGTAGATATCATTATTTTGATAAGGCTTTCGAGTATAAAACAAACGTTAGCTTTTTGGTAAAAAATAATTTAAGAAATATATATTGAAGCAAAGCACAGAATAGAAAAATATTTTACTTACTTTGTTTTATGGGCCTAATAATAAATACTGGGATAAATTAAATAGTTAGAACATAATTTTACAGCTGAATAATGCTCTTATTCTCAAAATCTATAGGCGCTGTATAAAGTTACACTATAAATATAGCATGTTAGTAGATAGGTACTTATGTAATAGAATTTGCATAGATTAGCATTTAATTTGTGTAACTTGACAGAGATATTTTACAAACGGCAATTTACTAAATATCTATCTATGTTTAATCATTCTTTTAACAACATAAAAAAAAAGTTTAAGAAGTTTTAATTTAGATAACGTTTTCAAATAATAATAGAAAATTAATTATATATTCATTTCAATTGATACCTACAGTTAGGAAAATAGTGATTATGCAAATTCTGAATGTTACTTAAGTATTTATAGGTTGCATAAGTAATCCAATTAATGTAATCAGTTTTAAAATAGTTTTTATTTTTCGTGAATTTTAATTTATTAATTTTTTGTTCTGTGCTTTGTGTTAAATATTGTTTGGTAAATTAGAAATACTTACTTACCTACGAGTGCCAGTAAGTAGCTATTACATATATATATATATAAATATATTCTTCCAATTCGAGTAATTTATAGCAATACCAAAACAGGCATAGCAAATAATCATTTGAGTCACCTGATGGGCAAAAGGCAATCACTATAGCCTCGCATGCTCGCAACGTCCAGTACCTACCCCCAGTAAATAGCATTAGGATACTGGCTACGCTTGATTAGTACTGGAAACCTCAATCTCTTATAAATCTTGATTGCGGTCATCGTGAGGGTCAGGATCTTTCCCAGGCGGGAATGGAGTCAGTAACCTATGCAATACCTCTATTTCTTGCCTCGGTATTTAGAAGATCATATTCGTTTTCTGTTTAAGGCCAACAACATTACCAACAAGCGAGATACAACTTCACCAATTACGGATTGTCAGAATGCAGGATCAACAATTATTTCAGCCCCGTTCAAACATTTACGTTAGTATATTAAGCGCTTACGTTAGTATATTACATGAAGCCGCATTGCATAGACTAAATAAATATTTCTTACAGTTACACCAATTAGCCTAGCCCAGTAAGTTCTGTAAGGCTTGTTTTATAGGATCTAGGTTAACGGATAGACATACATCCTACTACTATTATAAAGGCGAAAGTTTGTAAGTATGGATGTTTGTTACTCTTTCACGTAAAAACTACTGAACGGATTTGAATGAAACTTTACCACAATATAGCTTATACATCAGAATAACACATAGGCTACAATTTTTGAGGTTTCTAATGTGAGGTCGTAAAAAAAACACATTTTTTGCGCTTACATTGCAAACGCTAACTGAATCCTACAAGATAGATCAAAACAATTTACTACAGTATTGTACAACTTAAAAAGGTCTACAAAAAAGTCCGTGATGGTATATGTTTATCTCTTAGGAATAACCCACAAAAGGAAAAAGATCGTTAAATGTAGTTTATAGGAGCCTACTGCAGTAGCTACCTATAGGCCTATGATTAGGGCTCTGCAGTGCTTAGTTACCGTATTACTTATTACTAGACTAGACGGGACGAACCTGAAGTCCACGCGAACGAAGTCGCGGGCAAAAGCTAGTAGGTATATAAATTATAATATTTTTGATAAAAATATATATTAACAACTATGACTAAGGTACAATACAAACCGCATTCATCACACAAACATGCCCCCTGAGACTCAAACCTAGGACCTCAGAGATGGCGACACCTTGAATCCGATGTACAGACCACTCGACTACCAAGTTCGTAATTGTGTCTATAAGAGTCTATACGCATTATATACAGTTTTTGTATTTGATACTAATTCAAATTTCAGCTGATTTACATGTCTAAAAAGAAAGCCGTAAAAAACGGTTATATATTGACAGAGGAGCAGCTGCCCACCTGATGATACGTGCTTACAATAGTACATGCTGTGGTTCCTGTCAGATTTGCAGAAAATCTGCAACTCCCACAAAAACCTGTGACATAAGATGACAGTAGGTACTCAGTAATTTGACTGCCTGTCTAACCCTTCACGGAACTCAGCCACACTGCTATTTTGCAGCACAATAGGTAAAACAGAGGTAGCTAAGTAGACGATTCTATAGTATAGTCTCCCTCCGGTATACTTATATTAATTTGCAAACTAACGCCATAACACATTTATTCGAATTAGCTGTATGAACAATACAGGCGATATACAAACTAGCACTATACCCAATGCCCACCCCTCTAATGTTGGAATAATAATTCTCGCTTTTGTCCCACATTCACAATAGGCGGTATGAAACAAGAAAATACCTTGATACTTTTGGGGTAGCCATCGATTTATTCAAAGCTTTCATACTTTTATGACCATTATAATTTAATTGGTATAGGTAATAATTTGTGATATACTTGTATTTGGTTACATTCATTCACTATGCTATTACCTTTGATCAATTACATTTTCAATTATACTTGAATACTTACTTATATTTTTATATACCTATATATTTCCAACTTTTATTTACATTTTAACTAAACTAATATTTAGCTTACGTAACTGACAAAGTCAATGGCCTTAGTAACCTATATTCGTATTTGGTTATAAATACTGTTAATTTGAATTGCTTTCAATTAACACATACACGAAAGATGTTCATAAATTTCCACGAATCAGGTATTAAATCCACGCTCATGACTATTGTATTTGCTCCAATCTCGAATTCGAACCCAATTTACCTACTCCACATACTACTATCATGTCATCAAAGACAAACCATCTTACGCGTCTGTCAACACTTTTTTGCACACGTTTAATGAAAAATTGATATTAAACTGCGTCTGCGTTGACTGGGGCGCATAGTATCGGATCACCCCCTGTGTTAACAGGCGTGGCAGTGTGGTCGCCACGCCCTTTGCCGCCGGCAAATTTACGACGGTGAACTTATGACGTTCTTATTTCAGAGATATCCTCTCGTTTACCGAAGATTTTTCTCAATTTCATATGTGTTTTATTGCTACGCTTATCGTTTGCTATATGAAATAAGTATACATATTTCACAGACACGAGTTGTGGAATGAATAAATAAATGTTACAAACGATCTAGTTCATTAATATTACTTATCAAAATTGTTAGTATTTAGTATGAAATTGGTCCATTCTCGTAAGATTAAGACAATGACGTTTAATATAATGAATTACGCGGCTAATTGACTTTACATCATATAAAAATGAAACATGAGTAGCATCTGTGTTATTATTACCTACATTCTATATACTCTTATAAAATCAAACGTATTTAGGCACCATTTTCTAGTAGTTTTCATCGCGAAAACATATATTGAGTCCTACAAAACCTATTAACACTTCTTTGAAGTACATATATTAAAGAAGAATTCTCGCAGAATACTTGACTGGCTTTATCTATATTCCACAAAGTGAAAGTAAGTACAAGTTGCAGAAAAATATGAAATGTCCACAGTAGCATCTATACTTACTTATTAGGTGTATTTCTATATTATTTGTATCTAAAGGAAAGAAATCTATTAATTTGAAATCGATAAATAGACGACTCTGTTTCAAATGCATAAAACCTATTTTACGTAGTATTGTGCAGATCGCCTCAAAAGCTTCAAGTTTTAATTTATACTAATTATAGTACCTATATGTATATATTTTTTGGAAATTTCATGTTTATCATTAATTCAAAACTAACTTTATATTCTAAAAGAATATTTTAATAAAAAAAAACCTTGAACAAAAATCACTTTATTTACTATAATTTGCAGACCACGTATAAAATTATTATTCTTTAGATGTAGAAGTAAAAAAATTTTTTATGGAGTTAGCAAATTCTTTCGACTTTTTTCAAATTTATGAGAATTTATCTATAATCTATCACTATGAACTCAGAGAAATGAATCATATGTAAAATATTTATAGTACATATTTGAACTCCCTCTTATAAAGCTCTTATATATTAGAAACAAAAACTTCGAAATAATGATTTTTATTAATTCTTGGATGTTTAAACACATACAATTAATGACATAGATAAAATTAAAATCATTTATGTAAAGTTAGGAGATAACAACATCTTACTTATCCAATAAACTTTTAGTAATTTTCGAAAGAACTTATTTATTTTTTATAAATATTATGCAAGTTAAATAAAAATTACCATACATGAAATATTATGGATAATATATATTTTTTTAAGATAAAATTGATAGCAAATTCTAATCACAGTTAACAAACCTTTGCTGCTGTCTGTAACTTTTGTATTGTAATCAATGACCGAACTAGAATTTTCCACAAAAAAATACACGTAACGTAAGACAGGTACAAACAAAAATATTTCTTGTTAACTTAATATTAAATGCAAGAATCAATTAGCCATGTTTCAATTTTCAACGCTGCAATTATTGCATGCATAAGTACGCCTAGACAAATTACAAGGAATTAATCTTTATTCCCTATACAAACAGATATCAATATTGTTAACATCATGCACCCTAATTACGCGCACGCTCAGCACCGTTCCATTTTTAAAATTAATGGCCATAGATAAACGCCAATTAAAGACTGCAAAGAGGCCGAAGCACGTCCTCTTTGATGATTCGCTGATTGATTTCAAAATAAATGACGCTGAGTAAGTCATGTTATGGCAATCGTGAATAGAAAACGGTAATGACATAATTAATGGCTCGTATGTTACAATATTTTCTGTGATATGTTGCTTAAAATGGGGCATGTTACATTGTCGAAAAATTTTAGCACAATTGATTTTACGCCGTAAATGATACACTTTAGGTCTATAAAAAGTATGAAAAAGTACCTATATTGTTTTTGAAAGACATTGGAAAGACTACTTTTATTTTACCTATGTGTGTGTAAGTATGCCTAGGCATACCTATTTAAGAAAATTATTTATGTCCATTAGGATACTATAAAGTAAACGCTCTTTTATTGCAACACATTGGCGAGCTAGCTGGCCACCTGAAGGGCTACAGTCACCCATACATATAGTCGCATTCGCAGCAAACCTGCTACTACCTCCTTAAATCCAGACTGTACGTTGTGGCATAAATCACAGTAAACAGTCATTTAAATAAAAATAAATAGTTTTGCGACAGATATACGTAAAACTTAGGAATCTAAGCAGACGACAATATACTATGAGTGTGAAATATATATATATATATAATTACAATACAAAAAAAAAAATGTAGTTATTCATAGTGTACAAGGGCGGACTTATCTCTAAAAGCGATCTCTTCCAGCCAACCCAAATAGTGGTGCAAGACGTTAAAATTGCAGGGGTAATTAAGTACCCGGGATGGACCACGCCCCTTCCGTGGCCGGGGGGCGTCGTCGGTGGAGGAGACCGGGGGAGGTAGTAAGCCTCCCCCGAGGAGGGCTCCCCTGTGTCGACGGGGGAGCGGAGGCTGGGGGTTCCCGGAAGAAGCTTTCTGTTCCCGGGGGCTCCCTACAAGCCTGAGGAAGGCCATCCCTGAGGTTTTTAGTGGGTAGGCCTCCCCCTTCTGGGGAGGAGAGCCCCACATACCCCGGCTCGCCACAGCCGGGGTATGCAATTTAATGCATTTTCCTCAGGGAAACAAAAAAAAAAAAAAAAAAAAAAAAAAAAAAAAAAAAAAAAAAAAAGGGTAATTAAGTGTTTAACCTATTCAAATGTACACATCATTAAGCATATATATACAGATACAAACTTACACATAAATAAATATATACACATATATATATATACATAAATACATACATACATATATATATAATAATTATATAATTTAATACAATTAATTAGACAGATAGTACTCTTTCAGAAGACATTTATAAGATGTAAGGGATGGTCTCTCACGAATGGAAGCGGGCAAACTATTCCACAGCTTGGCAGCACGAACGGAAAAGGATTTTTGAAAAAATACGGAATTGGACTTAGGAATAATATAATATATATATATATATATATATATATATATATATATAATATATATATATATATATAAATCCACGCCACTTTTCATTGTGTTATATTATAACACAACAATGCCTTTACCGATTTGACTAATCTTAAATTATTCGTGGAAGTCCAGAGAAGGTTTGTACGTAGAGAAAATTTAAAAAAATTCTTGAAAAAGTGTAATATCAACATCTTTCTATACTCCCATATACAAACAATTTGTATTAATACTTAAAAGCCAATTTGAACCTTTGGCAAAACAATTGAAGACAAAAAAAGTGACGTTAGTTCTGTCAAACAAATTTAATGTCATCATATGTCATTTCAAGTAGGAACAAAAAACTGCCACTTTACAAATCTTTTTGACAGGACGAAGTCTGTCGGGTCCGCTAGTTTAGTAATATAACTTAACAGATTATGCCTGAATGATAGGAATTCGCTGACTATACACAAAAACAAACATACCTATTTCGTTCGTTTATTGTGTTATCTGAGATTAGATTGTAGATCTGCCCTGCCAATTAGCCCGCACGCTTGCTCGGCGCATCCTGCCTAATGATTGTACCAATTATTTTGTGTACTCCCGATTAAGCCGTTTGCTTTTTAGTTGTGTTTAGATGTGTAGCTAGTTGTTCATGAGTGGCTAGTTAATCATAGCGGATTAACGTGTTTGCCTGTAACGTAACCCTTCAATTTTATTGTGTTGCATATTTATGAATATAAATAACCTTAATTTTTTCACATATTGAGTATTTTTTTCTTCAACTTTGAATAAAATAGATAAAAATATCACACAATTTGTCTCGAATTATTAACGCCTTGAATTTTTGTGAGTAACTTATAATTGATTGTCGTGACATATTCACTCTTGTAGGCGTACTCTTAAAAACGATATTCGATATATCGTGGACTTCGTCGTGTCGTATCCTACTCTTAGTTACTATCGTTTAAAACATTTCAATGGACGATCGAACGAACGATATTAATTTTGACATAAGGAAGCCTTAAATGACAACGATGAATTGAATTTGACAGACGAACATTCGCAAATAAACGTTATGTCAAAATCAATATCGTTCGTTCGATCGTCCGTTGAAATGTTTTAAACGATAGTAACTAAGAGTAGGATACGACACGACGAAGTCCACGATATATCGAATATCGTTTTTAAGAGTACGCCCCCTGAAATAGTTATCTTTATTATTTTAACAACGAACTTGACAGCTTTACAAAGATTTTCTATATGAAAGAAGAAAATGACAGAAAATACAAGACGAGGAAGGATTTGGCTGTTTGAGCATCGCTGGCTTCCTAGAATGACAAAATTAAGAAAAAGATATTTTTTGATATCTCAAAGTAAATAGGTTTTAGACAACTTTAGTATCTATTTGATATTATTTTCAGTAATTTAAGAGTCGATATGAAATTCAAAATCAAAATAAACACTTGTAGACGCGAATAGAGATTATAATAATGTGCTCACTACTATTTGTTTCTTTTCGCAAATTTTATTTTCAGTATCTACATTGGTTTAAAAATAAGTGCTAAAGAACAAATACAAATATCAAAATAACATTATTTGTTTTAAAATATTCTTATCGTCTGCATATCAGATGATGTCGGTAAAATAAGTATTTTTACAATTGATGCAAAACCAAAGATACTAACAGATTGTAGACAAAGATTAAACTCAACTGAACAATATACTTATAAACATTAATCGCAAAAAAGGTATGACTCCAACGCAATATTTTTGGCATATTTTGTATTCTTTGCTTTGTGTCCGCTAAGCAACATTTTACGCGAATTGCATTCAACGACATGTTAGTTTTTATTTCCGTTGTGGAATTTTTAGCCATAATTGTTTTCTATGCCATATTTAAAAACAAAAAAAAAAGATTTTGGTAATTGAAGTTAATATTAATAAACTTGGTGCGTAAATAAACGTAAATACATTCTTTGTTCACTCAATCACATTTAAGAAATGGAATTGCTCCTAGTGGGATGCCTTCGCAATTCAATCCATCCTGAATCTTTTGTGCTTGCCAGTATAACAAAACAATAAGATAAAAATTATTTAAATTAGGTTTTTTTTGTTAAGTTATAATATATCCAGCCTATTTTTGTGTTCTCGTATGAAGGTTAAAAGGTGGGTAATATGGCCACAAGATAACAAATAATTGTAGGTATATGATAGCAAAATTTAAATAAGTCGTATAACATCTTAAAGATAAAGATAGCGATAGTTTTATTTAATTAGGATATTAATACTCACTTTTATACGTTGTACTGAATGAATACCGCCAATATTTATCTCCCTGTAATGTTATAAAGTCTTCGAAGCTGGCCCCAGATCAAATAGCTTAAACAATTTTCAGTAGAAAACTAGGTAAATGTTGATATACGCTTTATTGACATTGTAGAAATTATGATATTTAATTGACATTGTAAGTTTAATATCGAATTTAATTTTTGAGTGTTTTTATCAAAAAATATCATATCATTATCATTTTTCCTCAAAAGTATTTTTTTTATATAATACATTTACGCATAAGCAAATAACGCGTTGGAAACGAACGATGAAACGGCAAGTTTATTTTTACTTCGTCGTATTGTCTTACAAAAAGTAATTATATTATTATTCTTAATAAGCACTAATATAAGATTAAATGGGTTGTTGGTTGTATGAAGCAGAGGTAGTAATTCGATTAAGGGCTACCTCCAACTTACAGAAGAATAGGAAATCAGTAATGTTCTTTTCGTGAGACTGAGGTCAATGTAATCAAATAGAGAGTCCGTTATACTTGGATTAAGTCTGTTCGCTGACTTTATGTGGCAACTAAACGAATGTAGCTAGGCCTACCTAATTTGAAACCTTTAACTGTCATTATTACCTTCTTAAAATGTATCTAAAACCTGTCCATTTCTAAAACTAGATGGACCAACCTCTATTCCGATAAGAGTGTAGATATAAAAATGTGATATTAATTCAGTGAATTATTCCAAATTTAAAAATAGAATGTTCTTCTTATCTTATAACAAAGTACGATACAGTAATGGAATTTGATCGGTGAACGAAAATCTCATCTCAATCCAGATGCAAGTATGACATTAAAAAATCCATTAACAAAATCCATGTCTACAAAATCGCAATCTAAATTCCATAAGCGCGCGAATAATCTGCCAATATTGTGGTATTACTCGTGTTTTTTGAATTTAAAGTATCTAAATCAGAACATTTTACCGGGTAGTTATCTGTAATTACTGGCTTTAATTGATAACGACACCATTATCGCTTGTCAGATAGCGATTATTAGATTGATGGTCTTATTTTTATCGAATTGTGAAACTGACACGTTCATGTATATGTATTTATAAGTACATGTTACCTATGCTTAAAGGGCAGATTTACTTTTTATATTGATTCAACTTATACATTCCCCGATGTAAAGACTCGATAATCGTGAGGGCCACACATGTTCGTCCCGTGGAACGAAACTACTTTGACAAGACGACCTCTTGTCAAATGAATAGAAAATACAGTGATTGAGTACAGTTCTATGCAAAAATCATAGAAATACATGACAATTATATTCAACGTCAATACATGAGTTTTATACATTGCTATGCAAGCAATAATAATAAAGGTAAAAATAAACTACTTATCATATATATAAAAACATACCTAATATAAAATGATGCAACCACAGTCCTTGAATTAATTATTATCTTTTAAGTATTAATAATGAGCTAATTACACAAAATATACTAAATTTATCTAATTATTAACGTTTCACTGGGGTGAATTGTACATGTCAATAAGTCAAAAATCCGGAGTCTATAGACAGCATTATATTAAATAATGCGATAACTCTAGATGGAAACTACTAATTCAATTTCTGTTATTAATTTGTCGCCTTTAAGACACACCTGTGCCGGCTTGGTTAATATAATTCACCATGATTCAGTACAAAATCTTAACGTAAAAAAATGAACCAGTTGTTATAAATTTATCACAAATCTAAGTTATTTGTACATATTAGATAACTAAATCATTGAATAAGTTATTCTTACTTTTCTGGTAATAATATCCAATTATTTACCAGTATACTTCCGTTTGCAGTCGATATGGACGGCGTAAATTTTTGTATGAAAACATTTTACTAATATACGGACAAAAACCCAGCATATGTCACTAACTCTTCCTGCATCGGGAATGAAATAAACCTAAAAGTCTTCTTCAAATAAAATCTACTTAAGTTCAACTCTCCAGTCTCTCTAAAACTCTTCTCTAAAAAAGTATTAACCTAATTTTCTCATCAGATCGCATCACCAAAAAATAATTGATTTCTTACAAAACTCGTGTGGAAAAAATCTACCCGTATTTTTCACAAAATAAATCTGCTTTAGTATTTAAAAACGAGTGTAAAGAAACAGTAATTAAATGATTTAAGCTTAATCTTCTGATAAATGGCCTTATCTGGAACCTGAATGTGATGTCTGCGCTGTTTAATTGATGGTCAAGTTTTATGTAAATTGTTATCATTAACAAAGTCAAAAAAAGAAAATAGGTAGTAATTTTTAAGAAGAAGCATGACAATTTGGCCTGAATTGAATTGCGAGTAGGAAAACAATATTTCTTTCGTTAAAACTCGGAATTATCAATCCACGGTGTAGATGCACTTTTTTTTACCTAAACCTAAACATTACTAACAGTAAAAATAAGCCATATACCATAAGTGTCATTTCGCTGGAAAATGTGTTCACAGGAAGCGAATTTGTAACCTCTACCTCTACCTATTTGTAATCTCTTTTTGGATTTATATTATATGCTTCCTTATTAATATTAAAAAAGCTACTCACGTGTGAGATTTAATACAACATATGAAAAAAAGAGTTCGTTTCGTTTTATTTGATTTCCAAGTTTACTTATTGACTATTAGAAAGACGCCGAAATCCAACTACACAGTTATAACAACATATTAGAAGCCTCGTTGAAGAACCAGACACACACTAACGCCAGCGTAACACAGTAGTGACAAAGAAAACGCCGAGTCACGAAACTCATGACCAATTTACAGCGAGCGGAAGCTTTGCGCCGTGTTTGTATCCACGCCTTTATGTAGACTGGAAAAATAAAAAACGCTGATTCGATATTCAAAATGCAACGTAATTGCCGTTGAATAATGTTCCACAGTTGTCTTGTTTTTTTTTTGTTAGCAAGCAAGCGAAGGTCTAGCCAAATAGTTAGATGTTGTTTTCCAATTGTTTATTTCACTTCACTGGGAAACCTTGCATTACCTGAAGTTTCCTAAAACATGTTATAATGTAAATTATGTACTAGGATTACTTTGTTGGAATGAAATTGTGCTAACTACAGTCATCCAATAAACAAGCTAAACGCATTGACTTACACTATGATGGTCTGTTATAAAGTGCAAATCGTCTTGTTATCAAACTAACTTCAACAAAGAAAAAGTGATACATGACCATAAACACGTACTTAATTCCATATAATCTTAGATAATATATATTATCTTACCAGAATATACATAGAATAAATAATCTACGTGTATATTTTCTTAAGTGTACAGCCTGAGATAGATTTTCACAATAGTTTTTATTATAGCGATCTAAATAGCAGCTTATTAAACCAGTTCTATATGATTAGACTTCTGGCAATATTAAATAAAATGATATCTAAAACTTTCAAGGTACATGCACCTGCCAATTCTATCTCCAACGTCTCCAAACATTATTAACTCTAGATAAGATAATTACAAAATTCGTTCCAATTTGCTATACGACATAATGACGATATAGGTTGAACAGATTGTCTTTTATTTAAACTGGACTTATATGATTGAAATCATTGTTTAATTATAGGCAATACTTCAGGTGTTGACAATTACTTAATTGTTTTTAATTACCTGATAGTAAACATATCAATTGAATCAATGAGTTAACGTTTGCATCTACTAATGTTAAAACTATTCTAACATATATCGAGAGAGAGAGAAATTTTTGTTCGAACTACTCTATTTTTGGGTCCAAAATATAGTACTAAATGTGTTAAAGATAAATGATCGGAATTTTAATTCAAAGACAACAAAATCTACCTTTTGCTCTTGGGAACATGAACAGTTGTGTGGCAAGTAAAAATACGACACTTTTTAAATAAATTTATTATTTTATCAAAGAAAACTGCATGGGTATATAATTATTCTTACCGGCTACATGATGAAACTTTTCCTACTCCGACTTTAACAGAAATACTTTACATGTTGACCTTTTTATAGTTTTTATGTCGCTGGTTTCCATAGTGCAAATGTAACACTTGACATCATGTGACTGTACGAAAATAACATCTCCGTGGTTTCTTTATGCTATTCCCATGCCTTTCGTTTCGTTTGGCGCGGATATATCTGTATGAATTTTTGATTTAATTCAGAGATCGGGGGCTTAACTTATTCCCCTACTAACACTACTTACTTTGTAAACATTACTTTGTTTGGTTGGCTACCGCGTTCTTATCTAAATCACTTTATCATATTCGCTCTTCTTCAAGTCTAGTATGATTTTGCGTATGTAGGTACTATGATATAGAACAACTGACTCCCACCTTAATATAGAAATCTTCATTACGACATTAAATCTTACAAATTTATAGTGAAATCGTAACATCTCTTTTCATCGCAGATCTTTACCTCAAAACATCTTTCAAAAAATAAGGGAACCCATAGAGATTCATCTTCTGTTACGTTTACACCTACTCAGACGAAAAAAAAATGTTTGAGTATATTAAAAATATGTAGATTATAAAAAATATGTTCAAGATAAAGAAAATTATTTGAACACTCTAGTTCAAAGCTCGTTGATCGACTCTATGATACTATTTTATATTTTATACTATTCTCGATGATTCTAATTTTATCAAACTATTTAATTGTATTCCTCACAAACAAACGTTTTAAAAGGCCATTGACAATTTTTTTCTGCAACTAAAGGCAGATGTTCAGCTCACATTATGTACTACGGTACCTCAATAATAATTCACGGTACGCCCCTTCTGACCCCTGCTAGGATGAATGACGCCCTTCGCAACCCCGGATTCCGCGATAATAGTAATTATCCTCGATTGGGTACTTGCGTCAAGCCTTCTAGCTAAGTGGAAGGCTGGCAACACTGTTCACTGTGGCAATCTTTTTTACATGACGACAGCTTACGTTATGGTAATAAAATAGACATAAAGTGATTTTTATTGTTAAAAAATATCGTTCAACATCAATATTTGTATACCCTCGCTTAGATACATGTGGGAAACCACTAGAAAAGTCTTCTCTGTTCCCTCAGCCCCTGAAGCTGTAAAATTTGTTTGATTTAACGTGGCACAAAAAATAATTTTGTAAATAAAAATGGTTTTGTATTGAAAAATGCAATTTACGGTTATGGCTTTTAGTTTATTAGTTTTCTACGCATTTTGTTGAAATATTTTCAAACACTAACAATGCACTAAAGCCATCAATTCCAGTTCCATACTCTGAAATGTCAAGTGACTCGTATTTATTACGTATAATAAACAGAATCTGCAATGTCGTCATATCTCATTCGTAGCTATTATGGTATCATTTTACTATATGATAGGTAGCGTGTAAATAAACTATCGCAACTGTACATCCATTTCATAAAAAAAAAACATATACTATATTGTAATACTTTAATTTTGTGAATTAGCCAATTTTTCTATAAGACTATTGAGGGCAAAGGAATCAAAACTGCTGCTTTAAACGTATCTATTTGGAATCTTTTGTAGAGACACAGATAATATAATACAACAGTTTTAAGGAAAGGTTACCTCAATTGTTAATAAATCGAGATACATATGTAAAAGATGAGCTTAAATTTATTTAAAAGCTTAGTCTTTAATTGTGTTGCTTGAATTTAAAAAAGATAATGAGATAAAATCTGTAGAAACACACTTGAATACCTTGTTTCGAGGTCTTTTGAACTTCACTTAGGGTTTATCTTCGAGTTTAAAATTTTACGGTAATTTAATATGATTTCAGCAAGATTTCGTCAACTCTATTATCTGTCGACGTTCTCGTTTATTAAACATCTTACCTTTTCTTTTTATTTCAATACATTTTCATACAACGGTTTATATTTTATCTTTTAAATAAAGTCATGGACGACACGTTTGGTACTGCAGTCGAATCTGTTCGTGGATTCAATTCCCACACGAGATATTTTATGTAACCTACTAATATTTGTTCCAGTCTGGATGTCTGGGCATGTGATATTTCTATTTTATGACTACACTGCAGATTAAAAAGCCTGGTATAGAGTTACGTTTTATTAAAAAAAAAAAAACAAATTTACTATGATTTTACGTGAAACAATCCATTGATAATGTAACATTTTCTTACTAACTCTTTTCATTTATAGAATTTTGCAATTAGAACTTTTAATAAGTAAGGTTAGCGAGTAAATACATATTGTGTACTGATTCTTTAAATTATCTTCTGAGAAATTCAGAGTAAACAACCCATTATGATGATTGGTACTCATGTTTTTTGTTTACAAGTATAACTGAAATTTTGCCATAACTCACAATTTTCGTCGCAAATATTCATACATCTAAAGAAACTTTTACTTGTAGATATGACTCTATACCTACTGGCATCTGGTTTTACCCCTATAATTCTTCAATTCTTGCATAAAAACTAACCTGGTTGTGTTGTACAACTATACTATACAATGAGATTTCTAGGAGCTTTAATTTATAACTAATTATTTATTACTTTTTAATTCATCATCAAAATTGTGTGCCATTTGCAATATATGTAAATGTAGGTAATACTTATTGTACCAAAAGTACACAATTTAATAATATAGGTACTCAAATTTTATTACGACTACTAATGAAAACATAGAAATATCTTATTTCATTGAATAAACATCTTCCAAAATATTACAGAGATGTTAATAACACAGGATAACGACATGACAATGTCATGTAGCACTCAGTTGCTACGAAATTTTGATTGCAACTGACAGATAGTGTTGTTACATCGCTACTTTATTAAGACAATTTACTATCTTCATAAACAGCTTCATAAACACATTTTGTCAGTTTATTAAGGTATTGGACTATCTTCATATAACAAAAATGTAACACATTCTGTCAATTATTAAGATAATTCACTATCTTCATTAACATCAATGTAACACATTTTGTCAGTTTATTAAGGTATCTACTTGAATATCTTCAGATAACAGCAATATAACACATTCTGTTAGTTTCAATCAAAGTTCTTAGTACCTAACAGAGTTTCATACTTTCTGCGTAAAGACTACTGCGTATCTACTTGAATATCTTCAGATAACAACAATGTAACACATTCTGTCTTCTTATTAAGATAATTGACTACCTTCATAAAACAGCAATGTAACATATTCTGTCAGTTTATTAAGATAATTGACTATTTTCATAAAACAGCAATATAACACATTCTGTTAGTTTCAATCAAAGTTCTTAGTACCTAGCAAATACCAAGAACCTAACAAATATCTATCCAGCCTAAAAACTTTTACATTTATTTAAGTAGAATTGTTAGGATAAAAATATGTCATGCCACCGTGCGAGTCAACAAAATTGTAATAGGCCTCCTTTATATTTACATTACACAATCAAACACATTCATTTGTTGCTATCACGTACTATATTGAAGCGCAAAACTTGCGGGCCAAATGATCTTTTGTGTTTCATTTTAAAAAGTCACGTAGAGGAAGCATTAATTATTTCATTCGGTTATATGTCAGCATTTATAAAAGCAACTTTTTAATATAAAAAGTTGAAATCAAAATACTTTTAAGTCACAATAATCAGAAAGAGTATTTATGATAATTATTTCAATAAAATGTCCAACAATGAAACATCAAATTTGAAAATATTTATGTTATATCTATTATTCACATTCGGAGATTGGATCTAGGAAATGGACAATACCTACTGAATAGTACCTTCATTTAATACTAGGTACTACGTTTGTCTACGTGCAATATGAAAAGAGACTAGATAACAACTTTTTTTAAATAAAGATCCAAATTTGTAGTCAAGTCACCGAACTTTTCAATAATATTTAGTTGGTTTGATTCAAAATAATACTTATAAGTAAGTATATTTATTTTGTCACCTCATGATTTAGTTAAATGTTTGTTAATTATTTCTTCATGTGGTATTCCTGATCAATATTACTTAAAGCAGTTCATATAGTACAAAATTATATTAAAGAAAAGCTAAAAAAAATTATTTTCATTTTTGGATTTTTGTCGAAATTACGAAATAAACGATTAAGACCAAGATAATAAGAATAATTCATTTTTGTGAGTAATGACTATGAGCTACTTAAAATAAGGTTTAGCTATTATTAAAAAATATTACTTGCTTCAATATTTATCTTTTTTTACCTACATAAGTATAGGGTATATGTTATAATTCTATGACTATAAATAAACAAATATATAATCGAAACCAGGTAGTAAAAGGACGTAGAATATCAAACTCGATTGCGATTTACAACCCCACACCTAATTACGTAAATATGGGTTAACCAACCACCAAAAATGTGTAATTCCAATAGTATGTAATTGTAAACATTAGTTAGTGTAATAGCAAATAGTTCCTCCAGCCCGGCCATAATCCTTATACCTCCCTAATATTCCCTCGCAAGCAAAATAGTAGCATCTCATAAACTATTCCTGAAATATTTGATAAATGATTTATTTCGACCTTATCCTCCAGTATCTTAAATTATTTACATCTCCGCACTACCTACGATATTACGAATTCCATCAGTAAGAGAACCAACAAGACTGTGCCTATCCTGTTCACTCATACGTGAATGCACGATCATCGCTTCCCGTCTTTGTTCTTTAGGCGGGAACTAAGCCCCGCCTCGCGTCGACCCCCCACAAATCACCCATCCCTTTCTTTCTTACGCAAACTTATTACACATCTCGCTCGCTTCAACTATCGATTTTCTTCGAGTGCGCACTTATTTACCCGACCGAATTGCGTTGGTCGCGTTTGTTGGACGAATCGTAATATCCGCTGTTGACTTAAATCAGCCGGCTGTATTTCAGCGGTGACTTTATGCCCTGTAAATTATTACGGCAACTCATAATGCAGTAAAAGCCATTATAAAATTAAATTAACGCAGGGTCTTTACTTGAGACGGTAGATTTTATGCGAACCTCTTACTTTTGTTGGGTGTTCTGCACAATTATACGTATCTACGTGAAAGCGGTTCGAGCAATATTTCGAACAAATTATTACAAATTTTACTGTCGTCTTAGTCATGGTAAAGTTGTTTCGTAGTTTTCTGTGTATTAACTAAATTTATATTAAATTAGCCTTTGTAGGTATATAACATGAAGGCTGACTGTAAACCCTTTGTTTTTTGGTTTTTTTTTTTTTGTAATCGCAGAAGAAAATGCATTGAATTGCATACCCGGCACCCCGGGAAAAGCGCAGAATTATGTGGGGCTCTCCTCCTCAGAAGGGGGTAGGCCTACCCACTAAAAACCTCAGTGATGCCCCTCCATTGACGCCTGCCGCGGACGCTCGATCGACGAGAACTGCCCGCGGCGTGACAGGGCCATGGGATACCGTGAGGAAACTACCACGACCCTTTTGGCGTCGGCTTACCTGAGGTGAGCCGCTCACTCGCCTCCCCGATGGACTGGGGAGGCCGTCGATCCCCCGGGGCATCCGGGGATCGCCGACTAACAGCGACCGGTGCAATGCAGGGTCGGTGACTCTAAACCCTTGTACCTTTATTAGGTATATATCTACTAAAAGAAAAAAAAAAGGTAATGAGATATATGTAAAATGCTGTATGCAAACATGCGTGCAGGAACACAGCAAAAAGCAAAAGTTAATCGTAAAGTCCATTTATTGCACTCCACGATTGCTCCAATATCATAGCCTATATGGAAACTATCAATTTGCAACATTAATTTTGACCAACAAAGAGCGGCGCGTGGCCATTGTGTGACGTCACGCGAAGGGCGCCCGTCATGTCACGAATTTGAAATAAATTGGAGCCACATTCAATAGGAAACCTTGTACTGTTTAGATCCTAATCTTCCTGCAGCTCATTTGATTTATTCTATTATGTTGGCCAAAAGAGAAATGCAATTCCATTAATAATTTGAAATTGTTTCTCATATTATTAATGTGGTCGAATACGATTCCAATAACGAACACTTTCCCGATAGAGCTGCTTGAAAAATCACTTCTTCCCAATATAACCATTTGCCAGTACGTCTTGATAAGTATACGACTTGAACATTTACAGGAATACAAATATTTTAAAACATTTATGCCACTATAATAAAAGTCCTGGATACTTAAAACATAACATGTGTCTTAAACTAAAAGAAACCAATTGTATTTGATGATTCACAGTACAACTAAATACAAAGTGTTCAGTTAAGAATATTGGTACTGGGTATAATTTTGAAGTCGTGATTAAATATTACTTATCTGCCTATTTATTTATCTTAATCGATGTCATAACAGAAAATTACATATACATCCATAGACATTTAATTTAGAGCGCTTTTCGCTATTCCCTGTAAAAAATGTACGTGATGACAATGTCTTGCTATTTTAAAACAATGGTTATTTTAGATATATAGTCTTAAAGATATTTTTGAAATATGCTATTGCCCAATTTATCCTTTAAGCTCTTTTGAAGTTTGTAATGTGTCTTTCAGAATATGTTAAGAAATGTTTAGACTTTTGTGTTTCACACCTGTAGCTATAGTTATAACTATAGCTACAGGTGTGAACACAAAGGTTTTGAAAGCTCTATCCAATAACTCTCAATTCATGATCAAAAGTGTATTCCAAGGCAAATGTAACAGACCATAATTAATAAGAATAATATGTATTCATCCTTCACTTGTAACCAATCCAACTACTGGATCACCATCTGAACCATTTGACATGCTAAGATAAACCATTAGTAATCACCAGAGATCTTTTGCACCACAGGCAAAATACGTGTGATGTAATTATACAAATGGCGTCGCCCCATCTTTGACAACTTTGAATGTTCGAAGATACTTTGGATCCTTGGATATTTATCATCAGTAGTAAGTAGACAGCTTACTTTTGTACGCATGTATTTGTCCGATTTTTTGAAAATGGTAAAATATTGTCCCATCTCTTCCTTCTTCGTAAAGATGTCAAATATTGTATTACCACCTAACCTGACCTAAGTTAGTAGCTGAAGAAGTTCCGCCTTCTATATACCTACTGCCTCCAAATTATCTAAGGCCCAATTTCACCAAGTCGTCATTACCTATCCAAGTATAACAATTCTACAGATAAAATTACTCCCAATATTTACTCTCCGATAACTGTTACTTCGTTATTCTAAGGATACATGGTTGGTAAAATGTAAATTTGGTTAGCTGAGAGTAACTGGGATCTTTATTCTAGGAATAACATTTATCTGTTGTTGGTGAATTTGGGCCTAAGTGCCTAAAAGTCACATCAATTGTAGAGTTTTAAAACATTTCTGTCGGCTGTAATGTAGAGGAAGCAATATAAAAGTCGGTCTAAAAACAGATTTCTATCCCAAACTCCCAAGCGGTAATTTTACAGTCTAAGAGAGATTTTGCCTCTTTATGTGTATGGTTTACCCGCATGTACAACGGGTTGTGTTTCGAAGAATTGTTAGATATGATGCCAACAGCCAACAATTGGGGTGTTCATCCACACACGCTGGAGCGTAAGGGCGGCCGTACACGGACTGCTCGAGCAGTTAGCGGCTGAGCGAAATACACGGACCGCTCGAGCGGTCGGTGTCGATAGCTTGAGCTGTCGGTTGTTGACTGCTCGAGCTACGCTACCCAACTGCTCGAGCAATTGATTTTCTACCACAGAGTCTAGAGTCATGGATTCTGACGAGGAAGCACTGCTTTTGCTGCTTCTGCTCAGGCGGAGACGACGGCGGCGACCTCAAAAGAGAAAATTTTAGGTTCATCCAATTTTGCAATTAAGAGAACAACATTGACAATTCCATCATTTGTTTATAGAACTTAGAAGTGATCTGCTCTAGCGCAGTCAACGGCTCGAGCAGTCGGTGTATGCCTCACAACCGCTCGCGAGCGGTCGACGGCACGATGGAATTTCATCATGCAGTTGACGGCTTGGAGCGGTCGCGACTGCTCGAGCAGTCGTGTGTACGGCAGCTAATGAATGACTATAGTTCACCGCGCGGTCGCGGCTTTAAGCAGTCGGTCTCAACTGCTTGAAGCAGTTCGTGTACTACTGGCCTAAGTGATCACGCAAGGAATATCCTCCCGCAAAATTGTGGAGTGAGCTTCTTGTCTAGGTTTTCTTCAGGGAACACACTATGAGGTTCTTTGAGAATAAGTGGGTTTTTAAAATGGTCGGCGTTTGTGATGGCCGTGGTGTTGCAGACATTTATAGATAGGTTACAATGAGTGCTTACTGTCAGCCACAAGTCTTTTTGACACTATCACAGTATAAAAAGCACGCGCCAGCATTGGCGCGAACCGGAAAGTGTATGAACACAAATAGTTTCGGGCCAACATTTAATTTTTATTAATTTCTCAAAAATTAAAACGGGCAAAGAAACAAGCTATCCAATGATCCTAAGCTGAATATTTTTTTTTTACATACAACAAATTAACACTAATTTCATTAACCTCGTCTTACTCAGAACAGTATTAAATGGCATACTGTGAGAATCTTTTCGTTTAGGACAAGAAATGACAGTGACAATTTACGATTTTACAAAGTTAACTTAATTGTCAAGAGAAAATGTGCCTACCTTGGTCGACAGAAGAAGCTGGCTACTGTAGCCCGTAGGTAATTCTCTTGCACTGCCTTGTTCGTATTTGAACTCCATTTCCACTTATCATCAGGTGGAATGGAGTCGAATACTTGACTTTTTTATAAAAAGAGAGTTACAGTGTACAAGGGAGATTCAATTGAATGATCTATTTCAGATTACCTAAATGGAAGAAATTAATAAATCAGTATCTTACTTGAATGTTTCTTGTATAGGTACTATATTGCGAAACTATCGTATAACAATAACAATTCCTCAAAATAAGTCTAAAAAAGTAGTTTATTTATCAAAGTATGCTTATTTGAGAATTAGTAAAAAAGACTAAAAAATCTTAATAAACATTACTGTATATATTTTAAAACATAAGAAATAAACACTTCCTAAAAATCACTCAAGATTAAAAAACTGAAAGCAGCCATCCGCATGATTCCCGCCAAACTGCGCACTTTGCGAACCGGCCGGCAAAAATCCTAATTCCTCTTCGAAAAAGCTATCCGAACCTCATTACAAACGAGCCCCCCACCTAATGAGGCTATCAGGTTACTCCCCCGAGGACGTGGTTCGCGTGCCCTCGACATGCCCGTGTAATTGTTTTGCGAATCCCCAGAGTGCCTTCTCTAATTCATAGTTGATGCACTCTTAGATTTTCGGTGTACCATTATTGTCATGTGGCTTAGTATCTCACTCTGTTTTGAACGGGATTTCAAGTTATTTTTTGACTTAGATTTAAGAATGTTATCTTTCTATTAATGGGCTTCTCTGACACGTTTGTTAACATCAAATATATTAATGTTTTTAAAGCATTAGGTTATTATTAAAGTTTCAGTCACTAAACCAATGAAGAAACATTTCAAAATAAGATAACTTTCTTGACAATTTATTTCCAAATATAAATTCTATTTGATAACCTCCATGTTCATTCGATCCGATTTCAAGGTACTATGTATGCTATGTCTAAAATTTCGACTTTTGTAGAAGCAGATTTTTGTATGACATACCTATAGGTACGGTCGTTTGTATCTTAATCGAGGCTGTTAATATGTATATACCTTGATTACTACTTGATTGATATACCTTTGTATGTCTATCGATTACTCTATATACCATAACTCAAATATTTGACTGCTTATTTTGGGCTATATAAATTAGGTGTAAGAAATATTTAACTATTATAATTTACTATGAAATGAAATGAGTTTCCGTTGCTTCTTTAAGTATAAAGTTTCTCCTTACAACAATCGCGTATTTGATTAACGTATATAACTAAGGTACGTTACTACAACTTATTTTATTTGATTGCTTTAAATTCTTTGACAGCGTATACCTTTCAAAATTAGAAATAGAGACGTTCCAATTTCAAATATCTTTTGAAAAAGGTACGCCGATACTGCCTGCCTTATTTGGTGAACTGTCACCTGAACAATGACGAGTGTTGGGCCCTCCGTCCTAAACATCCGTGTCCAATAACAAATTATTTTTTTTTTCTAAAAGAAATGCTAATATTTGATTCTGCTTTTATAACATGATGCTATTGTGTTAAGATAGACATTTCGTGTGTTCAGAATGGAACCTTTTTTTGGACGGGAAGTATCAAAAGTTTTTTTCTATTTCATTCACGAGAAATCATAAAAATTTTGATTGGGATCTGGAATATGTAAGTCTGGAAGGCCTATCTTCACAATCGTATATTTTCATTTTATTAATAGATTACTTGAAATCAAAAAGGTGTCATCCAAAAAATTTGCTTAGTTAAAATTTTATTACTAAATAATGAAATGATTAGAATAAAATAAATCAAAGCCTACTAATATACGAATAAGTTATCTTTGTTAACTACCTTTCCGTCCGTGGTTTCACCCGCATTATATCAGATTTTTGCATAGGAATACTTTGCCGCAGTAAAACTTATTTTATATCCTTCCCCCATAAAATTACATCAGAATTCGCCCAATTGTTTTTGTCGAAAATTCTCCTATATTTTTCCCGGGTCTCAAACTATGCTACCATATTTCATTAAAATCAGTTCAGTACTTCATAATACGAGGATAAATTTTACTGTTGTCGTATATCAATCAAATTTCAAGTTATCCTTTAGGTTCAAATAGTTTCAAGCAATTTTAATAGTTGGGTAGTCTTTGAGTACAAAATTGAACATTCTCATACAATTCAAGCAGTATAACACAGACGTACAGCTACTGTGCAGCAAAATTTAATTTCATGTCAGTAAAAAAAAACCACAGGGCCAGAGTGAGCCACACAACCTAACTCTTACCATTGACTCAACAAAGACATTAATTTCAGGCGTGATAATTGCACCGGGGCCCTCTATTGTGACAAATTTCTCGCTTCGAAACACACTATTAACTATTTGAATGGTCCCTGTTGTATTTTGTCCCAAAAATTTCCGAGTAACCATTTGTCGCCACCGCAACAAGGTCTTTTCGGAACTTTTTGTCTATGGTAGGAGTATGAATGGCTTTTTTTCGTGGTTAGATATATTTTGTCTCTAGTAATACGCACATTGCGCATATGTGATGTTGATTTATATTAGAGATTTGCTAGCAACACTAATCTCGTACTTATAATGAAAGTATTTCAAATAGAATGAAATGCCTTTTGTTATATACATTTATATTATATATGTATTATTAGGGTCAATTTATTTATTCATGTTGTTATTCTATTTTCTATTGATGTGCAATTCAAAATGTCACACTAACTTTCAAAGTGTTGTTGGTGTTGAAAGTTTCCATAGCTGAAGTCGATCGCTTGCTGTCATATTTTTATACCCAAATAGAAGAACGACTGAAAAATATGTTACATAATTTTGATTTGATTAACAAGTACAACCTTAAATACTAATAACAAGTACAATATTTATTGTACTTTATAAATATTTATTTAATACCATTACATCTGAACATGTTTTGTGATTTTATAAGCAAAAATTATAATATCAAAATATAAAATATTTTTTACAAATAGTGGACTTATGACACAGAAATTAACTTAATTACAAGTTTAAATCATAATTTTTATATGTACTTTATCAATAGAAGAATTTGGTTTTTATTTTTTGCTAGTTACAACCTTTCACCAAGAATCTCAAGCATAGACGATAATAGTTTTATGCAACGGCGACCCCGCACCAATTTGTCACACTGACAGCCACTGCTGCCAACTGCGCAAACAGTGCCAAAGGGCGCGAATGTTTGTTTTGTTTCGCACAATATGGCCGCTGTTTGCTAACCGATATTATTTATGGCGTTCATTGCCAGACAAATAGATTTTGGGAGTTATTGACACCAAAGGGGAGCGCGCCGTTTATTTTTAATGATTGTGTTAACACTTGGGTTGTAAGATGTGCATTATTTGATAAATTACTAAAGCGTTTACAAAAAACCGTTGAATAATTAAGTTTTGCGTGTGTTTTTGTTATTTAGACTCTTGGAAATGACTAGGAAAACCTACAACTCATACTCATAGGGCATTTCTAAAACGTGTATAAATGGAATAATTTATGTATAGATAAAAAATTATAAAAAATATAAAACATAGATAATGAAAAGTTTCTCAATATAATTTTGCAAACGCAGCACACGCGGCTGTAAGATTCAAATAAAAGTGTGTAAATTTGCCGTCCTATTTCAGAAACTGTTACAATGTAATTTAAAACGTATTTACTCTAAACCAATGACGCGAGAGTACTTCAATGTCGCCGTTTGTATTGTAAAAAGAAGACCCAGAGCCCTTGTTACACAATCGAACGCCTTTTAAAAAATGTTGCCGCCAGAACGCAAAATTTCACCGAAGCGGAAATCCTTGAAGAACGTTAACGCTGTACGATTAGACAGCTATAACCCGGTAATAGGGTTTATTTTTGCGTGTATTTTCAAACAATTGCGGAGAGTACATTATCTACAGGCTTAGGATAATCTTTTGTTGACAGAAGGTGTACTTAGGAAAGTACCTACAAAGTGTGTGGTTTCTGGGAAAAAAGTCTGCAAGTCGTTTCTAGAAGCATTTTTGAAGAGTTGACTACGTTGGCTTTGCTGTTACTGCAGTTTCTAGTATTATTATTATAAAGTTAATAGCTTAAATTGCCACTTGGGTATCGATTGCAAGCGTCATATATGTTCCAATCATAACATTCTTATGTTGTTCGTCAGTTTGTCGTGAAGCTTCATACATATACTTACTATAACAGAATATAGTTCTGGCATGTTCAACGTCTTCAAAGTTAAACAATTTGATATTAAGGTCAATCAACTAGAGATGGGCCGAGTACTCGGTTGATACTCGGTACTCTGCGTACTCGGCTGCGTGTCAGTGACAAGTAAACGTGCCAGCTCTGAATACCTTGGCTGGTGCCTTGTTCACCACTCGAAAGGACTCTTGTTTTTTGTCCATAAATTTTCTTTTAAATAGCAATCTAATTCTAATGCAATGGGGCTTTTAGGATCATCGCGCTCCAGTGGCTGGGTGGAAACTAATTCTTCGAAGCACTTCCAGAAAGATGCATGAAGATGTTGTGACTGTGGTAATAGTTCAGATTTGATTGAACCGAGTTACTCGGTTGACAAAAAATTGAGCCGAGTAAAACTCGGTACTCGTTACTCGGCAAAAGTGTTACTCGGCGCATTTCTAGTATCAACAATCATTTAAGTCCATTCTATCAAGAGCCGTATCTCTTCCAATAGGATATTTCAATTGCATTATTCACCTTTTACTTTGTTAATCCAAAATAGACTTTATTCACTTTTAGTAATTACGCATCAACCTAGAATGTTTAATATGTTGATACGATTTCCTGAACATTAAGAGGAATGTGTTCTTACAAATTCTAAAAAGGAAAAATTCTAAAATTTTAAAAAGGAAAGGACACATTATATTCAAATCAGGTAGGACTTAAGCCGGTATGTTGAATACACATAAATACTTAAAATTAATAAAATCTTAGAATGAACTAGATCAGTATACATGTGTTTATACGACCCCTTCATTTGGTATGTTACTTACGTTGGTATCATATCCACTAAAATAAACGTGTACTTTTTACAATCTCATATGTCATCACTTTGATATGACTCGTCACTTTTTTTCACACAGAGGCACCACGATCATAGCTCCTTTATTTTGGCAAAAGAATCTCAGGTAACAGTCGAAAAAAATAAACGTGACAAAATGTCTGTAAACATGTACCTAGACGCACCTCGGTCGGGAAAAAAAGCTTTAGAATTTTGCAATTCGAATCCTCCGAAGATGGGTTGTAACGAATGGAATAGAACGTTCATTCAAATTTCAAATTTGGAAGGCGTTCCACGTGTTTGACTTTGCAAATTTTTTACTCGTGTGTTGCAATAGCGCATGAAATTCGCTAGATAATTGTAAAATACTTTATGATTGATGCAAAAAAAATCTATGAACGCTTACAATCGGTGCAGACGTGTGCTTGATCGTTCAGAATTATATTGCAACATGATCCGTGAATAATAGCTTACTTATAGTACTTTTTGAAGCAACGGATGGTAAATCATTTTGGTAGACAAATAAGTATTATCTATTGAAAGCTCGTATTTAAATACTATAGCAATTCCCTATACACAGCTTGCACATCACATGTAAAGAAAAAATGTTTATAATAATAAACTTTAAGATTGAATATTTGAGGAATAGTTATGACAATAGAAAAGTATTATTTGTAATTACCTTCTTCATTTGTTACTATTAAAAATAATCTTCTTTTTCTTGCCGTGTTCCCAATTTTATTTAAGGCCGACACAACATGTCATCCTCTTTCACATTCTCCTCTATCCTTCGCCATATCGACACTCACTCCCTTCTTCAACATATCAACATTCACACAGTCCATTCATCTTTTCTTCGGTCTTCCCCTCCCCACACCTCTCACTTTCATGACCATAACTTTCCTAGAAGAGTAAGAGTAAGAAGACGGAATGATCCTGTATTCCGTCTTCTTAATACGTGACCGTAACAGAAAAGTCTCCTTTCTCTCAATTTTTCAACAATAGGGGCTACTTACAAACTTCTCCTTGATATATTCATTCCTCACTCTATCCTTTATTATTTTTTACTCCACACCTCCATCTTAACATACGCATTTCAGCAACATGCAATCTTTGTTCATTCATTCGCTTATAGGGCCTACATTCCGCATGACAACAGGTCTAATTGCCGATTTATAAATTTTGCCCTTCAGTTTTAGGGAAATAGGGAAACAGGTAGTTCCCGTTACCTGTAGCCATTTCATCCATCCTGTGCTAATCCTTCGCTTGACGTCTCGGTAAATTTCCCCATCTTCCTGAAGCAGTGATCCGAGGTATTTAAATTCCAAACAGACTGGAAGAGCCGCTCCTCAGGCACGATAGGCCAAGGATTGGAGAGATCGCCGAAATTACAGTACATATACTCGGTTTTAGTTCTGTTTATACTATTAAATGAATATCAAAAAATGCCGTTAATATTTATTTATGAAAACAGGACAACATAAAACTTTTTGTAAACACATATGTTATACGTTAAACTATAAGCCTTACATATTGAAAATTCTATTAATCTACAGCCCACTCAGAACCGTACAAGCCTCTCTTATCCTCGTCGACCAAACCTTCTACCAGTAACAACAATTAGATGTAGAAGTGCTTAAATAGATATAATAAATTTCAAGAAGATATCTCGGACTAAACATAAGTATAATTATATATTTTTTTATTACTACTACAGCTGCATTTTGTAAGATGGGAACAACATTTTTCGCTCTCCTGACACTAGTGTCGATAGTGAATATCTTAATACTCATAATATATGTTGAACATAGCTAAAACGAGATCTGCAGTCAGCAGCAATGTTAACATTAATTCGGTTACTATTTTAAATTTGTGGTCACCCATCAGGATTTTACAAAGAATGTGTTTTAATTTTAGCGATTAGAACGCACATGATATCGTGCTCACCCAGAATAAATATTTATAAAAAAACATGAAATCCAATGTATATCTTATTAATTTCAGTACAAAATGCATCAGGAAGCGACGCATGCAACGCAGTAACGGCGAGGCTTCCGTCACAATGGAGCAAGGCCGCCGCAGACTGCGGTGACTGACATGGCGCTGCTCACCAACGCGTCGGCCGCGGGCCCCACGGCCACGGGGCCCGCGGCGCCGCAAGCGCACCAGGCGACGCCGCTGCACCACTACTTTCACTACCTCAAGCAGCCGTCACCGCTCGCGCAGAACCCTTACGCTCATCACTCGAGCGCTCATCACATGGGCATGGGCCCCGGGCCTTTAGGCGGCTTGGGGCCTTTCGGACTGACGCATCACGGATTGGAGGCTGTGGGGTTTCCTCAAGGTTAGTAGTAGTTGTAGCAATCTCGATCTAGCATATAGTTATTTTTAAATTGTAGAAAGTTTTGTAACAATCCTTCATAATTGCTTAGAACGGCATCGAATGATCGCAATAACAATTGAGTTCGCTATCCTGGATCCAAATCTTCATAGTTAGTAGAATTTTCTGGTAACAAGTTTTATAGTAAGTTAAACTACACTATATAGAGTTGTGTAGGTTAACTTAAATGGTGGGCGGATGCCACAGACATACAGTATGTCTAATGAATTATATCAATTCAAAAACGTAGTAGGTAAATAAAAAATTTTTACTGAAAATACTAGGAAATATATTTTGTGGTACTTTAATATGATGACGATGGAAATACTCTACATATAGTAAAATGTCATAACTAGATACACTATAATAAAAAAAGTAGAGAACAATATTAACTTGATTTATCATATAATCTTACATCCTCTAGTTGCTGGGCGATAAAAGTTTTATATTTTTAATAAAAAAAAAAAATATTGTTTGTAGAGTAGTAGGAAATACCCTAAGTGTTTTGATGGTCATAACGAAATCAACTAAGTAATTAAAACTTTTTATTTTAATAAGTCCACTATTGACAACATATTCCAAAAGCTTTGTTTATTTGGTATAATCCAAATCCAAGTTATAAGGGTTCAAAAAAACAACAGTTCTCTCGAGAAAAGGTAAATCCCAATACCTCCATTGGTTTCGGCATTTTTGACACTTGTTTGACAGTTCAACATTATTATCGGAATTAGTTTAAAATTTGTATTGGAATTTCAATGACATTTCTTATTTAACTTTTCTTATTTTCAATGGACGTGAGTACAAAATATGACCATAAACATGTGCACTCCGAGATTCAGTAGCTGCTAGACTTCAATGATGTCGAATTTCAGTAGACTCAGCCTCTAAAATTAATATTCTGTGCGGTCAAGACGCCCGCCACCGCTTAAGAGAATACATAAATTCCTAGCAACATTGTTTCTATGAAATAATTTACACCCTTGTTTATACTAACTTAAACACAAGTCCAAGCTGTTCCATAGTGATATAGATATGTTATTGGGGTGATGTGATGATGATATGCTAATTTATTATAAGTATAATTATAATAGTGCGAAACAAAGAAGCTTCATTAATGTTTAAAACATCTTATATAAATTAACACAAAGCCTATACGCCTAAAAGTTGTAATTGAAATGTTATGAAACTTAATTGTTAAAATAATATGATTAGTAAAATGGAAACTCTCGATTGTTGTTTAAAAATTTGTGAAAGTTGATTGTTGGAATTTATATATGCATGTGTATACATGTCTATGAAAGACTATAAAGTTGGTACCTCAACCACAAAATCACTCAAATACATATTTTTTGGATCTTCCCTTTGGAGTACTTCAAACGTGAAAGTTACTATTTTAGTTAATATTTCTATTAAAAAAGTCGCACATAACTGTACTTTATAAAATATATAGTATACGATACAAACAATCATAAGTATCCAATTTAGGACTGAAATAGTAAATTACGCCATTACGTATTCAAAATGATCATCATTAGAATACTCATATAGCCAACGTTTGTGTACATAACTATCTAGCAACCGCCACGAGACAACAGAGCGACGAAAAGCAAAAGCATTGCATAATTTACGAACCAAGAAGACATTGTAACGTTGCAAGTTTTCCGTATCTGTTTTTTTTTAACAACGCCACAAAATATGCCATGACATTTAATCATGATCAATGATATGTTGGCATTGGCTGTATGGCGAAATGCTTTTTCTTTTCCGAGCCATGACACGTCACGTCATTGTCACTGTCAGATGTGAACATGTTTTTTCGGACGGGGAATGACGAGGCCGATTGACGGTTCAAAGAGACAAGAGAAAAAATACTTAAGAATTTAAATAATCATTCAAGTTTAAATGGCAATAATACCATAAAATCATACATTGGTAAGTGGATCAACCCTTGTAGGGTTTATTTTGGTAATTTTTTACATTTTCTTGACCATTTTGAAGGTCACACCTCTTGAACCAATGTGCTCCTCTTTTTTAAGGGATGGTTGAGGGAGCGGAGGCAATAAGTTTTAGACTGGATAGATTTATTAGATGAAATCCAAGAGATGCAGCTTCCGCAGTAAGTATGGCTTAAATTCTCGAAAGATTTAGGTGATTCTTTGAATTTCTTTGTTGACCCGAGATTGTTTCCTTGCAGATTGGGAATTTAAGAACTTAATGAATTTAAGAACTTAATGAATTTAAGAATTTAAGGAATTTAAGAATTTAATGAATTTAAGAATTTCATAATTTAATAATTTAAGAATTAGGAGATCATGTTAGATCGCCCCAAGAACAAATAGTTCTCACCGAGGGACCAGGTTAGTGGCCCTCCTGAGCGGTGGATGCCTGGATTGTCTTCGACCAGTTTCTCTCCAGACAGCCATCGATCAGGATGAAGATTTAATATTATATTTCTTTAAAACACTATAGTTGTTTCTGACCACATCCACGAACCAACATAAAGCGACCCGTAACTGAGGGCCTTATGCTCTATTTCTTTGTTTATCTCAATTTCTCCAATAAGGTGAAGGTAATATAACAGGTTAATGTTTCTCACTCTTTAAAATATCTGTATTAATTTTACTACAACTATTCATTAGTATAAAGGAACTAGAATAACATAATAAATGTGTAATTGAAATAAACTTGTATTGACACAGATTCACAGGTTAATGTTTCTCACTCTTTAAAATATCTGTATTAATTTTACTACAACTATTCATTAGTATAAATGAACTAGAATAACATAATAAATGTGTAATTGAAATAAACTTGTATTGACACAGATTCACAGGTTACTGTTTCTCACTCTTTAAAAATATCTGTATTAACTTTACTACAACTATTCATTAGTATAAATTAACTAGAAGAATAGAATAAATGTGTAATTGAAATAAACTGGTATTGACACAGATTCCCGGGTTCATATTTCTCCCCTTTAAAAATAAATGAACAAAAGAAAACTTACAATGGCGCCCCCCGGATTGTGGTCAGATTCATCTTAAATTTTGTTATTGATAAAATTCTTTTGGAAAAATAATTTTGTGATTTTCAACAGTGAAAGTGATTTTTTTATGTATTTTAATGTGTCATATTCTAATAAGGAACAACAACTTTATGGTTTCATAAATTATATGTTAATAACCTTAGTATCTTGGAAATTAGGTTACTTATTTTGCATAATAAACAATTTACTTAGTTATTATCTTTAAAAATAACTTACAATTGTGTTATAGTTGTGAACACAAATCATTTATATTTTTCCCTTAGTGTTTTTATGAGTGTAACTTAATGTTACTATGTTGTTGAAAATAAAAACACATTATTGTATTTAGGTGTTCACAACTTATACCTATTTTCTTTTGTTTATGAGGTACTGAGTACCATTTAGTTTATTATAATAAACATTTACTTTATCCCTTTACATGGTCCAATTGTGATAAATGATTTATTAGTTATCATTTGGAAGTAGGATTCAGTATACGACTGAAGCGAATTTGGTTGAAATTGTTCTTAAGCGTAATGAAGCGTTGTTCAGACTAGGCATAGGTAATTATAGTGTTTTTATGTTGAAAACAATTGTTTTAATATTTTAAATCTAGTGAAATTGAATGTACACGAAGTAGGGTGACCATGATTTAGTAAACTTATTTCGGTAAAGAAAATTTTGTGAAACTTTGTTGGAGAAACGGAGGAAAACACTTAACAGAATAAAATACGTAAACATTACACATTTAAGGAAATTTTTTTTTTTTTAAAAAAAAAAAAAAAGTTTTTTGTGTGTGTAAGAGGAAAATTTGTGCGTAATTTTTTTTATTGGTGTAAAGAATTTTAAATGGAAACAAAAGGAAAAAAAGGAGATTGAAGAAATATTTTTTTTTATATAGAATTTTTTTTTTTTCTTGTTTGTGTTGGTTCGATTTTTTTTTTCTTCTCTAGTTTCATAACAATGGATTTGAATACTGTTCACGTTTACTCTCTCTTACGAGACGAACTAATTTATGAGGTTACTATTCGAGGTGAAACACCTGAGGACACTGTTCATAAATTAAGGAAACAATTAAAAAATTTAGTAAGAGACTTTAAATCGGAAGAAATTTTGGGAGATGACGATGCGTTTCCTGCGAAAGAATTTCCAGTAATTAAAGAGAAATTAAAGGATCTCAAAAAGCGCATCGAAGACTTCGAAATGTCGGGCGAACGTTCCTTACTGATTCGGGCAAAGGCTCTATTTTGCCATTTGTTTTTTAGAATAGAAAGGGCGAATGTGGAAACAGAAGCTGACGCGACAATAAAAACCAAATTAAAGGACTCACTACGGAATTTACTTCAGCGTCTGGATCCACACGTTGCCAAACCAACAATGGAGCTTTCGTCGAACGAGTCGGTGGAACCTCAGGTGCTTTCGAATCCATCGACATGTACAAATAATAATTTTAAAGTCTCAAAATGGAATTTAAAATTTGATGGTATAGGTAGTGTTAGATGTTTTTTAGAGTCTGTGTCTGAACATGCGTTAGCTTACAACGTTTCCGAAGAAAAACTTTTTCAATCAGCGTTTGTGTTTTTTGCTGATAAGGGTCTAGTTTGGTACCGAGGGGTCAAAGACCAAATTTCTTCTTGGAAGGAACTAACATCACTGTTGTTAGAAGAATTTGAAATTACGGATTATGACTATCGTGCCATAGGAGAGATTCGGTCTCGGACTCAAGGTCAAGACGAGCCCATCCATATTTATTTTGCCGTAATGAATTGTTTATTTTCTCGTCTGAAGAATCCCCTTTCTGAGAAAGAGAAGTTAGAGATTTTGCTGCATAATATTAGACCAACATTTAGTGAACGTTTAGCGTTGCAAAATTTTGAATCGGTTTTGGGTTTAAAAAACTATTGTCGCAAATTAGAGGCTGCTAAGGAAAAAGCAAGTTTATTCACTGAGCCACCGAAAACCTCCAGTTTAAACCCGGATTTAGCTTATAAGGGTAAAAACAAAACAACTGTTTGTGCACTAAAGCCTACAGACTACACAAAATCAAAAAATAATTTTGTGAAACAACAATATAACAACCCTAAAAAGTTTGTTTCTAACAAAAAGGAGGAAACATATTGTAATAGGTGTAAAGTGAACACTCATACTCGGGCACAGTGTACGGCTGATGACAAAAGGGTGAAATGTTTCAACTGTGGTGAGCTCGGTTATACGACAAAATCCTGTCCAAAATGTAACGCGAAAACAAAAAACTAATTTGCTCAGGCCGAGGGGAAGCCGCTTCAAGGGAGGTCGACCCTGAAGATTGGAAATATTGGCAAAGTTTAGTGGTCAAATATTTTAAAACATATAACGTCGCCCCGGTCTTATTTGAACCACACTCTAGTGATGTCCGACCGTATTTAAACGTCAAATTATTGGATTTGACAATTTGTGGTCTTTTGGATTCAGGTGCAGCAGTGTCTATAATCGGTAACGGAGCTCACGCGCGCTTGAGAAACGCTGGTTATCACATGGAAACTTCCAATAGCAGTAAAGTAACTGTTGCTGACGGCTCTGAATGTGATACTTTAGGATTCATGACTCTGCCCATAACTTTTAATAACGTGACAAAGATCATTAAATTCTACGTGATACCATCTATTGTCTCGAATATAATTTTAGGCGTAGATTTCTGGAAAGCCTTTAATTTGATGCCGGAGATCTTCAAGAACATTGCGTTTATTACTACACCTCCTGATTTTTTTACGAATAGTCCAGTGACTTCGGTCCAATCATTGCAGGACCTGTCTTTACATCAAAAGGAACTAGCGGAGACAATGATAGACAGATTTAAGGACATCTCTTTTGAACGCAAGGGGTTAGGTCGGACTGATTTGATCCAGCACACGATTAATACGGGTGATGCTTCTCCCATAAAGTGTCGACCATATCCAATGTCCCCAGAAAAGCTCTGTGAACTCCATAAGGAGTTGGACAGGATGCTGGAGTTGGATGTAGTCACAAAAAGTGAGAGTCCGTGGAACAATCCTGTGTTGATGGTTCCGAAATCCGACGGTTCCTGGCGTTTCTGCTTAGATTGTCGTAAGCTGAACGCAATTTCGAAAGGCGATGCTTACGCGATCCCATATATTCCGCAGATCCTGGACAGCCTGAAAAACGCTAAGTTTATCAGCAGCGTCGATTTTAAAGCTAGTTTCTGGCAAATACCGCTAGATGGCGCTGCTCAGGAGAAAACTAGTTTTACTGTTCCTGGACGGGGACTATTCAAATTTAAGGTCATGCCTTTTGGTCTTTGTGGCGCACCAGCTAGACAACAGAGATTAATGGATATGCTGTTTGGCCATCCCTTCTGTAGTGACGTCACAAAGGGCATGATATTCTGCTACGTCGATGACGTCATAATCGTAAGCGAGGACTTTGACACACACCTTTTGTTGCTAAATAGATTGAATGATCGCATCAAAAGTGCATTCTTAACTATAAACTATGAGAAAAGCAAGTTCTTTCGAAGTAGTCTGAAATACTTAGGCTATATCGTGGACGAGTGCGGTTTGAGGACGGATCCGGATAAAGTGAGTGCGATACTTAACTTTCCAGTACCGGAAAACCCTAAGGAGGTTAAAATGTTCTTAGGGACGTGTTCCTGGTACCGTCGCTTTATAAGGAACTTTTCTAGTATCGCCTCTCCTTTAAACGCACTGACGAGCACAAAAGTGAAGTTTAATTGGAGTTCAGAAGCAGATTCCGCCTTTAACGATCTTAAAAACGCTCTCGTTTCTGCTCCTGTGTTAGCTTGTCCTGATTTTGACCAACCTTTTACTGTACACTGTGATGCCTCCAATTATGGAATAGGCGGTATGTTGACACAGGTACAAAATGGAGAAGAGCATCCAATAGCGTACATCAGTAGGTCTCTTAATAAAAACGAGCGAAACTACAGCGCGACGGAACGCGAAGCTCTCGCAGTGATTTACGCTGTGGAAAAATTTGAACCGTATTTAGGTTCACGCGAATTCACTGTCGTAACGGATCACGCGTCGTTACAGTGGTTCCTTCGTCTCGAAAACCCTACGGGACGTTTAGCACGATGGGGATGCAGGTTATCCCAGTATAATTTTAAAGTCGAACACCGAAAGGGGAAAGACAACGTCGTACCTGACACATTATCGCGTCTTCTACGCGTCGAAGCGATTATTGGTGACGACTGGTATGATCGAATTTTTCGTGGTTGTCAAAAGAACCCTTTAAATTTTCCAAACTACCGAGTAGGAAATGGCACATTGTTTCGGTTTAGTAAAGCGAAATACCGTTTAGCGAAGGAATTTGAGTGGAAAGTAGTTGTACCGAAAAGTGAGCGGGCTAAGATTATCGCAGACCACCATGAACCACCCACATTCGGACATTTCGGCGTGTTTAAAACCCACAGGAAACTTTCTCTGCAATTTTACTGGCCAGGAATGTACCGCGATGTGGTGGAATTCGTCAAAAACTGTGATACCTGTGCCGCGTATAAACACTCCACCCAGCTCACTCCAGGTTTAATGGGTCAACCGAAACAATGTTTTAGGCCTTTTCAAGTTTTGTCAGTGGATTTGGTGGGTCCGTTACCTAAATCTCGGTCTGGTTTTGTTCACCTCTTAGTGGTAACTTGCTGCTTCTCCAAATACACGATGCTTTTTCCTTTACGTCGTGCGACCAGTGCAATTGTGGCTAAAGCGTTTGAAAATGGCGTTTTGTTGATACACGGAATACCCGAAACCGTAATTACTGATAATGGGGTACAATTTACGGGATCGGAGTTTCGTGGATTGATGGACCGGTATAACATCCCGCGGGTTCATTTTGGCCCGCGATACACGCCACAAGTTAATCTGGTCGAACGCTATAACAAGACCGTTATGACTGCGGTTTCGTCTTATGTGAAAGACGACCACAGAAAATGGGACGCAAATTTGCACAAAATACAGTTCGCATTGAACAGCGCTGTAAATGAGTGCACAGGGTTTTCGCCATTCTTTTTAGTACATGGCAGGGAACCGATTGTAAACGGCACGTTTTATAAAGATTCGCTTGATTGCGAATATGAAGTCGCTGTGCCTAGGGAGGAATATGCAGGCGAGTTTGGAATTCTGAATGAGGTCTTTGAGAAAGTCAGAGAGAAAATCTTAAAAGCACATCAAAACAACGCCAGATACTACAATTCCCGTAGACGGCCGATGACCTTTAAGGTAGGTCAGGAAGTCTGGAAACAGACCTTTGTGCAAAGTGATGCAGACAAATTCAAAGCCTCGAAACTCGCGCCGAAATATGAGAAGTGCATAGTGAGTAAAGTTCTTTCCCCTCTTGTTTACGAACTGGTAAAACTAGATGGAAAGCCACTAGGCACTTGGCATATTTCGAAGTTAAAGGCCAGTCACTAACCCGCCATGCAGTAGACCACATTTTGTGTGTCTTTAAACCTTTTGTTTAGTTTTAGATTAGTAGTTAGAGCGTCCCACACAAAAAAAAAAAAAATATTAAATAGTTATTTGTGAAAAAAAAAAGAAATCTTAGTTTAGAGTTTTATTTTATAAGATAATTAAGGTCAACTTAAGTAGTTTGACCTTTTAGTGCATAATTATGCATAAATTTTTTTAGTATAATTTTTTTGGTATAATTCTTCAGTCACAAATTTAGAAGTACCGAAGATGACTACTATTCAGTGTTCCAACTCGAGGGTATGTTGAACCTGACGACGGTTGAGTAGTAACACCAACTTATTCATTTTAGAATAAAGTTTTTTATAAATGTAAATCAATGGATCTTACATTTTTTTTCTCACTATGGCTAGTGTCCTAGATTTTTTTTTTATGATACCTCATCTAAATGATGGAGTTAAGAGTATTCTCCTATAAAAACTCTGGGGTTATGTTAGAGGTGGCAAAAGTGAATAAACTTGTTTGCTACTATATGAAAGATGAAGTATGTTTGATCGAAGTTGTATGAATACTGAAAGGGGATGAATACGAGTTGAGGAATGTAAGGAGTATGATTGTGCAAATTATTTTCCGGATGACGAGCCTTTTGGAAAGAGTAATCCTGAAACAAGGGGGGGGTTAGGTTCGATAGGACTGTTATTTCCGGAGGGAGACTCTGTACCAAGTCGCCTGCGTGGTTACCTCCGTCTTACCTATTTCTGCTGCTAAACGGCAATGTTCGCATTGCTGTCCGGTATGAAGGGTAAGATAAGCAGTAAGATTACTGGGTACTGTGACTTAACATCTTGTGTCACATGTTGGCAACGTACATTGTGATATTGTGGGGATTGCTTTGCAAATCTTACAAGAATCACATGTACGATAGGCGACTGCTACCACTTACCATCAGGTGGGCAGTCTGCTTAGTTGCCAACATTTTAGTTTATTGTTTTTTTTAATTTAGTTTTTTTTAGTTCGATTTTTTTTAGTTGAGTTTTTTTTGTCCAGATTTTTTTTTTCTTTTAGCTTGCGCGCTATTATTATGAACGATGCCAAGATTTTTTTTATTTAGATTAACAAATTTTATGTTAATCAGTTAGATTAACAAGTTTTATGTTTTTCTGTGTCAGTACTAGATTTTTTTTTTTTTGTTTCGTTTGTTAGTTCTGAGTAGCGTCGGTACACATCCCGCGGGTTTCAGGGTTCGTGACGCTGAGGGCAGCGTCGTTTCTCACGAGGTTCGAAACTTTCGTTGGAGGGGGTGTATTGTAACGTTGCAAGTTTTCCGTATCTGTTTTTTTTTAACAACGCCACAAAATATGCCATGACATTTAATCATGATCAATGATATGTTGGCATTGGCTGTATGGCGAAATGCTTTTTCTTTTCCGAGCCATGACACGTCACGTCATTGTCACTGTCAGATGTGAACATGTTTTTTCGGACGGGGATGACGAGGCCGATTGACGGTTCAAAGAGACAAGAGAAAAAATACTTAAGAATTTAAATAATCATTCAAGTTTAAATGGCAATAATACCATAAAATCATACATTGGTAAGTGGATCAACCCTTGTAGGGTTTATTTTGGTAATTTTTTACATTTTCTTGACCATTTTGAAGGTCACACCTCTTGAACCAATGTGCTCCTCTTTTTTAAGGGATGGTTGAGGGAGCGGAGGCAATAAGTTTTAGACTGGATAGATTTATTAGATGAAATCCAAGAGATGCAGCTTCCGCAGTAAGTATGGCTTAAATTCTCGAAAGATTTAGGTGATTCTTTGAATTTCTTTGTTGACCCGAGATTGTTTCCTTGCAGATTGGAATTTAAGAATTTAATGAATTTAAGAATTTAATGAATTTAAGAATTTAAGGAATTTAAGAATTTAATGAATTTAAGAATTTCATAATTTAATAATTTAAGAATTAGGAGATCATGTTAGATCGCCCCAAGAACAAATAGTTCTCACCGAGGGACCAGGTTAGTGGCCCTCCTGAGCGGTGGATGCCTGGATTGTCTTCGACCAGTTTCTCTCCAGACAGCCATCGATCAGGATGAAGATTTAATATTATATTTCTTTAAAACACTATAGTTGTTTCTGACCACATCCACGAACCAACATAAAGCGACCCGTAACTGAGGGCCTTATGCTCTATTTCTTTGTTTATCTCAATTTCTCCAATAAGGTGAAGGTAATATAACAGGTTAATGTTTCTCACTCTTTAAAATATCTGTATTAATTTTACTACAACTATTCATTAGTATAAAGGAACTAGAATAACATAATAAATGTGTAATTGAAATAAACTTGTATTGACACAGATTCACAGGTTAATGTTTCTCACTCTTTAAAATATCTGTATTAATTTTACTACAACTATTCATTAGTATAAATGAACTAGAATAACATAATAAATGTGTAATTGAAATAAACTTGTATTGACACAGATTCACAGGTTACTGTTTCTCACTCTTTAAAAATATCTGTATTAACTTTACTACAACTATTCATTAGTATAAATTAACTAGAAGAATAGAATAAATGTGTAACTGAAATAAACTGGTATTGACACAGATTCACGGGTTCATATTTCTCCCCTTTAAAAATAACTGAATAAAAGCAAACTTACAACATCCTTGGAAATAATCAAAACAGGCCTGCCACCCTCGTAAGCGGCTTACGCGCCCCCCGGTCGCCAGTGTTGCCATGCTATCCCAAAACTCAGAATCGGAAGTCGTTGCTTGTTAGTTGCTTTAATTAGTGCCAAGTTTGAGTTTTCATGTTGGCACGATTGCCGACATACGTCTCCCTTGTCTTTTTTACGGTAAGGCAGTTTTGTTTTATCTATGCTAATTACCTATTCGGTTATTTAGCTCGACAAATATGACTAACTTCAGCAATAAAACGATTTATTTGATATTGAATTATTACAAAAATATTCTCAAAATTTCGATTTACCTATATCTAGAATAGTTTGCATCATAACATAACCTCACATCAAGCAGTTAAAAGGAACTATTGTTTGCTTGGTGCTAGCTATATTATTTAAAACTCAAGAATGATTTAGCTGATTTAATATATCGTTTATTTTATGAATTAATCCCTATCGAGATTGAGAGAATTAAGAATTAATAATTCTATTCAAAATAGACATTACGGAGAAAAAACATATTATTTAATTTTAATATCAATTTTGCAATTCTCTCAACTTCCGCAATTAAACGTTACGATATAGGTACAATATCGTTGTATCGATATTGTAACGTATACCGAATTGGCTAAATATAGTTTAAAAGATTTTTTGAAACCTGTAATCTCAAAGTATGAACAATTGCTGATAACTTTGATAGGAGCCAGGGAAAAATAAGAAAAGTTCGAAAGAAGGCTAACTCACATTACTTGATACTATGACAATTGCCAACAGCACAGATTAATAATACTAGAGACGCTAATAAAGCTAGAAACTCATTAACCTACAACAAACATAACGTTGTGTTGCTTGCAAACGTCTATAAGTTAAAGTAATTTCTCGATCAGAATTTAACTTTTAAATTTACAACGATACGATAACTGGGTACATTTACTTAAAAGTCATGCCAATCTCACGGCTTTAAAAAGAAGGACTCCCGTCTCAAAGTGAAGCTTTCTCCGAAGAGGTTGGATTAGTACCCCTCAGTTTCCAAGAACGATTGTGAGGTGCGCCGCAACTAAGCAACCCTATTCTATATGCCTTACGCACGAATGATTGTTCCAAATTACATTTTAAGAATAACGATGATGGTGTTCATAACATTGACTGGCTGTTTATAGATAGAAACAAATATTTATTTTATAATTATATGTACGTAATATGGTACGTTCTTATTTAAATAAGTTGTTCACACGTCCACATGTAGAGTCAAACGTCTTCATCTATGAAAATTATTCACAAGAAGTCTTCTTGACTGACACCTACGTGTATTCTTTTGTTTCATTAAAGTTTATTACGTTTATTTTACATACATTCGTACATTTTAATCCACGCTGAGACATATTAATATAATTTACTAATGTAAAATAATAATAGTATTGTGACAATAGATATGCACACACCAAGCTATTAAAATGGATATAATTCAAAAATATCTTTCTGTTTAATTTTGTTATTAAATTTACTATTTAATTTCAATTGAAATAGGTGTTACTATTATATTTAAAGATAAATATTGACTAAAAATATAAAGGCTTTACTATATCACAATTGTCGTACATCAAACTCTATGACATGGAAATATGTATATCTCTTGTTAGTCTAAAAATAACGTTTCACAAAAGCTAAAACATTTCCGCGTACAAATTAATCCACCGGCATTAAAAAGAGTTTATCATAAAAACAGTGATATTGTCCTTTTCCAAGCAGCCTTAAGAACATGGTATATATTTTCAAAAGACGTATCTCAGCCCGGTCGAGCTCGAGACTTGAGGCTGTTGAGAAAAAAAAATAATCCCAAAAAGGGTTGTTCGGCTGTCTGCGATATTTTTTAGGCGACCTTCAGCAGGCAGGCAGTGTTAAAAAACTGCGAATGCGAATTTTGATGTTTATTTGAAATACGTTTCGGGTTTTACCCGTTTTTGTTGTATTTTAGTAACATACATTTCACAAAGACGTCGTTAAGATATCACGAAAATTCAAATTCACCTTTCAATCCAGTATTTTAGTAATTTCTCATAGTCATTACTAATTCATAAAGTGGTAATTTTATAAATAGGAACTCGCTGTACCTTCAAAAACATAAATACGAACAGAGCTGGTACTTCTTACTTTTTAAAAATCTCCTTATACTTTCATATTATGCACTTGTCATTCGATACAACCGTACAACACGCCACGTTCACATGTCTATGGTCCGCGCTATTAATAGAAGACTCGTAGAAGTAGGTACTGCATTACTCGGTGGAGAAGACCGGGGGAGGTAGTGAGCCTCCCCCGAGGAGGGCTCCCCTGTATCGAGGGAGGAGCGGAGGCTGGGGGTTCCCGGAAGTAGCTTGATGTTCCAGGGGGCTCCCTACATGCCTGAGGAAGGCCATCCCTGAGGTTTTTAGTGGGTAGGCCTCCCCCTTCTGGGGAGGAGAGCCCCACATAACCGCCGGCTCGCCACAGCCGGGGTATGCAATTTAATGCATTTTCCTCAGGGGATAAAAAAAAGGTACTGCATTACTACCACGCGACAACAGCAAACAATTTTCACAGCTGTATTTTTTGATCCCTTCAGTTGGTATAATCAATAAAACAACTTTATCCTTATTTATGTTTCGTCAGTTTTATCTCTTTCATAATGTTTACTCATTTACTGAGTTTTCCACAAGACATGACGGAATATGCAATAATAATAAGTTTTTTAATTGCACAGTATAAATCAATACGAAATGAATATTAACTATCACATTCAGCATATTTTTTAGTATTAGGTTCATTTTTGTTTTATTGCCATATGCCTTTGTTAGTAAGAGACGGAATGAATTAGATTTTCAAATACCCGTGAACTTTAATATCCTTTGCAAAGATTTGTCCACGAAATTTATGTGATGTACTTTAATTTAAACCTGGAATTTGCGGTGCATCGACACAAACAGCGCATAAAAACCACTATAAAACCTACAAACAAAATTAACGACTCGAGACCTATTAGATTTAAAGTCCAATACGCATTTAATGCGAGAATAAAATTAATCCTCCGCCAACTTCCATTTTTAATCCTCGCTCTGGCTCGTTCACTCTAGAGCAGAATCCGTATAACGCCGTCCCCTTCATGCGCGTCGCGTAACGATGGCAGCTGGGCGTTCTTTTTTGAAATTTATTTTTTCATTGTATTTCACTTTTTTATTGGCATCCCTTAGAATTTTATTCGGCCAGTTGCTTTTTTAATCTGTCGACGGTATAATTAATTGTTTTTTTTATCTTCCTCCACCATCTATTTACATTTTATCGGAAGCAGGAATTGAAACTGAAAGTGAGCATAGTAATTAAGAATTATTTATAGCTACTTTAACATCATTTTACTATTGTTAGTGTTTAAGGCTTTGTAATTTAATCAACAATATTGCTGTTAAAGTCTTAGCACTAATTGAATAAAAATAAATATAGGTAATGAAATAAGTATTTGTTAGTGTTTATATAAAGTAGAAGCTTTTCAGTTGTATAAAACGCTTACATCATACATTAGCAAATCTATCGTGAAATATTTATACAAGTTGTCTTGACATTGACACTGCACCGTTTTCTAATAAATTGACTTTACCTATAATTCGTAATCGTTAGAAATACATTCATTTTGTTTTTCTCTCATGAAGCTTTATTAAAAAGTTTACGAGTCTCAGTAATTAAAAGATTTTTAATATAAATAAACGAAATAAACACGTATTTAAACAAAACAAAATTCAGAGATGAGTAGTCATTCATTTTATTTTAACATTAAAAAGATATTCATATGGTTGTACTTTATTATCGGTAATTGTCATTTCAGCGATTATTTACTTCAATACCGATATCGATACTTTCTTACTACATACCTATAAAGAAAGTTAGATCATTGCTCTAATTGAAATGTATTTCACTACAAACTTTAAGGTGGACTATTTTTGTTCAGCTTATAATCCCTACAAAAAGGTTTTGGCTATCAGGTTTCAGCAGCGCGGTGTCCTTCTCTTTATGGCTTCCCTTTGGCACAGTGACCTCGATATTGATTTATCAATACGAACCACTGTCGAATATCGACTCTACCGACCCACTAACAATATTTATATAAACTCTTTATTGTATACAATAAAACAAAGTTACAATAAAAATGAACAAAAATATTAGCAGGAACCAAGTTAATTGGTCCAAAAGCTAGGCTATAGGCTAGTGTTACATTACTTTGTGCAACCTAAAGGAAAGATTTAAGTATATGTTGGAAACATTATGGTAATAAGAGTATATAAAATTCCGAGAAATATATTAAGATACTCAAACTGGCAAGTCAAACTGGGCAAGCAGTTTTGCAGGGGATAAATAAAATACAGTTTATTATGAAATGAATTCGATTTTCAGTTGATTACTAATACATATATTGCACATATACTATATATACCATCTAAATGTATACAAACAAAACTTACTTAAATACATAATACATTTTTATACTGTTATAAAATAATCTACCTATATAAATCCTGTTAGCTTTGACTACTTACCATAGTAAGTAAAGGTGGCTCTTGATCTCAGCCCAGTGTTGAGATGAAGAGCCACCTGACACCACTCTTATTTGCTCATATCTTTTTAATATACCTTGCACATAAACGGTCTTAAAGCCATGGGCGTATTTTGTCAGATAACCAGGTTTGAAATAAAACTAGATTACCAAGAGAAAAGATAAAATCTTATATGTATAACGTTATAACTCTTTATCATACACAAAACGTTATTTATACATATGTTGTACAATAAAAGTATGTATAATAAAGTATTTTGCCAAAAAAAGGAGCACTTGACTTTTACACAGAGACATGATTTCCTCTTTGTTATATAATCCAGGCGATAATTTGGATTTTTCGATTTCCCCAAACCCAAAAAATAACAAACGCTTATTCACTTATCAAAGCGCAGGTCTAACATTTATATATATTTTATATTTGTTTAATATAAAGAATATTAACATACTTAATTTTATATTAAAAAAATAGATAATGTATTCTTTTATCTATATCCGGGAATAGGAAAACCGCATGGAAAAGCAAACTTCGTGACGTTACATCCGAGTAATATTTTTTGTACCAGTCTGTGTAGTATAAAACAGGAGTTGGTTCTCCAATTTAGCCCTCGTCAATAAAGCCACTAGGGTCAATAGGACCAAAGGCTAGGCTGAGTTTAGTCGGTAGGTCTGTGTAGTCGAGCCGTCTCGACAGTACCAGGAGTCCGACATAATCAACGCATCCCTGCTTGCCTGTTGCGTTGGTATCCATGATGGATTCTCAGCCTCCTCTCCTGAGGAAAAAAAAATCCAATTCAGCAGTTCAGTGGCAAGTGTAAGTTGAGACACATCTATAACTGGTCAGTGTTTTGTAAAATTAACAAATAAACAATCAAAAGTACTGCGTTGTTCTAAGTTTTCCTTCAAAAGGTAACAGTAGTATGTGAATGGTATTATGCAAGGTTCTTTGATAATAGTCTGCGTAGATAAAAACTGAGCAATATCCTGATATCAGCCTTCTAATCGGTACACACAGAAACTCACCACGTCGGATTAATGGCTTTCTATTTGGTTATCTAAGTTCGTCGTCCTAATTTCATTAGGTTGTTGGGAGTCCAAGGTAAGTTTATTTACACCTTCGTCGAGTAAGATTCAGGGCAAGAGCACTTTAAAAAATCTCAAGCCGAAGATATATGAACTGTTAATAAGCGCGTTGCTTCTAAGATACAGGCACCCCAAATCAGTCTGTATCAGATATAGTCTATCTGGCGCACTGTTTTATATAAGGTATACCCGTATAGGAGAAGCCACTTGGCACTATCGATTATGGAACCCACAGTAACGCTAATCCGGCGACGGACGGGTGTCCGGTGACAGTTTGTTTACCCTACACCTACCCTATGGAACTGTTATTACTCCGACTTTTTTATAAATACGCAAAAGCTAAGAATTTTGTCTATGTCTCGTGATTGTGATCAGGAAATCCCTGAATTCTTAAAAGTATTGTTTGTTACACTTTACACTGTTAGAGCAACACTTACGAATTAGACAAAGATTATGATAAACTGTAAAGAGGTTTTACTTAGTTTGCGTTTTTATAAGTAACATGACATTTAACATATTTTAGGGAAGATCCTTTAACTGCCTTAATGGTAAATATTGAATTACCCCAAACTCATTGAGAACTTATAAATGTTCATTCATTGTTGCGTTGAAAGTGACCTTATAGCTTATTTTCGGAATACAATTCTATTAACATAGCCCTTGTAGATACCAACTAAGGTGAGACCTTGATAGGTGCTCAGGCGGACTACCACTAAACAATGATGTCCACAAACTTTATCATTAATATTCACTATTATCAACTATAATTAAAATTTAGTTAATAATAGTTGTAATAGTATAATCTAGTAGAATATAGATGGGGCTATGACTGTGGGGGACGTGACCATCTGGGAACAGATGGTCACGTCAAAAGCACGTTCTCCCAACCGAGAATATCAATTCTCGGTTGGGATGTTACTTGTAAATAGAAAATATAAAAGCAAATAAAAAATATTAACACAAACAAAAAAGAGTGCGGACCAAAGAGTCCGTAGAAAATCAGACAAACCTTATAAAAAAAAATTATCATTAAATATATATTTTTTTACACCCACACCAAAGCCTAACACAAAGTAAGCACTGCAAGGCTTGTTTTGTTTCATCTTGGATAACAAATAGACGTACATATATTAATCACACTTAGATAAATATATTTTTAATAGAATATATTGTTACAAGTTCAGCTTCCGGCACGCCGCCGCCGCCGCCCCGCTAAATCATACATTGTATTACCTCCATATATTAATCAATTATCACATAATTATCTTATTATAAATAATTAATAAATTATAAAACTAATCTAAAGCCAATACTGACAGCCGTAATCAAATTTTTAATCATAATCTTAATATACTGAAAATGCCACATCCGGTTTACGGAACCTAATATAATTTAAAAATCTATACAATGTTTAATTATATAAGTATACTGCTTAGTAATAATTTTGATGCAAATTAATAACTATTGTTGTATTGCATTGTATTAATATTGTTATAAATCGATTAGAAGTTGCTTGTGTAAAATTATAAAAGCCCAGTGTCCGCCATTTTTAGAGCATTATTAAACTGTCTACTGATAACTTAACATCGCAACGTTTATTTATCCCTGTGCCGTGTACAATATATTAACAGCCATGACTAAAGCAGAAATACTCACGTTCATCACACAAACATTGCCCAAGACTCGAACCCCGAACCTCACAGATGACGGCACCTGAAACCAGTTTACTACCTATCCGGCTACGAAAGTTATCCATTTTTTTTTACACTTACATCAATTAGTCTAGCCCAAACTACGCCCTGTAAGCTTGTGTTATGCGATCTGGGGTATCAGATAGACATAAATATATTATACATATAGAAATATAAATTAACAAACATGACTAAGGTACAAATGCTCGCATTCATCACACAAACATCTGCCCCCACCAGGACTCGAACCCGGGACCTCAGAGATGGTGACACCTTAAAACCGATGTACTAACCACTCGACTATAGACGTTCTTCAATTTATTGCTAATGCCTTATGATGATAAAATGATAATTCATTCGCATATAATAGATGTATTCATATAAAAATTACATGTAATAGATATTTCACTCAGTTGAGTGAAATATCTCTTTCTACTCCTAAATTTACAAACTTTAATTATTGTTTCATTTTGTCAGTTTTCTTGTCTGAATCGTGTAATATATATAATACCTAGTAATATACGAGTATATCATACCTAGACCAGTCCCTGCAAGGACTGTTTTGCCCAGTGTTCAGTGATTTACCATTTTAGATAAAACATCTTCACAAGCAAGCAACCTCAAATCAATAACAAATCGGGTTAAGTGTTGTGTAAGATAACGATTTGCCAGTTAACCACCACATTCCTTTACTCCAAATGTGCATACACTTAACCCAATCTATTATCGATTTCAACTCCTTGTAAGTGTTGTTTTTCCGTCTAAATAAAAGTTTTATTTATCTCATTTGTGTTCATAACATATTATATCAACAGTATCATGGATTAATCGTTGAGGCTTGTATCCACTATGAACAAATCTGATGCGTTAGGTTGCATAACTATTAAGATGATCATTTAATTATGAAAAAACAAAGTTTTATAAAATAATAACTTTTGATTATTTATATTTTTATAAAATAAAATTGCACACAAAAAGCCATAAGTCACGTGACAGCAAACACCAATAAAAAGTGTTACGTCACGCCGTGCGAAACGTCAAAGTCAAAATGTCATCCCAAGTGTCTTGTGGAAGTGCGAAAAAGAATGGGCATCATTCCTTCTCGCGAGTGTCAGCCACTTTTTACGTATCTGCTGATTGTTTGGCACGTATATAAATATTTTTTTGGTGTTTTTATACTTGTGCTTGTACACTGGGGCACTATGCAGTACTTGTAATACGATGAATCCATTTTTATTAAAATAACTTCACAATACCGAATATTCCGATACTAAAACAGCTGTGTTTTGCACGGCGTGACGTCATTCAAGACGCCATGACAGTCATGAGCGTTTTTGATGACTAATGTCAAATATTTAATTAAATGCAAAATTATTCTTATAAATAAGCATTTTGTTTTTAAAAATAATAATTATTTTGTATAGAATAGGCATCAAGGTATATTAGTATCTAACTACTGAAATTTAGGCAACAAGCCTAACTTTTTCAATAAACTGGGTGATAAAAATGAGGTCTCCTATTTTCAACATAGCTACTTTGCCTAGACATTTTGTAATTTTCGATTCAGACGTAATGTTGTTTTCTTTTTCAATAAATAAATAAAAGCAGCGCGTGAAATCGGGTTAGAGCCGTGTACGAGGCTCGGTTAAATTAACTATCATATTTTATACAACGCCGCATGGTACTCGCATCGAGCTGTTAATACCACCATACGATCAAATACCCGTTGCTTATTTAAAACGATACAGAAAATATATTTTGATATATGATAAAATAGTATTAGAATGGCCCAATAAATACACACACATACAATTATTAATTTTGTATACAAGAACAACCGTTGTTAGTAATAGTTGTCATAAAAGCAATACTAATGCTTGTAGTTTCCATTTCGTACCTTTATGCAATTTAAACTTGAAAATGATACAAAAACTTCAATGAATTGGTATCAAATCTCGTTAGTCGAGTTTTATAAGCTAATTAGGCAATTACCTTCTTAAGAAACAATTTGGTTCACTTAAAATTAAAACTTAAAAACGACTTTGGAAATTTACGGTACGACTAAGTCGAGCGAGTTTTATTTAGATTTGTTAACTTCTAAACAAAGCGAAGAATTTCGTAAATTTGTGAACATTATTTCAATAAAACGAGTATTGGTGGGTCCTAAAAATGAAGCAATATAAAATTCGATAGGTCTGGTAGGTTACAACTAATAAAAGTGCTATATAAACGCATTAAGATGTGGTCGCTAAATTCTCATGCAATATAAGTTCGTGTGTCTGGTCTGATATTGCACATTATTGTATTTATATATTATGTAAAAAAAATATAAATGTAATAAAATTACACATAGAAAACACCCACATTAAGTTTTATGTAGGAAGCAGGCTTTTAATTTAAAGTTCATTGGGTGAGTTGTTATACAAAAAACAAACTTTACTAAAATGATAAATAATAATTAAAATTTTTATTCATGATTAACGATAATTAATTACCCAGTCATATTAAGTTCTTTTAATTATCCAAATACTTTTGCGCTTACAGCTCTATAAACATCAACTCCCATAAATAATATTAAATTTATCATTTATGAATTCCTGCCGCTACCGGCGGTGCCTTTGTCGCGCTGCCATCTTTGTTTTTCTTTTTTGATTCGACTTAATGCAATGCTCTTGTCACCGTCACCGGTTATCAGGAGACGTCATGGTGAAATTTTTAAAAATAATTTCGCTATTCTGCGATAAGAGAATTGAGCTCTCCCGTGTTATCTATGGTTCGTTGCCGAGTTAATGCATTTTGTTCCTCTAAAGATTACATCTAGTGATTATTTTGTAATTTGTGTAGGCACAAGAGTATGCGTTTGAATTGAATATAGTGTTGGCTCAACGAAACGGTTAACGTAACGGTCGAGTGATGGGTTCAACAAGATGAAGGTTCTTTAAAAAAAAATCTGACGATTTATTCAACAATAGAATGTATATAAATGTAGATAGATATATGCTTTTTCGTGAATATACTTCGTAACGTTAGCGATATCAATTACTTACGTAAAAAATCAGGAACATTTGTCATTTCATCATAGTACTATTCTTATAATCAGCGATGAAGCATCACTGATTTTAATGATAGTATTGTGATGAAATGATATATCTATCATCACTGATGATAGTTATTATAACATGCATACATACCCAAAGTTGAGATGTTGGAATGGATATTATAGTATGCACTTTTGTATCGAAAAAGTACTGGTTTTCCGAAAACGAGTTTTGATTATTGATTCAAATCAGATGTAGGTACAATTACTTATTTTATTAATTATTTTTATGTTAGGTATGCTGTAATAATATACAATAATGAAATATTCATACGATATTGTCCGTGGTCAATACAGTCAAAGCTCCTTATTCGCGCTTCCTTCATTCGCGTTTTCACTATTCGCGGATCAAAAAAATGCGACGCAATTCCTTTATTCGCGGCTAAAAATTTTATTATTCGCGGATCTAATAAAAAGTACATACATAAAAATAAAATTATTCCAATTTGCGATTTCTATATCAACATTGATTGTTATGTGACGATGTCTATGGGACGAAGTCTTATTTTTAAGAGGCAAATTTAAAATGCGACTGCTGCGTATTAGTCTGAATTAAAGAAGCTTTTAAAAACTGCCAAGCAAGAGAATATTACATAATTCTTCAAATCATTATTTAAGCCTTAAGATAATGAATCAAAATATTCAAAAACTTCATTTAAATTGATTTTTATATATATATTTTTTTATTTTGTCACCTAAGAACGTATCTCTTATAGTTCCATACAAATTACTATTCTGTATTCACGGTTTCTGTATTCGCGGCATATTTATGGAACGTATTCCCCGCGAATAAGGAACTTTTACTGTATAGCAAAATGAAAAAAACAGTTGTATTATGGTTTACGAAAAACAGTATTTACAATTACAAATTAAGATACACAGTTTTAGAAACAAAAACTACACTATAAAAAGTATTGCGTTTATGTCTTTTGTACTACTCCTGAACTTAAACAAATTTCTTCTATATTTTAGACCCAAATTATAAAGTCAACTGTCAACAAGTATACTTTCTATTTATACTGTATTTCTATTTAAAGGATCATTAATTTTTGCGGCTTATATCTTTGCATATTATTATATATATTCATGTAAAGTTTTCTTTTATGCGTCCGTGACGCTATTTAACATATTTAAAAAAGGTGTAATTTCCCTATTAATTTACGCGATTACTCCGCAAATTACCTTTTTTTACTAAGTTTGTAACTAACTTTTAGTAGTAATCTGCAACATGACCTGTTGCTGTTTGCTGCTGCAAATCAAATATGATGGTTTCTTAGTAAGTTTACGAAAATCCCAAAATGTTATAGGCATAATTTTTGTTAAAGAATATAAAGGGCAAGTAACCGTAATTACAAAAAAATGTTCCTTGGAAACCACAAATATTGGAACAAATAAATACACCGAGCAAAAAGAGACAAAAATAAAACATGTCAGTCGATCCTATTTTACGTTCAGATCTAAAGACTGTGAACTTTTTAATATATAAATAATAGAAATAACAAAAATTCCTAAACAATTTTTTCATACATTTTGTACGGAGATATAATAAATCAACACCAATTTTTTTTTTATTTCAAACGATTCTTTTTCTGACCGTTGAATTTGAGAACAGATATAAGAAGATATGGCACACAACACCAGGTTCGTACGTTACTACATTCGTCATTATTGACAACATTACAACTACAAATATACACAACATAATTTGGACAGACATTTCACGACAGTAAGCACCTATGGTATCCAAATAAGTGGCTACCTTTCAGCATCGACCTAACGTAAATATCAATCAACAATTCGAAAACCAGCTAATAAGGAATAAATCTCTCAGACTCAATCATAAAAAGTTAACTATTACATTCAGAAGATTTTAATCTACAAATACAAAAATAAATGGCAAAATTTTGGATTCAACTTTATATTGTAACGATTATATTTTGTTATTTTTTTACACTAACTTGGATATTTAATTTTTCTATTGGTATAATATTTAAAATACATGTATTTTAGATCACTTCACAAGAAATCAGTAAAAAATGTTTTAATATTTATTCTTTCAAATGATTGATTCTTAAGGAGCAATTCTCTAAAAATTCGCATGTCGAGGTCGTCGCTGTCACTAAAGTCGGCATTGTTTGTACAGTGTCGAATTTGATGCTGAACAAAACTATGGATATCTCCACAGCTCGCGCACCGATGGTACGACAGGTGTCTGGAGCGTCTACCGTCTTTCATCAGACGATCGACAAGCTTATGTGTCAACATAAATATAACTTGTGAAATAGATTATTCTCTAAAATCGACATACATTAATATGAGCTGTCGCGATTAAGGAAATATTTTTTTGTCGATGTATCATTATATATAAAATAACAAAATATATCTAAATAACAAAATAATATATAATCAAGTTCTGAGCTCGGCTCAAATTTCTTCTCGATAGGTAACTAGTGCTGAAGTGGTCAATAATACATTTCAATAATACATACTTGTACTATATAGGTAACTGTCGCGCTGTATAGTTGGAATGATGTCAAATCTCAGTGTAAAGATTAAATATCACATCTCATGATATATACCTACTGACGAAATCCTGACCAGGAACACCCTTCAAAACGCTCTAAGGAATGGGTTTCTAGCTTCTCTCCCTTGCCACGACACACGAAAAAACGACAACGAATCACGTATAGTAGCCGTGGGAAACCACACTTGTCAGTCTCAACCCCCGCCGGGATCAGTCACTGAAAACCGTTTTAACACGCTCTCCTTTTATGAACTGCAATATTTTAGTGAAGAATAATTGTTTATTTTCACGCGTAGGTGATCTACACGTGAAAAATAAAAAGAAATTACTATAACAATTATGATTAATTTATAATTATGAAGCAAACACCTTCTATTTCAGTTTAAAAATCATTGTCATTCGGATTTTTTATTTTCTCCTTTATATGTCTAACACTCCGATATCACATGTTGCTCAGCTAAGCTCAGCAAAGTAGACCATAGTTCTTTAAATATTGTATATCTTTCTTGTATTCATTACTTATAAAAATATTATTATTTAAGATTTGGTATAATGACAAAGGTTCTGGATATTTGCTGAACCAAGATTCAGACATCTATTTTAAATTAACTAAACGGCTCATTATAAAAATTGTATATTATTAATCGAAATTAAAATAAAATGCACCTTGCAAACCTTTTAACTTTTTAAGTGAAACACCCCAAACGATGCGCGTCAAAAACACAAACACTAGTATACTCAAACACAAATATTGACTCTTCAATTAGCAGAAAGACGGGGGAGTATGTTGTGAGTGAAGATAAAAAAACAGTGTCCGCGTGGCGGCAGCCCGAGGCTCATTTGCTCCAGTGTAGAGGTGTGCAATGCTGTGACTATTCCCTTGATAAAATAATATATCCGTAGGCTATAACTTTTTTATCTGTATAAACAGACATCTTACTTCAGTACAAAAATTGAAAGCTGAAAAAGCTTTATCAAATGTTATAATAATCTAAACTACGAAACACATATCATTTATTGAAACGCGAAAGGACGTAAGTGATGCTTATAGGTTAAATCCTATTATACGCAATGAACGATTTTCTGAATAGCAAATTGAAAACTATTTCAAACTGCCTCTACGTCAAACTACATTTTATAGATCTGAGAGATCTGTTATAATAGTGGTCATTAGATGATAGATTCGGTAGATAGTTTTGATATTTTGCGCTACCGACTATGAAGACACTATAAAAATAACTTGGGTGCAAAAAATGTCATAATAAAATATTATTTAGTGGCATATCAAGAAAATTTTGATATAATTCCGAATAAAACCACTATTTGCAGTCTATTAAGTATTTTATTTTATTAGTTGTCAGTAAATACATAATTTTTTTGTCTATTACAAACTAGCGTACTTCTACCCTTTCTTCTGCAATATCTACAACTATCAACTATGGTACTGGTACAAGCTCCTTGCCTTATTTCAACATAATAAAGTAACAGTGAAATAACTTTGTTGAATTTACTGCGTCTTATTAGTATCCACCCTGTCAATAAATACATAATACGTAGCTGTCGTTTCACACGCTGGAGGGTGCCGCTGTTTATTGTGATACACGGTGCGCCAATTTGCCACCGAAAACAATGGGGTTTGATTTAAGTGCTTAGATTTTTAAGAGGCTCTTTGCGGTGTTCTTTGAAATGTTTCTTCATGTGATTGCCATTTTATGTTGGTACGTTTTTCATTTTGGTACACAAAAATATAGTTCTACGGTTAAGCCTTAAAAATATTATCTTCGAAAGTTATTATGAACTAATACGGAGATATCTTATCTAATAATATGAATTAACGATGAAATTTTTGATTATATACTCAGCTAAAAATATGCTTGAATATACGTCTGTTCAATGTCGCTTATCTGGTGTAGGTCATTTTATCATATACGAGTATTATATCTAACCGCTTTTCTTCGTATACATTAAGAAATATTTCATACAATAAATGAATAGAAATCAAAATATTTTTTTTTTCATTTGACTGAGAATTTTACATTACCTTATTGTTTTTGGAGAAATTTATAATTTAAATTGATAATTTTATTGGTATTTTCACCCTTACGACTTTTAAGTTTAATCCATAAAATAAGTACTTAGTAACCCGTCAGTTATCGCCCAGCCACCACGAAGAGCGCACGTGTCGGCCACGCTCCGTTTTCCTATCTGTTTGCTTTGCAATTCGCACCCAATAAAAGCCGGAGTGGTCGGAAATATTGAATTAATTTGAATGGGATGACCATTGTTAATACAAATACCCGAGAAGCGTAGTATAACTGCTAATGCTTTTGTTTGAATGAAATGACCTCTAGGTAGAATCATGGTAAATGGAATGGAATATATGGATTCATCTAGAAAATTAATATTTTCAACGTACGCGAATTGTTATAGTAGTGTTGACAATTAAAGAGGTGACTAGAAATTAGATCTGATTATATTATGTTCTTCTCGTGAAGGCCTCGTTATTTACGAACACGAAGTATATCATGTTGATCCACGTGTCTGTTTGTCGTTGAATGAACATAAAAAGATAATATTTATTATAACCTAAACTATTCTGATACCTAATAACGATGAAGCCTAATAGCAGTTGATAGTTCCTGATACGGCAGTGGCAACAAACCGATGTCTCTCTCCCTCAGGATTAACTTATCACATCGCCACCGTAAACTTGCAAGCAGTGGGCGGCAGAGATAAAGCAGGGCAGTTAGGGTTGGTCCGCATTCGATTTTCGTATGTTTTAAAAACTGATGCAATAAGAATATTCTATGCAACTAATACCTACCTAATAATGGTTTTACCCACATAATGTAGATTTATACCAACGTTCATAGTACGATTTCGACATGAGTATTTCGAGGCCTAATATACAGTTTCATATAGTAAATGTAATCAATGTAAATCTCTTAAATAGGTTCAGAATCCAAACGAAAGTCACAAAATTGACGGTGATACACATCAAGAGCAGACAATTCCTTTTTTCAATAGTCAACAAACTAATAAAATCTTCATTGTAGAATTGACAAAATTGTGCGAAAACAAAATGTCGTAACGGCATTCATTATGAAAATACATACCTATATAATATTTCTTAATGAGTAAATCTCATTTGATATAAAGAATTGAACCCTATTTTACATATACAGTTACATGTAATTGAAAATGGGTATGATTATTATATAATTGCCTTAAAATAGGTCTCAATCTCTTATTGTATGACAGAATAAAACTTACTACCATCTTTAAACAAAACTTTTTTTTTTTTTATTTTTTTTACACAGTTCAAATAAAATAAAGCAATTATTTTTCTTACATTAAATTTAATATTATACATATAAATTTTCCAATAACCAAGTTATTGGAAATTTTGTTTGTAACATCATTTAAATTAGGTGGCTTTACCACTTTGTGACGTACAATAATTACATACATTTCTCAGCTAATACATATTGTAATCATTATATATAAAAATTACCAATTAAATTGGTCGTAAGATGTTCCAAATATGAAATGTTCCATAATGATATCAAAAACAAATCATATACATAAGATTCTTTACACATTCGTAACGTTATGCTGTCACTACTCTCACAGTATTAATTAAATTGCCTCTTGTTATGCTAATGGTGGTTACAGTACGCCTTGTGAACGCATTTAAGAGAAATAATTATATGGTTGGTAAATATTAAAACAAAACAAAACTTTTAAATGTTATGATGTGTATGATGCGAAAATATACTATTATTGTAAATATACCTATTAGTACATGTAGGATATATTTTACTAAATTTATTCATTTAGGAACATATGTATTAAATAAATACAGAAGTCATCTCAAATGCTAAAGGAATATTACTTGTAAGTGGTGTTTCTTCATAAAATGTTATTATGTTCATGACTTGATCCACGTATATTCCATAGCTGGAGACCTATTTTTGAATTACGTATGCGACTTAGAAATCACTGATGTGACTAATAATCACCGATTTTCAATAATTCTTATTTTTGAATATTACTTATGTGACTACCTTATTCACGAATGTGATTTTATTACGAGTGTTCTCACCCACTCGTAAATAAGTCATAATTATGAAAATGTTATCTGTGTTTTGTTTAGAGAACATATTAACAAGAGTCTGAAGTTGATGTGTTGATTTTTCAGTCAGTCTTCTTAAATAGTTTTTTTTTATCTCGGTTATAAACTATTTCTACTTTTTTCTTTTGTAATTCAGACATCTGAAAATATGAAATTGTAAAACCGTAAAAGTTAAGTAACTTTTACGGTTTACTGTAAGCATCTAGAATATATAGCAGTAAACTATAAATATTTATTAGAAAATAGCTACTTAAATGTACAGGTACAGAATAGAACCAAAAGTACTTACATTACTTTAGTCTTCTTTTATCTTTAGTTGGATTTAAAATTAAATTACTAAATAAATATGTTTTAAATCTTGTTTTTTTTTTCTCTTTATCAAGCCATACACCATAATGCTTAATATAAATCTATTACGGGAATTAACACGTTAATGTTACGTACCGAATTTAATTGACTGACGTTTCATTCATTTTTCATCAGTACGTAACATTATCGTATTAATTCCCATAAATACATTTATATTGATTATGCAACACGAAAGTATGAAAGTTAGCATAGTGGTTAAGCCGGCAATAACCCGCAGCGGCTACATTCTGCGTGGAACCCTTACATTTATGTGTGTACTTTATCTATGTCGGCAGCTCTGCGATCGACTTTCAAAAATTGGGTGTTTAGGAATCCGTGACCTCAAAGTCATCGCTGACTATTTAGTCAGCAGTGATTTCGAAGTCGCATACGTAATTCAAAAATAGGTCTCCTGGAGAGAGAAGTATTCTCAGATGGGCAGACTGTATGTTATTCTATATTGTAGTTAATAATTATTCAACAACTTCTTTAAGATATAGGAGAGAGATGATCTATTATAGTCACAACCAACATAAGTCTATGTGGTAACAACAACATTTTCATAATCAATAAAAAAATATATTAGTATATTTAATTTTTAAGATGTAAAAAACATGATTTACAATATGTTCAATAAAAGCAATGTAAAGCATGTACAATACGAGTTTTGGGCAAAACTAGTTGGCATAGCGGCTTCAGACCCACAATTTGCAACGCTATTGGTTCTGCACCCAAATTGAAATAAATACCACATATTGTCCACTTTATGCCTGAACACAAACCAAGTTCCGCCCTCATAATAAACGTTGCGAAGGAGCAATAATTTATTAGATAAATTTCAATTTACTAACAATTCGGTTAGCACCCTTCGACCAATATTATCGTGGTAATAAAACGAAGCAGGGTAGAATTTGATCCCTACCACTCATTCTTAAGGTTGAGAATCGATAAGGTTATGAAAGCACAGCCCTGCTTTCTCACTAATCTGTCACTACTTGTCATGGCCACCCTTGGCTGTGTTGCCAGTGCAATTTATGTGTAAACATGATTTATGACTCTACGAGGGATGTACCATGTAACTGCGTATGTATTAAACTGTTAATATATACATACATAGATAATAATGTTTTAGAATATATATGTACATATTTAATGTACTATACCCATCTTGCCTTTTTAAGCTGCAAGCAAGTTGTACTCCCAACAGTACATTTGATATTTATAAGAAAAACAAAAAAAAAATATTTAAATTATACAGTCAATCCGGCATTTACTATATTGAATTCTCAGATGGTAGTTATTTCCACATTAAAATTGACTCTATTATAGTTTACCAAAACGCTACCCCGATGATAGTAAATAAAAATGTATATACATATTTTTACTTATTCAATTTTTATTAGCAATTTTTATTAACGTGCAAAGCTTCTTATGAAAAATAATAATAAACTCATAATTAACTAAATAAACCATATACACCTATATCATTTTTTATTAGTTTAATTTAAATTACGGCGATTAAAAGAAAAGAGGTAGAAAAACCGATATCATACATATATAAAATCAAGTAAACTTGCGTATTTATAACATGTAGGTATGACTGTATGTATAACAGACAGTAGACAAAAATCACCGGATTTTAAGCTTTCTTTTTATTTTTTACTCAACACATTACCCCAAGAACCGCAAACATGGAGGCGGGAAATGAAATTATTTTCCCGTTTTTCACGGTATTTGACCCCAGAGAGCCCCCATAGAGCATCTCTTTTAATGACGTGTAAAAATACTTTTAGGGGAGAGATACACAGCTGCGGGCGAACAAACATCTGAGCACCTCTATCCCTTTGCTTTACGGACAGTTTTGAGTAGAACCGAAAAATGGCAAAACGTCAACTATCAATTTGACAGTTCTTGGGGTTCGATAATGGGCACGTTCCGATTTTAAACCGGATTGTTGTTTTAGATCAACGAGCGGAGGGTTATTCGCAAACTTTCAAATTAGGTGTGTTCTTTCTCCCGTATCTACATCAGTTATTCAACGATCTTTTTTATGTTTGATGATATCAAAGCTATTTGAAGTCTCTCTGAAGTATTTTATTATTATTAAATAACCTATTGTTTATAAATGTACAAAATTTATAATGACGTTTAAATATGCACAGATCATAAATAACATACCAATTTAGGTTACTCTAACGAATCTGCCTCTTCGCCATATATCTACTATATAAAAATAAGTCGGGTTTTCCTTCCTGACGCTATAACTCCAGAACGCACGAACCAACTTCCACGGTTTTGCATTCGTTGGAAAGGTCTCGGACTCCGTGAGGTTTATAGCAAAGAAAATTCAGGAAAAATTTCCTTATCTATAAAATAAGTAGGAACAAAAAACTGCCACTTTACAAATCTTTTTGACAGGACGAAGTCTGCCGGGTCCGCTAGTATGTAATAAATACATTGTTCCTCAATATAATTATCCGACGAACGTAAGTCCGTTTTACAACCAAGGATCTATTCGATTACGATTACAAATCGATCGACCGATTATAAAATAACCACTTCATCCAAAAGTTTAGTAGGTACCTGATCAAGAAAAATGTTTGAATTATAGAGCCATTTGACTAAGCAGTCATTTGTAACTAAAGTAGTTATATATTAATATATTGTACCATTCATAATTATTGTCAATAAATGTGGTATACAACGATGAAAAATTCTATTGATTTCTACTACTTCTGAATTTTTAAAAATCTATGATTAACTAATAGTTCCAAGTTTTGAAAATGAAGTACTTGAGCAGGAAGATAAAACATCTTTCCCAAAACAGTAAAATCGAAATTACCAGTGCTTTCTTGTATGATAAATCGATTCTCAGCGGAATCAAGTTATAGGTATGTTATTAATAAAAAACTTGGCATACTTCCTCAAGTAAAATAAATACTTAATTGTAATATTTCCATGTTGTTCAATTCATTATCTGATTTTAATAAAATTTTGTTTTGATTAGATAATTCAAAATCAAATAAACTACGAATATATTTATAAACATTATATTTATATATACGCAGTAAGAGTTCTTCATATTACCTTATTCCTATTCTTCGGAGTTAATTTTGAAAAATAGCCTTGACTAACTGGCTGCCACCATCTTATCTTTGTCAAAAACACTTTACAACAGCAAAGCTCTTCATTTGCTTTAGATTATGCAAGGTTTATCTAATGTAAGCTTAGCTGGATTACCTCCAGTTTCATCAAAATACTATGAGTTTCAAGTAAATTGGTAGTAGTGAACCAACCGGACTAAAAGTTCTACTGCCAACCAAATAAACAATTAAATTATTGTTAATACGTGATACTAATACAATATCATTGTCCATTGACGCCGAACGCGCCTTATAAACACCCACCGCAAATAAGCATGCACCAAATCCTGACTTAAGATTATCGACAAATCTCGAAACCTTTCAAAATTATCGATAGCCCGTAACGAGATACGTACACGGATACACCATTAGCGAGCATAGACAACCGCGACCATAAACAAGCATTACTCGGTAGCCCTATCAGAAATCAGCCAGAGATAAAAATCGAACCGAGCGAGAGCTGAAAAAACCGGCATGTCGTGAGGATTAAGCCAGGCACCCATTGTGGAAATAACAATTGAAATCTATCCGTCCCTGTCACTCTGTCGCGCGCTGTGTCAAAATGAAAGGGACAGATGTCGCTCTATTTATTTTCACTTTTCTATGGATAGGTAATGTGACAGTTTTCGTATGAAATGTTTGTTTGTAATTTCGTAGGGGCCGGGACGAGTTTTGGATAGCTGCATTATTTTATTTTTAATCCGTGAGCGAGAATGAGGCTAATAATATTTCTTGCTGTTACACCGAGCCAGGACAATAGTCGATGGAAATTATAATGATTCGACAGCCGACGCTTAGCTGTGGGACATTTTGCGAACAGTAAACCAATAGATTCATTTGCATTATACTCTTCAGTACGAATATTATCAAACTTTGTATGTGGAACGCACAACTTGAAAGATAATTTTATTGTGATGTCTATTGCTGGACATAGGCGCAAATATCAATACTAATATTTAGCACATTGTTCCTATCTTCACCATACCTTCGGTCGACCTTGTGAAAGACCTTTTATAGCGCTGTATTTCCAAGGGGCGAGTATATGCCTGCCTTTACACCCCAACAACCATCTGCCATGCAAGCAATGAACCTTGTCACTTCCACAAGGTATTTACAATTTTTGGGTCTATTTTGGTGACATTAGTTTTTGTTGGGGGATCGATTATTTCTTATTTGATTATGTAGATAAATTGCGGGAAGTACCTCTAAGTGACTATAAGCGAAAACCTTTGTAAGCGGCCAATATTTCGACGCAGTATGTACTGTATATAAACGCATCCCATCCAATTTTAAATTGTCGTTTATGATCATCGATAGAAAAAAAATCTTCTGAAACGTTAACTTACCTATAACTGACCAATTCGTAATTAATATAACATCAACAAATTTCAGCGTAGAATTCTCAGATCTTTCATGGCCATGAATATAACTACGATGTCATCTGTAAAATAAGAGAGCGTTATATAATCGCCTTTATATTTATGACCGTGGTCTATTTGCAGTTCACAAACTTAAACACATCTTCTAACATTACAAGAAGAATTCATCTTCTCATCACTCTTATATAACAGCTCTCTTTGTGCCCACAACACATAAATATAAAATAAAAGATAGGACAAATATTACTCATGTGATAGCTAAGCTTGGTTATATCTGGATCAAAGATAATAATCCAAAATAGATAAATACCAATTTGTTAGCGCAGCACTTCTACATTTTTAAGCTCTATATTCATGTCCGAAAAGGTTTCCGAGAATCTGGCGAATAAAATTTTAATCCCTTTGAGTTAATTGAATAACCTTTCAATGGTATTCTATCGTTTCGAGTTAATATTAACTAGTCTAGCTAACATTAACTCGAAACGATAGATAGTCTTCAATGTACGTTCCCTTTCGAAACGATACGAACTACATAAAAATGTTAGTTTCTACTACTGACTATACTCGACTATATCTATTTTACTAATGTAAAATCGATATCAAATAATTGCAAGACTACTGATATTTTACTTAAGATTAAATGCAGTAATATAATGTAACAACTTCCATATGATAAAAATACATAATACGCATTTGAACTGAAATATTTAATAAACACTTGCCATATTGATGTTGATCATTTTCTTTAATTTTACTCCATATATCTGATAATAAAGTAATAATTTACTCTTAAGAGTTTCTGAACCAACCTTTATTCAATAAATAGCAGACAGATAGTAGATACCTAACTTGCATATGAATATATCGATTTCAATTATATGGCGTTAATTCACATATTAATTTTGTGAAACAAAGATAAAGTTGACTAAACATTATAAGTATTATTTATTTCCGTTTATGTTTTAATGAATGTGGATAAAAATATTACAGAAACTACGTCAAATTATTTATTATAGATTCAGAAAACGCTTTAAGCTCTAACAAGGACGAAGAAGACTAATGTCTTGTTTAATGGAAAGGTGTTAAAGTTCATTATTGGTCATACATCAATAAGAATAAGAAAAGAATATATTAATGTTAAGTTGACTACCTACACAATAATCGATTACATCAGATCGGTTTTATTTTTGAGAAATAATCTAGTCACCTTCTGCCTTTCACCTGATCTTCATATTTCTTACTTGGAAAGCTTCACCTACAAAGAATATAAATATTTTTGAAGGCAATATAAATCTACATAATTATAAAATCTTACATTACTATTAAATTATATGCAAAATTAAACTAGCAACCAAGTTAGAAATACTTCCAAGTTAGCATTCACTACATATAAAATTGTCAGGTTAATATTTGAATGAAGTGATAATAAGAAATGTTATATGGTTGCGCTCCGTAAACGTACTATTGTTAATCGTAACAAAAGTTCAGCTTTCATAGAGCTAGCCGAGTCACATTAAAAAATAAGTTTGAATTATACATAAAAAATGTACAATTATTTAGTCTAGCTAGATGAAAATTCACTAGCAAAATGATTAAAGAGACTGGGGAATGATCTAAAATTAAATTAATTAATTAGAACTAATTCTTCAAAATCGTCTAAAACGGTGTATCTCTACCAATCTGCTCCAACTTCAGGTACCTCAGGTCACTTAGATAACGCGACAGAGACATTAATATGGATGTTGTATGATGGATGAATGGATGGATGGATAAAGTACGAAATTGGATAGGCGCAAATTGTATAAAGCGCGACAGATCGCAGGAGTTATATAATCTACGAATACCTCTGACACTAAAAGAACAAATCTATTAATTGATCACGAGACGTATGATTATGTATGGATCTGAATGTTGATCAAAAAAGAGTTCTTATGGCGAATATGAAAATATTAAAATGGATTTATGATGTGACCCGAATGGTCAAGATAAAGAATGATTATATAAGAGGATATAACATCTTAGCAACTGTGATACAGAAGTTAGGAGGTAAGAGAATAGCGTGAGTGCATGTGTATGTGATGAAGAGCAGTACTTGTCATGTTACCAGAACAGAGTTTTGAATATGTTATGTAAAGACTAAGAAAGTATGGATGGATGGATGGATGATGTTTGCAATAAAACTAAGTGCGGTGATGGCTTGATTCAAAGGAATAGAAGTAGATGTTGCGCTGACTCCACCTAAGAATTGGATAAGGACTGACATTTTATTCAGTCTGTGCTTAAGATGCCTATAGACTGAAATGACTGATAGAAAGAAAAAGCGCGGTCACACCTCCCTCGGCGCACAGATTCTACTGACTACAACTTATGTTGTAGCGTCATAGAAACACTGGAAATAACACTTATGTCTAATACTCCCCTGAAAACATCCGAAACGGAATACAATTATATATTATATGTACGCACCTTTTCATAGAAAAAGTCGAGGAAACGCGCTTATTTACTTTGACAGAGTCAGTTTTCGGGGCATATTAACCTGTAATTGAATTATACTCGTACATAGTATCGATATATTCAAATTTATATATTGAAATAAGTTTAGCTAGATATTCAGTCGACAAGTTTTAGAATTGGCCTTTGACGAGTAGGAAAAAAGAGGATACCAAAGTTGACGAATAAAAGCTTACCATTACATGCTTTCTATGCCGTACACAAAGCTTCATTATATTTGGAGACACGCAGTCTATGACCATAAAGCTAATAGAATGAGTACATGTCAGAAAAATTAATCACCAAATTATTCTAAAGGATGCCACATACTTGCGATATAAAACACAGATGAACTTTCTTCCAGCAATATCTTTTTACCGTCTACCATAAATATTATGTGCACATTTTCAACAAAAATGTATGATAAGAAATAGCTTATGTAAAGTACAAGAACTATCCTTACAAGGTTTACCTTGAATTTATTTTGGTTTTTTTTTAATAACAATAATTCTTGGTTATTACAAGGTTTAGAATATCTATATTCAGATATTTATTGCAACTACTTTTATATCTGGCGTAGGTAATTAACAAAAAAATAACAAATTATAAACATTAACTGTGTTCTTTTTTGCTTGAGTCCATAGCATTATTTAATACTAGCTTTTGCCCGCGACTTCGTTCGCGTGGACTTCAGGTTCGTCCCGTCTAGTATTGGATAAGGATTAATACTGTATTGCTTAAAATCGCTTCGTAAATAAGCCATTATTTCTCGTACAAAGTAAATGATAAAAAATGGTTATTGTGGGTTATTCCTAAGAGATAAACATATACCATCACGGACTTTTTTGTAGACCTTTTTAAGTTGTACAATACTGTAGTAAATTGTTTTGATCTATCTTGTAGGATTCAGTCAGCGTTTGCAATGTAAGCGCAAAAAATGTGTTTTTTTTTACGACCTCACATTAGAAACCTCAAAAATTGTAGCCTATGTGTTATTCTGATGTATAAGCTATATTGTGGTAAAGTTTCATTCAAATCAATTCAGTAGTTTTTACGTGAAAGAGTAACAAACATCCATACATCCATACTTACAAACTTTCGCCTTTATAATAGTAGTAGGATTTAAATAAAGCTTACTTTGTAACTACCTTATATAAATGTCATGTGAAGAAAAGAAAATTAAACACCGTCTAAATAAAATTTGAAATGCCTTTCCTTTTTTGTCGCCTAACCTAGTGGCAGCCCTGTCGTGCACAACTAACAGAGACATTAGTCAACACAACACCTAATATATGTTTTGTTAATGATTTTTATTTTGTTTAAGGATTACTTACAAGACATAGACAAGATACACGTGTCATACAGGCTTTAGGGATGACTGATAGGGTAGGAGCATTTTGAATGAAAGGGTGTGTTTCTGTATGTTAACATGACTGCGACACAATCAGAAATGTCTTTCGGGTTTTCTTACTTTTATTTGTTACCGTTTGGGACATGCAAGCTTTGAACAGAATTGAATTGAACATTATTAAATTCTTTTAATAAATTATAGTCCCTACTAAGCAACCAAAATAAATATCATTGAGTTCGTCACGTACAAAATTTAACTATTAAACATTTTTTTCCTTTTTTATTTTGATCCTTTTGGTGCCTGTTTCTATTTCTGGCGCATAGTTTACATAGTTTATAATTTTTATAATATAAATAGGTACAGCAATTATTCAATAAGACATTATATTTAAAAAAAATGCTATTGCAAATATCAAATTTGATTTTGTACCGCTTTATTAGCTGTAATTTAGCAAAAACAGATTTTCTTGCACATGGAACAAAGTTTGCTTCCTTGATTATTAAAAAAAAATTAACCATACTATAGGAATGTAACTATTTAAAAAAAAAGTATTTACATAACTGTAATTTCGTGTGTGAAGGCATATAATTGTCAAAAATCTTATTACCAGTCAACAATCAGTAAAATTAATTGTATGTATATTGTATATCTATGGATCACCCAACATAATATGATCAGCGCAGAAACTTAAGTAAATTGAAAATCATTGTGATTGTCAATCGATTGGTTGAAAATCCACGTAATAACACAGGGTTTCTATGAGAACTGTCTAATAGAAACACAATCTCAATCAGTGAGATTACTTGATCTCTTTAACTAGAAGCAAAGATACTTCTGTGCTACCTGATATGTATTGTCAATGAACCAGACAACAGTAAAGAGTAGTCCTATTGTCCGCAGGCGTGAACCCCCGGAAACAACGACGCGAGCGCACTACATTCACACGCGCGCAGCTGGACGTCCTAGAGGCACTTTTCGGCAAGACGCGGTACCCCGATATCTTCATGAGGGAGGAGGTCGCGCTCAAGATCAACCTGCCCGAGTCTAGAGTACAGGTGATTACTCCCTTACGCTTATATAATCTATCTGCCCGAAGGGTTAGGCAGAGGTGTAATAAATACACACCTAGGTAAGCAATTACAGTTCTTTCGTTCGTGTATCTGATGATGTAACTTTTTTAATTTAGGATATAACTTTTATTTTCGTATTAATTTTAACTCTTCAGAAACAATTTGTTTTCATATTCATTTTAACCACACATAGTGCAATTTTTCAACACTCTGAAATCTCACAATCGCTTTGTTAAAATCGTTAAAAACAATTTAGAAAAATAATTCATAATTTTTTTAGATTGTTGAGCTTGCGAAGAAACTCAAACGCGCACATGAAGTCGACCAACCCATACTGGGTCATATCCGTTGGCTAAAGACTAATCGCTCTAACGTATGGTTGACTCGTACCTTTAAATAAGTACCTTATTTGAATTGTAATAAGGTATAATAATAAGCAATATCGTCTGATCTTATACTTGTTTCAGACACCTTTCTTCATAAGATTGTTAGCAAGGATAAAATTAGAAGTTTATTAACCTTAAGCCTAAATTGTAAATAAAGTACATGCTTAATACAAAAAAGCAGTCCCTTTCTTCAATTCTCCCTTATTTTAATTTATTTAGTAATAAGGTATATCTATCAATTCTTATCTAATATATTACTGGTAATCACTTGGGTAATCGCACTGCCAATTCAACACTGGTAGTAAAAATTCTGTGGTTGGATAGCCCATAGGGTAATCGATTTATTCATAACTATTAGACATATCAGAATAGCCTATAGTACAAATGGTTCCTGTGAGATTTTCAACAAATCTGTAACCTCCACTAAAACACAGTGTTGCCACCATGTGACATAAATTAAAAAGTTACAGTACCTAATAGTTTTAATAATATTGTAATAATGCCTATCTTATATTTCACACTGAAACATAGCAATGGGAACACTGTTGTTTATGTTTCAATAAAAAAATGTTTTAGTAAGCTCGTAATAAAATCCATAGGAAGAAATAAGCTACCCAGATATATCTAGACGTAGAAGGGTTTTGTATCGAGCTAATTTGTTCCTCATATTAAATTTCAGTCATTTGATTATCTAGGTGGTCGCACTGTGGATATCAAAATAAACTTAATAGACTTTGTATTAACTCTTCAACATCATCCGAGCTTCCAAATCAGTCACCGCATATAATCAGAACATATTACTTAATTAACGCTTATCAATTATCTTATCGCAACTGGTATTACCGAGTAGCTTTCAACTAACTTGGGACGCGTTCAAAATTATAATCCGGCGTAATAGCCACCCGAAACTTTAAGAAGCAGATAAAAACACCAGTCCCGCTTGAGTGCAGACGCCCGACTGACTTCGTTCAAACGTTCAATTTATGCGACACGAGTCGGGCATTAGCGCACCAATCGAATTAACGTTCGAAATTCGAATTTGAAAATCGAATCACTCCTTTGTTGGAACATTAACCAGGCCTAACGAGATGTAACGGCTGACTGATGACGGGGCGTGATTTTGAATTTTGTGATCTTCGTCTACGCCTTTGTTTCAGTTCTCTGTTTGATACATTCAATTAATATTTTACATCGTGATTAAAATTCCAAAGTGCATTGTGCGTTTGGTAGCATTTTGATATAATAAATTAAGGTTTTAATATTCACTTCGAAATGGATAGCGATAAACTTTATGAAATATACATCCTAATTAATATACTACTATTTCCAAGTAACATGACTATAGTTTAATGAGATAACAAAAAGACATTTACAACAAAGTTAAGCAAAATCGATACAGTCTTACCTTTCTTACGAAAGCTATATACAGAACAGGTTAAAAATGTAGAAACACTTTGAACCTTATGTCAAATGACGTAAGGGATATTATAACTCCACAAATCCGTGACCGCTGAAGCTTCGCCTGGATTACGGCCCTTGTAGAAGCTTTGTGTTTGAATACCTAGTGACGCTTCCTACGCTTAATAGGTAAGAGTGAACGAAAATTGACGAAGATTCCGTATAAGGCTTATTTAAATCGCGGGTAACCATAATAAAAATTCATGATACCAACTATCAAATCAGAAATGTTGCTTTTAGGATCACTATAATATAAAATATATTATTTTAAGGTTCTTATGTATTATTTATTTATACAGATGTGTATTTTTGTAACAAGATAGTTAAAAAGTTTGTCAATTATAATGTATCTAACAGGAAACACTAGATTTGTACTTATAGCTGGAATAGAATATATTTTCATGTGAGTTGATTCTTTAATTATCTCAGCCCTTAAGTTCAACGTTTCTAGCATTAGAGAATCACACGACACTTCCATCTTAACAATATTCCAAATTGTAGATGTTTTTTTAAGTAAATTAAAAAAGATTGTTAAATTGAAAATATGATCATATTTATTATACACAGTAAACAAAAATTGCCTATATAAAATATAATCACTTCTCTGAATACACTTGTAATTAATTTAACAGAAGTCATTAAGTCTGCAATTAATTAACCATTCTTATTCATAACACACACATCTTTCTCTTTACACAATTAATTAATCAATTTTGGTTCATAAGTAGTTACATATCAATTACTTAACAACCCTTGCCCCATTGAACCCTAAATCCGACCTCGAAAGCCCTCCTCCAGCGTGACAGATGTAATGTATCAAAGAGGTCACATTACTGACGATTGTGTTGTGTAGGGCTTGTAAATGATATTGTTTTGGACAATCGAGACAACACGACCATATTATAACACTAGTGCATTTAAAAAATGCTTATGAAAACTTGAATCGGTTCTGAGTAAATCGAGGCGATTATGGTTGATTATTGGTTATTCTTACATATTATTGATAAGTATGAACTATTACACGAACAAATAAGAATCTATCATCTTCATCAGGTCTGGTTCAAGAACCGAAGAGCAAAATGCAGACAGCAGCTACAGCAACAATCCAACACGCAGATCTCCAGCAAATCTTCCTCCTCAAAAACATCCATATCTTCTAGTAGTAACATCAAAAGCTCTTCGAGCAACTCGACAAGTTCCTCCAAGATCACAACGTCAAAATCTCTGCCTACATCCACAACCAGCCTATCTACAACGCAAGCGAGTATTACAACTTCATCTCCCAATCTTCCCATAACTCCTACGACGTCAGTCAGTCCCCCAATCAACGTAATATGCAAAAAAGAGTCAGCACATAACTATGAATCATCGCCACTGAATAAGAATAATAGCCTAACATCGATATCCCATCATTACAACTCTAGCGAGGCCTTAAGATTGAGTGGGAAAGACTCCTCTCCATCAGACAGTTTACCCAATGTTCACGGATATGGCGTCACGCCAAAGCAAGAGTTGTATAATAGTCCAAAAAGACTGGACTACTCCAATAAGCTAGAGTATTCTGAAAAGTCTTTTGGGAGCAGTTTAGTTAAGGACCAATACAGTTCCCGGTTAACCGGTAATCTGACCCCACTGGGATCCAACTCCTCGATAATGACCACACCCTCGCCCCCGATCACGCCGCAAAGTCTGAACGGTCCGGGAAACGTGTATCATCCGGATAGTTACAACAGCTTCCACTGGCCGGGCAGCTCGGACTACATCCGGAGCTACTCAACTTCCCATCATCATCAGGGATATGGGCAGAGCGCTTACAACTCGCCATATTATCCCAGTCAGGTAAGAAAGATATAATTCACCTTTTCTTATCTCTATTTAACAGTCAGTCATTGGCTAGCAGTCAGTTGCACAAAAGGTCATTAAATTGAATTATTGGTGCCATAATGTTCTAATCATATGATGTTGGAGCAAGACGTCATTAAACTCAAAATATCATTAAAATAAATCCTTACTGCAACTAATGTTTAGACTCTATCCACATAGTACATAGTATGTAGTATGTACACATGAACACTGTCAATACTGCTAAAATTAAGTCAATAAAATAGACACAAGTGCATGGCCCTCAACTAACTGTTGATGCAAGTGTACACTATATCAAAACATAATTTTGACAATAATCTCAGTTTGCCTTGTGACCTCTCAACCTTCACATCATCTTTTTAAATTTAAATGATAACCAGTAACAAAGAGAAATGTACCGACGAATAATTTTTAAGTTTATAGTATTATCTGTGAAAATGTTTATGGGATACCTCCAAATAAAAGCAGTAAACAGAAAAGTATAATAACCACATTGACCTCAAACGATACATTTATACGATAAATGAGCTTAAATAGTTCCTCTGTTTCAGATGGAATACTTCAACGGTTCATCTGTAAACCAATCGCATGGCAGCCACCACGGTCACAACTTGACAGCGAACGGTAATCAACTGTACAACCAGGTTTCCTTCGGGAACCCCTCGCCCCCCGCCGCATGGCCTTCCCACCACAACATTCTCTCGTCTGGCCCCGAGTCGCCGGAGAACCAGTCCCAGAACTCCTCACACCTCAGCATGCTGCAGGCCTCCCAGATATCCAACTTCTCCAATTCGGGGAACAGCTACTTCGCGCCGGAGAAATACGGGATAAACATGGTGTAGTGTTTCTAGTCCTTATTCTAGGTTGTAAATACCGTGTAAAGTAAATTATTATGACGGATCACCGAACGGTTCGCAGCGAGTTCAGTTGTTTTTGTTTAGTCGATGTTCTTAAAACGTTTTACGAATTACGCCATTGGGGCCCGTTCTGATTTATGAACTATTTTAACAGGATTGTGTCCTTTTTCCTCTTGTAAAGAGTAAGAAGTCTAAACGACTGTTGAATTTGTTTGGAACTGAACGTCAGATTCAGGCTCCTTGTCAGAGTATATTTAATAGGTAAAGTGTTAATAACTTATCGAAATCTCGTTTTATAGATAATATAATGCACATTGTTATAAACACACATTTATTATGATAGTAATATGGCTGCACTGTTTTTGCTACACATTATATAATTATTTTTGGAGACCACCATTATTTTCATCTATCAAACATGACTTGTATTCTATTTATTTATAAAACTTGATAGAAATTCTATTATCACATATTTTCTTTAAAAAACGCAATTTTTGATCATACTTATAAATACGCTCTCTTAGTGATTGTCCTATTCATTTTGGTACTTGTACATTCATTTGAAATGGTTTTGTTATCGAATGCACAGGACAGACATTGACAGAGCGTTGTAAGCACATATCATTAATTAAAAATTGCTACCAAACCAATCATAGGCCAAGAGCAACTGAAATCCTTGTGAATCGATTATTCCGCGATTGGAATTGTGACAAGTAAATTGATTTTTAGGCAAGAATTGGGATCATACTGTGATTCTTTGTAGACAATACTGTTTAATTTTTCATCGCCATTTTGTTGAATCGTGTCATATTCTATTTAAAATTTTCATCCATGTATGAATTTAAATCTTGCTTTATAAAAATTTACTTTGTAAGTACTTACTTAATGTTTATTTCTGTTAACTCAAAGACTTTTCATGTGGAATCAACGAAGCTATTTATTACCGAAGGCCTAAAATATATATCGAAATGTATTTTATTTCTAAGGAAATTACAAAATTATAGGATATTTCGTTTCCGTAAATCACTTTCTAACAAAATTATTGTAAAAAAAAGTTCGAGTCATATCACTTATATTTAAAAATTAGGCTATGTCAAGTGGCGTGATTTGCAGAGTACAGCGTAAACTTTAAATAAACACCATAGTTTTTATTACTGTACATAAATTAATTGCGTAAGAAAGGTTTTTTTATATGTATAAATTTAAAGGAAATGAAATTGTAAATGTGTGTTGCAGATTTATATATGATTATCAAATTATGGCGTAAGTATGAGAATTCCAAACCACCACGTTTTTAACGTACATTCTTACGAAGATGTTTCTTTCGATGTTCACGTTGAAAATTTAAATTTGGAACAGGATAAATAATTTTGAAATAAATGTTCAATTGTCAGTTAGGCAAGTTTTATTTACAGAATATATTTAGGTGTTATGATAGATTTTCTATTGGAATGCTGCAATACTGTATTTATTCTTTAAATAAAGACATAACTGAAACGGCGTTTATGCATTTTTAGGCGCATCGTGTGCTTTCAACTTTCAAGTAAACACTTTAATGCTCAATACATAATGTAACAACTTTTATTATTGTAATAATATGTGAATTAATAAAATTAAAAAAAAATACAAAATGCTTAACAACAAAATCCTGATAACTGCAACAAAATGAGAGTGTAATAGTACGAGTAACTATCACAAGACATAAAAGAGATTATTAGTTAATTTATATTTTATTTTATGAAGTGTAGTATTTAAATGTAATGAAATTTGTAATTTATAGTAAATTTTAAGCTTGGACATAGCTAAGTTAGCTCTAAGTACCTAAGAGTCAGTGTATTTTTTTTTTTAAATTAAGTTGTATTAATTATTGATAGCTATTGAAATATTGATTCCGAATATATGCATATAAAATACAAAAAATAGTATATCGTTTTATTTTATTATTTTCGAACAACAAAACAAACCCAAGACTTTCAAAAGTTAGAGTTTGGGGACTGCTGTTGAATTTGTGAAGGTCACATACTACTCAATCAAAAATACCGTAAACCGTAAATAACCGAAAAAATATCTATAACTCTCAAGTTAGTACACATATTATCCTAAAAACGCTTAAAAATGAATGGAGGGCCTACATGTCATGAGATTCAAATATGTTAACCAAAAAAGAAAAGTGTACTTACATAAAAGTTTTCTTTTTCCTTGCGATTCCGGGAAAATAGCTTTCGGTAAACATAGAATGAAATTGGCGTAAATGCACAGTTTTCATTTTCAGAACACCGTCACTTACACGATATATAAACGATCATAAAATAATCTTTTCACTCCACATGCCAACATTTTTTTTTCTCATATTTACTCAAGCCAATCCTAATGTAATGTTAAGCATGTAACGATAGAGTTGAGTATTATATTGAATTCCATTCTCTCCTTTCAATTGAAGTAATAAACTGTATTAGTAATTGTCTCGATTCAAAAATATTACCATAATTTTATATTATAGCAAGCCAGTAAAACCAATACAAATTTAAAATAGTTTGAACAAACAACTGATTCGGTACTTTAGAAGATCGCTCAGTAGTCAACAAGCACTCCCTTCTTGTTAGCAAGACGGAGCTTGGTAAGCACTCTTGCACTAGCTATCTTCATATATTTCCAATAGCTTGACATAACTTTAATTCGATCTTGTAGTGATTGAATTAACAATTATGTAACTCTGAGCCTCTCTGTAGCCCTCTGTGTGACATTGAACCTCCTTAAAAAGCCCCATTATAAGATTTCGATGTCATATAATATATGATCATTGTTATAATGTTTATTTCTACAGTCTATCGTAATAACAATTTGGCTATGACTCCACCTTAAGATAGGCCTATATTATAAGCCCGTTGGGCGACAAAACACTTTAGTATAACGTTGTTCACGAAAGACTTGTCCACAATGAGCCCGTACCACTGTGGGAAATATCGCCGTATGAAAATAGTAACTTACCAAATTTCAGGACCAACTGTAACTGGCCACCACATACAGAACAATATTTAAAAATGGAACACCTTGGCTGTAGAATATATTTTCTTCCATATTACTGTCAATTGTTATAACTTTAAATACATACTCAAAAACATTGCATCGATCAGCTCACTTTGACATCATCGTAAACCACTGTTAGCGAGTTTGATCGTGGGCGGTATAAACCCACGGACGAAAGGAGGTCGCTCTAAATCGGTTGTTGTAGCACAATACTCGTACTATGCGGGAACTAATAATGCAAGATCTTCATGTTACATATCGTGAGATAAAGGTCTCTAGACATAAGTGTGAGGTTATAAAAGATGTGACACGAAAGACATTGTTCCGGCTCCATACATGTTCTGCCTAAGAACCGTTCAAATCGAAAGAGACTTATATAAACTCTTAAAATTATATGAAATCCTATGAAATAAGTTTTCACAAACGGACACTTCAGGAAACTAAAATAATTACGAAAAAAGTTAATATTTTGAGGATATAAATAAAAAATAACCAACCTTGTGAAATATCAGAGTAGTAATATCAAAGTAATATTAACAATACTATGTACAGCTATATATGTTCTCTTCTAGAACAAGGAAAGGACTACTCTACTAGATACTAGGAAAAAATACCTAGTCAATTATAATAATTATTCTTTGACAATTATCATTTTACAAAATCCAGTCCTTTACACACAGCCGAGTCTACCAAGTACGCAATGTAATCGGAGTCCGTAATCAAGACAAAGTTGTTAGAATAAAACCATGAAACGCATAGAAAACACAAAAGAAACGATAGTCGCAAAGCAATCAAAAATTAAATGAAACGGACACAGATAAGGTATGAAGTACACCAGTGTTGCCAAATACGAAAACTAAAACTTAAATGCCAAGCTAGAAATTCGCGATTTCGCTTAAAAAATATATAATACTAGTTTTTTTTTTTATATATAGTAATTAAATTAGGTATTTAAATGAATAAAGTGTTATCAACAAATTTTAATAACCGACTTCAAAAAGGAGGAGGTTTTCAATTCGATTCGTATTTAGCGAAACCGCGAAAACTTCCGAAACTGGCAGCACTGGCTGACGGAAAACATTTTAACAATAATTGTGACCCAACTTTTTATTTGGAATTTATTTATTTGAAGTGTCCGTGGAATACTAAAATATGTTTCAATAATATAAAAATAAATAAAAATTATAGTATAATTTATATTCACATCGGTTCTTAGGCCAAAATTGAACAATGTCCTTTGACTGTAAAAAAATTTGTTCACGTTGGAGATCACATAACTTGAGTGTTAATTGAAGTCAGGCTCGTGCCGTTTGATGCAAAAAAGTTACAAACAAATACAATCATGGTGCGTCAGGTAATGAATCTGGGATCTGAGCGTACAACTCCGTTCCAAGATGAGTCCAACCTAACAAGTGATTCTTGTAAAATAAACATCAAATAAATTGATGATAATTTTATTATACACAACCCAAAACATGTAAACAAGATATGTATATTAAATACCATCTAAAGGTCTATACAACAAAAGGTGACCATGTTGCCAAAGCGGTAATCTATAACAATAGCATATAGTTTAAGTAATAGCATATAATTTGCAGGTTAGTAAGAACACAATTTCTCAAACTGCAAAGAAATATTTTTATCACTTGCTTGAAAGAATCATGCTAGACTTGTCTATAAAGGATTTCTCTAAGAATATTGAGGAATGTGTTGGAAGAAATAGAGATAATTTAGTCAAGAAACGAATGGTGGTACTTTTTGTATTGAGAAGCAGTGACCAAATCGGGATTTGAAACAAATTGTCGCATGTTTTTATTTGTATAAATGTGCCACTATAGAACCGTAAAATAATTAATTCGAAATGATACACGGCCATTTGTCTATCTTGACCAGAGGTGATGAACTAGAACAGAGCCGGTATTATATATATTTACTAGCTTTTGCCCGCGACTTCGTCCGCGTGGAATAGTGACTTCCGGCAGATTTTTGGTTTTTCCCACATAGTTCCCGTTCTTGCGGGATTTTCGGAATGGTCGAGTTTCCGCAGAATTTTTAGTATTATTATGTTGATACAACTTAAACAAATTATTTCGACCAAATTTGGTACCATAAAAACGGTCATTGTGACTAAACCTTAAAAGATAGACATATGCCGTCGCGGACTTTTTTTTAGATCATGTATAGAGGAATAATTCTTTCATACATATTTTTTGTGTATCTTGAACCGTTTTCCCAGCGCACGCAAAGAAAGCCTTCAAAAATGAATAATTTTCCCCGTTTTTTACACATTTACCGCTCTGTCTTTGCTCCTATTGGTCATAGCGTAATGTTATTTAGCCTATAGCCTTCCTCGATAAATGGACTATCCAACAAAAAAAGAATTATTCAAATCGCACCAGTAGTTTCGGAGATTAGCGCGTTCAAACAAACAAACAAACTCTTCAGCTTTATTATATTAGTATAGATGTAATTCTATTCAATAGAAATCGGTGATGTATGACAATTATTCCACATTACTTAACCATACATAGATGTCCTAATTAAACGAAATCCGAATGTTATGAATATTATTTGGCTGCTGGCATTGGCGTATTGCTCTTTCCTATTTCTGAAGCAGTTCTTGCAATGCTGCAGAAATAGTCAACTAAGTTCGAAGGTTCCGAGGTATTTTAAAACACTTGAACTTTCTTATTTGTATCATTAAAACAAAATCAATCGTCAAAGATGGTACGCAATTGGACCAGATCTTCGGACTGGAAACACACTTTTTTTTTCTCCTTGTGTATTTACAGACTGGTCAATTAGAAGCTGACCTTAGATAAATAGTCCGAAACCAACGTCCCTCACAAGTTCAAACAAGTTCACGTTATATAGTCATTAAAATTAATCCCATACATTCTTAATATTTAAGTATTTTTGGCAATTATAAGTACCTATGTAGTTGCTGAAAACAACTATCCGAACACAAATCTCTTACTCCGAGCTCTTATAAAGCTACGCTCATCATTCGCCTGACTCCAGTCTGATTGAGGTCAGCCACCGTAGACCTCGTTCTTCACTGCATCCTATTTTTTTTTTTTTTTTTTTTTATAGGATAGGCCAGCAAACGAGCAAACGGATCACCTGATGGTAAGCGATAACCGTTGCCCATGGACACCCGCAACACCAGAGGAGTCACAGATGCGTTGCCGGCCTTTTTAAAAGGGAATAGGGGGAATAAGGGGAATAGGGGGAATAAGGGGGGTTGGGCCTCCGGTACCCTCACTCACTCGGCGAAACACAGCGCAAGCGCTATTTTACGCCGGTTTTCTGTGAGGCCGTGGTATCACTCCGGTCGAGCCGGCCCAATTCGTGCCGAAGCATGGCTCTCCCACGGTACAAACGGCTTCCTATTATATAAGAAGTCCTATTTCGGCAAGTTTAACGTATTTTTAGACTATCTTCGACGACCTTCATAGTCGAGTGGATAGTCGGTTTCAAGTTGTCGACATCTCTGAAAGTCCCGGGTTCGAATCCCGGTGGGGGCAGATGCTTATGTGATGAATACGAGCATTTGTACCTTAGTCATGGTTGTTAAAATATATATTTCTATCAAAAATATTTATATATGTATAATATATGTATGTCTATCCGAGATCCCATAACACAAGCCGTATAGCGCTTACTTTGGGCGAAGCTATAATTTTCTAGGAGGTAGACTCTGTACCAGGGTCGTCTGCATGGGTACCTCCGTCTTACCTATTTCCGCCGCCAAACAGCAGGGTTCGCTTTGCTGTGTTCCGGCGTGAAGGGTAAGATAGGCAGTGAAATTACTGGGTACTGTGACTTTACATCTTATGTCACAAGTTGGCAACGTACATTGTGGTTCTTCTGAGCTTTGCAGATTTGCTGCGAATCTCGTGGGAAGCACATGTACTATAGGCGACTGTTACCACTTACCATCAGGTGGGCAGCCTGCTTGTTTGTCAACTTTAGCAATAAAAAAAAATTGGTGTAAGTGGGTGTAATTGGGTGTAATACTTATCTACAGACACGATTAAAAAATTGTGATGATATTAATGAAACATTTCAAGATTCTTAGAAAATGTATGAAACCAGACAAAGACAAGAAAATGAAGAAGGTAAAAGTCTTTACACAGCAGTGCGATGATATTAACAATTTTGAGATACGATTCATAGGTTTTATTCATATTAATGATTTCAAAGCCAACAAAATTGCAGAAAAACTAACGCTGTATGCTACTGTTACTTGGTTATACTTTTTAATATCAACAAACTGTTTTTACACCGACCGTTGTTCATCTATCTTTAATCCTTGTCTACGGATTATGTTCTGACCTTTATATTTTTAAAATTACTGTCAGCGGGAGCTTAGCGGACTTTCGTAACCTTTGCAGAGCAACAATACAGCAGCTTTTAACAAAAATGTATTAATGGACATACTGTTTTTAAGGCAAAAAGTTATTACTGTCACTTTTGTGTTTTACAAAACTGAATAATGACATTGGTTTTATAATTTGTAGGTACAAGAGATATATTTAAGCAGAGCATCATCAAATTGTTGTACTTATAAGCAATAGATAGATACGTGTCAAATGAGGTTATTAATTTTTCAATCAAGAAATGAAATTTACGCAAGCAAAGCAACCTATTCTTATAATATACTCGTACAGACCATGACGTTTTTATGAATTTGTGTGAAAACTTTTTCCTGTACTGCAGACGTGCTCAGCCATAAAATAGCTCGTGTTAGTTACTCAACAACAGTCGTCAGGCAAAAAGTCATCAGTTATCGTGTTGTAGAACTAGCGCCGTTTTTACAGTTCGGATAGCTGTAAAAAAGATGTTTCTTTGACTAGTTTTGAAAAAAAACTTGTTAATGTAACTTGATGATTCTAGGGATATTTAGTTAGAAAGAAAACATACTTGACTGACTTAAACATGAAGTGTACGGCCATTAAACAAAAAAAGATGATAACATGTTTTTAGTTAATTTTTTCTCACTAATACTATGTTATAAAGTTTTACCAATACATCCAACTATTAGCCAAAACCTAAATTTCGTATGGAAACCTTGAGAGGGAAATTCAAGAAGGGTTCACGTTTTAACGCATTTTTGTAATAATATTTTTTCAAGAAGAATAAAAGATTTTATTAAGTGACTTCGAACATTTCGAATCAATGTTTTGCTTAGTTTATTGAAGTGAGTCTGGTAAAAATCAGTTGTAAATAAGTACTTTATATTTCAAGGCTGAATTTTCCTATCATATAAAATATTCTTACAATACCTTTAAAATTTTCTAATACAGTGTGAACATATATATCTCAGATTTGCTAAATAATTTTTTTAGATTAGTTAAAAATTTTTTTTCGTTTAGGTTCTTATGGCACCTATTAATCTTGGTCCCTTTGTGATTTGCATCATTATTTAGATTGTACGGTAATTATAAGATAATACCTAAAATGTTACATGTGTTCCTAAAACGCCTTTTAGTTTCGCATGCATAAAGTTTACAAAGAATATTATTGCGAATGCGCTCAGAACTTATGAATGATGATATGAATTACAATTAGTTGTTATAAGGCTAATTAATTTTCATTTCACCTAATCGTTCGCAAGCAAGTATAAACTTAATTAAATAAACTTTGTATTTATTAAGCTATCGTCATGAACTGCAAGAAATCTCACATTGACTTTAAAATTACTTTGCAGGAACCTGCAGGGTGTTCGGACATTTGATACAAGTCGGTTCAATGACTGAAGCCATTGCGCGGCATGTCACGCACGACGTAATAGATACTCGTAGAAAAAATTATAGCAATTTAAAAAGAGTTAATTTTGGACGAAAATTTTCTGTCCCCTTGAAGAATTATATCTGCAATTTCCTCAGACCGGAGACCTGATTTTATTCGTAAGCTAGCAATCGTAATAGTTGATATCATTATCCTGTTCGAAAATGTGAATATATAGGCATCTTACAATATTCTGAAAGAGTCGATATAGTTACAAGTTTTATATTGTCCCATTTAATACATTTAACATTTCGGTCTTATTTTCGTCAAGGTTGATTTTAAAAGAAACATCGTTTTTTTATTGATGATTGTGATTATTTTCTAATAATAAACAATTGATATTGAATCTTAACGCTGCAATTTATTCAAATGTTGACAAACATTACAATAAAATCCTTAATCTAATTTCTTAATAAATACATAAATCAATTGTACCAATATTAAGTAATGAATACTTTATTTATATGGCAACACACAGACTGCTATTAATGCGTTGAGTGGTAGGTTATAGATAGGAAAAGGAAATATCTTGAGAGGTGGGTAGTTCATGAAAGAAGCAAATAACGGGAGTTGTAGCCAAGATAGCGTTGATGCTATTTTGATAAAATTCGGAATCGGTGGTTTGCGATCTAGGGAAAGACAGATGAGAATTACCTATCAGAAAATTCGATGTAACGTGAGCGAAGTCGTGGAAAGCTACATAGTTAGTATGAAACCGATCCGCTTTTCCTAATCAAATATCCAATTCTATTACGGTTTTATTACGGTAGTATGGTATTATTTGTCGAATCAGTATATTCGACATCGAATCGGATTCGACAGGAATTATATAAAAAAGAGTTAATTAGTTTATCCAAATAAAACATTTTAATTCGACAATTAGTAAATAAAACAACAAGATAATTATAATATTCATAATATTGTTATTCAATAATGTTAGATATTACAATATTACCAAATGATGCTAGTAGTAAAGAAAGTTCAAAATAAATCTTTATAAAGGGTTAGTTGAAATAAGCAAGACCTTTAAGCCAACTGTATCAATACCCAATAAAGTGTAATGACCGAAATCACAAACTAAATTCAAACCAAAAACCTTTCATGGAGCAAACGAAAAATTTAATAGATCTTGAATTTTTTCACTGTCAAAAAGCTCGGTTTGAGTTCCTTCGAAATTAGCTGTTTAGATGAACGCTAAATTGTGCCTCCATACACCGCCATAACTATACACCGAACGCAAACTTTACTTGTACCACGGTAGATATTCTCGGGAAAATGTATTTTTATTTTACTCTAGTAACACTTGCGTTGTAAGCAAAGAAAAGTTGACACACAAAAAACAACCTTACTCCGATTATAATAGATTAGGTTTCAAAGTAGCCATAGAGTTTTTCTTTGACGTTTGAATTCGGAACGCTCTGGTCCGGTGTACGTAGTACTGTTTGCAGCTGTATATAACAAACTAGCACTGTCTCTCTTTTTCTTGTGATATTTAGGCGTACTTCTATCCTGCTCTGGTGCGGAGTTAAGCCGCTTATCTTCAGCCCGCACTCCGCGCCCGCCGCCCGACGGCTGCTGCGTGTAACTGGCCCATTCTGCAATTTATAACAATTCGTTTTATTTTATTTCGAATCTATTTTTGAAATTGTAAACGAGCGCCTGAATGAAATGACAACGCTTTATTTTAATTCGTTTGCCGTTAAGCTAGCAATACGCATGGATTTTATTAACTTTCTTTTTAATTGAACCTCTGTGACAATTAACAAATCTACCTACATCTATGTTGAGATACATTAGTGAATGCTGTTCATTGTCTGAAGTCAATTGAAGTTACTGTTTAAAATAATTAATCATTATGGTTATCCTTAAATAATTTTGTAGTCACTTCGTAAGAAAAGAAACTGCAGTTTTTTAAATACTTTACTGCACAATAAATCTTTTTCGCATTTTTTGTAATATACCTACTTACTACAGAAATGACCGCAAAGATGAAAATGAATTTAAAATATTAAGTTTAAATTTAAGAAATACATAGAACAAACTTTTACTATAACAATTCAAACAACTGTAAGATTTTAGTTGAAAAGAAATGAACTAAAGTCTTAACTATAGACACGTATGATGACAGTGTTGGTAACCGTATTACCAATACGGTGTCATATGATTAAACTTTTTGTAAGCCATACGTTTAAAACAACGTTCATGGAATATTTAAACTCAGAACGATTCTGGAGTAGAATACCTCAAGGCGATATATTACAAGAGGTACCCGGCACTCTCACTACGCCTCCCTCCTATATAGGTATACAACCACGCACACGTCTACGCCAGTATACGGCCTCACTGAATTTCAAAGGCCTATCGTGTTTGACAAGAAAATATACCTCAGTTCCCTTTGCTGCTCTTTTAAAAGTTGAAAGTTTATTTGTCTATGGGTAATGTCTTTTTTCACCGTAAGTCATGGGGTCAGAATGATATCTATTATTTTCATTTTCAATGTAAGTTAAAGGTTTTGAGTAACTAAAAATAAGCCCATATTTTGTATCCATAAATTGAATAGTAGATGTCCTAAAATCCGATTAACATTGAAATTTAATTTAGTACGTAAGAAATCAATTAGCACATTGTCTTAATGCTAACAATATTCCTTCCACCAGTACTAGATTGACTCAGACCTCTCAGTTTTCTCTTTGTGTCGGAATACAAGAAACCGCCGCTTTCCTATCTTCGTCTCTACAAATTGTAGAGACATGTTTACAGTAAATTGTTTTGAAAGGAATTCCAAATTAACTCTATATATAAAGTTACTTTTAGCGCTCATGATACAGAATTTGTAATCTAAATATCTTTTTACAGTATTTTAAATTTAAATAGCCTACTTTTAATATGATAAAAGCGACTCTTCTTTCTCGATTTCCACACCTGTAGAGAGCTCGTTTCAAATTTCAAATTTTAAATTTCGTTCAAAGTGTAAAGAGTACCTGATAAAACCGTATACTCATCGCAAATTTAAAAAAATATTTGATCGACATAAAAAACGAAGTTTTTATTATTAATCGCTCATCCCAAAAGCCAATAGCCGGTTGTCTCACTTTCTCGCAGAATGACAAATGAGGTCGATCAAATTAATTGCGTGAGTGAGCAAAACATTTCGAAACTATTTTTGCGGCGACAAAAATACCGCCATTTTAAATAATAAGGAGTGTGTACGTCAATTATATCTGAATGTACGAAAACAAGTGAAAGCTAAAGGTTACACTGATCTTTTCAACTGGCAACATTAAAAATTGACAACTTTAACGCCAGCTTATAGCGGACCATTTTTAGTTATGGTGCATTCACAATGGAGCTATTTTCATGAAATGCGTACCGTACACATATACCTACTAACATGACCCGTGCGCTAGTTGTATATTTGAAAACATATAGAAAGGCATTTTTTTGTTGATCACATTATTGCTTAGATTGCTATTTGGAATATTTTATTTACGGCATATTAGGTTTGCAACAACTAACATTCCTTAAAGTTAGTCATAAAAGCTATGATAACTTAAAGGTCAAATATTTATAATTTATTTGGCAAATTATATAAAAATATTTTATCTATTGTTAAATTTTTAATAATTTTTAGGTTTTAATTTCTCACCAAGTCGAAACTTATCCATAATAACATACCTACCCATAAAAACTTCATGTCATTAATTATTTAGGATCGTAAATGTTAAAGCAAATATATTTGTAATTTTAAGATTGAATTACAATTACGAATATTTCATGACATATTTTACTATACTTTTATGACTCAAATCAATACAATCCTCTGTTGAAAATCATATATGATCAAATTATTCTAGTAATTGGTTTATTATGTAGTTACAATAGTACCTAATTCGGACGCTGTTATGTAGATAACTTATGTCAGCCAAATATAAATAATTGTTATTTTGTTTGTATTTAAAATCTAAGAATAATTACAGGGCAAGTTATGAAACAAATAGAAACACATCTGTCAGCTTAATTTATCAAAAAAGCAAATGTGGTGTGGACACGCCATAGTAACAGTTTACGAACCATTTTATTGAAACACCTTTGTTCTGTGAAAAATCACTATTGAATTATTTATTGTTTGCTCAAGAATGGCGTCCGCCGAAGAAAGTAACACCTGTAATTAATACTGGCGATTACTTGGCTGGCGATATTTATCTTGCGCCGACAAACGGACAGGTCAACAGTTGCGAAAGTGTGGATGAGACTGACATTTTTGTTTAAAACAACATTTTTTATTTCTTATTTTTCATTTTTCGTGTTCTACAACACAGAAGATACGAATCAATCTAGGTGTCCCAGGAATGTTTTCTACAGGATTTTTTTTTTAATTGTCTTATTTCTTTAATTGCATCTTTATTAAAATTTTATTTGGATATACCTACGATTGGAAGACATCACAAGCAATCTATATTATAACCAACCTATGTAGCTATAACATATAATTATTATCAAATAACATGTTGAGAATCGGCTTTGAAAAAAAATATACATATGTAAAAGTGTGTGATATAATTACATTTAATAAAATATAGAAAGTTGTATAATGGGTGATGAGTATGAACACGTAATAAACTATATAGAAAATGAAAACAATAAATAAATTTTAGAAAGGCAAATCTTTTTTATTTCAATAGAACATTAGTAAACGTCGATATACTAACAGGAGCAACAGTAAAGCATCGACCTATTAATATTTACGCACTTTCCTTCAAAGTTCATTTTTTAAACACAGCCATAAAAACAAAAAAAATCAAATAACAAAACGACACTAGCGCCAAAACAGTATAATTTTCTACCCAAACTTCGAGGAACAAAAGCCCACTGTCTCATCTGGTACGGAGTAACTAGTTACTAATTGTGGAAACTACGTAATCTACATTTTGAAAAAAAATATTAATTCAAAGTTACACATTTTTATTCAATGTTAAAAAATGTTATTCAAAATATAAAATATTTTGTACAAGTACTGTACCTGATGCTTACGATCAAAGATTTTAATTAATTTTTAAACATTCCCATCGATTTCTTGATTCTTCAATTTTAAGTAATCATTTTCTAGCTTCATTAACGATAAAATCAAAAATTTTAAAGGTTTTTCTAATCTACTTCTTAACTTTGTAAATTTCCAGAACTCCTTTAGATACTTATTAGTTCTTGGTTTTATTTTAGATATAGTTTCTTTATTAATGTATACATACTTTTAAAATAAAATATGTGATTTAATCTGAAAATCTGATCTCAAACACTTACAGACTCCTAAAAACTCGTCACACATCCTGTAAGAAAGCATTATTTTAACAAAAAAAAACCATTGAAGCGGTAAACGGGGCTTTAAAATATTTATGAATGTCTGGAGTGTTCTAAAAAGGATCTTAAGATTTCACGAATTGGTTGAAAGGTTCTAGTGCAAACGAATAGAGAAATTTAGCTAGAGTAAAAAGTAGTTAAATATTTAATTAACAAGTTTAATATAGAAAACAACCTACACATTATTATATCACTTTTGGTGAAGTACAAAAGTTATGAAATTACAAGTCCAATAAGCCGTTGTCAAGTTCCAATAAGCCGCACAAGTGAACAACACTTGTGGCGCAATACCGAGAACACACCCCCGTATCATGGCCCCGAATTAATAAACTAACCGGCATGTGGCCACTCATCAGCTCGCCAACAAATGAATATCAAACAAATGTTCAGGAGATATTATTCATTTTTTTCTGGATAGATGGTAACAGCAGGTATGTATATATAGTAAATTTTACATTAGTACAGATTATTGTTTAATATAGAATCCTTACTTTTAATATTCTTAGCTTCGAGACAAACCAACCGACCAAAAATTTTAAGCATATCAATTAATTTGTCTAAGCACTCAGTCAGATTTACTGGAATAATCTCTATTAGGGATAAGTCTATCTATGTATATGTTTATAATTGTATTATTTCTTGATTGTTTTATATGTGTAATACACAGTTGTGTATAAATTTCATGATGTCATTTCAAGATTACCGTGAAATGTATAATAACAATAAGGGAATTACAAATATTGCAATTATGAAACTTTTTCCCTTACAACTCCTTGTACGGAGAAACAGACAAACTTACTAAATTCGTCAAGTCAACTGTTAGAAGATAACGGAATTCTGAACTAATAATTTATTAATTACGTGGTTTTCTTCATAATATTTTGCTATTCTTAAGAAAAAAGAATGTCAATAAACAGGTGGTCTTTGAAAGCGGTTAAGTTGTACTTTTGATGCGTGTGGTATAATTTATATGACTTTGTAGTCATACATGTCAGATGTCGCGTTTTTGAAAAAATATTTTTTATTTGCGGCTGTTTAATGTCATGACATGTAAATTTATAGACTGTTATTTCGAACGCTTGTCAACCGTCAAGGCCTTTATCTCTTACAAACATATACATCACCGCATCCTAACACAAAAACATCTCCAAAGTACACAAGTGTATCCAAGTAACCGCTACCCACCCACAAACTGAGTAATAGAAAACCCATGAGCGTCAGATGTATTAGTAGAATGAATAATAAATCCGTGCCACAGACAATAGAGGCATTAGCTGCACCATAGACGAGGACCGATTTACAAGGGGGTAACGAAATCCACGTCAACTCTATTATTTATGGATTCTTTAACACGTAAGGACTATTGAGGGCTGCAGTACATCGGACATTTGGCGCGAGGAACTTCCTTCTGCTTGATGGGGAGGGGATACATTTCGTTTGCCAAAATGATTTGGGGTCGCGTTATTAACAAACATAAAAGTAATCTTCGAAATGGAGAGTATCGATTTAGTCGTAGTACTTCGATAAATTTAGTTTTTTTTTAATATGCAATTTTCATATGCAGTCTTGTATCGAAACTAGACGAATGTTCATCTTAAAAACTTATGTAAATGTTTATCACTAAGTTTTAAGCATAATAATGTTCATCAATCACAAACGGGGTATATATAAAATCCTGGTAATGTTTTAAGGACCCGGAGAACTCAAATCTTCCTCATCTGCTGGTCTGCCAACACTGGACGAAGACTGGCAATGGATGCTGTTACTGAGATGAAAAATAATAGTGCTGGTATTCATAATTGCCAACAAAGACGAGCGAATAGATCAAAAGAGATGGCAACTCGGTGCAAACCGAGGCGCGTGTAATGTAATAAAATCTCCCTCTCGACCAGGGCTGTCAACATGTCACATCTAAAATACTTAGGTGGTAGTTAGTTATATAAAACTATTCGAGAAGTCCAAGGTCTATTTTATGTGGACACAAAAGACTCCGGTTACGGGCACTCTTGACCTTTTTTTTTTAAGAGGGGATATGCACCGCGGCCGTGTGTAGGGCTCTCCGGTCTGACCGGCTCTGAAAATCCCCCTGAGTTCTCTAGGCCTATGTGGGGCACATGGCGGGGTACGCTTTCGCGATTCTACCGCCATGTGCTCCGGTGCCGGCTCAACCTAGGTCTAGTCGAGCCAACGCCAAGGGAGGGACTGTCCGAGAACCCCTGAACAGTCCCCCAGACGAAGAGACATCACCACGGCGTGCGCGGTAGCCAGACGCGCACGCAGCCTCGCGATAGGGTCATTAGGCGAGCACCGCTCTTGCGCGGCGGACACTCTTGACCTGACCTTCGCTCAATAGATCAGCTAGTTGGTTCAAATAAGTTCATCTAGCTCGTCCCTTACCAAACAGTCCATTTACATTTGCCTTCTACGTTTTTTCTACGTGTCCAAAACATCTAAGTATTCCCTTCGTTCCCTTCCGATTTTTATCACTATATCTGGAAGATCGACACCGCACATTTTCCTTATCACGCTATTTCGCAATTTATGCTTCATCGTCACTCCAGCGTTGATAAGGTCTGACAATCAATAAAGCCATTTATAGCTCCATTTACTTTGTTTCTTCCCACTACTCTTCTTTCAGTGCCAGACTCATACATACCATCTCGTAAACATAGATCTCAGATACACATACTCTTTTACTTGCTCTAAATATTCGTTTCTAATCATACTCGCACATTTTGACATCTTTTCGTCTCTTTCAAGTATCATCACTTTACTTTTATTCATTTTCTTTTCAAAGTGCGATGCATATAATTAACCATATCTTGCAACTAGGTACTTGATAGTTAACTCGTTGATTCTCACTCCCCTGTCGCAACTTTCAGATTTTTTCAGCAGCCATCCATGAATACATTCACAACAAGGCTAAATCTCCCTGTCGAACACCTTTTATAGAACCCAGTCAGTGTGTGCCCGATTTATCCTAACGTAAGATTTAGAATCTCTGTATAGTGATTTTACTGTCCGCGTCAAACTACTGCATACTCCATACACGGATAATATTTTCCACAATTCATCCCTCCTCACTTTATCGTCGGCCTTTTCCAAATCTACAAAAGCACTAAAGACTTTTGGCTTTTTGATAAACATTTTTCGACTATATGTATATCTGGTCCATTCACCTCCTTTTATTCCGTGAACCCTTTCACTCTTTTAATAACTGCCTTAACATAGACTGGACTATAATAGATAGACAGATTTGATCTAGGATGATGACATTTATTATAATTACATGTTCAGCGAAGATGATAGATTGACAAGTATCGTTTACTAGTACAAGTAAATATGTGACTTGTAACGCAACGAGCTAAAGGCTAGAGATATACATTTTGTGATTGTATGAGATATCGTATATGATAAATGTGACAAGAAGCACTAGATAAATGTAACACACCCTGAATAGTAATTCAATGGTTTTAATACACTATAACGTTTATTTATTATTTTAACTAATACTTAAATATTTATAGAAAGATTAATAATAATTAATACTAAATCCTGCCAGCCTGTAAGATGCAAGATACACGATTCACAATAATAACAAAATCTTATACACTTATGCAATAATTCTCTACATTTTACTCTAATAAGTAATCATACATCAAGTTACATTTAACAACATTAAATATGAGAAAAACACCTACCTAACGTATATAAGGATAAAAAAATATTGCAAACATTCAATATTTTTTCAACAGCCCTATTCGGTATCTAACGCGCCGAAAAATTGAATGGAAACGAGGACTTACTTTCGAAATTTACAAAATTCAATTTAGCTATCACGATCAGCATAAATCAAGTCAGCGGCTCCAAATGCTCCTCGTTTGCTCATTAAAGTTATTGTAAACATAAAAAAAATTGCTAATCATCAGAATTTCTTTAAAGGATTTGAAAACAAAAATAAATTAGGTAACTTAAAAGGCTGTCCAACGATGCCAGTTCACTTGATTCTGAATCCCTATTATACGGAAGACTTACTCGGAACTATACTAGCTAATAGTTTTCGACTGGACTAGCCACTGATGAAACCGGAGTTTATAATCCTGGACAAAATAAACCTACTCCTTACAGCTAAAGCATAACCACAATAACTTTATCGCATAGTGAAAAATGGCGAACAAACAAATGTCAAAAATAACTTGGATCATAGTGATGAAGGCGTATTTAATTAATTTAACTATTTAATTTAATTCATATGTTTTTTTCTAATACTTACCCCCGCTACATACGCATTGAAATAAATGTTCATTTGTATTCATTTTAATGTTATTTTCTGAAGTGAAAGTAGATTATTTGAAATTAAAAATAGTATAAAAAGGCTGTTAGAATTCTCCATTACAAAGGACATTGTTCCGGCTCCATACATGTTCTGCCTAAGAACCGTTCGAATCGAAAGTGACTTATATAAACTCTTAAAATTATATGGAATCCTATGAAATAAGTTTTCACGAACGGACACTTCAGGAAACTAAAATAATTACGAAAAAGGTTAATATTTTGAGGTTATAAATAAAAAATAACCAACCTTGCGTGAAATATCAGAGTAGTAATATCAAAGTAATATTAACAATACTATGTGCAGCTATATATGTTCTCTTCTAGAACTAGGAAAGGACTACTCTACTAAATACTAGGAAAAGAGATAGTACCTAGTCAAGTTTAAGATAATTCTTTGACAATTATCATTTTACAAAATCCAGTCCTTTACACACATCCGAGTCTACCAAGTACCTACGCAATGTAATCGGAGTCCGTAATCAAGCCAAAGTTGTTAGAATAAAACCATGAAACGCATAGAAAATCACAAAAGAAACGATAGTCGCAAAGCAATCAAAAATCAAATGAAACGGACACAGATAAGGTATGAAGTACACCAGTGCTGCCAATTACGAAAACTATAATACTTGAATGCCAAGCTAGAAATTCGCGATTTCGCTTAAAAAATAGCTAGTCAATTTAGGTATTTAAATGAATAAAGTGTTATCAACTAATTTTAATAACCGACTTCAAAAAGGAGGAGGTTTTCAATTCGATCCGTATTTACGGAGAAAGCGCGAAAACTTCCGAAACTGGCAGCACTGGCTGACGGAAAACATTTTATACGGCATCAATAATTGTGATTTGGAATTTATTTATTTGAAGTGTCCGTGGAATACTAAAATATGTTTCAAATAATATAAAAATAACTAAAAATTATAGTATAACTTATATTCACATCGGTTCTTAGGCCAAAATTGAACAATGTCCTTTGTAAAAAGTAAAAAACTACATCCATTTTGTTTATTAACAAAAGTAGATAAAAGTAAATACGTTTGATTGTTCTAAACGTGAGCTGATAGTATCGTTCTGAAATTGAAAAAACTGCTACAGCAACTATCAACATTTTTATATGAAACTTTAGTTCTGGAAGACATGTTTTGTTTATATGTATCGATAATATTCACAGGCACATTTTCCTTAAATTATCGTCATCGTTAAATAAACGCTGGAAGAAAGGAGAGCATCATAACGGGTTTCTTTCTAAGAAGTAAAATAAATTGGTTAGATTCGGAAAATTCCTTGATTTTACCGACATCGGAAATCGAACGAAGTGACCGCGTACCATCTTTTTTTTCTGATGAAAGATGAACTGAAGTTCCAAGATCAGTCCTGTTATGAACCAATGTGATTTTTGTTTTCTGAATTTTATAAGAACATTGTTTCGACGCTTCTACTATGAAAGAAAACATAGCTGTATAAGCTGTATATATAGCTGCTAAGAAATTCATAGATATATCTGAAGGCAACCAGTGGAAGCATAATCTATCCGTGTAGTGACAACTAGAGGTTATGGGTAACTAACATTAAAGTAACTACTGCTTATTCAGACGAAAAATAATTCGACGATTAGTGGTATAAAAAATAAAATAAGCACACATCTGAAATCCGGGCAATTAAAAAACAAATCGAATCAAAACAAAACGACAGCTTAACAATGGAATCAAAACAAGGCGCAGATTACATTTTCAATATTCAAATTCAAACCGATGCGTTCGTTCCATTCGTCCAGCCGGAGCGCGGCGGGCGGGCGGTAACGGGAACCAAGACAAATGACATTTCCGTGTTACGCAACCGCCTCGCCAATTCTGCTTATTTTGTAATTTTCAAACGATTTATCGTATTAGATTGAAAAATACTTTGATGTGGATGGATATTGAGCGAATCGGGAATATTCGATTATGCGCAACTCGACTTTTCAATTTAGCGAGCCCTTTTTATCTTTTGTGCCAAAGAAATTATTGGTGTAAGCAGGAAGAGAATTAAGCCGTTTTGTCGATGTTACAGTTTGCGATCAGAGTGAGTAATGAAATTTGAGTCGTCTGTTTTTGCAGCTAGAAACCGAGTGGACATTTATTATAAGTAAGCACAAATACTAAAGCGTATCGTTATCTTATTATTATTTTTGAACGATCTTATTTTAATTTAATAAAACTATTTCCTACATTTGTGGATGTATACGGATTCAAATTTCCATTATGAAATTGTAGAATTTAGTTATAAAAATATATATACTTAAATCTCACTATCGATTTTATGCACGCAAAATCCTATACTTTGCACTAGATTTGAAATATCTGTTTGCCTGTAGAAACACATGTGGGCTGAAAGTAATATTCACGAATCTATATTAACTACAAGAACCTCGGTATAGTTGTAACAGCACCTACCTAACAATTTAACTCTTTTAAACCAAAAGCCAACAACGTAAGCATCACCAATGCTTGCAAGAACACCGCTGATCTAGCTTTGGTAATGTTAAAATTTAATAGTTAATATTAAAACACATACATACACATGATCTAAAAAGATATATATTGATATCAGTCACACTTACATACCCAGAAATCGGAACAAAGCTACATTTATTAAAATATGATTTATTTTTAATACTCTAATTACAAAATAAATCATGTACGAGTATAAACACACAATAGTTCAATGGCTACTAGATTAATAAATTAAACCAGCCGATGAATAAAGAAAGTTCCTATATGAGCAAATTAAACAACAGTATGTTTCATTACAGCGACTTTACGAGTAAAAGAACTTTCGTTATCTTAAATGATCCCTTCGACCCAAATATGTCCTACTGCAAAAAAATGTTTACTTCTTAGAAGACGAGGAATTGAACTTCATTTTATTGGAATGGATGACTTGTTATATGTGATTGCCATATTTTATGATTTTCTAAAGAGATTAAAAAAAATTGACCTTCAGAGTTTGTTGCTTGTTTTTCTCTGAAAGGCTCTCCCGATTTCCGAAAGATGTAGAGTTTTTTGTTGTTTTCCTTGTACGTCCTATTCATCTACAAGGTTATGTAACTCTTAAGTTGTTTATGTCCATAAATTTTATATCTGTTTGTCGTCAACAAATGCCTATAGATGCCTATGTTGAATAAGTATTATTTTGATATAGATTTTTGTGATATTGATTTGTTTCTTAAAACAATGGCTCTACCTTGAGTTTACTATCGTTTTCGATAGCTGTTTAAGTAAACTACACAAATCATGTTAAACTAATAACTAAAATAAGTATAATTTCTTTATCAAAGCTCCGTCAGTACGTCCCCACTGAAGGGCATGAGCTAACTATTTTACAGCGATTAGGCTTTAGTCAACCACACTGGCTCGGCGCGGATTGGTTGACTTTTTATAATTTTAACTCATTATATTTCCGATAGGGCGCCTCTACAAAGTTTTCATACAAACATTAACTATGTCGATATCGCCTGCAAACCAATGCTAACTCATGGTAACGGCAGTGAAATGTTGTTGTGAAATGACAAGGAACCCCGAAACATTGCAGTTAAGGCTCATCGTTTGCAATTCATTTTTTTAATGGACGGATTATAGTAGCTACAACAAACAATAACCTAATAGGTCTTATAATCTATACTTATAATAAATCTGTAGAGAAGTCAATTCTGTACATTAAATATATTTAAAAAATTACTAGCAAAGGGTGATAAGGGATCGTTAGTGATCCCAAAAATGCAATCAGTAAATTTTTGTCTGTCTGTCTGTCTGTCTGTATGTTCAGGCATCACGTAAAAACTAACGGTTCGATTTCGATGAAACTTGGTATAATTATACCTTATTATCCTGGGCATAAAATAGGATACTTTTTATCCTGGAAAAATACGTAGAAAAAAAAAATCTTAATTTTTCAGTTTTATTCATTGACGTTATTCTGTAGAACCGCGAACGCGAACCGCGAAAGCGCCGTAGCCTGTAGCGCCGAAAGTCGGATTTGGCTTGAACCGTTTGCGACACAAGCGGGCTGCACGACGTCCCGCCTCCCCGACTCCTATATAATCTATACTAATATTATAAAGCTGAAGAGTTTGTTTGTTTGAACGCGCTAATCTCTAGAACTCCTGGTTCGAATTGAAAAATTATTTTTTTATTGAATAGCCCATTAATCGAGGAAGGCTTTAGGCTACATAACATCACGCTGCGACTAATAGGAGCGAAGAAATAATGGAAAATGTGGAAAAACGGTGAAAATGATTCATCTTTGAGGGCTTCCGTTGCGTGGGCTGCGAAAACGGTTCTAGATACCAAAAAAATATGTATGAAAGAATTATTCCTCTTAAAATGATCTAAAAAAATGTCCGCGACAGTATATGTCTATTTTTAATGTTAACTAACTAGAATCGTTTTTATGGTGATCAAATTTGGATATGTCGCGTTGTCAAGATCGGGTAACAGCTGAGGTGGTTGTTTGCAAAAATAAATATGATGCTCAAAATAACTATTCCACGCGGACGAAGTCGCTGGCACAGCTAGTAACAATAATACTATCCACAGGAACAATGATATGTTGTAAGTATGGACAATAGGGGCGGTTTTAAAAAACGATTAATATTGTAATAACTATTATTGTTACCTAACTTTAATTAGTAATTACAGAAGACTGATTTGTCTGTAAGTTTAATGTAGAAGAATTAAAGGAAAATTTACAAGATAAAAATTGTTTTATTCCAATTGCAGGTGATTGTCCATAGGTATAACACTTGACCCTACACGTAAAAAGAGTCGGGCAACAAATGTATTGCGACTCAATCATTTCTTTACTAAACATTATATAATGTTTACTTAAGAAATGATCTCATAGGACGATTTCATTAGAAAGTTCATATTAGCTCACGACATAGAATTTTAATACGTAAAAATTTTGTCGAACCCCTTATATTACCTATACTACAACGAATAAAGCGAATAATATTTTATTTTGACGTCATGTGTCTATTTATTTGAATTTCGAATGACGCTGTTTTAAGTCACGTGCGCGTTTTAAATTGGCAGATGAGTCATGTTCCACATTATTTACTTAGGGTGCTGCTAGCCATTTTCACAGTGTGAAATTCACACCACTTTCCTTTGATTACGTAAATTAAACAAGGAATAAGCTAGGAGTCAACGTATGATAAGATAAATTTTTGTTTATGGTATTCACAAACATAGTCTGTGAAATAGTTATTTGTGCAACAAGTGAGCAAAGTTGATGTTTTCTGCGCGTGCTGATTTGAGTCCCGAGCAAGCGATGGATTCTGTTTGAATCACGAGCGAAGCGAGTGATTCTAGAGTAGAATCCTGAGCGTGTCGAGGGATTCAAAGGCACGAGATGCAAACAACTTTGCTCTCGTGTGACACACATAACTTTTCACTTCAGCAGCGAGAACAAATATCATACCTACTTTGGAAATAAAATAAGACACAGGAACGAGTATATTGTAAAATAACTCATTTATTTAAATTCAAAATTATACAACAAATTAAAAGTTAAACGTAAAGTTAGTTACTATACATAGGTTACTGTAATCTGTGGTGAGCTTTGTCTCACTAGTGAGTAAAATCGATTTTTACTCACTGATTTTAAGCAGCAAAACCTTCATGTTTGAGCTACTGAAGTGAAAAAGTATTTTCACTTCAGTAGCTCAAACATGAAGGTTTTGCTGCTTAAAATCAGTGAGTAAAATCGATTTTTACTACTAGTGAGACAAAGCTAACCACAGATTATAGTAACCTATGTTATAGTAACTAATGGGATAACCATACAGACTATGTTTAACTTTTAATTTGTTGTATAATTTTGAATTTAAATAAATGAGTTATTTTACAATATACTCGTTCCTGTGTCTTATTTTATTTCCAAAGTAGGTATGATATTTGTTCTCGCTGCTGAAGTGAAAAGTTATGTGTGTCACACGAGAGCAAAGTTGTTTGTATCTCGTGCCTTTGAATCCCTCGACACGCTCAGGATTCTACTCTAGAATCACTCGCTTCGCTCGTGATTCAAATAGAATCCTTTGCTTGCTCGGGACTCAAATCAGCACGCGCAGCAAACATCAACTTTGCTCACTTGTTGCACAAATAACTATTTCACTTCAGTAGCTCAACATGAAGGTTATTGCTGCTTAAAATAGTGAGTAAAATCGATTTTTACTCACTAGTGAGGACAAAGCTAACCACAGGTTATAGTAACCTATGTATAGTAACTAATGGGATAACCATACAGACTATGTTGTTTCGCCCTAGATAATATTGCCCATGGACATGGATCTGCCTGACACTCTTTCCTGTGTCTTATTTTATTTCCAAAGTAGGTATGATATTTGTTCTCGCTGCTGAAGTGAAAAGTTATGTGTGTCACACGAGAGCAAAGTTGTTTGCATCTCGTGCCTTTGAATCCCTCGACACGCTCAGGATTTCTCTAGAATCACTCGCTTCGCTCGTGATTCAAACAGAATCCTTCGCTTGCTCGGGACTCAAATCAGCACGCGCAGCAAACATCAACTTTGCTCACTTGCTGCACAAATAACTATTTCACCTTAGCAGCTCAAACATACTGTGTTCCCTGCTAAAAAAGAGTGAGGGAAATGCGTTTCCCTCACTGAGTGAGGAAAATTGATTTGAATTTAGAATGCTGCGAATTATCATTATGTACGAAACACGTCATTCGAAATTCGATTTATTAAATGTAACTTTTAATAACTGTAATTTAAAATTTTAATAGATACTTAGTTTTTGCAAATATATGTGGTTTCATTTTAATTCATATTGTTTCATTTATATCTCTAATAATGTTCTCACTGCTAAGGTGAAAAGTTGTATGTGTCACCCGAGAGAAGTTATTTCCATCTCGTGCCTTGTAGAATCACTCGCTAACGCTCGTGATTCAATTATTAGAATCCTTCGCTTACTCGGGATTCAAAATTAGCACTCGCTTAAAAAACCAACTTTCCTCTCTAGTTGAACAAATAACTATTCTCCGTTTATCGTATTTGACATGAGTCATTTTCATGTCGAAATTTATTTGTATGCATTGCTTTATATTAAATGAAGGACAAGGACAAACCAATGTCATCATAGTTTATTGTTATCTGTATTAAATGTAAATGATCGCAAATTTCCCTGATTATACTAATCCCTGGCTATACCAAGCCTGTCCGTTGCGAAATTACATACTGTTGTTTCATCAATCTCTCATCTATTACTTCAGTATAATTAATACCATCATATGGACTGTACGCATTATCATCCACTAGCGAATGAATTCACCCATCATTCATTCACATGCTAGCTCCAGTGTCAGTTCGGGACTAGTAATTGGAGCACTCAATTTGCGGCACTTTCCCGCCGCGTGCCGGCGCGTGCCGTGCAGTGCCAGCGATTCCTGCTTGGGGCTGGGACAAATTGACCGTGAACTTTGTTTGTACCATTGCGTACTTAAACGATGTTTGCTGCGAAACAGCTTAAGCAAATACTGGTAAATAATGGATCACATGTGATCATCAGGTTCCAAGCCACCTATATTTCCGGTCCGGACTGATCTAAGTGGCGCGCCTTGTGAGTTAATGAATTCATCATCAGATAAAAATAGACCTTCAGAGTTTCTTGCCTGTTCTTCTCGAGAAGGCTCTCCCAATTTCCGAACAGGTGTCGAGTCAATATTTTTTTTTTCCTTATTTTTACGTACAGACAAGGTTTTTGTTTTTTTTTTTAAGCTTTTTTTGTTTTGTTTATTGACGTCAATAAGTCTGTAAGTCTATGTTGAATAAATATTATTTGATTTGATTTGATTTTTGAGTAGCAAATGTTTAAATTGCTCTAGATGATCACAAAATCCTAAGAATTTATGATAAATGCCCTAAAAATAAATATCTATATGATGTCTAAAATTAAACCCAGAGTAATTTTTTAAAGCTGAAGAGTTTGTATATTGACTTATTTGTTAATCTCAAAAACCAGGTATAGGGTTAAATTAAAAGAAACTGTTTTCTGCGTTGTGTAGTCCTATTATCCAGGAAGGCCATCGGCTGACTATAAAAAATTAAGTTGTTAATAACATATTAAGTTCCAAAAGTGTTGTATCCAACGAAAGTTGAATTCCACGAATGTCGAACTCCGTCAATATTAATTTCCACGAATGTTGAAAAGATTAAAAAAAAATTACTACAAATTCGCTTTGTGATTACGTTTAATTCTTCAATAATACAACATAAAATTTAGTTTAAATTAAAAGTTTGTCCTTAAATTATATTATTAAAAGCATTCAGCTTTAAAATCGTAATTTTAATCTGCCATTGTTGATTTTATTTACATATGTCCGTGATAAAATTTCCTCATTAAGTATTTTTAACTTCAAGAACGTACACGAACGTACGGTATACACCGTGAATGTTTCAATTTTTTAAATGATAATCAATGATATCTTTGTTATCGGGAATGTTTGGGATTTTGGTTAGTAAAAATTACATTAGCGCCATCTAGTTGCATATTACTGGACTAATATTTGTATAACAAAACGTCAAATATAGTATAAAGTGGCATTATTCAGACTATACCATGGTCGTGTATGTTCCAGAAAGAATGGCGGTGAAATTACCTTCTGGGTGCCGTGACATAAATATTGTGTCACAATTTGGCAATGTACACTGTGGTTTTTGTGGGAGTTGCTGATTTGGTGGATAATCTGTCTGTCAATTATTAAAAATGTGGAGATTATTAGGTAAAGTGCAACTTTGAAGTTTTATAATTATTTATATTTATACACATAAATAGGTATTTTGTTCACAAAGCATTGCTTTAACTTGTAATTTTAACTAAAAATAGAAACAGCCGTATTTGACTATTAAATTGCTATATGAATTATATGACATTCAAATTACACGGAATACGACATCGTGGTAAGTGGACATGGTGGTCACTTTTGGCGAATTTATTTGTGGTATTTAACATTGCTGTAGGGCCCTTATGACCAAGGTTCCAGCGGAGTGAGTAAGGTCATTCTAGTCAATCCGCCATAATCACCGTGGCACTTCATTGGTGGTATCCATGAGGATTCTCCGCCTCTCCTCTCCAGAGAAAAAAAAAACATAGTCAAAACTTTACATTTTTGGATTTCAACATAATGATAGGAGGAGAATGATAAAAAAACCTATCTATCCTTTAAAACAACGCTACAAAAAAGAGAATACTATACAACCCTTTAGAGAATTTAGAACATACATACTTAATAGACTAACTCCAAAGAGAAGTTTTTATGTAATATTGTAAATTGTACTACGATTTATCTCTCTTTGAAGTGAAAATGATGACAGTACTTATCATAAAAGAATATAGCTTTATTGCTATATCTGTTAAACTGAGTTAAATACTTACTATTTCATAAACTTGCATTTGCTAACCCTATTCTCCATTTGTCCATATCGTCCTTTTATCGCATGTTTTGTCGACGCTACCTATCCTCGGAACCAATACAATGACGGTCACTACGGCACCACGTCGATAGAGTGGAGAGAGATTAAAAATGCATAACTGTTGCGATTTTTATGGAAAATACGATAGGCATTTTACAGTTGTACCGGCAGTCAAAATGTTTTATTGAATTTCAATGGACATAACAAAATTACCACATTAGTCTTAGGATATTAATACATACTCATACCTACAATTGTTAAGTATATTATCATTTATTGACACATGTATTTTTATCATCAATTAAGTTCAATTGATCCGACAAATATATTTTTATATGGAGATCGATAGGTATGATAAGAACTTTGAATGAAGCACTAAAATCGTATATCATTTGTCTTTCGTGCGAACAACTTGCACACAGTTTCCGTTCGAATGACTTTTGGTAACAAAAAATATATATAGGTACCTATTATAAGTGCTACGCGAGCTTGGTGGCTCTTGGCCTCGGATTGTGCGTAGTTAGGTATATTATTCTATATTTAAAAAATGACATGATTGTAATGAAGCAAAGAGAAACACGACCTCACAATGAGATCGCCATAGTACTATTAGATAATGCATATCCCTGTAGACGTAGATATGTTAGGTTAAGATATGTTAGGTTAAATGACTATTAAAATTACAGTGGAAACTGTCTTAAAATAAAATTAATAGGAAAAGCATTTGCGGGTCACCTTCTTTGTCTTCGCTAAAAATATTCTACTGCAAACTAAAAACGCTTTATTTTTTAATCTATTAAAGACCTTTTTTGATATGGGGTTTTTATAAATTTAATAATTTAACAGTATTCCTGAATTGGAAATTAACTATATCAAGTACTTATAAATATGTGCCAGCTGACTAACCGATTCAACATGGCCGACGCTTACACATAAATTAACGCCAGACATAATTATGTAATTTAGGTGTTCATTAAAATTCTACATATATTTTTTTATAATAAAAAAAATTACCATAATGGTACTACAACTGTTCTCAATTATAGACCTAAACAAGTCTCATCAACTATTATTTCTATTTAAATCTAATATACAATAATGTTAGGAGATTCTAATAACAGGAAGACAATTGAAGATAGAAGACAGACATTTGATTAACGCCTGGATATTATAACACTTTATTACAAATTGGCAAATCTTTGGGTTCTATTTTTATGAAACTTGTGCCATAGGTTTATTTATCACGAGGTTCAAGTTAAGACATGGGTTGAAAAGGACTTAAAAAGTTACTTAATGTTCTAGTAGTAACTGATTACTTTGTCATTGTCTCTGATTTATATTCTAGAGAGTGTATTTATTATGAAATATTAAATTCCCATTAAAATTATTCATACTGTAATTTCGGAGTGAAACCAGAGAAGAGTATTGAGTTCCACTTTACAAACCGTATACCATTTCTATTGCTCAGACATATTTACACTAGATTTCTATGCTAGCTTTGAAATAATCGTAAGCACTTTTCAGTTACCTAAGTAAGTAAACAAAATTAAGTGAACTATTTATTATGGACTAGCTATTATGAAATAAAGGATATAGATTTCAGTATAGAGCATTAGAATTGAAATGTGATGTTGGAGGCAGATGATGAAGATTATCTCGACAGAGAAGACAGAGAAGAAGAAAGTAATAAAAATATGAAATATGCTAAACTCAATACTAAATAGGCGATGTAAAATTTTAAGACATTTACAGCAACACGATGGAAGAAAGAAAAAAACGAAGGGCAGAACAATTTACAAGAATCTATTTAAAGAAAATTAAACGTCCTGCGTATTAAAAAAATTGCAAGAACAAGCGTCAGATAAAAAAAAATAAGATTACTCCATTAGCAATAACCTTCATACTACCCATCATAATTCAGGCAAAAGTGCATAAGTAGTAAATCATCTATACTGCTTATGCCGGCTGTACAATGGGCCAAACATTGGATGACCCTGCCTTTTTAGATTATGTAAAAAAATACTCAAAGACTTTTAAAAATGTTTGTTTATGTGCTAAATCTTTACACATATCAAATAAAATAAATATGTCGAAGAACAAAGTTAAGACTACATGGACTATAATAAATCAGGAAACGGGAAAAAGTAGAAGCTTTGGGAACTCTTTCTCTTTAGAAATTAATAATAAGACTATCAAGTCGGACGATGCAGTTGCGAATGCATTTGTTGATTATTTTTCTCAAATTCCTGCTATAACTACCAGTAATCTTAACTCATCTCCTAGTTTAGCTGTCACCCTCCTGGAGTCAAGTGTAAATAGGTGCAGTGAATCATTCAAATTTAGCCATATTGATGCTTCTTCAATTAAGAAAACATTCCGTTTACTTAACAAGAAGAAAACTGAAGATCTCTGGGGTATATCAACTCACATAATTCAATCTGTCATCGATGAATTAGCCCATTGTTAGCACATATTTTTAATTCTTGTATTGATGAGGGTATCTTTCCTGATCTAATGAAATATAGTAAATTAATACCACTTTTCAAATCGGGTAACAAAAAGGATCCCTCAAATTTTAGACCTATATCCATATTCAGTGCCGTTTTATCCATTAGGCATTATAGGCAACTGCCTAGGGGCCCTGCCACGTTCAGGGCCCCTGTGCTACAGGGAAAAGAATAGGCAATGTTTCTTAAACAGTAAAAAATTAATTTGAAAATTTGCTCTGTACATTACATCGACGCTATTTTAGTACATTTCGGAACGCATTCCTTATTAGATATTATTATTATGATTATTATGATAGTTTAAAAGTTTATAACGCAGTAATATAATTGCAAGCAATTTTATCGCGGTAATTTAATTAAAAACGCTCAAAACTCTTTGTTGTGAATGCACACTTACTATACTGGTACCTACCAAGTATGTATATTCTATGGCCAAGCTACTTTCATAAGGTTGGCAGTACTGGTTCGTTGGCATGACCGGGGAATTCCCCGAGTCGTTAAATACGTATTGTATGATGTGTCATAGACATTATTTTCGAACCATTTTCAATTAAATCGTTCAATTTTTACTTCGTGCAATTCGTTTGCAAGTTTCACGGCTGTGAATAAAAAGAGAGTTTTACAATTTGTGTTTCAAAAATTACGAATTTAAGGCTAAGTGTTGGATATTTATTTATAAAGACTGCAGAAGTGCTTCAGGCTTTGTGAAAATCGGTGAAACGACGGGTTAAAAACAGTGTAGTGGAAACTAAAGTTTCATCAACTGAAGTTAAAATTACTTTACGTAAGTTTTATTATTTTTTACATATTTTATTACCTGATACAGGATTTGACAAATGTGAAGTGTCGTTTTATTATTCAATTGGATATTTTAATTAATTTCTATGTTATTAAATATTTTTACTTTGGGTGTTTATTAATATTAAGCAGGAAACTATTATTATTATTATATTGTTTGAGCTGCTAAGGTGAAATTTTTTTTACTGTTTTAAAACAAAAGATTATTCCTTTCAGGAACAAAATGTCGGAGGTACCCGTAAAGAAAAAGCATCAAAGTGGTTCCGAAAAACGTAAAAAGCGGCAAGAGCAACAAAATAAACTTAATGAACAATTAAAGAAGACACAAAACCTTTTCGAACTCGGATTTAGTCGCGAATTAAAGGAACATCAACCTCATGACACTCCAAGTACGTCTTCTACCAGCCACAAGATGGAAGTAGACCCAGTAGAGGTTCCTTGCGAGCCTTTTGAACAGATTGGCCAGGATCAAGAAACACCTACGTTAGTCAGTGCAGAGGAAGGTGAGGCCGAGACAGGGGTCATACATCAAAACGTAGTTCATCTAGGGGTGGAATCCCAGAATGACATTGGCTTATGGCAAAATATTACCAACGAAATGCAAGATTTTTGGTGCACTAGAGACCCTAACGAATGTCAACACTTTGATTGTAATTTTTCTGCTTCGGCCCGACAGTACGACGACAGTAAAAGATTTTTTTCTCAGTTATGTTTTTTCGGAAACACATCAGTGGTGGTAAAATCAAACGGGAGTGGCTCATGTATTCTCCGTCTACTGGAAAAGTATACTGTTTTCCATGTATCCTTTTTGGTGAAGCACAAAACCGATCACAATTTCAAACTGGATTTTCTGATTGGAAAAATGCGTTGCACCGAATCCAATCGCATGAGAATAATGCAACTCACCGAGTATGTGTACAGACACTCATAAGTAGACGACGCATTCACGGACGAATCGACACTTCTTTAGAGATTACATTTAATAAAGAAAAAGAATATTGGAAAAAAGTTTTAGAAAGAATAGTCTCTGTGATAAAATTTTTATCATCCCGTGGATTAGCATTTCGTGGTGACAATGAAATTCTCGGTTCTCAACATAATGGCAATTATTTGGGAATTTTAGAGTTAATCGCAGAGTACGATCCTTTTCTTAGTTCGCATTTAGCAAAATATGGTAATGAAGGCAAAGGAAAACAATCGTATTTATCTGCAACGATTTGTGAGGAACTTATTGAAATATTGGGAAATAAGGTTTTAAAATATATTGTTAATGAAATTATTGAAGCCAAATACTTCTCAATAAGTGTCGATTCGACACCTGATATATCACACACTGATCAGTTGACTGTAGTGCTGAGATATGTTACGTCGAATGGAGAAGTGGCTGAACGTTTTCTTAAATTTCTTCTCATACAGAACCACAAAGGGGAAGAACTAGCCACCGAAATATTAAATTTTTTAAGCCAATATAATATTGATGTAAGAAATTTGAGAGGTCAGTCTTATGATAATGCGTCGAATATGTCTGGTCGTTACAATGGTCTCCAGGCGCATATAAAGAAAATAAATCACCTCGCACACTACGTTCCCTGTGCAGCGCACTCACTGAATTTGGTTGGAGTACGTGCAGCGGAAAGCTGCGTTGGAGCAATCTCATTCTTCGGATTTGTACAGGCAATATACAACTTTTTTTCGGCATCAACTCATCGCTGGGCAATTATGCTCGAAAATCTTGAAAAACGTGATGAACGTAAGCATAATTCGTCATTGGTTCTGAAAAGTGTATCCGATACAAGATGGTGTGCAAGGGCCGATGCTACTAAGGCTTTGGCAACTGGTTACAACAGTTTTCAGAAAGCTTTGCAGTCTATTGCTAGCGATGAGACTCAGACATCACAAGCGATTCACGAAGCTAAATGTCTATTGAATGACTTAAGAAAAAAAGAAAATGCTGTAATGGCCGTATTCTGGGCTGCCATACTAGATCGGATCAATGGTGTCAGCATATCTTTACAAAAGAAAACAATTGAACTACGAACGGCAGTCGATCTTTTAAAATCGCTTTTAGATTTTTTAATTTCACAGAGAGATTTATTTGACGACTACGAGACTAAGGCAAATGAGAAAACTGATACTCAATACAGTGATGAGAATCAGCGTGAGCGAAAAAGGAAAAGGCATCACGATGACGGATCAGCAGAAGAAGTTGTGCTCAGAGGACAAGAGAAGTTAAAAGTTGATACATATTTGCCAGTACTAGACATGTTATTTACAGAACTGTCGCGGCGCCTAGAAGCTTACCGGGAAATAAATGATCTGTTTGGGTTTCTAACAGATTTCTCGACAAAATCGGACGCTGAAATTAGACAGGCTTGTACATAATTTAAGGACCATTATTTCGAGGACATTGAGCTTGAGCTTATAGACGAAATGGTGCAGTATAAATACTTCATCTTACAATTAGATGACGCCGGACAAAAAAATATGCCAGCCGAGGAGTCTTACAAACTGATTATTGGTAACATGGCACAGTCAACTTTCCCGAATGTAATGACAGTTTTGCTAATATATAGAAGTCTAATGATTACAAATGCCACTGGTGAACGAAACTTTTCCAAATTGAAATTAATTAAAAACTGTCTTCGTTCAACGATGTCTCAAAACCGTTTAAATTCATTGGCTATAATGGCAATTGAAAATGACGTGTTGGAGAAGATTACCTTTCAGGATATCTTGAACGATTTTGTATCAAAAAAAGTTAGAGGAGTTAATATTTAAGCTATGTATGTTTTTTTTAAATGCATAAATAAACATTCTGTTCATTTGATTCAACATTTTTATTGAATAATATGATGATATACCCAGGTTAGTAAAAAACGGTGTAATTTTGAATTTTGTTGTGTTAACGTAAAAATTAGAAGAGGGTAGGGGGCCCTGGATGAGCATTGCCTAGGGGCCCCGACAGGCATAACCCGGCCCTGTCCATATTACCTACTTTCAGCAAAATCTTCGAGAAAGTTATTTACAATCAACTAATAGGTCACTTGAGAACAAACAGATTCATGCATGAAAGCCAATTCGGCTTTACCAAAGGTAGATCCACTACCGATGCCGGAACTGCACTTATGAAACATATTTTTGACGCATGGGAGGGCAAGCGGGATGTAATTGGAGTGTTTTGCGACCTTTCCAAAGCGTTTGACTGTGTGAGTCATGAAACGCTTTTAAGTAAACTTAGACATTATGGTGTCTCGGATGGAGCTGTTAGCCTTTTAAAATCTTATTTATCAGACAGATTGCAGAAAGTCGTTATTAATAGATCAGAATCTGCTAGCTCGCCTATAACTATGGGGGTTCCCCAGGGATCAATATTGGGTCCTCTACTGTTTCTAATATATATAAATGACCTTCCTTACTACATTACAGAATCGTGTGAGACAGTATTGTTTGCAGATGATACTTCTTTACTATTCAAAGTTGATAGACAAAAGGAATGTTATGACGATGTAAATAGTGCTCTCTCGAGAGTTCTGTATTGGTTCACAACTAATAATTTATCTTTAAATTCTAAGAAAACAAAATGTATCAAATTCTCTTTGCCCAATGTAAGGCAGGTTGATACTAGTTTAAATATGAATGGTGATGTCATTGACTTGGTGAATAATACTAAATTCTTAGGCATTACGTTAGATTCACGACTACAGTGGGATCCACATATTGAAACTTTGGCAATCAAACTTAGTTCAGCGGCGTACGCAGTAAAAAAGATTAGACTTTTAACTAATGTTGAAACGGCAAGAATTGTTTATTTCAGCTACTTTCATAGTGTTATGTCCTATGGACTGCTGCTATGGGGATCAGCGGCTAACATTGAAAGTATTTTCCTTTTACAAAAAAGAGCGATTCGTGCTATTTACTGTTTACGGGCTAGAGAATCCCTAAAAGAATTGTTCAAAGAAATTAATATTTTAACTTTAGCTAGTCAATATATATATGATAATTTAGTTTTTGTATATAGAAACTATGATAAATTCAATAAAAACAGTGATCTACATAATGTGAATACTAGAAACAAAAATAAACTTGCCGTTCCAATGTTCAGACTCCATAAAACTAGCTGTTCGTTCTTGGGGAAATGTATATCTATGTTTAACAAGCTTCCGCAAAGTGTCATTGATTTGCCTTTATATAAATTTAAAATCCATATCAAAAATACACTCATGAGTAAAGGTTATTATAAAGTAAGTGACTATCTAAATGATCACAGTATTTGGGAATAGGGACACTATTCATAGAGCCATGTTTGGTAACATTATTTATAATATTGTATTATTTTATATGTGTATGTAAACATACATACGACTGTAATCGTATTAGGTATGATTGTATCTTATACTATATTGTATTGTTATATTATATTATTATAATTATTAACATTGAAAAGAGGAGATAAAAAATAGACCTTCAGAGTTTCTTGCCTGTTCTTCTCGAGAAGGCTCTCCCAATTTCCGAACAGGTGTCGAGTCAATATATTTTTTCTTTTTTTTTTCCTTATTCGTACGTACGGACAAGGTTTTTGTTTTTTTTTTTATTTAAGCTTTTTTTTTTTGTTTTGTTTGTTGACGTCAATAAGTGCCTGTAAAGGTCTATGTTGAATAAATATTATTTTGATTTTGATTTTGATTTTGGATAAACAAGTTGAGCCAACGCGATCGGCCAATTTACATATAATTTACCTGGTTTCCGTGATGAAATTATTTAAAGCTAGCAAATTATTTAAAGAGAAAATTTCAGACAGTCGGTGGTGACCATGCGCTTAACCGATGCGTCTACCTCCATAGCTGCTTTCGAAATGCCATCCCAACGATTCTGTTTTGTCTCTGACTCATTCACCCTTTTTATTACTAGTTTGTGGAATACGCTACCTAGTAGCATAGTTATCATTGGGCTTTATTTGTTACTAGCTGACCCGGCAGACTCCCACAATCTATAAATAAAAGACCTAAACTTTTTTCATAATGAGAAATTTTACTTCAAGCGAACCAGATCTGTTAATCAAAATTGTTATTTTTATTTAATTCCAAGCATTTTCATATATTCACCTTTTCCTTCTCCGGACCTTCCCTGGACTCCCAAATCGAATGGACAAGTAATGCAAGATCAAAATTAGTCAAATCAGTCCAGTCGTTCTTGAGATTTATACAAAACTAACGAACATCAATTCATTATATAGATATTAATAGATTATTAATTGATAGATAGTTAGATAATATTTGCAATGGTATACGGTCGAGAACTACTCTCAGATTTACCAGCACCTATTTCAAAATTAAATTATGGCAAAACGCGAAATATAAGGCGTATATGTTTACATACTATGTTTACTTACAAACTAAAAAAAAAACATTTTTGCACGTGATCATAATTTTCATCAGTCAATATATATTTTCGTACTTCATAAAAACAACATTACAAAGTAAATCTGTATTTGTTAAAAAGAATATACAAATTGACAATAGAAGAGACCAAGTTGTCTTAAATAGGTTAAGAATAGGTCACACAAATTTAACCCACATACATCTCATAACAAAGGAAAACAAGAACAAATGTTTGAAATGTAATAATGATTTGACTGTGAAGCACCTTTTTGTAGAATGTCCATTCTATAATGCAGATAGACTTAAAGTAAACCTTTGTAAAAATCTAGATCAATGTCTAAATGAACCTGAAAATACCTTTAAATTTCTTAAATTAGTTAATTATTATAAGGAAATATAAGTTATACTAAACTGTGGTCGCTAATGACCCTTGATGTTTAAGCGACCTTAAATAAATAAATAATAAAAAAAAAACATTACAAAGTGTAAACTCGTAGAAAACATTGACATCGTGTAAAAATTAACAACACGGCCATCACAAAGTTTTTCATTCAATAAAACTCACCGGAAAAGTTCGCAACACACTTTTTTCGCAAACGTTAATTCCCATAGGATCGTTTCGAAATAGATTTTAGCACATATAAAAAAAATGACCGGTCTGTTGACGTAAAGCCGGGTGCCGATAAAATGCTTCGAAAAAAAGTCAAGCTTAAACTAGCATAAACTACACGTGGTTCAATACTTAGAAATAAAAGAGATTGCGAATTTTTTGGTCACCGATACTGTGTTATTTTAATACGTGAAAACATGTCAAAAAGTTTCAACCACTAAAATCTAAGCCAAGTTTCATCAGTTCATCATCAATGCATCAAGACATGATGCATTATATTGATAAACGGACGATATTGACGTTTCCCGGGATTTGAGAGGATCGTGTATTGGTGACCAAGACTTACTGCGCCAGCGTGCTGTAAAAATGACTGAAATTACCCAAATCCCCTTCCTGAATTAGTGCCTACATACCTTCTGAGTAATAACTAGCAGTGAGTGGTTATATAATACACATAGATGATTAGCGGTTTCTATATTTTTGTAATACCTAAATGTAAACTGTGTTAATTATATTGTTGTATTCCAAGGTAACTATCGAGGTAAGACAGTCAATGCCTCAGTTGTTGTAGATTAAAGGTTAAGCTAGCAATTTAAAGCATCGTCCATAAGAGCTTTATAAGTGACATAACTGAATAAGACTTATCAAAATAAATTATCTGTTTACAACTTTCAAAATTAATATAATGAAACAATAAAATAGTACTTTTGCAAAATAAAACAAATTAGTCTTAGCACGCTATTTCTGGACATCAACCGCGGATCGCTAAAAGCAGAATCGAAGGATTAAAGTCCACGCTCCATTGCCGATTATAATTTTCGCCGGGGTAGAATGAATTGCCGCCTATATTTTTTACTCTTTCATTATTCTCTTTTTCTTAACTTTTTTATCGATGGCCAGGTGCGGGTAAACACTTTATAATTGTAGCCTCCTTTGATATAAGAATGCTAGCAGTGCACCCTGAATGAATACAAGTTCAGTCTATGATACCAGGAAATGTCAGCAGGGTGTCTAGTTTAAAATTATTTAAGTACCATTACTGTTTATCACTATATACTCGGGATTTTTTTTTTCAGATTGCTAAAAATGGTTATAAAAAGAATAAGATCTCTGCTATTAATCACATATTTTAAGTAATTAGACGTTATTTTATAATATACTACTTACAATAAAATATTGAAATGGAAATATCATCAGTAAATATATACAGATGTCAAAAGAAAAATTGATTCCAAAGCCATAATTCAGATCGATTCTAGAAACACAATCTATAAATGAAAACTATTTAGAAAAGATGCTTCCGAACGTCATCTTATACTTCAACTGTAACTTATACTCGTACGTATTAGGTTTTCCAATTGTTCATAATTAGAAGATTAGGATATTTTATGAAAAATATATAAAATATACATCCACCTATATATAGTAGGCACTAGTGTTCGATAACTTGCTTTTGTATACTGTTGAGAAATAACTATACGTTTTTGTATAAATACGAATTATCAAAAAAACGATAATTTGGAACATTAACATAGAAAATAGCCCTAAAGTTTGTTTTTTAATTATGTTTTCTACAAGACATACATAGTGCTACCACCGATAATTAAACATACACAAATGAAATTTTCTTATAAAAATTTGAATAAATCTGGTATTTAAAAAGAATTTTGAGTCATTGTGAAATTCAATGCACATCTAATACTATTTCCCAGTAAGCTTTTTAAATTGATCCGCTAAATGAGGAAGAACATCCGTTGCTTTATATTAGTAAACATAAAACGCCCCGATTAATCCGTAAAATCCGAAACTAATTCAATAAAAAAAAAAACCTATAAATAATTTCAGCCTTTAAAAATATAAAGGTGACCTTCCGATCACCAGGAAACTCGAAAAAAATAACAAAACATAACCTCATAACTCACAATTAAAACGCTACTGGTCATGCCCAAATATAGATAATAAATTTCTACCTTAAAAAGGTCTCAGTGAAAAGGGCAGGATACTGGCACAAAAGCGAGCGCGCAGTACGAGAGCGAAAGAAAAAAAAAACAAACTTGTTTATGGTCATTTTGCCGCCAACGCTCGCATTTAAATTTGGAATTCAAACTAAAACATGGTAGCCGGTCCCGTCAGCTTAGCTAGTAGCTAGTTTTACGTTTATAAGTGAAGCCAATGAAGGAGTCTGTATAATTTTAAAATGTTAAATCATAAAATACTAAGTATAGTGTATAGTCAAATCAGATACGAAACAAACCAATACAATAATACTATGGCTCTAAGCTTAAGAATTATGCTCATATCAAATACAAACTATATTAGATATCGTAAAGTAGTCTCTAAGTTAGTTAAGTCTAGTTCTCGCTACATAAGTTTAGTAAAAGGAGGCAACGCTACAATAAAAACACAATTTCTATAATATTTACAATTTAGTGCTTATATTTTTGAAGTATATCAATACTAATATTAAATATATCATTTTCTAATTGCAATATTATATGCAGATGTAAAAAGAACGTCAGTTCAGTGAATTTGAAATAGGTAAAATTATAAACGTAGTGTGTCACTAAATCTAACTTTTGTCTGTGTCCCATACACAGACAGCAATCGCAAAAACTAAAAAACACTCATTTAGATTTTCCGTAAGCATAGACATTTTTTGCTGAATATAATTGTGGATGATACGACTTCGCCTAATGATGACATTATTTTTTTTTCAACATTATTTCGTTATAGCAATATAATTATACTTATAACTTATAGTTTTACTAGCTTTCTGTGTTTTCTTATTTTGGTGTTTTCCCACAGGTAACATAGATAATAATAATAAATAACAAAAATTATCTCCATCCCAAATTTCATAAAAATCAGTTTTGACGTAAAAAGTAACAAATAGACAGGGCTAATTTTATCATTATAATATTAGTAGTGAAGTTGGATTTAGCAGATAAGATATATTCAGATATAATAATCCGATGGTTTTATGTATTATATTTAAATATAAGTAATTTATATTTGATTCACATTAAAATTATGTATTAACATAACATATGCTTAAGTGACAATAGACAATACAATACAAAGAGTTCCTAACACTGGCATTGCAAAAGAACGTACGTATAATGTAAGTATTTATGAAAATTTTTTGCACTGTCAACTCAGTAAAAATATTTCATTATTGATCGATCGCCTGTCCATTGAAACATCAAACAAATACACCTGTGCACACAAATGCAACATATCGAAAAAGGAACACAAAACGCTACGGGCAGCGGAACTGCCTCTGTTCCTATAATAGACCATATATTCCCACGTTTTTTTTTTTCGCGCATTGACAGACGAAGCTACAAAATTGACAACAACGAATTGCTGAATGGAGTTTTAATTGCTCTCAATTTGTAAGTTTTGTGGCATCTCACTTTCGCAACCTGTATAATTGCATGTCAACATAATAATAGTCCTCCTATATATTTTGTTGAAGTTATCGGAAGGAAACCGAGAACTACTATTTTACATGCCCTCCGCACCACAAGTGTTCGAGATATTTCACATGTTTGATTACTCATTATGGAGGAAGACATGTTGCGCCGAACCCAAATATAATAGGGATCAGGACAAGAGAAAGACAAAGATTACTCATCACGTTGCTTTTATTTAGCAATTGTGAGCCGAATACACACACCATTGTACCATCATACCATAGACTACAGAGAATATACATATATAAGGCTTTATGATAAGACAAAATTTAAGTCTCCGAGTATTGCAATACGTTAAGTAGCATTTATTGTGAAATTTACATAAACCTAGATATCTTGTTTATGTAAAAACAGAATCTAATCGCAAAATAAAAAAAAATACATAATAATATTCTGCGCCTAAGTGAGGTTTCCAAGTTTTACGAAGAAATACTTCACTATCTTTTGGTTATAGCTTCGGTAGTAGAGTAGAGTCGTTCGTGAATGTATGCTTCAATTCACTTCGCAATAGGCTATTTGACAATGCGAAAAATAAAGTGTCAATTACTGTTAACAGTATAAATTAAGAGTTAAAAAATGATTATTTATTAACGTAAGTTGAAAATAATGATTAATTTATTTTAAAATCCGTAAATAAAAATTGCATTTTTTAAACGTTTGTCATGTGACACAAAACGCTTCTGATTGGTCGCGTTTATCATTGCGTCACTTGCTTGTAAACATCGTTTGCCTACTTGTGTTGCGCCTAGTTGTGGTAGATTATCTCCGTTATATTAAGATTTTCTTTACTATTCATTGTTTTTTTTTTGTTTATTTGCACTATTTTACAAGTACTTTCAACCATGGACAACGATTTTGTAAAAGCAGACAGCAGAAACCTGCCGCAAGTCGGCGCAATCATGGTCGGATTATTTTTCAAAAATAATTCTGACATTTATGTTTCGGAGCTAAAAAAATGTAAAACAGCAAAGTAAGTATAATTACACTTTACTGGTAACTTAAATTATATCATAAGAAAGTGAAATAATGATGAACTTCCACAAGAACTTATATAGGTTATAAATAATGTTGTCGGGGATGAAATTTACATACACATTTTGTTCTTCATTATATCTCTATTTAAATACAAAATAAAAACAATTCAAAACATTACAAAAACCCTTGCACTACAATTTCCAATACAACAATCAAAATCTTAATGCCAAACACATTTTCTTTTTCACAACCTACCAAAGACAAAATTTCAACGTCTTTAACAAATAATTAAGTTTGTTTGGCACAATTCCGTGAACATAAACGATAATTTGTTCACGTTACGTCGTCATTCTTTGCCGTTTGACAAATGCAGATCGGGAAGTACCAGCATCACACATTTTTTTAATACGATCTGGCTGGCAATGAAATTTAGAAGGCACAACTTTATTATTTAAAATTATTTTCTGACTGAAACCCATTTTGTAGTGATAATAATTTGCCATTTCATTTTCCATCTGTAACGAACAAACAAGTTTTAGTCGGGATCTTTTGGTGTACTCCTTATTGAAATCATAGGACTCTGTAGCTACAAATTTTAACAAATATTATGGAAAACAGCGGAAATATTCGAAGTGAGTTGCAAGAGACATTCTGTTAAAAACATTAGAAGTAGTATAACCTCAAATCAATAACGAAAATATTAACATTCTGAATGTAATTAATTATTACAAAAATAAATATTATGTTTACTTACATCGAAATGGTCTTCACAAAAAGAAATATGTACTATTCGCTATGTCATTATGATCCCTCCGAGAAAGTTGCAACCACTTTCGGCGCACTTCGATATTCTTTGGAACACTTACAAATAGTTTTTCCGGAGTTTTTAACAACGTATTTGTACATTTTGAAACTACACACCATTTGTAACTCATTTTGTTACATAAATCACTGATAAAAAGTAAATCCAATCGCACTTTCGTTTTTTGTTTACAACAAACAAATATATATGCCAGCTGTCTCAGATCAGAATACAGGCAAGTGACGTCACCGACCTCATTGCAGCGCCATATTGTCAAAGTAGCGTTTTGGCGGACTATTCAAATATTGAATTTTTAATTCGATGTTTTTCAGCTAATATATACCAGAATTAAAAATAACAACTTTTACTGGGTTCCTTAGACTCTACTAAATAATATAAAATGGATTTTAAAAACTTGTCAAATAGCCTATTATATCTCCTTCACTCATTCATTCTGGTCCCAACTAACTCAGTTCATTTAGTTACACTTCAGTGAAGTATTTTGCGCACCTCTATTCGGTAGTGTTGTTGTGTCAACACTGGCCTTGGGCATAAGTTGATCCTGCCATGTACTAATGTTTTCTTTCGTTCATCAAATTCAATAATATTACATATAAACAAGATGTTAGATAGCGTTAGCGATAAAACTAAAGCGGTCCAATTCGTGCTTTTATTAATTGTTGTAATTTATTCGCATAGTAACAGTGAGAGAGTGAAGACGCTCACATTCTGTTTGGATAGCGCAACACTATCTCTTTCGATCCCGTATGAGTACCTTCTGTGTGATTGTTCTCACTTTTAATTCACTAATAATTTTGTGAAACATCAAAATACATATCAAGGGGTCAAAATTCGAAGATGTACGAGGAGTAACCAATCCGCAATGTGCTAGTGTTGATTAAGTGTTGATTAAGTTATTAAGAAAATTAAAAGATATTGGGGTGAGAGGAGTAATATATAATTGGTTCGAGTCCTACCTAACAAACCGAAAACAATACGTTGAAGTAGAGCATTTAGACGTACAGACGTGTCAAATAAGGAAAATTCAATCAGCAAAAATAGACATAAAACGATCTATCCCGCAGGGAAGCGTACTTGGATCTATATTGTTTATAATATATATAAATGAATTGCCAAAAGAAATTGAACACACTAATATTTTATTTGCTGACGATATATCGATCCTACTCCAATGTAAAAATAATAAATATTGTTTACAAAATGACCTTAATGATGTTTTGACAAAAGTGATAAGCTGGCTTAATGATCATAACCTTGAGATTAATTATAAGAAGACAAAATTAATAGAATTTAGACCCCATCAAAAAAAACCATTGAATGTTAATTACAGCATAAATGATAATACATTGGAATCAGTAGACACTTTTAATCTACTCGGTATAAGTATAGACACTAGCTTAAATTGGAAAAGTCATATTCAAAAAGTAGCAAGCAAAATAAGTAGTTTCACCTATGCATTACGGAATTAAAAAAATCCACAGACACGAAAACCGCGACGATAGCCTACTACGCATATGCGCATAATTGGTTGAGGTACGGTCTTATTCTCTGGGGAAACAGTACAGACGTATCGAAATTACTAATTCTACAAAAAAAATGCATACGAATATTGGCAAACATAGACTCAATGACAAGCTGTCGACCCTACTTTGTTAAATATGGTATTTTGACATTAATATCGCTATACATCTTAGAGATTTGCACCTTTGTTAAAAGACACATTGACATGTTTAAGATGAGAAAAGAAAATTATACGCGACCAATAAACTTAAGACAAAAAGAATATCTTGCACTCCCTCCAACCAATTTGAAGATGGTAGGTTCTGGTCCCTATTCTATGTGTGTTAGGATATATAACAAGATTCCAATTAATATACAAAACATGGAGAAATATAATTTGTTCAAGAGCACGTTGGAAGCATACCTTAAAGGACGACCTTTATATACGTTGCAGGAGTTTTTTGATGACAGGAGTTAATTTAGCATTATGTAATTTGTATAGAATAATAGGAATGATAATTAAAAATAGGCTAATGTAAATAAATATGTAAGTTAGTGCAGATATATTTAGAATAAGTGGTGAAAGATAGGAGTATGAAGTGTAGCGTAATGTTGCAGTGCCCTAGCAGGGTTTCATGTTTGAAACAGTAAAATGTTAGTAAGTGTCATCAAATTGTACAACATGAAAGCAATAAATAAATAAATAAATAAATAAATAAAGTCTAATCGGTTTGTGGTAGATTCCCGCTCCTCGATGGGGATACAAAGAAACTGTGACGATGATATTGTGCATCTAACCGTATGCTCTATATACTTACGCTTAACTGGTCTGAAAAAGGTATAATTCCAAAAATGTTACTATATATATATAAACATAGCATGCATATGTGGAGATTCTTGGGCGAAGCCTGTATCAAGCTATGATTATGTGTGTTATGTTTAAGAGGGAACTTACACTTATCTAATCTTTACCCATGATATTTGCCGGTTTATGTGGAGATTTTTAGGAGTTTGCTTTTTTCATCTAGCGTTTCCCTAATTAGTAATTAGACATATACAATTGAATCGACTTAAAATCTTTAGGAAGCTTTTACACGCACTTCAGCATACACTAAAATAAAACCGTAATGAAATGGCAAGAAAAGTTGTTTTCACAAAGTTATACAAAATTAGACAGTAAAGAACAAAATAATTAAACGACAAATTGACTTTACTTTAAAGATTTATTCTTTTAGTTTAAATAAATAAAAATTCTGGGCACGTCGTAATCAAAACTTACACAACATTCTCATCATGTAATATAATAGTTATTAACTCATAAACAAGAAAGGAATTAATAAAAATTTGATAGATAATTGTCAATTGTGAGATAGAAACATCTATATGTAGACACTATTGTCAATTTTGAGATAGACACATCTATTAATGTAGGCACTATTGTCAATTATGAGATAGATACATCTATTAATGTAGGCACTATTGTCAATTGTGAGATAGAAACATCTAATAATGTAGGCACTGTTGTCAATTATGAGATAGAAACATCTATAAATGTAGGCACTATTGTCAATTATGAGATAGATATGTCCATTATTGTAGGTAGTTTTGTCAATTATTATGAGATAGATACATCCATTATTGTAGGTATTATTGTCAACTATAAGATAGATACATGCATTAATGTGGGTACTTTTGTCAATTATGAGATAGATATGTCCATTATTCTAGGTAGTTTTGTCAATTATTATGAGATAGATACATCCATTATTGTAGGTATTATTGTCTGCATCGTCCCTCTCCTGAGGGGCGGTCGCCCTCACGATTTGCCTATATGCTTTTAGAACCTAGGCCAGGCTGAGTTTAGTCGGTAGGTCACGTGGCTGGACCGTTCCGGTCGCGTGGAGTCCGACATAACCTCCGTGACACTTGCCGTTGCGGGGGTATCCTGGGTACGTTTCGTGCTCCTTGTGAGGATTCTCAGCCTTCCTCTCCTGAGGAAAAAAAAAAAAAAGTATTATTGTCAAATATAAGATAAATACATCCATCAATGTAGGCACTATTGTCAATTATAAGATAGAAACATCTATTAATGTAGGCACTATTGTCAATTATAAGATAGATATGTCCATTATTGTAGGTAGTTTTGTCAATTATTATGAGATAGATACATCCATTATTGTAGGTATTATTGTCAACTATAAGATAAATACATCCATTAATGTAGGCACTATTGTCAGTTATGAGATAGACACATCTATTAAATACCTATTACTAGTTGGCCTGGCAAACTTAAACGGAGTTTGAATAACGCGAAGTCCGTAAATAGACGTGAGCTGTCAACTACAGACGTCGGAATTCCAACACTGATATAATAATGAAACGCGACTAAAAATGTGCTTAATTTATTGAAGATTTTCCTTAATAGAAACCTTCTCCTGAAAGTAAAAATAAAAAACTAATTTGATGCATTGTTTTTGGCAAATTATGCGCGTACAGACATTTCACCGATTTACTTTTATTTTTATCGATTGCAACGGAAGTTAAGGTCAAACTTTCTTTAAAGGTTCTTTCTATCCAATTGAACACTATATTTATACATATATAGGATTAAGAAAGAAACAATAACAAAAAGAAAAAATAGGTCTTAGCTGGTATTTTTGCTGGTTCTTTCCAATACAAGGTCTTCCGTCGAATAACCTGAATCAATGGTGCAACTTCTTTGACATTCAAAAAGTATTAATGTAAAACTTAATACTTGTAGACTTAACAATAACAAAATTATTAATGTTTATCAGAAGATTAATACGAGTTGACTACACGGCTTCCCATTATTCACCAAACAAATCTTATTTTTCCCGTTCAGGGACTCCGTGCGATCTCCTGGGAGTCTATAGTCAAACAGTATTACGTTACAGCCCGTCTGCGTAATAGCGTATTTAATATTAAAGCCATGCGTCTCTTTGGGACTTGTAGGAACCATTTTGAACTAGATCAAGTGGTAATAGATTCCATTGGAGGAAAGAGTATCAAGTTCCGTTCTATTACCTAATGTATAGGAAACCTACAGTTTGGGAAAAGATAACATTATACGATTAAAAAGTGTAAACCAAAACCATAGTAAAACTAGCAAAGGACAATATATGTGATTGAACGCGAAAAATACTATCGTAGTGTTCCTACAATTAAATATAGCTTAATTATTGTGCAAGTGAATCTAAAATCCATCTTCGGCATATTATCATTACAATTAGGTTAAAACATAGATCCTACAACATTACATTAAGGTTAAAAATAGTTGGTTTGTAATAAAAAGACTTCCATCGGGTAATAAACTTTTGAATGACTTTTAGTCAAACTTTACAGACAAATACATTCTATCTTATATGTTATAATATGATATTAAAGTAAAATGAGTAGTGTAATTACTTGCCGTATATTATTGAGTTTTTTTAAGGAATAAAAACCTGAACACCATTCAGCCATTAAAATATTTGAAATCTATAATATATGTTCCATAATTATGGCGCTAGAAAGTTTCCTCGAAGAACACAGTATTTAACTTCTCTTGTTGAGTTATTTCTTATTTGTCATCATATTAATTTTAATAGTACTGCCACGTTAAGATCTCCTAAGTAGTTTTTGAGAAGATTAGCTTAGCTTGTTTACAAAAACATCATGATCGACAAACACATTCAATGCCGAGGACACGCTTGGCGTGTTCAAGTTTATTGAAGTCTGTATGCCAAGAACACGCCAGGCGGGTTTTTGATGTTTTGGTAATATGTCTTTAACGAGGCCAGATATTCTGCTCAAATTATTACTGCATAGTTTTTGAAGGATCTGCTATGGTTAAATTAAGCGGCAATCGTAAAAACCAAGTCTGATTTTTTTTTGAAAATAAAGGTTTTTGCAGTGCCAAGAACACGCTACGCGTGTTCACTTATTGGAGCTACCATTAGGCTCTCAATCTTTTTATTAGATTGACCCCTTTGCTATTTTAAAGTTCAAAACTTCTGTAGTACCTCTTCTTCGTCATACAGAGCTGCAGTTGGGTATAGGGCTGTAAATAGACCTACTTTTAGGACGCCTCTGTTCACTCTGTCTTAGCAGATAAGATGCGTTTACAGGTTATTACGCAGTAATTGATAAATTACTGACATTGAATTAAGTAGACCGTCTTGAGCTTTTTCTATCTGTTGGCTGCCTAAGGTGTTTCGTTACGTGTATTACGTTTCATAAACTACCATCACATATTTGCATGATGTGCATAAAGGTTTTTTTATACATAACTACGGAGTATCTGAAGAAGACCTCTAAGGGCGCAGTTACTTTTATGCTGATTTTGAAATGAACATAAACTTTATTGTGCACCATTTAAAATAAAATAAAAAATAGAGATTATGTATGTATAAAGAGTGTTTTTTTTTAACTGGGACAGTATGGGAAAAACCTAAACCATTAAAGATATAAGGAAAAGGTCTTAGAAACCATTTTATTTTTTTTTTTGTGAAAATAAATTTGACATAGTAACTTTTTTGGTCAAGCGTGAGTTGTTCTTGGAAATTAGTCATTTTGATGATTTTTTTATGCGGATCCGGTTTTAATTCTACACTACAAAAATATTTGTCCGTTTTATAGGAGGGGAATAGTCTGTTTCGTCTTCGTCATTTGTTACTTCAGTTTGCGGTACAAATTTAACTTGTTCTGTGAAAAAGAGATTCTTCTGTAGAAAAGGGTAAAGGAAAAAGAGGTAATTAGTGAAAATGCTTCAAAATTAATTTATATCATACATAGGTAAGAGGAACCTACGATAATAAGTGCTTTAAAATATTTAACAAATTTTAGAATCAATTTATGACAGTTAGAAGGATCTTTTAGTCTATATCATGAATCTATATAAATCATCCAGATTCATGGTCATTATAAATTAAAGTACATGCATAATTGAAATTGATAATTGGAAACGTCATTAATTATTATTGCATGGGGATTGCAGTAAAAAAAGTTTGAGAACAACATGTTTCACTATAATGCATATACTTACCATAAAATCTGTTTTTCGCCATTATTTTAAGTATAAAACTGAAAACACTGTCACTAACACCTTTATTCTCGCACAACACAAGAAATACTAACCGGCAAACGTTTGCAAAAAAAGATATAGCCGTTTTATGTATTTTACCTATAAACAGTGCCGTGGACACACGAGGCGTGTTCACTATTTTTCAAAGTTGCAGTGCCGTGAACACACCTAGCGTGTTCACAGTATTATATCGCGGCATCTCGGTAAACTTTAAGAAAATCGTGGTGGCAGTGAATGAGTTAAACATAATATCACAAACAATACTACCAAGGCCTGATGCTTTAATCTCTTGTACTACCAATAGTACAAAGTTGTAAACTAGATTTTTCCCTAGTTCTAGGACTAATTATAGACAACGTGGATAATATGATTGCTTTTGAAGTATTTCGTACTTCCTAACGAGAGTCCTTTTTTTTTTTTTTTTTTTTTTGTTTCCCTGAGGAAAATGCATTAAATTGCATACCCCGGCTGTGGCGAGCCGGGGTTATGTGGGGCTCTCCTCCCCAGAAGGGGAGGCCTACCCACTAAAAACCTCAGGGATGGCCTTCCTCAGGCATGTAGGGAGCCCCTAGGAACAGAAAGCTTCTTCCGGGAACCCCCAGCCTCCGCTCCCCCGTCGACACAGGGGAGCCCTCCTCGGGGAGGCTTACTACCTCCCCCGGTCTCCTCCACCGACGACGCCCCCCGGCCACGGAAGGGGCGTGGTCCATCCCGGGTCGCCGTAGCAGTCGCGACTTACTCGCGCCCGCCGGCGACCCGCGGCGGCGCCGCAGCTGTGCTACCGAGCCCGGCGCCGCCTTCTTCGAGCGGGATCGGCCATCTCCCGACCCCGCTCGGCGGCCTCCTTCTGGAGCATCACTGCTTCACAGAAGGAGGCCACAGCCCTCCAACCTCCCTCGTCCGCCAGCATTGCCGCAATCAATGTCGGCGGAGATAGATCTCGCCCGATCTCTGCGACCAAGACTCGGCGCTCGGAGGCCCACGTGGGGCACTCCGCCAGCGTGTGCTGGGCCGAGTCAAGGTCGGATGCGCAGTGGTGACAATGTGTCGATTCCTCCCGTCCTATTCGACACAGATACTCACCGAAGCAGCCGTGCCCGGTGAGTATCTGAGTCAATCGGTAGGTGACCTCCTCCTTCCCGTGGAGCCAAGCCTCGAGGTGCGGGAGTACGGCACCGACGGCCCGCTGGCGCGCGCAGATCCGTAATTCGAGCTGCGCACGCCAGGCCACCACAATCCGTCGGTGCTCCTAACGAGAGTCCTAACATGCGTCTGTCAATTAGCCATCCCACAATAAAAATTACCTCTTGTGGGATTCTAATTTATTAATAATAACAAAATACTAATTTTAATACCTATCATAAATATTCTGACATTATGAATAAATAAAGTAGTTACGATGTATAGGTAATAAAAATATTGACCCTCTGAGATACACTCGCAATATTATGTGATACACACCAACCAAACTTTAACAGGTCTGTATCGTCATGAGATGACACGTATTTCATAGACAATCCGTCTATGGCAACCGATTGATCCTTGATTCCCAAGTAGATCATTGTACGATTACTGCCAAATCATTGGTAGTCAATATATCGAGTGATTCACACAGTGGCGCGGCAGGTGGCGGCACCTACCGGATCGTTAGAACACAGCTATTGTTGAATTCAATCAATTAAAAAACTGTTTATAAAAAACTTAAGTTTTATCTAACCTTCTAGCTTTACAAATATATTGTAAATATTTTGAATAAATTTATATTACTTTGTATTTTGATACAGGATATTAGACACCGAGAAAATTAAACACCGGAAGCCACAATGACAAATGTTGTGTAAATACAATGCAGAGGCTAAGAAGAAGTGTAAATATACAATTCTTTTGGATCAAAGCTAAGTCTAATCAGACAAAATGAGAATGTCGCCAGCCTATTAGGCAACTTACCCTTTAACCACAGTAATTCAGGGTCTATTTTCAATTTAATACATTTTTTTTAGTTTAAATATAATATTTATTTAAAAATCATATTTTTTAGTTTAATTCCAATTTTTGTAACCTATTTTACAAAAGTCGTTCACTGTCCTATTCTAAGTATTAAAATTAACCTCATTATATACATACTGTCTATCAAATATCATACTGAGCATTTTTAATAAATAGCCATTATCAAAACGTTTTGATTTAGGATATTGCATAGCAAGAATTTCTCTAAAATAAATACTCAGAGGAACGCTCACCTCCAAACACTACCATTTTTTTCGAATTTTAAATTTGGAAGCTGGTTCAGTGTGGCCGCACCATGAAAATGCGTTTGTCGTGTAATCCTCTGGGGACGCGGATTATTGTACTTTTTTCTATCAATTATTTTTTAAATATTGTCGCCGTGGGATATGGGCTTTTGAGACGTGAGGTATTTTATACAGTTTATTAATTTTTATTTAGTCATCGTTGCTGCCAGGTAGGTGCAGTGATTGACATATGATACCAAGAATGTCTTCGTAATCTATTCGATTAATATCGAGTTGAACATATTTCACTTATGCAAGTGTACGAAAAAAACTTATCAGAAGAAACAATAATGCATACTCAACGCCGTTTCAAACCCAAGAATGAATAGAACTATATTTAATTTAAACAGATAGACATTTTAACTAATTCTAGTTAAAATGTTCAACACTAGTATATTTAACCGTATTGAATGAAATACAAGTATTTATTTGTAATTAAAGTATTATATAATCAAGTTCATTAATTATTCCACTTTTCAAAAAGTAATTCAAGTGTAATACTAGTTTTCAGTTTTTCAGTTTGTAGCTCTACTTACATTACGAGGAATAAAAACTATTTAAAATTACAAACCAAACACTAATATAAATACTTATAAAATTGTTGAGGTATAATTTTATACATTAATATAATATAAAAGTATAGCTTTTAAGTTTAACTAATAAATGTATTGCATTTTCCGAGCATACCTGTTAATTATACAGCTTGAATGGCCGCTTCGCGAGGTAGTCAAACAAAGATACTGAAGCGTTTGTTTTCTCTTTTTAATTTAGACATAAAAATATTCGAGCCTAACTTTTGAGTGTACCTACTATATTTAAGTGAAAAACAAATATCGATGTCCCATAATTTCACAAATTAGTTTGCACTACTTAAGTCAGTATTGTGATAAAATAATCCTTACTGTTGTACGAAGTCTTTAAATATTATACACTGCACACTATGAAAACCATTTAGCAGATGAAATAAAATTTCTGTTCAAAATGGTGTTTCTTTGGAAGTGGTTACAAATTTAAATTAAGAATGTCAGTATATGTAATGCGTTTAATGATAAAGAGTTGTATTACACCAGATACAAAAAAAAAGATTTTGTTACATTAATTTCGCTATTGCTTTACCAAAATAGTTTATAATCTATACGAATCCTTCAAAACTTATGTGACAATGTTTCATTTTTTTATTACCTAGTACTAGTTGTCACTAATGTCGAACAATAATATTAATCAGAAGATAAATGGGTCAAACTCAGAAAAAGTGTACATTTTAAAATTGTAACGTAACTGATAAGTTACGAAGCTGAGAATCTCCGTAACGATACTGATGCCATAAGGCATAGTACACACCAAACAAATTATAATAAAACACTGCTTGATTAGGTATGTTTAGTTTAATCAGTCATATATTTAGATTGATTGATATAAATCACATAAAAAAATTATACGTAATTTATAAAATCAACGATACAAATTTTTGGGGTAGTTATTTTGCGGTAAAGTAATTAAACACAAAAGGTAAGGTTCTCTTCAATACAGTATAAGCAGATCAAGTCCGGGGCAATGTAAGGGTCAAGAGAGAAGATAAAACTAAAATCTTAAAAGCGAGAAGCTTATACAAGCAAAAGGCACACAGTCATATAGTACTAAATATAACAGCAATGCATATGACTATAATAGCAAATCATCAATAACATGGATGTACTGTACGTCCATGACAAAGAAGTAGGTAAAGTAGACAGCTAGACTGTCTCTATCATAGATAAACCGCAAACCTTTTTTGTTTCATACACAGCAACGAAAATTTTTCTTTTTACCCAAATAAAACATTTCACCATATGATTTGCAGTTAAATATTTGAAATACAGAGTTAGATCAATTAATCATGATTTGTTCTTTGTTTTCAAAATCAAATGATACATTCATGCCATTTTTCTTTGACATTTACAATTAAATAAATGTAATTAAAAGATATTAAAATTTGAGTAACTGTCACTGGAATCATTATTATTATTTTTAAATAAGGATATATCATGGGTAGAATTAATCGTATTTAATGACAGAATTCCCGGCTTAGCTAGATTATAGTATCGTTGATTGTCGGGGTGCAATCGAATATCCGATAAAATAGTTCTCTTGGAAGAAATATAATAATAATATATAATAAATATAAAAAATGATTAATTTTTTTACATAGAAAAAATCAACGACTCGGATAAACTCATTTTTGTATTTGGATCTTTCGGGAAAATGAAGAAAATATAAATTTCTGATCCAAATATAGCAGCAAACTCCAAATGTACGAGTAGCTAGGAGCAAATTAAAAAACCAGTCCACGTGATACTCAGATTGTGATATTTTGTGTTGTGTTATGCTAACAGTGTACCTATCTTATATTTTATATAATAGGTAGGTAATATCTACATACTTTTTGTTCATTGTGTTCTAAGCCTTATGTTTTCTCAGATTAGTAACGTTACACAATATAACGAAATTGAGAATAAAATCTGAGAAATTATAACCTCTAAAAATATTTTTACGTGAACCACGAGTTATATATACTAACACTGACCGTATTCACCAAGATACTATCAAAAATAACAAAAGATTTCAATAAGTAAACAAAAATTATGATATATATACTAAAATAATAGTTGTTTATAACCCTGAAATATTTTTTATGATTATTCATCCACAAGTACTGTTTGAACGCACGGCTCCAGTGAAAACATAATGGCTGCCACGGCATAGCTATTTTGAAGTAAGTAATAGTATTGCCAAAACAGAAAAGAAATATATTTCCATTTTAAATAACTGTGTTCTGGATTTTTATTGTGTTATTAACCCTGAGTAACGAATTGACGTAATTTTGGGACAGATTTTAAATTGACTAAAATAGATATCTGTTTTGTAATTTATGATTAAAATTTGTCCTATTTAATTGTTTGGTTCATCAATAATAATACGACCATAGTTAAAGTTTACATAACTTATTAATATTCGTAACAATCGATTTCTCAAAAATAAAATGGTTAATGGGACATTAAAAAAATGTATGAGAATATTTTTTTACCAATTTTCAGTTTCAAAAAAATTGTTATTTTATTCAAAACTTAAGTAGAAATGCTATCAAATTCTGCAAATTAATAAACAATTATAACAATAAAGAAAAACAAATTAATAATATGTATAAATTTAAATAGTTATAAAAATAGAAAGTAGCGGGACAAGAAATCATATCAAATGTACACTTTTTCTGAATATGACCCAAATACAATTTGAACAGATAAAAATATTTTTATTTGATTTGTGAATTAGCCGCGCCGTAACGTTAATTGTAATGTATTAGCAATCTTTGATTGTGACAATCCATGACAATTCACTCACATTCATTTGAGTAATAATAGTTGATATTAATTATATCTCTTATGCTTACGCTTCATATTACATTTTTTACCACGAAACTCGAGCACCCAAGTAGAGAAACACGATGCAAGTTTACTAAGAGCCCACGTTTAAAAGGATTATTCCGCGGCGGCCACGGCACTCGAGAGATTTGAAAAAGAAAAATAATTGTTGGGGATTAGCTGCCAGTGTCAAAGTGTTAAATATCGAACACACGGGGAGTCTAATTTGACAACTGAGGCTGGCCGAAAAATTTGAATCCGTACCAGAGAGCTCTAAAAAAATAAATTGAAAAAAGAATCATTTGACAGCTGTGTCGTATTTCTTGTTTGGGTTTGACAGTTCGATTTGAAATTATGTCACTCTGTCGCCGCTGCGACAGCGAGAGATGGCTTAATGTGTGATTTTGTTTTTCAACAATATTAACGGCTGAAATGTATTTATTAATTACTTACCTACGGACCGGTCCGAAGATTACTTTCAACTGATTCATAAATCGTGTAATATCATAGAGCCAAATAAATATGATATAGAATCAGATTCAAATTAAATTTGGGTTCGCACGACCACACGCGCGACCCTACAAGACCCATCAATTAATAAATGACACTAGAATTAATTGTGAAATTTACATTCCATTACCCATAGGATTCATAAATATTTATCTGTACTTATATAACTATAGTTTCCGCTGTAAGACTACTGAATTTTTGAACTTGAATAATACTTGCATAGTGATCGTGTACTTACGCCTAGGACTCCTTGTGAGTGAATTTCATTCTTCATATTCATTATTTGCCCTACGTTGATATCTGAGTGACTCAGGTCAGTCACTGAGTCAGTGAACTAAGCCTTTAACACTTAGATAATATCCGTTTGTGAAACCAGGTTACTGTTAAAGTTTTTACTTTCATATATGAAAGTAAAAACTATAATATATATATATATATATATATATATATATATATATATATATAATATATATATATATATATATATATAAATAACAGCAAGTAGTAATAAATGTCTGTACATTTACATTATTATGAAACCGCTATGCTGGTGTTTGTACAACAGCATAGCGATTTCACCATAATGTCAAATGTTAAACTTACTACTCTAGACTATTTTTGGACTATTCCTCCAACTATTGTTTTCTGTTTTGTAAGTTGTAGATATCTCATATATCGTAGATACCTAATACATCGAACAAATTGATATGGTGTTCACCATTTTATGTGCCTTTAATGACCAACTGCTGACGCCTAAAATCTGAATTTTATATCACATACAATAGATGTCGCTCTTTATTCATGCTATGAATTTTGTATTGACTAACTGTGTTATCATAGCATCAAATACTTACCTTTATCACCTTATCAAAGCAACAAAGTAGCTGAAACGTTCACTAAAACGCACAGTCATGCACAAAAACGACTACTGGTCCAAACATAGGATATTATCTCCCGCGCACAAATGCCACCATATTGATCTAGATACGAAGTATCTTGTCCACAAACAATGGTGTTCTTGTGAAAATAAACAACCTTTGCTGGGGTCGATATTTGAAAATTGAAAAAATAAAATGACATTCGATTTTTAAAACTAGTGCAGCGCAGGGGTGGCGATAAGAAGATATTTAAATTGCAAACAACACTTGGTTTACAAGAAACCGTTACTTTAAGTAAGTAGAAATAGGCCGCTATATGAATGTTTACATGGTTTCTACGAGTATTTATCTTTTTTACATATGTAACAAGGCGCTGTAGACAACAGGTGTTTGCGTTATTGATTGAAACTAATTAATACACACTGTAATCATCGATATAGCGATATTGACTTTATCTAGCATAAATAATAACTACATAAAAAATACACGTGTTTTATCATGTTTTAATTATTGTAATTAATAAGTATTTAACTATGAAATTACCATATTTTAACTATATAACTTTTCAAATTTAAGCCCCAAAGAAAATATTTATTTTCGTAATTATTTTACAACAATTGAATCTCAGAGGTATATCAAAAAAAAATTAATAAATACCACTTGTTTTGTCGTCAGTATTTTGAAAATTATTGACTGCATATTTATGCAATAACTAATTTTCTTGCCTTGAAGACAAATGTGTAAATCATGAAAACAATATTTGCATGCTGACATATATAAACATAATGAACTTTACCTATATTATTATAACAACCAATATATATTCTCCAAATGTATATGCGCTCATGTTTAGCGAATAAAAATCTGAATCTGAAAAATCTGAATCTGAAGGCAAGAAAATAATACGCAAATAAAAAGAAAGCAATACTTAGATTAATGTCTACTGACGTGAAAGTAAAAATTAAATTAGGTACAGACACAATATTATAAATTAGATATATTGCTATTTATAAACTATAGAAATCTTGTTGACCTAATGTAGTCAGAAACAAACATCTATAGCAGAAGTACGCATTTTTCCCGGGAGATGCGTAATCCTTCTAAGCCGACCGAAGTCGCACTAAAGGCTGATTAAACACTCGTAGTGCCAACCCTGACCATAGACAACGTTGTTGTGTCATTCAGAAAGCGCGCGTAAAATATTTTGATATTTGACAACTGTCATTTGGAAGCTGATCAATATCTATTTATTTATTTAAATGCTTAGATGTGCTTTCCATTGACACTTTACGAGTGGGATGCTTATCGATGTGAACTAGAACGGTAGATATTTGGCCCGGCTATATGCTATACGTACTTATATTAGTATTATATTGACTAATTATGTTATTAATTTCGAAACATTAGTCATAAATGCATCTAAAGGCTGAATTTTGAGGTTTGATTCATGTAATATCTTATCAAAAACGGCATCTTATGATGGATTTCAATATAAACATGGGTTTCGCCCGCGGATTGAGTACCATATAATATGAGTCCCGTCTCAAAAAAGAAGTATTGTTTTTAGTAGACGTCAAATATTACATAGCAGACCAGTCACGAAAATACGCGAACTATTTGTAAGTATCATAAAAGAACATTAAAACAAGAAACTTGTGAACCACGCTCCAAATAGAATAATTACCTGCAACATGCAGTCACAGGCACGGGATATATCAAAGATTAACTTACAGCGAAGACATTATACACACTTTAGGGAAATTTGCCACTTGAATTCAGAATGAACGCTCGATACTCACATATCAAAGGTCATCTGGTTGTATTCGTTTTTCGCTATTGTTAAATTAGATTGTGTACCTACATATCTATATTTAGAAATTGGGAGCGCCTTCACCAACACTACAGATAGGAAGTGTAATAAACAGGTAAAATTAATATATGATTGTTGGATGTGTTAACAACACTTTCGCATCAACCTCAGACGCAGGCGCACTGTGTTCATATTGTGTAAGGTTGTCCACATTATATTGTTGTCTGCTCTAGGAATTTAGATCTAGAATAGAATCCAGCGTCTATTGATGACATCTTGCGTCGGCAATACTTGCTGAATTCGTGAGAACAAACATATTAGTTATTCTTTCTTTGTCTATTCTCAAATATCAATAAAAAGTTAGCATGGGGCCAGCAGACTTACCATAACCGTTTATAAATACATCCTTAATTCACGCAGTTCTTATGCGGGTTTTAAATAAGATTATTTAATATCATAATATGCTCTTTACGGTGATCTGAATAAAAGTTACTCTTGTCGCAGGCTTAACAGTTTCTGTACGATATTAGGAACAGGCCCAGACACGCTACTTGTTACTAGTAATAGTACTTATGGATGTTCATTGCAATACTGTGTAAATCCTGCAATGACAGCTCATAGTAGTCTTAGACTTTTGATACATCTATATGTATAACGTTAAGTATATATAACTAAATCAAACTCGCTATCGGAAATATCTAGAGTATTTCTATCAGAAGGCATTCTCATATTACGGGAAGAATCGTGAGTATGAGTATAAATTACCGGGCAGTTCAAACCAAACGGCTCTTATCACGTCATCACTCATTAGGACCCACGACTCAGGAAGACTTTTATCGGTAGGCCATTCAGCCATGATCGGTCTTGGAATCCAACATAATCACCGTAGCCCTTTTTTGCGGTACACCACCGCGCCAAGTAGAATCTTAGCCTCTCCTCACCAGAGGAAAATAATTTTGTAAAAAAGCCAAGCGGAATCAACTCAACATAAACACGTTTCTATAGACTCGAACACTTGAGCTCATTGTGCCTTGGAGTCCAGTGCTAGCAAGTGTCTGTCGGTGCCTGAAGTTACCACGCACAGAAAAGTCTTCGCACGTATGTGCTACGAATGCGGTGTCTATTCTTGAGTGTTTTAATGTTTGAAACCGTGATAGAACTGGAAGAAGTAGGTCATTCAAGTGCGTGATAAATCAGAGGAATCTAGCAGTTTATTCCACAAACGACTGGATAAATTATTGAAGAAGGATAGTGCGACTCACAGAATATTTTTGTGCAGTCATAGAATCTAAATGGTGGCAGAAATTTTACCAAGTTTTTGAAAATCTTCTGTATATTAATTCAATTAACAGTCCTATGAGCTTCTTATAACTACTTAAAATATTTTATTATTAAACTATTATTCTGTAGCGTGTTATGCTTGCTTATTTTCTCTCATGACTGCTTGACCGAGACGAATTCTAGGCATCGTGACATCATGCAACAACCGGCCTTCGAACCCGATCGATAGAGAAGCCGTGGGGAAGTCATAGACATGCAGTGCGTCATTGATACAGCTTGTGGACAGACGGACAGGCTAGCGCGTGCTATTAGATAGCTATAAGTATATGATGTATGTGTAGTATTTTAAATAATTTTACATAATTAATTAGCAGCGAATGTTCATAGCGATTGATACACCGTATAGTTTACGTTTGCTGCTATTTTTCTGTTTTCAGTTTAAATATTCAGTTTTAATGAAATAGTAGTAGTACCTAAATTTCCAAGAAAAACGAGACAACAGCACACTATAAATTTTAAATATACATTTATTTAAGACACAGCACAGATAATATAATCACAACAAATTGAGAAAGAGCATAAAATATAAAAAGAGGGATACTTTTAAGAGGTACGGCGATTTTTAAACTTATTATGCTAGTAACTTGCCGGTTTCTTTAAATATTCTAATATTTTTTTAAATATGTAAACAAATTCTAGAAAATTTCTCGACGCCCACAAGAATCTTCCCATTCAATAAGACATATTAAAAAAATACCTAGTGAATCTTTCCTTTAGGAAAGATTCACTAGGTATTTTTGATCACTAGGTATGATGGATATAAAGGATATGGTATGATAGATATAAAGGATATATGGATGGAAAGGAAAGAGCTAAAGCTCTTTCCTTTCCCTAGTTTCAAAGTGAAAGTTTCCCTAGTTTCAAAATCGTAAGCATCAAGGGATGCAGTTCCCTCAAGAGTCAAAAATATTTCTTGCATTGCTTTTTCATGTTATAACTTTTATCCTTCCGCAAATGTCGTTTCTAAGTGATTGAGATTTTCAGCGTAATATTCTTTAGCAGGTATATTAAGCTTATTATTTTTTACTTGAATCCACTTGCATTTTTAACATGTATATTTATATATATTTTTAATTTTACTAATTATTTACGCAGAAAACAGGTCAATAATGTTAGTCTTATAAAGTATCAATATTGCAGCTTATATATACATATATACTTATATAGAAATATAAGTTTCTTAGCCTTAGCTATATCTATTTATCATTGACTACCTCAATTCTTTTCCATCCTTGTCAACTACAGCGTACGTCAAATCGTCGGAACACAATCATTCTATTAAAAATGTTATGGCGACACGGCAAGACAGTGATAGCTAATCAGAAGAACCTAATAAACGAACTGAGCAACAAATATCTGAACTCGTAAAGAATTAAACACTAGCATAATAGCATAACGAAACTGTCGATTGACTTAAAATTTACTATACGTCAAATACCTGTCGAAAACGATGGCAAACTCTCGGTAGAATCGCACGAGACGTACTATAGAAATATCTTACACCTACCAACCGTGGCTTTTAATAAGTACATAGGTAGTTATAGTCTTCCCTCTTTTTTATTAATAATTCGATTGGGTTCTTGACTGTTTGTTACTCTAATTTGTTAATAAATACATTTGCTTTTCGCAAGCCTTCAAATGCCTACCTATCTAGGTAAGGTGCGTAGAAGGAGCGTTGGCGGCACTGTTGTGTCTCCACCTGTCTTCGAATCAGGAGATTCTGGGCCGGGTTTGAACCTGCCTTGTGCCAATGTGTTTTTCGAATTTTATATAAAAACATTATAAGGCATCGTGCATGAGGGGAAATTCAAAGACAAAAGTCGTCTAGGTTCGAATACACCGTTTTTAATACAACTGGCTACATGATTTTAATGCAAAAAGTTCTTTACACAAAATATATATCTCCATATGTTGAATCAGTAGTTATAGTACTATGCAAATTTTAACTGTAAAACTCTCTTATTCGACATAAATACACATAAATTGTAAGTCAATTCTGTAAAATATATCACTATTACTAATTTGTAATTGTGTAAAAATTGTGTATTGCAATGAAATGGAATTATGACACCTTGTTTGATGGTAGAAGTCGTTAACTAAAAGCGAAATTTTATTAACGAACAATAAAAAATATTTCAATCAAGTTCGCATCAAATATTTTCGATTGTTCACTTGACCATTTGAAGTTTCTTAAATGATAGCTAAGTATGTAATGAGAATTTTGAACGACAACCATTCAAATTATTTTAAAGATATACATAGCTTTCTAACCAAAACCGCTTATCTAGCTTTAAAAATAAATTTTCTTTTTAAGCAAGATATTTCGATTTTGAAAACAAGTTGACGGGAATGTTTGGACAAAGAACATAATTTCTTTACCTTCCCAATTTATTTTTAATAGTGATGTATCTTGCAGTAACTACATACAGTTAACACTAAATAGTGTTAACTGTGTGTAGTTATTGTTAATTTTTTTTTGGCAGGTTTGAGATATTTTACTACGTAAAATAAATCATGGTAAACGAAAATCACAGACAGAATAGAAGCATAAGTCAACGTTACAAAGTGAGCAGATACGTTCGTTGACTTTTATGGATTCTCTCTCACCTTAAACAAGAAGTGATAGCATATCGCCTAGTTATGCCCTCAACTAAAACAAGATTAGTAAAAATAACCGTTAGAATAGATTTACACTATTTTATTCTTGTAAAATTAGCCAATGAGTAGAAACATACAATAAATGCAAAACCTACAGAAATTCCAAAAGTGTTTTATTAATTTGCTTAATTTATTAGAAATTATCGTTTATATAAACCTTACTCGGACAATAATTTCAATGTATTACAGTCGGTTCGAAGCTACGCACATACATATATTTCGACAATTCTTTTTTTTTATTTATACAAACATAAATGGTCAATAAACATAGACCTTAATGATGAGGCTCAGTTTTCAAATGCCGTCTTGACTGACATTTTTGATGCACTTTGCCCACTCATACCATAGTTTATAATTGAATAAAAAAAGTATAACACATTTAGTCTACAAAAAGAATAATGTTAATTCTGCGAATAGTGAGGAAAAAAATGTATTAACACATTTATTAAATTTAGTAAATACTATAATAAAAGTAAATTCCCAAAGTGTACAACCTAAATGTAGTCAAAACATTGTCCGTCAAATGACACAAAAGGCTCTGACACCGCTACGAGAAACCAAAGCTATAATTGCTGTGTAACCCTTTGATCACCTATCTCAATAAAGTTCTCAGAAAGCTGTTTCGAGTTTTCAGTGGTGTAGTCAAAATGTTTATTTGCACAGAGCTAAAACTAAAAATAAAAACATTCCTTGTGGTGCAAATTCAAATTCAAAATCATTTATTCAGTCTGGGCTGTTACAAGCACTTGTGAATGTCGAAAAGCTACGCCATCGGTTCGCAAATCTACGGCGGGAGACCTTGTACTGAGAAGAACCGGCAAGAAACTCAGCAAGGGCTGTTTTTTTTTCCCTGTATTAAATAGATACAGAGTCGTCAATTTGGAAAATGACTTCAATATTGATAATTCATGAAGTCACTTTCCATTACATAGTATAATTAATAAAAAAAATATTTAGTAAACATGCCTATATTAGGAATGCCGTGTCATACAGTTTTAAAAGAATATATTAAAGTTAAATTAAAATTATAATAAATACGAGTAGTACCCAGTATAGCAAAGAGCAGACTCATCTCCGCTGGCAGCACCCGTTCACGAGCATGACGCATGAACCAGCCATCGCTTCGCTCAACCATGTTTTAGGGAACGTAACGACCCGCAATTTGCAATATGCGGAACGTAACGAACGTAACGTGCCCATTCCTATCACTAGACTTTAATATAAACTATTATTACATTATCTCAAGTAAGATATATACAATTTTTTTTTTCAATTTCCCGTCATTTTATGACAGTGGTTCTCAACCGCCGTTCCGCGGAACACTGGTGTTCCGCGAAGCTGTCCCAGGTGTTCCGCGAAAATTTTGAATATAATATAATAAGAAACAGTAAATTTTTTTATTACTATAAAATAAAAACTATATAGTTTTGTTAATTATTTGAAATTTAGCAAAAATATTCAATATTATTCTAAATTTTCGCGGAACAGTCAATAATATTAACAGTGTAATTATTGAACGACGCAGTTATTTACGTCGTTTGGAGTTACTCCGGGGAATACCACTAAATTTCTAGTGCACTCGATAACGCAGGGAGCGCTACGTAGTGTTGATTTCGTGCTGTTTCTCTTTCTTCGTACGTAAATAACAAAAGCGCAATTTCGATCTGCGGTTCAGCCATACGACGAACGATACGATAAAAAGAAGAATTATAGATATGTCAGGTTTTATAGAGAACGCAGTGACGGCGAAATTAAGTACAAAAAATTTTGCGCTGCAAATTGACGAATCCACTGACATAAGTGGCAAAGCCCAATTAATCGGATTTATTCGCTTTGTTGACGACACTGAAATAATAAATCAGTTTTTATTCTGCAAGGAACTTATTGGTCACGCAACTGGAGAAGACATAATATTTAATTCAGTATCATCTTATTTGGAAGAATGGAAATTATCCTGGGAAAATTGCGCAGGAATCTGTACTGATGGAGCTCCAGCCATGCGTGGCCAGTATTAAGGGATTTTGTAGTCGAGTTAAAGCAATAAATTCAAATATAGTCTCTACTCACTGCTTTCTGCACAGGGAATCTTTGATTTCGAAGAGTCTACCAGCAAACTTAAAGTCTGTTTTGGAACAAGTCGTACATATGGTGAATTATATTAAATCGAGACCATTAAAAACCCGTATGTTCAAACAACTTTGTAACACCATGGAATCCAAATATGAATGTTTGCTTTTGCATTCTGAAGTGAGGTGGCTCTCAAGAGGAAAAGTGCTAACCCGAGTTGATGAGTTGAAACAGGAATTGCTAGTTTTTTTTAGACAAGAGGGTAATGATGTATACGTAAAATATTTGGAAAATAATGCATGGTGTACTAAGCTAGCATATTTAGCCGATATCTTCAGCTACTTAAATTCAGTCAATACATCTCTTCAAGGAAAAAATGAAAATATTCTGACATCCACAGACAAATTGCTAGCTTTCCAGAAAAAGCTTTTGCTTTGGAAAAATCGTATTGCTCAAAATCGCAAATTTGATATGTTTCCGTTATTAGCAACGGAAAATATTGTTAACATTAACGAAATGATTTCAAATGTGGCAGAGCATTTGTCAATATTGCAAGACAAAATAACTCATTACTTTCCATCTCTTAATATTGAAGACTTTGATTGGGCGCGAAATCCATTAGGTGAATTTGATATAATGAACCAAGATTTTTCTATTCAGGAAGCAGATGAGTTTATTAATATATCAACGGATCGAACGTTACAACTAAAATTCAAAGAAGAAGGAGTGGAAAGGTTTTGCATTTCCATCGAGAATGAACATCCATTTATTGCAAAACGAGCGTTGAATATCTTGTTGCTCTTTTCGACGTCCTATCTGTGCGAACTTGGATTTTCAACTCTAACAAATATTAAAAGCAAAAAAAGAGAAAGACTTACCAATTGAGAAGAAGAAATGAGAGTAGCGCTCTCTTGCATAAGACCCAACCTTGAGGAAATTTGTAAAGGTCGTCAAGCGCAAATTTCTCATTAAAATAAGTTACCATGTAATATATATCTTTATTTCAATTAAATATTAATCTTCCAATTATTTTGTGTGATTTACATTAGATTTACAAATTTTATGATAATGGTGTTCCGCCAAAATCGAGACCACTTAAAAGTGTTCCGTGATCCCAAAAAGGTTGAGAGCCACTGTTTTATGAACATTACGTTAATATAAATATAACCACTATGATACATGGGCGTCACACAAGGAAACGGCCAGTGACCAGTCACAACGCGATGCAGTCTCATCCAGACAGGTCATTGATGCTATTAATGCAGTGAAGCTTTAATAATTTTGTTTCTGACTCTGTGTCGAGTTTAATTAAAAATTAAATAATAATTATTTTATTATTAAATTAAATTATAATTTTGCCAATACTATCGCGTGTCTGTAATTTAAGAAAGTTTGGTCAAATCATAGTTCTTAAAACAATAAATTACTAATACTAGCGGACCCGACAGACTTCGTCCTGTCAAAAAGATTTGTAAAGTGGTAGTTTTTTGTTCCTACTTGAAATGACATATGATAACATAAAATTTGTTTGATAGAACTAACGTCACTTTTTTTGTCTTCGACTGTTTTGCCAAAGGTTCAAATTGGCTTTTAAGTATTAATACAAATTGTTTGTATATGGGAGTATAAAAAGATGTTGATTTTACACTTTATCAAATTTTTTTTTAAATTTTCTCTACGTACAAACCTTATCTGGACTTCTACAAATAATTCAAGACCAAAATTAGCCAAATTGGTCCAGGCGTTGTTGAGTTATGCGCTTACCAACACATTTTGCGATTCATTTTTATATATAAGATTATAAAGCTGAAGAGTTTGTTTGTTTGTTTGAACGCGCTAATCTCGGGAACTCCTGGTTCGAATTGAAAAATTCTTTATTGAATAGCCCATTTATCGAGGAAGGCTTTAAGCTACATAACATCACGCTGCGACTACCTAATAGGAGCGAAGAAATAATGGAAAATGCTGGGAAAATATTTCTCTTTGAGGGCTTCCGTTGCGTGTGCTGCGAAAACGATTCTAGATACCAAAAAAATATGTATGAAAAAATTGTTCCTTTAAAATGATCTAAAAAAATGTCCGCGACAGTACCTATATGTCTATCTTTTAATGTTAACTCACTAGAATCGTTTTTATAGTAATCAAATTTGGATATGTCGCGTTGTCAAAATCGGGTAACAGCTGAGGTGGTTGTTTGCAAAAATAAATATGATGCTCAAAATAATTATTCCACACGGACGAAGTCGCTGGCAGCTAGTATAAATATAAAGTTATTACTAATATAAAGAGAATAGGCCAGAACCATGAAAATATTATTACTGATCTACTGGAATCTAGTTAAATTCCGAAATATTTATTGACACTTACATTACTTAAACAGATAATCTTATTTTTTAATTGCACCACTTTATTGGATTGAGCTGAAGTAGTTGGAATCATTTTCCGTGGCTATTTAGCTGTGCGTTTCTGGACTCTTATCTTCATTGCCTTATTATGATCGTCAACCAAAAGATCGATCTCCATGCTCAATATGGCAATGAAGCGACTAATGATGTCATCCTCCTTCAGCTCTCTGTAATATATGTGCAAGACACATGAGTGTCTTTTTACTGTGACCTACGCTGTTGTGGACTCAGTTTTTTATGCCGTTCCCCTGAATAGAACTACATTGTCGTGCGTTGGGTACGTTCATGGAGCATGTATAATTGAACATTTTTCTAACGATGAACCTATCTCTTCTATACACTTTTCTCTTATCTTGGCTGAAAGTCAGAAAAAAAATATAGAAGTCGTATTTAATAGACTCCTTAGTGTTTGCCATGATGTGATAATTAACCTCGTAGATGTTTCGGAGAAAATACAATAATGTCGATAAAAGGGAATTTGTCCTAATCCTAATTTGTCCTGTCCTAATTTGTCATTAGACCTAGTTCTCATGTTAGTTAGTTCGCACTGGTAAGTCTAAATGCCTCCATTTCTTTTGATGCTTTCTATGTCATTGTGTATACTCTGCACGAGCTGTTTGACCGGTAAACTTTTTCCTTCCCATGCAGATCCAACCTCCGGTGAAGGTCCGGAGTCAACATCGCCTGCTCCCGATAGGTATATCCCCTGCAACTTTATCCTACTAATATTATAAACCTGAAAGTTTGTATGGATGGATGTTTGTTACCCTTTCACGTAAAAACTACTGAATGGATTTTAATAAAACATTACAATAATATAACTTATACATCAGAATTACACATAGGCTACAATTTATAAAAATAAACGCCACGCTAATATAAGTTACTCGAAATACAAATAGATGCAGACGAAGTCGCTGGCACCAACTAGTTAAATATAGTTCTATGACTAAAGTACAGTACCACAAATTTATCTAACACATAGGTTAAACTGGAAATTAGTTTAACTCTAATGCTACTCTAAATTAATATAATCCGTACACCGACTAGTCTACTGGAATATATTTAGCAAACACAAAAAAAATATCGGATAATATCTTATGTGGAACGTTCCGTTGCCTTTAATACTTAAAAAATAAGTATCATATCATTGAAAAATAGGATTATAAATGGTAGAAAATTGTATAGTCCCTTGTAACAAAAATGTAAGTTGATTCGGATAAGTTACCAGACTAACAGTGCCAACTTCCATTGCCGGCACAGCCTCCGGTAATGCCCGACGCTTGGAGCCTTTCCTGTATTAAATTTTCATGTAATGTTTTGGGTTGTCTCCCACCACGCTGACCCATTACGGGTTTATGGGGAGAAGTGCGCTAGAGCTTCGCTTTCAAATGACACGTTAAGGTGCACAGCGAGCAGATGAAGTTCGCTTTGGTCTCGTCAGATTGAATGCCGATTCCCTTACAACAACCAGTTACACTCAAATTAGATGTGATTCAACTTGCTCCTCTTACCATTATGGACTTGGGTATTAAGCTATTATAAAAAAGAAAAACGTGAAACGTCTATGTTAGGGAATCGCTTTTAAGTAAAAGATTGAAATAAAAACAAGATTGACGGTGTTTTAAATATTTTAATAAAAAACTTAATGTCACAACAGCAAGCTGACTATATAAGTGAAATATTCACACCACATTTTTGTTTCTAAGACTAATAGTTTTTTAATTATTAAGGTACTATGATATAGACATTTTCGTTACGGTCCATTTTTTAAACCTGGTACCTGTATGTTTCGGCGCAATTTCAAAGACATATCACGTCAAAAAATAAATATAATCTAGAAAATTTATAATTTTACAATTGTATACATTTTTTAAAGGAGTAGCTTATTTTTTGTTATACTATCTGTTTGTGTTTTTGTTTTTAGACTTCTTTTGGCGTCAATAAGTATGTAAAACAATCAATGTTATATAAATATTATTTTAGTTGTATTTTTTTCATAATTATGCAGCTTGGCTGAAATGAATAAACCCTTTATCTCACACACTTGATGTCTCGTATTCTTTTTGAACGACTTCTTAGAACTAGAAAATTTACATCTCCATAATTAGTTAACTCTAAATTCAATTTTTCACCAAGGCTTTTATTAAATATTATTTTACTAGTAAAATGCTTTATTCTAATATCGGGCTTATAGTTACATTATATTGTGTTGCATGAAACTACAAAAAAACGTCGTGTTAATTTATTTTATAGTTGTAAGTATTGTTAATACTGTACTGGCAACATTCTACCTAAAATTAAACATGGCGTATTCATGTACAGCTCAAAAATTTTTACAAAAATCTTTTTATTTAACTGTTTTATTATGTTGTCTCACTAATGTAGCCAGTGGTAATCGTGAATTAGGTGAAGAGAATTGGAAAGATATTTTGGAAGGAGAATGGATGGTAGAATTGTAAGTATTTATGTTCGCCGGTGTCTAAATCATAAACGTGTCTTATTGGTGTCTCTCTTATTTTCTGCTGTAATTACAGTATAAATTAGTTTATTACATACTTAAATCAAGTTTAATTTTTTATATTTTTTTATATAAATGTGAAAATATAGACTTTCAATATATCCTGCAGTCAGTCATTACTCTCTTGGTTAGTAGGTGTGAATTTGAAAAGTTCAACAAACCCCTGCAAGGTCGTTGGGGTCCAAAGCACCGTTTGAAAACCGTGACGCATATTCTATTGTCTCCATAACATTCTATACTAGCGAATTACTCAAATTTTACTTTTAAAATCACCTTTGTAAATGAAAGATAAAATGAATATTAAAATCGTTCTTTTCTCTTTCATCATTCATTTTTATATTGAATAATGGAGACAATATTTTATGTATATAAATATATATATGACTCATATTGCCTGTATTACGAATTATTACATGTGAATGATGTCAGATCTTAATGCAAACGTATCAGTTGAGTAATTAGAAGGTACCTAATAAGACATTTGTATAAACAAAAATTATTCACACCTTCCGAGTTTATGTTATGCTTTAATGATTGTAATTACTATAGTAATTAGAATCATTAAAGCATGACATAAACTCTGAAGTGTATTATTGAACATCTAAACTGATTAGAAAGAAGTATCTTCCCTAAAATTAGTTATCTAGAAACAAGTGAAATAGCTGAATGTTGGTACTACAACAGTAAAAAATTACTGTTAGAAATTAAAAAAAATACATCAGCCTTATATTTGCTAATAAATTGCTTCAATGCATATATTGATATTTGTAATTTATAATTATCTCACTGATATGTTTATTTATTCTAATAAATATGATAAATGTTGAATATCCATACCTGTATTTATAAAGGGCATAATGAATAAATAATTTTTAATTTTTAAGTAGGTATATAATCAAATGTAGATGGATTGTCACTAATCTCCAATAATTTGATGGAATAGTAGTGCAATTTATTATCAATGGCAGCTGACCCCTTAATTAATACATTACAGAAACATTTATTTCATGTCACATACAATATATATTCTCATGTTTAGAACTTGCAAGAACCTAGTATTTAATTGACATTTTACATTATTTAACATTGGTTCACAATGAAAATCATTGTCATTCAGAATGTTCTTCATAGAAATGACAGTACCTAATCTAGACATTGTATAATGTTGTATTTTGTAAGAGTTGCAAATTAAACTCTTTCTTTTTATACTTACTATCATTGTTATCATTACAGTTACGCACCATGGTGTCCCGCCTGCAATGCGCTAGCACCAGCTTGGCGCGAGCTGTCATCACAAGCAGCACGTAAGTCGCTGAAGCTGAAAACTGGTGCCATAGACGTTACCCAATCTCCAGGGCTCAGTGGACGATTCGTTGTCACAGCATTGCCGACAATATTCCAGTGAGTTTGAATGTGAAAAATAGTATGTTAATCAAATTATGATAAGATGTGTAAATTTAATATATTTACTGTGACTGGTATTCCATCAGATTTGTCCACTTATTACTCATTTGTTTTAAAAATTATTGTAATAACATACAAAACAGAACACATGAATTCAACATACCTACCCCCACTATGCAAATATGAAAATATTACTGGTCAATCCCATCATGAAGACTCATTTGTTTTTATATGACACTCGGCAAATAATGTAACTTGTGAAATTGTTAATTAAGTATAACATAATTTGTTATCATAGATGGACATAACTTTGCAATACCTAAAACCACCCTGACACCACATTTGATGGCGAGTGTGGTGTGCGTGTGTATTTATTATGTGGTACTGTAATTAATTAATACACATAAAAAAATATTGTGCCACTAGTGTAAAGAATGGCGAGTTCCGACAGTACAAAGGCCCACGGGACGCTGCCTCCATGGTGTCCTTTGTGGAAGAGCGCCGATGGCAGCAGGTGGAGCCAGTCCCCTCATGGAAAGCACCTGACTCCATACAGATGACCTTAGTTGCAGAATTCTTCAAACTAAGTCAAGCGCTCAGGGTAAGATTATTTTTTCTTATCTTAGCAGCTTATTAGTTATTTTTTTTGAGCTTATATTGAATTTCGTTTCAGAGTGTCCACAACACCCTGATGGAGACATATGGCCTCCCAACCTGGGGCTCTTACTTGATTTTTGCAATTGTCACCATCTTCGTTGGTGCTCTGCTTGGATTGGTAGGTACAACACTATTACACTTTTCTATCTAGCTAAACTAAAGAAAATATTTATTGACAGCAAAGGTTAATTTACAATACTTATTGATTTTTGTAGATACTGGTTTGCGTGATTGACCTATTATATCCCCCAAAGACAATGGATAAGGTTCTTGTGTCTAAGGCTGAAGCAGACCAACTAACAAAAGGTGACATTTCACAAGCAGATGAGAAAATACAGGTATGTCTGTCACAGAAACATAATCCTTTTTGACCTCCTCTTATTAGCATATTGATAAATATTTGATAAAAAAAATAAATTGCATTTTTATGCAGTTTGTAATCTTTACTGTGAAGTCTCAACTTTTCAATATAAACAAAACAATTTTTTTTTTGTTATCAGATGATTTTTGGTCGATAATTTGTAGGGTGCCCTCTCCATCGAAAAGGCTGCCTCTTCATTAAACATAGCTATATCCTTATATGTAGCTTCGTAATGTCGTGTCTCTTGAGGTGCTTATGGTAACAAGTTGGTTAATAAGTTTTGCTGCTAGTTCACTTGGGTGACTAGCCAGTGGTTGCTTATATTTTTCTGCACTTGAACGGATTTCATCTTTTACAGAGCTCATGTTTAGATGCTGATGTATTTCATTGTTATTAATGTACCAATGAGCATTGCTTATATTTCTTAATATCATATTTTGCATATGTTGAAGCATGGATATTGGAGTTTCCAAAACAATATAACACTATTTTGATTGTTGTAAAAATGACATTTGGGATAATACAAATATGTAATAAAACTTATACTATCCCCAGGAACTTCTGAACGAAGACATTGTAGATGATGCAGACACAGCCGATAGCGACGCCGAAAAGAATTCTCCAAGTGATGTAAGTGCATGCTATTTGCCTATTTGCTGTTCTTTTCTGTATAGCATAACCACAAAAATATTATATTTAATAATGGTTGGTTGGTAAGTGTTGGTCTAGATCTTATGTAATTCTGTGTTGTGATGTGTTTAAAATCAGAAGTTTGTATATACCATTGGACCACAAGTTTTTGCTCTCCTAATACCGACGACTTTGCTAGCTACACTGTCTCAGCCTAAGTCTCGTCATAATAACAATGTCAATAGCATTATTATATTATAACACTCCCAGGCTATGAAGGAGATAGTTCCTCTGTTGTTGCCGAAATCAGCCCCTCCTGTTGATGTAACTGTTGTTGTAGAATTAAGCAACATCAATGCCATTTTTGGCATTATATTCCGTTAATATAATGTGAATTGACGGTCTAATGATTCTCTATTATTTATCATGCATAATGAAGTGGTTTTCTATGTTCTATTTTTTGTATTACAGTTGCGTAACCCTGGTTGTTGACTATGCTGTTAGTATAATTTATCCAATTTTTACTGTATAGTTTAGAATTTATTTTGCAACTATTTTTATACTTTTTAATTAACTACAGTGCAATTATGCAAATGGGTTGGCTAAGTCCCTAATATTGTCAATTGCTTTTTTTTTTGTGACGAAGTCGTATAAAGGGCACAATATTATACATATGTTATAAAGCCCAGTGTTACCCTGGACTCTTTCCATGACTTGACGCGCTTTGGACGAAGAATGTGGCGCCTTCATTTATTTTCAAAATATTTGACTTTTGCTTGGTGATGTAATTAAGTTATTAAATACTTATCATCAACAGGCCCTGTCAAACCAACAATATTTATGCAAGTGTACAAGAATGACATTACAGAATCAATTGGATTATGTCATTCAATATTCACTATTTTAAATAATTACAGATAAATAGTCCAACAAATTTTCCATCATAGTGATAAATAGAAATCTAAACTCACGTTCTGGGCCTAATACTGATCTAGACTTTCTTTGACTTGCATGAGTTTTATAATTTTAGTGATCCAACGGAAGGAGATATGAGCATAGCCTACTGTTTTACATGGAACATGTAGAGGATTTTAAAGATTTTTGTTATTGCATAATATATTAAAGTTAATTTCAGCTGAATTCCAGCGGAATGACACCCATTTCCTAATATCTATAGACAAGGCCCAAGGATCTACACAGCTATGAGCCTTGCGCTACTACTCATCATATCATCAATTCATATTATGCAATCCCATCCAATGCTGTGTTTCTCAGTATCTGCTTGCCATTGAAAAGTTTGTCTAAAAGCTTGACTAGTGCTACTTAAGGTTCTTAATACTTTTTATGCAACAAGTCAAAAAACCAAATATATAACTAAAATAAACATTGTAAGAATTAATTACAAAAAAATAATAAATTGCAAAATAATTAAATACAGTAAGTAATCACCTGTGGTTACTGCAAACTCACAGTAAACCGGGAGATTGCTGAAAATTACAATTTTTAACAAGTTTTTTTATTTTTATGTTTTAGACCTCCGAAGATGAGAAACAGAAAGTGGCAGAGAGTGGGGACAATGTGGAAAAAGAGAAGACTGGAGAACTGCGTAAGCGACGACCACGGAAGGCCGATTAAGTAACTACCGAACTCAACCTTATTGCGATAACACGAAACCTTTTCACGTACCGTACTAATGACACCGCTTTGCCAGACAAATGTAAATCTGTATCTCTCAACTCATCTGTATATTAAACTATTGTATGTATTTGTTTGAATCGATTCAGTTTAGATTTCATATAATTATCTAGTACTGATTAATTAAAATGTTTAAGTCATTAACAATATTTTACTTGTCAAATTCGTTTTGACAAGTTAAATATTGTTAATGACTTAAACATTTTAATTAATCTTTGTAAAATTCGTTTCTTGTATTTTATATAATAACTTTATGGTTTTATATGCCCTTTGTATTTTGATGGGTATCAAAATTGACATTTACAAGTATTCTTTTAGGCTTGTGTTGATTTCAATTTGGATTATTATAGATTGCTTTTAAAACTATATGTATTATACATACAGTGAAATTGATGGCAAAACTCTTACATAATCATGAAATAAAAACTGTTACATATACACAACCACTCAACTACTATGTAACATTTTAATTTAATTTTAATTTTTAATACATTGAAAGAAAACGAATCTAAGCTCATTTGTAAAATTTAATTTATGACTATCTCCCAATTAATATATTTTTGTTACTACTAACTTTGCAGCAAAGAATTTATGGACACTAATTGTGATAATTCTAATACAATGTTATTTCAATGCATTTAAAATGTGTGAATGGATTGGACCTAATATGAATATTTAGAAGGCTAAGTTAGTATGTATATATATGCATGTTTCAATAAATTTTGTCTATTCAAATGCTCTCATATTAGAATTTCCATGTTGAATTTAATGATGGTATTAGTAAATGTATCTCATAGTTGGTTGGTTTCATGGTTATACAGCCTCCTCTAACTTCTAATTTTCCTGATAAAATACATCAAAAACGGTTCAGTAATGTTTGAAAAGGTAACACAAAGTTACCAAGTTTTGTCTGATTCTTTACAAAGAATATTGGTTGTTTGCAGAGTTTGGTTGTGGATAGGAGTTTATATTCATCTTCACATAGCGCACATACTCGTGTTTTGATTGAACTTACTTATGCAAACTAAAATCTATCCACAATGGGAAAAAGAAAGTGGTTTTGTATATAGATTGAAAAGAAATGTTTGAAATTATTATTTACTTCAAATCATCGGAATATATTGATGAATTCTGAAGTCTTGCTATAGGTATGCTTAGTGTGTGTAAATTGGTTTGCATAAATAGGTCCAATTGCATTTACAAACTTATTATGTATTTACTTGTAATTAATATTAGGGTTGCACATTAATTTTTACGCCAAATTGTATGATGTATGTTTAAAGGAATTTTAAGTCGTTCATTATTAGACTATTTTGTAAGTTTTGTTTAGTTAAACTGTTTTTTTAATGTGTCTAATATACATTAAATATTATAAAAATTAACTGGCAAAAACACAGAATAACTAAAGAAGGCTTTAAATAGTTTACACAATTAATGGTTTTCATGATAGTTTTATTTAAACAATGAAATCTTGTTGGTTAATAAGACCTATGTGCGTGGATTATTTAGTCTCCTAATAATTCCAGTCACTGTTTATTAAATAGATTCCCTATTAGTTGTTAATGTGTTTGTCTGTTAAAGTATTATTAGAAATTTATCGAATTAAATTGATTACGCTCTTATCACAAAAAAGCTTTTGACGAAATTAGTAGTTACATCAACTAGCTAGATGCTGTTAATAATAAATAATACATTTATTAATTTAATATATTTATCTATAATTTGCACAGCTGGAAGGCACACATTCCTAAAAATTAACATTTTTGGTACATATTTACTATATTTTACACTTGCCTCTGGGACTATCTTTAATTTATATATAATATTACCATTAATTTGATGAGAGTATTGCTGATGAGTACAAAATCTAAACTCAGGTCAGAATACCATGTGTACTGCCATAACCATGTACAATTTATCCAGTGTTATAAACTCCATCTTGATTACCTTGCAGACAGGATTTCATTTGTAGTCTATCTATCTACAGATTTCTGTGATGGTAGGGTTTAATATTTATAAAATTTATTCAGTTCATATACACCTAGAAAGCTCAAATTCATAAAACATCATAACGATCATTATAAAAAAAAGTAATGTGCTCTGCCGCGCTCGGATATGTTAATTATTTTTACTAGTCTTTGTTGTGTCGTATCGTTTTCTATAAGAGTTTGACGTACTCTTAAAAACGATATTCGATATATCGTGGACTTCGTCGTGTCGTATCCCACTCTTAGTTGCTATCGTTTAAAGCATTCCACCGAACGATCGAACGAACGCTATTAATTTTGGCATAAGAAAGCCTCAAATGACAACGATGAACTGAATTTAACATTTCAATTCATCGTTGTCATTTGAGGCTTTCTTATGTCAAAATAAATATCGTTCGTTCGATCGTCCGTTGAAATGTTTTAAACGATAGTACTAAGAGTAGGATATGACACGATATTATCGAACATAGTTTTTAAGAGTACACCTCCAGAAGTCATGTCAGTTTAATATGAAAGAATAATTCAATTACGTTCCGCTAGGAGCGCTTTGTAAAGTTTTTATACAAAAATTTAGGCTGTAAGCAAACCAATGTCAGCTCATGGTCTACACTGCCCTCCGTTAACAATAGCGTATATATAGAATTAACTTGGCAGTGTTAGTGCGCATCTAGAGACATAATATATACTCGAGCTCAAAATATATTTAAGACGCGCTTATGTATACGTCGATTTCAACTACTTGGCGGCTACCTAAGTAGTCTAGAATTATAGTAACTTAACTGATCACAGTTCTCGCGTTCTCCAAATGGTGGACATGGTGTTCTTGTAAAGCCACCTGCGGTGGCAAGCCAATAAACTAAGAATATTTGACGTCTCCGAGTTCGGCAAAAATATTGTATTTTAACTTTGTTTTTAACGTATAGTTTATTATAATATTAAAATAAAAACCTGTCTCACTATTTTATTAATATTTTAATAGCAATATCTAGATAAGAGTTTTATTGTAATGTGCAATTTAAAGTATTGTCTCATAAGTAGAGATTCCAAATCGCTAACAAATAATCTTGAGAAAAATATATAGTATAGTTTTATCATTTTTATATGCAAAATAAAAAGTTTTTCTGTTATAATTAATTTGTCATAATAATGTCAAAATTGTGCGCATCTGCAACTATTAGATGTTATTGAGTAAAACATGCCTTGTACAAAGACTTAAGATTATTTTAAGTGTTGCGTTTATATTAACTAGTAACTTGCTGAATAAAAATGAATTTATAATATACGTAGTTTTAATTTGTCCGGACATTTTTTCAACAACAAATTTTATATTTGTCGTGATCATCGTCTGCGATGTTATAAAATCCTTTTGCAACATTCACATACAACAATGCTCTTCACCTGTGAAAAATTGCAAAGTATAACTAAAATGTTGTTCTGATATTGTAAATATTTACGTAAGTTCCGATATAATAAAGTAGATTTAGAAAACGATAAGTTGTGAAATATTTGTACCAATAGCTGATTCTGATTTCTATTGCACTAATGAAGATTACAATTAAAATACATTATTGGTACAAACTTGAAATTATTCTTTGTACCAAAGGAACACCTTCATTTTTCAAGTACACACAAATTATAAAACTTGTAAGTATACTCGTATGTGTAAAACAAATAAATAATAGCCAGTTCTGACAAAAAACTAAATATTGCACAATAAATAACTAATAAGCAGCGAGGTAAACTATTGAAAGGAAAATTTTCTTGTCTAGATCATCTTAGAGTAAATTCAAGATTTCCGGTGATGGAGATGGTCCAAATGATGACAACCTTTGAACTAATATAAACAACAATTTTATTTAGTTATGTAGGCAATCTTCATCACTAGACACCCCGTAAGGTTGGCTAGAAGAGGTCCCTTTTAGCAATAATTCCAGCATTCCTCCCATGTGTTTTCCATATCAATGATCGAAGGCAATGCTGGCACTATACGCCGACGATACAGCCACAGAAAGAGACAATTGGAAGATGTATAATCTTGGATAAACGACTGGCGACTTACAGCGAATGTGGTAAAGCCCCGAATCATCCTCAACATGATGAACACCAGCCCGTATTGCCTCAAATTTATGAGAGAACGAGTTGATTATTCATTTAATATCAAATACCTGCAAGTGGTCATCCACAGATACATTATCATGTCTTCCCACGTCACCAATATTGTCAGCTGAACAGTATTTTCGAAATGATGTCATCCACAGGAATCTCAAAATCGATCACTGTACTTTTATCAAAAACATCCGCACATCAGAGACCTCACCCCATTATGCGCAACTCGCAATCGGAGAGTACTTCGAAGAAGCCTCAAATAACCAAAAGAAGCAGAACTCGATAAGCAGCTCTCAGCTAAACTGGATAAACCTCCGTCACCGGATATCTAGATAAGAATGAGTGAAGGCCAAGTTCACTTCTAGGTATTTGAAATGCCGTTATTAAAGAATCTAACACGCATGAAGAAAACTTCTAAAATTGGTTCAATCCACTAATGGATGGCCGTCATCAGGCAAATTTAGGTTTTTTAAATCATATTTTTATTAACCATTCTTATCTTATTTAAATATGATTTTTATTGTAATTATTATATATAATTAGACTTTGTTTTGTAAACTTTATTTTAGTGTTACAAAATAATAAATTCTGTTTGTAAACACAGCAACGCGTTAAAACTAGACCTCCTATGACGCACGTAATAACGACGGTTTTCGTAGAGAAACTATATAAAGCTTACGTGTTGAAAAGTGTACACTATTTTCATAACTTTTCAAATGATACCAAACATAATAATCATCTTCATCATTCAATTAACGTTTTAAATAATTTTAAACGCACTTTTTGCAACACAAACGCAAATTTAAACGCGGGGTGCGTTTAAATTTGGAGATGATTATAAAAAATGTATGTTCCGTACAACTAACATAGATCAGACTAATAGTCCTTTAAAAGGACTTTTTTCTGTTAAGACAAAACCGCATAATGATCCACGAATTTTTCGCGCACTTCTTTGTTTCTCCAACAAACAATTCGTCTAACCAAGAAAATTTAAATAAAAATTTGGATAAAAGAATGAAACAAAAGAATGCATTCAAATACAAAAATATTTCACTTTATTCATGTTAAATAAAATTATTGTTACTTAACAATAACAAGGTATACCCTAGGTACTTGCTTAAGGTAATATTTTAACTTTCTAATAATTGAACTATGGAGGAAAGTAAAATTAGCTTTTAAATGAAATCTGGTAACACTACCTACACTGAAAATATTTTGTAAAATTGTGACATGTAACATTTTTAAAACAATGGTATAGTTGACTGTCGGCAAACTTAACACATTTTAAGATATACATATAGTTCAAACAATAGATGATAAAAATATATACATTAACTTAAGAGTTTTATACAATAAAAAATGTTATTGTTACAGAAAGAAATGCTATAAAATGGCAAGATTAATATTTAGAGTCAAAGAATCTTTTCTCAGTTCAGAACAAATGAGTTAAGATATGCCCTATATATGATTAAATGTTTGTTAGTTCGTTTTCTATCCTCCTAATAATTTGAATACACACCTGACAAATCATATCCTTGTGTATAAAGAACCAGCTTCTCTTATATTAAAGTAGAAATTAAACAAGTTTTTTACACACCAAACCAAAAGTTACGCAGCCTAGACCATTTGTATTATTAGGCAAATTCTTGCAACCAAATAAAAAAAAACTAATCTGAAAATGTTCAGTTTCTTCTTTTGTATTTAATGGTACCTATTAAGATTTTGTCAGGTATATATTATCTTACTTTTTTTAGCCATTATCCTCTACATTTCTTTTTTACAGACCAACCAATTTATCTGTAGAATGAATGAACAAGCTTTAATTTCATAAGTGTAATTCACAAAACTCTACAAAAATTACTTATATTTTATTTATAAAAACTTGTCATAATACTTGAAATAATTTTAAACCATAATCATGAGTATGAAAAATAAAAGCTATGATTTATTTTTTATGTATTCTGCTGCTACAATTTTGTTTCAATTTTAGTGTTTTCTCAGACAATTTGATTAGTCTGCAAGTAATATTGTAGCAACTAAATCCAGATTTTTATGACAAACAATTTTATAGTTTAGACCTGTGATGAGATTCAGAACATATTTGATTGATTATGTAGTAAAATTTAAGTTATTCTTTTTTGGCAGGATAACAAGAACAGTCTGTGTATCTTTACAAATAAACAGTAATTGCAGTGGGTATTTTAACAATAGGTAACATGCATAATGCCGACACAATATTTTTTATGATATTAAATTCAGAAGGAACTGTCAAATGATATATAATAAATAATAAAAATTTACTTGCTGTTATATAACACTCGCTTCTACCTCCCAACATTCATTATTATTACAATAGATCAGTGAATGTGTATAAAAACATGTGTATCTCTCTGTATAGCTGGCAACCTTAGAACTTTGTTGTTTATTAAGTTATTTAAAAAAATAACCTAAATGAGAGTATATCTAATATTAAGCTGATAGTAAATTATACATACTCCCTCATTTAAATGTTTGTAAAAATATACCTATATAAAATTTTTCAATGAAACCAATAAGTATATTAATATTATTTTTCATACAGTGATCAATAGTTCTTTACAATATTGCCGAGTTCTAAAACATTTAAACCTTGAAGAAATACTTAAAATAAATGTCAGATAAATTAACATATTGTATTAATACTGATATTATTATATTAATTAGTTAATGTATGATGAACATATTTACACTGCATGTGGTATGGAAAATAATTTAGTACAGAAAGTTTAGACCCGCATTTTATATATGAAACTTAACTAAATATACAAGAATTACAGTAATAATAATTTACTACAAGCTTGCCTACACATAATTATTATGCTAATTATTGCTATGTAAATATACTAGGTATTTTTTTTTATAAATATTTGTGCAAAAAACACAAACTAACTAATGCTTATAAGCACCCTTAAGTTATGGGAAGGCACATCATTAAATTATGTAGAGACCTGTAAAATAAATGTTCATGATATTGACAAAGTCTTGGTATATTGAAGGAGTTCATTAATCTTACTAATAAATCTGATACAAATTCATTTGTAATATAGGAAGACATCATTAAAGACTTACAAAATTTACAAGTTATTTTTATAGAAATTACATCCTTAAAACTAATATAAATTAACATACTTACATATTTAAGACAATATAAAACATACAAGTCAGTTTGGAATGTAAAACAAGTGGGCAGTCTTGATTAAGTTATCATTGCATTTCACTATTAAATTTATATTTAATAATAAAAGTTAAAACTTATCTCAGATTATAAACACTCAACAAAGTACACACCATAGACTAAATGTAGTAACCTACCATATTCATCATTTTTAAATGGCTTGAACTCATATGGCAACTTTTATATTTCAACTAAATTCATTCCCTTCATAAAGGCTCTCACACACTTCAAGCAGCCTCAACACAGGCCCTATATTGTATGGGAATAGAGATTTCGATACCAATCTACTTATTTGCAACCTCAACCGAATTAGCACCCTCATTGTGTCATCCAGTCCATGTGAACCTCCTAAGTCAGCTTGCTGGCATGTTTCTAAGAATTTGGGCCAGTTTCTTCTTACATACTTTAGAAAGCGTAGCAAATATAATAAAAAACATGTCTCATTGCTCACTAAATAATCTAACAAGACATCGCTATCATGAGATACAACCTTCAGAAATTCAATAAATGATGAAAAAGGGTTTAGCATAGGAATCAGATCAGGGTACATTGAATTTCTATACACTATCCCCACGGTGATATCAAGCGTGCAAACCATAGATTCAATCAAATAGTCATCTTGCTCACTAAATAAATGAATCAATATTTTTGTAAATGGTGTCTCTGGATGAAACTCTAAGCTATTTCTAATGAATACATCTAACTTTTTTAACACATCTCTTATTGATCTCTCAACTATTTGCATGTCCTGGATGGCATTATAATCTGATGAATCTATGGAGCTGTCTGAAGAGTCACATCTCATTTCCTTCACTGTAACAGCAACAGACTTCAACACTAATAAAGAAATTCTTTGCAGCATAGTCTTATCCACTTCATTTCTAGACAGAGTTGAAACTTCATGTTCATCATCGCCATAACTTTGATCTACCAGTTCTATTGTTGTAGACACAGGTGATACTTCAGGTCCTAGTGAATAATTATGAATAACACTACAATTTGGACCCAGAAACCCAAATCCACTTCTAGTATTTTGTACACATACATCATTTAATAATCTGAAATCTTTCACATAACGGACTATTGAATGAGCTAAAGAGCAAATCTCTTCTGGTAAGATATCTTGCAAAGCTAAGGTAGAACCATAACAGAGAACTTCATTAAAGAGGCTTAATAAATGTGAATAAATAAGGCTCGGTAACATAGTATTTCTTAGTAAATCAACAAAGCCCTGTAAATCAGCATAAAATGGTTTTGTATCTATTACGGACAGATTTGCTTTAACACTAATAATATTTTCCCACAAAGAAAAGAATGTCAGTAGAGAATTCTCAGAATTAGGCAAATTCAGGTACCCAAGTAGCAATAGTTTCATATTTCTAACCAGCACTGGCCAATGATGTTCCAAAGTTTTTATTGTTAAACATTTAATATGTGATGTGTCAAAAGACTCGGAGTCTGTAAGTATAACAGTAACACATCCATTTTCATTAATTCTTTCTATCCTGGACTGTTGCAGGTCAGAAGATACTGAGTTATCCAACTCATTCTGTGTTGGTGGCACTGAAGTAATCAACTTCAAAACAGGCTGTTGTAACTTGAATGCATTTGCCCTTTCGTCTGTAGGTTTATCTTCAGTGGATGATGCTGAAGTACTATGTGTTTGCAAGTTAGAAAATGCATTATGTAACATATTACTCTGATGAGAGGAAGATGCTACTTCCACATTACTACTGTTACTATGTGCTCCATAGCCTACAATACTTCTGAAAGGATTGTCCTCCTGCACATGAGACGTGCTTGCTGAATTAATATAATTACTATCTTCTAAAGGGTGCTGTTCTACATCTTTCCATTCCACAATTCTTTTAATAACATCAAGACTGAAATTGATTTTTTGAACTGTTATCCTATTGATTCTGTCAAATAGGTAAATGTTTTCTGCTATCTGTTGCAGCCAATTTTCATCCACAGTATCTTTGGCCACTATAAGAAAGCTTGCTAAAACTCTACTTGCTACAAAGGTTACAATTTTACTTTTATGGTCAGCTAGTTCCACAACCTCTGTGATCCAATCATGCCTGTTTCTAACAAAAAAATCACATGCCTGCATTACTTTTGAACATATTGTACCTGTACTGTTTTGCTTCAAATATACATCAAACATTAGCTGCATTGTGGACAAATACGTTAAGGAACAAGTCAATGGCCATGTTACAATATTTAGTTGTCTGTCAAATAGTTGAGATACTAAATTTTCATCAAACCTGCATAAACAATGTCCTACTAATGAATCTTGAAACAACCTCAAATCTGACAATAACTTGTCATCGACACTAGTCCACTGTGGTATTGATGTAGAGCATGACGGTATAATTTCAATATTTGAGTCTGGTAATCTCAATATTGCAGAGCAATCTACCGCATCTTCACTTACTGTCCCACTATCGGGTGATTCGCCATTCCGAACTGGGAATTCCTCATTAACCTCCACTGATTTACCTGGGTCATATATCTCTGTAAGAGCATCGTCACATGAACGATCACTGTCTTCTTCAATATCTGGACCATCTATCCTCTGCTTCTTTTTAACAGGTTGATCTGAAGCCATCCCTTCATTTGTTGTTCCACTGCAAATATGTTCTCTCCAAACCATTAACTCTGATTTGTTCTTCAAATAGGTGTACTTTATCGTTTCAATTCATAGAAATTGTGTTCTTCGTATAGAATATCTCCCTGTAAGATTACAAATTGAGATGAATGCATGACCTTTCCGACCAGCTACCTGATTACGCGGACGACAAAGCTCATGCAAATTTCATGTTATAAGAAAGTTTAGATAATAATAATATGTATATATTGGTTATAGAACTATCATAAGATATGCAGTTGGTCAAATAGCATAAAAATTAAGTGATCTTCCCAAAATCTTCATGCACTTTCCAAAATATTTTGATGGCATACATACCATTGACAGGACGAGGTTGTGAAAAGAGTTTTTCTCATCATAGCTATCCATATATTATAGTTTATAACCACTGCAATCCAAAAACACCCTTTAGAGCACAGATTTGTTTATTATATCTTCAAAATTAGTTATTTATTGTAGAAACAGGCAGAGCATCGCCTCCATTACCTACATGACGCTCTGTCAAATGATATCCTTTTATCTAAGGAATTTGTCAAGCATTATTAGAATTACACAATAAAATCTAAAAAAGAATTTCGAGTAATTTTTCAATTTAATTTTATACTTATTCAAATAATTAATGATTTTCTACGACGTTATTTTTTAAATGCTATTTTAAAAGTATTTTTAAGCCGAACTATTGGTTTCCCAAATCGTTGCCAGTCAAACGACTTCCGAATTTAGCAAAAGCTACACGACTCTACTGCCAGGCTGGGTTAGCCGATAGATCATTCGGCCGCATCTAATCGTCTGGAGTCCGACATAATCACCGTGGCATTTGGTTTCGCAGTCTCTCCTCACCAGAGGAAGAAAATACCGCAACGCTTTTTTTTCTAAGGAAAAAATTCTGTAATTTCATTTAGTACAGCGAGGGCATAGTGATAGCGAGAAGTGAAGACGTAATTCCTCGGATGATTCTGTTTGGCCATATATATATATATATATACAAGCAAAGCGTATCAATTTTTAAATGTATGCATAGTATGAATTTGTTTCGTCTATAGCAGAACATCATTAAAAACCAATGAAATACTAAAAATCTTAGCAGAATTTTAAAGTATTATACAGTGCGTTGAGGCGACATAAGGTTTTGTATCTTGGGAATCAAACTCTGACTAACTATCTATAAAATGCAATTTACATACACAGTTCAAATGTATGTACGTGTGTAATTCTTTAACAATGAGATTATAAGTTGGTTAATCAGGTCGCTACACTTAAGGTTATGCATGCTTAGCTTATGAGTTAGAGTTTTCGTGAAATCGACGCAGACTAGTCCTCTACTGGACTTTCATAAACGGTTATGACTGTGACACTACTGACAACATTAACGATCTATAACAAAGAACAAAATCAGAGTTTTAGATTAAAAAAAAAAACAAACTCTTGTTCTTTTGAAGTTTTTGATCCCTATTGATTATATAGTTTCAACTTTAAAAACTTGATAAATTAAAACGTTAATAAATATAAGTCATGGTAAGATAAGTAAAAAGTAACCCAACTTAAGGATATGAAATTTGATCACATTTTATACAATTATTCTTTTAATCAATTTTATTCATTTTAGTCCTGGTCACATTCATCATCACAGCTCATATACGTCCCCACCGAGGGGCTCGAGCCTACCCTTACGTTAGGGCGATTAGGCCTTAGTCTACCACGCTAGCCCAGTGCGGTTTGGTTGACTGCGTACACCTTTGAATCGCTTCGTAGATGTACGCAGGTTTCCTCACGATGTTTTCCTTCACCGTACGAGCGTCGGATAAATGTACATATGAAATTCGGAACGAAAAACACATTAGTACACGGTGGGGATTAGATCACGGGCCTCCCGATTCTATGCGGCACACAAATCAGTGCCGAAACCACAGCGCCACCGACGCTCATTACAATATATTTTATGAAAATTTAAATCACATAAATAATATAGCAGTATCTCTAGTTAGTTCACAGTTGATATTGTATGCCATTATTGTCTGTATCCAATTATACGCAATGATTGACTTTACGTTTTGGATTTGATACACTATCATTCAAATATATAATCTAGTAGCCTAGAGCCTGTATTCTTAAAAGCCATTTCGTCATACATCTCGCTCCAACATTAAATTACTCTGTGCACGTATTTTATATAAAATATCGAATTTTGTGTTCAGAGTAAAGGATTTGGTCGGGCTGATCATCAGGCTGGTCAAATACGCTGAAGAGGATTTTTAAGAAATGCATTCATGGAGTCACTCTTTGTAGATTCAATTATCTTGGTCTTATTTTTAGTGTCATATAACGTATCGCCTCCATATATTAAACCATTCCATGCATAAAGTTTTCTTATTTGAGTGATAACTAAAATGCTATATCGGTAGTGTTGTTATTACAGTGTTATAACGATGTGTATATAACGGAAAAGACAAAATGTATGGAGATAACATCAGGTAACGATAAGTCACGTGACATCTCCATACATTTCTTTCCGCAGTGACTGAACGCTAATGCTAAGTGGCATTTGTCTAGGCCATCAGGCCAGCTAAGGAAAACGAAAAAAGACCATTAAAAAATGTAATGTATTATTAAAGAAATGAAACTTGACTTGAGTTGGAAAATAATAATTATATTAAAATATTTCTTAACAGATTTTGAAAAAAAAAATTGACCTAATTGCCGCTGGTTTTATAATCTATGTATAAAATTTCGTGGAATAATAGCAATAATTATATAGTCTTTATAAATTTATGATAGCAACCCTGATAAGTCAGTAACCCCCTCCCCCACTAAAAATGTCTGCTCAGAAAGACTCGAAAAATAAATTTTGTAGAAAGAAATGATATATCTAAATATATATAAATAGTAATATTGCAATTAACAGGTAAACAATTTCTCTTGCATCATGTATTATTTAAAAAAGTGTTTATGATGAGTCATTGAACTGTTTTTGCATAACAATCGATAGATTAATTTAGGTTAAGATTTGTGATATTGTATTCGCAACAATACTTTAATAATTGTGTGCACAAACTCTGGATTGCGCTCTAATTTTGCTTCACGCAAGTACAAATAATATTGTTTATTTTTAGTTTCGATACGGAAATGTATTGGTGTCATGGGCTTTTATAGTTTTTTTTGTGAAATTATAAGTCGTTCATAGGGTTGCGAAAGTGCTCTGGTATTGAATGACACCCGCAACCTTGTGTCTAGGAAATAGAAAGCAATTATAGTTTATTCAATTCAGTTAGACAATAGGGAAATAATTTTAATGCCCATTTAGTTACAATTTAAGACTATCAGTATATTTGACTACACATGTATTAGTTTCCTTCCTTATTTATTTGTGTTGGACTTTTGTAATAGTAGTTTTTTTAATTTAATATAACTCAAGACAATACTTGCAAATTTCTCACATGGATCACTGTTATAATGACTTTTTAATTTGTATTAGCATTAGGCTTAATATTAATAATAGATTCAAATCATGTATTTGTTTTGACTTACATTTGCTATGCTTTGTATGTAATTAATGCCATTTGAAGCCAGTTGATATACTTAAACAGTCAATAACAGACCATTTAATTAATACCAATATTTCTTTTCAAATATGTATAAATATAATATGTTTACTGGACTTATTTATTTTTATAAAATTTTACATATTTATTTAAAGTTAATTGAATGTTCATGTCTATTCAAATGATTTTTATACAACACATTTCACTGTCCAACAACTGATTGCAATTTAATGACACTTAGTCAGTACTATTTAATCAGAATTTCATAATATAGACAGTAGAGTCAGGGTATACAAAAAAGAATAGGTCTCTCTGAGACAAGTTCTACCTTAATTTTATAATTAAATTTTTGAAAATTGTTTAAGTAGCATTTTGTAAAGGTTCTATTAGATAAATTGTTAAATACTTCTTAACTCTTGAGTAACAATTATACTGTCAGTTATATTCATAGTTCATTTCATCAACATTGTATTTTCAGATGGTTTAAATTCTCCAATACCTAATATTATATGTTACTACAAAAACAATGTTTTTTAACTACCTGCAATATTCAGTACCATATTTCAGATTAAAATTAAATCAGAACTAACACAATATTTTTATATATTGTTGATAAATATACACACACCTCATATTCTTCCAATTAAGATCTACCCGAAATCGAATCTACCCTGAGTTATGATATTTAGATAATATATTTAGGTTTTTAATAAGAGAATACATAAATTTTAAATTTATAACAGAACACTAGTACATATCAGATTTGAAACCAGAATTTACAATTAGTACTGAAACTCCCATTGACCCATTGATGCTATATATATATTGTATATTTTTTTAATCTTATTGATAATGAAAATTTTGTTTCAGATGTCCAAACACAGCAGCAAAACATGAATTTAAAACATCTGTGTAATTTGTATGCCTTAATTTTATAGTAGATTTTTTACTTGAATATTTTAGGACTAAGTGCAAGTGTTGGACATGAATTTATCGGTGTTTTAATAAGTGTGTGAAAAACTATCATCATTGCCAAAATGTCAGATGAGGAGGATTCTTCATCTGATCGAGCTCTTGTCTCCGCTAATAATGTCCCAGGTAATGTTATTAATTGCCTTATATAACTTTAATTTGCTTCAGTGACTAAAAGTTAATTAAATGCACCATACTACTTCATAATTGTAGTTTTGATAAATTAACATATTCATTTATTTCATCATTAAGTGTGACTATACATCAAACATATGCAGAATCTTGATATACAAAAATTTAATTTTAATGAAATTTAAATTGTTTCATTACTAGTGTTCAAGTAACAGTTTTGCCTATCATATATCAGATTTCCCATAGCGTAAATATGTTTATTATGTTTGGTTTGATTCAGGCATAGTCAATGTAATGAAGTCAGGCTCATTTTTTGTCATATTATCCAAGTCCAATTTTTATGCAATTATTTTCTGAAGTAAGAGTTCATCAAACAGAGTTCTTGTCTTTTTATGTTGTTGGTTGCAATTGATGATTGTAGTTACAAATTCAAGAAATTGCACCACCTTCTAGCTCTTTATCAGCCTGTTTGCCTAGTTTTGCATTGAAGTCTCCCATGACAGTAATGATTATAAAAAGTGTATTGACTAAGAAATATCCTCATATATTACTACCATTTCCTCGTTGGGTCGATGTTGGGGCATAAACTTCGTGTATTGTGAAGATTTTGAGTATTAAATATGCTTACCCTATTCAACATACTTCTGATTTGTGTTTTGTTGTTCATGACACTTATAGAAATTGAACCTGAAACCAACTTGGGACAGATTTCACCTTCTAAGAGGTGTTGCCAGATTTCAAGGCCCATGGTATCCTCACCCTCTCTTCGGATTTCCCACAGGCCCACAATACACCAGTATATCCTGTTCAATTGTCTCCTAAATTGCAGTAGCTTGCTTTGGTCCCCAGGGTATGTATGTTATAGGAAATATTGTAAAAGTCCATGTTGTTAATTATTTTAAAACAATTGTGAATCAGGAAATTTTACATACATAAAATAAAATTGTTATGATACTTATAAAAACTCTGGTATGACTGAATCTATTCAAATAGACCATATGAAATTTCATATTCTTGTTCAAACAAGCATTATAAATTTCCAATGCTGCGCTTAGTGCACTGCAAACTGTCTATGTGGTTAAATGTTTTTGTTTCACTTTCCTTAGTGTAACATTAATTTGTAATACAGAAGGATGTTGGTATGTTGAAATTTTACAAATTGTCAAATAATATTATTGAAATTTGAAAATAATTGAAAAATCCTACTACTATTATAAAGGCGAAAGTTTGCAAGTATGGATGTATGGATGTTTGTTACTCTTTCACGTAAAAACTACTGAATGGTTTTGAATGAAACTACCACAATATAGCTTATACATCAGAATAACACATAGGCTACAATTTTTGAGGTTTCTAATGTGAGGTCGTAAAAAAAACACGTTTTTTGCGCTTACATTGCAAACGCTAACTGAATCCTACAAGATAGATCAAAACAATTTACTACAGTATTGTACAACTTAAAAAGGTCTACAGTTACCGTATTTCTTACTTATTACTAGACTAGACGGGACGAACCTGAAGTCCACGCGAACGAAGTCGCGGGCAAAAGCTAGTAGAATAATATAGCCAATTTGAATTTTTGAACAATATGACAAACTGCCATTTATGTATCCATCCATTCAGGATAAATACACTTTATATTGCTAGAAGTTGAATTCTGGGTAAATACCTAGAATGCACCTTCTAGCAATTTAAAGCGCTATTTATAATAATTTAGTACAATACGTTTTTACATGTAAATAAAACAAAAACCAATAAGAGTGATTTGAAAATGTGCATATGAATACACATTTCGAGAACGTTTTACGAGCATTAATACCAGAATTTTTTAACTCTTCTAGATTTTATTTCATTGTCTAACAAATTAAAAATAGTCATTTTCTATTATGGTATCTATATGGTATTTGGACAACTATCCAAATACTATTACAACATGCTAAAAAATAATGTAATAATAAAATAGCTATACAATTACTACTATCAATTAGCATGCAATGAAGCAACTGCCGTGCACAAATACATTTCCTGACAAACTTCGCCTTAATATTTTCCGACGCCGAACTGCATTTTTCTATGCGCTCCTATCAAATTGACCTACAGCTATTAATTGACTGCAGCAATATCAGTTCACGTGACATGGGAAAGTGGCGTCGCGCGGCGCGCACTCGGTTATTGTTCTACGGTGTAGGATATCCTCCTCGTTTTAGCCACTGTTTCCTGTTGATTGTACTCTCATGCAGCTCAAGGCTTCGTGTTTAACGGTCTGTGGTTGCTGCGGATTATATTAAGTTATGTACAAATAATACGCGTCGACTTATTTCACCGAAATAAAAAATGATTTTTTACACAATCTGACTCCCATATTTAGAAAGTCGTGATTAATCGCCGTCGCAATATAAACATTGATGAACACACGGTTGTAAGTTAGATACATTTCGACCTTGAGATTGCCTCAATTCCCTACGTAATAACAGCTATTTTTGTAGTTCAAGTATTTACTTGACGGGCTTCAAAATATATTCGGTTTCAGACTTATAATTTCCAATATTAGATATGTAGTTGTATTCCATATTGATTTCACCGTTCCCATTTTATACATTGACTAACGAAAGACTTGGCTACATATCTTCCAAATATAATCACAACTAACTAACAAATTATTCTTGCTTATAGTGAAATCTTGTATCGAATATATTTATATTACCTAAACATATTCGAGCCTTATACGCTTATGCAAATCATCACTGGCATGAGTTAAAGTAGGTATGCGTGATATAAACAATGTTCGCAATCAGAATATGTAGCGATGGCTTTTAGCTATGTGGATAGGATTGCTATCTCTAAAACTACTAGGACTAATTATTATGAAACCCAAGGCATTTTTTTATAGCCAAATGAGTTAAAAAATTAGGGATTGGAGAGTTATCTCCTGCGCTACAGTCTGTCATGGCTGTGGTCAGTGTAACGTCTAAGTCTGATCAACATGAATAAGCGGTCATAATCGGTCAGACAAGTCCGGCAAAATCTGGACAGATGGCTGGAATACGTGAGAAATGGGACCTGTTAACGCAAAATAAACGAAAAACAACGATTTTGATTGATGATTTCTAAATAGCAACTAGAATATATTATCTATTCCCGACTGTCCATACTTATTAGAAAGAAGACAGATTTGTAACGAAAACAGACAAAGTTAAAAGTAAAGAATGCAGTGGAAATATTCCTTTGGGGCGGATAGTACTCGGTGGCCGAATGGTTAAGGCGCCAACACGGTATGTTGAAGACGAAGGTTAGAGTCCAATCCAAGTCGAATATATAGTTTGCATTTTTTCATACTTTTAAAATTCCCATACTTTTATCGTTCTAAAAGTTATTATTAGCTATCAGGTACCTACTTAAAAGAATCTAATGGTTTGTATTTTGGAATTTAAAGTTCTTCTTCTTCTTTTATTGTTGGCAATCTGCTATCTTACGACAACAATTCTGCCAGCTCTGTGTGTCTTTGGCTGGTTATATAAGACTGTCTATATTGTGTTAGCTGTCATGTGCTTAAATGAGTTTTAATTTTTCTTTTATATTTTATTATTTTTCTTTAATTGGGAATTGCTTGTGGGATACTATTATGGGTTAGTAATTAGGATCCATCCAGCTAAAACGAACACACTACAATAGAACATATATTTTTTCCAATTTACCATGAAAGTTTGATATTTTGGGCTTTGTCATAATTTGATGTTATGGAATTTAATAAATTTACAAATCAATAATATAGTTTTCCTTCAGAGTTAATGGTTAGTAAGGCATCAAAGTTGATGGGTAGCAGGATACTGAGTTTATGCAGGGTATCATACAGATTAAATTTTTGCTTATATCTAATACAATTAAAGAATATATGATCCAATGTGCCTTCCTCTATTCCACATTCACAAAGCGAGTTGTCTCTAATCCTGATTTTATGCAAAAAAAACTGGAGAGCAGGAGTGCCCTAAGGAATTTAAAGTTAATCTCTAAATGTTAGTGGAATCTCTCAAAACTGTGCTAATGATGTCACTGTCCACAGCACCGGGTGTCAAGCGCGTCAAGCAAATTGAGAGCATGTTCCTGTCCCGACGGCTGCAGGGCCCACGCGTTGGCCTCAGTGTGGAGACGCTGCTGGACGTGCTGCTGGTGCTGTACGACGAGTGCTGCAACAGCAGCCTGCGCAGGGAGAAGGCGGTCGCTGACTTTATACAATATGGTGACTGGATACCAATACACTGATGCACTAATCTTTCACACCTTCCCTGGCGTCCCTGCCAGAAGCATGCAGCAGCCCTCGGAGGCTGCTGGCGTTCTGGGAGGAACTGGGGTGGATGGAGTAGGAAGGAGGCAGACGCAGGAGAAGGACGCACAATAGCCCAATCATGAGGCTAAGTGCGTTGGAGTCCAGCCAAACTAACTAATCTTTCACACTGCATTCGTGAAAGACTTGTCTAAAGACGGTCTACATAATTTGCGCTATACTCCGTGCACTCATACATCGGGTTGCTTCTCTCTATTAGCTAAACACGCACATTAGGAATAATTTTGTCAAATAAAATTACAGATTGATGAATAATAAGTGATTAAGTAATTATTGACTTGCCTTAATCATCTGATTTGCTTAACAGATATAATCTATAAAGGTATTCGATCCATCTGAAAAACAAAAACTGTGCAACAAAGTTGATTTTGGGAAATCCGAAAGAGAAACGCCACCAAGCAAACACGAATAAGATATTTTTAATATTTTTAAGTAAAAATAAACCAATTATTTGTGAATTCTATTGGGAAGGCCAGGATTCTAGCCTGACATTTTTCTAAAGTATCTGTCGAATTTCATATGTACATTCTTTTTCTTCAATGTGTAATCTTCACATATAAAATAGTATTTAACATGATTTCTGTCATCGTGAAGAAATTCAAAGATGTATGTGAAGTGGACCAGTCTGCACTGTGATCAGCATTTAAGACTAAAGCTTAATTTCCCTAAAATTGTTAGGTACAGGCTCGTGCCTCTTTGTGAGAAAGGATATGTAGTGATTGAATGGATTCAAAGTCTTGAAACTCAATTTAAGTAAGATTGTTGTAACCCACAGTAAAACCAGTAGCCGCGGCGCTAAAGAGGCTGCGGTTGTCGCGAGACGATTTTGAGCTGGTGAAGGTGATCGGCCGCGGCGCCTTCGGAGAAGTCTGCGTAGTCAGGGCCTCCTTTATGCAGGTTAGTGAACTTTAAATCTTGGCAAAATATACTGTCCATAGTATAATGATGGACTCCACCAAAGTATTGAGCGATTGGTCTGTAATTTGATTCCCTATTATCAGTCTTCCTAGCTAGCGACATATTATTCGTAAGTTATGTTTATACCACAAATAACAATGCTATTTGTTATGTTACAATATATGGTGATAAGGTTATTTCTCGGCTGTTTTGAGTCCTAGTGAAGTTTTCCTTTAATACATTTTTCATGTATTGTATAAAATTGTAATAATCAAGTTACTCATTACCCGTAGTAAACTGTCCAACAACATATGATACATTTACTATTGAAGCGTTAAACAAACGGAGCAATATTAAATTCTCTCGTAATTTTTACATCGAAAGAAAACCCTATTTCCGTATCTGTGTTATTTAATTTTTTCCTTAATTTGCTACTAAACATCAGTCTTCTCCAATAACAGGGAATCGACGGTGGGGTGAACATGCCCGCGGTAACCGGCGGCACAGTCTCCACTACCACCGGGGAAAGGGTTTACGCTATGAAGATACTCAACAAATGGGAGATGCTCAAGGTAATGGAATTGAATGACATGCTAACAAACTCAAGAGTTTAAGGGATAGTATAGCTGAGTAGTAGAAAGCAGTAGTATATGACTGTTTCCTAATGTTTTAAATGATAATGCGAAACAATGGGCAATGAAAGGTTTTAATAATTCACAATAATACAGAGTTGGCCAAGTAACTTAACAACGTAACAACAAAGGCAATAGGATGTTATATAAATTATAATATGTCAAAGAGTAATTAAAAAATAGGCACATGACTTATATAAAATAGTAAAATAGTACTAGGTTTATAGTAGCGGCTCAGATAGTTTGTGACCTGGTCATAGCCAAGCCTTCCTTATTTATTAGCAACCTTAGTCTTGTAATCTTAATGTTGCTAAAATTTGGGGACTTAAAGTGACCCCTTCTCACCTTTACTGTCAGGCCTAATGCCTAACTATTGGCAGTGGCGACTATTATAGTTGTTTTGGGACTGGTTTGAGTTTTAATAGTTATTTATGCAACTGTTGTATAATCAGGGGTATTGAAACACGAATGTGGGTTTATCACACGAGGTCATGTATGCAACTGTTATAATACCTAATTATAACAGTTGCATACAAGACTATCTACAATCATGATGTGGATCCTCTATATAAGATTCTAAGAGGAACTATGTAAATTCAAGAAAAGTCTGATTGCGAAGCATGTAAAATAAACAAACCTTAATAAGTAAAAGAATTATTCTACAATTTATTGTTCTTTTCCAAAATTTTAGCAATCTGGTGGTGAAAATGTTATTGCATGAGAATGTTATTTTTTGAAATTCATAATATCACGCGTTTGGATGATATAATGATCATAATATCATTGAGTGTTTTAATGTTGGCAATAAGCTAATTGTTATAGGTTCTTTTATAGATAATTAATAGCATGATAGTAGATAATAGCTTTTTACAGTATGTTTTTCATTGTGTTACAGCGCGCGGGAACTGCTTGTTTTCAAGAGGAGCGCGATGTCCTAGTATTTGGCGACAGGCGATGGATCACCAACTTACATTATGCCTTCCAAGATGAACACAATTTGGTGAGTCCTACGCATATCATAAAAATAAACCCCTATGAAAGTGAAACTAACTGGTACCTTTCCAAAGTTTGTAAGTGGTAGTTAAGAGTTTAACATTAATTTTATTTGCCTTTAATATGCGAACACTACTTTCAGTATCTGGTGATGGACTACTACTGTGGTGGTGACCTTTTGACGCTCCTGTCGAAATTCGAGGATCGGTTACCAGAGGACATGGCAAAGTTCTATATCGCGGAGATGGTGCTGGCTGTGCAGAGCGTTCACGAGCTACGCTACGTGCATCGGTATGTTTGCCCAGGGAGCCAATTCTCAGTTCATGTGATTTGGTTTCGAATATGATATTATATCAAGCATCTTTTATCGAACGTAAATATCACAAAAATCTCCATTCACAGAGAAAATTGTATTCTCGGGTCTATTCGATATAAAATTCGATATCATGTCGATCACGAACGAACGGAGTGCAACCAAACTTGGCTGAAGGCCTAGAAGCCATGGCTGTTAAATATTTATAAGAAAATTTATTGAATGAAATAATGACATCGAAAATTTTTGTAATGTTTGGATGTTAGCTCATTTTTAGTTAGTTTAAAGAATATTAATTAGGAATTGAAGAAAAATTTTGTCGAAATATTAATTAATTATTTTTATCTAATTATTAATTCTATGTTTATAGTGATTCATTTAAATACACTATTTTTTTAACTTTTCTCATTACATTGAATATCATTTGTTTTTGAATTAGGTAGTTTATTTGTTATTTTAGAAACATATATAAAGCATTTACAAAACACCATAAACTACTTAAACCATTTACGCAACATCTGTAACATGCAAAAGAAACAGTTTGACAAATTAAAAAATATATTTCATTATATTTAATATAAAAATAATTATAAAAATTAATTATTACAATAAGAGGATTCAAAAGGAATACAAGAGTGAGAATCTTATTTTAATCTAAGTAAACTTATACAGTAGCTTTGACAGTTAGCAATATCACAGACAATATTTTTGTATCGGCTTCTGTAGAGCACTCGTTGCATATCAAGTGCTAACATTGGATAAATATCATGTTAATTCCAAATGTAGGGATTAGTTGTTATTAACTAATTTTATTCGTTTTTTTTTTCGATAAATATCGAGTTCGACATTATATCAAAGGAGTGAGAATTGGCTCCTTGTTTCATACATTTCTGAATCTTTGGACATTAATGACACCCGGAAATTACGACAATCCAAACCATATATTCATTGACTTCACTTACCTTTAATTAACATTATCTACCTAATAACTCTGCTATCTTGCATTATAAACAGTATAAAATTGCTATTTATAAAAAATGCTTCGAAGTTCTATAAAATAGTATATCACACATTTTTAATTTGTTCGACCTAAGACTTCAAAAATGTCTATATCTGAACATCTATACTGTCGATTCTACAGATTCAATGAAGTGTCTGAGTTAGTTAGTATTTTAGCACATAGATTCATGCTAGTATGTACTTTTCTGGAATTGATTAATTCGTTTTTAGATATTGAATGTTTGTCAAAGAACTTTTAATGTTTTTTAAATAGCTTCATATTTCATATACATAAACTTTGATGAGGCCTTCTTGACTAAAGCTCAGTATAGGAATAGAACTTATACAAATAACAAATATGGAAATATTACGCGTTTAATTATTTTTAGGAAACAACAGATTTTTTATTAAACTACAAAAAAAAATTTTAGCTTCTCAATTTCTAAAAATATTATTTTAAAACTGGGTCAATAATTATTAATTCAATGGCAAGCATAGTTGATATGTTAATTTACAATCTTTTAACTTAAAATATTCTTACACACAATAAAACACTTTCTATTTAGCTGCTTTTAGTTATGTGAATAATGGTGTATAGCACTGCAGCAAAGTGTTGTTTTTTGTACCATTGAAATCTTCACTATGATCAAGATTTTACGGAATCTTTCGCTAATACAAATTTATTAATGTACTTTCTCAAAAAAAAATCAGTCATATTAAACTCTATAAAATGTTTTATCTACTATCATTCTATTAATCCTCTATAAAATAACCTATAACAATTAGCTTATTGCCAACATTAAAAACTCAATGATATTATGATCATTATATCATCCAAACGCGTGATATTATAAATTTCAAAAAGGAACATTCTCATGCAATTACATTTTCACCACCAGATCACAAGAATTTTGAAAAAAGAACAATAAATTAACCATAAACATGCTTCGCAATTAGACTTTTCTTGAATTTACATGGTTCTTACAATACTGTACAACATTCTATGGTATGAGAATCTTTTATAGAGGATTGTAGATAAAGTCTTGTATGCAACTGTTATAATTAGTTATTAAAACACGAATGTGGGTTAATAGTATCACATGAATGCCCCTGATTATACAACAGTTGCATAAACAACTATTATAGAGCATTTATTTTTGAATATGATCCATATACGAGATACAATTTTATTTCTTATGGTATAACTGAATTTGATGACTTGTAATTATACATTAAATAATTATTAGAAAGCCTAAAATGTACATATAAATGAGCTAGTTTAGAAAAACATGAATGAACCTATTGTTCCACTTTTATTCCTCAGTAGAACCTTGTGATTATAATGTAACTATCTACCATATAATAATAATGAAGTAATATTTTCAGGGACATCAAACCAGATAATGTTCTGTTAGACGCTAGTGGTCATATTCGGTTAGCAGATTTTGGTTCATGTCTGAGGCTAGGTGATGATGGAAAGGTAAATATTTACTATTTATAATAATGTTATATAAAAAGACGACGTATACGCTTATTGTTTTTTTATTTTGTCACAGGTACAAAGTAATGTAGCAGTTGGCACTCCGGACTACATATCGCCAGAAATTTTGAGAGTAAGTAATCTTGCTAAATGGTTAATAATATAATTTTTCTTTAAATCCTATTATACTCTGTAGAGTACATAAAATATATTTATTTCTAATCTTTATAAATTAATATGACAAAAACCATAGTAATCATTGATCATTTATTTGTAAGAGAAATTATGATAACATATATGTCAAAATCTGATTTTATTTCACCTTCGTTATGTTTATAATATTTTGGGCCAACTTCGCTTGACAACTTTTTGCATTGATCTGGTATCAAAATTAAAAAATAAACAAATATTTTTTTATTTAATTTAGGCTTGCAAACAAGCCAGAACAACAAAAATGAACTGTTTAACTTTGTATGTGCTTACATCGCAACTATATCAATCGATGTATACTTTCATGTGTTTGAACCAGCATTACGATTGTAACGCGTTTATATCGCGACTACAGCACATTTGTATTGAGTAGTTGCTTAAAATAACTAAATAACTATGTTTAAAGAGTCTGAATGAAATATCTAGTTGACAATGTCATTAATTTCTTTTATTGTAGGCAATGGAGGATGGTCAAGGTCGTTATGGTCCAGAATGTGATTGGTGGTCTTTGGGTAAGTCTAATCCCTTATATTATGAATCGGCAGGTTACTCTGTGTAAAAATGTTCCAAACAGGTGAACCATTTATCATTAAATCTGTTAGGAGGATAGTTAGAGATTCGGGGAACGACAGGATAATTTTTATCACTATAAAATATATTTCCTACCTAGGAAATATATTTAGGAAAATCCATAAAAACAGCTGAACTCGGATATAAGTTGTTATATCCTAAAAATATATTTTACTAGCAGTCTGTAACTCGCAGTCTGGAAAAATGTTACAGTTTATTAATGGTGGTTGTGGCCTGAGGGAGGATGATTAAGGTTATTTATTTAATATGATTTCATTTAGTGTGATCAGTTATACATTAAAATATATGTAGATACATATATTTTAATGTATGACTATATATAACCAAAACTTTCAATTGAATTACTGTGTATTAATTATACACTCGTCTGTTTTCCGAAAAATGACACTATAATAAACTCCGACTTCATATTAGTCTGAGTTGTATTATATACAACAGAATCTAATTTTTATTAAAATAAAAATTATGACTAGCCTATAAAACGTTTCGTTTATCATAGTATATATTATGAGTACAGCAGCCGTTGAAGGTTTATTCAAATAATAGAGACGTGTAACATTTTTAGGTGTATGTATGTATGAGATGCTGTTCGGTGAAACACCATTTTATGCCGAGTCGTTGGTGGAGACGTACGGGAAGATTATGAACCACGCGCGGTCTTTCCACTGTCCTCCCGATGAACATGCCGCTCAGGTAATGTTTTTATTTAGCTATTAGAATTAGGTAGCTTGCGAGTTCAGGGTTTGGTGAAATTGGTGCGGAGGATATTTCCTCGGTTAGTGTATTAACCCCTATTAGAAATCTATTTTTAATAATAATTATTGTTTTTATAAAGTAAATAATAAGTAAAATGTTGTTCTTGATATCAACCCTTCCTTTAGTTTTTTGACCAATTTCAATATTTATATTGAAGCAGCTTTTACTATATTTTAATCTTAATTGTAAATTGACTCTTCGAAGCTTATTTTCTTATTAAAATTAGCATGCCTGTTGTCTTCTTATATAAAAATTTTAAACGATAACCCATTATTGAAAGACTGTGATTGTTTGAATTTGAATAGTTTATCATTTGTTTCAAAGGTATCTGAAGAAGCCAAAGATTTGATCAGACAGCTTATTTGTTCGTCGGAAAAAAGACTTGGAAGGAATGGCCTCGAAGACTTTAAGGTGAGTAAATCCAGTAAAACATACTTTGTCAACTAGTTGACGTCGTCTCTTTGTTATTAATTCTACGCGAAGTGTCTTTAAGTCTGTAAATAATATTTGTTTCTTTACGGCTGTTTAGAATCATGCGTGGTTCACGGGTCTAGATTGGGAGAATCTGCGAGAGATGCAAGCGCCGTTTGTCCCCGACGTGTCCAGTCCAACGGACACGTCCAACTTCGACGTCGATGACACGGATATCAGGTCAGACCGCAGTTCAGAAAAACAATGTCTTTTATTAATGCATCTGTCAATTTTTCAAGTTTCATTTTTATACATTGTTTACACCTTTCTGTACCGTAGTATGTACAGTACAGATGATACTTACTGATGTATAAGCTCGCCTAATTATTAATTTTTGCAATTATGTATTTCGCTGGAAGTGTTAATATCGGACAAAATTGGGTAGACGTCAATTTTTTAAATTCTATATATAATAAGAGTACTCTTTTAAGTGAGAAATATTGTAGAACCAACAGTACACCTGCACCTATTACTTTTGAAGATACATCGACACGTTTGCGGCGCTGTCGCGGGTCGCTCAAACACGCTCCATACTAAAAACACTGCAATCGTGACGTCATAACTATGTAAACTCGCCTAATTTGTATAAGCGTATAAACAAATTTTAAAATAACTTTGTTATTTGTGCGTTTATACGTATACTTTCTATATAGAATATTATAAAGGTAAAGATGTGGTTACAAAATGGCAAAAAAAATCCTGATGGCATGCTGGTATAAATAGTATGATTATACACATGTTAAACAAAGGCATCGAGAAAAATAAAACTAACTTGAGAGAAAAATTTATTCGGGAAAGTTTTGTCTTTAGTAAGACCCCATTTAGGAACACGAAGACAGAACCAAACACTTCCTAGGGAACTGCGCCAAATAATTGGAAAGTATTTTCAAAAACCCCTTGAAAACTTACAAGAACCGCCAGCAAAAAGGTCTAATACAATGCAAAGATGCTCACATTGTCCTAGACAAAAAGTTAGGAAGACTAGGCACATTTGTAAGAATGTACAAAGATGTAATGTAATACACAATATGTATGGAACATGCAAATTTTTTATTGCAATGACTGCGGAAACTTAGTGATTAGGATCTGATTCATTATGTTTGTTTATACTTTAAATAGTTAATAGTTAAAACTAGATATACCGTAGTTTAAAAAATTGAGAAGACTGTGATTGTAATATATGTCATTGGATTTCAGTACTTAAAAAAAAGACTGAATAGTTTATAATTTAATGAAAAAGTTGAGTTTTTGTACTTTTATTAATAAAAGTCTATTTTAATGTAAAAATTAAATTTAAACCAATTCTTTATTAGATATAAAAATATATCTATTAATATTTAACAAGCTGATAGAACAATTTTGCAGATTTTACTACCTTTTATAACTGGGGTATAGCAAACTCCACCTAGTATAGCTTGATGAGATTAGTCACTTAGTACACGGAAGGTTAAAACAAAATACGCAGAAATATTAAATCTAACTAATGTTGTGTTTATTCACTAAAATACCATTAAATGAGAGTGTAACGAATGAGCAACGAACAGTATGCGTCAAGCAGCTGCAAAAGTGTAGGTATGTATGTACTTAATCCATACTTATATACTTTAATATTACAAATGCTAAAGTAACTCTGACTGTCTGTCTGTAGCTTACTTGTTTATTAACTAATGCAAAAAAAAATGGAAAGGGGATGAAACATTGAAATGAAAATTTGACATTTTTAAAACCAGAACATTGAAACTGAGCTGTTGATAAGATTTCCAAAAAATATAACATTAAAAAAACTACTATGGGAAAATGTCTGATTCCTGTGGGAAAATCTGATAAAAACAGCTAAACGTATTCTGATGTAATTTGGTACGGAGATGGTTAGAGACCCGGAGAAAACATAAAATCATTTTCAAAGCCGGAAAGATATATTCAGATATCGATATCGGATATTATTCAGAAATGGTGATACTTATCCAACCAGAAAGCCACTATTTAACTAAAAACACGCAACTTACAATGCGGTAAGATATAAAGAAATAATTATTGGTAATAAATTATTACAAAATTACGGTTCTTTTTTCATAATTAATTGAAATGTGAAAATGTTCAACCCTAGGTAGTCTCGTGGGACTACACACGCTGGCGGAGTGCCCCGCGTGGGCCTCCGAGCGCCGAGTCTTGGTCGCAGAGATCGGGCGAGATCTATCTCCGCCGGCATTGATTGCGGCAATGCTGACGGGCGAGGGAGGTTGGAGGGCTGTGGCCTCCTTCTGTGAAGCAGTGATGCTCCAGAAGGAGGCCGCCGAGCGGGGTCGGGAGATGGCCGATCCCGCTCGAAGAAGGCGGCGCCGGGCTCGGTAGCACAGCTGCGGCGCCGCCGCGGGTCGCCGGCGGGCGCGAGGAAATCGCGACTGCTTCGGCGACCCGGGATGGACCACGCCCCTTCCGTGGCCGGGGGGTGTCGTCGGTGGAGGAGACCGGGGGAGGTAGTGTAGCCTCTCCCGAGGAGGGCTCCCCTCTAGGCAGGGGAGCGGAGGCTGGGGGTTCCTGGAAGTTGCTTGATGTTCCCGGGGGCTCCCTACATGCCTGAGGAAGGCCATCCCTGAGGTTTTTAGTGGGTAGGCCTCCCCCTTCTGGGGAGGAGAGCCCCACATAACCGCCGGCTCGCCACAGCCGGGGTATGCAATTTAATGCATTTTCCTCAGGGAAACAAAAAAAAAAAAAAGGTAGTCTCGTAGGAAGTCCCCGCGTGACTACTGCGGCCGTACGAGCGAGACTACAGCGGGAACTTTGAAATTGTACAATTTTAAAACATGAAAATATAAATTAAATAATGATCAAATCTTAAAAATTATACTTACAAATGAAAGGTGACGCCATCTTTTCGCAAACTAAATTTTTAGATTATTTTTTACATGTAAAAACAGCACAGGAAGGCTTTTTTGTGGGAGCTCTGATCGCCACGTTGTTTTGAATATTGTGTTTAAAAATGGCGGCTCAACTAGTTTTATATAACGTACAAGCATCCGATGCTTGTGCATTTGGCAGAGGGGAAATGCAGGCAAAGGCTACTCCAGTTGTTCCTTGTTTCCTCCGAGGTTTATAGGTATACTTTCTATATAAAAAATGTTACATTTAATGTGAGAATGCTAGAAATATTTTCATTTCATTAGAATTACGTAAATAATAATTGCTCATTTTTTAGAAATCTAAAAACAATATAAATTAATCATTAAACTGAAATTTCTATATTGACTTACTTTCATGAGATATAAATTGCTCAAATCAGATAATTATAGTATAAAAACGGCCATAATCAGTTGTAGTCGTCTACCCTATTGTAGAAGATTTTAGATATTATCGCAACTGTTTAAATGAGCGCATTATAAATGTATACCTGATCAAAATGTATCATGTGGTCTATACTTGTCTAAATAAGTTTTCATAATGGGTAGGATACCATCAAATTTTGAATTTGAACACTTTGGGTGAACATGTCAGCCTCATAGGAATAATCACATTTTACATAACATACACGCTTTACACATACACAATTGTTATATACACAAATATTAGTTTGCCTTCTCAAAGGACAAGCAAACAAACATGTATAATTTTATGGCTAAGCTGGACAATGGTTCCGTCAGCAAACAATTTATATTGCCATTAGCCAGATCCATTCCCACGAGGAGTCCTTCTCTTAGCTCAGAGTTTCGGGCACATTCCAACAACATGTGATAAACATCATCGATCCCAGAACAAAGCTGGTTATCGCACAAAGGTGAGGATTTCACACCAACAAGATGATAAAACTTGTTTGTTGGTACATGCCCAGACCGTAATCGGAAAGCAGAAACTAAAAGCTTTCTAGTAAGATTGGATGAGTCACTGTCAAACCAAGGATTGCCATGTAGGTTTATCCTGGATTGTACCATACCAAACTCCAACGCCTCTGACCATGGTCTCCCCAAAATGATATTCCCATTTTTCCAAACATCTTTGCACGATACCATCTAAGACAGTTTCCTTTGCAAGACCATCTGCAGCCTCATTACCAAGTAACCCGACGTGGGACACTGTTTATTACTTGATTTTACTATTTGACGATGACTGTAAGAGATAATTGTATAGTCAGTAGCCCGTACACAATGTGTTTGGATTGCAATCCGGCTTCATTTTCAGTCCGGCCGGATTGATTAAATCAAGTAGATTTTCGCTTTTTAGTACAAAATAAGTGAGTTAATCAAGTGTCATTGCACTTATATGTAGGTAGTTTATAAAAAATAAATCACATATATAAAATCGACTTTATTTCCTAACCAATGTTAAGACAAATATACAACAAGAAAACAATTAAAATTTAGTACACTACTAAGGTAACTAGTAATAATTTTGCGACGTAACGAGTAGCTCAGTCTTTCTAGATTTCACTTTCACAGATAGATCAATTTATAAGTAACAATATTAATTGTCAAGTAACTATAATATCTAATAGATACTGAAATCAGATAAAAATCATTATTAAAGTATTTGAGAATACTAACAAACAAGTGTTATAGGTATTTATGATTATGACAGATACCATCACGATTACTAACTGCTAGCACCGGATCCGGTAACCATTAAATGATGCCGGATCCGGCGGATTACCGGATCCGTTTTGCGGGATTGCAATGGCTAGTTGTCATTCGGTAGGCTGTCGGAAGCGGTGCCGCCCCCGCCCCCGTCGTCGGCGTTCGCGGGGCTGCACCTGCCGTTCGTGGGGTTCACGTTCACGGCGGGCTCCGCGCTCAGCGACCTCGGCGTGGGCGCGCCGCCGCCGCCGCTCAGCCCCGCCAAGAACGCGCCCACCTTGCTGCACCTGCACCCCGTAAGTTGGCCGCGCTACTTTTACGTGTTTTGTAAGGGGGTTGGCAATTTGTCTTTATGCTTAGCTGTTTATCAAAATTCTAATATAGTATTATGTGTTTAAAAGAATGAAGTGTGCTGTCATTATATTTTAGATATATTTGATGAAGATGTTTGGAGTTTTTGGGAGCTTAAGTTTTATAGAATAATTATTTGATAAAGTTTTATAATTTAACTATGTAAAAGTATGATTGAAGTATATTGTGTGAGTGTAATGATTAGTTTGCTTTATGATCGGCGCCAACGCTCATTTGACTACAAATTCGTCCATTATATTCACATGCTGGAGCCTAAATGGTCACGCACAGTGCGGTTTCAACGTAATTTCCTTCCGCGCACGCTCCGATTGTGGAACGAGCTCCTTGCTGAGGCTTTCCCGGGGGATTACAGTATGGGGTTCTTCAAAAAGGGAGTAAATAGGTTTTTAAAAAGGTCGGCAAAGCGTTTGTGATGCCTCTGGTGTTGCAAGCGTCCATAGGCGACGGTGACTGCTTACCATCAGGCAGGCCGTAAGCCTTTTTGCTACCGTTGTAGTATAAAAAAAAAAAAAAATTAATGTAAGATAAAGCTCTATTTAAGCATGATGTGTGGTTGATTTTGTTGATACAAAATCAGGGTGTTTAGTGCGTAGGCCTTAGTTTACCACATAATCAGATTAATAGACCAACTTGTACAGTGTGTATTGGTCCATTGCACAAACGTCTCTTGAGGTTCTTAGCAAGCTTCTTCACGAAGTTTTGTTTCGTTGTACGAGCCGTCAATTAATTTACATGTTTAAATTGAAATTAAAAAAATACTTCGACTTCCCAAATAGTTGTCTGAGCAATTAGTGGTCCAGCGAGCCACTGATGCTTAGAATATTCATCATCCAGATCACATATAAGTTATGTAATCTAGAAGATTATACCTAGACTTACTATATATTAATGATATGTAAACATTTAAAATGCAACAAACTCAACACAGATTGTAAAATATGAATGAGCTTAATTTACATTCTTCTAACTACAATGAATATATACCTACCATATAGAGAGATAACAAACTAGAGTTTCTCTGCGAGGATTCTCGAATCGAGAATTTCCGAGAAATTCTCGATTCGTGAATCCTCGCAGAATGTATAACTGCTCCAAAAGTTAGCCCACTAGGTATATTTATTATTTAGGAAATAAGCTTTCAAAAATACGAGGGTCTTTAAAGCATTATCTGATCGGTTTCGTATTAAGTTTTAAAAATTTTTGACTTAATTTTTCGATTTCTCGACCACTTTTTTCTCGTCTCAAGTAAGGCAATTACTTGAGACGAGAAAAAAGTGAATACCTAGTGGGCTAACTTTTGGAGCAGTTTCCTCTTTAAATTATGATTATATTTAGTCTGATTATTAATTATTTATTAGATTCTTAAGTATACTTACGTAACAAAAAGTCTATATATAACAAAATATTGAAAATTTATATTGAGAAGTTGGTCTAATTAAGTTACCTGTACCTTATTGTTATTCATTGTAATTGTAAAGCTAGTCTGATTGTTTGATTTGTATACCTAACTCTAAAACTGTCGTTTCAATTATACATTTTAATAGAAAACTTTGTAGTACAGACTGTAGTAAATTATATAGTATGTAATGTAAGGTACTAAAAATTATATTGTGGTGACATGATGGCATTGTTTTTAGAAGATATTTAATTTGTTTTTCCCAAAGATGAAGACTATTTAGTCTTAAAATTGTGTGTAGAAATAATGACAAAAGATCTCGCTAGATTATATTTCGTTTAATAAAATTTTTATACAATTACTTAAGTTAAAGTCAAATGAAACTAATAATAAATGTTGTTGATTGATAAATGTTGTTGAATATTGCATAAAAAGCGTAGTTTTATTGTTAAAACACACATATTTTTAAAGATTTCCATATTTCTTAACAACCCGAGAATCCTCGAGAAATAGTGGTCGAGAATTCTCTTGCTCCGAGAAATAAACAAGCTCGTGAATTGAGAAACCCTATAACAAACTAACCAGAAACTGAATTTAGGCTCCATCAAATGCGGGAGACAGGGCCGTGCTCAAAGCGCTAGAAAGGGAAAACGCTCTGCTCGCCCAAACCATCGCAGAGCTGAGGGCGGGGGGGATGGCACTGGACGCTGGAAACGGTGAGTTATACATTTAGTATAAAATTGAATTGTTATGAGAAACAGAAAGGGCCCATTCACACAATTCAATTAGGTTCCTTCAACTGTCTATGAACCTGAATCTTAACAGTTACCATCTATCATAAGAACGATTTTAACGCTCGTTATTATAAATAGTTTTATTCATTCGTAAATAGTAATAATGTTGGAGTTTTTAGACCTAAAATATAACATCTTTTGTTTATCTAAAATGTATATTAATATGACAGTGTAAAGTAGTAAAAAGATTTTAACAAATCTTTTGTTTTAAAATTTAGCATCAGAACAGTTAGTCTAGTATTGATTGGCGCTAGTGCTTCATGCTTTCTTACCCTTATTTATTTTATTTATGGTGTTCGCGTATGCGTGATATTTACGTACGTACCTTATTTAATTAAATCAAGTATATAATAAATGTATTGTAGATTGAGAGGATAAAAAATCTTAAGGAAAGTCAAGGGCAATAAAATTAAATTCATAGTATCAAGTTAAAGCTCATGTTGGTGGAGTAATTTTAAATTTTCTCTCCCCTCTTAGTGTATACAACTTCTGTCTTTCCCCTACTATTGAATTTTATTTAATGTTTAATAATAAAAGCAAAAAAATCCAGCAAATTGTTAAATAACATGTTTGGATTTGCTTGCGTAAATCAGTATAAACCATTAGTCGAAATATATTAAGAATAGATATTTATATCTTTTGCAGAAGATCTGATCCAGCTTAAAGATGAACTGGCAACACTGTCCAAGAGGAACACTGACTTGGAGGCCCAAGTGAAATGCTACGAACAGCTCAAAAGCGGTGTCACTGCGCAGGTACTGTCTGATATCAACTAAGTTTGATGCTGGTATTGGTGCTTTCTCTTTCTCACACTATAGTGGAAACAAGGTTGGTAACTGTTTGGGGTTTTGACCACTGTACCCGAGAACACACAAAACTTAACTACAGTTCTGACACACGAACATGGCAGTTAGGGAAGATATCACGCATACCATCTTTAGTTTCAGTGCTGCACAAGTGCATCTCGATTGCAATTATTAATTTCCTCCACATTACAACTTTTGTATTTAAAATCAAAGTTTATTTATAATATTCTGTCGCAGTTTGCTCATGCCATCTTATTTCATAGCTAGATAATGTGAGCTTTTATATCTGTATATTTTTCCCATACCCGCCCGCTCTGCTCTAGTGACATGGCGAGTGAAATACGATCTGAGCGATTTATCATCAAATGACGGTTAGTCTGTGATATATTGTTTTATCTTATCGTGTTTCTATAGCAACGCTAAAGGTATCAACAACTTGGCGGGAGACGTCTTCAATCTTTTGCTTCTAGTGTCTATGCTCAGCAGTGGGTTAAAATAATTGAAATTATATTTTTTGTTTATAAACACAGGACGTCACTCAAGTACCACAAGAGTTAACGACGCGGTTGCGCGACCTTGAGATGGCCATCTCAAACCTCACCACAGAGAAAGAAGACCTTATCAAAGACAAAACTGACACGCTAGAGAAGCTCAAATTGCAGGTTAGTCAGTTAATAGGGATAGGATACAACAAGATAGGGTGAAAATGCATGTACTGAATTAAATTTGATCATCTGATTTCTTACAAATATTTATTTTTCAATTATTTGAACGTTTGTGAAGTAATGTTTTATTTTCTTGTTTTCTACGATTCATTTTGAAATATAGATTAGTGATTGCAATCCGGCGTCATTTTCAGTCCGGCCGGATACGACTAGATTCCCATCAATCCGGATTGATTAAATCAAGATGATTTTCACTTTTTAGTACAAAATAAGTGAGTTAATCAAGTGTCACTGCACTTATATGTAGGTAGTTTATAAAAAATAAATCACAAATATATAAAATCGGCTTTATTTCCTAACCTATGTTAATACAAATATTCAACAAGAAAACAATTATTTAGTAGTGTAGGTAAACTAGTAATAATTTTACGACGTAACGAGTAGCTCAGTCTTTCTAGATTTCACTTTCACAGATAGATCAATTTATAAGTAACAATATTAATTGTCAAGTAACTATAATATCTAATAGATACAATTAACCTTACGTAATTAACTGAAATGAGATCAAAATCATTATTAAAGTATTTGAGAATGCTAACAAACAAGTCTTATTGGGTATTTATGATTATGACAGATACTATCATGATTACTAACTGCTAGCACCGGATCCGGTCACCGGATCCAGTATATTGGTACCGGATCCGGTAACCATTAAATGTTGCCGGATCCGTTTTTCCGGATTGCAATACCTACTGTAGATAGATGGTTTTATTTATCATAATTTATATAGAGTGAAAGAGTAAATATAATGTAATTATATATCGATTTAATGTTTAATTAATTTAGATTAATTAATTGCTTACAAATGAACAGGACAAGGAGCTCCAGGATGCGGTCGCCCAGCGCAAACTGGCCATGGCCGAGTACAACGAGGTGACGGACAAACTCTCCGAACTGAGGCAACAGAAACAAAAGCTGTCACGGCAGGTAAGACAGATACACATTTTATGAAGTTAATAAAATTCAGTCCATTCCACTCTATCGTTTCCTTGCGTGCTAAGTCATTCCAAGATAGAGAATTATCATATCGACGGTTAAAAGGGCATAAGCGACATTTTGGTCAACAGCTAGTTTTAGCTAACAGATGAAAATTCTGGTCTTTTTTGGTACTTTAAATAACGTCAAATCACTAAAACTAAGAATACCAGTAACTGTTCCATTTGTATCTGATTTTATAGCTGTTTCACTTTTCAAAATATCTTAATAAATGACGGAATAACGGCTCTCCTGAACATTTTATTTTTTGTCGCTTATCCCTAATTTCCTTTTAACCGTCGATATGTATTCCTTATTACGATCGATTGACATTTGAATTGTGAATTTCCGTAGGCTTGAAACAATGCTAGCTATAAATTGGATCCGTATCATGACATAGTGAAATAATACCAACGGCCACATTCATCACCATTGTGTTAGCTTAGGGCTGTCACTTCGCTGTCTTTGAAATGAAAATGATTTAAGATTATCCGAGATATGGTTGATAAGATCAATCATTAGTTTGGTTAACTCAAAATTTATACAATATGGGTGCTATTCGGCGCCAATATCAAGTGTAAAAACACAATCGAATTTAGTTCAAGATAAAAACAAAAAAGCATCTGGGTTTTAATTGAGGTTTACGCCTCCTAGCACGACCACCGAAACGTGGTGTATTAAAGTGGTTGTCATTTTTTTTCCAATAGTCCAGTAGTAGTTAACCCGGCGGGAGGCGCGCCTAAAAAACAAACACAAAGAGGCGCCACCGGGTAAAAAATACCCAGAGATATATTGTCATATATATTTTTATATTTAACAGTATTAAAAAAAAACTAATTAATTAATAAATTTACTTTATATTGCTTTAATAAAACCAACCTTTTGTAAAAAAATACTTTTATTTACTTATAATTAGGTCTTTTCACTTATGTACTAATAAAATAATGTTTTTTTTTTATATCACATATTACAACCTTTTTTTTATTTAGATAGATTGTTTTTTTTAAACATGTTACATAATACTAATATGGAACTAATATTACGAAAAAAAAACAGAAAAGCATCCTGGCAACAAACGGTCAATGTCATAACAATTTGAACTTTTGTTAAAAAAAATCAATAAAAATTTACTCCCTTAGTAGGAACTTCAAACATACATAATTTTATTCGCGTTCTTCATAATAATGAATTCCCACAAATTGGTGTTGTGTGTTCTTTGCAGATTTTAGAAAAACAAAATTTGCAGGTAGTTTTAGTTTTACGATCTTTTTTCCATGTACAAACTGAGCAACGCGACGACGAAGTTGAGGTTGCCGTTTGTACAGCATCAGACGCTGGTTCTTCAAATCCAATCACTAATTCTATGTTTTTTTTTTAATTTCTTTTGGCAGGCTAGATACTAGTTTCCTCTGCTTGACAAGAGGTAAGCACAGCGCTAGGGCTAGTTCTTTTAGACAGTCTCGACGAGGATCACAGATTTGGCCAAGCTAAATCCAAATCTAATAGTAGCAATTCATATAATACTTCCTGTTCCATCTAATGCCCATAAATCTTTAGTGTTCAAATGTGCACCCCGGACTCTTCCAATATAGTATAGTAAGCCAAAAAGAGCACGAAGTTCAATTTCATTTGTCGACTTGCTGTCCCTGACACGATTATACTTTTACTTTTGCTTTTCAATATAGATGTTTGCGTATGTGACTATTTTTGTAATATACTCTGGAGGGAAAATATAATTCCAAGCCTCAATTATAGAAGAACAGTTCCTTCCTTCTCGGATAGGGCTAGGAACAGTTAGAACTATATTGTGAGCTCGAGTTCTAACATTCTGTGGTGGTGTACAAACTTGCCACTTCGTTATATTATCTTTGCCCGTGAACTCCCCACGTCGCAGAAACTGTAATGAGATATCTTCTAAATAATCATGGGATATCTTCTAAATAATCATGGGATACCTGAAGATCTCGCCAATTCCGAACTCCAAGTGGTTGAGCAAGCGGTGGTAACGGTAACTCATGTGATTGATGATCATAAAGATCCGTATCTTCTTCAGAATCAGTCTCGTGAATACTGACATTTTCTACATCTTCGATCTCAGAACATGATGATTCGTATTCTGCTTCTAATACGTCCAATATTGCTTCTTCTTGCAAAAAACGTGACATTTTCGACCTAAAATTATAAACAAAACACTAATAATACATTTTAATTACACTAAAAAAAGTGATACACAAAAGGTCGCAACCGGGTAAAAAATACCCATACTCACTTTGAACGTCCGTCCTGGTCGCGCCGCACGGGCAAACTGATCAACACCCTGCACGCGCCTTGCTGCTTCCTATCCCGAGAGCAGGGTTCCCAACATAGGGGTTTTCCCCCTAGATTTAGGGGCTAAATAAGTGAGATGGGATTTTTTTAGGGACTTGAAATTTTTAGGGATTTTTTGACTCTTTATATTTTTAATTTTTTTTTAAGATAAATTTAAAAATGGCTCTCGTGTGAATCAATGTAGCCAACAAAAACATTAATATTTATTTCTTGACCTACCGACTTATAACATCTAGTTCGTAATTCTACAACCACTCTGTGGTAACTATTTAAAATAAATAAATATATTTAAAATAATATAAAAGTTACGTTTTTAAAAGTTACCTTTCCCTCAAATTGAAATTAGTTCCCCACTCTAACTGGCTATTGGCTACAAATCTCTTAATTACGCCTCTGAATGTCCGTTTTTAAAAGTTACGCTACGAAAGCGTAACTGTATAGAGCGTCTACTGTAAATATTTTTTAGGGGGACAACTCAATAATTAAGGCGATTTTAGGGGTTTTGACACAAACTTTAGGGATAAATATTTTTGAGAGTTGGAACACTGCCCGAGAGGTACCTAGATCGACGAAAACCTGACGTAACTTGTTAAAGAAATATTAGCCTTAGAAACCAGACTATGGGTATTTTTTACCCGGTAGCGCCCCTCGCGGGTTAAAGGTCCAATAGGGAATTAATCTCTTTTTTGAAAAGAATCTTAATTTGATCCTTGCGTGTCAGTAAACTATATAGTAAAAATATAAAAATTTTATACACTCGTTAAATACTATAAAAATTGCATTAAAATTTAATATTTTCAAATTTCGCGCGTAATTAGACGAAGGCGCCGCACGAGTTGTTACTCTGTAGCGATAACGTCAATACGGCATGTAAATAATAAACAAAGCTCTATGTTTGATGCTATGTATTATTATATTCATAATTTAATTAAAAATGAGTGATATATAAACAACTAATAAAAGAGTAATACTGACGTCGATGTTTTAATACTCCGTAACTCGGCAGAACAAAAGTCGGGATTTGCAGCAAAGAATTTTCCGACCATTAATGCATTTATTTTTGGTAAATTCGGACTATCTCCTTTTACAAAACTGCTTTCCATAGTGTGATTCACGTGCGATTTCAATTTAACTTACGTATTTATAACGTTCTCTTACATTAAAAAAGCAACCTACAAACTTCTTTTTTTATTGTTTTGCGGCTTTATACGTACTATGATTCATAATGATATTGACACGCATAAGTTTACAATACCTTATGACGTCACGACATAGCGGCCTATGTTTCGCTCTTGTTTTACGTATAGATTAAAAAAGTGAATACTTTGAAACTAATTTTTATATTATTTTTGCTATTTTATGTACTTAACACTACTACCGACTATTTAATGCATAAGCTATCATAGTTATATGCTTTTAGATCTTTTCTAATATAGAGGGAAGTACCCTATTTGCTGTTAGCATTCTTGTGTGTTATTTGTATAAAATGCACAAGAGATATTATCGTTCAACCGTTTTTATAAAGTGATTTGGACCGCAGCCTTTACATTTGTATCTCTAAATTTTGTCTCACATATATAAAACAGGCTTTACTGTATGTTAACAAATCATAGCAATAAATCGCTTTATCATATTGTGTTTCGGTGATCATGACTCTAGAGGTAAAAGTAATAGGTATTGTTTTGTCATTATTTTGGATACGTAAAATCTACGTACTGGCTTACAATAAAAAGAAAGGATTAGAAGTACATGTCTCAATTGGATGGGTGTCAATTGGTTTCAGGGTTGACGAAATAGAATAACAAGACTAGCTTTTTGTACGTTGAAAATTGAATAATGCACTGACGTGATTGTTTACTAGCAGTGTTTTGTTATTGTATCGGTTGTATAATAATTTGCTTTATTAACAATTTTCCCGGCCTTCATTATCTCGTAACGTAGCATGATTAAGGAGCAGCACGAACATATATGATACACGTATACAGTACTTAAGCAGGTCAGGCGACGGAAATATACGTGCGCTCGCCGTAGACCGCGAGTCGCTCTACAAATTCATTGCAATAAATGTGTAATAAGATATAATTACGATTTTGCGTAATAAATGACTTTAAAAATATAGGCTACTGATCATTATTTTTAGGTATGAAAAATCAAGAAACATATTTCTTCTTGAAAATTTAAATATGTATGTATTTATGAAATATGGAACCACTCACTAAAAAGAAGGCTATTTCATAAGGAAAATAGAATGAAACATTTGAAATGGAGAGTGATTATAATTTGAACAAACTTACAAATTTTCCAAAGGGTCCAAAGTCTGAGCGATCTGTCAACGATCGTACGACGTTATCACCGGCTTGTATCGATGCTATGCATAAATATCTAAAATATGACTTAAGTCTGAAAGCTCAAAGGTCCTGTCCCTGAAGCTTAATTGTAATAATTTAAGAAATTCCTCGCAATTTCTGACGTCACAATATATTTGCAAAATTTGTCAATTTGAGTATAAACAAAATTTTGAATATATGTATACATCCTATATTGAAAAATGTTACATTTAATGTAAAAAAACTAAAAGTTAAAAAAAATCGTTTTATTCGGAAACAAAACGTTTTAAGTAAATATAACGAAAATAATTTCAGTTAGAAAAGAAAACATATTACGTGTTTATTTTGGCATACAGTTGAGATTTACTATTAATTTAGACACACTTAATTATAATTAGAACAGTATTTAATTTAGACAGTTATAATAATAACAACATTAACTTGAAGAAAACCACCCAATTTTATCGCAGAAATAAATGACATTACTGTATTTTGATAGATTATAGTGTTAAATCGCAACATATCGCGGCTGTGGTACAATTTTCTAGAAGAAATGATTTCAAGTAATCATAGTGAAATTATATTTTTTATTCTTATTTAACAGATTATTTATGTTTATACCTAAATGCGTACAGGTCCGCGATAAAGAGGAGGAATTGGAGGTGGCGATGCAAAAGATAGACGCGCTAAGGCAGGACATCCGAAGGTCTGACAAGGGCCGAAGGGAACTCGAGGCTCGACTCGACGCTGCTATTGCTGAGGCTACTAAGGTTTGTTCGTGTCTTGTGATTACTTAAAGCAGTCTAGGTAGATCCACAGGGATCCACAGGAGACTCGACGGGGGTCAACGTGCGCGTAAAAAAAATGAGGGTCCAGAATCGGAGGTGCATGAAAATTAATTTGTTTTCGATGCAATTGAAATGTTAGCATGATTTTTCCTATCAATATAAGCAGCAACTGCACCTGTTACCTATAAAAACTTACATATTGCATATTTAGTACTACTTATTCGATATTTAGATAGGTCTAGTCGTTACTTTTTTTTTCGAGATTTTGTAATTGGTGTAGGGTGTCCACTGGATGCAGCAAAATTTTTTAAGTAGTCTATGGGACAAATGAGTTTTAAAACCTCTGGTCTAGGTCTATACGTCAGTTTCGCAACTCCTGAAAAATGTACCACTGGGTGTTATCATATAATGTTACTATCATATTTAATATTGAAACCGACAAATAGTGCAGTTACATTGCTGCTTTATGAAGATAATTGTCGCATTGAATTTTAAAGAATCAGCAATATAACTACAGTATCGATCGAATCATATATTTATTTATCGGACCATTCTGTGGTGAAGGAAAATCCATATTCTTCACCTTCATATATATTGTATATCGATGGCGTTAATGGTTAACATATACATATTTAAATATGTATGTAAAATAGAACAATCTGTACAGGACCCGCGTGGTTTATGAAGGCATTTTCGCCTAACTCAGTATTTTTTGTACCAAATAAGCTAATTGCGGGTACTGATATTTTACAGCAGCAGTATATATTGTATGATTCTGGATTGCTATCTTGCTAGACGGCTCCGGTGTAATTCTTTATTTTTACCAGCTGTAATAAAAAACATACAAAAAAAAAATCTTTAGCATAAAAATCCTTTATTTTTGTTTTGTGTATGTGTGATAATGATCTTCAGCAGGCTACATCCTTACTAATATTATAAATCGGAGAGTGAGTTTGTTTGTTTGTTCCGCTTTCACGCCGTAACTACTGAACAGATTGCTTTGAAATTTTGCAGACGTAAAGATAAAAGTCCGGATTAAATAATAATAATACGTTTTATCCCGGAAAAATCGACAGATCCCACGGGATGCGCAATAAAGGCTTCGCTCAAAAACTACTGCACAGATTTTCATGCGGTTTTCATTAATGGACAGAGTGATTCTTCAGCAAGGTTTTGCGGTATTTTTCATCTCGGAAAAACGGATAGTCCCACGGGAAGCGCGATAAAACGTTCGCACCATAAACCGACTTCCGCGCATATGTAGCCCTTAACCCTCTATAGACCCAATCCCGAAATCCACGCGGGCGAAGCCGCGGGCAGAAAGCTAGTATCTCATAAATTTCGTTGCATAGGAACGCAAATTACGCGAAGAAACGTTACGGGCGCAGCGCGGAGAAGTGTCGAGTGGCACTCCGGCCGCCGACGTGGCGAGGTTGCAGCACGAGGTGGACGCTTTGGAGGTAACCATACAATTTATGCCAATATCCACCGTTTTACGTTTAAGAAACGATCTTGCAGCAGTGTATGCCTAATTAGGTATTTGCCATCTTAATGGTTAAACATAAAAGTTACACGATTTTCATTGGTTTAATCATGTGTGCTGTTTTTAAAATATAATTTAATTATTATTTTATTTCTAATAGGGTAGACGACTACAACTGATTATGGTCGTTTTTATACTATAATAATCTGATTTGAGCAATTTATATCTCATGAAAGTATGTCAATATAGAAATTTCTGTTAAATCTTTTATTTATATTGTTTTTAGATTTCTAATAAATGTGAAATTAAAACAGAACACATTTCTAGCATTCTCTCACATTAAATGTAACATTTTTTTATATAGAAAGTATACCTATAAACGTAGAAATGACAACATTATTTTGATATTTGTTTATTCGCTCATACAAATTAGGCGAGTTTACTTAATTATGACGTCACAAATGCAGTGCTTTTAGTATGGAGCGTTTTTGAGCAATCCGCGACAGCGCCGCAAACATGTCGATGTATCTTCAAAAGTAATAGGTGCAGGTATACTGTTGGTTCTACAATATTTCTCAGTTAAAGGAGTACTCTTATTACATATAGAATTCAAAAAATTGTCGTCTACTCATTTTAAAAAAAAAATCTGAGTACCACAGAACTCAATTACTTACTCGTTAACAGGATCGCGGTATTTTTAGAAGTTTATCAGTGTCCAAAAATGGGAATAGGTTATAAGACATATTACTGTATTAGCGTGCTACGAAGGCTTATAACTCAACTTCTATCTCCAAAAATGTGCATCTGCAAAAAACATTAATATGTGTCGGCTATCAAAACGCAGATGCAGTACAAGGAGTCGCTATCGCAACAACAGGCGCGGTATGCGGCAGAACTAAACGCGCTCAGAGACCAGCTACAGGAGACGGACGCCATGCGCAACGTGCTCAACCGGGAGGTGAGGCATGGGGCGGATTGCCTCTGTGATAATCACAAGTTAAATATTGTATTAAAATTGACCGCCACAAATTGTTTAATATGGTCTTAATTAAAAACTTAATCACAACAGGTGAGTGAAACCGATTCTCGAGTTATTTCTGATTGTTCAGAGGATGGGAAGATTAAAAAAAAATCACTAAACCTAGTCTAATTTAAAAAGTTATGTACATTTTGGATATTATTAAGCGCAATAGGGTAGACGACCACAACTGATTACGGCCGTTTTTATACTATAATTATCTGATTTGAGCAATTTATATCTAATGAAAATAAGTCAATATAGAAATAATAGTTTAATTTTAAATATATATTGTTTTTAGATTTATAAAAAATGAGCAATTATTATTTACGTAATTCTAATGAAACGAATACATTTCTAACATTTTCACATTAAATATAACGTTTTTTAAATATAAAGTATACGTATAAACGTACAAATAACAAAGTTATTTTAAAATTTGTTTATACGCTCATACAAATTAGGCGAGTTTACTTAGTTATGACGTCACGATTGCAGTGTTTGCACCACATACTGTTGGTTCTACAATATTTCTCACTTAAAAGAGTACTCTTATTATGTATAGAATTTAAAAAATTGTCGTCTACCCAATTCTTCAATGTTGTCTGAAAACAAAATTTTTGAAAAACCTTAATGTTGTCGTTTAGATTAAAGTAAAATTACTGTTAAAAGTAAATTTTACTCTAACTTTAATATTTAACTTTCGTTACTTTTTCCCGCAGTTACAAACATCAAAGGAGAAGTTGGAAAACCGTCGCCTGGAGCAACTGAGCGACACTGAGGACAAACAAATGCTCATCAACGAAAATAGAAAGCTGGCCAAAGATCTTGATTCGGTGAGGCCACTTTTTCTGATTTTCACCCAGAATGTCACTGTTGGAAAATAATTTTCATGTATATTTCAGTACACTGTATACACTTATTAAAAAAATAGGATCACATTTTGCAAATACATTTTACATTTTGAGGAAGTGACTATAGTGAAAAAATGTTCGTACTTTAAAAGCTATCTAGTCACAGTCTATACTTACGGTTCTTCCAGTTAGTCCTATTTTTAATAATGTTTTCTAATCTTATCAATTTTAGCCTTCACAGGAAAGAGAACATTTTATTTAATTAAAATTTAAATAATCACTTATACAGAAAGCGAGCAGTATGTATCTTTATGCTTATAGAAATGAAACGACTTTTTCTAGTTTAATAAGCAACGTTTCTGGAGACGTATTTTTGAATCATTAGATGTGAATTTGGAATTCGAATACGAATACAAATTGTACGCGAAATTATTTTCTCCTGCTTACAATTTTACAGGTTTTTGAATCACTCAAATTCAGTGTTGTCATTAAAAATAAATTCTTAATTAGATTCCGTTTCACGCAGAAAAATTAAAAATCAAAACAACAAAAACAAAAAACCGCCGATGATCCACACGTGAAACGGATCACTGTCAAGGTCACTTCAGCGTTGGATATTCTACTAGTAGAAATCAAAAACGAGTGGGTTGAACCACTCGTTGCACAACGCACGAAATGAATGTTCAGAAATAGTGAATTTGGTAATTCGTATACGAATCTGACGATTTCGAATGCGAATTGGTTTTCTATTGTTCCAAAAATTCGACTCTTGATGCTTTCCAGCATTCGTGGACACGTGAAACTGTTGGATATCATAGAGTGAAGATAAAATAGACAATCTAATGCATTCTCAATAATTACATCACAAATAAAAAAGGGTTATTTTGTAATAATTTAATGTTTATTTATTGAACATTATTCTGAATCGCTACTTGACAAATGAAACGATGAATTTTCGGATTCGCTGCTCTCACCAAGGTTAATTATGAATTCTGACTCCATGTCAAAATGTCTATAGTATTTTTCTTCTTTCTTTTGTACATGTCGACAAGTATTACCCCACATCCCTTCATCAATTTGACTTAAACGTTTAGAGTTTCATTATTTCCGTCACATTTTGGTCGACATGCGAAGCAATGTAATTTTTAAAAATTCCCCATACATTTTCTATCGGGTTTAGTTCAGGATGATATGGTGGCAGCCAATATATTAGTAATTGTTCTCTCTGATACCCCCACTGCCATTGCTGTTCTTTTTCATACGCTATTTAAATGTTCACTTAATTTCGATATTAAAATTGGACTTGCATGCAAACTGGATCAGTTACTAGTTCCAATATATCTCTCGCATCTATTTTCAGAAATTCCTATACCTTAGCAATGGTTTCTCGAGGCTAAAACAATAATACGTAAACCTCAACAAGGATATATTTTTTCGTATATGGAATCATAATAAATATTAATTACATCTAAATTTAAAATTAAAAAATATTTACCTGACTCCTTAAACATTTTCTCCGTGAAGAACTAGAAATGTTCGTAAACGACTGTATCCTTAAAAAAAGCGACAAGAACACGTCTTGCTCGAACGACGACTGACGCGTCACTGCCACACGAATGAAAGTTGTTTATTTACAAGCGCACGCACACATAGGGCCGCGCGCATAACTGAGTTGAACTATCTGTACCTAGATACATTTGTGCGGGGTAAATATGTATGTTTCTCTCAATATTTAGATAGCAGAAAACGGTAGACGCTGGGCAGCCGAGAGGCGTCAGCTCGAACTGGAGCTGGAGGAACTGCGCTCCAAGAGGGACGCCACCGCACACTGGGAGGCGCAGGTTCGTCGACACATTCCTACATTTATGTCGTTACGAGATTTAATAGCCGCGATACAACTAATGGTAGACTAAGATCTCGCTAATATTGAGTTATGAGCAGGCGTGACTAAATTTTTCTTTTTTATTTGTAAACTGCGCCCCATTGTGCTGGTTTTACTAGTTTACTACAAAACCACTTTCGTTTAACACAGATTGCGGACATAATAAGGTGGGTGGCCGACGAGAAGGAGGCCCGTGGTTACCTTCAAGCCCTCGCTACCAAAATGACCGAGGAATTGGAGTATCTCAAGCACGGTGAGTTCATAATATTCTACATTAGTAATAGCCACAAACACAATATACAAAAATAGTTATTTTGTCTGAGACTTTAAATAAGAAACTTGGAGTGCGGAAACCAATAATTTCATTTTAAGGTTGGTCTCCCTTCTCAGTCAACGAAAGTTTTTTTAAAAACGCCACTTCGTATAGGTACACTGTAAGACCTAGTTCACCTATAGGCGCTTATCGTATTTAATTTCATACATCTTTAGCCCTTTTATTGTAAGCGATAAAACGCTGAAAAAAAAGCGGTCGTGGAATACTGTTATTCAGTATTGTACATTATTGTGTTTGTCTATCAGCGAGCGCTTCCCCGTCGGCTGGTAGCGTAAACGTATCGAGCACTGTGGGTGGAACTGGAACCGGCGGTGGTTGGAGGAATCGTCGCTCTCAGAAGCTCGACAAGATGGAGATACTAACGCTGCAGTCATCTTTGCACGCTGAGCTTCAGGCCAAGCAAGCAGTCGCTGAAGAATTGAGTAGAACGAGAGCGGATCTGTTGGCTAGTCAGCGGTGAGTTATTATTTTTTGTCTACTATCATGCTATTAATCCTCTATAAAAGAGTTGATGGAGTTAGAGGTATAACAATTAGCTCATTGCCAACATTAGAACACTCAATGATATTATGATCATTATATCATCCAAACGCGTGATATTATGAATTTCAAAAAAATAACATTCTCATGCAATGACATTTTCACCACCAGATCAGATCGCTAAAATTTTGCAAAAAGAACAATAAATTGTAGACTAATTCGTAATTTCGGATTCTCGTCTTATCGTGTTATTTCTCGCCATTTTTTCACTCGAATATTGGAATTTGAATTGGAATTCAATAATTACAGTATCCAGATGAAATTATGTCAAGGGATTTGATCTATCAACCTGTCATTTCAAATGTACAGTTTGTGTAGAAAGATTTGCATGACTTACTATATCTTTATGTCAGATATTATTAGTTTCAAATTGAAAAGTGGATATTTCATTTTCTGTATCTATTACTGGCAGAAATTTACCAGAAAGTGCTCCTTTCTGTTAAGTCTGCTAAGTACATGTAGTACGTACTTTTAATCCGTTCTACAACTAGGTGACACCCACATTAAGCAAAAATCATTATATGTAAAATAAATTATTTAACATGCAATTTTTAATTACGTCAAATTCTTAAGTACATAAATTATATAACATTTGAAAAAGTAACCGTTTCTTCAGTAACTTAGAAAGTCTCAGAATGAGACATAGTGATATTTTCTCATAATAAAGAAATAGCTTTTATTCACTCTACTTGATTGACTATTTTTGAAAGCACACTATTTGCCATCCCATTTAGAACAAGTCGTATTGTCGTACAAAATAGCCGTTCTGTTGCAGAGAGTTGGTGGAGACTCGGCAGCGGTTGGACTCGCTCGCTCGCGACATGAAGCACAAGGAGCAGCATATCCGCGACATGCAGGCCAGGATCGACGCCTCCCATCCACCTGGCAACTCGTGTGAGTATCCACACACACTCTGTTATCTCTTATTCGTTTACTCCACAATGTTATTCACTTTGACTACTTTTTTCTGTACGTGAGATTGGCTCCACGACGTTTTGTGTTTGATAAATCGCTTTACATTATAATATTGTAAGCATAAATGGGGTAATGTAAAGAAATCATAAAAGCAAAAAAGGCTAGAAAGAACAACTAAAATATATTAAATTATATAAATTGATCTAATTTTGATATCTTTCCAAATTTGCAAAAATATATTGGATATAGACATTACGTTTGATTGTGCTCGTTACCTTTCGCTTCGACCCATACTGACCACCACTACCTCTATCCATATGTGTCCCAGGACTAGGTACCCAGCTACCCGTATAATGTTATCCATTATGACCTCAACCTCTTTACCCCTCTGCTGAGTTGCATTGTCCTAATGGGCAGAACCTCATCCTAACAATGTATTTTTTTTTTATATAGGCCAAACAAAAATAAACAAAAACAGCTAAACAGTAAGAACAAACACCATCAAATTCAGCCATAAATGATTTTTTAAATAATCCGTTGAATTTGAAAAGAAACAGGTGATTGTTTAATTACACACTTGTTACTGTCACTAATAAGAAACCTATTCTGGGAATAATGATATACAGTAAACTAACATTGTCAGATTCTAATACACATACACTGCAACATCATTTATAAGCTCTTGTGAATTTTGTCATTTATGTAGTAGGTATATAATTTATTTACATTATATATAAATTATTTATTATGTATTTATTTAATTGTGTGTATGCTATTTCACTTTTACAATAATATTGAGTAATATGTTTATTTAGTGCACCTTTCTTTTTGTTTTCGTTACATGTTACCGCACAATCCCATCCCATACAATACGAATTATACAATATGGCGCTTACAAAATGGAAAATTGGGCTCCCACCACAAAGTCCAACGTCGCCCGCGACGGAAAAAACGCAAATAAACGAAAATATCTATTGTCTATGCATGGACAACTATTATCTATGGACTGTATTCGTGTCAATAAAATTGTAAACTGTGATTAAGCTGTGTTGATTGGCTGTTTTAAAATTGGACATTTTGACTGTGACACACCGAAAAACTATAATTGTGGCATTTATTTGCGTATAACGCGTTTTATTTTCGTCTGTTGTGTATCTTGTATGTGTTTGGTTTCTGCATTGTTTGCAATGTTAGTTCGTTCTTGGATGAAGCCGTATATACCAATATTCTTGGGAGTAACATCTTGTTTATGGGGTGTGGCAATACTCGTTTATCATCAGATATACGATTGATATACAGCTCATTTCTACAGTGGCAACATTTTATACTCTTTATTGCACAAGTGTATCTGGGAGCCCTAAATTCCTTTTGGATGTATGTGAAAGATTTTTTACTTTTAATGATATAATATGTTGAAACTGTAGAATTGTTTATTCTATGCTTTTTTATGATTCTCATTTTTTTAAATTTAGAGTTTTGACATATAAAATGTTATTATAATGATTAATTAGCAATAATTCAATTTGAGCCACCAAAGGTGTTTCGCTTTATCTAGTCTGTAAAATTTAGTCTAGTCAGAACACGTGCCAAAGAATATTGTTGAATTTTTTTTTTTATATATTCGTTCGTATTAGTCAAATATTTATCGCCGAGTCGCGCTGCTAATAAGGTATTATTTGCAATTTCCTCCCTGAAACTAGTTTCAATCCAGAGTTCAATAAATATATTTTTTGCACTAATAAATATTAGTGCAAAAAATATATTTTATACTATTTATGACGCACATTTCTTGGCGACTCTTTCTTCAGACTGCATGCACTGTACAGACGCACCGTATATTGGTGTGTCACACTGCACCAAAATTATTCTGTTGTAATAAACTCATTTATTCTTGACGAAACAGCCCATTTACACGATGTGGAAATATGGTGGATACTTCATACACACATAATGTGAATAGTGTAGCTACGTCGTATTGTATTACAATTCAGTGGTATTCTACGAATATTTTAGTCAGTGATATAATTCAAAACAAGAATATTGCATTACTAGACAAATTTCGTTTCTTTTGTGACTTGGCGATATTTATTGCCCAAATCCGAATTCTTATTTGACGTGACATAACAATGCAGAAACCGTTTTATGTATGTATTTATATACTAGGTTTTATATTAATTCATTTGCGGAATCTCAGTGTTAGTACAGTTTAAGACCATGAAATGATAGCAGTGAATTTAATCTTTATTTGTATTGATATTTCCTAAAAAAGTAATAATGTATGTATAGATTATAGTTTACTAAGACAACATTTACACATTGAATTTGCTAAACTATATTAAATGAATTTAAGTATTATTTCAATAAATAATATTTCAATATTAATTAAAAATTCTTTGTAACTAAATGTTGTCGTAAAAGTGAATGAATCTAGAAACTTTGTCATTTCTTGTATGTACTTAAGCTACACCTTAAACATTTATTCTGCATTTAAACAATTTTTATTTTAAATATGTATTAAACTATCATTTAAATCTTGCACTTTTTATTTCTAATATGTACGTAGATATCTATGTGTCACGATTATTTTACAATCATTATGTAAATAAGCTATTAAAACACTGTTGTTTTATGTTGTTATTATTTAGTTTTTTTTTCGCATTTTTCCTTTTTTGTAAGTTTGTTTCCTTTTCCTTTTAGTAATAAATTCTTTAAAATACTTAATATCTCTTTAAAACTTTAATTAATGTGTATATTGGGATGACTTATTTAACATTGCTATGTAAACTAAACGCGTAAGTTATGCGCAAGCAGCCAGACAGGGATCAGCAAAATCGTCTTCGTACTGGAGCGGCAAAGAAGAAAACGGTTCGTTGCTTTATACAATTAAATATCCATTTAGAAGTAGACCTTACTTGTATGTGATTGTGTTCTGTTTTGTCCAGATACATTATTTATTGTTATTAATTTACTCAATAAAAAATACAAGCTAAATATAACAAACAGAAACAAAAGTTAGTTGACTGTGTCATTGGGTGCACGTCTATGGTAGGTCAATTTGTGACCGCCAGTGGGTTGGCAGCAGTTTTACCTTTAGTGATATATAACGCCTTTTTTCTTAATCTAACTAAGTCGCCTAAATATTTTTATAAGCATATGTATTAAAAATAAAGTTATGACGATATAAATTTGTCAGTTTAACGTAGAGATCTAATACGTACTATAAAGTTACCGTACGTGACTACATTAAAATGCAAAAATTATTTTGCTAAAAGGAGCTGCCATTCAGTTTTCAATAGCTAATAATCGACTATTTTTTATTTTAACTAGAACGTTCTTCCTCGATTTGTTTCGGTTTTATTGATTTTGTTATAAACAAATAAAAATATAATTTTTTTGGTACAGTCCAATATTTTTATTACTGTTATAACAATAAGTAATGTGTCACACCTAGAATTCCGCGGTGTAAGTTTTGTTTACTTTCCTTTTCTGTGCAACGTTATTGATACATTTAGTATACCACATCATGTTTGTAAATACGAGCAAGTGTAAAGGAAAATGTCGTATGTAAAAATTTTATGTCACTGATTTTTGGCTCACATGGACAGCTATTATTTATTCGCTCAGCTACATTCATTCTATTGAAGCTAGAGTGAAAGGTTCATATATTAGATAAAAAAAATCTATCACTCATGTTAACTCTTTAATTTATAAGTTGCTAAAAAATGTGTTTACGGAATTCCTAGAATATACAAAAAAAATATATAACTTAAATACACTTCAATTCATTTTTAAATGTTGCTGAGATATAAGAGGTACTTTAAATTCAAATTTGATACCAGTAATCAGTTGATTGAGTTCAAAACAGTGACAAATAAATACAAATCATTATGATATCGCTTCGCTTTTGCTTGAGCTTTTTGCGGTGGCATGGATGTGACTCACATTTAAAATTTACGAGATTTTCCGTATTGATAAACGTTTCAGGAAACTTATCATGACAAATACAGTATTTTCCAAAAAGTTTCTCACCTCTAATGTTATTTCTGAAAAACTTACCTAAAGAGAGTATTTTATCAGAATGCACCTTGTAATTGCCGTCTCTAATATCTGGTCAGAAAGCCTTAACAGGTGTTTGGTAAGTCCAATGACAGGCCTGGGTAGCTGTTATATTAATAATAACTGTCCCAGACAAAACCATTTTTTATATAAGAAATAAAACAAGGTCTCTTGAATATATAACTGTTTTCAATTGCAAATGCTTAATTATGGCTTGTAATTGACCCACTGACCTGAAAGGCTCCTGTAAAAATTTCTCCCGATAACAAGCTAAGCGATGTGGTTTTCTTTAACACTTGTTTGTATAGGTTCCAATGTAATTGACTAATACGGTTACATACTGTGAACGGATTTTTTGTGAAATAGAAATAGGTAGAAGCGAGTCAACATCAATTCCATTTTTAGATCGCGTTAGTCGTGTTTGTCGTTTGGTTGTAATGTCTTATTTAGATAACATAGGAAGTCATAATTTTTTTAAAGAAAACGTAAATGCAATATAATAATGTTATACATTTTTTACTATATGTGTGACCTATTTTCCTGCATTTTGTAGCCTGGCGTAAGACTAGTGAACATTTATTTTTTCAACGAGATTCTACTTTTAAATTGATGTTGACTCATGTGTCAATAGTCTTGTGTACACGTGTCCATGGTGCATGCTCATCCCGACTTACTAAAATGTGCTTGGAACGTGAAAATGTTATGTACCGTAAGGTTCCCTGTCATAAAGTTTTATGTACATTTCTATTTATGAAATTAGACTATAAAACAATATACTTAAATATAATACTCCGATCTTATTATTATTAGTAATGTCCGATTTCATTTAAGCTTTTATGTCATAACATTTTTGCAGCCAATTTTTGTTTTTTTTTTTATATTATGAGTATGAATATTTTTTAGCACCAAACTCTTAGACGTTGGTTGTGGTTGGGGTTGGTTTATGTTTCCTTGTTAAAAAAATAAACATATATTTTATGATAATATTACAACGAGTGCTGTAACTACATATAACCTTTTATGTAATAATTTTATTCCGTGTCTTAATAATGTATGTCATATTTTTATATTATCTTATTGAGATAATACTCGTATATATTAATGCAATTATTTATGATTTGTGTCCAAGTATTAAGACACGGAACTAAATAACCGAATATAATATGATTTTATTTATCTTTTTAATGCTATTAATATAACTCAATATATCTTTGTTTGATTTACCACACGTATAAATAAACGCCCACTCTTTATGAATATATTATATTGAATATATTGTATAACAATGGTTGATATCAAAATATCAATAAAATGATTAAAGAAATAAAATGTATAAAAGGCAGATCAATCTCTTATTATATATATTTTTAGTTATTATTACAGTTCTTAGTTGAATCTACGTCAATCTTATTCATACCTAGTTATTTTTAATAAAAGTGTTAAATTTTATTAGACAATAATTTCGTTTGGTACCCCTCTTTTTGGTGGTAAATCAAACAAAAACCCCTGTCTTGGTCTAATGTGCTTGTATGATTCCAGTTTTGGACCGGCCGCCGTCACAAATCAGCTATCTCGAACAGTTCCTGAAGGATGCGCCCGCTGAAAGACATTACGATAACGTGCCTATGAACAATGAGCAAAAGGTAAATTTGACGATAATACTTATTCCCTCAGCGTTAAATGCTTATTAACATACACTTCTCAAGTCGAAATATTTTTTTTTTATTTGTTTACTCTCATTTGTTTATAATGGCTTAAAGGTTTACGTACTCACGATTAATCTACTATTTATATTTGTATTGATATGAATTGTTATTTAATATCGTCATTGGATATGGTAGTAATAAAATATTTCTTTCAATAATTAAAAGTATAATAATAGAAAAATCATACAATTTTAATGTAATTTATGCTGGTGTTTGTCCATCAATAGCTTGGCAATGTTGTTATCGTTACGCATATTTTACACATTTACTTCATGAAAATAAATTATTTAAATTGGTGTTAAAATTAATATCAAAGGTTGTGGCAATTTTAACAAACAATTTCCATGTGATATTTATACCCTTTCCGGTCTTTGATTTGATAATTCTAGGATATACTAGCTATAAGTAAAGAACGAAATACAGTAATTTTATAAATTTCCTGTTTTGGCCCTTTATAACTATATAAATTTATGCTATAAACAGTTAGTTTTGTATTCTGCAGGGCCATTTTTTGTTACACTTGAATCTCATATATTTGTATTTCAATTAAATAGTTTCAGAATTTTCTGTTTTTCTTACTGAATATCATTTTATTCTTTCACAATTAATAGAGATTAATGTTTATTCACATGTCTTAAAAATATGCGTAGTTGGTTTCTAAATAGCCAATAAAAACGCTAGTATGGAGAAAGCAAATTTCTTAAAAATCTCCATACAAATCGTAAAATCTCTTAGAACTTACAATTAATAGGACTTTATATTAATTGTATAGTCGTTGTGTATTCTTGTCTAGTGAAAACAAATAATGAAATATTTTTTGGCTTCAGTCTTCTGTGGAAGGTGGAATTTATTCTTTAGTCGAATCACTTAATAGTGAATAAGCGCTGGTTGAGGTCTGTTTGAATGAATGTTATTATTGCCAATATTGTACGTTTCCTTCTTGACATTTCACGTAACACCTTTGCCAAGCTGCCTTTTCATTTTGCTTTCTATTATTTTTGCTGCCACATTTTTTTTTCATTTCTCTCGCACAGATGTCACCGCAGTATCGTTACAGAAATAACCAGTACTGTTATAATTCCAAGGTATTTATGTTTGTTTTTTTTTTTATTTGTTCGCATGATGTTCTAAATGGTTATCTTTTTTGAAAGTGTTTGATGCATGCTCAATTTATTTTCATAATTTTATCTACTTAGCAAATCATTAACACTTCATAATTGAAATCGGAGTGACGTATGCATCACTATCGTAATGTAAAACAGTAAGCTTGTGATATTGTGCTATGAAATTTTCCTTTATAATATAATAAGTATAACTAGATGGTGTCTGCGAATTCGTCTGCGCCGGATTAGTATTTCGAGTAGGTTATATATTTATATATTATTCATATTTCGAGTAGAGCAGACGAAGTCGCTGGCACCTACAAGTATCTTTATGAATAATATAGTTTATACGTCAAATTAACACATAAAAAAAAGGCTACACTATGTGTTAATTTGACGTATAACCTATATTATGAGATACTGTAAAAAAATTATTAACAAGCCGTTCGTTTTATGTTGAACTATAAACAGGTCTCGTTTATGATGTAACAAATATTGAAACACTTGTTTTTCTCTTTTGCCTTAATTTTATAAAGTTGTTTAACGTCTATTTCAGATTTATTTGCAAGATTATTTCTTAGCCAGCCTTATTTTTTATATATTTTTTTTATAATAATGTTTGGTCCTCTGCGGACTCCTTGGTCCGCACTCTTTTTTTTGTGTTAGTATTTTGTATGTCCTTATTTATTATATATTTACAAGTAACATATCAATTCCAGCCTTACTTCTGATACTATATAGAAGGGGTGGCCAACCGGTCGATCGCGAATACGTAGAACAGACTGCACTATATAATCACAATCACCAACAGTTGCGCGCATCATCTGTATTGTATCATTGTATTGTCAATCGCCGTTCCGTCAAGTAAATTATATCCTCTATTCTACGCAGCTTAGCTAGCTTTTATGTTTTCGGCAAGCATGAACAATAAGCGGGACGGGAAGCGTGTGGGACGCGGGGGCGCATAGTAGTATCAACAAAATGGCTCTAAAATTTGCAGATACAATTCAAATGGACCACATTATACTTTAAAACGAAATTATTACTCTGCGCTGCGACATATTTCTAAAAGCAAGGTCATCCTCAGGTCTTGATTTGGTTTCCTATGAGAAATATTCAAATTCGAAGAAATGTGTTGAACAACTGCATTCGTGTTTTGGTTCAACATATTTATGTGAGTCGGCATTTTCCTACTTTAAACAAACAAAAAATAAACACCGTTTAATTTTTGTTTGTTTTAAGTAGGAAATACTACTTACCTGATTTTGCTAATCTAGCGGAAGATACTCAAGCGCAATGCTCACACTAATATAAATAACTAATTAAAAATAATCATTTTTTATTTGATGTATTTTCTTTTAACAATATATAAACTACTACATTATTTCTGTAATAAACTCTGCAGTTCGCTTTGAGTTTTCAATTATGTAATTGGTAGATCGCACAGGGTTTCGCCAGATATCAGTAGATTTCGGGTCTGATCAAGTCGGCCGCCCCTGCTATATAGTATCTAAAAAGTGTAATATAGATAAAAATCATCTTCGTTTAGAAATACGTCAAGTATCAGCGAAATATTACAAAGAAAATTACGAATGGTCATTATCCTCTTCATAAAATTTCTAATGCTATTGTTTGTCTATCATTATCATTAGCTAAGTAATATTCATTGAAATAATAATATACCTGGTGTTTGGTTTTATTGTTGAGAAATCTTTCTGTGTCATGTTGAATCTTCCTATCAACAGAAAATTGACGGAAGTGCGGTTTAATTAAATTATTATACAAACAGAATCGAGTAATAAATCATATCGTAGCCCCGTGTTGAGAATGCATCATCACCTATTTTTGTCACAGTATCACACATTCTAACATAATTATCGTGTCGTTCACTTCGTTTACTCTTGGCTGTTAACAAGTCATTTGTACTGTGTGCTTATCATAGTTTTTCATCAGCTTTCGAATGTAGGTTAGTTATACCGATGAACTTACTAGACCGTCACGGCTGTAACCACTAATAATTAACTTATAAATACAGTAAGTTTGTGCTCTATATTTTACCAATCAAAATTAATCCTAAGGCTTATATTTGACTCTACCTGGTTCCAAACTTAGTTACAACGAACAACATGCTAATTTTCAGTTTTTTCTTTTTTTGTTCAGTTTATTTCTATAAAAAAGTCAAATACGATAAATGTCGAGTGCATGTAGCTTTTTTCGGTAGCGTTAGTTTAAAAGCTTTCTTTATCGTCATGCCGTTATTTTACGTACGTTGTTAGCAGATAATGTACGGCTCGCAACAGTCGGCTGTGCTGAGTGGTTCGATTGATTCGCAAGACGAGGTGGACCCGCGGGCGGCGTCTCCGGCGTCGAGCAAGAGTTCACCCAGTGAGATATCCACGGTAAAGTTAAAATTCATTATATTGTTACAGCAAGCTAACCTACTCGACGTCAGTAGAGTCATTTTTAGGGTTCCGTAGCCCTTATAGATTCGTCATGTCTGTGCGTCCGTATGTTACAGCTAGCTAGCTAGCTAGATTTTTCCATAACTATAAGAGCTATACTGTGGAAACTTGGTAAATAGATGTATTTGGTGAACCGCATTAAGACTTTCATACAAAAATAGAAAAACAACGTTTTAGAGGTTCTCCATACTTAGAACTGACACTCAAATTTTTATTTCATCAAACCCATCTGTTGCGTTTTCCCGAACGCCCGTAAATTTGCTTATATTATTTAACTATATAATAATATTGCTTACTTACCGGTCCGTAGTTCTGGCTTGGCTTGAACTTGTGTTTTGTGTGTACTAATGTGCCCTACCGTATGTGGTTATAAATATATATCATAAACTACAATACTTGTAGTGTAAAAAATAGGAGAACGCGTGGCCGACCACTTTTCCAACCGTAATATGCAAATATTAATCCGCCGTAAATAAACTCAATAAAAATGCCGTGAAAAAATCCGAAGTGACAGTCAAGTACCGAAAACCATAATGTCAAAATCTTTTTTTTTATTACTTTTTTAAATTTCCTTTTCCGCGGTCCAAAACTCATAAGTCCTAAACACCATCCGTGTGGAGTATCTATTAATAGGTCTTCAAAAAATGATATTGAGGTTTCTAATAAAAAAAAATAACTGAATAGTTTGCGTGAGAGACGCTTCCGAAGTGAAAAAATAAGGGAATGATAAATGTAAAAATAATATATGGTGTACATTACCATGCAAACTTCCACCGAAAATTGGTTTGAACGAGATCTAATAATTTTTTTCATTTTTAATTCGTTATAAATCGTAAACCGCATTTTTCCTTTCATTCAATCAACTCCAATATAATAAAGAAAAACATTTATTTAGATGTATAGTGGTACGGAACCCTACGTGCGAGAGTCCGACTCGCACTTGGTCGGTTTTAATATATGATTAGCAAGTTAAATTTCAATGTAATGAATTGTGTAAAATGTACACAATTGGTATAACAGAAAGCCCCTTGTGCAGAGGATGCATGGAGGCTGAGGAAACGCCACAGCACGTTCTTATGGAATGTGCAAGTGTGGTCGACCAACGGGAGAAACTTCTCCGTTCCCCGGCGTCCCTGCCAGAAGCATGCAGCAGCCCACGGAGGCTGCTGGCGTTCTGGGAGGAACTGGGGTGGATGGAGTAGGAAGGAGGCAGACGCAGGAGAAGGACGCACAATGGCCCAATCATGAGGCTAAGTGCGGTGAAGCCCAGTCAAATTAACTAACTTGTCTAAAATGTTCTGTTTCAGGATCCATCGCTTGGGCCGGCGGTACCCGGCAAACAGAAAGTGCACCAGTTCCTAGTCAGAACGTTCAGTAGTCCCACCAAGTGCAACCATTGTACATCCCTAATGGTAAGTTGATGCGATTTTAGACCTAAATGTGTACAGCTTTTAGGTCTAAATTAGTGATGTACGGATATCCGAGGCAGAAGAAAGATTCGTATTTGTGTCCGTATCCGTTACTTTTTGGCGGGTCATTTACGGATCTTTTTGCAGAGTCTTCTTTAAAGAATAATTCATATTCTTGAGAATGTTTTCTTTGTAAATGATTTTTTAAGGAAGTTGAGCCTTTACCCTTACGAGAATACTTTCCATCACAAGTTTTACACTTTGCACATTCATCATTTATTATCACAAAATATTTCCATATTACACTACTAAATTTCTTTGTAGACATTTTTTAAAATCATGTACCACTACCAAACACAAGCGTTATCTATGCTGCCCAGTGTCACATCAAAGTAAAACAAAACAAAAAAAAGACTCGCTGCGTAATGCAAGTCGAAACATGTTTCAACTCAAGGTCAAGCGCACCAAAATAAAGTTAAGATCCGTATCCGTATCTGCGGATCTTGACACCAAATATGCGTATTCAGATCTGTATCAGCGGATGTAGATTTTGACGATCCGGTACATCACTAGTCTATATATATAAGAAATATATTTTTGACTACAAGTTTGGCACAGCGGTCAAGTGATCGGCTTCTACGCCACGGATCTCTGGTTCGATTTCCGCTCAGAACAGATATTTTGTATAACCTACAAAATTTTTTCGCAGTCTGGGTGTATGTGCTTGTGATATTCAATGTTTGTGATTGCCTCCACGACACAGGATAAAAATCCACGTGCTGTTTTTAAAAAAATAATCTATTAAGTCAAATCATCGCAGTGGTATTTTATAAGAATACTAGCTTTCTGCCCGCGGCTTCGCCCGCGTGGATTTCGGGATTGGGTCTATAGAGGGTTAAGGGTCATAGCCCACGGCTACATATGCGCGGAAGTCGGTTTATGGCGCGAAGGTTTTATCGCGCTTTCCGTGGGACTATTCGTTTTTCCGAAATAAAAATTACCGCAAAACCTTGCTCAAGAATCACTCTTATCAATTGATCAAAATCGCATGAAAATCTGTGCAGTAGTTTTTGAGCGAAGCCTTTATTGCGCATCCCGTGGGATCTGTTGATTTTTCCGGGATAAAAAGTAGCCTGTGTTACTCTCCAACTCCCTTCAACTATCTCCACGTATAAAATCACGTCAATTCGTCGCTACATTTTGCCGTGAAAGACGGACAAACAGACAGACACACCTCCCATTTATAATATTAGTATGGATGTTGTTAAGACTAGCCAACGATGTTAATTAAGCAATTGTGAAAATCGTTCACTAAAATCTAACTTTTAAATCACCGAATCTCATGATAGTTCAATATAAACGTATCATTTGTTATAGATCGGTCTTACGCGACAAGGCGTCGTATGTGAGACTTGCGGCTTGGCAGTACACACGCGGTGCTGCGCTCGTGTGGCAGCCAGGTGTCCACTCCCACCTGAGAGGTCCAGGAGACCGCTCGGGATAGATCCTGCCCGGGGGCAGGGCACGGCGTACGAGGGTTACGTCAAGGTCTGTGTGCTCCGCTATTTGTGCGATTTGCGCTATACACTAGAGATTTTTCGGTCTACCGGTCTAGGAGACCGGTAGACCGAATTATTAAAGAAATAATAATTATGTTTGTTTGTGCAGGTACCCAAACCGGGTGGCGTGAAGAAAGGATGGATGCGGCAGTTTGTTGTCGTTTGTGATTTCAAACTGTTTCTCTATGACATCTCACAAGACAGGTGGGTCCAACTTCATAATATCCATTCTCAGATATAATTTACACGAGTTCTAGTAGTTAAGGCTGATAACTTTTCTTTAACTGTCCAAACGACTGATCGCTATTCATTCATTAGCTTTCATTATCCTCTGTATAAAGTAATTCTGCTGGTCATTTTGAATTACACTATATGGCCATTGAGGTAGTAACCAATACAGTAGACATATATCTATTTCTAGACAATAGGGTAGACGACTACAACTGATTATGGCCGTTTTTATACTATAATTATCTGATTTGAGCAATTTATATCTCATGAAAGTATGTCAATATAGAAATTTCAGTTTAATTATTAATTTATATTGTTTTTATATTTCTAAAAAATGAGCAATTATTATTTACGTAATTCTAATGAAACGAATACATTTCTAGCATTCTCACATTAAATGTAACATTTTTTATATAGAAAGTATACCTATAAACGTACAAATAACAAAGTTATTTTAGAATTTGTTTATACGCTCATACAAATTAAGCGAGTTTACATAGTTATGACGTCACAATTGCAGTGTTTTTAGTATGAAGCGTTTTTGAGCGACCCGCGACAGCGCCGCAAACATGTCGATGTATCTTCAGAAGTAATAGGTGCAGGTGTACTGATGGTTCTACAATATTTCTCACTTAAAAGAATACTGTTATTATATATAGAATTAAAAAAATTGTCGTCTACCCAATTAAAATGCACCCAAACAACAATGGAGATAGGACAGAAATGAGCGGAAACCCAACATAGCTCGAAGAATTACAATTAAGTGGAATTGGGTAGGGCATTTTGCGCGAAGGACCGATGACAGTCGGAGCAGAAAAGTCCACAAGTAACAGGATAATGCAGCATTGATAGGCATTCCGCAAGGACCGATGATTGGGTACTTATCGTGGGAAACCGCTGGATGAAAGCTGCACGCTTGCTTGAAATTAATTAATGTTCAAAATGACAGTTCGTTATTGCCTGTCACATATAGAGATTTATGATCTTGCAATATAAAACTCAGTGTCAATGTTCGTCTTGCAGGAACGCGTTACCATCAGTGTGCGTCAGTCAAGTGCTTGACATGCGGGATCCGGAATTCAGCGTCACGTCAGTCAAGGAGTCCGACGTCATCCACGCAAGCAAACGTGACATACCCTGTATATTTAGGGTGAGTAAGACTGACTATATACGATATTTAAAGATATTGGTTGCCTGTCTCACAACTTAGGTTAGATCATATCTATTGGCGATTGTACTTGAAAGGTTTTATGTTATTGACCGTCATATCAATTGTCTGAAAACAAACTTTAAAGTCTTAATTTTATTTCGTCTTTGGTTCTAAATTTCCTCTTCTGTTCATAAAATTATAATTTCTCCAATATTTGACCAAAGAGTAGACTAAATACTTTGTATGTCTTCTAAAATATGTATATGAATGTATATCAAATTTTCATGTGTCCTTTTCTAGATATCTACATCTCAGTTTGAGGGAGGCAAGAGATCTCACACTTTAATGTTAGCGGAGTCCGAGTCGGAGAAAACCAAATGGGTGGTGGCCCTGAGTGAGCTGCACAGGATACTGAAAAGGAACAATTTGCCGGATAAATGCGTAAGCATGTTTTTGCATGTGATATTCTAATGTGTTGGAATAGATTATCTTATAATGATTATCATAATTATATTCTATCATATAATTACTATTATAAATTCATCAAATTTACCTAAATATGTAACAGTTTAAGCTACATACCATAAAATGACGACTACAGTAACAATACATCTTAGGTGTTTAAAAGAAGAGAAAAGTATGTCTTAAATAATATAAAAGCTCACTTTTTTAGACTTGAATAACAATATACATACAAATAGTATATACATGCAAATTATAAATGTGTTCCAAAACTGTTGGCAACAAAAGTGATTTGTATACACTGGGAGTGGAACTATATGAATTTACCGGCACGAGGTGTATTAAGTAGCTTTATTAACAGATCTTTGGAAATAGTGTTACGATCTTGGGACAATTTTCATGCTCTGTAGAATCTAATTTAAAAAAAATATATTTTTAAAATATATGCCAGACACATATATGTTTAACATCAATTTCCTATATTAAAATAATTTATATTGAATATTATTAAATACATGTTTTTACAAATATTTTAGTATATTATATATATAGCAACAATATTAGGCTATTCTACATTTTTTTCAAATATATTTTAAAATATTCGTTCACATGCGATAGTCAAGTGTTATTTTTATTTTTGCAAAATATTTATCTTGCAAGCAGGTAAAAAGATCAAAATATTATCGTAAAATAAAGGCGCCAAAATGCTGACCGCCATCTTTTAGACGTCATTAGTACGAAAACAAAGTGTATGTTTGTAAGCAAATGAGCCAGGTAACATAGCAACCAATGCAAACAATAACCTCAATTTCTCGGTTATGTACATTTTTGTATTAAAAGTGTACTTCCTTTAAGAGAAGACCCATCAAAAAAACTTATGTACTTACATTAAAATGATCCTTGCAAAGATAAATATTTTGTTGGATTTTGTCCTGCGAGTTCTAACCAAACATATCTCATAGATTCACTATTCGGAACTTTTGTGGTGTTTTCACACCGATACGGATTATAGAAACAAATTTTTATTTCATAAGTAATCTTTCAACACGAACTTTTTACTAACCTAAAATAAGCGTCTCTTCTCTATATTCTAGTGATGGTCGTCTCGAGTAACTAACTAACTCATCATGGCGGTCGGTGTTTTCGGTCACGTGATAAAACTTCGATATAAAACTATAGATAATAAAACTTCGATTTTAAATTAATCTTACGTTATTATGAAAAAAATATATAATTTTTGCATTGCTCGGTACAAAGATTATATAAATAAAATTATTTCACATTTTTATGTTATAACTAGAGATCGGATAATCGGATGCATATTTACCTAAAGTTAATTTTTGGCTCACAAATTATGGAAGCGGCTTTTTAAAATACATTTTGTTAAATAAAAATCCCGGGGAAATACGGGACTGCAAATTTAACGTAGTGATATTGTTTGAAATTTACTAAATTAGCACGTGGTATTTATTTTCAAAAGACCGAGACTCCGGGTTCATTTATACAACTATGCATACGTATTTACCAAAATGTTCTACAGTACCGGAATTCCGGGATTTTTATTTATGGAAATAAAATAAAAAGACAGTTCCATACTTTGTCAAAAACTAAATTAGGTAAATAAATAAACATCCGGCTATCCAATTCCGCAATCACGGGATTTTTATTTAACAAAACAATAAAAAGCCGTTTCCATACTTTGTCTTAAACTAACTTTAGGTAAATATGCATCCGATCCATCCGATGTTGTTGCATTAAGTAGTACGATGTGAGCAGGTGTACGCAGCGCACGTGCTAGTGGAAAGTGCCGGAGGAGCGGCGAGCGCGCTGCGAGGCGCGGCGTGCGCGTGCGTGGTGGAGGGCGGCCGCGTGTGCGTCGGCGGCGACCTGGGGCTGGCGCTGCTGGACCTGGAGCGCGCGCTGCTCACGCCGCGGCGGCACCACGCGCCCGTGCTGCGCGCCCGCTACGTGCCGCACGAGCAGCTGCTCGGTCAGTCGCACCTTAGTGTTGCGTATCCACTCGAGCTGAGGTTTTGTGTTGTGAACGGAAAGCTGTCGTCGATGTCGATGTGTTTGAAGACGTCGTAACGTCGCTAATACGTGTCCGCCAGTGTTGACAGACGTCCCCATTTTGGCGGGACGTTATAGAGTACATCTGATTTAAAATATTATTTTTATGTTCAAATACATTTTCTGTGGCTACTTTTGCTATCTATTGTCACGTAAACGTAATTTTAAGTCAAATAAAAAGATGAATATTTGAAAACCTTTGATTATATACGTTTTTTTACTATGTCCCGTTTTTGACGGAAGAATCCCGCTATTTTCACTCGAAAAGTACCAAAGTCCCGACTTGGCAAAAAAAAAAAAACTGGCAACGCTACACACAACTAGAACAGCTGCTCAAGGAAGTTTTTTGTTGAGAGTAGAGGCTTTGTGTCGTGTTGAATATAGACTACATTAATAAAATCTTTTGTGATGCGAAAGTGAAGTTTTGTGAGTGCTGCGCGCACTTATCTTGTGTTACGTACCACAGCAACTGCGAATGGAGCGTCATCCTAGCCGCAAGAGCAGTTGTGCTGTGAGAAAACGTTTGCAAAACAAGAGTAGACGTTTCGTGTTTAATTGTATATGGCGATAGTCAAGCCATCGTAACCTTGTTACAACACGCCGAAATTTGCGGTGCTATGGCCCACTGAATCAGTTTACTTGGAGAAAGTGTATTGCAAAAGTGGTTGTAGAGCTATTACTTTAAACTCGAGTCGATCGGACTAGAGGTTTTGTATTACGAATATACTAAATGTAAATCGTAACACGAGATCGATACTTTTAAACTTACTGTAATGAAATTTAATGGGAAATCGGTAAACCCGAATTAGGTCATCCTAATTAACTAAGGCCTAAATACCTGTGTGTTTGTAGCCCCTTGGTGAGAATATATATAAATTATGATAAATGTGGATGATTTACTTCTTGATGCTGCCCGCAGTGGTGATAGCCGGGCGAGGTCGACACGTGCGTCTGGTGCCGTTACGTGCACTGGAGTGCTCCGAGGTGGAGTGCGTGAAGCTGGCTGAGACCAAGGGCGCCGTGGACATTGCGGTGGGGGAGCTGAGCGCCTCCGCTTACGGGTTCGCGGTCGTTTGCAAACGCCAGGTGAGTTATACAATAATATATTCGTTGTGAATGAACCGTTTGAACTAGAGTTACAGCTATTGGTAAATAAAGTTAACAAAATTTAACTGGAATAAATTGCAGGCCCACTCTACAAACCAAGGTTGATTCAATTCTGATACCAATCTTAAAATGGCAACTATAGTATCAAATTATTTTAAATTCACTGCCTATCTTGCTCATAGTACAGCAGCACGAACACTACTTCTTTGCGGCAGACTTTAGTAGTGTCAGATAAATGTACACATAAAATTCGAAAGACAGTGGTTATAACCGAGGTTCGACCTCAGTCCGATTATAAGATCAGTGCCATGTCCACAGCAATCACGAGTGAATGTTCGTTTAAAATGTCTAGTGAGCAATGTGACGTGAGGTTCACACAGAATGTAGTGTCGGGTCGCGTCCGCAGAACTCGTACGTGGTGAACGTGTACGAGATCACGCGCACGGCGGCGCGGCGGTGCCGCATCGCGGAGCTGCGCGCGCCCGCGCCCGTGCTGTGCGTGCAGCTGGCGCGCGGCGCGCTCACGCTGGGCCACCGCGGCGGGCTGCTGGCGCACAGCCTGCCGCCCACCTCGCACCGCCCGCCCGAGCGTGAGTCACCCTCCTACTTTATGAACGTGTACGAGATCACGCGCACGGCGGCGCGGCGGTGCCGCATCGCGGAGCTGCGCGCGCCCGCGCCCGTGCTGTGCGTGCAGCTGGCGCGCGGCGCGCTCACGCTGGGCCACCGCGGCGGGCTGCTGGCGCACAGCCTGCCGCCCACCTCGCACCGCCCGCCCGAGCGTGAGTCACCCTCCTACTTTATGAACGTGTACGAGATCACGCGCACGGCGGCGCGGCGGTGCCGCATCGCGGAGCTGCGCGCGCCCGCGCCCGTGCTGTGCGTGCAGCTGGCGCGCGGCGCGCTCACGCTGGGCCACCGCGGCGGGCTGCTGGCGCACAGCCTGCCGCCCACCTCGCACCGCCCGCCCGAGCGTGAGTCACCCTCCTACTTTATGAACGTGTACGAGATCACGCGCACGGCGGCGCGGCGGTGCCGCATCGCGGAGCTGCGCGCGCCGCGCCCGTGCTGTGCGTGCAGCTGGCGCGCGGCGCGCTCACGCTGGGCCACCGCGGCGGGCTGCTGGCGCACAGCCTGCCGCCCACCTCGCACCGCCCGCCCGAGCGTGAGTCACCCTCCTACTTTATGAACGTGTACGAGATCACGCGCACGGCGGCGCGGCGGTGCCGCATCGCGGAGCTGCGCGCGCCCGCGCCCGTGCTGTGCGTGCAGCTGGCGCGCGGCGCGCTCACGCTGGGCCACCGCGGCGGGCTGCTGGCGCACAGCCTGCCGCCCACCTCGCACCGCCCGCCCGAGCGTGAGTCACCCTCCTACTTTATGAACGTGTACGAGATCACGCGCACGGCGGCGCGGCGGTGCCGCATCGCGGAGCTGCGCGCGCCCGCGCCCGTGCTGTGCGTGCAGCTGGCGCGCGCGCGCTCACGCTGGGCCACCGCGGCGGGCTGCTGGCGCACAGCCTGCCGCCCACCTCGCACCGCCCGCCCGAGCGTGAGTCACCCTCCTACTTTATGAACGTGTACGAGATCACGCGCACGGCGGCGCGGCGGTGCCGCATCGCGGAGCTGCGCGCGCGCCCGCGCCCGTGCTGTGCGTGCAGCTGGCGCGCGGCGCGCTCACGCTGGGCCACCGCGGCGGGCTGCTGGCGCACAGCCTGCCGCCCACCTCGCACCGCCCGCCGAGCGTGAGTCACCCTCCTACTTTATGAACGTGTACGAGATCACGCGCACGGCGGCGCGGCGGTGCCGCATCGCGGAGCTGCGCGCGCCCGCGCCCGTGCTGTGCGTGCAGCTGGCGCGCGGCGCGCTCACGCTGGGCCACCGCGGCGGGCTGCTGGCGCACAGCCTGCCGCCCACCTCGCACCGCCCGCCCGAGCGTGAGTCACCCTCCTACTTTATGAACGTGTACGAGATCACGCGCACGGCGGCGCGGCGGTGCCGCATCGCGGAGCTGCGCGCGCCCGCGCCCGTGCTGTGCGTGCAGCTGGCGCGCGCGGCGCGCTCACGCTGGGCCACCGCGGCGGGCTGCTGGCGCACAGCCTGCCGCCCACCTCGCACCGCCCGCCCGAGCGTGAGTCACCCTCCTACTTTATGAACGTGTACGAGATCACGCGCACGGCGGCGCGGCGGTGCCGCATCGCGGAGCTGCGCGCGCCGCGCCCGTGCTGTGCGTGCAGCTGGCGCGCGGCGCGCTCACGCTGGGCCACCGCGGCGGGCTGCTGGCGCACAGCCTGCCGCCCACCTCGCACCGCCCGCCCGAGCGTGAGTCACCCTCCTACTTTATGAACGTGTACGAGATCACGCGCACGGCGGCGCGGCGGTGCCGCATCGCGGAGCTGCGCGCGCCCGCGCCCGTGCTGTGCGTGCAGCTGGCGCGCGGCGCGCTCACGCTGGGCCACCGCGGCGGGCTGCTGGCGCACAGCCTGCCGCCCACCTCGCACCGCCCGCCCGAGCGTGAGTCACCCTCACTGTAACTTAAATATAAAAGTTAGACATATACTGTCGTTGACTTTTTTGACACTTCGTTGACACTTTGGAAAACAGACTACCACGTAAAAGCATTTTTATATTTCGTTTTTTTTAACCTATGCCACTCAGCAGTAATATAGCTTTCTATTGGTGAAAGAATTTTAAAAATCGGTTCAGTAAATCGCGAGATTACCCTTTATAATGTAACAAATATACAGACACATAAACTTTACTTCTTTGTAATATTAGTATAGATAAAGAGCTATAGGTATAGATAAGATAGGGGGCGTTAAAGTATTACGTAACGCAATTTTGGGGGATGGGCGGGGGGCGGGAGGGAGTCTGTTTTACAACACGTTACGTAACATTGTTTATTTATATATAAAAAAATTCGGATATAAAACTCCCAAACTGTTTACGTTTTACGGGCAATCCCTCGATTGTATTAGTCTGGTCGTAATTTTTAATTTGGTCCCGCAAGTTGGCAAATCTTTTCGTTTATATTTCACGGGCACTCCCTAGATTGTATTGTACGTCATTTAATGTTGTTTTCGTTCTCAGTATTCGTTAGTGTTTAGTATCAAGGATAAAAATTATAATAACATGACTTTACGGTAAAAATGATTACTTGAGTGTTACGTAACGTTTACGAGGGGTGTGGTGGTCAAAAATCTTCAAAAATTGCGTTACGTAATACTTGAACGCTCCCAAAGTAACAGGTAAACTTGTCAACTCTCAGCGCTCGTGCACCCGGAGAACCAAGTGAACGTATTCCTGTCCCACTCTGGCGCTCGCCCGTTAGCGTGCGCCAACGTCGGCGCGACGGGGGACTCGTTGCTCGTGTTCAGCTCGCTGGCCATGTACGTCGACCGGCGCGGCCTGCGCGCCCGCGACACCGAGCTCATGTACACGGCGCATCCCACGTACCATGGTATGTATTCATCATAATTATAAGAAACCAGTTATTTGTAATTGGGTAGACGACAATTTTTTAAATTCAATATATAATAAGTGTACTCTTTTAAGTGAGAAATATTGTAGAACCAACAGTACACCTGCACCTATTACTTTTGAAGATACATCGACATGTTTGCGGCGCTGTCACGGGTCGCTCAAAAACGCTCCATACTAAAAACACTGCAATCGTGACGTCATAACTAAGTTAACTCGCCTAATTTGTATGAGCGTATAAACAAATTTTAAAATAACTTTGTTATTTGTACGTTTATAGGTATACTTTCTATATAAAAAAACGTTACATTTAATGTGAGAATGTTAGAAATGTGTTCGTTTCATTAGAATTACGTAAATAATAATTGCTCATTTTTTAGAAATCCAAAACCAATATAAATTAATAATTAAACTGAAATTTCTATATTGATACAATTGCTCAAATCAGATAATTATAGTATAAAAACGGCCAAAATCAGTTGTAGTCGTCTACCTTATTTTAGTTTTAATAAGCGAACATATAATGCTGGTATATAAAACTTTGTGGATCCTCAAACTGGTACTGCAGTATAATAGTTATTTATGCAACTGTTGTATAATCAGGGGTAATAAAACACGAATGTGATAATAGTGTCACATAAGTGTTTTAATACCTAATTATAACAGTTGCATACAAGACTTTATCTACTATCATGATGTGAATCCTCTATAAAAGATTCTCATACCATAAGATGTTGTACAGTATTGTAAGAACCATGTAAATTCAAGAAAAGTCTAATTGCGAAGCATGTTTATGGTTAATTTATTGTTCTTTTTTCAAAAATTTTGTGATCTGGTGGTGAAAATGTAATTGCATGAGAATGTTCTTTTTTTGAAATTCATATCACGCGTTTGGATGATATAATGATCATAATATCATTGAGTGTTTTAATGTTGGCAATAAGCTAATTGTTATAGGTTCTTTTATAGAGGATTAATAGCATGATAGTAGATAAAATTATTTAGTTGTTCCAAAAATAAACAATACGTCATTTGCATTTCATTATCATATTGCACCTTTATAATTCTGTCCTAAATTGTAGACATTGTGCTATGTCCTGGTCACAGTGCCTGGCCTGTGCTAGTTCCCACCAGCGGGCGGGAAATTCGCATACTATTTACTTCCCTCCTTAGAGCAGAAAGTAAAATTTTAAAAATAGAACTGAATTAGGTTACGTACATATAATCTTTGGTACAATGATAATAAAAGTATTTGGCTGAATGGCCAGTAAAAGGTAACGCGATGTGTTCCAAATTTAAAAATACCTGTGAAAAATATAATTTTGGCGGGAGGGGAATCTGTTACGCTGTACCGAAATCTTGATTGTGTGATTTTAGATATTTAAGAAAAACAATGAATTCAAGCGATTCTGAAATTTCGGCTGTAGATTCAGTCACGAACGAAGCAAATACAATACTCTAAAATCTTTTGCCAAAAATATCAAAGGAAAGATATTTAAATACATATTCCGACTTTATGAAGTGGCGAGATGAAAAAGCTATTATTTATTTTCCTTGCATTCGAAATGAAAAGTAGAGTGCGGACTCGGATTATAGTCCAACAACCTCGTAGGGATTGATTCCTTTCCACCCTTATAAAGCAATCTACTATTTCTATTTAGATTAATGTCGACGCCAACAGTTAATAAATCTCTCATCGTTGCAGCCGTGAACGACACCCACCTGCTGATATTCACAACGACGCACATCGACATATACGACATCGAGTCCGGCGAGTGGGTGCAAACAATTAACATACGTAAGTACTGTGTCAATTAACTTCACGCGTTGTCTACTGTGTACAAAGTCGTTAGTAGGGAATGTTCTCAGTGGAGTTTAATATCTACGATGTTGTTTAAAATCTGCCTTTTATTTAGGTGATATAATACTATGACATTTAAACGTTACTATTCTATGAAAATTGACACGCATAATAGATTTCAGAGAATTTATATCTATTGTTTATAAACATTTTAAGGTACCACTAAGTGACCAGTATTTTTGGCCATGTATTAAATAATATATTATTTTTAAAGATACCGTAAAATGCTACCACTTTGCCTGGATTTTCAAGTTTTTACTTGATAAATCCTTAAGCATGAAGAATGTCATATATGATTATATTTGAAATTCAATATTGGACTCTAAGCTATACTAATAAAGTCTTTAATAGCCAAAACATCTATTATTAACGGCCTAAAACTTGCTTTAAAAGGAGAGGCAAACTTGAGTTACAAACTACAACATTGCCTGGCTAATTATCTTTTTAAATATTTTGGTATTAAGGCAACGGCATTCACACCCATGTAGCTTTTAAGTTTTTTTCCATGTTTGACTTTATCGAGTCTTTATGTACGATACAATATTATTTTTTTACGATAGTAGGCAAAGTTAAGCAGGTTTCTTTAAAACTTACATACAAAAATAAATATGTTGTAGGGCTGCTCCAAGGTAAGTAAAAAAAAACAAACAAATATTCATAATGTCATTAAGTATATTAAATTTTTTGTATAGCATCAAAATTTATTTCTCAGCAATGAAAAACATTCTTCTTTGAGTTGTTAAATGTAGGTATGTATTATGATAACAATAATAAATTCTAGTTAAGATTTTTCTTTGCAAATGCAGAACGTAACAAAAAATATAGATATTAAATCTAACATTTAGAAAACAAAAATAAATAAACATCGTGCAAGTAGCTTTTACTTGCTATGGGTAATATTTATATAATATGGGTAATATTTGAAATTTGCCGAAACAATACGATAAAATGCTATAATTAATATAGAAACAAACCCATTAGACGAAGTTAAAAATATCGAAACAGATTAAGTTTACTTATAAAAATATCCGAATAAAATACCAAAATATTTGCACGAGCGAAACCACGGTCGATTACGAGTTCAATGAAAAAAAAAAATAAAGTGTCAGCCCTAGCTCTAGGCAATGTTGAGTAAATTTTTTCTATAACCAGGCACAACATTGCCTACTATGATTTGACTGATTAAAATGCGATTAAGAGCAGAAAAACTTCAAAAAACATAAAAGAGCACATTACCTTTGATATACAACATAATACGCTATTAAATTAAGCATAAATACTCACTAAATGAAATTTCCCCCCGAGCCGATAAAAACGTGTCTATCCACTGACATTAAAACAAACACTGACGGTTTTTTAATTTTATTTTTTTGCCAGATATGTAATTCAGTGTTGTCATAAGATTGCTGACATGCATTAAGTATTACCAGATACAATAAAAACATTCCCCAACTGCAATAATTTTGCATTCGTAGAATTCAGGCAATGTTGAGCACTGACGGCAATCTTGTAGCATTTTACGATAACTGTAATGAGCATGAGATACTTGTCTAATATATTTATTGTGTAAAAATTACAACAAAACCATTAATGTCATTAAAACTTCATCGCATAACAAAATCTGTTGCTAGGTTACTAACTATCGTCAAAGTCCGCGCAAGTGTGCAAGAATAGAATGCTGTCTATGGCAAATGCTTTTGTCTAAAGTTTTAACCCGTTGGGTTGGCCGTCCTACATAACCATATTATCGTATAACATAGTTTGTATAAGTTGGTCACTGTCATTATTGACAAAGCATGCCAGTTACAATTGATTATGGGTAACTTAAATTGAATTGAACTGGCAATGAGATTCAGTAATTTTTAAAATTGTTTATGTAGATGATGAATTTTGTCTGTATGTTTTACCAGCAAACGCTAGACCGTTGGATGAGCAGGGGTGGATAGTGGCAGTGGGAGGGGGTGGCAGTGGGAATGGTTTCCCTTTCACAAGCGACGCGCCACCATACATCGTGTACCTCAGGCCGCTTTTCACGCGTGAGTTGGACTTGTTTATCATTCAAAAAATTAGATTAGTGAAAGTGGATAATGGGAGTGATAATTGGAAAATATTGGAATGGCTTTTCCCCTTGACATTTATGTGTACATTTTAAATATTGTTTCAGAGGGTCCACTGGGCACAGATCTCCTGTCTGTATGGGGTAGTAACAAGCGGAGATTCTCTATCAGGGAACAGTCGCACCAAGCTATTGAGGCACACAACAGACTGTGAGTTGAATATCTCAAATTAGGTGATGTATTATCTAAATTATAACAGAATAACATGATAAATCAATTTTGTGTAAACACAACAATTGTTGTTCTCAATCTCAATCAATGTATTGCTCAATAAATTATCTTCATTTTGGGAAATAAATGACAGTTAATGGACACCAAGTCTGAACTTTAGGTTCCTAGATGCCACCCAAGGGAACGAAGGCCGGGGGTCCTCAGATGCGACACTCGATCCCGAGGGGTATCGCTGAGATTTTTAGTGGGTAGGCCTCCCCCTTCTGGGGAGGAGAACCCCACATAACCGCCGGATCTCATAAAGGGCGCTAGATACCGCACCGATGAATGACAGTTAAAAAGTTCGCTAAGTCCGAACTGTAGGGTCGGTGATTGCTGGATGTCGTATTGGTGATTGGTGAATGGTCGGTGGAAAAAAAATTGGACGATTCAAAAGAGTTTTCTATAAAGTCATATTTCAATTAAGTTAAAAAAAACAGACTGCCTGCCGACACGAAAGAGTAAACCTACTCCTTCCATTTCATTATCTTTTTGACCTCTTTATATGTGAAAAAATAAAACAATAACAGTAAACATTTTAGAGAGCAAAATCAATGTTTGATTCGCCCTAACAAAAATTTTGGACAGTGCAACGGATGTTTGATTGAAAATTTCTCATATATATTTTTTAGGTTTTGTGTATGTAGACATATAATTCTAAATAGAGGTACACATCTTAATACAAAATCGGTTTTTGGAGAAAATTTGATAACTAATATGTTCTTCTATCGGTAGGTCTCAAGCACGATCACGCCTTATATCGGCGCCGACAAACTTCGCCCACGTATCCCACATGGGCCCCGGCGACGGAATTCGTTCCCAACGGTTATTAGACCTCCCTACAACGTTAGAGACTGCTGATCAACATCAGGTGAGTTTTGCATTACACACGGTGCCAGTATTTTTTTCATACTATATATTGACGAAGAAGCAGACTGCCCACATGATGATAAAGGGTTACAGTCGCTTATAGTACATGTGGTTTCTTTGAGACAGCTAATCTGTAACCCCCTCATAAATCATATTTAACAAAAGTCATAATAGCCAGTAATTTCACTACCTATTTTACCCTTTATATCAGACCGCAATGTGAACACTGCAATTTTGAGACAGTAATGGGAGAATGTGTACATACACAGATTGCAGTTGACATATATTATATACTAGCTTTCTGCCCGCGGCTTCGCCCGCGTGGATTTAGGGAATGGGTCTTTAGAGGGTTAAAGGTATAGCTTTTGCCCACGGCTACATATGCGCGGAAGTCGGTTTATGGCGCGAAGGTTTTATCGCGCTTCAACCGCATGAAAATCTGTGCAGTGGTTTTTGAGCGAAGCCTTTATTGCGCATCCCGTGGGATCTGTCGATTTTCCCGGGATAAAAAATACCCTATTATTTAATCCGGACTTTTATCTTTACGTCTGCAAAGCAATCGGTTCAGTAGTTACGGCGTGAAAGCGGAACAAACAAACAAACTCACTTTCCGATTTATAATATACAGTAAGGATTACTAATTCACATTCAAAGATATGATAGAACAACAGAATAATAAGTGTTTGGTGTCGATAGATTCACTTGTGTTTTCTTAATGCCCAATAATCGTACTTAAACAAAAAGAACAAAGATATCTGTGTAATAATAGTACATTATGATACTAGTATGCAAAGCTGTTCATTGCATACGAGGCGGTATTGGTCGCGCGAGCCGTAAGGTGAGCGCGACAATTTAGCCGAGGATGCAATTAACAATGCTCACGAGTTTCATACGACGTTTTTCAACACAAGTTGAGGAAAAAAGCTAATAAAATGCAAATTTTTATTTAGTAAATGTACAATTTGCGAAGTGATACTGTACAGATTTTGCGGGCATTTTTACGGTTTGAGATATAAATTTACATTCAACAAACTTGCATTGAGGTGCAATAGTAATCAAAGATTCACTATAATTTTATTTAAATACATTATATTATCATATGCTGTTTTCTTGAATGTATAAAATGTTGGCTGAATGATAATTTGCCTCGTGCCTGTATGCCGATGCCGCCATTACGCTGAGCGGCGCGCGCATGCGCGATTGCGCGATAAAAATGATAGTTGGTTGTTGCCGTTCAAGAACATTATTGCGCTTTTATAACTTTTCTTCATTGATAAATACATATTAAACATTAGAATACATTTGTTCGAGAAAAAGAAAGTGCTACCAGACTAAATTAAGAATGCATTGTACGTATATAAAAACGTCTTGTAACAGGGAACAACAGAATTTTATCGGGTTATAAATATTGCACACTAGTGCGTAATGAAATTGCGCACTAGTGTGCAATATCCTAGTTTTTGAGATTAAAAACACGCATGAAACAGCCCCGTTATGAGAACGTGTGTTGAAAATACTTTTGCTACTTCATCAAGGATGTTATTTACGTTTATAAACACAATGATAATGATAACAACTTGTACGCAAATACTAATTTACGAAAACGCATAGTCCAATTCATCTCTTAAGCAATTATCGCTACACTGAAGTGCCTTGAAAGAATGGCAAAATATAATATAACTGTTTGATTTCCAGCAAGTGTACGGCAGCCGGGAGAGCAGTAAGCGAACGTCGCCGCTGACGATATCGCACGGCATGGGCTCCTATAATGGTAACGTTATTACTATCGCTTTATCCATTTTATAATTCCTAAATACGATTTGAATTCATGCGCCGCCTTTTTAAGTTTTTAGTTACTTTTTTTTTTAAATCTTAATTTTTAACGAGCCTTTGAACACTTTGGGTGAACATGTCAGCCTCATAGGAATAATCACATATTTACATAACATACACGACTATTATATACACAAATATTAGTTTGCCTCCTCAAAGGACAAGCAAACAAACATGTATAATTTTATGGCTAAGCTGGACAATGGTTCCGTCAGCAAACAATTTATATTGCCATTAGCCAGATCCATTCCCACGAGGAGTCTTTCTCTTAGCTCAGAGTTTCGGGCACATTCCAACAATATGTGATAAACATCATCGATCCTATAACATAGCTGGTTATCGCACAAAGGTGAGGATTTCACACCAACAAGATGATAAAACTTGTTTGTTGGAATATGTCCAGACCGTAATCGGAAAGCAGAAACTAAAAGCTTTCTAGTAAGATTGGATGAGTCACTGTTAAACCAAGGATTCCATGTAGGTTTGTCCTGGATTGTACCATACCAAACTCCAACGCCTCTAACCAGGGTCTCCCCAAACTGATATTCCCTACTTTTTATTGATTAAATTAATTTAATCGTAAAATATTTATGTTATTTTTTTACTTTGCTAGTATTGTTTGGTTGACGACTCAGCTTTTACGATCCGTCTTACTCTGCCTATATTAGAAACGAATGATTTCCTCTTCTTCTGCCGTCGTTTGACAAGCGTCTGTTTAATAAAACCAGAATCCAGATGTTATAAGCAATTTCGCCAATTGTGCATTTCGCCAATTTCGTTTGACAAACATCGTTTTTACAAAACTCTGCTTAAGTGAGAAGCAAATGATTCTCACCTTTGCTAGTGCTCTATAACAAGCAACACCTAAATTATTGTCTCAATTAAACAAACATCAGTGAGGACAAATGATTCCGTTCGTTCCGATTATTAATCTCAAACTTAACTAAAAATCTAAATATTCTCCCTTCTGCTGAATCTTTTTGACAAACATCTATATTATCTTTGGATTAGGTATAAGTGAGAAGCCAATGATTTCCCCTTCTGCTGAATCTGTTTTACTAAATAATCTGTAGTATTAAGTAATATCGCTTGACATCTGGCTAACAAAATCAAGACTTAGCCCAAGTAAAAAAAAAAACAAATTATGCTCGCTTGACAAGCATCTATTGTTCTACGTGAGAAGCAAATGTGTCACCTTAATGCTTACTTTGTTTTGCCCAAAAATGCAATAAATATGAGTGTACTATGTCAACCGTAGGCTCCTGGAGCACCCGCGCTCCCACGGAGCCTCCGCCTTCTCCACCGCTATCACACCACCGATCTACCGATAGGTAAGTACATACATAAATCTTATCATTAACTACGCATATTCAATTGCGGAAAGCTATTCGAACGCCATTTTAAAGAATCTCCACATCAAAGAAATGTAAACCTTTAGAAGACTTTTATGTAATTACTAGCTGTGCCCGCGACTTCGTCCACGTGGAATGTAATAAAAAAATATAGTTTATTTTTTTAGTAGCCTAAGTTACTCCTTAATACATAAGCTATCTGCCAGTGAAAGTCCCGTCGAAATCGGTCCAGCCGTTCCAAAGATTAGCCGGAACAAACAGACAGACAAAAATTTAAAAAATATGTATTTTGGTATGTGTACCGTATATACATTCATACACAGTAGAAAGCGGTTATTTTAATATTACAAACAGACACTCCAATTTTATTTATTTGTATAGATTACTTTTAAGTTTTTTTCATCCGAATGGATATGGCAGTCCTATTGAAATATAAACAATAAGAATCATAATCAATACACATTATATTCAGTATTTTGGATCGTTTTGAAGCTGACCGTGTCATAATATTGGGAAACATGCCAACATCATTGATTTTAATTTCGACACCATAATTAATTAGAATTTTATAAAGTACCAGGGCACAGCAATTTCGACTAGGTTTTTAAATAACTATTCATTGATAATTATGTTTGCTAAAGCTGGAATTTGAATATTTGAACAATTAAAAATTCAGGCGATGTCTAATGCATTTTTGTAATATAAATAAAACAAAGAAAAAGATATTTTAGATTTATCTGTCGCTCTTACCAGGGCTGCCTTTTAAGTTGTGTCGTTTGAAATAAGTATAGACAATCTAATAGATTATTATCATTAATTATTTTTCAAAGAATTCTCCTCTTCTTCTTCTTCAGGTGAGCTGAACCGCTTAAATCAAGGTTGTAAGGCGTTTTTGGTGTAAATGGTTTCTTATGTTCGTCTCCACCGAGAGCCACGAAGCCTACCCTAGTTAGTTACGGTAAGGCGATTAGGCGTCGCGGTGTTTTCTTTCATCGTTGGAGCGATAAGTGTACATATGCAATTCGAAGATCGTCCTCATGCCTCCTTCGACATTGATTGTTAAAGGTATCAGGCATAAATATTTACTTGCTTACTTGATAAGCAATCTACTATTTTATTAGGTGCGGTGGGGGTTCCGCCGGCAGCGGGTCGTTGTTAGAGAGGTCACTGACCCCACTCAGCTTGGGCAGTATGTCTTCTTTGCACGACGTGCTCAAGGTACGTAATTGTTGTGCAATTTAATGTAGTTGTTGTTTCTTGTTGAACATAAATTCTTGTAAAAAGAGTCAAATTCTCAAAATGTCAGATGGACAAGGTTATTTTCAATTTTTATACATTTTAAATTACCAATATACATTATATATGTAAAAATATACTTTTTTAATACAGTTGCTCAAAAAGTGGTGTATTGCAGGGACGTGTAGCGTTCGGGATCTGGGCTATTTCACACTCGTGCTTTTTTTTTTGCCTTTCCCGAACTCGTGCGTTTTCTTTCCCAACTATCAAAATAATTTCTATTAAAAAAAACAACCATGAAGAAATAGCTACGTTTCTTGGTCTGCCGGATACTGAGTGTTACACTGGGCATAGCTTCAGAAGGACCTCGCTACATTATTGGCAGATTCAGGAGCCAATTTGACGTCCTTAAAGCGACTAGGTGGTTGGAAATCGGACAAAGTTGCAGAAAACTATATTGGTGATTCATTAAACAACAAACTAGAAACTGGGAAAAAGATCACACAATCCATTCATTTAAGGTCCAGTCCGTCTCCTCCACATGCTGAAGAGTAAGAAATAAATGATTAGTTAATTGAGTTTATTGTGTTTTTATAATTTGATTAAATTGCTTCATTTTTTCGCAACTGTATTAAAAATAGTCGTTCAGTACACGTACGGAACCGTCATTGCAACTCGTTCCGACTGTCAACCCTCGCCTTCGGCTCGGGTAGACATTTGTTGGAACTCTTTGCAATGACAGCCATTCCGTACAAGTAATGAAATATACTTTTCCAGGTAGGAACGGATCTAGGCGATGGACTTCATTCTGAGGATAGCAGCTGTGGCGCTTCCCCACCCCATCCGCTGGATCCCTGATGGTTTGTACATTTTTATTTTATTTACACATATTCATTCATATTTCAGTTTATCTAAGACAACAAATGAAACACTTTTGTAAACAGAAATATTTGCTGTTAATAGATAAATAGCCTACCTGATGTACTGCTTCCCTAGAGAACTTTTTTTTAAGATTCTTAAAGTAGGACATTTTGTAGCGCTCAAGAATACACTGCAGCTGAGAGCTCATTGCATAGTTTGCACATACGTGGAAAAAGTGACACCCAACATTACTAGATCGATTCCAGATGATACGGAAGAATTCTGCTGCGACAATGGTAAAAAAGGTGACGAAGGTACCAATGCAAACAGTTCTATAGATCACTCTCGGTTAAAGAGCCTATAAAGAGGACACAGAGAACCAAAGTCTTTCCACTGATCTCTGGTGAGACCTATTAATATTTAGGTCATCGACCATACAGAAAAAACGCATTTGGACATATGTAGTGTAACTCCTTGAAACTCTAGTAATACGATAAATTGGTTCTTCTTCGCAGTAAGTAACTAAAGAGTCTTTGAATTCAGACACAAGTCGCGACCGTCTTTTAGGCAACGAAATCCGAGACGTTGTGACTGGTATACCGCATATAATATGAACTGTTATCTGCATAACGAAATATGTTCTTGATGGAGAACATGTCGTTGATGTGGAGAAGGAACAGTATCGGACAAGCCTATGCTAGTATATATGGACACGATTTTCGAATAGCATAAAGCCTTCGCGTTGGCTAGTCCAACAGCGAAAGCCTCCCTTTGTTTTTTGTCCAACAGTGTGTCAAGCAAACTTAACGACCGAAACGGAAGAGTTATTGTAGGTCGACAATGATCTGGGGCTATTCTAAGTACCATAGAAGGCAGGTGTTGGTGACCCTTTCATAAGCGTTATCGCAGTTTGTTGGGTCAGATCGATCACCTTTTTGGGAATTGGATGGATGTGTGAGATCTTCCAGGAAGATGAAATCTTATTATTCTAACAGGACAGGCGGTGAAGCACGTTAATAAGGGAGTCAACGGACACCCTTCTTAAGCAACATTGCAGGAATGTCGCATATTGCGTAATGCAGATTTCTGGTAGTGCTTGCAGATATTGTTACACGAGACACGACAATAGAAATATTGACGTTGGGAATAATGCCCTTTAAGTTTTCTTGTCCCAATCGGTGCATGTACAGCCACGTCAAAAATTAAAGGATCCAAAGAAAGAATTCTTTCAAGTCCATCCCACTCTGCCGTCTCATGTTCAAACTACATCTCTTTATCACTACCAGACATCACAACTATATGTCATAAATATGCGACGGGGTTGCATAAGTCTCGCGGTACTACGAACAACGTAGTGTTTTGACGAATCGAGAGGAGCCTCGACCATAATCCTGAGTCTGCTTGGTCGTGACAGTAGATTGTTTGTCTTCTGGAGAGAAGAGACTGAAAATCCGCACACGATGATTACGTCGGACTTTTAACCGATCGAAAGACAAGAATGGCACGTGAAGGAGCGGCTCTTTATACCTTTGAATCAAAAAGCATAATTTAATCACGACCGAAATAGGCTGGTAGTATCAACTGGCACAGTTCCGGTACTTATAAAGCAATATAGTTGCAATCTTTATTATTGGCGGCTTTAACACAACCGTAATAAGACATGAGATGGGAATACTTCGATAGCACAGCATCAGGCAAGTCGTTTCGAAATCTCGAGTAGCCGTTTTTTACATGTTCGAGCTCCCTATATAGCAACCAAACAATTCGCAAGTAGAGAATCTCCATGACTAATTACAATAAAACGATTACATTTTGATCTAATCGAGTTAATTTTTTCACATTTTAACGTGTCAAATCAAAATAATATTTATTCAACATAGACCTTTACAGGCACTTATTGACGTCAACAAACAAAACAAAAAAAAAGCTTAAATAAAAAAAAAAAACAAAAACCTTGTCCGTACGTACGAATAAGGAAAAAAAAAAGAAAAAATATATTGACTCGACACCTGTTCGGAAATTGGGAGAGCCTTCTCGAGAAGAACAGGCAAGAAACTCTGAAGGTCTATTTTTTATCTCCTCTTTTCAATGTTAACAATCACAATAATACAATACAAAATTTTTTTTTGGTGTTGGTCAAAATTGTATTTGGTGTATTTACTATTGATAACAAATTATTTGCTAAAATATTGTGTACTCTCTAAGAAAATCTGTTCCTCAATTTTAGTCATATCAACGTAATCTTTTTTCGCAGAAGCCAAACGAACCCACGTGGGAGTATAGACTTGTCCCGCTTCTACGCTTGCTTCTGTTGACATGGTATCGTTCGTGATTTTGGCGACGGGCGTGCAATAGCCAAACACTTCTATGTAAACTAAACTAGTTGTTGGTGAACTCTATAAATACTCTGCGGCTACTCCAAAGAAAATATTGATAATTACAAATGTACTACTCAATATCGCTTGTCAAGGGTGTTAGATGACATTATTAAGTATAAAGAACACTTTCTCAACCCTGCACAGTGTGTAGTATACGCAGAAGTCTTTGGCATTAATTTTATTCAACTAATAGTGCGTATCGCATACAACCTATTGGACGAGTGTGAAGACATGGTGTCTGGAGAATGACTTTGAAGACGAAAACGATGAAGTGCCGATGAAAAATATTACGAGTACGGTATACGCAACCGTATCCATTGCGCTTAACCAATCAGGAAGCTTGATTATTACGTTGCCTATTAAACTATGTTCTTATTGGTCACAATGATTTGATTGCGTTTTGAATGTTTGTCTTGCTAGCGTATAGTCAGAACAAAGTTCATCGCGTTAAAGTCGACATTTGATTGCGCTAGGATAATTATCAGTTATGCCAACACTTCATTTCAAACGAATGTCGCATTAACATTTGCAATAGCCTACTTGATCGACAGGTCAAACTATTATTTTGTCTCATGTTATTTGTCGGTTCAGTCATGTCCGTGTCAGTTTTAAAAGGTTTCAAGTTTCTACGACTTTATAAAGGAATCAATTTGAAAACTGACAAACATACTTAATTATCTACTTACTGTAATTATCGCGTAGGAGCAGTAATAGTAAATTGCAGCAGTAAAAATAAATAATTTCTATTTTCAAGAGCAAAATGTGTCTTCGAAATCGTTCTCCAAGCATCGCGTGGCGCACGCAAACGCATAATTTATTTATATCGTATACATTTGGTTCCTATGAAGAGAAAATATATTATTTTAAATTATTACTGTATGTATAACTGAATGAAGTGAACTTTAAAAAATATTTTAACGCATAACGCGGTAATCAAAACACCTTCCATTTTATGATAATAAATATATGAAATAATATTTGGTCTAGTTATAATGGCCGGGTGTGGCTTGTAGGTCAATTAGTAAAATACTTTTTTGGATTACCTTAAAATACTAGTTTAGTGGTGGATGTAACAAAAATACAGCGATATCAAATTGTGTTCTGTTTTGGCATTATCTGTGTCAAAAGTATATTTGACGTCGTGGTCGTGGACTTGTGCTGAGTAATACAGAGGCAATATGTGAACGCGCGATTCCATTGAACCAGTTATTTATATGCAAGTTGCAAATATCATGTAATTTTAGCAAACTTGCATACAAGTTACAGGTGGTTTCATAACGATCTATGTTATCGGCGTCTAATATATCCGACTTGTCCTGATGAATACAATAAGCTAGATGTCAACGCGCGATTCCATTGAAGCAGAGTAATTTCGTGCAAATTCAACAATCCTGCATATAAGTGACTAGATGTAATTGCATACATACAAACTATACCTAAATACAATTTGATGCCTGTATGAAAACTTTGGTCTAATTACATTTTGTTACAATTTCCTGTTTCACTTATTTATTTTGATTCACTTTTGAATAAAATGTTTTTATTAAACGTATAACGTTTGCATAAAAATTTAAGTCTTATCCACCATTAGACTATTAAATTGATCATTTCCAACTCCTTGTCGATTTGTTCAATCTGTTTCATATTATTGTGAACGTACAATTTACAATTCAATTTTTTACTAAGTAAATAATGCGCTATCAAACGTTGGATACAGAGTATATTGACAGACAGCACCAATGTAATATTTGATAGCATCTATAAATTAACAGAGGAAATCCGATTAAAGTACTGCTTTTGACAGTTCCTGATTGATTCCGGACTGTTGTGAAAAGGTTTCAACGAAGCAACCAATAAAGCTAGATTAGTACTACTTGGAATTTACGCTTACAGTGACTAGAAAAAAATAAAGCAATTTCGTTTGTAGTTTTACAAGTTACAAACAGAAAAGTCGATATTAAGTTGTTAATGATCCATCTGTTTATGAAGCCTTTTATATACACGAGCTAACAAAACAACTAGATATATAAATTAATAAAATAGTAATAGATATATATATATATAGCTGTAGATTTTATTAACCAAATTTGTATTTATATAACATCGTGGTCCCACGAGAATACTCTGGACCCACTCTTGTATACTCAGCATCACACTATTGTTTAACATTTTTTTTCGATGCGATTTTCAGTTTTACTACTTGTCTTGTCGAATTGACTTGATCTTACTTGTACCGACTAGAACCGCCGATATTTTATAATTAATAAAATATGATTAACATTATTTTAAATATAATAGATGTTCGTTTAATTTTAAGTTCAAGTGGCGTTCAATTTATAGTTTAAGAGTTTAATTTATTTTTTATTCAAGTAATTAAGATCCAGAGTATATTTAAAATGAAGTTTTATGTATTCTTTTTAATGTTTTATACAAATTAATGTAACTTCGTAATCTATTGCGTTTAATTATAATTCACGTTACGTTTTCAATTTCATTAGATTTAATAATATTATGAAAAACAACAAGAACTATACAAATATTTAAAAACGTTCAAATAAACAGCACTCATTGAATCTCACGTATATCAAATACACTATAGATCTTGCTAGCGTGATCATTACAAATCACTGCCACCATCTGAGACCAATAAATGACAAATAATTAGGCGGACAGACAACTGAATAATTTAGTAATTAGTTGTTAGGTTTGGGAGAGGCGATGCAGAATATTCGGGCGTTTGCTCGCGACACCAAATTATTGCCTTATTGTTAAGAAAAGCTTTTGAAAATCCCTTTGTTCGTTAGACGTAGTCCATACTCAATGTTTGCGCTAGATAGGTTAGCTCGCGAACAAATTATTGAGTAATTGGTAAACTCAATACCACGACCGATTTAATTTGTCACAAACACATTACAATTTAAAATGGCCGCGACTTTACATCGCGTATTTGGCTGTTCCTTCGCGTTGCTTCACATTTTCTATAATAATTTATTAACTATAAGTTTATACTTGTTTTTTTTTATTAATTCAAAACGTTATATAAAATAAAGTAGTTTACCCAGTTTAAAGAATATGTTACAATGGTACCATTGTAAACATCCTATGTTGTGTACACGTTACGAATAAATTAATGGGAATAGCGGTCGTGATAGTTTAATTGTCATTTTATAATCCTTACATTTTTAATGAAAATGTAAAAACATATACTTTTTAAATTCTTCAGTTAATCGATTCATTAACTAGACATTTGGTCATAACAATCTATTTAAAACAGTATTACAAGTTTTTTTTTATATTGACAAATATACTTTACTTTCACAAACATACAACGATGTTAAGTATAGGCATATGATTAACACACTACCAAAACAATCGTCACAGATGTAGTTTAAGCTTTTAAATAATAATATTGTGTCTTATACAGGATGTTATAATTGGTGAACGATGTTATGTTTCTTAACACTTTCAAACCATATGGTCTGAAATCTGATAGCTTAATGGAATAAACGCATATTAATAACATTTCGTGCAAGTTTTAACATCCTATGTAAGACCATCGCTTGATAAATAGTTAAAAATAATACGCTTCAACTGGCATTTGTGAGATGTATTTGCTTTGTATACAATACAGTTATTGTATTGACTTTGATTCACGTTTCATTGGTTAATAGTAACGTACTTATTATGACTTGTACAAGTACACACCCCTAAATAAGTTTAACTAATTTGTTGTAGCAGTCATTTTGTCTTCGTCATTTTCAAATAGAATTTGAAAAAGTTGAGGACTAATCAAAACAAGTGAATGTTGTGTAACATATAAATCTTAAATTAAAAATTACAAATCAATTTCAAACTTCAAATTTTATTTTCTTTTACGATTGATAACATATACATACCATAACATACCGGACTTCGTCATATTCATATTTACCAATAAAATGTTTAAAGATGGCACCCCACTGTCTCACGCTGCCGTTTCGTTCTCTAATCTCATAGATGTAACTTGGATATAATAATAAATTATATGTTAAGAAAACTATGAATTATGTAGTAATAATAATGATGACGATAATAATTTTATTTAACAATCTAGTCTTTTGTTTATTTGTATGGCCGTAAGGTATTATTGAAAAATTACGTGTTTTTTTTTTACTTTTTCGTTTATAAGTTTAAGAGTAAATAACAAATAGATTTATTTATAGAGACTTTAAGTTTAATTAAGATTTTCACTTGACGGTATTTATTTAAAAGAGATGTGCTGCGAAAAGTCTTTTCGGACGAGATTTTATTACATTGGTGTATTATTTTTTATTTATTAAAAACAATCTCATGGACGTTTTGAAAGATAGCGTTTAACGACACTACATTGCAATAGAACTTAATTGTCACCTTTAATGAGACTGATTAACAGTTTAAAATTTATATCAATATTGAAATGATATTAAAAAAGAATGTGGACTCGTGTTTTTTATGTGTCAATTGCCTTTTATGGTTTCAAATATCGACAAGTTATCCAAAGATCTACAACTTCGCAGTCACAAGTGACAAATAAGAGATTAATAATTTAGTCGGATATTTATATTAGCGTTCGTGTAAATTGTGAAGGAAAAATAATTTATCACTATTGATGTTTGTACCAGAACTGAATTATTGTGTATTATTAACTCGGCAAAAATGTCTTATATTAAATATAATGCTAGATGTTTTAAAACAAAAAAGTAATTTATAATTAAATGTTTACGTGCACTTTTCCTTCTAATTTTCACATATAAATTTGTCTCAATGTGCTTTCATGTATTTTTTTATCTGATGTGTGTTTTTTCATTGGATCTTATCATTTGACTTTTAGATAATGATATAACGTATTTATTATTTTATATTTTTTTATGAGTTTCAATTTCCCCAATAACTAAATTAAATGTGATGTTTATTTCGTATGATCTGTCTCATATTTTTTGTAGAGATGTATTTTAATGCACTCACTCGTCATTTTACTTTACAAAGTGTAGTCAATTGATAATGTATAAATATTGTACGGTGTATAATCAAGATATTACAATGTGTAAGATTTAACGCGGTGGCGTGTTTGTTAATATGTCCCAGCTTCGGGACTTAGTGGATTCTAACAAATATTGTTAATGTCGGTCTCGATACATGACTACGATAATGTCGGAAAATCTACTTTCTTTCTTTCAGTTAATAAATGTACTTTTTACTGTAGTTATCTGATGTCGCAAATATGTTATTACATTAATAGGAACCTTTTGTTGGTTTGGTTTTTTTTACATATCTCATCACTCGTAAAGGAAACAAAACGCGTTTCAATGTTTTACAAGATGCAGCTCGTAAATGCGGTTAGTAAAATATGTTAGTTCACATCAGTCAAGTTATGAAATAAACAAAGAGGAGAGATCTATGACAGAATTTTAAGAAACACCGCATCATATCCATCTTTTTAAATTTATAACCCACACTGTGTCAGAAATGTAAAAGGGAAAAAATAAAGAAATAGGAGAGTGAAGAAGAAAGAAGATATTTTCCATTGAATAGGCTGTATAGGCTCTGCTCTTTGCCTGGTCGATACGAGCGAAGATAAAAAAAAATCTATGACAGCTGTCAAAGTAACGTTTCTACATCAGCCTGGCTAGCACGAGCATCATAACACGAGGTGATATGGTATACAGCTTTATCATATCGTGTGATTGTGTTCAATCTACCCTGAACGGGCAACCTCACTGTAGAATATATTAGTTTTATTAATTATGTAAATATACGATAATAAACAATAGAAATAGGGAGAATCAAAATGTTTGAGAAAAAGACTGTCCTATATTCGTTTTATTTCATCGGTAAATATGTTTAGAACAAACAGTTGAATCCCACCCTTAAAGTACGACAACGAAGCAGTGGCAGCCTCAGGAATGACAGAACTCATTTTATATTTTATGAACTAAAGCGAGCGCGGACTTTTAATTTATATTACAGGAAGGATTTATAAGGAAACGTATTCATCAAAAGTTTATAACGAAGTAAATGAAATAACGTTCCAACATTAGAGTAATCGTTTATCAAAACCGACTGTAGATTTTGCTAAAATTAATATACAGAGTTTTTGCATTTTATATATCGAAAAATTTAATCGTATTATGACAAATTACTTGTAATAAAAATTTTAATATAAGCTTTTCACAATATTATTATTACGTTAATTATATTGGACAATATTGTAGACATAAAAAAGTTATCTCATTCGTATTAATATATTACTGTATTCAAGTCAGGTTTTTAATCGCGACTGTTGCTTTGTGATTTTAGTCAGTATTCAAACCAGACTATGTATTTGATTCGAGTATGTAACTATATTTGACGGAATATTTAAAATTTTGTAATCTCTCCAAGATTAGTAGTTGCGTTATTCACAAACCGAGCTATAGGTAAAAAAAAATGTTTGAAAATGACGTGCATGTGTACCGTGCTTATAAAAGCTTTTAATTATTTGGAAGATATTTGAAGCTGAAAGTATTATATAGCTTACTCTTATTATCCTTCTTGTATCTAAAGGTTCACACACATCAAACTATATAATTTATATGTAAATTATTGAGAAATAAATTGCGATTTCATGAAATTCAATACTTAATTATTTTATGTAAATACCTAATAAATAATGAAGCATTTGAACAATACGTGTTTTTCTTGGACTTGTCTACCTTTTATTGCACTGTCACTGTACATTCAGCGTGTTGTGCTCATTTTATTTTGTGCATTATGCTCCTCTGGAGCTCCCAGAGAAGCTTTCGATTAATACTTGAATAGAAGAGGACGTGGCGGCACTACATGTATATTATCAAAATCCGTAAGAACGCCATCCAACAAAACCCAATTTTACCACCAAAATGAACAAAACATAAATACAAACACATCCATTTATTATCTCAATAAATTTCTTTTCAAAACATTTACATCGTCACCAACTTAGTCTAACTTTGTGATAACATTCGTAATATTATATATTGATCTTTTGAAATGACTGATTAATTAATTTGTACAACGTCGAAATGGAAAATAAATAAGATCCAAATTCACTGAACAAACTGAATACTAACCAATTCATTGAACCAAACAAACTACGAATTACAACATTATTGAGATATCGATCTTTTAATGGACAGAAAAATAATTCAAAGAGCTCAGATCGCACACTTACACTGTTTTAGTTTATCGCGTTGTATCGTATGATCAGCAATTCAGATGCGGTAACCTAAATTATCTATTGCCATAAAAAATGTTTAACAAAACACACGTCCTTTTTTATTCCGTTTCGAAAAAAATTTATAATTCCTAATCAGGACACACATGTGGACAGATCGGAGAGTCGTAACGTATCAGTCGCATTTCTTGCATTTTTGTACGCTTGAAATATCGGTAATTAGAGCAAAATACACAACGAATATACAGATTCTTTCGGATCGACGTGGTAATTGCCACGTGCCACAGCGCCGACGACGGTCGATTGTTCAAACGGTCAAGTTTAGACCAATGAAATGGACTTGCCAAAAGCGGACCAAAGGCATCGCGACGAAATGTGTCCCATATTTTTTTTTATAAATTTATCTAATCAATTAGTTTCAATATATTTTAATCCAATACTATTTCATTGTAAATTTAATTATATGTGTACAAACCTATAGACGATTATTATTTAAATAACTGTTTTAAACACATATTAAAGATTACATACATTATTTCTTTAAACAAAGACTAACTGCCCACTATAGCAAGCAATGAAACACTGATCGATATTTTATTTATGTCATCATCATCGTCATAATTTCTTATGTGCAATGCAAGGTACCATAGGGTTATACTAATCGCAAAATGTTAAACCATGTTTCTCTAGTCGTTTATCGCCTTCCTAAATGGCGACACGAAAGTGTTGCAGCAAGAATATATATTTCAATGACTTGCGTAGTCTTATTCGTGCCCAAACAATTCTCGTTCGTTCAAATGAATTGGAATAATTAAATCAATAAATATTCAGCGGTATTCTGTCACCAAGCTTACCTATTCTTAGATGCAGTCAGGCAGTCACTCATTCGGTTTAGCACATTTAGGGTCACACAATCTTTTACAAACAAGCGAATAAACTAATGAATACTTTAACATGAAATAAAAATTGAGGGAACAGAAAGATAATTCGTCATTATCTATGGGAAAGTTTTAACTAATACAATAGTGTAAGCAAAAACCATACATTGAATACTGTGCTATAGGAATTATAAAATAGTAGCTATTTTATAACACGTTCTTTCGACTAAAATAAATAATAAAACTATCGAAATATCCAACTCTGAAGAGCTATGAACGCCCGGAGGATGGCAATTCGAAGGCTAGACGCAGTTATTAATACAAATTTGATAGCAATAGTTATATAAGCAGACAGCCGGTATCATGTATTTATTTTCAAAATATTTAAAAGTATTGTAATAATTCGTAAAATTGTTTAACAAAGACTGATTCTAGTTTTGTTGCTTAGTACTTACCAATAAGAAAAGTATGTAAAAGTAATGCTAATGAAAAATTATCTTTTTTTGTTTCATTTATCCGATGTAACACAGTATAACCCTAAATACACAAAACTATATCACAAAAAAAAATACTCATAATTACAAAATCACTAAGATTAAATAAACGCTAATCTCGTGAAACAAGAACCAACATTATTAACATAATATCTACAATGACAGTTTACATAACAAATTCTAAATAAACTTAAAATGTTGTTAACTTAGTAAAACATCGTTGTTTAAACTTAATTTTAGTATGGTCCGTATTCCATTTACAAACAGTATTGAAATACCTATATAAAAATCAGTTTTAAAACCACTTTATAAATTAATAATAAATACATCGCTGTCCTTGTTGATTGAGATCGACACATTTTTATGAACCTAATATTTGCAATCCAGCTTTATATTCATTCTCATACACTTCATTCACTCACAGTATTCTAGGAAAACAAAATTATAAATAGCCAAGCAAACATAATGGAAAAAAAACAAAATTTCGATATATTTTAAACCTATAAAGTAGATGATTTTACAAAAATAAAACTAAAATATACAAACAAAATCAATTGTCTACTACAAAATAATTTGACATGCTCTAACATATCAAATTATTTTATATTTGGCAAGTTGCAGAATCATGCTACAGGTAGGTCATACCTATAGCATCGTGAGTGTTGTCAATGAATGTTAGCTGCTGATGGGTTTTATAATTTCACCTTGAGAATAATTTGGGACAGGCGAGAATTATGGTACATCCTGATCTTTGCAAACGAATGTCCCTTAACAGAAAATCTTGTATTAGCTACGCAGCTAAAAGCGAAAGTCTTAGATCTATGAAGATCACCAATTAATTTTACCAGTTACAAGTGCATTCAACGTAAAACTTATATTTAAGTTTTCAGTGAAAACAATATGAAGTTGCCATGCAGACTATACAGAATGTGCAGTCGATTTTATTTTGTCAACAATATACTGAAAAATACTGCATAGAGGGTCCATATTTAATAGTTTATATGAACTTTGGCAGCACTAATATAATTATAATAAAGTTAAGTTTAAGCAACGATGGAACTTTCATCTCTATGCCTATATGGTTAACATATGTTGATGTCATTCATAATAAACTTACCTTAACATGTTAAATAAATAATAAATATAAATGAATGAAATATAATGACATTATAACTTACTACTATCTCTACCAACTCACTACGCTGACAATATGAACTGTGTCTGAAAAGACTCGAGCCTACTTCCTTATTGAAAAATCTGTATCATTCTCTATTGCTTTTAATCAGACTACTTTAAATATTTTCATCATTATCTAAATGGAAGGTTAGCTTCAACAATTGACTTTTTGGCTCAAAATACTACTATCTAGTCTACAGCAATATGCCTCCTTTTTTCCTCAACTTTACTTTGAATGTAATTATTTAGATTATTATACACAATGTCCACACTATGAGGCTATGATAAATGTGTTTCATTAAAGGTAAAGACTACACAACTCGTTAATACTGTGATTGATCAGTGTTTGTCAAGATATAATTTATTGATTGTGTAGATCTATAGTTAGTATTTATCTGGATTCCATATTGACAATGTGTGATAAATATTTATATAAATCACACTATGCTACACAATGAATAAATATCACAGAGCATATCAGTACATACCGCAATAGTAATGGGGAAGAATGCATTTTGTCAGATTATGTATCTACTACATGTCTACTCTGAAATATGCTACAATAATGATGTGATAAATACTGAACTGCTAGCCTTTGTTGTCCTTCCATTAATAGTAATTACTGACAATCATAAGTATTTATCATACTGATGACTTACAGTATTTACCAGTTGTCTAGCCTTCGCCTAACATTACGTACTTGTGGAACCATAATTACAATCTTATCATCACTTTTATTGACAAAGCTAATACAATTACATGACAATTAATTCTTTAAAATTCATTGATTTTCCAATATATACAAGCAAAGTATTTCATAAGCTCTTGGCATTCTGTTAGTCAATGTTTTATTGCTACACACTCAGAACTGCATGCGTTCCGGGTGAATAATGAAAATAAGGTGGGGCGCATGAATGGCACTATCTATATTCTGAAATAATAACCAGGTTAAATTGAGATTTTCAAATTTTCCCTCCTAAATGATGACTGTATCTAATTTTGAGGACTACTAAACTCTAAATGATGATCTCGTGAATGAAGTTCTTATTTTTATAGAATTATAAACGCATATTGTTCTTCATAGATTTTTTCTTTTACAATCACTAAATTACAGGAACACAGATTTCCAAGTCAATTATACACATATTCAGGATTTGAGTCGAATGCAATCTGAATAAGTTTCTTATGAACAACAAGAAACGTGTTTGATTGTACACAAATGAACACAAAACACACATAAAAGTATTCAGGTATCATAGTCTTCATCTATTTGAAGGTTACTTGCACTATATTGACTAATGCTAATAGGCTGAGGTTTAGATTCTATCGATTTCCTTTCTAAATTTTTACCATCTGTGTTGAAATTTGGTCTATAAACCTTGACTGAATTTACATCTCTCTGAGCGTTTGGTAAACTAGTAATGCTGCTATCCAATACTTTGATTTCTGGCTTCCCTATATTCTTAGAAAAGTCTATATTCAAGATAGGTGTATTTGGTGTTCTCGGTGTGTGATTTTGTATCCTTTCTGAGTAATCCGTCTTTGGCATATTTATTATTAGCTTGTGGATAGGTTCCACTGGAGTCATAGTAGTGTAGCTAGTTGATGGCTGCGGACTTGTATAAGTTGGGTTTACTGTGATGACACTTCTATGGGCAATGTCATCAGTCAATAATGTTTCTTGATAGAAATTAGCTGTTCTGACTGGACGTTCATCTATCTTCTTTGTTAGGTCTATGGCAGAGGTAGGTGATGTGACAGTTTCAGTCCTATGTGGGGTTGGTACAGGGTCTACTGACAATTGTTTCTTCAGAGTTTCACGAGCTGTTGATGGCTGCACCCTATCACAACTACTTGAACTGTTTGAGTCAGCTCTTTTTGGCGCTTGGTTTTCTGTCAACCTAAAATATATAAAAAGTTTGTAGAAAACTATTTTTTGTTACTTCAAGGTGCACAATGAAACTTATTATGCAAGTCAGCAGCAAAAGCTCCATATAATGTCATATATTACTTTTTATTGTATTGAATTGGTACTTATATTTGGAGATTTTTGTATCCCATTCAATTCATTCATTCTTTCATAGATCTCCAAATACAAACATTTTGAGCCTAAAAAGGCACATATTTTGGTTTATCTATATATATTTTACTGGTAGGGTAATTCGGAATCTCTTACAGGAACAAAAACTACTACTACTATATCTATAACCTCACGGTTCAGACACCACAATGCCATTAATACTCATATTATTGTTAATAAAATATATCTCATACTGACACATACCTAGACGAATTTGGTGAGCTCTCACCACTCGTCATCTCTTTCTCCTCAGCTGCTGACACATCAGGGATATTTTTAACCTGGAATTGACAAGGGCGACATATTTAAGTATACACAAGAAAAGCCAGACATTTCTGTAAATATCTTACATGATTTCTTGAGTGAAGCCAACTATGTGAAATCATGTGTCAAGGTTGATCATAATGTAATTATCATTAAAATATATTTATTAGATTAATTATTTGTGTGGAGATGGATAAACATGAATTCAAACAATCACATGCAACATTGAAATAAAAAAACACCAGATATAAATGCATGGTTTTTATATATAGCCTCGCTCAACTACGTGACCCCAGACCATTAATAATAGACAATAAAGGACAATCAATGAATAAGACACAGTGCTGATTTCGTAAAATTTCCATATTAAAAACCTTATAACAGTTAGGGATGCTTGGTGTGAAGATCCTTCTGGGAGACCCTATTTCCAGCAGTGGATGTCTATTGACTGAATGATGATGATGTGCAAATAACAAAATTTTAAACTAAACCAAATAGTTTCTTAAATACTGAAAAACTAGTTTATCACATTATATATGTAAATTTTCATAAATAAAGATAAAAAAGACATCAGCCAGATTCTGATTTGAGAATATTAAGTAAAGCACCACTCAACCATGATTGAGCATATTTGAAATAATATTTTGTGTGTCTGAACTGTCATTTGAAACATTAGATATCCAAGCTTGAGTCATGCTTAACATAAAATTCTGATATCTGGAACTGGATGTCAACTTCCTTACCAAGTCCCGTAAGAAATCAAATCTTGACTCTGCAAGGATGCATTGTTTGACGTGTGATGGGCTTAGTGTCTTGGCATGTCTGGACATAGTCACCTGCATCGCCTTACCTAACAGAGACTCCACAAACAGTTCCAGTGTCCGAGGTATAGACATAAAATATTGAGTTAAGGAATCATAATATATATTCTATTTGTATAACTTTGCTTTACTCACTACTTCTCACTTTTTATAAATTACAAAAAGAAAGCTTCTGACGTTTATGTAATTTGATGAACTTGAAAGTCACAACTTTCTGTCTTTAAACAGTGATTATGGTCTGTGATAAGAATTCTCATCTTATTCACTAATTAGGAAAGCTACAGCCAGAACTTAAAAAAAGAAACAATTTCCTTAATGATATATTTAATCTAATTACTATAATCAAAAGATGTTTATTGCTTAGCCATTGATTCAATAATCAATTGTACTTAATAGCTAATTAAAAATGAATCATTGAATTTGCAACCCATACAAAAACTTCAATATGCATTGCCACCAAGTCATAAGAAGCACAGGTTTGTACCTGTTCTATACAAAGCCAGAACAAAAAAAATAACAATGCCAACCAGTATTGTATGAGAATTTGGACATGGTTAGTTTTAAAAAACTCCATATATAATGATCATAGTATTTTTTTATTCAGTTTTATTGTCACTAATGAATGACAATAATAATGAACAATAGTTAACTAAAAAATCTTCAGTGACAAAATCCTATGTTTATTTATCTATGGAAATGAGGTATTTATTTGATAAACTGACTAAAACCTAATCATCAAACACCAATTTTTCTCCACTACATATATATGCATAAAAATTATTTTTTTGTATGTTCAATTGGTTAATATGTCATAGAACATAAGACTTACCAATAACATACAATCAATATCCAGTAGGATAATTTTACCAAATTGATAAACAGTTTATCAATAGTAGTTAAGTTGAGGCTAGTTTACCATAATAAATTATTTGTTAAAATAAAGGAATTAAATATGGGCATTTACTAATCCTATTGATACTTTTAATACTTGTGCTGTGTTAGAGAGTTTATTATGCATAATGCAACTGTAAAATTTAGTTGGTTACTTTATTAAACAAAAATAATAAATACTCTGACCCAGAATTCCAATAATAATGTTCTACACAAATTGCTACTAGTAAAGAGCAAATGTAAAGATATTACATAAAGCTTAATTGTTACATTCAACATCACAAAATCAACTTAAATGAAGTTGTTTTAAGATCATCCACTTTCTAAGTTGACTAAATATTTGAATATGTAAAACTATGGTCTAGCTTACAGGTTTAACAAACAATTACTAACATATTAATTAAAGTGATCATGAAAAAGGATATAAATTATGATAGGTACTGCTTGCGCAACTTTTCCCACTTCCTCATCTGTCTGCATAATCTTCTTAATTCGACCCTACAAACAAACAATGTCATGATATCATCAATATCTTAAAAATTGGTCATGAAAACAATCATCGTTTTTTAAATTTTCTTCTAGAATCCTGAGATTGTTTACTTACTGCTGGGAACCTTGCATTGTATTTTCTTTTCTTTGATGGCATTGTTATTTTTTGTCATTAAAACACAGAATTAATTATAATAAATTTCACTTTAACACAAGAGAAAGATACTTCTGGCGCATTTTTGAGGTTATAAAAGGGGGACGATCGCATCCTACTTCATTTATATACGAAACTGACAGTTACTTTTTACACAGACAGACCAAAACCACATGCTTGTCCTCTTAATTTGCAATCTGCGAATTGTCTACTTTTTTGTAATTTCAAAATAATTATTTCAATTATTTTATTTTATTTGAAAGTCGAAAATGGTATATCAAAGAAAACTTGGACATTAATTTAAACTTTAAAGAGCGTTGAATATGTTTTTTTATAATCTAAAAGATATAAAACGTGGCCTGAAAACGAAATATACTTATTTTCCTCTTAAGAGAGGAGGCAGACAATCCTCATAAAGGAATGGAAAACCTACCCAAGACACTTCTGCAGCCAAGTACCACAAAGATTATGTTGGACTCAATCCGAACTGAGGCGGTTCAGTCCAGACTGTCTTCTGATTAATGACTTCGCCTTAATTACAAGCCATGTTGTAATTAAGGCGATAGCTCCTTAGAAGATATCGCGGTGCATTATATCTGGTGATGGAGATGGTGGATCTAAAAAGGCAGGTTTGAAGCTGATTTACGCCAGTTATCTACTTGTTGTGTAGACTTTTTAAATTGCAAATTCAGAATTAAGAATAAAAATAAAGATAATTTGAGTTTGTTCATAGTTATTAACGATCCAAGGGAAGAGAAATCTTCTTTATTATTGACGTTTCCGATATTGTTCTATAAAAAGCCTACTCCAAACTTTGAGCTAGTTTTTACCAAAAATGGATATGGATACTTGGTCTAAAAATGCCATCTTATATGCTATCACGTTTTTTAAATAATTCTTTCAATTTGAAATTAATAAAACATCAAAGGACCGACCAATAAATCAGCTTCAAAATTGCATAAAAACTAATCGCTCCACCTAATATTTATTTTTAGCTAGCAACCGTCGTTCTTAAAATTTATACTTTGATAATTTGTACTCCATGTTGTTACTTTGATTTGAAGTTAGTTATTATTATTATATATCTTATCTCCTACTATACAATATTATTATTTATCCTTCCTTAAAAGTCCAAGTAAAAGTCCTTGGTAGTGAGTCTGTGATGTGATTTAGACATTTCTTTAAATATGCCATAATCTGTGTTTGTGACATGATTAACGTGTAGTTCCAAGGTTAAGAATAAATAATATTAAAAAAAAAAACGTGTAGTGGTGTGTAATAGTATACATACGTAGTATCTCTAAGTAGTCTGTGTAGTATACTACATAGAGTTACTAATCAATCTGTGGTGGTACGGTGTGGTGTTTCTGTGCTCTAGAGTTGTGTTTGTGATCTAATCTAAATATTAATCACAGAATACTTTATATAATATGGCGTCGTTGACGAGGTCGGTGAAAAAATTAATTATTTACAAATTATTGGTAACGAGATATATAAAATGCATATTAAACTTCGTAAAATTCCGTACTTGGTATTTATATAATTGCCACGACTTAGAACACTAAACAAAAAGCATATTACAAAAAAATCGAGCTTACAGCTGCATGCTCTTATTACTTGTTAAGGATTCCCTCTTTATAGTCTTAGTAAACTTGTTTATATTGTGTATATTTGAAGTTTTATACTTTTAAATGAAATGAATACTAGTTATTCAATAAACAGTTGATTATGAAAATATATAAAATTCTAAGATTTACTGACAGGATTAATTGTCAAAAAATAAACGAATTAAGCCGATATAATTTTCTATTACTTTAAAGACATGTCATATGACAGTGAAATAAGATTTAATACTCATCTCTTTTTTTTTTCAGTTTGCTTCCAGCTCCTTCACAGCAGATTTGGGACAGAGATGATGAAGTAAAAGCAAAACGTGTTGGTAGTGCATTGGTTGTGTCTCAGACTAGTGTACCACCCTACGGACAGAGAAAAGGATGGGTGCCTCGTACGGAGGAAGATTTTGGAGGTATTTGTGGATAACGTAAAATATTCTTGGTAACCAATAATTATTCATACATATATTTCTTATAAATGAGATGAAAACGTCAGGGCCCGTATTGTGGAGAGGGGAACCAGTATCAGCTTTTGGGACCTACTTAAGGTGTAGGTTTAGAGCCCAATATGTTGTATTAGCAACACTTAGACATATCTGATAATAGGCACATACCTCAAATGCGCACATAACAACAATGTAGTTGTTAGTTCATTAAATGGTTTATTTGCTGTGATCCTGTGCTACAAGAAGAGTCCAGTCTGGAGCCGATCCTAATATGTAGCTATTGTATATACTGTTTCTTGACACATGCAATAAAGTCGTTTGAAATTTTTTGATACTTTCATTTTTAAGGCATTGTCAAATAAAATTTTCAAGAGTTTATATGTATGTATTTGGATTCCTGTGAATTTCCACACATATTTTGCATTTATACAACAATATTATTCCATTTGTTTACAGATGGTGGTGCTTTTCCCGAAATACATGTGGCACAATATCCCTTGGGGATGGGTGCTCGCGGCAAGGAGAGCACCTCAAATGCCTTAGCAGTTCAACTGGATGAGACAGGCCGTGTCAAATATTCAGCTATTGCTCGTCAAGGACACAGTGCAGACAAGGTAAATAGAAATATGTAAATTATCAAAAAAATTGTTCTGAAGGAAGACTTATTCAAAATAAATCACTATTTATATGTAGTTTCTAGTCAGTTTTTAGAAAACTTATTACCCATACTTCCAAATACTTCTTTCTACAATCTCAATAACTGACTAACCAAATGATTACAGTTAATTTATAAACACTTAACATATATGTAAACCTTTTTCAGATATCGCTTATTAAAAATTAAACTTGGTCAAGGAATATAAACTTTATATGATAAATGAAACATTTCTATGATATATTTAAATGTTTTTTACAAATATCTGTTCTTCCTGGATATAAATTTCTCATAGTAGTTTTTCCCAATTTTATTATCCTCTCTTGATTTGTGTTTTTTTCTTACGATTGACATTCCTTCAAAGATTTATTTTATTGCTTCTTTGCTTATTTATTTCAATCAACCCTGCTTTGAATTATAAAACAATAATTTTAAATTAACATCATGTTTTCATATTTAAAATTTCATAATTAAAAAAATCTTTTGAAGGTATTGAATATTTTGAATAGTAATTGAGTTAAAACATGCATTAAATACTTTTTGATATTCATTCCACAATCACTATAAAAATGACAACCTATATGATCAGAACTTAACAGTGAGAATATGGGAATAATGCAATCCATATTACTTTTTTAGATCATCTATTCAAAGCTGACTGATCTGCTTCCGTCAGAGGTGCTTGCCGAAGATGATCCATCTCTACAGAGGCCAACTGATGAAGAAATTCAGGACATAACAGAGAAGACAAAATTAGCTTTGGAAAAACTCACCAATGCCAAAATATCTGCTGCCATGCCTGTTAAAGCTGCACCAAAAGCTGTGAGTATTTGCAGAGATTCCAGAATTTCTTCTTTTAAAATTCTTTTTAAATTTTATTTTAGAATTTGTACAGGTGGATGTGAAGATGATAAAAGCTTTAGCTGTCTCTCACCACACTGGCCCAGTGCAGGTTTTAGTACCTGTGTTTTACAAATAAGCAGATAGTGATAGTGAATAGTTATATTGACCTGAAGTGAATGTGGTTGCTTTGAGATTAGCAGTAAATCGGAAACCACCTTAAAATCCGCTGCAGCGTACATTGCCAACATGTGACATAAGTTGTAAAGTTACCAGTAACCAGTAATTTCCAACTCTTACCCTTTATAGCAGAATACAAACACGAATATACAATTACAAGAATACAAAGTGGTTAAGTAGCAGAAGTAGGTAAGACGGAGCTACCCAATCGGGCAACCCTATTATAGAGCCACATCATTGGTTGGCAAGGTGCACCCCAAGCAAGGTGATGTTGACTTAGATAATTTTAGGTGCTCCTCTTACTTAATAAATAATAAAATATATTATTGTTAAAATATCTTTTTTATATTCCAACAATTATATTTTTCAAAGGTACTACAAAATTTGAATGAAAATGAAACTGTGAAAGATAGAATGATTGTGATGAATCAGCTATTTAATTTATTTTGCTGAATATGTAGATTTTTATATCTAAACCAGTAAAGTTATTAAGTCAATATTCAAGATCATTTAATATATATTAGTACCAAAATTGCTATTAATGTTATATGGTAATTATTAACCAGATAATCTGATTTTGAATTGAATCTCTTTAAATAATTAAATTTTTTACCTATACTGCTTTTCCTACAATTCCAAATTTTGCCACAGTACTAGAACACACAAAATATGGTAAAATTGTATTGTGTTTGAGTACATTGATATTACTTGTTAGGAATATATTGTACCATTAAACTTGGAGAACTGTCATTATCTGCCTGCTGATAGTGTTTGCATTTTTCAGGCACCTGCACAATACATTCGATACACGCCGGCGCAGCAAGGTAGCGGTTTCAACTCTGGCGCAAAGCAGAGGGTTATTAGGTTCGTACAAAAAACAAACAGAATTTTATAAATATATAAATAAAATTATGTCATTATCTAAACATTGCAATGCCCTTGTAGGACGTCACATGTATATCAAATATGTTATATATGTAATAAATACATTGAATTAAATAATTTTGTATACTGATATGTACAAGAAAAACAAAAAAAGGTACTCTACACCTGTTCAAAAATTGGGAGAGCCTTTTAAAGGAAAAATAGGTCAAAAGCTCTGAAGGTGTAATTTAAATCTTATGTAAACTTCTATTTACATATCCACACAATAAACACCTTGTACATACATATGATCGATAAAAATAATTTATATAATAAAAATAAATACAAGGATTTTCATCATTTAAGAAATCTTTGACCTTGTAATATCCATTTTTTTAAATTTATAATTACTATTTTGAATCAAATGGTACTAAAATTTTATGATATCTCTAAGAATGGTAGAAGCCCAAGTGGACCCGATGGAGCCACCTCGGTTCCAGATCAACAAGAAAATCCCCCGCGCCGCGCCCTCTCCCCCTGCCCCAGTACTTCATTCACCCCCAAGGAGGGTGTCAGTTAAACAGCAGCGCGACTGGAAGGTTCCACCATGCGTCTCTCACTGGAAAAATGCTAAAGGTATGATTCATTTTCCAATTTTATTACTACTTTACTACTTTCTTATTACTACTTTCAGTTGGTACAGCAGCAATACTGCTGTATTGCTGTTGTACCAACTGAACATTATTTATTTTTAAAGATATCACTGGCTTGTTGTTTGTTAATATCTTTCATGTGTTAATGCAATAATGAAAAATTTTGTTTATTTAAATTATACTTGAATTGGTACAGGACCAATTGAGTAATGTTCACTACTAAATCACCAATACCATATTTATTGATTCAAAAACGTGAAGTTCTTCTTTTGTTACGTACAATAAATATTAATATGAAGATGATAATAAATTTCTGATCTTTTTTTAGGTTACACAATCCCATTGGACAAGCGTTTGGCAGCGGACGGCCGTGGACTGCAACAGGTCCATATAAATGAGAACTTCTCGAAGCTAGCGGAAGCCCTATACATTGCGGACAGGAAGGCGCGGGAGGCAGTGGAGGCGAGAGCTCAGCTCGAGAGGAGACTGGCTCAAAGAGAGAAAGAGAAGAAGGAGGAGCATCTGAGGATGCTGGCGCAGAGAGCTAGAGACCATAGGGCTGGTATGTTTGAAGGAATCAATAAAAGTTAATTTCACATAAAAATCACTAGTAAAAAAAACGCATAAACTATTTTTAAACCAATTTGATTTTTAATTACTTTAATCAGTTTTAAATTTACTTTAATCAGTTTCAGAGATAAAAATCTCTGTAACAAAATTAACACATAATTTAATGTAAAAGAAATAGCACACACACATGTGTGTATGTGGTGGCAGTACGTTGGAAGTGGTGAATAATTGTATCCCTTGATGTTCACCAATTCGTCAGTTTATTTTGTAGGAGGCATACCAATGCTGCGATGTATACTATATGCCCTAATGTAGTGAAATAAAGTGCATTACTATATATTTAAAATATTTGAAACTGAATGACGCCACATATTTTTTTAAATTTTGGTTCTTTTAACCAGAAAGGAGCTTGAAGTTTTTAATAAGGCAATGGAAAAAAAAAAGACATATAGATTTAAAATGTTGTAAAATACACACATCAACAGAATCTAGGGATATTTCATCTTTACTTAAATAACATTTATTAAGGAAGGAAGAATTTTTGATCTTTAATAATAAATAAAAATTTCATGCTTTTATTTTTTTTAAATAAATAAATTGCCATAATTTTTTTTAATAAAATTCGTTTCTTCATAAATACTTTTAAGTACGATAAATACTTACGTAAAATAACTTTTATAAGTACTTACTCATTTTAATAAAAATTGAAAAAAGTATTATATAATTGTTAATAATCAGTATTTCCACTACTTACATTAAGTACACATCTACAATGATTATCTATTACTAATAAATAAAATTGGGGTGTCTGTTTGTAATATTAAAATAACCGCTTTCTACTACATGCATATGAATGTATATACGGTACACATACCAAAATACATATTTTTAAAATGTTTGTCTGTCTGTTTGTTCCGGCTAATCTCTGGAATGGCTGAACCGATTTGGACGGGACTTTCACTGGCATATAGCATATGTAATAAGGAGTAACTTAGGTTACTAAAAAAAAATCGCGGGCACAGCTAGTTCCTACTTAAAATTTAATTATCAAGATTGTGATACTTAAAATTTAATTATCGAGATATGAAGTCCCATATTTTTTTTTTGTAAATGTATGAAACAATTTTTCCGCCGTATTGTTTTGTTAATTCCATGTTAAATGTCGAAAATAGATTAAAATAGGTTTCAATCTGTATATAAACTTATGGAAATCAAAAAGTTTTTAAACTATAAACACGTAAATGATTTGGCATATCTCTCGATTCTGTTGATGTTTTTATAAATATGAGTTGTACTAAAAATAATAATAATAAATATATATTAATGATAAATACATAAAATTACTTAGTGTAACAGTTAGAGGCTAATTAGCTCACTAGATTTTGAATGCTATGTTATTTTGAGTGGATACAAATTAAATTTTATGTCATATCAAAAGAATTAGGAGTATTAAATTCGTATGCCTGAAAAAGTTTTATCGTTATAGGTATAAGGATGCCGGATGAAGAGCAGACTGAGACGAATGAACCAGATGAGTCGGGGCTGACAGCGGCAGAGAGAGACAAGCTCCGTGCTGAGAGACACAAGGAAAGACAGAGAGACAGAAATTTGTCTCGCGCTGCACCTGATAAGAGGTAAGTTTTTTATTATATTACAAGACGTTTGTACTACCAACACTCATTATCAAATTATGACTTTATAGAGTAAATTGGAATGCAAAGTGATTACTATGATGTGCGAGTGATTGATTGAAAAATTACTGTACAATCACACAAAATATTGACACTTGTGTAAGTCTCATACAAATAATATATTTTACAGTACGTAATACAAACATGTGTATAATATATTACATGGTGTGTTCAAAAAGCCATTAAATATTAAAAATAATAAATATTTATTTTGTGGAAGGAAATATATGCAGGATGTTACAGGGTTGGTGGAAAATTTTAGGGACATATAACATATCTTAGGCGCTAAGCTTGGAAACCTAATATTTTTAAAGTTAACCAACTTTAAAATGGAAACAAATGCTTTAAAATGAGACCCCTAGCTGTTGTTAATTATAGACGCAAGGGTACTCAATATAATTCTGTGTAGTACAGAACTTACGAGATGTGATAGTGACTTACGAGTCAAAGTTTTGATTCCCTGATTACGTTTGTATAAAAATAAAACTTGTACTTGTTTCTTTCAACTTAGTGTAATATTTATTTTTGTTTAAGTTCTAACAGAGATACTGTATTACCTCCACTTTTTTCACCAAAGCACCGTATTATGTCGATTCTTTCTCAGCTAATGATATCTGTCCGCCTGGTTTCAGGTCCAAGTTGGTGAAAGACAGAGAGCGCGATATTTCAGAACAGATCGCACTTGGGTTGCCCGCCAAGAACACGCAACAAGGCGAGGGCATGTTTGACCAGCGACTCTTCAACAACAGCAAGGGGATGGACAGTGGTGAGCTTGTAACTTCTTTGTTATAACCACATTTCTCATATGTAAGTCTTAGAGCATAGAGATTGCAATCCGGAAAAACGGTTCCGGTAATCCGGCGGATCCGGCATCATTTAATGGTTACCGGATCCAGTACCAATATACCGGATCCGAAGACCGGATCCGGTGCTAGCAGTTAGTAATTATGGTGGTATCTGTCATAATCATAAATACCTATAAGACTTGTTTGTTAGAATTCTCAAATACTTTAATAATGATTTTGATCTCATTTCAGTTAATTACGTAGGGTTAATTGTATCTATTAGATATTATAGTTACTTGATAATTAATATTGTTACTTATAAATTGATCTATCTGTGAAAGTGAAATCTAGAAAGACTGAGCTACTCGTTACGTCGTAAAATTATTACTAGTTACCCACACTACTAAAGGAGATAATTTTTTTAGGCCCATTAGAAAACGGCAATGTTTATTGAAATTACTGAACTCTAAAATATCAATTTATTATTAAAAGCAATTGCACGATATTATGAGTAAAAATGAAACGGGAATAATAAAATCAATTAATTAAACTTAGTAATGACTTTGGCCATTTGAGGTAAAGGAATTAACGTTTTTTAAATCAAAATGAAAGATGATTTAATATATATACAAATATATATAAATAAAATAATAGATAAAGGATAGTGTATTATTTCTTTTTTATTTTATTTAAAAGTATTGCACTCTTAATAATTATTTTAATACTATTTTAGATTATTTTAACTATTAGTTCGTCAGTCCAGTATCGTCGTGAAACGGAACGCGTCATCATTTTTGACAGCGACAGAATGGTACCTACCCAATTGACGTCGGTTTGTTTTCAACCGAATTCTGTTGTTTACGTTTCCAACGGCTTGATTTCGTTTTCTTTCCCGTATCCAGTATTTAGAATGCAAAAAAATAATACGGTTTCGGTTGTTTGGTAGTGGCCAAAGAAGATTTTATTTTTCAAGAATAAAAAAGTGTTGCAGTGTGCAAATCAAAATAAAGCTACCACTAAGAATTTTTAGGTTATTTAATCTTCATGTTTTAATTGATTATTCAATATTCCCGTTACATAAAAACAAGCTAATGTTCCTTATAATATCTAGGGTTAATAAGAAATTATTTAACATATGTCTCATTAATAAACGTTACATTTTGTAGTGGGCCTATTCTCCATACAAGAAAAAATTGTCTCCTTTGTAATTGTTTTCTTGTTGTATATTTGTCTTAACATTGGTTAGGAAATAAAGTCGATTTTATATATTTGTGATTTATTTTTTATAAATTACCTACATATCAGTGCAGTGACACTTGATTAACTCATTTATTTTGTAGTAATAAGTGAAAATCATCTTGATTTAATCAATCCGGCCGGATTCCGGAATCCGGTCGTATCCGGCCGGACTGAAAATGACGCCGGATTGCAATCATTATTAGAGCACCAGTTGCATACCATTGCATACAAATTATTATCTTTGGAGGAAGCTATAAAGTTTCAAACTAAAGATCGTTTAGATCTGGTAACAGAATTTGATTCTATACTTCTTCCAAATTTTATTCATTTGATTATACCACAAATTTTCAAAAATAATGTTATATGTCAACTACATAGACATTTTATAAGGTTTTGTTTTAATTTGTAATCTTGACTACATACATTTAACACAGTATTTAGATGAACAATTTATACCAACATACAACAACACAAATTTGCTAAGAATTTGAATGTGATTATTATATTAGTCGATTAAATGTGATGAAGATTCTCGTTTTATTTTCCAGGTTATGGCGACGACGAAGCATACAATGTCTACGACAAACCGTGGCGAAACCAGGATAACGTGGGCGCTCATATATACAGGCCATCGCGTAATGTAGACAAAGACAACTACGGCGATTTGGATTCCATCGTTAACACGCGCAGGTGAGTTCACTGTCAATGTATTCGTGTATTCCGTGTATTCTATAAAGACAATGCTGCTGAAATTACGATCGAATTTCTACTGGAAAACAATTTCAGCAAAATAATGATTTATTATTTCAGTCTGGCTAACATATAAGATATAAGGTCGTGCATCACGCTTAACTATTAAAACAATAGATTTTATCATATTTCGATGAGTCATCCAGTTATATATCTTACACAAGTAGACTGCCTTTATAGTCCTTTGTGTGGTTCTTATGAGATCTGTGCATAAACTCAGTTATATCCCTGCCATATTTTACCCTTGGGGTTGTCCATTAATCACGTGAGGCTTGAAAGGGGGGGAGGGGTTTGATAAAAGGTAGGATATCACGTGTATTTATTTTTACGTCAAACGCGCGATTTTTAAACAGATGAGTAGCGCGGCGTATAGTGTTATATCTTGACTTGCCACGATGACGGTAAAACATTTTTTAAATATTTTTTTTAACATTGTTTCTGCAATAGGAATCCACGGATTCCGAGCTAAATTTATTCCTATACTTATGCACTATTTATTTAAATAAATATTTTTTGATTCGCTATGACGCGACTTTCAGTGTTACCGGCTCAGAATAAAATAAAATTATAGTTTACCTGTATTTGAAGTATATATTTTGAAAATTTTAAAATTCTTTGTAGGTACTAAAAATATACGTGATGTTTGGAGAGGGGGGAGAGTTTAGTCTTAAACCTCACTACGGATCACCAAGAGGGAGGGGGGGGTGTTTAAAATGCTAAAATATATCACGTGATCAATGGACGGCCCCCTTATAGAACAAACCAAGCAGACGACTTACTGTAGTCTCCTTTAGGTAAAATCAGCCCAGTTATGCAGATGTTTATACCTCCACTACAGGGGGTAACGCAGTGTTTGTGTGTAACATAGCCGTCTGGGATAGTCACTGATTGTTCTTGTGGCAGCAATCAACTTTTAATACCAATTCTGTTGTCAGCTGATAATGTTTACTGTGTAGATTCGTGGCTGACAAGGAGTTTGCTGGAACAAGTAGTTCGAATGCTAGAAGTGGACCTGTACAATTCTGTTGTCAGCTGATAATGTTTACTGTGTAGATTCGTGGCTGACAAGGAGTTTGCTGGAACAAGTAGTTCGAATGCTAGAAGTGGACCTGTACAATTCGAGAAGGATGCGCCGCAGACTAGAGAGGAACCGGTGAGTTTACTAATTTATCATTTATATACATACACTCATCTCCTAGTTTAGCCGTCACCCTCCTGGAGTCAAGTGTGAATAGGTGCAGTGAATCATTCAAATTTAGCCATATTGATGCTTCTTCAATTAAGAAAACATTCCGTTTACTTAACAAGAAGAAAACTGAACATCTCTGGGTATATCAACTCACATAATTCAATCTGTCATCGATGAATTAGCCCCATTGTTAGCACAAATTTTTAATTCTTGTATTGATGAGGGTATCTTTCCTGATCTAATGAAATATAGTAATTAATACCACTTTCAAATCGGGTAACAAAAAAGATCCCTCAAATTTTAGACCTATATCCATATTACCTACTTTCAGCAAAATCTTCGAGAAAGTTATTTACAATCAACTAATAGGTCACTTGAGAACAAACAGATTCATGCATGAAAGCCAATTCGGCTTTACCAAAGGTAGATCCACTACCGATGCCGGAACTGCACTTATGAAACATATTTTTGACGCATGGGAGGGCAAGCGAGATGTAATTGGAGTGTTTTGCGACCTTTCCAAAGCGTTTGACTGTGTGAGTCATGAAACGCTTTTAAGTAAACTTAGACATTATGGTGTCTCGGATGGAGCTGTTAGCCTTTTAAAATCTTATTTATCAGACAGATTGCAGAAAGTCGTTATTAATAGATCAGAATCTGCTAGCTCGCCTATAACTATGGGGGTTCCCCAGGATCAATATTGGGTCCTCTACTGTTTCTAATATATATAAATGACCTTCCTTACTACATTACAGAATCGTGTGAGACAGTATTGTTTGCAGATGATACTTCTTTACTATTCAAAGTTGATAGACAAAAGGAATGTTATGACGATGTAAATAGTGCTCTCTCGAGAGTTCTGTATTGGTTCACAACTAATAATTTGTCTTTAAATTCTAAGAAAACAAAATGTATCAAATTCTCTTTGCCCAATGTAAGGCAGGTTGATACTAGTTTAAATATGAATGGTGATGTCATTGACTTGGTAAATAATACTAAATTCTTAGGCATTACGTTAGATTCACGACTACAGTGGGATCCACATATTGAAACTTTGGCAATCAAACTTAGTTCAGCGGCGTACGCAGTAAAAAAGATTAGACTTTTAACTAATGTTGAAACGGCAAGAATTGTTTATTTCAGTTACTTTCATAGTGTTATGTCCTATGAACTGCTGCTATGGGGATCAGCGGCTAACATTGAAAGTATTTTCCTTTTACAAAAAAGAGCGATTCGTGCTATTTACTGTTTACGGGCTAGAGAATCCCTAAAAGAATTGTTCAAAGAAATTAATATTTTAACTTTAGCTAGTCAATATATATATGATAATTTAGTTTTTGTATATAGAAACTATGATAAATTCAATAAAAACAGTGATACATAATGTGAATACTAGAAACAAAAATAAACTTGCCGTTCCAATGTTCAGACTCCATAAAACTAGCTGTTCGTTCTTGGGGAAATGTATATCTATGTTTAACAAGCTTCCGCAAAGTGTCATTGATTTGCCTTTATATAAATTTAAAATCCATATCAAAAATACACTCATGAGTAAAGGTTATTATAAAGTAAGTGACTATCTAAATGATCACAGTATTTGGGAATAGGGACACTATTCATAGAGCCATGTTTGGTAACATTATATATAATATTGTATTATTTTATATGTGTATGTAAACATACATACGACTGTAATCGTATTAGGTATGATTGTATCTTATACTATATTGTATTTTTATATTATATTATTATAATTATTAACATTGAAAAGAGGAGATAAAAAATAGACCTTCAGAGTTTCTTGCCTGTTCTTCTCAGAATTCCGAAACAGGTGTCGAGTCAATATATTTTTTCTTTTTTTTTCCTTATTCGTACGTACGGACAAGGTTTTTGTTTTTTTTTTTTATTATTTAAGCTTTTTTTTTGTTTTGTTTGTTGACGTCAATAAGTGCCTGTAAAGGTCTATGTTGAATAAATATTATTTTGATTGATTTTGATACACACGGCGACAAAAAATTCACACGATTGTGAAAATAAATTTTAAGCACTATAACCCTTTAATACACATTTTAAAGTCCTATTGAAGCAAGTAAAGAAAATAATTATTTAATTTCTTTGAAGAAAGCAATAAATTAGTTTTGGGAGAAGTGTGTATAAAATCCTGCTCTTCAATATACAACTCAGATTCTGAGACTAGTCTTTTTAAGTAATTGATTTAGGGACTAAGACAGTATTAAAGTTATTTGTGGACATAGGCACTATCAATAATAACACTCCACATACATGTATGATGCTTTACAGACAAACAAACAATATACAAAGTTAAACAATGAGGAGAGACCGGTGCACCGAGTCATCTCACTCGATTTATTTGTTTTCAACAGTAGTCATTAGGAAGTTCCACGTTTCACAATCGTCACAACATAATCTACTTGATTAAATGTCTTAGATCAATTAAGAAACTATGTAGACTGTTGTTCTTCTTATTATGTAGCACTTGACAGTTATCTTACACTGAAAAGAGCACTATCCCTTTTTGCTATTTGTTTTTTTTTATGCTGCACTACTATCCAGTCGTTAAAATATAATTTATCATTCTACTTGTTTCTCTTCATCACAGTATAAAAATATAAATATAATAATTTTGGGAAAAGTATCAAAATCGCTTAGTCGTAGCGTCAACACAGTATTTTGGACGTGTGACCTTCAATGAGTTGTTGGGACGCTTCGAAATACCTAATCTTGCAGAATGAAGAATTGTAATAGGCCTCTTAATGACAACACTGAATTCGAGTGATTCAAAAATCTATAATATTGTAAGCAGTAGAAAATAATTTCGCACACGATTTGTATTCGAATTCCAAATTCACGTCTAACGATTCAAAAATACGTTTCCAGACCATTGATGAATATTGATAATGATCCTTTTGTGTCCAGTTTTATCCAAAATTTGTTTTTTTATGAGAAACTATTATTTTATCTCATTAAATCAATTTTGAATTCTATTAAACATGAATGGAGTGAATTTATCTCTATTCATGTATTTAATAAATTCTCTCTGTACTGTAACCGCGTGACCTCTCGCAATGGCTGTTCCTTTGATCCGTTGTAGTAGAAAGTGACAATAAGCCTGCTGCTATTTTGCAATACAAAACACTATTTGTAATGAATATTTTGGTAACTTAATAATTAATTGTTGTGTTGCTTTTCGTGTCCAACAGAGTCGCAGTAGTCAACCTGAAGCAGACTTCGATCCATTCGGTTTGGATCGGTTCTTGAGCGAAGCGAAGCGAGGCGATCGTGCGGGTCGCAAAAGAGATAACCACGACAGACATGATCCACATGCCAAGAAGAGACGTGACTAGTCATTTATTGTGTAGACATAAGACTGGAGCTCCCATCGGAGCCTAATGGAGGCACGACACATTAAGATATACGCATAAATAGCAGGTCGACTCAAGCACCCATTATAACTACTTAAGGGCTGTTACAGGAGTGTGACAGCTCTCTAGTGCTAATGATTTTCGAGAAAAGTCACTGGTTTATATATCACAAGTAAGTTAGCATGCGGCTGCTAAGGGGGCGTTCAAGTATTAAGTAACGCAATTTGGGGGGAGGGGGTCCCGTTAAACGTTACGATGCGTTACAGGGGCGAGACGTAACGTGTTGTAAGACAGACCCCCGTCTGTCTTACAACACGTTACGTAACATTGTGTTTTTTTTAAATAAAAAATTTGGGATATAACTCGCAAATTGGCAACCCTTTTCGTTTACGTTTTACGGGCAATCCCTCGATTGTATTAGTCTGGTCGTCATTTATAATTTGTTCCCGCAAGTTGGCAAATCTTTTCGTTTATATTTCACGGGGACTCTCTAGATTGTATTGTACGTCATTTATTGTTGTTTTCGTTCTCAGTATTCGTTAGTGTTTAGTACCAAGGATAAAAATTATAACATGATTTTGGGGTAAAAATGATTACTTAATTGAGTGTTACGTAACGTTTACAGGGAAGGGGGGGGGACAGAACACGTTACGGTGCGTTACAACGGGGGGGGGGGGGGGGTGTAAAAAATCTTCAAAAATTGCGTTACGTAATACTTGAACGCTCCCTAGCTATAATTGACCGAAATTATCAATCGCGGGAGATCACCTACCTCAAGAAAGTTATCTAACTAATGGAGCTTAACTCATAAAATTGCCTTTTAGTGTCGAGATTTTTAAGAATTTACCCTTTCGTTGTTCATTTACGTAATAACTTTAGATGTATGAACATAAGGAAACTACAATTTCGTAGGTTTCATAACGACCTATTATTATGCTTAGCATTTCTAATTGGGTTGTGACTAGTGTTGACAAAATTGTAATTAGACCTTGATGCGTTTTAAAATAAACAATTTTGAAGTCCGTAATATTTTTTAATATGTTTTTGTCATCACTGTTCATGTCATTTTTATATAGTTTTATGCTATTTTCGTCGTTATTTCTCCAAAAGTTTCATGAGCTAATGAAGTCTGAACTTGTAAGATATATAAACGGCTATTATACAATGAACTGGCAATTGCTGCTCTTTCTTTGTATTTTCAGAGCTCAATTGTAGACGTATCACTTTGTTATATTCTTCAAAATGAAAAGGTAATGTCACGTTTCCGTCGTAGTATTTAAAATAATTTTCAATGTTATAAATTGAAGTAAACTATTCAAGAATAATTTATGCCTGATAACTATTTCAATATTGTCAAATTAACACTAACATTTGTCGTTTTGACAATTTACACTCATGATGATCACGGTAGAAAATGAATCACCGTGAGCGATATTGGTAACGCAATCAATGACGTCATGGCAACCAAGGCGAGCGCCCTTAATTTTAGTCCGCAGTCGGTTTTTTTATCGCGGTGACAGTGATAATGGTTACTGTAATCATAATTCCGAAAGCACCGCAACGGAGCACACAAGCATTCTATGGGCCACCAACCGTGTTCACGCGATTGCGTACAAGAGCGGTTATAGGAAATTTTGGACCGCATTGTGTTTAATTGTGATCATTTTATATTAGATAAAATATAAGAGGAATATAAGTAATACAGTCGGCATGTGCGCAGCAGAGTTCCTAACCTGCTTCTACTGTAGCTGAATTGTTTCACATGCAGTACTTTTATAATAATGTATCTGTAAAATATATTTTATCTACTATCATGTCATTAATCCTCTATAAAAGAACCTATAACAATTAGCTTATTGCTAACATTAACACACTCAATGATATTATGATCATTATATCATCAAAACGCGTGATATTATGAATTTCAAAAAAAGAAACTTCTCATGCAATGACATTTTCACCATCAGATCGCTAAAATTTTGAAAAAAGAACAATAAATTGTAGACTAATTCGTAATTTCGGATTCTCGTCTTATCGTGTTATTTCCCGCCATTTTTTCACTCGAATATTGGAAATCGCAAACCAACAATAGGGTAGACGACTACAACTGATTATGGCCGTTTTTATACTATAATTATCTGATTTGAACAATTTATATCTAATGAAAGTATGTCAATATAGAAAGGACACCATTTACCTTGTATGGACCTTTGGGCCCAACATGAACAGTAAAATATTCACTTGTATTTTATTTAATATTGTATATTAAAGGTTATAGAAGCATTCTACATGTGTTTTTTAGTATCCAGATGCACCAAAAGAGAAAAAACCGATGTAGAACTTACCCGTTTTCGACGCCGTCAACACATTTTTATTGCTGTTATTATCATTTGATCATTCATTAAATGAATAGTATTATAGGTTATAATAAAAATAAGTTGTTTTTATTTATAGCATTTATTTAGATTCGTATGTTAAAAATACATTATCAATTTCGGTCAATCTTTAATATCGACATTAAAATGTCGATATATCGATAAATCATCAATAAAGCTGGCAAATGTATTACTCACAGATAGGGCTGCCATCCGTCCGGGTTTCCTCGGATTTGTCCTAGTTTGAAGGGCATCCGGGGGCCTACCGGCCGGAATTTATAAAAACTCCGGGTAAAACCCGGGACGCTTTTGGTGTCCGGGGAATCCCATATTTTTAAACATAAGTGAAAATTAATTGAAATAAATAATATATAGTTAAAAGCTCATTCATAGTAATCCACTTTAAGAATGTGCGGCACAATAGTCGATGATCGTACTGCCCCGCTAATTGGAATTAATAACAAACTGTATTTAAATGAACAAAAGCAACAAAAATATAAGTCAATATAATTAAGTTTTTATTTTTATTGATAAAATAGTTTGAGTACTGAAAAAATGGGCTTAGTTGACTACTGTACGAGTACAATACACAAGACTGTGTTGATTAATCTATTTGCCTTTCATCAAACATAAATAAATGAAAAGAATTGATTTATACCTCTGGTTTCACTTGATTTAAAAATCTAAACTGATGAAACTATTATGATTTTTATAAACTTGTGGCGATGAAAGAACAAATCGTATATTCAATGGTCCGTATTACTAAAGATTTTTTAAGTCAGGTTTAGTTAATCTATGTTGGTGTCTCGTTTCATCTTTCCATAAATATTATAACTTAGAAAGAGAAAAAAGTAGATTAACTAAGTCGGGCTTAACTTTAAGGCCCGTATTAATAAAGATTGTTAAAGTCAAGTTTAGTTAATCTATATTGTTGTCTCGTTTCATCTTTTCAAAAATATAAGAAAGAGAAAAAAATCGCGGATAAACTAAATCAGCTTTAACTAACTTTATTAATATGGACCAAAGGGTCAATAAAAATATCGATACTTTTAAAGCTATTAATTATATGTTCATCCCTAATCAGACCATAAATTCTGACACCACATTTTTCGTTCTAAGTTCCATAGACAAAACCACAAACGTGTGTTAGAGACAAGTCTAATACCTATTTAAATCTTCCTTTTTATTAAAAATCTTTGATACTACCAAATGGTCATTAATATTTATCTAATATTTAATAAAAATATATGACAAGTTTCTTTTTTTTTCAAAAACGCTGTTCACAGTTGGGCCCAAAGTGAATGATGTCCTTTCAGTTTAATTATTAATTTATATTGTTTTTAGATTTCTAAAAAATGAGCAATTATTATTTACGTAATTCTAATGAAACGAACACATTTCTAGCATTCTCACATTAAATGTAACATTTTTTTATATAGAAAGTGTACCTTTAAACGTACAAATAACAAAGTTATTTTAAAATTTGTTTATACTCTCATACAAATTAGGCGAGATTACTTAGTTATGACGTCACGATTGCAGTGTTTTTAGTATGGGGCGTTTTTGAGCGACCTGCGACAGTGCCGCAAACATGTCGATGTATCTTCAAAAGTAATAGGCGCAGGTGTACTGTTGGTTCTACAATATTTCTCACTAAAAAGAATAATTATAATATATAGAATTTAAAAAATTGTCGTCTACCTAATTATGAGATTCTTTTATAGAGAACTCACATCATTATTGTAGATAAAGTCTTGTATGCAACTGTTATAATTAGGTATTAAAACACTCATGTGATAAACCCACATTCGTGTTTTAATGCCCCTGATTATACAACAGTTTCATAAATATCTATTATCCAATTTTACTGTTTTTATATTTAATAAAGTGTATAAATATAATCTTGCAATTATTAGAACTACTTTTCAGATCCGATAGACTTTGTGAAATTAAAATGGTTACCTATTTCTCTTAAGAATAATTTACCAGGCGTAAATTTACATATGACCGAATGATAATGACTGAGAGGTATAATACATTTTCTTTGCATAATATTGATTGGCAATAAAACTGATGAAATGGCATTGAAATAATTGAATTTCAAGTTATTCCGTGTAATATTTTTTTTGGTTATTAAGATTTATCATGATAAGCTTTTCATGTTGTTATTATAAACCACTGTTTTATGTTAAATAAGTACATTGGTAGGTAAGTTTACTAATGAAATGAGAGAAAGAGAGAGAGAAATACTGAAGAGCTACGTGTGTGTGCCCACATAATGTGGTGAAAATAACGCACGTAATCATATAAGTAGTAGTTCCTTAATTCGCTAATTTCCTAAATTAGCTCATCTAATAATTATAAAACTGCGTATAAACTATAAACATTATAGTACGTACGAAATTCATAGATTTTACAAATTAATGTACATTTAGAAAATATGTTTTTGTGTCACCCGTGTTTAAAAAAAAGTTTGTCGTATTGAGTATTAAGGTATCGACTTGTATAAAAGTTCGGTTATGAATAGAGCTAGAAAACATTAATCAATTTCGTTAATTGCTAAACTGTTACAAATTTTTGTTATTTTTTATAATTACTTTTTGAAAAAATTTATGCAATTTAAAGTAATATTACAACTTGATCAAAAATGCATTTGTATGGTCGCGATAGTAGATTTAATTAGGAAACACGTGTTCTAGGTATGTTCGCGTAGGTACGCGCTATTTAGCAAAAAGGCTAAATAGTAATCGGTGAATTATATCTCTTAACCGGATTTACGACAATTAACTAAAGTTTATTCACTTCGCAAACATGTTTGAAAATTATCTTTAACAATTTACGGATTAACTAGTTAATGGTTACGGTTCTATCATCTCCGTAGCATGAGCAACGAGACAACATATGATAACGAGTTTATCGTGCAATATCTTCAAATTTATCCTTTGTATTCGAACAGTTCATAGTGATAATAGCCATATAATATTTATATGGCTTTTCGATGGTTATGTTATGGGGTTGGGGTTATAATATATAATGATAACCGTATTTATAAATCCATGATTAACATCTTGAGCAGAAAGGAATAGATTTTTATTGTTAACAGTAATTTACATTGCGAATCGTCATATTTGACGAGCAAATTGACCATCATGGCGACCTCTAAGGCTACTATATATAGTAGCGGCGTAATTTTAGTGTAAATGTAGTTATTTTTATTATATCTCAATAAATAGATATAAATAAACCTTCTTGTTTTATTTTGTCATTACTTATTCATATTTACGAAGTTTCAAATTTCATATAGTTTTTGGTATCCAAGCAGCAGTATATGAGCAGATAATTTTAAATCAAATGTCATGGATGACGTAATTGTTTGAGAATTTCTCAAGGAGACAATAAACAACAAAAAAGTCACATTTCGATTAATTTATTAGAATAACAATACTTTGCAACATACATAAAAGTGAAAAATACGCGAATCAATAAATACGGCTGTACGCCTGATAAGCCCTATATATAGCCTGATAATTGTGAATACAAGCGTAGCACAAATCACACCAATATGAACTAATAAGACACTGAAGTTACAAGTTCAAAACTTTGTCTTGATTCGTTTTAATAACTACCATTAACTGCACATGTGTATTATTTATTATTACGCTTAAAACCAAGAGATGTGTACACGTCATGTTTCAAATAAGTTTTAAGGCAACTATTTTACTCTTGTATTTTTACAAAAAAGCACAAAATTACGATCTGTTATCAAGAAAAAAAATCATTTTTTTTTGACAGATAATTCACAGCAGTCTTAGAATAATAAATTATTATTACATATAATTTTGTGCTTGCACAATATTTTATTCGAAGACCACACATCACGAGTGTCGCTTAAAATCAAGACATATTATACATATGCAAAAGTTTACCCAAAAACATTTTGATTTAATAATATTGCAACAAACAACAGAGTTAATTATGATAGTGTATAAATATAAAGCATTTTATATTCAACACTAAAACGAATTCTATTTTACTGTTTGAAACATGCGTATGATTCGAAATTTTTTCTTAGTAAGTATACAAGGTTAGTCAAAAACAGTGTATCGAAAGAGGAAGCTTTATAAGTTACATATTCATGTTCACTTCACTGTCGCACAATTTCTTACAAAAATAATCAACCCTGAATTCGGGCTCAGGTGTTTAAAACGCGTTAAAGAATTTGTTATCGATAATCCTTTGAACATGCCGTGTATGTTTCGCACTAGGGTTGTCACAACACGTTGTACATTAAAAATATCATATTTTATGGAATGTACATGAATAAAGGTTGCTTAATAGTTTATTTTATTAGCGTCACCGATACACAATTTTCAACTAAGCATGTGCATTTTACATGATGGGACGTATTATGAGGATGCCGAATGCGTGGTTAAATGCACGGTTTGTAGCTAGTTGGGGCCACGCGTACAGCACCGTGGGGTTTACTTGTACTTAAGGATGGTCTGTCGCAACTTGTCCACATTGGCGCCGGAGAACTCTTCCAGCTTCTTGTTTCCCTTCATGAACACGAACGTGGGCATGGAATTGATGTTGTATTCGGCGGCAATGTCTTCGCACTCATCCACATCGACCTGGAACGAAAACATAACTTATTGTACTATTCGTTTTATTTTTAATCACAGGATTGGGGGAATACAAATATAATTTGACCACTTCCGTAGTCAAGTGGTCAGTAGACCGGTTTCAAGATGTCGCCGTCTTAGTGGTCCCTGGTTTGAGGCGCCGTGGGGGCAGATGTTTGTGATGATTGCGAGCATTTGTACTTTAGTATATATATGCTTATGTCTATCCGTTACCCTAGTTCCGAACACCAGCCGAACAGAGTTTACTTTCGGCTAGGCTTATTGGTGTAAGTGTAAGGAAATTTTTATTTAATCTTCTTTTCTGTGACACATTTTTTTTCTTTGAATAGAAATAATAATTTTAACTTTTTACAAAACAGGTAAGGTAAGGTAGGCAGTTGTGGTACACCCAGACGACTCTGCGGGTCTATTGGTAACTCAAATGGCAAGTGAACATGATTATCACCCTAAATAATTCAAAGTACATTGGTGGTTAATATCGAAATTTTTCAGTTTTTTCAACTTAAAATCAAGCAATGAATTTTAGCTTACGGTAATAAAAATGTTCACTTGTCATTTAATTTACTTTATAGGCAAGCTGTGGGCCTGAGTAGCTGCGGAGGTAAAGGTAATGGAGAGACTACTGCCATCGATAAATAATCGCAGGCATAAAACATATTTAAGTGTGTAATGATAATCGCATAAAATTTCAAGATGAATAAATATTTTTTTACTAGTTTTATAAAATATGCATATGTACTTAAGTTAATTAAAAAAAAGATGACAAATTGACAACTCCATTAAAATATATGACAGATCTACTTTTCACTTAATCCTTAAGTAATGTTAAAAAATAAAAGGTAAAATTATTTTGGTATATTTTAAAGTTATTAATAAACACGATACTGTATTAAAATCACTTAATCCCTATTCAGCTACATCCGCCTGGCGCTGTGTTACACATTCCAACCTTACGCTCGCCGGGTTAATTAGAGGTAATTACCTCTTAAGTAACAGGAAAATCTAGTACAAACATGGCTAGGCCAGTTTACGTTTATATTATGAGAACTTCCTACACAATAGCAAAAAAAAACGATATATTGTTGGCAACAATCATACGTGCTCACATCTCAGCACAATACTCGAGTATAGCATGAATGCCCACAAATACATTTATCATCTGACGTCATGTGCTAACCGTACTATCGGGGACACTGGCGCCTTACCACCTCTAGAACGTGAGTCGCTTGCACACTGCACGATGCTACGGCTACAAGCCACGCCTTTCGTTCATTCAACTATTGTGCTCGCGCGGAAACATGCAAGTGAGATAGCGCTAAGCGAGGGAGATAGCAATAAGCGGGCGATATTAAAAAAAATATCTCTATGGAAACGGTATTTGGTTAAACGGGCACGCGGCGTTCTATGGCGACGTTACAAAAGACACCGACTATGTTTTTGTGTGCGGCGCTTTGATATGCCGCCACAAGTGTTTTGACAACATTTCCTCTAGATTGCAACTCTTAACTGACTCTTTGACCATTGTTACTAACTGAAATAATTGTTTATATAGTATTAAGCAATGTTCAGTTTGTTACAAAACACTGCAAATTTGATAGTTGCTATAAAATGCTGTACACGAGGTAATTACAAATTTACAGCGAGCTACTATTTTTTATACCCTTGTTATTAACAAATATCATTGTTTTTTAATTATAAACAATGTTCCGTATGTTGCGAACGTTGCAAAATTAATACACGTTACAAAATAATGAGAACTACCTAATTCTAAGTGTGCAGCGTGTTACAAATTTTTTTGACAATGTTATTACCAAAAAACACTTTTCACCCCTTTTCAACCCTTTCCGTACACCCCAGAGCGCTGCAAAATCACACGGTAAGGTATTTCACCTTCCTTAATGACCCCTCAACATTTTAGCGAGTTAGTAATTTCTTTCGGGTTTCAGGCTCTAATGACTGGCCTTATTGTCTTCTCGATGAATAGGATATGTAATTAAAAAGTTAAGGATAAACAGGATAACTCCGTTTTTAAATGCATTATAAACATGTGAGTTTTCTACATTTACTTGTTGATGTTACGGTTAAGTAAAACATTTTAGTTCCAGCAGATTTTCCACAAGTAAAAATAGTTTTTGCTAAATACCAATAACTATTTTGTTTTTGTTTAGCTTTGACTTTTATTGCTATTATATATTTACTGCTAATGACTTATATGTGAATTAATATAATAGAAACAATAAGGAAAATATTAAAAACAAAAGAAAGTGAGTCTTAAAATGTATATTAATAATTCTGCAAACATTAACGTCTTTGATACGAGTATAATTAAACTTAATATTCTTACACTAGAGAAGCATTATTTAAGAACATCAAATACAGCAGCAATGCATGGCCGTAAATATTCAATTAGATAATTAAACCATTAAACAAGAAAGAATGGAGAATAGCATGATTAAAAATATGGAAACAAACATGAAATAAATGGTTGGTTTCATCGTCTGCCTAGAATTATGATTAGTACCCTAAACTGTATCGTTAAATGACTGGGTATCTTAACAATGCCCAGACTTTAATTTGACCACACAGCAGTGTCTAGATCGAAAATGGAGGAAGATTCGTCGCCTTTTCCTTATTTTATATTAAGGGTGTGGAGTGGCTCCCAAGCAGAAGCCATCGCACTTCGACCTATTTGGGATCGCTTGTGCTTAACTTTTCCTTACAAACATTTTTTATGATATTGCATATATTATTTATTGATTACATTACTATCAGAAAATACAGTTAAATGTTAATATTAAATATGTAACTAATAAGTTGACCGATTTACAAAACTTTTAACCGACTCCAAAAAATGAGGTTTCTCAATTCAACCATATAGTACTTATGTTTATTTTTAAGTTAGTTCGCGCATAAATTCGTCGTTTATGAACCGAGTTTGAGGATACTTTTTTGATTCGTAGAGTATATTCTAGAGGGGCTCCCATGAAAAATTATCGAAATTGATTTAAAAGTTTTCAAGGAAAACTGAAAAAAAAAAAAAAGCTGTTTTTACATTTCATGCACATTTGATACTCGATTAGTCCGTCAATTGTAGATCGGTTTTGCTTTATTTTTGTTTATAAAGTACACCCGATAAGGTCCCATATAAATTTTAATAAATTCAAAAAAATAATAAATAAAATTTTTCGCAACAAAAATATATACCGACTAAACTATCGCCCTTCTCCCACAAAGGACTGGCATTCATTGCTGGCCCCAATTTCAAAATAAATTATTTTACATATAAATATATGTATATTTGAAGTAATTAAAACATTATTTAAGACTTTACAGTTTAAGTTTGCATAGGTATAGTTTTGAAGTACTAAAATATGAAATAATTTAAAACGTCATTATGCTTCTGGGCCAATCAAAACAAAATACAATGGACTTCAACATCAGTTAGAATACTTTTGGCGATAAAACGCGGTTTGTATAGTCTTTATAGTAATTAAACTAATATTAATGTTGAGCAGAACTTTTTACTAAATTAAAACCTTTTTAAAGTAGATACAACGCGTGTCCACTGAAATAAGTCATTAATTGTTGTGTTACATAATCATATTAATATTTTTGTGTTTGTTGGCTTTAAATCTTATTTAAAATACAAGATAAATTAATATATTAGAAAAAATGCAAACAAATGTTTGACTCGGCCGGGACTCGAACCCGCATTATGAATAGTGTATTTTGGTCTACTTTGGCTTGACAAAGTAAAAAAAAGTTGAAAAGTGACAAATGCTGTTTAAATTTTCGATTGGGGTGGCTAGTGTCGGTGGCAGAATAGTTAAGACGTCAACACTGAAGAAGCTAAAAAATTTTATTTGCATTAGAAAATACATATTTATTTTTAATTTAATATTTCGTCAATGCCCCATTGGCAGCTATGACAGCGTCGCACCTAGCTCGCATCGAGCGCACAAGGACTTCACACAAGTCTGAGCCTCGAGTGAATCCCAACTCGGTTGCAATGTGCAATTAAATTATCTCTGGACCTTTCATTTTGTGTGTCCCACCGCTGAACCATCAATCCCCAAAGATTTTCAATAGGGTTTAGAACTGGAGATCGGAGGGGGCCATCGCACCGTTCGAATGTCCGGCTGAGCTTCAAGCCGCCCTTGCACCACACGCGTGGTATGAATAGACCAGTTATCATGAATAAATATAAATTCCGGAACTTCTGTCCCCGGATACACCACACGCACAGTAGGGACCATGTCTCCTGGAGAAGCTCGAGGTTAGAGTCGAGTTGTTCGTGAATGAATGCTTCAATTGCACTCCACTTCGCAATTATATCTCCTTCACTCATTCATTCTGGTCCCAACTAGTTCAGTAGTTCATTTATTTATTTATTATTAGGACACCAGCAGTGCATGCATTAACACATATTATTAAAAAAATACAGAGTTGGTATAAATAATTTCATTTACTTCATTAGTTCATAAAACACTTCTTTCACTGAAGGAGAGTAAAGCGAACGGATAGATTACAAACATAGCGTGCGAGAGCGAGACAGTTGATTGGCTTGGCATCCTGTGGGTCAATTCCACTAACAAAATGAACCGAACTATGCCGCTTATCCAATCCGAACGCTAGAATATCACGTCATCTAACAATCTATGCAATTCTATTGGTTAAAAGTAATGGTTCAGCTGTGATTTGTTTGTGGAATACAGGAACTAGAATCACCGGCCGGTCGGAGTCTACCTGCACACAATTTCATGTCTTATGGCGCAAACATTATGTTTAGTTTTACTTGAATAATTAGTTGAAGGAATAATTGTTTATGAATAATTTCATATTCTTTGCTTAAGTTCTAGACTGCATGTGCATAATATATACGAGTGTGGCGTATACTAATCTAAATTCGTATGTAATATCTGAAAAATAGTGTAAACATTTTAAGTTTTTAGTAACTTTTAATTACTCCTGCATTATGTATCATACATGTGTTTAGTTATGCAGTCAAATTGACATAACGTCTCATACCTACCTACTTAAAAGAACTACGATACAGATGGACTAATTGAACTATACGAATGAAGTGACGTAAATGAACTAAGCGATAAGGTGACTCAAATGGACCACTGAAGTACTGAGCCATGCGAACAAGAAGAACTAAATTAACTAAATGATTGATATACTTCATCTAGTCCAGTTGAAGTAGGTATATCATTCTTTACACTTCAGTGAACTATTTTGCGCACCTCTACTCGAGGTAGGACTGACCAGTAGCCCTCCCGGATATTTCGACCAGCTCTCCGGGTCCAGCGGCACTCATCCATCCCCACATATTTGCACAGATTCTGCCCGAATTATTGTTTGGGTTCACATTACGAGGCTCAAAACGTGTATTGTCTAAGCGCCATAAATGCCGACGACCTAGGTATTTGGTTAGATTTAAAACTTTTTTCATCGGCAAATCTAGCATGTGAAAAATTGAAGTCCCTATACTCTCGAGCGAACCGGGTTCTCGCTATCTTATTTTCTTCGCTTAGAATAATTTTTCTAGCAGGTTTTCTGTGATGTAGCCCAGCGCGATGAAGTGCTCTCCTTACAGTCCTCAAGCTGCAGTCAAATTGCTGGGCGAAGACACTTGTGGGCGTGAATGGCTCCACTGCATATGTGTTGAGTTGACCATTTCTTGAGCTTGTTGAGCATTAATTAAATATGGATGTGCCGAGCGTGGTCGATCGTTAAAATCACCCTCCTCTTCGATTCGACGAACCCAAAGACGAACTGATCGTCTCTGAAAAACAAAAAAAAAACTGTTTAAATACCTAGGTTTTAGTAATACTTAAACTTATTAATTTAACTTATAAAATAGGTATAGGTCTTTGTAATAGAATCAATAAAATCATATTAAAGTTACCTATCTTTTAAAACTCCAACTTAAAAATCGAATCGCCTATGTCAAAGGAGCGCGTCATTTTCCTTGAATTGCATATTATAACGCCCCGCAATTATAGAATGAATTAAATTCTTAAGACGTAGTGGTAAGAGTGAAGTTTACTTGCACATTTGAACGGTATGACACGTGCCGAAAGCGGCAAGCGGCGTCTTTTAATAATAAGATCAATGAGAACCGCCCGCGGTAATTTTTAAAGAATTAGCAGTGTTTTATTTAATTTAAGTATTAAGAGTAAGGAAGTCTGTGCTTAATAAAATAACATTCTACTCATGAATACAAACACTATTATTTTGGGACCCACTATTATCTGGACAAAAAATCCATACATATTGACTGCGTATATATTGACTATTTGTATATGAAACGGTTTCAATTTCAAAACGCCACTTGACTGCTAAGTACTAATAGCTACTCGTAGAAGTATATCTATACGTTAAATAAAAAAAATAATTACCTACATCTTTATAAGATTTAATTTTTAAAAATTTTTAAACATTTAAATAAAACTTACCGAGAAACCAAGTTCTTGCGAAATTTGCGTAATATTCCTGCCGAGTTCATGAAGAGCAACTATTCTTGCTCTTTCTTCAACAGAAAGATTTCGTAAGGCCATGGTCCTTGAGCAGAGGTCGTAGCGAGCACAGAAACTAACAGCAGCGAAGACGTGAACAATTCACGAAGGCGTAAAGCAGACTGATACCTATACCTACCAAAAGAGATTTCAAAATCGTTTGTTTGAAATCTCTTTTGGTATAATGAATGGTCGTAGTAAATCGTAGTAAAATACGTAACCAATCAGGGATAGCTACGCATCGCGTAGTCGTGCCCGGTGCGAGCCGCTTGCATACGAATATTTCTAAAAAGTGGTAAGGCGCGAGAGACCCCGATAGTACATATATTCTAACAAAACATTTCCAAACCAAAACTTAACTAGTACATTTTTTCTGATATCGACACAGTGGTCCCGAATAATATCGCCCACGTATTCATAGTTTGTTGGCTAACGTCTACTTTGAAGGCGTCTTCCAGCCACAATACATAGAAATGAAATTATAAGGCACTTCTCTCAAATTCTACGCAAATTATCACCCCACGGTGTTTAATTGTCGTGCTTCCCTCCCAAAAGCTTATCAACAGCACAATCCCTTAATGAGAGCACACTTTAAAAAAAATAAAAAGTAATATTTTCGAGTCAATTCTATTATCTTAGTGTAATTAATTATTGACATTACGATAATTTGAATTTAGAATGTTGCAAAAAATGTAACATTCAAAATTCAAATAATTTCGAGAAGCCTATTACATAACAAAACGATGGCAAATGTGAACAGTGGGCGAGTTCCTAGAATGGGTGTGTCCTTATATAAAGTGAGATCCAAGCTCCGCCACTGTTGGCAACATTAGTCCTAGCGAAAATTTATGTTTTATAATACTACCAATATTCTTGATTCCTGGCGAATCGGTCAATCGGAACCGCGACCGAAGCACAACAATGCTGCGAATAGAGGTCAGCCTGTCCTATCGATTGTTGTATGCTCGGTGAAGTGCGCATGGAATCGCCTTCCGATAGTTCTCGCTACTAACCTAGTAACGTATTGCTTATTCACTTCATGCGTTAGTTATAAGTTATATCCACGGGTAAGCCACATTCATACTATAGCTTAATGTACAAATTTTAAACAAAGCATTTTCAGGTTAATCTTGCCGTCAGTATGTCATTCTATGCCGCTCTAGTATTCGACCAAAAAGTTTATCATCGATACAGGCAGTTCAATAGTATTAAATAAAATTAATTACCTACTTTAACAAATCGAAAGTGTCCTCAAAAAAGGCCAGGTCAGAAGTACCCGCAATCGTCGAGCATGTATGAGGAATGTTATGAAAGTAGATGAAGCGAAAGAGATATGTAAGGACCGTAGCAAGTGGAAGGACGTAATCTCTGCCTACCCCCGTGGGAAAAAGGCGTGAGTGTATGTATGTTTAATAAAATGGCCTAAAGGATTAGAATCCAGGCCAGTAAAACAACTCAAAAAAAAAAACTTCAATAAAAAAAAGGTCAGTTACACTTAAGACATACATAAGGCTCTTCGGAGTCAATTAAATATTTTTAGTTCGACGAACGACACACCATAATTCACGAATTTTCCGCATTCGATCAAGGCACAAGTTTCGAACATTTTTGACCAAAACTTCTGAAAATAGATTTGAACTTTAAATCGACCTAAAGTTATAATATACATATACTTTAGATACTTTAGTAATATTTTCAAATCAAAATACAGGGGCCGAAACAAATTTACGGTCCAAAAAATCTGATTCTGCTGACCCAAATTTTTAAAATAACTGACATTATCTGACCATTTCCACAGATTTATTTTTGTATTATTGTACTTGATGTACTGGGTAAACGGGATTGGTCAACGTTGGGTCGGACACTTGCAAGATGCAATTGATAAACTGACAACTTTATATTTCTCTTTATGTTTTTGAGTTGATGCATGTCGCTCAATAGCTTCGTAACTATATCATGATGCATTAATATTATGTTGCTTATGCCCACAGCATAATAGAGCATCCTTGGCGGTTGCCCTCAATCCATCACTGGGCACCTAATGATCAAAGCAATGTCCGCACTTGGGCGTGCATTATGTTCACACTAAAAGAAAACGACAGCTAGTTAATTATTCATAAAAAAATAAACCAGTTCGTCAAAAAATCTGACAAAACTAACCATTTTCCAAAAAACCTGACTTTAACTGACCAATGCCCAAAAATCTGACTTTGTCTGATTTATCTGACTAGTTTCGGACCCTGAAAATATTTAATTTAACGCAAGAGTTGCTAAACCTTACAAAGACACGATTAATAAGTAAGAGATGCTAAAAGGCTTATTTCGCAAATAGGTGTTTGAAACAATTTCATAATCACTATGAAAATGCATTTCTTATTTTATTACTTCATTTATTGTATTATTTATTCATAGTACAATCGAGAGCCTGTATACAAAATCTGCAGTTTCGCTTATTAAACTTGCTATCAAGAAATATAAATAGATTTTTGAAATTTGAATAAGATAAAATAATTCCGACACATTTGAAATCATGTCGTCGCCCTCGCTACAATCACCGTACAAACAAACCGTTACAGAGATAGTGTAATATTTTGACTCTTTATCTATACTTTGATAGTCATCGTACGCGCTCATGACAGAATAGTAGCGAAACAGGAAAAAAAGAAAGTAATTTTCCAAGAATGAACTGTTGAACGAGTACAATTTGTAAAAACCGATTCGATTTCTTTCTCACTCTTTTTCGGTATATGCCGTCTCTACTTATAGATACTTCTCCCTGACAGTATTAAGAGAGCGAGAACGCTAGGGCCCTTTATGAAATCCTTGTTCACTTTCTGCCATTAATTCCTAACTTAAAATAGTTGTAGTCTACCTTTTTTCCAGTTCAATTACCCTATCACATATTGAATCTCATATTTATAGTTTCCTGGTCCAAGGTTGCCTGGAAGAGTTTGCTGTTTAGCAATAAGGCCGCCTTTTGTACAATTGTAATTTTTTTCAATGTAATTTTTTTTTTGACATGCAACAAAGAATTATATTGTGTTAATTAATTTTATTTTATTTCGCCATCACTTTAAATTCATTTTGCTTAAATGCTATTGCGGCGCATTTTTAATCTTGTGTCAATGGTGAATAAGATGTTTACATTATTACGTTTTATGTAATCATGTCAAATCACGCAATATGGCATGACGTAAGCGCTAGCGACGACGTCCTAATCTATTCAGCTTGACAACGCCGATAAAACCAGCCATGTCCCCGAACCTGTGGTCCCGGGCTATAAGTTCCTCTGTTTTGTTTACTTCTCATAGCAAATAGTCTTTATTCGCCGTTAGTCTACTTCTCAATGTGCAAAATTATGCAAGTGTCTATTCGTTTCTTAGACGTCATTCGTCGAACAGTATTTACGTGATTACTAACACTGCACAGAAACAAAGTAAATTCGACAGCAGACTAAAATTGATTTTCTTTGACATCCATTGAATAATTTAAACGTACAGTTATACAATTTTTTCTGAGTATCTAGTGTAAGAATGTTTATTTACATAATATATATATATCGTAATTTTAAACAAACGCCGCATATAAAAACATGAATTTCGCTGTTCACAGACAAAATAATTTTATATTCACAAATATTCAGGGTGGTATCTTAAGGGTGTTGGAGCTGGACAAGACGTCAGATAGCTGTAGAACTATAAGATTTAATCACTATTGTACATACACTATGTTACAGCAACTCGCACACAACCATGCAGTTTCAAGTTATATTAAAGTCTTCTTGAACTAGCAAAGATTTTTGTTATCAAATGTTTCTCGTAATAAACTAATATTTACCTTGACAACGATAATGCTGTCAGCCATCTCGCCGGCAATTTCTTCGAGCTTGGGCCCGATCATCTTGCAGGGCCCGCACCACGTAGCCATGAAGTCAATGATTACCAGCTTCTCGCCAGCGTCCAAAAGCCGGCTCTTGAGGTCGTCACAGTCCTTGATGTGAATCGCCATTTTACTGGGAACAAAGGCAATGTTAACGTCTCACGAACTGACATACATAGTTTAGTGGAAAATTTGCGTACCTACTCGTTCTCGCAGAACTACATATGTTGCTAGAAAGCCGAGTTATCCAAGTTGTGGTTTCAAGTAGAATAAATATATGTTCAGTCTTTCGTTGAAAACCTACAATTAATATTTAGTTAGAAATACGAAAGCAGGCAGAGTTTTCATTGTTAGTATAGATTAATGTTGGGTAAATAAATATTGGGTTTGGTTTGCGTGAGGGAATAATGAAAATATTAATTTTGATGTACATATATTTAATTAGAATTGATTGGATATAAGCCAAAAGTAACAGATATTATATTGATTGTATACGTGTGATTTTTTGTCAATACCTTTTACTAGCAGCGGTACTTGAATTACTATGTACTATAAGAATTAGTTGGGGAAGACGAGAAGTCTGAACCCACCGAACGAACCGCAGCAAAGGCCTGATAGATTTCTATCACTCAGATATCCTTATAATGGAGTCCTCATGACCGAGTAGATACAGCAGGTAATTCGAGCCGATCGGCAAGGAGGAATTTATTAATTAATTGAAAATTCAAACAATTAATTTACTTTAAGAAAAGCTTTGGACATAAGGGTTATAGTGCGAGCAAGATAATGCATGGTTTGATCCAGCATTTGCATGATCATTATGACAGTGCTGGTAGTATATGATGAGGTGCGAATAAAAGAAAATGGGTTGTCCCGTGGAGATGTAAATGTGGGAAAGAAGAGGTGTTGACGATGACTCGAGTGACTTGACGTTGGATAAAGTATTTGTAGATAATGAAACTGGTGACGATACTTTTACCTTTTATATTATTTTGTACAGTAACATCAATTTGTATATCGGTATCGGTATCGCCATAACGACGAATTTCGTAGCGGAAATGTAAAGTTTGACGTGGCGCTTATTGTATCACTGAACTCGCTGGCGATGTTCAATCTCTCACAATATTTCTCCTATTTTTACTTCGTGGGAATGGGAATGTCACACGGTACACTGTTTAATTTTCTAGTGAATTAATAGTAGATATTTTTTCACACCGAGGTAAAGTTTGCAGCTGATTGAAAGAGTACTATAAATATTATTAATTGTAATTTAGTATCTATTTGACGAGTTCTTATATAGTTACATAAACGAGAACGTAACGAATTGTTGATTTTATTAATAATTAATCAAAGGTTTTATGAATGTTTAATAAATTTATGAAAAATTAATTGATCAGAGAATGAGCAGCGCGTTAGTAATCGATATATAAGTGTAAATCGTAATCTATTTTCGTCGACACGTTAGTCAGTCAGAAGCTAGCACTAGCCTAGTATAAATAAGCTATGACATTAGTCAAATCGCGCTATAATTATCTTGCGTTTTCCGTGAACATGTTTTATTAAGTGAAACATATAAAATACGGTGGTACGGCTTCTGAGCCCAAAGTTGGTTATCACAATAATATAGTTAATACCATTGTGTTTCGACAAATAGAGGTCAGACAAGGTCAGCTTCCCGGTCGTCTATAGAAAAACCTTCAACGGAAACTATTCAACGCGAATATATCAACTGTTTCAATGCAGAATAAGAACTCTTTGTAAATATATTAGAAAATGCGTTTCTATTAAACAAACATCACACTGAACAAACTTGTGCAGAAATGTGGTCATTATAAATATATATAAAATAATACACACTAGGTATGGTATTTATGTACATGAATAAGCGTTCATAGCTAGATGGATTTTAAGACTACAAACAAAGTAATTTTATATATAAATGTTTATATACATGACAAATGTAACTTTTAAATAATAATTATATTTATTGCTTGTGCAACAAATGATTTTTAATTTTCTTAGTTTTGAATACCTTAATACCTCAGCGGAAATGGCAGTATAATTGAAGTCCTCGCATGAGACTCATCTTCACTTATACTTGAATTATAATTGTCTATTTCATGGCCTTTATACTATTCAATATTTGCTAAACCTTAAATGATTTTAGATGTCGATTAGAAAGGGAGATTCGATATTCACAGTAATGTTGCTTTATTATAAATGGGAAAGTGTGTCTGTCTGTTTGTCCGTCTTTCACGGTAAAACGGAGCGACGAATTGACGTGATTTTTTACGTCGAGATAGTTGAAGGGATGGAGAGTAACATAGGCTACTTTTTACCCCGGAAAAATCGACAGATCCGGTAGGATGCGTGATAAAGACAATTCAAAAACTACTGTTCGGATTTTCCTGCAGTTTTCATCAATAGACAGTGATTCTTGAGCAAGGTTTTGCGGTATTTTTTATCTCGGAAAAACGGATAGTCCCATGGGAGCGCGATAAAACCTTCGCGCCATAAACCGACTTCCGCGCATATGTAGCCGTGGGCAAAAGCTATACCCTTAACCCTCTATAGACCCAATCCCGCAATTCATGCGGGCAGAAAGCTAGTTACAAATAAAATACAAGCATGAATTTCATACATATTTCACATGCCGAATAAATTATCTGTTATCATATACTAGTAACAACATAAATGTTGATAAAATAAGCTGAAATATTGTACTATTTCGCAAGTATAGAGTAACTGACAATGTAACTTTTATTGCCAGACAAAAAGTAAAGTTATTAGCGACCAAAAATAAAAATTTAGCCCCATGGGAATTCGCTTTTCTATATTTCGGTCTAAACCACCGCAAAAACTTAATATCTACAATAAAAAGACCAAATCACGGTTTAGTTATGTCATTTCTAAAACCGACATTGACATAAATTATGAGCAAAAACGACCTCGCGTTGTTGGATGACGTGTTGTTTGAGTGGACAATTACGATATGTAATAACTAATCTAATATGAGAATAATATGTTAGAAGTTAATATCAGTGTACCACGAATCTATACAGGGAGTCATGCTTTGAGAAAGACAAAGTTATTAGGTCACGCAAAAAGAACAAGGTCCTTTCAGATAAAACAATGATAATGCTTTAAAAGTACACCACAAACTAAGCCGTGACACCAATTAGAACCGCAACGGAAATCGAACCCAAATTAATATACCTTTCATGCCTAGTTGCAACATGCGAAATATAATGTGTCAAGGTCGACACAAATTGCCCTTGTTAAAATGATGTTATTAAGATTTATCTAATCTTGTGTGTCGATTGATAGATAGTAAACACGTAAATTGCCATTGCTTCGATTGTCAGATAAAATTGATAATTAAGAGCAGTACGCCCTCAATAAACACGATTCAGATAGCGCCAAATGCAATTTTGACTATACTATTGCAATTTTTAAACGTAAATGCGTAGGCTCTTACATCTTTTCCTTATTATCCACGTATTTTTTTATAGTAGTACTTATAGTACAAGTTTATAAATCTAGTAGGAAACTCATTTTTAACTAATAAAACGCAGTTGTCTCTATCCTTGTAGTGACCGATTTAAGAGTTAATTTGTATTTTTATTTTAATGAATAAATTATTGCGATTGTTTTGTAGTACTAATTTGTTAATGTGTCCTATTCTATCCCGTTTTTGAATAAGGGCACAAACACCACAGATTAGTAGTAATTGTCAAATGAATTTACAAAATAAGCTTATGATGATTTATGAACGAGATAGTCTCACAGAGTTTTAAGCATTAGAGTGAATAACTAATTTCACTTTTTTATTAACAGCTTAATATTTTAAAGAGTAATACATAAATAAACATTTCTTAGACTCACTAATTAGCCTAATTGAAAACAAGCAGTCAGTTTGAATTATGAAATGTAGAATAACGGATAGACATACATATATTAAATTAGATATAAATCAATATTCTTTGCTTTACTAAGTCGTAACTGCATAAAGAGCAACAACTTGAAATCAGCATATAAACCACTCAACCACAGAGACTGATAAATAATGATTCATTATTTGTTAGTTTGTTTTGAGATTTCTTCTAAAACTACGGAATCTAATCTAACAGTTATATTGCTATTAAAAAGCTGGCTTACCCAGAAATATTCCAGACAATTATTATTCTATATCACACGATCAACCGGAACAGTAAATAGAGACAAAAGGAGTATTTTTTCCTAAACGTTACGTAGCTCTTAAACACTTTTATTAATTTTAGCCAGAAGACGACTACTGCTGGAGATAGGGCTCCCTCAAGGATCTCAACACTAGTCGGTTCTGCGCTGCTTAGCGTCCAGTGCCTTCATGCAGTCTTCCCCAAACAGTTTGCTTATCTTAGTGGGAGGCCTACCAACACAGCGGTGTCCGGCTATATATATGCTTGCTATCCGAAGAGCTTTCCGCTCCAGCAAACGTCGCTTCTGCGAGCAATGTGCCCTGCCCACTGTCACTTAAGGTTCGCAATTCTTCCGACTATATCGGTGACTATTCTATATGTCTACCGATTGCCCTTTAGGTCTTTGAGACTCCTTATAAGGCCCATTGCGAGTAGCCAGGTTTCGATTGCATAAATCAATATTGGTAACATGCACTAATCAAAGCCGCGAAATTTCCCGAACGCTACCCAGCCGAGTTGGTCCATTATTGACTTCTATCTTAAGCTCTTTCTGTCCTTTACATTTGTGTGAAGCGAACAAGTGCATTTTAAAGCTAATGTTGAATAAATATTTTTGTAATTTAAACATCAACCCCTGTAATTATGTTTATGAATGAATAAATGAATATGATCACTGCATAACGCGGGCAATACAGGAACAAAGAATAATATACTTGTTGTTCTTGTTTAAGAAATAATCTATACTAATATTATAAAGAGGAAAGATTTGGATGTTTGTATGTAAGGAATAAACTGTAAATAACGAATAATAAAAAGTACTGGACACTCTAATAATTCTTTAGAAAGCTACATTATAACTGAGTAACATAGGCTATATTTAGTACTAGATTACTATAGAAATTCTTATTAATACCAACCGAAGGTGTAAAAAAATTTGACATAAAATGTTCGACAATATTAAAGAATATATCAATATCTACAAAAAAACTTCACGAGACCTTATGTCTAACTATTGTAGTCACGTCACTAAAACTACTTTTTTACATTTAATTATCTATAAAACTGCCACTATACAAATCTTTTTGACAGGACGAAGTCTGTCGGGTCCGCTAGTATGAAATATTTATAGAAACTCAGTAGTTTATAAACAAGTACTTACTGTTGCGTTTGATACCAAATCTACCCTCGTTTTGGAAATGTTATACAAATAAATAAAATTTACTTGGCTCACTATTAAACTATTGTTAAAAGATATTGTTAAAAATGCAATGTAGCAAGCATAAGTAATATCAATAATTAAATATTAATGAGCTCGATGAATATTCGAATCATAAATCAACAAAAACACAGTGCTTTAAATGATACGAAACAAAAAGGTAGGAACAAGAAATTCGACCTTCGACACTCACCGGTATTAAAATAAAACTATTTAGTCTTGAATATCACAGACAAAAACTTTTTGTGCGGAGGATTTTTCGTGTCGACTAGAGTCGCCGCTCACCGTAGCCCCGATGAGTTGACTAAATGATTGAACGTTGAATGAATATAAACTATAGACTCTCAATACTCATTCGAAAAGACCGTTTTCCGTATATGACGTTTGTATGATGTCATCATGATTCGTTCGTGAATCACTCACACAGGCAAGGAGGGGTATGACGATGCATGACATGACTAATTGTCGATTCATTTTGGTTATCGAATGGTAGTTTCCAGTAAAAAAATAAAGACTACTAACAGAAATTTGTTGGTCACTATGTTTATCAGTCAACCACAATTTTATTATGTACAAATATAAAAAATATACAAATATAAAATTGCAATTCTGTTGTCAGAGTAAATGATTGCTTTGATTATCATTCTCTAAATATCTAATTGAATAGTGTGGTGTCAATATAATCATCCAATAGGAATTCTTGTAAGAACATTGACAGTACAGGACTGAACAATGTGGAGATTTTTGGTAAGGCTTATGTCCAGCAGTCTTACAGATGATAGGAACTAAATTTATAATTTAAATTGTATTAATTAGTATTATTCCTAGTTAATTGTCAGCTAATACACTGCAAGTGAATCATTATAAATTTCATACAAACATATTTCAGTCTTATAAATTAAGAACATGTGCACCTCTCTATTAATTTTTATGTCTATGTATAGTTTTTTAAATCAGCATCAGTGTGTTGTTTGTTATAGCCTTGAGTACTTATTTTTCTTAAAAAAAGAAATCATCTCATATAATATTAAAAAAAAAAAATAAAACCATGGTTATGTCTATTGATATCTAATAAATACAATTGAAATATTATTTTTGATAGACAAAATAATTTTTTGTTATATTATCCTCCTACTTAAACTTGTAGGCAATATTAGGGTCGGCAGCTTTAGTTTCACAATGTTGTTTTAGTTTGAAGTGAAAGTTGAGCAGTAAAATTACTGGATAGAATGGTTATAAAACACAAACATACAACGTGGTTCTTGTGAAAATTGGAAGAATTGTAGTGATTATCACATGTACTGAAGAAGAAGTTACTGTATCTATTTACTATCAGATGAGAGCAGTTGCTTGGTATGCAAACAAAAATGTTTAGACAATTAATTAAGGACTATGAAAAAATGTGAAAAATCTAGATCAATTTCGAAAGAGTGTTATATATACCACAGTAAACATTTCGTCATATTAGGAAGGATGACAAGAAGTCAAGAAGTACAAACAAAACATTTTCTGATTTTATCTTGTTCTTCAACATTCTTAAGCATTGATTACTTTCAGTTGAATGGATTTTTTTATAGTTCCATATGATGTGGTGTAATTTATACATACTCGTGTAACTGTTATATGTTAGCTACAAGTGCCAGCATAAAAATCCTTTTCTAGTGTTTAGTACTCTTACTAAGGAAAATATTAACATTAGTTATAAAATAAATTTGACTAAAACTTAATTGATGTTGTCCATAATAACACGGATAGCATTCCATTGATTCACCATAATACACATTAATACTGAATATGTATTTAATTTGATTATTACAAATTTCAATGACTGGTCTGGTGAAAAGACAGAAATAAAGTCCAATTGAATAAAACTTCCTATTGAATTTCATCTCCACATTTTATCAATCATAATATCATAAGTTGGTACAAGCATTAAACAAGTTATGCAAAACACAAACCACCAATAGTGTCACTATCAATATAATTATATGTTAATTAAAAAAATCATGTATATGCAACAAATTTTATTATTTATGATATGACTGCACACTTGGAATGAGCAAAAACTCAATAGTGTTATTTTCAGACATCTAAAAGCAACAATTAGGAACAATAAAAGTATGTAATATATGAGGAACTATAAAAGATTTTTGAGGATTTTTATAATGTTCGAAATGTAACTGATAAAATTAATATAATTTACAATATTAATAATAGGTTATTGAAATTACCACACATAAGCAAATATCTACATAGTTTCAGGAAATAAAACAAGGCTATCATAATTATGATCACAATAATTTTAGAAGCAACAATTTGGGATATATTTATCATTAATATACTTTTCGTTTCAGAAACCTATATAAAACATTTTGTATTCCCAAAAGAAGTCAAATAGAAAATATTTCATCTATGAAAGTGAAAAATTATAAAACGAATGAATAGATTATTATATTCATTATATTTTAGTAATTTAAAACCATATTACAACAACTAGTCAAATTTTATAAGTTTCAATCATGATCATGTACAGAATGCTCTTCTTAACCAATCTATTCCAATGGAAATCAGCATCGTAACGCCACGATAACAACATTATTGGGTGTTATACGATACGTTACATCAATATTTGACAAAATTATTTAAAAATATACTAAAAGTTACTATAAAGCACGATATACTGAGTAGTAAAACAGGGTACAAGTAAAAAAATCAATGGCACTCACAAGGTCGATCAGTGTATCTAATGGTTACTGATGAAGCTTGGTCAACCAAATTAACAATTTAGTATATGAAAATTCTACCGATCTCAAATACTTATTTGTTCATTTGAAATTAATATGAAATTACTCACGTTTAAAAGGGATTATAGAATTAATTTACTAATCCAGAAGCACACACACGCGGCAAGCAACGAATCACAGAATGAATGATAATTCAACCCACAGAATAGATAGACTAGACTTAGCCAATTGAATGTTCCGAAACATTAAAATGATACGAAACTCAGTTAAACATTATTCATTTGGAATTAAAACTGATACAGCATAGTTTAATGATGGAATGAGATGCAACAAACAAAACTATTAAACTTTACTATACTATACTATATATTAAACTATACTATACTATAAAATGCGATATGACTCTTAAACACCTAAAGAATACCAGAGTCGTATTAGAAAAAAAAATATTTCTTTTTCTTGGTAGATAGAACCTCACTTTCTTGTAGGATAATCATGTTTGATAAATATGAAATCAGCATATTGATATAGATTATTATGAATGAGATGTAGTTTGAGCATTATGTATTCGTTAAAAATGGATAATTATTAATAAATAATAGGGATGCCCGAATCACAAACATGAAACAATAAAATCAAATACGAAGGTTTCTGCGATCTCTTCTTGCAAGTACAGTGAAGCTCACTAACATATTTTAAAACATAGTATGGAAAATAAGTCTTAACCATACTATAAGTTATAGATGCGTAGAGTAGAGATGTAAAATCTGTTACAAGTACGACGACCAGTTCGAATCCGAGTGACCTTCAATCCGAATCGAATCCGTTCGACTCGAAAAATGATATTCTAAAATACCGTCGGAAACGGCCCCGGAAACTTTCCGTTAAGTCAACCATAGAGTAACATGCCTTTACGTTTACAAAGAATGATTGAAAATTGTAGGTTTAGTAGAAAATAACATGCACCATATTTTAGTTTCGGCACATATAAATAATGTAATAATTTAATATTTTGAGACCTTATTTGCATAATTCATTTCAGCCAATAGACGCCCACTGTTGGACATAGGCCTCCCCCAAGGATCTCCACACAGATCGGTCCTGCGCTGCAAGCGTCCAGCGCCTTCCCGCGATCTTCACCAAATCGTCGGTCCACCTTGTGGGAGGCCTACTAACGTTGCGGTGTCCAACATATGCCTGTCACTCCAGAACCTTTCCGCCCCAACGGCCGTCAGTCCTGCAAGCAATGTGCCCCGCCCACTGCCACTTAAGGTTCGCAATTCTTCGGGCTATGTCGGTGACCCTGGTTCTTTTGCGGATTTCATCATTTCTGATTCGATCACGCAGAGAAACTCCGAGCATAGCCCTCTCCATTGCCCTTTGGGTGACTTTGAGCCGCCTTATAAGGCCCATTGTGAGTGGCCAGGTTTCGGTTCCGTATGTCATCACTGGCAACACGCACGAATCAAAGACTTTCGTCTTGAGGCACTGCGGTAGATGTGCCGAGAATATGCCGCGTAGCTTCCCAAACGCTGCCCAGCCGAGTTGGATACGCCGATTTACCTCTTTCTGGAAATTGGACCTACCTAGTTGGCTTATTTGTCTCAGGTAAACGTACTCGTCAACAATTTCCAGTGTAGAGCCTCCAACCTTCACAGGAGTGGGTGCTACATGGTGATTCGCCATGATTTTCGTCTTGTCCATATTCATTTTAAGACTCGCTTGTTGTGAAACTCTACTGAGGTCTTCTGAAACTCTACTGAAACTCTACTGAGGACTGAACACAGGCAGTGGCCTGTGTTCAGTGAATAAATCACTGAGATATCATTGAATAACCGAGGCTTAGTCGACACGATGAAGTCAATTTCGTTTTATGTCACGCCATCCGGACTTTTCCAGGTCTATTTACGATGCGGTCGTTTTTTGAAGAAAGAGTTCATCATATAGAGTCCCTCTCTCTCCATGTAATAGGCCAGCATTTGACCACGGAAGTTCCGGTGTCCAGCTCCAAATTGCCACACTTTCAGCTCATCATCACTCCGCTTGCCCAGCCTTGCATTGAAGTCTCCCATGACAACGGTATAATGAGTTGTAGAAGCATGTATTGCCCGACAAATATCCTCATACATTGCTTCCACTTCCTCATCGGGCCGCGTCGAAGTTGGGGCATAGACCTGAATGACCATCAACGAATACCGTTTGGTGATTCTGAGTATTAGGTACACTATCCTATTCGACTTGCTTCCGATTTGTACAACATTGTTTACGAGCGACTTGTGGACAATGAACCCGACACCACCTTGGGACAGATTTTAGCCCTCCCGGAAATAGAGCAGGTTGCCGGATTTCAGGACCATCGTATCCTCACCCTCTCTTCGGATTTCGGATAGTCCTACAATACTCCAACGAATTTCGCTCAATTCCTTCTCCAGTTCCAGCAGCTTCTCCTCGGTCCGCAGTGTGCGTACGTTATATGTTCCACGGCCACGGTCGTTCGACGGTTAGTGTCCGCCGCCGGGGATTCTTAGCACCGCTGGCACCAGCTCGTGTAACGTATATTTACTACTTACTTTCCGGAAAATATCTTGAAACAATCACAAACCACGGCTAGTTGACGCCATATTGAAAACAAAACGCACCTAGCGCTGCGGTGGTGATCGCTGAACTAATTAAATTAGACGGCGGCTTTTGAATCAGCTGTAGTGTTGAACGTTTTAAGCGACTCAAATATTCTATTAATAAGCTAGACGTATGGTTGAATGGAGTTGTTCAATCTAGGCTAGCTGTTTGATTGAACGGCTATTTTAACCAGTAGGCTGCGACATATATTTTATAAGCACATTAAAATAACCTATATTTTTTGGGGTTTTCATAAGTGTCTTTTTTTTATAAGACCATGTTATTCACGACTTCCTAGTAAAACTATCGTGATTTTAAGAGTAAATAATCAGTTAATATTTACGTAAGATTTACATGAACAAAATAAACAAACTTATTACATTCTATTTTATATTCACATTTCCATCATTCCTATCAAAATCTTTTTTTATCTAATGTAATTTATTAAGTTGCCTCTAAACGTGTTACAAAAGGCTGAAAAGCGTTGAAAATACACTTTTTTGGCCAAAACTCGAGATCCGACAAAAGTTTCCGACAGCAAAAACTTCACGGAATAGTTTTGTTATTCGTTTCGAATCCTAATGTCAAAATTTCTCAATTCGACATTTCAAAATAACTCGCCTTCGGAAAGTTTTCGAATCCGAACGGAAAGTGGGTTTCCGATGTTTCAAAATAACCCTACAGAAAACACTGTGAAACAAAATGACGGCGACAGCATTCGAAACTTACCTGCAATTTCCGTGTGGGAATCGAATAAAATTCAACCCTCACTAGAGCAAGCTGAGTTCTTATTATAAACACACTATCATAAATAACCAAAACATTAAACAGTAACAACTCACACAAACAGATTTCTACGTAATTTTAAAGAAAATTTATTGGGGTTTACCCGCTTGTCACAACTTGTATTTCTCACTGGGTTCGGTATGAACCACTCGAGTGGTACGGGTCAACTCGAATTGCGAAAAATATAAATCGAGTCGAGTCGAGCGAGCAATATAAAAGCTACTCGAATCCCACCACTACGAGTTACGGTCTGTCTTTGTGCTATGTTTCCCCGTGGTTTCCCCGCGTAGCAGTTAAATCGGACGGTGTTCTAGAATTTGCAAAAAATAGTTTTTGAATGTTTAAAAAAGTTTTCTTTTGTTAGTGTTTATCATAGAGTAACATATATATACCTACTGATTCATTATGCCGGTGGATATAGATATCATTGGTGCTCATAAAGTAATTAATATTAGCAATGGTGAGGTATGTATTTTGATTAATTTCGAAAAAATATTTAACAATATTAGTACATACAAAAATTCTATCCACATTATTTATGGTCTAGATTGAAACGATATTAATAAAACAACAACCTGTCCACATTATTATGTGTGTTGAGAGAAACAATAAATCCGGAATTCCTAGGAAATCAAATAAATCTTCAGATAGCCTAGAAGTCGTTATGAACTGTTGTTCCGTAATCTTTGTGTCTTTCCAAATATCGCACACCCCATAGGTATCTTCTTTTTATAGACTCTGCCTAAGATTATTCTATAGATTATCTTGCATGGTCAGTTATTGTAGATCCATTCAACATCTTATTCATGTATAGATTATACAGTTTTTTTATTGGGAACAGTAAATATGAAACTATGATGATTACTGAAAAGTACTCGTAAAGTTTCTTGTCTAATTTTGATAAATACTGGCTTCTAGCCAGAAATTCCTAGCAAATGGATTCCTTATTAAATTAAAAAAAAAGTAAAAGATTTAAATAATTATAAAAAACTCAATGTCACATCAGCGAGCTGACTATATAAGCGAAATATTCACACCACTTTTGTGTTTCTAAGATTAATAGTTTTTTAATTATTAAGGTACGATGATATAGACCTTTTCGTTATGGTCCACTTTTTAAACCTGGTACCCGTATGTGTTTCTAATTTACATGAATTTGTAAACCTGGTATCATGTTCCTAACTAATATGGTAAATAATTAATAAATAAAGTTGTAAATTAATATTATGTACTGATGATATGTTTATCCATATCATTACAAATTAATGTAGATAAAGGAATCACATACATAGGAATACATAATAGCGCTAAAATATTTCTTTTTAACTTCAGTCAAAAACTTGGTTGCTAATATACACAATGACTGTACTTTTATTGAGAAACATATAGTCAATAACTGTTTGGAATTAGTTTCACATAATTTAAATTAAATAATAAGACAAGAGGAAGTATATATCAATAGATTCATGGGTGACTGGGTTGACTGCAATGGAACCTTGGCAAACAAATGTAGTTCAGCTGTGTATGCAGTAAAAAAAAGCTATTAATAAAACTAGCTCCTCGTTCTTGGGACAAAAAGGCTTAATGGCCCTTATGGTCACGGCTCAGGCTGAGTTTAGTCATTAAGTCATTCTGGTTGAGCTGCTTCAATACGTCTGAAGTCCATCATCATCATCTTGACATTTGGTTGTGGTGAAGCCATGAGAATTCTCAGCCTCTCCTCTCCTGAGGGGGAAAAAAGTGTATCTGTGGATTCCTAGTCAGTCTAGATTCCTAGTACTGTGCTCTGTTATGAACGCTTTGCTTGTGTCTGTCCCTATACATTTATTTCTCTTATATATTTTTTCTCATTATTGTATGTGCATTGTGTGGGTCAATTATCAGTTTCATTTAAATTGGACTTTTTTATTTACAATATGAAAACAATATAATGACACTAGGTATGTTACTTAGACTTACTAAGTAACATACCTAGACGGTAGACTTACTATAGTTATATTGGTGTATAGAGGAAATAGTGGGAGTCCTCATGGCAGTAGAAATTCTGTTCAGTTTGGTTGGTGATAGGGCTTACATAGTTTCTTGTCATACAAATTGTCATTATTAATAAGCTTGTATTCCAACACTTAATAAATATATTATATACTATATATATACATCAGTATATAATATATTAATCATATATATATAATATATTAATCTTCAGTTCATACTACGTTCCAACTGACAGTTGTATATAGGTCTTATTCGTTTTCGTTGATCTAATGCAATGCAAGTAGGTAGGTAATTATAATTTTTACATAGTGATAGTACACAGTGATACAGAATATGAGTGGTTGGTGAGTTCCGAGACCGGCATAGACTTAAAAACAAGGATTTTGGCGGTCAAAGCCTCATTACCAACTACGAATAAATAAAGTCTAGCAATAAAGTAGCCAATTTGTAGACTTTCATGGTTTGATTGTGATGCTTTTGTATGGGCGTGTACGATTTGTGAATTGTTTTTTTTAGGGTGTGAAAGTACAAGTGTATAGAACAATTTAAATACCCACAAGATCCTGCATAGTAGCAGCGGTTCTTACGTACCTATTACATTTAACCTTGTGAGCATAGAAATACGATGACAAAGACGAATTCAGCTGTTCAGTTCTCATAACATAATTACATATTGATACATAGCTTGGGAATAAATGAAGTTTTATCAGTGATTTAAATGTTTTTATTTGATACACACATTTGTAACATACAAGTTATTTAAATTAATATTTAGGTTGATTATGTTCTAAAAAGGCATCCAGTTGGCACATGTGACACTTGTAACCAGTGTCGTAGTACTGAAGCTGGATGAGTAGACATCACCAATACACAATAATATATATCCTACAATATTCACATGCCTGCACTCTTATCATGTCTATCGTTTGTTTATCGTTATTTTTCTTCTTTTTCTTTAAACGGTGCGTGAAAAACCATCTCCCGATTCCACCAGGTTGAGGACCACCATTATTACGTTATTGAAATCTTGAAACTTTAATCCAGCTTAATTCAAAGACATCAGTACGTGTTACATATATAAAAATATTTTTAATTCATCGCAATGTAACTCAAGTATACATTCGGTTTACAAGATCATTAAAAGAAATCGATTAGATGTGAAAAATAATATATCTTAATGCTATGATTCCCTGTGTTAAAGGGAAAGAAGTTGTTAAATAATTACAATAGTTAATTATGACGAAAGTTCAACGCAAATGCTTTAGTCTAGTAGGATTTATGAATTTACTATGAAATAGACTATCTGTAATAATATAAAGGAGTTATATGTAAACTTATTATTATTGAAATCTCAATACAAACATTATTTTATATATCTCGCTCTAACATAGGGGAAGTACGTACAAAATGACATACATGGATAAAACGACACAGTGTGGTTATTCAAAACTGGCGGGCAGGGACGAGGTGTTTGATAGCGTATCACGTGACGTCAGCCATTTGTTTCAACCTGTCAAAGTCGTACCGATCTCGGCTCTGTCACGCCACCAGAGTAACCGGTACAAACAAGTTTTTTTCGCGTAATTTTTTTTTCTCGTCTCCTTTTTCTGGCTTTTGGTAAGTTTTACGTTATTCTCTTTTAATATTGTAATTTTAAACAATGCGCTGTATCCTTATGTTTCGATGTGTGTAAGAATTATATTTAAAAATAGTAATTACAGTTAGTTTTGAACTCTGGATTCATCTCAGAAATGGTTGGACCAAATGACATACATGATCTCCGGACAAAATAGCATATGTATGTCATTTTGTCTGTACCTATGCCATTTAGTCCGTATTGATATAAAATGTATTTTTTTTTCTTTTACACTACCAAAGAAAATCTCAGCGTCAAACCTGGAGTCATGAATCAATGCAAAAAGTAATTGAAGCAGTCCAAGAAAACAAGATGGGATGGCTGTTAGCATCAAAAACTTTTGGTGTGCCTCAGTCTACACTTAGAAGACATGCATTAGAAGTAAACAAAACTTTACCTCCCAACACCAAAGGTTTAGGTAGATTCAAACTGACATTTCCGCCGGAAGTTGAGAGAAAACTAGTAGAGCATTTAAAATTTTTGGAAACTCGACTTTTTGGCTTTACTCGAAAATCCGTTCAGGAGCTTGCCTTCGAGCTAGCAGAGAAAATTGGTTTTGTTCTTTGCTTTAATCGAGAAAAAAACGCGCAGGCCAAGAATGGTTGGATGACTTTCTGAAACGCAATCAAGATATCTCTTTGAGAACTCCTGAGCCTACCTCGGCAGCTAGAGCTCAAGCATTCAATAGATCACAAGTATCCAAATTTTTTCAACTTTATCAAGAGTTTTTGGATAAATACAACTTAGGACCACACAGAATTTACAATGTCGATGAGTCGGGTCTTTCCTCGGTTCAAAAACCTCAAAAAACTTTAGCTACTAAAGGCAGAAAACAAATTGGTTGCCTTACCAGTGCTGAGAGAGGATCGAATGTAACGCTCATTTGTTGTGCGAATGTAATTGGTTCGTTCGTCCCTCCTTGCATGATATTTCCAAGAAAGAATATGAAAAATGAACTTGTAGATGAAATACCGATTGGTACCTTAGGGCTGGCTCAGGAATCTGGATGGAGTAATACAGAGATATTTTTAAAATGGTTAAAACACTTCCAAGCTCATACAAAATCTACTAAAGATGACTAAGTCCTTCTTATTTGTGATGGATATGCATGCCATAAAGGTATCGAGCTATTGCTTTATGCTAAAGAGAATGGATTAATATTTTATGTCTACCTCCACATTGCACTCACAATATGCAACTAATGGATGTAAGTATCTTTGGACCTTTAAAGACTTATTTTCATTAAGAAATCTCCATATGGTTAAGAAATCATCCAGGGCGTGTAGTAACACATTTACAAATAGGATATTTATTTAACAGAGCTTATGGAAAAGCGGCGACAGTACACAATGCATGTAATGGGTTCAAAAGCACGGGTCTATGGCCACTAGATCCAGATATTTTCCCAGATTACATGTTTCAACCTGCAGAAACAACAAATATTCCGTTAATCCAGGATAATACAGAAACTGAAGTAACAAGTGAGAATATTATAGTAACCGTCACGACAACCAGTAACCAATTAACTGAAGAAAGATACCCCCTTTTTAGCCCAGTTCCATCAACATCAAACTGCACTGTTGAACGTCCATTGAATAATTCTGCAACAATAAATAAATCTACAGAAAGCGTTGAGGTGAGACCGGATTCTTCTGGAAAATCATTACCGTTTCCAATTGAAGTTCTGTCACCAGCACCACACGGACAATTCATTCAGGGTCAAGAGAAAGCGAAAAGTACGCCAGTCACATTGGCTTTTATTCACATTGGCAGTCATTTTGTCCTTAATTAATATGTCATTTTGCCATATGGACAAAATGGATTTTTTACTTTTTGTTGATTGAGCTCTAGATCTCCTTTATTACGGTTCCTATTCATTTTTAAGTTTAAATTACTGTAAGACAAATGATCAAAGATTATTATTAAAATGAAAGACTGATTGTAATGACTTTAATTTTAAATATTATAATGTTTTAAAAAAATACTATGTCATTTTGTACGTACTTCCCCTACAAAAATACACGTACACTAGCATTATGAAAAGTTTGTGAGATAAAATGATTGGATGAATCTCCGATGCTCTACACAGTACAAAATATACAACAACTGAACATATATCTTTCAACACCTGATTTAAGCCGAGCGAAATTGATTTAATAAATTGCTTTTGACGACAATAAATAACCTAAGATATTTGAACTGTCTGTTTGGTTTTAAATGCTAACAATATTTCATAAAGGCTATATACTAAGAATTACTATAGCATGTACATACATGTTATAGTAAAAAGTAACTTAAATAATTTTTTGTTTTTATAAGATTGGGCTCGGTTGTCATTTGTTACTTGCTAAAACCTATTACTAAATATTGAACGAAGCACTAAAGAAAACTATTAGTTTGAAAATTATATCTTCAAAATTACCCATAATGGCATCATTGTCATGTCATGCGACCATTATGGGTAATTTTGGAAAATCTTATTAAATATTTTAAAGCGTAAAGTCGCTGGTGGAAAAGCACAATTGACATGGTACAATAAATTGCGCTTTGAAAGCAAAGGTCACATGATTTTACCTCCATTAGTGCACATTATCTTGAATATTCTATCAGTGAAATGATCTAGAACGCATAGAATATTATGCCGGAGATACAGATTATTCTTAATAAGTACATTTAACTGCAATTTTAGTTTTTATATAAACATACACTGTCTATTCACCCATAAAATAGTAGGGAAATTGTACATAGTTCGTAAAAGTTCTGAAACTTCATGAGTTTACTTTTAACTGACAAACTTAAAAACCATTGAGATCAACAAGGCAGCACTATAAAAAAAATGTGCGACTTAATAACTCGCTCAGACTGATCCAATCCATGTAGTCCTATTGTGGGCAGTGTTAGTGAATTAGACGGTCATAATAGCTTTTATTTAATGTTTAACTAGACAATACGAGTACATAGTACGAGCGCACTAATTGCTACAATTTATTGAAATCTTGGGTCCTGTTTCATATGTGGACACCATTAAGTTCTGTCTGTAATACTTTTCAAACATATTAATTGTTTAAAACGTGTATAATTAATTCTATGTGCTCACCACTTGTTTTTTTGTTACATTCAGGTTCAAAAGCTGGAAAACGTGTGGCATCAGCAAAGCGTCGTTATAGTCTTTTTTCGGCGCTGGGGTTGTGTTCTTTGCAGGCTCTGGGCTTCAGAGGTGAGAAATTTTTTATTCTTTAATTGTTAATAAGCCTATAGAAAAATAAACTGCATTGATTACATTGAGGTGGTATTCGTAGCTGGATGCAGCTATCTTAACAGTACAAAACGTTGCAAGTAAGACTATACATATTGACCTTCAGAAGATCGTCTTTATTTCCTACGTAATAAAATATGTTTTCATGGTTTAACTGTTTACTTGGATGTGCTGCTACTGATGTGATTGTACCTACTACATTAAAATTTATACTGTCAGTAGTGATTCAGCACTAAAGTAGACATTGACTGAGGCGCCATTAACGCGACTAAAATGTAACCTATCCTTATTAGTACCGTAAGTACTATTGTTTTGTTTCTTTTGTTTTTTTTTCGAAATAACAAACAACAACAACAAACAAATACTGGAAAATTGACTGAAAGGCGACATGTATTTCTTCTATGCTGGTGTCCTTTGCACCGACTCAAAAATAACTGTTTATAAATATTAAATAAAATATATTAGAGTAGGTATCAATGATTTTATTGTTTGTCCTTAATGATCTTGCTTTAAAGTAATTAAAACATTCGCTTTTAGTTTATGTTTGTATAAACACTTTTTCTATAACGCGGTTTTTTGGTCTATATTAGGGTAGGTGTGCAGCGGTTTTTGTACGGTGTTTTGCAATTATGTTTTTTGTGATGTATTAGACTATAACTAATATCGGAATGTGACTTACATTAGATAGTCTATGAAAAGTAGTAATCTGTGTTAACGCGGGAGTTTGTAATTGGTTAGACGGAAAACGGAACGCTGTGTAATGTGTAATTTCGAAGTTATAAAATAAAACAGTTAACTCAAGTTATTGTATTTATTTAAACATAAAATTGGCGACGAGAAAACCGAACCATGATTGGGAAAATCGACGAGTTCAAAGCAGAAAGTCAAGATTTCAGTGACTACGTGGAGAGGTTAGATCAATTTTTTGTCATAAACGAAGTAACTGAAGAAAAGAAAGTGCCGTTGTTAATTACCGTGATTGGAAATGATGCGTACAATATTATGAAAAATTTAGTGTCACCCGAACTTCCAGCATCAAAATCATATGTAGATTTGATAAAAATATTAACATCACATTATGTCGTAAAAAAGTCCGCCATTGCAAGTCGGTATGAATTTTATAACTACAAACAAGGCGATACACAGACAGTAAATGATTTTGTCGTCCAATTAAAAAAGAAAGCGGCACATTGCAATTTTAAAAATTTTTTGAACGAAGCTTTGAGAGATCGTTTGGTATGTGGATTAACAAATGAAAATGTTGTAAAGAAACTGTTAACTATGGGAGAGGAATTGTCGTTTGAGGGGGCGGTGCAAATGGCGATCGCGTATGAAAGTGCGGAATTAGATTCTAAACAAATTGTACAACATCCGGAAGCTAATATACATCTGTTAAAAAAATATAATAAGAACAGTATAAAATCAAATGGGAACAATAATTTTAACATGCAGTGTACTCGATGTGGCGGAGACCATTTAGCAGAAGATTGTTCAAAGAGGCATTGGAAATGTTATAATTGCCAACGAGTGGGTCATGTGGCAGCAAAGTGTTTTTTCAGGAAACAATCCAGAGTGAAACAATTGACAGTTCAGAATGAGACGGTGTCACACAGTGGAGATGAAATCATTTTGGGAAGCATACAACAAATATCGAATGATGAAGAAGTGGCATGGATAACATTATGACTAAAAGGTGGACAAAGTTTTAAAATGCAGGTTGATACAGGAGCCTGTAAAGCAGTTATACATAAAAAAGACTATATGAAGTATTTTAATAAAAGTGTATTGAAAAAGTGTGACTACAGATTAAGGTCGGTATCTGGGGAGTCATTAAAAGTTCTTGGCTCTATAAAAATATTTCTAAGTAATTTTAAAACCCATTTGTTTCTAATTGTGTTAGATTGTGATAAGTATTTTGTACCATTAATTGGACGCAACTGGTTAAATAAGTTATTCCCTAGTTGGCAGAAGTATTTTTATGTGTGTCACATTAATAATGTTGATTGTACTAAGGAAAATCTTATAACAGATATAAAAAATAAATATAAAAGTATGTTTGAGAAAGATAGATCCTCTCATATATTAAAATTGAAAGCTCATTTAAAATTAAAGTCTGGGGCTGAACCTATTTTTCACAAATCATATGCAATACCATATTCAAAAAAAGCAGAGGTGGAGACTGAGTTGTTAAATCTGGAGAAGGCAGGGGTGATTCAAAAAGTTAAGTATAGCAGGTGGGCAAGTCCAATTGAATAGCTCAAAAAAGTGACAAAAAAATGCGTATTTGTGTTGACTATAAAGTGACACTGAATAAAGTGTTAGATATTGAACATTACCCACTTCCTTTAACTGAGGACATTTTTACAGAATTATCTGGAAAAAATGTATTCTGTGTCATAGATTTAACGGGAGCGTACCAACAATTATTACTTGACGAAACCTCATGTGAATATATGACTATTAATACGCATCTGGGACTTTTTAGACCAACAAGGCTACAGTTTGGTGTAGCTAGTGGTCCATCTGTATTCCAGTGGGCGATGGACCAAATGTTACTAGGGTTAAAAGGAGTTAAAAGTTATATCGATGACGTAGTTGTGGTTGGGGATAGTTTAAATGATTGTTACAACAATCTTACAAAGGTTTTAGATCAACTGCAAGCATACAATGTCAAAGTAAACCTAGATAAGTGTCAATTCTTTAAAACTGAAATAAAATTCCTAGGTCATAAAATTAGTGGAGAAGGTATAAAACCATTGCCTGAGAAAGTAGAAGCTGTAGTGAAAGCCCCAACACCAAATTCAGTTGTCCAGTTGCAAGCATATTTAGGTCTTTTAAATTATTATGGTAAATTTATGCCAAGAATGTCTGATTGCTTAGAACCATTACATAAATTATTAAAGAGTAACACTCCCTTTCAATGGGATGATAATTGTGAAAATGCTTTTAAAAAAAGTAAAGAACTATTACTAAATAATCAATTATTAGCTCATTATAATTGTAAGCGACAATTATTTTTGACCACTGATGCAAGTGATTATGGATTGGGAGCTGTGCTAAGTCACCAAATAGACAGTGAACCAATAAGTTTTGCATCGGCAACTCTTAATAAGGCTCAAAGAAATTATTCTCAAGTAGAGAAAGAGGCACTTGCTATCATATTTGCGATTAAAAAATTCCATAAATATTTGTATGGCAGAAATTTCATTGTAGTAACCGATCATCAGCCGTTGAAGTTTATTTTCGATCCGCTTAAAAGAATACCAGTAACTGCTAATGCCAGAATTCAAAGATGGGCTCTGTTTCTGTCTGGATATACTTATAGCATTGTGTATAGAAAGGGAACACTGTTAGGTAATGCAGATGCATTGTCACGTTTGCCGTTGCCTGAAATGGCAGATGTAATAGACTGTGTTTGTTATTTCAATTTTGATGATGACCTTCCTATTGATTACAGAGAAATAGCTAGATATACCCAGACAGACCCTGTTCTATCAAAAATTCAAGAGTATATTGCTACTGGGTGGCCAAATAGGTTAAGTAATACTGAACTAAAACCTTACTTTCTGAAGCGGTCTGAGTTAACCATGGAGCATAAATGCATTCTTTGGGGTAATAGAGTTATAGTACCTTTAGCGTTAAGACCTAAAATTTTAAAAATATTTCATCAAACACACCATGGTATCGTACAGTCCAAAATGATTTTAAGAGAATATTGCTGGTGGCCTAATATAGGGAATGATTTAGAAAAACTAGTATTAGCATGTGAAATTTGTCAAAGCAGTCGAGCATTTACAAATTCAAATATAACTTGTCCATGGAAACCCACAAATTGTAATTTAGAAAGGGTACATGTTGATTTCTTTTATATAAATAGCATTACATATTTTCTTATAATTGATTCACACTCAAAATGGCTAGATGTCCATATTATGAATGGTACGTCAGCTTCACAAGTCATTGAAAAATTGTGTAAAACCTTTGCATTCATTGGGGTTCCAGTCCAATTGGTGAGTGATAATGGACCTCCTTTTAATTCAGCAGAATTTGTAAAATTTTTAAAGGTCAATGGATGTGAGGCTATTAAAACTCCACCATATCACCCCCAATCAAATGGGATGGCAGAGAGAACAGTGCAGACTGTAAAACATAGTTTAGGTAGATTGGAGAAGGAAAATTCTAAATTAAGTAAAGAGGTTCAATTACAAAATTTTTTATTTGTTTATAGAAATTCTCCAAATAGTACAGGCATATGTCCAAATGAGTTTTTGTTTAAACATAAGCCACGGACAAAATTTGACTTGTTAAAACCACAAAATGTTTTGTCAAATAAGTATAAAAAGGATACAGTAGAAAAAATTATGATATTCGAAACAGGAAGTAGTGTATGGTGTAAAGATTTAGTAAAAGGAAAAGGATGGGTTAAGGGAGTGATAGTACAAAGAATAAGTAATGTAAGATATATTGTCAACATAAATGGTATGCATAAATATTATCATATATCTTGTTTAAGACCAAACCTTGCTACAAATAGAAATGAAGAGCTTTCTACTGAATTTAAGTATACTTGTGAAAAATTACCGTCTACGTCTGAATTAAATCGTCATTTGTTAAGTGAAGAAAATACTTCTGACCATAATAGATCTGACCTAAATGTAGAAATTAGGAGCAGGGAAAATGAAACTGAAAATGTAAATGTTGAGATGAGAAATAGTTTTGTTCCTAATAATGTTTCTGAGGATGTAACCGGTTTACGGAGGTCTACTAGAGTTAGACATGCTCCAGACCGTTTAGATTTATAAAATAAAATTGAATTGTTACATAGTAATCACTATAGAATATAATTTAAACAATAAGGTATTAAAGTAACTAAATTGTGTGTTTTAACTTTTATTAATTAAAAATTATGTATAGTAATTAGCTATGTACTATGGTAAAATCTTTTGTATTACTGTCTATCAATACTTATAAAAAAAGAGGGGACGAATGTGATGTATTAGACTATAACTAATATCGGAATGTGACTTACATTAGATAGTCTATGAAAAGTAGTAATCTGTGTTAACGCGGGAGTTTGTAATTGGTTAGACGGAAAACGGAACGCTGTGTAATGTGTAATTTCGAAGTTATAAAATAAAACAGTTAACTCAAGTTATTGTATTTATTTAAACATAAAATTTTTATTTCTTGCTTTTTCGTTTTCTTTCAGTGAAACGTTGTTTTCCGTAACTTTATTATAATTATCATTACTGTACTTGTGTCATGGTATTCGTTACACTGTTTAGTTGAAAGTAAAAGAAACCCGTTAATTGCCTGGCAACCAAAGCTCGAGTCAAGATAGTCTTCGCCTAGATTAAATTCCTGGCTGATTAGATGGGAAAATGTAGTATCGCCCTGATAAATCACTGATAGCAAGAATGAACACCTTTAACCCAACAAGGTTCGGATTGTTTGGACCGCTTTTGTTCGTGACAGTCTTATTCGATTCGATTAAACAGCGGCAATATTTAAAAAAAATTGAAGTATGTCAAAATAAGTCTGATCTTAAGATATGACGGCAGTTCCTATCTTTTGTCGTCAACATCGACTATATACTTAACCAGATTAGTTTATAGAAAAACAATTTGTAAGCGAAATATTTTACAAAAAGTAACAATTTTGTTGATTCAGTGTGTAAGCGATGTTGATAGGTGCTGATATTATTATTGTTACTTCAATTGAGTTCTCTCAAAGTTAGCACCACAGATTTTCCTGTTTTCACGATATGCATTCTAGTTGTGCAATTGACTATATTTATAGAACCAGTTCCAAGTTAATAGCTCTTAATTATGTTTGTATGCTAGCTGTATCAATGAAGTAACTTCGATTCTAACGTATTCTTGGTCCATGTATTGAGAAGCCATCGTTATGTTGATGATTCCCGATTGCAATCTTGTGGGTTGACAAGAATATTATATAAACATCAATAGATATCACACCTCAAATATATTAGCGCTACCATCTTAAAAATTGGTGTTTTATTTTTTTCAATTCCTATGACATATAAGTAGCACAGCATGTAAGAAGTTGATAGGTATAGTTTTGAAATCCCTTTTTGATCTTTAAACCTTAGCATCTTCTGGCTGAATCTTCTTTACGCATCGGCTTACGGATGAACTTGGACAAAACCAAGGTCATGTTCAACGAACACGTTATACCGGAACCGATCGCGATACACGACGCCGTTCTCGAAGTTGTTCACAAATATGTATACCTCGGGCAAATACTGCAGTTAGGCAAAAACAACTTTGAGAACGAGGTGAATAGGAGGATTCAGTTGGGTTGGGCGGCATTTGGGAAACTACGTCGAGTCTTTACGTCGTCGATCCCACAGTGCCTAAAGACGAAAGTCTTCAATCAGTGCGTCCTACCCGTAATGACTTACGGAGCCGAAACGTGGACACTGACGGCACGACTAGTCCACAAGTTCAGAGTCGCTCAGCGGGCTATGGAAAGGGCTATGCTCGGCGTTTCTCTGAGGGATCGCATCAGAAATGAGGTGATACGTCAGAGAACCAAAGTCATCGACAAAGTCCACAGGATTAGCAAACTGAAGTGGCAGTGGGCTGGCCATGTTAGCCGTAGAACCGATGGCCGTTGGGGCAAACGTGTTCTAGAGTGGATACCGCGAAACGGCAAACGTAGTGTAGGACGTCCTCAGGCAAGGTGGAGTGATGACTTGCGCAGGACAGCTGGCAGGAGCTGGATGCGAGAAGCCGAAAATAGATCTCAGTGGCGTACACTCGAAGAAGCCTATGTCCAGCAGTGGACGAAGAGGGGCTGATGATGATGATGATGAAACCTTAGCATAAACATATTAGGTAATAAAAGTTTAGTAGTGTATATACGTTCGAAAAATTGTTATTTCTGCTAACAGAGGTCACACTCTTCTTAGATAATTCAAATTCCCAAGGAAAAATATATATATGTAGTACGATTAAACAAACTTTTTTCACGAAGGTGGTATCAATACGGATATTTTTTCTAAACACAAAAACACTCAAAATATCGAGTCGCACCAACCACTAGAATAACTACTACGCTACTCTTTTTTCTAATATTCTTCTAACTTATATATGGCATAGACAAAACTAGACGTGTTTTAAAAAGCAGCTAACTGACTTATTGTTAGAAAAATGCTACTACTCCATAACTGAATTTTTGAATGATGTATTGTAATGTAATGCTGTACTTACTTTATTATTATATTTTATTTTCTGTTTTTTGCTCCGTATAAATATGTATTATTAGCCCATTGTTAAACATTCTCGAACAATGTATTTACCTACAATTTGTTTTTTGTATGCCGAAAGGTAGAATGTACCAGGACTCTCAAACTTTTTGTTACCACCATTGTAATACCTACATTCTAAATAAATAAACGATTCTTATTCTTATTCTTCTTCTTAAAATATTTACAGCTTAGCGAAATAGCCTCGGTGCTTAGGAGGCACAACATAAAGCTGATTGGTGTTGGCGTGGAAGAAATGGGCTCCACAGAGTTTGTGGAGAAGCAGTTCTTCGATGGAGGTCAGTTGGATACAATCATGAATATTTTTTCCTAAAATATAAGTTCATAACAGATTCAATTTCATAGTAATTTAATTCCATAGACGTACAAATATTTAGCAAATTCATTATACTCAGAAATATTCATAGATGTGCGCATTATTATTGCCGAGAGTATTGCATAAATTTAGGTTTAAAATGGATTTTAATCGGTGTATCAAAAAATGTGGATAGGTTTTTCCCCAATGACAAAGTACATATTGGTAAGGAGCGCCAAGGATACGTCTGTTACCTTAGAACACTGGGAGTAAGAGAGAGGCTTGCGAGGAAAGTATTATTTGAAACCCGAATGCTCCTTATAACACGTAACAATCAAAACGAAATGGAACTGATCTTCATTCAGATTTTTCAAGATAAAATGCCTTTAATTAGATATTTGATTGTGTATGATGTAGTATTACGAATGTGTTTTCAGATCTTTATTACGTAAAAGACAAGTCGACATACAATACGCTGGGCTTCAAAAAGTTCAATAAGGTGTCTATATTGGCGTCGCTCTTCTGGAAGCAGTCCAGGGAGGCCCTCTCTAAAGGGCAGGATATGGGTAAGTTTTGTTCATGCAGTCTCTGTTCTATTGCATTTGTTAGTAGAATAGGCCCTTTGACTGATGTACTTCACTAACTGATCTTGTATTGCAAATTTTTACTAACTGCGTACCTACTTATTATTTTAAGAACGTATTGGACAGTATTGCCAACTCTAAAATTTATCGGATGGTAGCACTCTTCAAAAAAAACGGTAATTATCCAAAATTATGTTGCAATCTAGATTCTAAATACGGTAGAATTACCTTGCCCATTAAGTAGGACGTTCATGATTAGAATTGAGATAAAACTCATATTTTATTCAAAATCTGATGGTATTATTGTTTCAATATTTTTGTTCTCTCTCATTGTTTCTCAATCATTTCTTTACTGGGATTAAAATCAATACAATTTTTTCCATGTCGCTGTATGGCCTGCTGCGGTAAAAGGTTTCTCCTGATGGTTTTTGTTAGTAGTTTATTCCGTTTATTTTTGCGTCAAAATAGAGTCATGTGTTCAAAATTTAACAAAACTGTTCAGCCACGCCCACTTTATGTTTTTCGAACAATGTTTTGTTCAAAAAGTGGCGCAGCGGACCCGGCTTAAGAATTCATACGTGTGTAATAAATTGCAAAATAACCGAGCCGATTATGAAAATAACAATTTAATCTCTCGAAATTATTTTAGTTAATATATACATATCAAAATTATCTACTAGATTTTAAAAAGTAAGATGTTTTCAAATTTCATTGGGTATTACGGTATTTTTTGCTACCGTAATAAGTTTGCTACGGTAGGTGGTAGATCGAGGCAGATTACGGTGTTTTTACCGTAATTACGGTGCAGTTGGCAACACTGGTATTGGATGAAATTAATTAATTTTCTAAAAAAAAAATTTTAGTGGTCCAATAAATTACTATGTAAACTCATGACTGTCGGGTATTTTAAAAATGGAATAATGCAACCAGTTTGACAAAAAATTAACATTTTGGCGCTTGAAAGATGTTATTCGTCTCATTTTATTTCATGTTGATCTGAAATATAATTGTTAACAGTGTAGTCTTTCTATTCGGTATTCATTGGCATCGCGGTTTTAGATTTAAAAAAAAATAATAAAAAATTTCTTGTCTGTGGCACTCCGGGTAGCAAATGTCACTTTTCTTTCGCGCGTTCGCCGGCATCGTAGGTCTCGTAAAACTTTTTGAACATTACTGAAAAAGTAAAACGTGATAACCTGGCATCAAAAATTAAAAATAGCCTAGAACTGAAGAAGTCTTCAGCCCAAATAAAAAAGTGCAAACAACACCAAAAGCAAATCTAGCTAAGCCAACTTACACCACAACAAGCAAACCAAAAGGCAATACTGAAAAGGCATAAATTACCAGAAAAATTGTCAGCTACTGGAAGCCCCCACCCTTAACGAAGAAATATAAGCTGTCTTAACAGATAATGCTCTGACAAGGGACAAGGCCATCGTTTTGATGCAACACCAACTGGGGCTAGCCACAGGCATTATCGGAGAGGCTATGACAAAAATTATGCTTCAAGAGCAAATAGATAGAGTACAGCATTAACTGACGCCTCCAAGCTCCTTGTTGACATCCACTTCCAGAATACAAGAACACGGAAAATCTTGATCTCTCCACCACTTAATAAAAAGCACAATAACGTTTTATTTAAAAAGATTTGTGAAGGTTCACTTCATCGAAGTTTATCAATTATACCATCCGATCGGAAAATATTGAAGAAAATCAAAAAATATGAAAAACGCCTTCGTGAAATCCGCGAGCGTCACCGTAGCCGCACAAGAAGCCGAAGCCCCATATTAACCTCGTCTCGACCTCTTTCCCCAAGCTCATCACCGGACTCACAAGGTAAAGTCTACAATGCACCCTGCCGGTACGAGATACCGTTAGGCATGAAGGTCAAACTTGGTACGAGATACCATAGCTTTGATAAGTACGAGATACTATTTCATTACGTACGAGATACGTTGAATACAATGCACCCATGCCGGTACGAGATACCGTTAGGCATGAAGGTCAAACTTGGTACGAGCCGCCAATACCATAGCTTTGATAAGTACGAGCTTAGAGCATTAAACCTAAGAGTACGAGATACTATTTCATTACGTACGAGATACGCTGAAAACGTAAACATTTAATATAAAAATGAAACACGTGGCCGTTGGAAAATCCAACAGCAAAACATGGCGGAATTTCCTTACCAGGCCGCATCGAGGACGAGGTGGAGGTAGACCCAGTTGCAGCTTTCCAAGATGCTCTGGGGGCCGAATACGAAGACAATTGTAAGCAGTTCAGAGGAACTATACAAATAGAAATCACGGTTCGTTGGAACCATATTCTCCTCAACGGAATCACGAAGGAGGAAAAAAAGAGGCAATACTATGGGAAACCGCTACGGTCTACCACAGCCTCTACAACCCAGGGCGACGGCATCACGAGGTGGACCCAGGAACCGTACAGCGCAGCCGCCGCCCCGACGACCAGCCTTCAGCCACGCGCGGCCCGAGAGGCCTGCGACACGCGGCCCGAGAGGCCTGCGATACGGGGCAACAGGCGTTAAATGATCCGGTACATGCAGGCAACATAACTAAATACTTCACCTGCTGGCAAAGGATCACTAGTGATCCTATGCTATTACAATGGGTAAATGGTTACCATATTCCCTTTCTAAAAATTCCAGTGCAAAGTTTTGTTCCCCAAAATAATATACCTCTCACTGAAGTTGATAATATGCGCAAAGCCATTGTCAACTTATTAGAACTAGGTGCAGTTCAAATATGCAACCCCTGTAAGAACCAATTTATCTCAAATTCTTAAATTCTTAAGAATTAATTCTAATTCTTAAGATCAAAACCCAATGGCAAATTTAAATTTATCCTTAACTTAAAATCTCTGAATACCTTCATCAAAATAGATCACTTCAAGATAGAAGATATTAGAACGGCAGTAAAGCTTGTAAATAAAGACTATTTTTTGTGCTCCATAGATCTCAAAGAATCTTATTTTCTCATCTCAGTTGTCCCAGAACACAGAAAATACCTTCGTTTCGAATTTGATGGCATTCTTTATAAATTCACAGCATTACCATATGGTCTTTGTACTGCACCTAGTGTCTTCACAAAACTACTGAAACCAGTGATTGGTACACTCAGAAAACAGGGGTTTTTTATGAACAATATATCTCGATGACTATCTTTGCATTGGGCAAACTTATAAGGAATGCATAAGAAATAGGGATGCAACTCTCTCCATTTTTAAATGCTTGGGCCTTATTGTAAACCATGAAAAAAGCACATTAATACCTAATAAATCTTGCAAGTTTCTTGGCTTTATCATAAATTCACAAAAAATGTAACTTGAATTACCACAGGATAAGAGAGACAGTATAAAATCTTTAGTAACAAAATTTCTATCCTTGAAGAGCTGTAGAATAAGGAACTTTGCAAAATTGCTTGGTACTTTAGTAGCTGCTAGCCCTGCTGTACCTTATGGCCTCATGCACACTAAAGCAACGGAAAGAGAGAAATATCTAGCGTTGACACACTATGCTGACAATTATGATGCTATTATGTACTTAAATACAAATATTTAAATACAATTTCAGTTGGAAATATTTTCTGATGCACCACTGACTGGTTGGGGAACACACTGCAATGGTGAAAGTAGTGGTGGTATGTGGTCTCACTCAGAACAACACCTTCATATAAACCAGTTAGAACTGACAGTAGCATTTTTTGGATAAAAATGTTACGCAAAACCATATAGCCATTGCAATATTTTATTACGTATAGATAACACAACTGCTATTGCATGCATTAATAAAATGGGTAGTGTGCAATACCCACACTTGAACAAAATCACCAGAGATATCTGGAGCTGGTGTGAACACAGAAATATAAACATTTATGCCTCTTACATAAAGTCCACTGACATGTACTGACATGTTCTTTATCCGCAGATACATTATATGCGGATAAAGAATCACGTAACACAAATTTTGACACAGAATGGGAATTAAGTAAAGATGCCTTTAATACTATAAAAACCCACCTAGGAATCCCAAACATAGATCTTTTTGCACCTAGGATTAATAAGAAATGTAAGCTATATGTCTCTTGGAAAAGGGATCCTAATGCATTTAACATTGATGCTATGACCCTTAACTGGGCACCTTATTATTTTTATGCCTTCCCACCATTTGCCCTTCTAACTAAATGCCTACAGAAGATTAAATGTGATAAAGCCAGAGGCATACTTGTTTACCCAATGTGGGAGTACCAACCATGGTACCCCCTAGCCATGAGCTTAATGATCAGTAACCCAATCATATCTAAACCAGATCCTAACTTATTGATATTTCCTTTTGGAGCAAAGCACCCGTTGAGCAGCCACCTTACCCTGGCAGTGAGCATCTTCTGCGGGAGGCATTCAGACGCAGAGGCTTGCCACAGAGCTCACTAGACATTATGCTAGCATCCATCTCCAAGGGTACTATGATTCAATATAACACAACTTATAAAAGCTGGTGGCAGTTCTGCAATACATACAACCAGGAATCGCTCTTAACACCTATACCTTTTGTAATAAAATTTCTAATAGAAAAATTTCAAAGTGGTGGTGGTTCTATAACACCCTCAGTTGCCATAAATCTGCCCTTTCTCTTTTAATAGGAGAGAAAGTTGGGACAGATGATAGAGTGAAACGATTCCTAAAAGGTGTATTCAGGCTAAAACCAGCCATGCAAAGATACACAGAAACATGGGACCCACACAAGGTGTTGAGTTACCTAGCAAAATTACCACCAAACTCACTGTTAAGCCTTGAAATGCTAACTAAAAAACTGGTAACATTGCTAGCCTTGGCAAGTGCTCAGCGGGTACAAACTCTTTCACTGATTAAGCTTAATGATATAATCACCATAGTCATCAGTGATTTAGTAAAAACTTCTGTACATACAAAACAACACAGTATAATAAACCTTCCATTTTATTTACAAGAACCTAAAATATGCCCAGCCAGCACACTTCAAGACTACATCCATAGCACAAACACTATCAGAAATTTTCAAACATACCTTTTATTTACTTTTAAAAAGCCATACCACCATGCATCAAAACAAACCATAAGCAGGTGGATCAAGTGTGTCCTAGCAGATAGTGGTATTGATACAAACCAATTTAAATCACACAGCACCCGCCATTCTGCCACCTCATCAGCCAGCAAGGCAGGAGTGTCAATTGATGTTATTAGGAAAACCGCTGGCTGGACTGAAAATTCCCTTACATTCGCAAGGTTTTATCAGTTACCTATACAAGATAAAAACAGTTGTGATGACTTTGTACAGGCAGTTTTTAGCTTTGATTAATAATATTATTTTTATATTATATTGATTTAAGTTTCAAGTAATAAAAAGGCTATTATCACAATTTATCTTGATGATGATGATTTAAATATTGTTGATTTATCTTAATTTTCATTGCAATTATGTTGATCTCAATTATGTTTTTAAAATATTGTTGACTTATCTTAGTCTTATCTCAGAAAACCATTGTACTTTTGATTATTATTACTGTTAATTTTATATTGTAAAATTAACACAAAAATTTACTTCAATATGTGAGATACAGAGAAAATTACCAAGTTGATTCCCTCTTATTGCCTTATAAAAATTAGTTAAGTAATTAAAGGCTGACTAATTAAGCTGTGATTATCTACTTAGACATAAGTGTTATAGTTCAGAATGATTTGGACCTCATCATTTATACCAGACCCTTTGTAAATTATTTATTTACAAACTTACCTTTCATAAGTGCATACATAATGATAGATACCCACTATGCAACTGTCTCTAAACAACTACACTGTTAACAATTATATTTCAGATCAACATGAAATAAAATTGAAAATTGGACGAACTTACCTAAGTGAAGTCCAATTGTAATTTTATGAAGGTTGATCTGAAATATAATCACCCGCCCAACCCAGCATCAGCTTGTTGCTGATCCCAAGCATAGTGGGTCATCAACTCATCAGAGCCATCTCACTTTAAAGCTCTAAAATAGTGACATTTGCTACCCGGAGTGCCACAGACAAGAAATTTTTTATTATTTTTTTTTAAATCTAAAACCGCGATGCCAATGAATACCGAATAGAAAGACTACACTGTTAACAATTATATTTCAGATCAACCTTCATAAAATTACAATTGGACTTCACTTAGGTAAGTTCGTCCAATTTTCAATTGTCATTGACAAGCCTTGGCTACAACTAGACATTGATATGTGTGTCCCACATATAGCCCACATTTACACGTTCATCCAACGTGCCTCTTGTTGGCCGTTGCAGTAATGTATTATTGATACTGTAGTCAATTTGCATTTATTGTATATGTCTTACATATTGAAAGCGGTGGATTTCTCCGTAAAACAATAATTTGCGTAACTAAGCGCTTAAGTAGTCTCTGCCTATCATTTAATAATAGAATACATTGGAGTAATAATACTCCAATGTATTCTTGTCACTAAAAGAACGGCAGTGACGCATACGTAAGCGACTTTATCGCATGTATTCATTGAGCATAACAAGGCTTTATAAGCTCTACTGTCATACTGTTTAGTAGAGCATTTAAAAATAATCACGGCAATCTTTATTGAGATTTGCATATTGTCTTGAAGACGGGATTGGATTGGAAAAGTGACAACTTGTGTGTTATAAGCCTGTTTTATACCCGGTAGCTACACATTTCGTAACCGCGTTATAGTTTTGGTACAGCGCCATCTTGTGTCATTTTATTAAACTATCTGGTCACGACATGGTTAAGTTACTATGTGTAATTGTACACCTGTGACTTGCTTGGGTTTTTTTGTTTGCTTTGCTTTTATAATTGATAATATATATAAAAGAAACAAATTTATCATGTTGTTAATATTAATAGTAGAGTTATTATATAATTCAAATAAAGTAGATGATACTGTTTAAATGGCCAAGTGGTTTTCGGGACCCAGGTCTAAATTTTGGATATGTTCTCCTGGTCGAGCTGAGCAAAAAATGTCGCAAAAAAGGTTAACGACTCATTTTTGCGCTAGGGGTTTCTGAAGTCTGAATTAGAAAATCGTGGTTTTCGGCAGAATCAGCAGATTTTTGGATATGTTGTTCTCCTTGACGAGCTGATTTAGAATATATTTCTAAAAGTTATTTAGATTTTCTAATTCAGACTTCAGAGACCCCTAGCGGGAAAATGAGTCTTTAACTTTTTTTGCGACCATTACATATTTTGCTCAGCTCGACTAGGAGAACAACATATCCAAAGTTTAGACCTGGCTCCCGAAAACCACTTGGCCATTTAAACAGTATCATCTACTTTCCTCGGATAAATGTTACCTATAATTAATATCACAGCCGACATTTTATCTTTGTTTCGTGAATCAATGAGAGCCTATCGATGATTCTTTAGGAATTTTGACCGGAACAATGGACTCCACACAATCCATTACTCTCATATTACCAAGGGAGGCGGATTCACTCCATTCCACATAAAACCGGAGTAAACTCTTCCAACTAAAATTTCTGTTTGATTTGTATCAGGGTTGGGCGGGGATTTGAAAGGAGATTGGGGACAAACAGGAGGCGCCGTTTTGGTAGAAAAGGGTGGAAAATTGCTAACATACTTCGCGCAGACGGGCCCAGGAGATCATTTGCCTAACTTGGACATTTTAAAGGTAAGACACAATAAGGCCTACTGCTTGCTCTGGCCCACTAAGAGAGTATTTGTTCTGGCCACTACCACGTTCAACCAGGTTGGTTTGGTTCTGTTTTTTTTTCTCCTGCAAATCATGTTACATTAAATTGTTATAACGTTGGTAATGACCTATTATTATTGACTAATGGTTATGAACATGCCTATTGTTTAATTCTTCTTGTGCTTCAATCGCAGTAAAATCGATAATTATCAAAATTTTGACACGTTTACAAACAGATCAGCATCCGCTTGTCATAGATAGATGCCCATAAATTGATTCATACAGTACCATTAGTAATTCAGCCTGTCCTTTTCCTGTTATTTTTCAGCATTTTGGCTTGGAGAATGAATACTTGCCAGACAAGATGGGTAATAAGAGTGCAGTAGAGAGGGGCGAGTGTTTAGCAGCTGCTGTATGTATGCTACATTAGATAAGCTAATAAAAGTGAAGGAATGTTTGTCGTGGTCTATATTCGAATTAATGACTATATAAAATTTAGCTTATGATGAATAATTCATCATAAGCTAAATTTTATATAGTCATTTTAAGCAAGCATTTAAAAAAATCTATTATCAGATTCTAGGTCCAAGAGTCCTGTTGGTTTAGCAGAACAAAAATTATCCTGTCATATGTAATAAAAAAAAACAAATTGGTTGGTTTTCATATGTCATAAGAGTCTACTTATAGACGCTTCAACATCTTACCTCTCAGAAACTCAGAACAAAATTACATTTAAATCCAGAAATCTTTTTCTTTTAACCATATACATTAGGGTTTCTGAATTTTGTAACATATTGAGTTTGACTCAATAATAGTAATAAACACGGTAAGCTGATTGTGTGTCTAAATTTGTTCGCTAAATGTAGATTTTACAACCAAATAATAAATACATCAAACTTTTTATAAAAGATTTGGAGATATTAAATTAATCTAAATGTTTTAAATGTTCGATGTTACAACGACAAGTAATTCTTTTTTGCTCGGTTTTTTATGTATCCAATAAATGGCACCAAATTCGCACCGCATTCGCACCAAAATTGTCTCAAATTGATCCGCCAAAGTGATATACTCCATAAAGCCCAGATTAAAGGATTTACTTTGGCTATTTCTTACTTGTCATGCTTGAGCTCGTAATATTTTTCTTTGTCGTAAGATAAGATAATTGATTTAGTATTTTTAACAATTTTATGCCAAGACTGAATATATTATGCAAACCTACAGATGTACCTACGTTGCGAACATACGATTTATATTCGTCGATATAGGACACGACACATTATGTTAATATTATTAAAAATAAGTATACTGATATGTATATGTCAAGACATTGTTTTCGTTGTTATGAAGTGTTAACATTTAAATCAGCCTGCTACTAAACTGTAGCCATATTTTCTGTTTTACAGATAGGAGAGATGTCTTAGAATATGGTTGAAGAAACAACAACATGCACAAAATGGATTGAGGGACCAAGCAAATAATTTAGAATAGCAAGCAAATATTTTAGAAAATAGCTTTCCATTGCTTAACTTATACCATATTTGACCGCAAATGTTAGTTATAGTGTATAAATTAATAATACAAACATTTCAGTTTAACATTGTAATCAGTTCAATTACTAAGAACATTGATAATTTTTTAAATTAATATCAGTGTAGTTTGATATTTCAATAATATTATTAGAATTATAACGAATTTATGAAACTTTAAAGTCTAATAATATTTATATGTAACAAAATAGTAATAATACTGTCGAAATTTAAAATAATCATCCTAGGCATGATACCAACAATGGATAATGTTATGAAATGGCACTGATTTATTTATGTTTACTCATGTTGAATAAAATTTTCTAGTTATATATTCGGGATGTAATCAAATTGTTATATTGTTTTTGTAGTAAAAGAAATATGATGACGCCGGACGTCATTTAGTCATGACAATCAAATAATATTATTTAAAACAATAAATTGGCTTTATTTCTGAAATAAAAACATTATGACGAGTAAATGGTTGACAGTTATTTAAAACTGACATTCTTGGAAAGTAAACTTATTCCATTTAAAAAAATGCAGACTGACTACGAAGAGTAAATAGTGTCATCTGTCGGGATTCTTTCGAAGCTTTGAAAACTATTGCTTTCTGCTTACATAGACATCTGCGCTCGCTTTTGCTTTGCTAAATTGAGTTCATTCTGCTATATGCTTTGTTGAATCAATAGTGTTATTAGTTTCTAATTCACTAGATGTAGCTGTTAAATTTCTTTAAATTAATAATAATAAATCTATAATAATAGCCAGATATTTCGGTGTTTTCATTTATCCATATCCAACAAATAAATTTCATTTAAAAGAAAACAAGACAGTTATCTTATTGAAGAAAGTATTTAAATCGCTCGAGTTGTGAGGAAATTAACAGGGGCCTATGAAACGATGATATTCTTTCCCATTCGTAGGTAGGCATTTTCTGTCCAAGTTGACCTTCCAATCGCACTTTACGTGACGAGTTCGAATGCTGTGCGACGAGACTTTAAAAATAGGCATTTTATAATAGTTACTTTAACTATTATAAACTGCCTATTTTTAAATTCTCGTAGCCTTAGTAACAGATTTTAATTTGATAATAATGTGGAATGAATTATGGGGATAACACCTGTCAAAATGAGAGCATGGTACTCTCGATAAATAAAATTTGACAACTAAGATCGACGTACTCGATAAAAAACATCGGAAAATTTAACTGTGGATTTGAGATACCTACCTACTGAATGATAAGGATGGATGCTTTTTGTCAATCGTTATAATTAAACAAAATTTGACTGGTAACAGGGTCTACTTAAGCGATATATGTGTGATACCTATTACTACTGCCTTGACGTCGTAACAACTGGTGTAAACTTACTTGAATGTATAAATTAAAACGTCATAACATAACAACATTTGAGAAGTTAATGAAACCTGTATGTGTAACTATTATTATTTGGCTTTTGATACAACTTCGCGCCTTCTTTAAACTTCATGATTCAGAAAATCTAAAAACTAAAGAACTTACATATGAAGAGCATCCGAGGAGGATATATTGGGAAAAATAACGCGACTACCGTATCGTACGTGACCATTTTGGTTTCCCTACCCAATAATCTAATTCGTAAGATTTCAGCTCTCGTCTACGCCCAAACATGATCGGTGGCCAAGACAGGGTCATCCGGTCCTCAATTACGATGCGCCGGCCGTCGGGGCCAGAGACGCCCGTGACAAGAATGGCGGGCCGACTAACTGGCATTAAGGGAAAATATTCACGATAAATCCATCGCTGTTCTGTTTTGCATAATTCTGATGTAATTCGACCTAATGAAATTGATTGTGGCAACCAAGGTGGAATTTTGGTGAAAGGGAGAATTAAGGGCCTCTTTTTGTGTGATTGACATCATAGTTATTTAATAATGTAGGTATGCTTAACTTAAACAATACTGAAGACACGGGTACTATTTATCTACACCAATTATAAAGAGGAAAGATTTGATTGTTTCTACTGGAGTTTGGTTCTGCGCAGAGAATTGAATTACTGAATCGATTGTTATGAAAGATTTTTCTTGCTGGAAAATCCGAAAATAACAGCTTTGTAAAGATGCAATTTATTATGCGGATAGTTGGAGACCCGGGAAAGGGCAGAAGATCTTTTTTCCGCGGTAAAACTTTTCTTTCCTATTGGAAAGTCGAGTATATAAATATATAAAGCAGGCGAGTTCACGGGCGGAAAGCTACTATGAAATAGAATTGAGCACATCCTCAGGAGTAATAAGTAATTGTAATAACACAAACAAATAATTTTTTAATCAAAATTACTTTTTCAAGTTACTGCAGTATTCAGTAATCATTGATATACGTTCGCTTATTAATGAGTTTCCACTAATAGCTATAAAAAATGATAAAAACTCATTCCTTACTTATATTACCTACATTGGAAAGACGTAATCTCTGCCTACCCCCATGGGAAAAAGGCGTGAGTGTATGTATGTATGTATTGTTATGCGGATGACAGTACGGGTGATACTTTTTACACCGGTCGCGCAAATATGTCTCGGGAAAACGTCGTCGAGAGTCGAAATAAACTTGTGTCTCAAATTGAGACTTCTTTAAAGAAACTCCGAGATTGGGGTAGACTTAATCTGGTCCAATTTAACTCCACTAAGACACAAGTTTGCGCGTTCACCGCAAAAAAGCTATCGTTTATCGCATCACCTCGATTTTAAAGCTCTCCCTTAATTGGAATTCTCGGTGTCGACATATCGAGTACAGTTCCGCGAACATCTAGAGGGTAAGGCTAAAATAGCCTCAAAGAAGCTTGGTGTGCTCAATAGATCGAGGCGGTATTTCACACCGGCCCACCGAATGCAGCTCTATAAGGCGCAAGTTCGGCCACATATGGAATACTGATCTCATCTTTGGGCAGGGGCTCCCCAGTGGCAGCTTCTCCCTCTGGACCGCATCTAACTGAGAGCGTCCCGAATCGTCGACAGCCCGGATATTTCATGTCGGCTGGACTCCTTGGCGCTGCGTAGAGATGTAGCTTCGCTATGTATCCTCTATCGCATATATTACGGGGAATGCTCAGAGGAATTGTTCGGATTAATTCCTGCTGCGAGTTTCCGTCGCCGTTCTACGCGTCACAACATTCATCCTCATCACCTACACGCTTGGCAGTCCACCACAGTGCGTTTTTCCAGGAATTTTCTGCCACGCACTACTAAACTGTGGAATGAATTGTCACCTGCAGTATTTCCGAGCCGATGCGATATCGTAACCTTCAAAAAAAGAGAATATTACTATTTAAAAGGCCGGCAACGCATCTGTGACTCCTCTCTCTGGTGTGGTCTGGTCAACTCTGGTGTTGCAGGCGTCCATGGGCAACGGTTATCGCTTACAATCCGTTGCTAGTTTGCTGCCCTTTTTCAAATAAAAAAAAAATACCGAGAAAAAGAAACCAAAATGTGTAATATCCATACAGACTAAAGAAATAAACAACATATATATGATACTAGCTAACCCAGTAAATATATTTTAATAGTTAATTAAAGAACAGTCAATTTATTATAATTACGTACACTTTAAGTAGAATATAGTCAAAGATTTTATGGCTAGTTTGTAATTTCAGGAAACAAAAAAGTTACATATTTAGTTTCAGCATTCAATTCAAGGTTACGAAAATTTAAGGTTTATGAAAATAATGGACCTTAAATTTTTACGCCTTCATTCGTAATAATAGGCTACACACTGTTTTGTCAAGGGACTCAATAATAAAAATACAAACACAGTCTGGAAAGTTTTATATTAACATGTTCCTAGAGAATTCTTTTCGACTTGCTTTACTTTTTTTTATTTTTAGACGTTACGTTGGTTTCAGAAACTTTCAGTATGCCCGACGAATAAATGAATGATGATTTTCTTCTATCCGGATCAATTTGACATCTGTCTGTTTTCATTATTCGCTTTTTTTATTTACATAGTCCTTAATGAACTGTGAGCATTGATCCCAATTTCGATATTGCTGTCAGGAATCGTGAAAAAAAAAAGAACTAAGGCTACTGTGTTCTTTCAATAATTTTTTAAAGTATTTGCTCTACTTGAACACGGTAACATGATTTCTCGTTTTGTTTTTTATTACAGTTGAGTTACAAGATAAAATTTTAGTCTCACTTTTATCATCAGTTCACATTGTCCTATCTTTTTTATTACAGTTGAGTTACATGATAAAATTTTAATGTCACTTTTATCAAACACGTGGAGGTCGAGGAGCTTTGGTCTAATTATGTAAGATAGAGTGCCTTAGCCTATGGCACCTAACCATGACTTATACCTATTCGTTCCCTGACAACCAGGAGACCTATTTTTGAATTACGAATGCGACTCGAAATCACCGATGTGACTAATTATCAAAAATTGGATGTTTAGGAATCCGTGACCTCAAAGTCACCGCTGACTATTTAGTCGGCGGTGATTTCGAAATCGCATTCGTAATTCAAAAATAGGTCTCCAGTTTCGTGTTTGTTTGTTGTTTGAATTTGATTATACTATGTTGTTGCTTAAAATACAAATGAAAATTTATTCTGCGAGATGTGCCAATAATTAATTAGAAACTTCACTGCTGAATGATTAGATATTTGATAATAAATATTTAAGTAAAATATACACTGTTTGTTGGAGAGTGCGTAATAGAATTATCATTACGTACTTACAAACCAGTTGATAAAATTGGTGTAGTACAATTGGTCAGACATGACTGTAGGTAATAATGGATATGTTATGTTCAATCAGACAGATAGACAGATGGGAGTTTAAGTACGTGTTGCTACTATATTTATTCATCTGGCAACAAGTAGACCTTTTATTTGTCAAAATTTTTTGTTGATAATTGTTGTTGCTTATATTTCTAGATCGCATTTTCATATTTACCGATTCGAGTGATTCAGATTTCCCACACTAGACAGACAGAGATACGCCTATAAATAATGTATGGTATCCAAAAATGGTATCTCGATTCAACCTTCGCGCGTTGAAATATGGTGCGGGATGTACGCCAAATGGAACGAGCACTGTATTGGAGACGCTCCAATGAATGAGCAGTTCTACTCTTTACAGCGTAACGCTATATCAGTATGATACTCGTATATTGGCGTGGTGTACATTTTTACACAAAGGGGCTCAGAAGACTTTAACAAATCCATGTCGATTTTAACTGTTTGTGGTACAATCCTATCCGACTCTAGAGCTTCGTACCAAGTTTGTGGTAGGCGAGCGAGGAGGCTGACTAATCCCACTTTCATACCGGCATTTAAACTTAGGAGTCAGATTTTTAAAACGGTATTATATTTCAAAGGATATTGATTACGTTTGCTGATTCCGCGCAGTTGATGATGACTTGTCCAACAAGCAGACAAGGTCGACACGTGTTTCGTCTCTCAGCGAGACATCTTCAGGATATGTTGCCCGCTCGGTGTCGACGAGCGACTCTAAACGGTATTATATATTATTACGAAAATAATTTATATATAGTTACGCGCTATCTTTGTCCAACTACTTCTCCCCCACTGTTGTTATAGAAAATAAAAAGTGTGTCTGAATACGACCTAGGGGTAGTTTAAAATATATCTAATTTTATGGCCAAAAACATCCGCAATGGTTTTTTAAATTACAATTTTGATATTTTTGGAATAAAATGTCCTACCGATATAGCATAAAACGTTTAAAAGATTACACTATCCCCTTTTATTTCAATACTAGCTGTTGCTTGTGACTTCGAGTGCGGCATTTTCTGTTATTATCATAACAATTAAGTTCAGTTCAATTATTCAATAATTAGTGGTTTCTGAGATCAGCATATTCAAATAAACAACGGAAGCCTTCAAAGATATTTACCCATTTAATAGTGTAATGAATAATTTACCGTTTTTTTGCTCCTATTGGTCGCAAGGTGATGTTATACATATAGCCTCCAAGCTATCCAAGATAAATTAACTATTCCACACAAAAATATTTTTTCAATTTGAATTAGTAGTTCCTGAGATTAGTACGTTCAAACAACAAACAAATTCTTCAGCTTTATAATATTGGTATAAATAGAAAAATGCGATTGTTTTACTTTATAATGTCATAAAAAATTTATTAATTACATATCTATTTTAGTACTAAATAAATACAAAGTATATTTTTTCCTTAATTAGTTATGCTTGATTTTATGTTGCGTATATACGTATACATATACAAATACCAAAGGTGCTATAAATTTAAATATGCAATTTAAAAGTAAAATTTATAATCCGAAATTTTGTGAATTAAAAATATAAAGTTTACAATATTATTTTCATTAGTTTCACTACAATTACTAAGTAATTTTATTCATGTTACTTAAACAACTTACTTAGGTTTTGTTTGGAGCGTAACCTCCGTAAATATACCTACTTTATGTATCTACACTGTGATATTATTTTTTGACTTCTGTATTAATTAGTTCAATTGCATTAAAGAAACTAATAAAGACTGAAGAGTGTCGTAAGTACCCTAGACCAAAAAGAAATACTTAAGAATGAAAAAGGCATGGACCACTAATCGGTGGAGAGTAAATTAATTAACAATAAAAATAATATGATATAAATAATATTTAGACATTTATATTCTTTACTTCAACATATATTAGTTCCGTTGCTTAAATTACGAACTTTTTTAACAGACTTCAAAAAAGGAGGAGTTGTCAATTCTTCTGTAATTTATTATATTTGTTACCTTAAAACTTGTGACTGCTTAAATTGATTTAGATGAATCATTTCTTTTTGTTTTATTTCTTGTTACTCCAGAGTAGGGAATGATAAAGGGATTCTACTACTGCATATTAAATACCTGACATTACCTCCTTCTGTGAAGCAGTAATGCTCCAGAAGGAGGCCGCCGAGCGGGGTCGGGCGATGGCCGATCCCGCTCGAAGGAGGCGGCGCGGCGCCGGGCTCGGTAGCATAGCTGCGGCGCCTCCGCGGGTCGTCGGCGGGCGCGAGGAAATAGCGCCCGAGGTTACGGCGACCCGGGAGGGACCACGCCCCTTCCGTGGCCGGGGGGCGTCGGTGGTGGAGTTCGGGGGAGGTATTGGGAGCCTCCCCCGAGGAGGGTTCCCTTGTATAGGCAGGGGAGCGGAGGCTGGGGGTTCCCGGAAGTAGCTTGGCGTTCCCGGGGGCTCCCTACATGCCTGAGGAAGGTTATCCCTGAGGTTTTCAGTAAGTAGGACTCCCCCTTGGGGAGAGGAGGGCCCCACATAAACGCCGGCTCGCGCCAGCCGGGGTATGCAACTTACTGCATTTTCTTCAGGGGAACAAAAAAAAAAATATTGGGCGCATACAAATTTAAAAAGTATTGAAAATTTAAATTTTTCGTATTTTGATATACATTTTGTAGTTGTGTTTTGGCATTTTAAATTGTAACCTTTACATGATAGCACAATCAATATTTTCATGGATCGTGGGTCTGGGTTCAAAAGTCGGTTACGTGCTAACACCAATATTGTCGGTAAGTGATAATTTATAAAATTAGGTAAACAACGATAGTTGGTAAAATGGAACGAAATCCAAATATATAAGTCTAATCATTAATTCACTGGAGTAAACTGACGTTTACGGTGTTACCACTTTATGATGAACAGAAAATAGTGTTGCGACTAGAATATTGAAATCAAACTCATTCATTCAATTTCATTCCGTCCTCAAATCACATTACTCATTTTATTTACTTTATTAAGAAATCTTAATCCAATTTTGTTTAATCGATGTAATAATATTAGCATGGTACCTTTAGGGCAAATAGGTGATAACTTTGAAATGGCGTAATTACTCGAATTATATATATGAAATGAAACAAAAATATTCAATGGATAGATTTTTATTCGTCATCGTCAGACATAATTTTATCACTATCGTCGTCGCTGTCAGTGACACTTATTATAAAACGGTCCGTAATATTGTCCATCATATGGTCGAGATTAAACATTTTATTTTCTAAGTTTATTACATGATCCACACAGTTTCTCCATCTTGTACCAGTAACCAGTAATAACCAGCAATAAATAAAAAAAAACTTGACGTAAAATTGTCGTGGTTATATCCATTACAACGATAAATAATTTACAGAATTAGGTTTTGTCTAAAATGAAATACAATAACTACTATTACACAGTGGTTAAATCTGTATTTTTCTTTTAAATAGATTGCAATAATTAAAGTACTTCCAAATGTTCGAATAATTACAGCTCAAAAATTAATTTACTGATTACTGAACGCATAGTTCGGGAACGCTAGCAAGTGAGTGAATTTCATTTTTTGTATCTGATAGAATTCATGTACCTATATTATAATTAATTGAGTACTTTTTTTTAATAAACGTTGTTACTGACTTTGTGTGAGTGATCTGAATACAACGAAGGGTGAAGTCCTTATCGATTTATTCAATTTATCCAATTATATTTGCAGGTCACCTCACTAGTACGATAAATATGGCAACATAATTTTACAATGTGACATTAGCAACTGTCAGTTTACTCCAGTGAATTAATAATCAGACTATAGGTTACCCGAACAATCAGCACTGACTATGGTATTAATTTCCTTTCATAACTACTAAATGGGTGCGCCGTCGTCGCCTTAGCAGTCAAACTTCCTCGTGGTGTAACTAATTTTATCAAAATTGAATCTAAACTATCGCGCCCAAAGTTTTCGCGGAGTTGCCGGGCAAATGGATGTGCTCCACTGCAAACATGCGATGGATTGAAAAATGGTTAATGGAGTTACCCACGTGCGAGGAGTTGCATGTCTGTCCATTAGAAGTTACTTAGCTAACTTTCGTTGCATAGAAACTTCAGAATATTTATGTTGATAATTTGTCCAGAGATTAGGATTAGAAGTTATAAACAACTTCTAAACAAAATCGATTAGCAGTAGAGATTAAACTGTGCAAAATGAAAATAAAACCTATTTGATTTAGGTGAATTACTGTAGATTTTTTTTTATTATATTTAAATCCAAAGTGAAAATGATGTATTTAAATAAAATGTTTTATAAGCTAGGTAACTAATAAGTACATGTACCTAGGTATAGGTATAGTTAGAGATCAGTACAGTACTTATGAATTCGTGTTGATAATACCTAAACCTTTTTTTCCGCTTAGGAAAATGCATTGAATTGCATACCCCGGCTGCGGAGAGCCCACCGGTTATATGGGGTTCTCCTCCCCAGAAGGGGGAGGCCTACCCACTAAAAGCCTCAGCGGTGGCCATCCTCAGGCGTTGTAGGAGGCCCTCAGGATCGAGTGTCGCACATGAGGACCCCCGACCTTCACTCCCTTGGGCCCGGATAGCCGGGGAGTGACGTCGAAATAATGTATTTAAATAAAATGTTTTATAGCTAGGTACTAATAAAGATCGACTATTTCCCGATTCCGCTAGGCGGCCTCCTTCTGGAGTATCAACCCTTCACAGAAGGAGGTCACAGCCCTCTAACCTCTCATCCGCCAGCATTGCCGCAATCAACGCTGGCGGAGACAGATCTTGCTCGATCTCTTCGACCAAGACTCGGCGTTCGGAGTCCCAAGCGGGGCACTCCGCCAGTGTGTGCTGGACCGAGTCATCGTGTCGTTTCCTCCCTCCCTATTCGACTCAGATGCTCACCGAAACAACCATGTCCGGCGTGTATCTGAGTCAAGCGGTAGGTGACTTCCGTCCTCCCGAACAGTCAAGCTTCGAAGTGCGGTAGTACCACACCGACGGTGCGCTGACGCGCGCATCCCCTACGCTCTAGCTGCGCACGCCAGGCCCTCTTGGCCCTTCGGTGCATTCCGTGCGTTGTTGCCGGGGGGACTCCCCCGTCGTCCCGACATGCCGCGGCACATTGTACATCACCACGTTCATGTCGGCCAGGATCTCGAAAGGGGGGGGGCCACCCCAGAACCGTCGTATGAGATCGTACGGTAGCCCCGCACGATCCGTATAGCCCGTAGCAGTTTCGCGACCACACGGGGGCCCCTTACAAGGCTGATAACACCTAATCCTACCTAGCTCTAATTTAGGGTCGGCTCGTGAGCTCGATATTTGGGACTCTCCATCCCTGATGATATTACTCGGATATTTGTGCATCGGGTAATTCATAGGAACAATATAACTTCCTTTGTTTGTGACAGAACAAATCTGGTCATCCACGCAGTGTTCGTGCGTAACAGGCTATCAAAGCAGTAAGGGAAAGAACTTAGAACTTGTAGTTTATAAGTGACGTACTGACCATTACTTAACTAATAACTCAAAAAAGAATAGAGTGGTGAATACGGCTTGGATGAGGCCACTTTAGACCACATATTTTCTCCTGTTCAAATTCCTGTTCATATTCTTGTCTCAAATTATATCTTTTCTTTATGAGCTTTTTCCACTCATCCACAGATATTATATGCCATTAACCTATGTCTTTTGGTGATGGATACTATTTATTTTATTTTAGACACTACAACAGTGGTACGTAATTGAAAATATTATATAATAATCATGTACGAAAAGGATGTCTACTCAGTATGCGCTGTCACACTCGTTATAGTCCCACGGCACCGATTCTGCGGAATATTCTTTTACGAACCTCGTATAAACTTTAAGCGCTGGACATCACAGATCCACACATTCTACAATATTTACACACTTGCTCGTATGTTTACACTTATCAATACAGTGTAACACTTAAATAATACTAACTCATAAACAATAAAACAGCAAGATCCAGCGCTGGGTAAAAAAGGTCGATCTAGTCAAGTATGATTGGAAACAAACGTCCAGTACTTCATTATAGCTGAAGACTCGCCGTCATCTAGCCCCGATCTTAAGCAGCTGAGTTATGATTTATGGACAATTTTAAAGTGTGACTTGTTGTAAACGCCATGATGCTCCGGCGTGAAAGGTGAGATATGCAGTGAAATTATGAGTATTGTACCTTGAAATTCTATGTCCCATGTTGTCAACATGCACCTTTTTTTATGGGGATTGCAGACTGCAGTTGTAAGTTTCACAGGAACTACTTGTACAATAGGCGACTGTAATCACTTAACAAAAAAATATTGCAGTAAGACGGGTATTATCCCGTTTTTGTTTAATATAACCTTACTAATGAGGGATGTTTTGTATAAAGTTCTAGGTGTATGTTATCTATGGTGGCCATCAGCATTCCCACACTTTTTACATTGCCACGTAAGATTAATCTTAGTATATAATTACGAAGAGTAATAACGATAGATTTATTATTAAGTTAAAATAAAGTATTTTATTAACAAGCTATATCATACAAAGTCTGAATTGCGCTGCTGACGTCCAGGGGCTTGGAGTTCTGTAGTCAAATGGTGAAAAATAGAACCCTTATGGATTCGTCATGTCTGTCTGTCCGTATGTCACAGCCACCTTCATACAAAAATAAAAAAGACAATACATTTTGGGGTTTTCTCATATTTAAATTTTTCGATTTCGATTTCGAGTGCAACTCGCACTTGGCCGGTTTTTTTTATATTTCATCGTTTGTCGAGCTCTTTTCAAATAACGTGTAATATAATCGATTTCTATTGATGTTCTTTTTTTATTGACGAAAGTCCAAATAATTATATATATTTTTTGGAATATTCTATTTATTTACGTGATTTATATGAAACGCACACATCGATGGCACATGACGCTGCGCTAGTCAAGTGCTTTAATGATTCAAAATAATGGCGCATGAACTTAGCTAACACCAACATTCAGAAGTCAACAATCATGTTACGCATCATGCAAAAATCCTTATTCTGAATATTGACAACGAAATAAAGAGTTGACACAAAAAGTTTTCTGATGTCTATCACATTGCAATAAAGTTTGAAATCCAACACATTTTGTTGGGTGATAGCAAAGTTATCCTGGCACCATCAAAGGTCGATAATGTGCGCGGTCCGAATGATAATGTTCAGGACTATTGTCTATAAAAGCGATGCGCATACTCAGAACTATAAGCGAAAGTCAACGAAAATGAAGGTGATTACACGTTCTTAGTGATAAATATAGTGTTATGTGTCGAGTGATTAGATATCTATTTTTATGTGACTGTGATTCTAACAAAATCTAAGACATAAGAAAAAAAGGTTTTCTTAAACAATAAACAAATCAATCAATCTAATAGACTTGAGTATTAGTTTGTTGTCAATTTTTTAATTAAACTAGTGAAGAAGGGACGGGGATGATAAGAACTTGTTCCTTATGTTTTTCTTAGAGTTGCGAATTAGCTGCAACAAGCTCTAGTCCAAGTTTGGAATTATCTATTTTAGTTCTTTGGTCAATGGCAGTGTCAACTTATTTTATTAACTAACTATTTATGTCTTTAGTAACATTTTGATAACCTTAAGAATCAGATACTTCTTTTGATTTAAATATATAAAAGAGCAACTGTAAAGCAACTTCATACAAGTGACGTACAGAAGGTCTGAAAACATTCCTGTCGGCTTTACATCTGCTCTTCGTCTGATCTTTACGATATTTAACTAAAAGTCAATATTCTAATTTGTTATCAACGTTTTAGATCTTCGACTCTAGAAAACCTAGGAAGTCTTACTGTACGAAGTAATTACTTTATAACTCTGTGGTAAAGGGATCTTTTTCAATTGTTTTTTTGACGTATTTTAGGTTCTGTTAGCAGTCATACTAGTAATCTGCGGAACGTGGGCAGAGCCTCCCGCACCGTACGCGCCCAGCGGCTTCCGGCCCAACGGACCAGCATTTGAATTGCCCCAAAAGGTGATTGGTTATTTGGTCATTATTAGTACTATTTTTATATTGAGCGTCTAAGTATGGCAAAATTTGATTGATTGATTTACTAATATTGTAGTATACATTCATAAAATGAAATATATCGCTGTAATAACATTGATATAAATTTTACAACCAAAAAATATTTCAATAATTTCATAAAAAAAACAATTATTTAATTAATTGATAGATTTCAAATTTCCCAAGACACTAAATCCTGTTAATTACGAAAAAGTTTCACAAAAGTTGTGAAATTATTACAGTTGTTAACTGCTTTGATTGTAGTCGCTATTCGACTCGAAAGCAATTGAAACTTACAGCTGATGTCTTTATGTTCCGTGACGTTCAAGTTTAACCCGGCGTCAATGATGTGAGAAAGGTTGTTCTGTATCCAATCGTAATTTATTAAGATGGAATTCTTCACTTGTACTGTTCAACATATACATTTTATGTTTTGAGTATTAACTTTAGTCTTCTGTGCGACGTATGATAATACTCAGTTCAACTCAATTATATCTGACTCTGAAAATTGGCTTTACATTTGAACTTGTGATATAGTGACGAATTTGTTTTTCTTTTTCTAGCAGAATTTTCCAGTACTGCCAAAATTATCTCCGGATAGTAAAATAAATTAATCCGAGAACAATAAAGGATAATTAAGAGAACAATGAAAGAGGCCACAGAAATTAGCCAAGCCTTAAAAATATCGTTTTTAGTAACATTGGATCAATATGACCAAGTGAATAGGTTAAATAACTGACAAAATTTTTATTAAATAATTATCAGTTACGCAATTGCATTAGTATATTTTAAATTTAGATACATTTTAGATTGTCGATTATAGTAAATTTGTTTCAACCACAGAACACACAGCAGCAGTACTTACCACCAGTGGACCCAAGAGCACCCCAGAATCCTAACATTGAACCCGAAGAGGATGTGTCAGTCCAAGGTCTACCAACACAAGAGCAGGTGCCCATTTTCCAGGTATCCCCCATCAATGGCCAGCTGTATACTGGACCACAGTTCAATTACGACATCAGAAACCTGGATAGTATGGATAGATTTAAGCAGATGCAGGTGTGTTTTTTTGTTACTTACATCGAAGCTGTTGGCATCTCATCTGATGGTAATGCTGAAGTAAAAGCGAACATCACGAATCATAGACTAGTCGCTGACAGAAACCAATCTAAGTATTGTAGGATGCGTAATTGTTTATGTGCAGAAGCGTAAACGTACTTTAAACCAAATAAATAAACATCAATAAATATCTATAATGTTTGTTCTAGTATCAACTACAACAGCAGAAATACAGAGAATTAGAAAGACAACGCCAGTTAGATTCAGCTCAAGCTAGAGCTCGGAATCAATCACCAACAATTCAGATACCACGCCAGTTCGCTCAAACTACACCTGGTACAACGGAATCATTCTCCACACGGAGCACAGATGAACCCAAAACAACTACAGAGCTTAACTTAAATGAGGGCGAAACGCTTGATGACAACAGATTTATCAAAGACAAAAAATCAAAAGTCACTGTTGAAGTTTCAAAGCAGAAAATACAAGAATATCCTGGTGAATTGTTTCTGAGCTCTTTAGCCCAACTACAGTTACAACCCCAGTTTTTGCCGTTGCAGCAATTTGGACAGCTTCAAGCGCCGGCGCCTATTTATTATCAACAGCAAATACAAAACCAAGAATCAGGCTATGACGCAAGTACCCATTTTGCTGCTTTGCCATCAGTGCTAGCTCAAAGACAAATGTTTGAACCGCCACAAGCTGTATACCAAAACCCACAAAGCGTTAATCCAGCGCTACTTGTAGCTAGTCAGTCTACAAATACAGGTTTTATTCCACCCCAACCAATTAATAACCAATACCAACCTCAATTACAAGACTTTCCTCGCCCTGTAATTATGCAGGGAGCGAATCAGCCAAATCAAATTGCACAGACTCAATCAGAAACAAATGATATAGGCCAGAGTGAACAGGAGCCGATTTTTGTCTATCAGCAGAGCTATCAGCCCCAAGAAGTGGTTTACCAGTCACAATCTCAAATCCCAAATCAATATCAGGCTGAGGGTCAGCAAAATGTTTTCATTCCTCAAGCACAAATCGTGAATTACGCTAATCAAATCCCGCAACAGTATCAGAATGGTTTCATTCCTCAACAATTCTCAAGCCAACCTCAAGTTTACCAAGGCCAGGATGCATTGCAGAGTGGTTTGGATGTTGATCAGCAAGGAAACGATGTAGACCAAGATAAAGATGACTCTGAAGATGACCAGGATGACGGGTCAACAGCAACAGCCGTCGCGACGGCATTCGGAACAAGGTTAGCTCCTTTTAGAATTTAAATAGCGTTTCAATGTTTTGGATCACGTATTCGAAGGGTATGGTAATGAGGACGTAACAACAAAGGTCTAGCATAAACATTTTGACTCTACGTGCATTGACAAATTGAAATAATTGAATCATACGAAACATATACTTCACTGTTGTTAAACAGCGTCGAGGAGACTTATTTTAATTGCTGTTTTTATGTAACCTATTGTAGATTCTTCTAAAGTACATTGCATATTTTAAAATGCTTTATACATTATTAGCCACCCGCCCCGGCTTCGCACGGGTGCAATGATAAAATGGTTATGGTGGGTTATCCTTAAGAGATAGACATTTACCATCGTGGACTTTTTTGTTGAACTTTGTAAGGTGGACAATATTGCCAGCATTTTTGTAATATAAGCGTAAAAAACGTGCTTATTTACGATATCACATTAGAAACCGAAAATTTATCAGTGTTTTTCTACTGTATTATGCATGTATTATACACATAAACCTTCCTTAAGAATCACTCTATCGATGAAAAAAACACAACCGCATCAAAATCTGTTGCGTAGTTTTAAAGATCTAAGCATACATAAGGACAGACAGACGGCGGATAGCGACTTTGTTTTAGTAATGTAGTGATATGCATCTGCTAGTAAAAAGCAACGGACTACGAGTGGTGGAGAATAAAAATAACAAAAATCTATTAATTTATATACTCAGAATGAGACTAACTGATTTTTTTCCAGAACTCAGCCACGTGTTTACACTAGATATGGAGCACCAGCTCTAATTCCCGGGGTAGCTGTTAATTCACAACCAACATCAGAAGTAGCTATTCAACACGAGGTAATCAAGCTATTCTTAATTTTTAATAAATGTCTTCATAATATAGTATGACAGTCAATATATATTTAGTTAAGTGTTATTTATACGAAACTATATTATTTTTTTCAGCAAGCAACTGAGAATACGGAAACAGTGGCCGAGGCGAATGCTTTTGCTGGAGGAAGAAGGAAAAGTGCTAAATTACGGTATGTAAACTTATCAAAACAAACAAACGAATGAATAAAATTCGTTATACGGAGTATAGTTCAAATTACGCTTTGTTAAACTCTATAAAAATACTACTGTATTTTTCTTCTAATCTTCAAAATCGTAAAGTAATAACGAACTCAATGAATCTTAAAAGCTATTTATAACATTGACGCAAATCCTGATATACAATTAATCGAGTAGACATGATTTTAAATGATTAGATTGTTACAATGCTTTTGAAATTCGTATAACCCTGATTATTTATCTAACGGTGAAATTATGTGATTACCTACTTTTTATTTTCATCAATTAGGAACACAACCAAAGTGAATTATAAACTTCTAACTGAAATTTCAATGATTTCTTCTGAATTGTATTTATATAATAGTTGTATATACGATACATAACTACTACGAAATGTCGTTTTTGTAATTGATTTTGAATATTATGCGTTTGAAATTATGTCGATAATCGATTAAATAAATTTGATGGATTTGTATAACTCAAAGTACTGCTATTGTTTCTGTCCGTATATAAATAAAACAATCAATCTTTTGTAATTGAGTAACATAAGTAAGGCGAAAGGGCTGTGTGTAAAAAGAGAAATGCTTAAATAAAAATGAATCAAAATCAGAAACGTTCTGTATTCATAATATACAAAATATTGACAAGCATTTGCAAATTGATATATAAATCATTTCCACCACGAGAATCATGGACATTTGTAAAGGAATCACGTGCGAACCACACGCGAAGCGCGGTAATACCGTATCGGTGAAAGCTTTAAAATTCATATCAACTTCGTGTTTCAAGATATTCATTATCCACGGCTAATAATGGAAAATCGGATTTATTAGAATTGTGCACTACTGAAGTGGAATATAATAAGTATGTATAATTTAAATTTGGAAATTATACTTTCTTCTACACATTTTTTTTTAATTGCTTTTTAAATGCCTGCAGCATTAGATAGTTTATTTACAATATTTATGTATTATTATTTTATTATTTGTATTAGGCCAATGTGGTTGACTAAGGCCTAATTGCTATAACATATTCATTGTAACTATTATAGATATAATGTGAATTTATATCCTATTTGAAAACAAACAATAAGGAAGATCGTGGCCCTCAGTTGGAACGGATATGAGCTAAGATGAAAATTTGATTTGTTACGTTTACTTGCTAATTTCTGCACATACATAAATACATGTGCTTTTAATTAGTACGAATTAGTTCTTTTTTAATGTCAAATGGGAGATATAATGGTAGGGCGTTGAAACTGTGCCGTCGAAATTCGGCCAATTTGTGTAATTTCATTTAGCTGCGTAGTAATAGCGAGAGAATGGAGACGTAATTTTTCGCTCCGATTCTATGTTTGGCTAGCGCAAAGCTATGTCTTTCCATATTTTTTGTATGGTTTATTCCATACAGTAATAATTTCTTGAAATATTAATAGACAAGATAATTTAAGAAGGGAATGCTAAGATGGTTTGTGCACGTAGAAAGAATGAATGAAAGGCGACTGACATAAGATATTTATAAGGCAAAAGGCAAGGCATTTTATAAGGCAAATATGATTGGTAGAGAACGTCTAAAAAGGTCAGCTCAAGAGTACCCTTAAACGACGAGCTTCCATGAAAATAGTAACGAAGGTCGAGGAAACTTCCCAGTTTCCAACATACTTCCTCAAGTATGTTTATGTTTAGATTTACTACAGGTAGCTATTATTTCTTTTGTGATAACAGCTGACTAGGAGTGTTATTTGAAAATTCATTTCTTTTGTGTTACAGTTAATTAGGAGTGTTATTTGAAAATTTTTGATTTCATTTTAAAATCAGGTAACTTGGCAAATATTAGCTTTTCTGGTCTTAGACGTCTAGGGTTCATCAGATATTTAACTAAAATGCCCCTTAAATACTATTAATAAAGTTACCCCTGAATTACAAAGGGATTAGTAAATCATTAATGCATTCAGCTTAGTACAGGTTGTATTCTAAAGAACCAGCTGTAACGTAGTTTTCAGCTGTATCCTCTGTAATCTAGATTTTTTGAGCTGAATCTTTCTAAGGTAGCCTCGGAAGATATCGCACAAGAGTTATCACATTCAAGTCAATAGTTAGGAGATATATATAATGCATTTTTTAAATTATAAATATCTATTTCTGGAGACGTATTTTTGAAATAATAGAAAACCAATTCGCAATCGAAATACTGTGGGATTCGTATACGAATTACCGAATTCACTATTTCTGAATTTTCATTTCGTGCGTTGTGCAAAGAGTGGTTCAACCCGTGACCTTGACAGTGATCCGTTTCACGTGTGAGTCATCGCCGAATTTCTGTTTTTGTTGTTGTGGTTTTGAATTTTTCTGCGTGAAACGGAATTTAATTAAGAATTTGTGCTTAATGACAACACTGAATTCGAGTGCTTCAAAAATTTATAAAATTGTAAGCAGTAGAAAATAATTTCGCGCACGATTTGTATTCGTTTTCGAATTCCAAATTCACGTCTAATGATTCAAAAATACGTCTCCTGAAATGTATTAAAAAGCTCATTTCATATTTACCTGCAATACTTTGTTTTCAGAAGCCGTCGCGTCCGCCCAGTGTTCACTTTAGATCGATCTGGACATCTTGTCTTGGCCCAGGAACAGAATTAAATGAAAATCTGTGCAGAAAACTAGTTCATAGAAATACTATTTATATTGAAATAAGCTAAGGGAGAAAGAATCAGACCACATGGGAGCAACCCGCAACTGAAGATTAATATGTGTTTATTTATATAGCTTAAACTTATTATAAGTAATTTATTGAACACGACTGGTTTATTCATTTCATATTGTCATTTATATTAAGTCATAATTAATTTAAAATCAAAACAAACATTTACTCAAACTTGGCTTACAGTCAATTATTGACGTCAAAAAATATATAATTGATACAATATGAAGACATTAAGAGCTACATAACCCTATACTTAACATTTTATACGATCTTTAAAAATACTTTGATAAAATAAATAGAAAATAGAATAGAAATAACTGAATGGTGAAATATTGAACAAACTTTTTATCCCAAATTTTATGAAGTGGGGGGAGATATTATTTAGTAGAATTACACTATCGTCGTTATCTCAAGTTTACAATGAGTCGTACCTATTCGTTGACCATACAAACTTTAACTCAACCTAAAAAATATTAATTTTGGGAGAAAATAAAGATCAAAACAAGAATTAGCTGTACCAAACCAGATAATATTCTTTTTGCGGCGCTATAAATAATTTCCCGTTTATAAATAGATTTATGAAATTGAACTTGTAATTAATAAATAAATGAAATGTCATTCATAGTGACAATATTTACTTTTCTCCGTTGAATTAGAAAATTAATTTAAGGTTAAAATAGTACACAATAAACGCAATTGCAATACGCAATAAAAAATCTCTTTCAGGTTTTATGAAATTATGACAGATTACAGTACTTTTAAGTTTGACTAAACTATGCTTTCAGCAAAATGAATAGCAGCACCAATTATTAAAACGGTTTTATTATCAATGACAAGAGGCCATAAAAACATAAAAGCACCACAAAAAATGCAGGTATACTTGTAATTATTAATATGTTTTCTCTAATAAATGTAATTGGTCCAGATAATATTGATTTGGTTTTAGATATTACTGCGTCAACCTTTCTTTCTGATGTGAACATACTGTTGGAGGGTAGTTCTATTACATTGGAATGATTCTCCAATATATTATGATTTATGTTTTTCGATATAATACTAGAAATTTCATTGATGCTAGTTTTTGGGTTTTCGGCACTAAATGTTAACATTAAACTATTATTTATTTCATTGCCAACTAGATTACACTGTAGACTCTTGTCTGTTTCACTCATGAATTTAAGTTTGTCAACTAAACTGGCATCATTATTAGGGTTCCGTTCTATATCTATGGCTACAGGTGTTCCGTTATGAATATTTTCCATTTTTCGTTCAAGAATAGAAAAACGGTTATTTAGTTCAATAATAATTCTGTTAGTAATAGAATCCTCTAGTCTTTCCATAGATTTTTCAACTACAGCAGCAAGTCTATCTAAAAGCTCGTGCATATTGATAGGATTACTGCCTATTTCACCAAAAGAATAAATATTATTTCCTGTCTCATTCAATTTTATCTCATTATCATACTTGATATTAACGGTTTTATAATATTTAAGGCCACAATCTTCACCAATAGGTTTTTGTAACACCGATTTTGAATTATAATTATTTGCTGTTATATTTTCGTTTATGATAGGACTCATAGAGTTATGAGTTACAAATACTTTGTTAAGATTACTATCGAGGTAAGTATTACAACCTGTATGAGCATGTGTTTTCAGTAAAGGTTCTAAGCTTAAAACAGTATCAGGTAAAGCAGATCGATTATAAGTGTCATCCGTGTTTTGAGGTTTGGCAAAGTCCCTAGTTGCAGATCGCAGATTTTCAGAATAAAAGAATGTTTTACATTTAGGTTTTAAAGTAGTAACAGATTCGAAACATGAATCGGCATTCGCAGAAGTTGCTGTTTGGCTGTCATACCTACTGTTATTTAAGCCAGCCTGCTTTGTTAGTTCGGTAAATGTAACGTGACTTAAATGACCTGACGGTGTTGGTGGTGATGACAGTAATTCGGAAGTAAGTGCGAATGTTTCTTTGCTTAAAATTTCATTTGATGTTAATATACATGACTCTACATATCTATTTCTTAAATTATTATCACTCATGGTTGTGTGAGATTTATGAGACATAGCTATAGATATATTTACAAAATTACTTCTAAAAGACGAAGTGTTTTGTATTGGTACATTAATCGAACTTTTTACAGGATCAACTACTTTATCGTTATTTGCAAGTATTGGACTGTTTGTTTGATTGTCATCCTCAAAAATATTTGAATTATGGTTTGCATAACATAAGGGCAGAACAGTCGAATTCAAAGATGTATGACCAATTTTATTTTTTTTCAACTGGGGTTGTTCTTTTGTCTTTGATGTAAATATTTGTCCTTTTGGTTTTCTTTTACTAGCGATAAGTACAGATTTAAAGCCAATTTGTTCAGTCTTAATACGTCTTTTTCTTAAGTGTTTTACTCGAGGGTAATGTTTGATATGTTCATTTTTCGGAAGACCTACAAAACTTGACACATTATTTTTATTATTTGCTACAGTTAAATCTTCTTTTTTATTATTTATCCGGCATTGGTCTTTATTTATAGCATTCATATCAAGTATTGAATTGCAGATGTTTTTATCAGTCAATGTTGAGGAAGAATAATATTCATATAATTTATTCTCATTCAGATTGGTCTTGAAAAGTGAACTGTTACTCTGTTGAAAATTTTGTTTATGACAAATAATTTTGTCGTCCGGAGTTGTTTCTTGTTTCTTATGGTTATATTCTGTTGTGTCCATAATACGTTTATTATAATTCTGAAACAAAGGTGGAGTAACATAATAATAATGTTAATAATGGCACAAAGTTCAATACTTACTTTGTCACTTATTCTTTAAATTAAAATAAATATAGAATAAAACACAAAAAAATACACAAATAAGTATTTTTTATGAAATAATACACATATTTCAAAATCCAAGATCAGATAGACTTAAAAGTAACTGAGAAACATTTTTCGGAACTTCCTCTTGCTTTGAATGGTTTTGTGTTCTTGTTTTTTTGGCGATACAGTGGTTTTTAATTAAATCTTTCAAAACATAATCGTAGAATATCAGAAACAATATACTGTAAAAACAAACTTGACCGAATGACAGTCCATTTCTCAAAAAAGGTTTATCATTATTCGGGCTAACTGAAGAACAATTTTGAATATTGCACTGGTATTTTGATAATGTATCATTACTTATGGATTTATTATAATTTTGAATCACCTTACTTTCATCATTTTTAGGAGTTTCTTCGTCATTATAAATGCTATGTTTTGTTTTAGTGCTTTGACATTCATCACATATATACGTAATGACATTTTGATTATGAAGTGTATTACTATCTTTTGATAGTGACATATATATTTTCGGTGTTATGGCATCTGACATTGCTGGTTTAGTCATATCAGTAACATTTATAATAGATTCACTTTTAATTATAGTGTAAGAGGAAGACTTTCTCTTCATATTACTTGTGAATTCATATCTCTTTTTCCCGCTTTTTGCAATCTTGATTCCTGAAAAAGGTTTGACTTTGTCAGATGTATATGAAATCTGAGTCCCTTCTAATTTCTGTGCGTCACAGAGTATTGATGGTTTAACTGTATTACTATTCCTGATATCTTCAATAGGTTTTATGAGTGTTGCCATCTGTTGTACAACATTTTTTAAATGTTTTGTGAGAGCTTTGCCAGCTAAGACTGATAAATCCATAATAGCAGAATTTATTTCGTGAAGATCTTTGTTTATTTCTAATGTTGTTATTATGGCACTTTTATCAGTGTTTTCAAATGTATTGTTAACTTGTTGCGACTTTTTTAAATCAAGATCACTTTTCAACGTGTACTTCGAATGACTGGCAATAGTATGAAATAATGATGTTATTTCTGGAGTAGAATTACTCTCATTTCTTTTGGGATTTACACTCTCTTTCGGTGATGTTGCCATATTATCACAGTTATTTAAGAAGTATGTTTGTCCATTATTCGAATAAACTATGTCTTCAGCAATTCTGTTTTCTTTTTTAAAAGATGGATATAAATCAACGTGTACCTCTAATTTGATATTACTTTTGCTTTTGATTTTATTCAAATACTCTAAAACGTGATATAAGTTATTAAACATTTTATGTTTTTTTAGTTTTGTGTAATAACAATTAACATATGTTCTCTTGTTATGTATATAGCTATTTTTTTTAGATTTATAATGTTTCGATTTAAACTGCTTAGTATGAAATTTTGTTTTTTTATGTTTGGTTGTATGACGCTTGCGCCCGAGATTGTGGTATTTAATATTATTCTTGTTGTCATATTTTTTTTTTAAATATCTAGATTTAAATAATATGTTGTTGTTTGGGTCCTTGACTTCCCCATAATCTTCGTTTGATGAGTTGCTAATTATATGATTTGCAGCATAAGCTATGTTAGTCATGGTAAATGCGTCATTTTTTTGTAAAATATTATTTGTAATTAAAGTATGGTCTGGATTTTTCATATATATGTTTTTTACTAGCCTTGGAATTGTCTCCATCATATTTCTGTCTGATATAGACGAACACTCCGTCATACTATTTTGAAACTGATCCGGAAAAATAACAGTGACTTCTTTCTTATTTTCAAGATATATTAATTTGGATTTTCTTTTATATTTGTGTAAATTATCTAAACATTTATGTGATAAACATATACTATTTCCCTGGTTAAAATTTATCGTGCTTTCCAGCTTTTGTATTTTGTTAATATTTCTTGGAATATTAAGTGTCGAAATTATTTTTAAATTATTATTAGTGATGGGAAGCGAAAATCGTGAATACTTCTTAAGAATTACACTGTTGCTTTTACTGGTCCGCACACATTTTTGTTTACGATTACAATACTGACAGGTGAAAAATCTTGATGTAACCTTTCTGTTCAAAGCTTTGTAATCTTCTATGTTTTGCCCTAATATATAGGTTGAACAGATTGAAAGTTTACTGAAAGTGTTTAAATTTCGAAGTATAGACTGTAAAATCTTAATTAACTCCTGCTTTTTAGAAGAATTCTCAATAACGTTAGTTTTTGATTCATGTAAGAGTAGGCTTTGAAGGTTTTGTAATAAGAGTAATGTTACATTAATGCTGGGATACTTGTGATCAACTATAGAGATCTTGCTATCACCACAAATACGGTAACTTCGATCGATTACTTGACGTAGATCAGGGCCAGCAAAGGTAGAGCATGTAGTTTTTCCAGAAGAATATTGCACTGAGTATTGATATTTTTTACTCTTGCAATATCTGCGAAGGATGCAAATATCTGTCTCAATACTTAAGTCTCGCTTCAGCTTACCACCTTCAGAGTAATAATATCTGTTTGAAGTGGGCGAATTTTTCTTCGTTATTATTGTGGTTAGCTGCGATGTCTTTGAACAAGTTCTTGATAGCGAATTAAATGTGTTTGGCCTCTGACGTAGCAACTTCTCTTGGTGGAGTTTACTTCGCTTGCCCATAATATCCTCTGGTTTCTTCACAGTCTTCTGGAAACAGAAATGCCGGATCTCGGTAATCAGCTTATAGCTTCTTCGAGTAATGAACTGATTCTTATTTGTAAAACAATTTTATAGATACAAGCAATTTTTTATTATAATATTCTTCTAAATTACTTTCTATGTTTAGGATATGTACAAACAGGATGCATATTAACAAATATGCCAGTGCCAATGCATTAGTTTTATTACTTCTTATGCGCTATTGACTAAAACCATACTGATTTGAATCAATAAATCAACAGTTAATGATTATTTGATATTTTAAATTAACTAAAGAAAATAATTTGAATGAAGGAGAGAACTTTGCGACAGTGCAAATTTTTCAGAAAATAAGTAAAATGTATTAATCTTACAAATGCCAGTATTTAAGTAATTTAAGTGTGTCAGCAGCGATTGTATAAACTACACTATGAAAATGCTCGTGTAGTGCTTAAATCATATACTTATTACAACAAATGAGGAATAGAGCTTTGATATTAGCATAACATTTACGATATAAAATATGAATACAGTGATAAGTTATTAAAATGTAACATTGCAAAAATTACAGCTTTTTTTCTCAGCGATATGAAATACAATTTTAGCAGATAGCAATAGTATATATAATGGATAACTCATGGAACAAAACCTTGTAACTAATCAATTATAAAAAATACGTAAACAAAAATAAAATTCACTTCCGCTAAAGTGTTTTCTTTAGCGAAACGAAGGAAAATGTGTTTCTTATCTTAATGTGTGTCATATCAATACTGTCTAAAAATTTATTCAGTTTAGAGTGGGTCGATCAGATAGGAATGACGCATGCTAAGCTCTTATTCATGGACAACTGATTAAATATACCCTAGACCGGTCCTGCATTAGGTTGCAGGCCTGCAGGAGACTGCAGAGAGTAGCGAGAAGCTACCAGATACATATCTGTATCTGTTATATCGCATAGAACGAACGATCTGCACTACTTGTGTGATATGTACACAGTCACAAGAATTAAGCTAAAATTTTTAAGCTAGCTTATCATAATAGGTAAACGCTTGCTAAGTGTACTTTAGATACCAATAACGAAATGTCAAAGTAACAATGAAGTTTATTCCATTATAAGATAAAAAGAATCAAAAGCTAAAGAAATTGTGGTTTACAAATGTCATAACAGTGACAGTAGTATTGATCGCTATAAGAGTTTCTCCAACAAACAAAAGAAATACTGTAGATTATTTAGTTCTATCAGTTTTAATCGCAACAGGAAAAGGGACCTTATCCAAAAATCTAACGCCTAACTTCCGAGAAGAACAGGCTTGATTATAAGTATGCGTGTATATATAACAAGAATATACGCGTTGTTGAAAGGCATTATTACGCAATTAAGAATTCTTATTAGTATTTTAAACATGTCTGGCATGGCTTTACGTTTGCACCACGGAAAGCTTGCCTATTGCTAGATCAAAAACTTTAACATATCCTATGGTATAGCTGTTAATAGTTTCGGCGATTCCACATCATCCTGTTTCACACCCCATTGGGGCTGTATCGTTATCAGGAACCGGTCTCGAAGGCGGGCTGATATTGAGACATTTTTGAACTGAATTTGACTGAAACTCGGTCTAGGTATCAATGGGATCAAAGGTCTCCTTCTATGTATACTAACGCCAAGCATAGTGGCAGTTTAAACTTTGGTGTTGTGTCCATAGACTACTGGTCTACTGGACATAGACTTCTCCAAAGGGTCTTTACACCGCTCGGTTCTACGTTGTTAGCATTGAGCATCTAACTGCGAACTTTAACAAATCACCAGTCCACCACGTACGGTAATGGTATGGTGTGTAATGTAACTTTGTAGGAAAGGCATATAAAGCTATCCATACAAATATGGACATAGTAGTGGGTCAGCTTGAATAGACTTCGGGGAACGCTTCTACTTCCAGGTAAATAATTGAAAAATAACTAAAAGATTCAATTACTTGAAGTTGTGTTTTAGATAGTGGAATAGAAGAGATGCCTGCACCTTGCGATGAGATTTGGAGATCTCCTTAGGAAACCCAATTAGAACAACGACTACTTTGGCTATACTTTCAATAAGTAACAAACCATTTATAGTTTGTTCATAAGAAAACAAAAATGTAACTAAGTGGACAGAATGTTACGCCGCACAATTTTTAAGTTCCTCAAAATGAAAGCGGAAATGAGATTTCGTGAACATCACGAAATTAACACTTACCAAATTTAAAATCCAAAGGAGTTACAACACATTTGATATATTATCAATTCTGTTCCAATCGAAAGAAAATTTTGATGAAGATATTGTGAAGTCTATCATTTTGACGTAAACACTCAGAGTACGCTAATCATCTTAGTACTCTACTATCTATGCTGAATGTGCCTATGCACATAAAATGAAATGAAATAATTTTGGTGTATTAATCCTATTTCAATTTTTTCCAATTAACTTAATGGGATTAGAATTAAAGCACTCAAACAGGTATAATACTTCTAGGTTTAGTTGAGTGCTTTGATTGAGTACTTGAGGTAGCAGGGATGGTGCATTTCCCTTGTGTTTCTTGAGACAATGAGACTCTTCAAATGAGACAAAAAGGCCAAATTGGTACAAATTACTTTTAGTTCTACAGAAATTCACGTGTGCCAACTGAAATAGTACATTGTATTTTCTCTTTCGCTACTTGACTGTGTGCGATCTATGGTCAGCTAATATGTACTTCAAATGGTTAACTACTACTATTAATTATAAAAGAAGAATCCTTCAGAGTAGACTAGTATACCGCCGGCAGTCTAGTCCGCGAAATATTCGGTTTTCCGGGTATATTTTACCGCGGTTAAAATAATCTTATCTTCCGGATAATCTCTAGTAATCTCCATACCAAAATAGAGTCGATCAGTACAGTTTTATTGTTATCAGACTATCCGGAAGGAAAAAAGTTTTCTTTAGGTAAAAGTTTCCTCAAGTCCAGGTCTCAAATTATCACTATTACAACTTTCATTAAAATCAGTCTAGTAGTTACTGACCCTAATAAAACAAATACTTTTATCTCCTATTTTCACCCTTATTAGGGTTAAATTTTTACGAACTTTGAATTTCGTATTTCTTTCAGTATTTTTGTATTTCGTCTTTTTTCCAGTTTCTTTCAAAATAACGTATTTTTCATAGAATGTTTCATTTCTTATTTCAACCCTTTAAAGCCCTTTTTCGTAATAAAAAGTAGTCTATGACCTATTTCAGACTATCTGTATACCAATTTTATTTAAATCGGTTTAGTAGTTTTGGTGTGAAAGCGTGACAAACGGACATAGTTACTTTCGCATTTATAATATTAGTACAGATTTATGAAAATTTGATTTATGTTTTAAGAACTACATAATACATTTATACTAATTTCAAGCTTCTAACAAGCAGAGGTTCGTTTACGTGGAAATATGTAACTTATATAACAAATTTCCAAAAACTGTTACTAATAAATAAATTATGTAAAACAAATGTTAAAAACTTAATGATTTCTTATTTTTTATCAAATTTAATAAATAACTTATTGTTGTTGTACCGGACATACATCGGATATTTTTATTATGATCTGATGTTAGACTAGTCTTGTAACGATAATATAAGGGTTTTGAAATATTTTATCTTTTGATATGTAAATAAATGTGTTCATGAAAAATAAAGAGTAGGTAAAAAATAAATCTTCAGAGTTTCTAGCCTGTTCTTCACCCAATCCCAATTCTGAACTAAACTCTGCTAAATTCTGAACTGGTGTAGTAATTTTTATTTTTTTTACCTTGCTCATAAGTGCTTTGCGTGTCCTTAATTTTAAATATACATGACGTGAATAGGTGATAGTAAGGGCCTATATTGATTTCGATTTGAATAATATCCTGACATGCTTATAGAAATACAGTCCCGTCGCCCTCAGCCCTTTGAGGAAAGTATCCTTAAAGGAAATCTTGTAATACTAGCTACAGGCGATAGTGCACGACAAACAAATATTTTATTCCGATTGTCCCCGCGTTGGAATGTTTTAATATCGAGCTGGGTACGGGTGGCGACATTCATGTACTAACATGGGTCGCTTTAGATCGCCGCTTTACGGATTGTAATAGCCACATGTTTTGCTCCTCCTGAGGGGCGGTCGCCCTTACGATTTGCCTATATGGTTCGTAGAACTGAGGCACAGGCTGAGTTTAGTCGGTAGGTCACGTGGTCAGATCGCGCGTGGAGTCCGACATAACCTCCGTGACACTTGCCGTTGCGGGGGTATCCTGGGCACGTTTCGTGCTCCTTGTGAGGATTCTCAGACTTCCTCTACTGAGGAAAAAAGCCACATGTTTTATTATCTTGCTAGTTCTTTTCTTGTTTGGACCCGTAGGTTACTCAGTTTTGTCCCTCTATTATTAAAATGAACGTTTAGTGCTGTTTTTGCTATAAAATGGGATGTTGATTGGCAAGAATTTGGGCGTTGATTTGTAAGTCGTACCGTTAGTCTAAACCAGAGGTTCCCAAAGTTTTATGTGTCGTAGACCCTTTACCGTGTTTTTCTGTTTTGGGTAGACGCCCTATTTACCTGATGTTGAGGTTTCCAGGTTTCTTTCCAGTAAATGCGTTTATTATATTAGTTAAAATTACGTTTAATGAAAAATTACAAAATTTGCAGATTAACAACCGTGACAATAAAGACGTTAGTTCAATTAATAATGACAGATGACCGAGCGATTCGCAGTCAGGACCCTTTCCGGTATAGTTGCGCTTTATCATCGCTAGATGGCGGCGCAGGCGAATGAATGAAGATAACGCAAGTCTGAACATATCGCCGGCCTTGAAGGCACCAGTCTTCAAAATTTATTTTTCGAATGCATCCAATGTGTGTACTTCATCCTCTTCATTAGCAGGCAGTGGACAGATCTTCGAGAACGCACGGCGAATAATGCCTGTCGCTGTACGAATATCTGCTACTCGCGAAACACCATCAGTACCAGGGTATACGCGTACAATACGCCCTAACTTCCATCGAAGTGGCGGTAGGTTGTCTTCTTTGATGAGAACGACTGTGTCTAAAGAGATGTCCTTCTGCTTCGTTTTCCACTTAGTCCTCTGTTGTAATTCCGTCACGTACTCCCGTGACCAACGCTGCCAGAATTGATACCGCAATTGTTCTAGTCGTTTGTAACGTTTCATACTAGAAGCTGAAACTCTCTGGTCCATAACTGGACTGGACAACAGCGAGTGACCGATCAGGAAATGGGCAGGTGTCAAAGGCGTAAGGTCATGTGGATGAGAGGACAAAGGTATAATATTCTTCAAACGTGAGCTTAGCATCACCTACAACGCGACGTAAATGGTACTTACATGAGCGTACACCACTCTCCCAAAGACCACCGAAATGAGGAGAATACGGAGGGATGAATTTAAATTCTATGCCATCATTCGAAGAGTAGTCAACAATATCTTTACCATTTTTTGACAGAAATAATTGAAATTCTCTTTCAGCACCTACGAAATTCTTTCCGTTATCGGAAAATATTATTTGTGGTTTACCTCGTCTACTTATAAAACGCTGTAGTGCTAAAATATAATCATTAGTGGTGAGACTAGTGACAAGCTCTAGGTGTATGGCGCGTGTGAGAAAACAAATAAATAAACAAATATACGCTTTCGATGAACGAGCACCTCTTCCTTTTCGATTCAGGATGTATACTGGCCCAGCATAGTCCACACCAGTTTTTAGAAATGGATAACCAGGATCCAAACGCTCGCTCGGTAAGTTGCCCATAATTGGATTCAGTGTCTGACCTTTCATTCTAACGCAGGTCACACACTCTCCAACAATCTTTTTAGCTAGATTCCTTGCCCTCAGAGGCCACCAAGATTCGCGAATGTGAGATATTAAAAGAAGTGGGCTTGCATGAAACAATTTAGTGTGTTCATGCCGAAATAGCAAAACCGTATATGGATGCTTGGAACACAATAAAACTGGATGTTTTTTATTATAATCAAATGTAGACGAATTATCTAACCTACCTCCCACCCTAATTAATTTAGTTTCATCTAAATAAACATTAAGGCCTATTACGCGTTTAATTTCATTTTTATTTTTACATTGCTCAAGAGGTGTATTATTGAGTAAACAATTATATACGTTTGGAAACGACTGTAACTGTGCAAATCTAACTAAAAGATTATTTGAATTTTCTAGTTCATCAACAGACAACGTTCCGGTTGAACGTTGTTCACAGCCGTGGGGTAATCGAATATTATCAATGAACCTAAGAACGTAAGCAAAAATGCGCCTTAATTTATTAATGGACGAATACTTTTTAAAATCAATAAAATCATTTTGTAAAATAGATACGTGATTTAATTGTAAATTTCTTAAATCGGGCAAATTAATATTATTCACATTATTTAAAATTTCATCAGAAGGATGAAAATTGTCATCATGTAAAAACAGTGGTCCGTGCCACCACAGTTGTGAATTTATTAAAGTATCGCAAGTGACACCGCGTGACAGAAGATCCGCTGGGTTGTCCTTACTTCGTACGTGTAACCAAGGCGAATCTCCCGTCAACTCATTCACTTCAGTAACACGATTTTGGACAAATGTCTTTAACATATGTGGGGATAGACGTATCCACCCCATAACGATAGTGGAGTCTGTCCAAAAAAATGTTTTCGAGAATGTTAATCTCATTGATGTGATAATTTTATTGTAAAGCCTAGCACCTACGAGCGCACCGCACAGCTCAAGACGAGGAACGCTAACAGCTTTTAGTGGAGCAACCTTACTTTTAGCACATAAAAGACGCACATTATATTGTAAGTTGTCTCGTGACCGCACATATGCACAGGCGCCGTAAGCGTCCTGGGAGGCATCGGTGAATATATGTAATTCCACGTAATTGCTATTTTTATTTTTAATGTGACGAGGCACACGCAAGTGATTTAAGCTGTCCAATGAGTTCACAAAATACTGCCACTCTTCAGAGATGTTTGTAGGTACGATAGTGTCCCAGTCAAGCTTATTAAGCCTTTGTAATAATATTTTTGCAACAATAATAGCTGGCCCAAGAAGACCGAGTGGATCATAGATTTGTGATACCATCGATAATATCTTACGTTTAGTTAAATTTGTTAAATTATAATTATTTAATGGTATAATAAAATGTAAATTATCACTATCATTAAGCCAGCCTAAGCCAAGCGTTTTATTTTGTGTAAACTCAGTATTAAAAATATCTGAAACGTCCCGCTTTGTATTAAATTAAACGTCCACTTGCGAAGAGAGAAACATCCAGACTTCAATACATCAGAAACACTTTCACAAATCCCTAATAATGTGTCATAATCGTCGTGGCCTGTAATTAAGTCGTCAACGAAAAAATCGTCATTGATAACACGCTTAATGACGTCATCCTCACACTCGTGAGCTAATTGCCGTATACATCTCATACTTAAATACGGTGCAGACGCAGTACCATATGTTACCGTATGAAGCTGATAAACACATAAGGGATCAGTAGGATTTTCTCGCCATACAATCAGCTGTAATGATCTTTGGTCTGATTGTATAAGCACTTGCCGAAACATTTTTTCTATATCCGCACATGCAACGTATGAATATTGGCGAAATCGTAATAATATAGAAAATATGTCATTTTGTAACGCAGGTCCTGATAATTGTATATCGTTTAAGGATTTCTGCGATGTTGTTATAGCACTCGCATCAAATACCATCAATACAGCATCAATACAGTTTCGTCGTAGAACTGCTTTCTCGAAAAACGCCATGGTGTGGTAAAAAATAGTAACAACCGCCATAACTATCTAAACGTGTCATATGACCTAAGTCAATATATTCGCGCATAAAATCACAATACATTTGTTTGTATTTTGGTGAACGCTTAAGTCGCCTTTCTAAATTAATAAATCGCCTTTTCGCTAACATATAAGAATCTCCTAACGCCGCTGGCGATTCCTTTAACGGGATTCGAACCGAAAATCTCCCAGCCGTGTCACGTTGAGTCGAATTATTGAAAAGATCTTCGCACAATTTCTCGTCTAGTGAAAGTGACTTAGGTAATGGAGAAATCTCCTCCAGTTCCCAAAACTTCCTCAATTGTGCGTCTAAGCTTTGTGTAAAATTACACTGTGTATCGTTTAATTTATTATTTTTCGTATAGACAGGACCTGATACCAGCCAACCTAACCTAGAATTTTGTAAATAAGGACCGGTAGGCAGATGAATCCTATCATCAATTAACAAATCCCAAAATTTGTCTGCACCGATCAGTAAGTCGATTTCTGATGGCTCGCAAAAGGTAGGATCTGCTAACTTAACATTGTCGGGAATACGTAAATATTCTATATTAATGTGGGTCAACGGCAAACATGCTGTTATGCGCGGTAACACTACACATAATAATCGCGTTTCGTAATTACAAGTTTTTGAACGAATAATTGTGTCGCATAGTAATTTCGAGTGTGAAACATTTTGTCCCACACCTGATATTCGAATAGCGGACTGTATACATGACGTATTTAATTTTTTACATAATCGTTCAGAAATAAAACTGTTGACTTCCATTATCGAGCAAAGCACGAGCTAAATGAATTTTATTTTCGGAATCGGTCACTTCCACTAATGCAGTACTAAGCAAAACACGATTTAATCTTAGTGAAACGTCAACATTCGTATTGCTTACATTCGACGTCCCACTGACCTTGCCCTTGGAAGATAACACATATATCGAATTTATTGACGTATTGCAGGTACTTTTCGAAGTGTACGCCTGCATATTATTTGAACTACCTTCTTTATTATCTGTATGCAGCAAACTATTATGTTTCTCATTGCATTGTTTACAAGGTCCGAACAAACAGTCGTTTAGTGAATGCCCAACTCGTAGACAATTACGACATAGCTTATGCGAATTAACAAAGTTTAACCTATCTTTAATTGACATATTAAGGAAGTGAATACACATATAAAGTGCATGATTGTCGTTACAGAAAGTACAAGATACAGTGTGTTTTTTAGTGTGTTTTTTAGGCTTAATATTGTTACTGCTGTTTACAAAATAGCTATTTGAATGTGAAAGGCCTTTATTCTCATGGATATGCGATTTAGATTGTGGTTTTGCGTGGGTTGCGCCAATCATCTCTAACATATCTGCTCGATTTCTTAAAAATGACAACAAGTCATCAAGTTTTAATTTGTGAGTTGGGTTGGTTATAATGGAACCTTTGTGGTTCTCCCACTCACGTTCTGTTGAAGAATCGAGCCTCGAAACAATAAGATAGATAAGTAACGTGTCCCAGGATTCTGTAGGCTCCTCTAAAGAGGTGAGTGCACGCAAATTTCTAAGTACTATATCTATTAACTTTCTAATTTGATTAGGTGATTCTTGTTTTATATTTGATATTGTAAACAATGCTTTGACATGATTATGAATTAATAATCTATGATTATTAAACCGATTCTCTAATAATTGCCAGGCATGAATGTAGTTCGCGGCTGTAAATTCGAGTGCACTTATCACCTGTAGTGCACTGCCACTGAGTGATGAACGCAAATAGTGAAATTTTTGTATAGAATCCAAGTCTGAGCGTTTATGGATCATGGTTATATATGAATTTTTGAATTCGAGCCACTGGTCATACAACCCATCGAAATTAGGCAATTTAATTTCAGGTAATTTCACATTTGAATGCAATGAATTACTTGTATTACTAGGAAATGTATCACCCAGGCTTTCACATGTTTCAACACTTTCAATTAAACAATTAGCATTAGCGACAGTACTAAAATATAAAGATTCAAAATGTTCTGTATATTCTAAGTTACTTGAGATGTCTATATCAGATGCAAGGATATCAATTTCGTTTTGTATTAAATTAAATCTTTGAAAAATATCACTAGCAGATTTCAATCTTAATTTTAACTCAATTATTTGCAGCTTAGTCAACCTAGAACTTGAAAGAGAATCTATACATACTTTTTAAACTGGGTTAACCGACCTTTTAAATTACCTCTTGTTTTCTTAAGATCTGGTAAATTATCTGCGTTGGAAATTTTTCTAGTTGGTGATCGTGATGGCAGAGATAATTTAGAATTAGCATCCTCACTCATTTCGATAAACTATAGGAAAACGGTTCGTACTTACTTGAAAAATACCGTTAGGCGACAATCAGAAAAATTCACGTTATTCACGTCACTGAAAAGCACAAATCCTTATTTTAACACGATTCAAAGATAAACAGAAAAGAACTAGGATTCCTGACCGTTTACTGCTGAATTTCTTTGTTCCTTGATGATTTTCAAACGGTACTGGCAGTTATATACTTGGCAGTTAAATATTTTACTTTTGTTTTCGTAAATCCGGCTCGAAGGACCAAATGTTGAGGTTTCCAGGTTTCTTTCCAGTAAATGCGTTTATTATATTAGTTAAAATTACGTTTAATGAAAAATTACAAAATTTGCAGATTAACAACCGTGACAATAAAGACGTTAGTTCAATTAATAATGACAGATGACCGAGCGATTCGCAGTCAGGACCCTTTCCGGTATAGTTGCGCTTTATCGTCGCTAGATGGCGGCGCAGGCGAATGAATGAAGATAACGCAAGTCTGAACACCTGATATTGAATGCCTACATCCTACAACTTATAAAATTATATAAACAGTGATCAAACAAGATCTAGCTATATATATTGCAAAAAACAATTTCATAAAATTTGTTCAGAGTATTCGAAAATATAACAATTAAAATTCTACTCCAACGTAAACCTTAAATACCAGTGCGTCGGTTACGGTCATTTGTAAGATGCCACCTCACGTCGAAGTGCCAAAACTGTAGCTGCTTTGGTATTCAACCGGCCAATGCGTTTTCTGCAATGCGTCCGTGACTTGGACAAGGCATGGTCCAAGACATATTTTAACAGTGTGTTTAAAGCAGTTACAAGCATACATACGGAGATGCATTTTGTGTGAGAAAGCGATATATAGCTTATGCTTCTTAACATCTACAAAAATAAAGATTTATACGTTCATTTCGTTCCTAAGATTATTTAAGATGTAATTCGATTGCTTCAATTACAATGTTTTATTATATGAAAATTATAATGATGAATTAGTTTGAAGTGACTGCTAGGGTATATAAGCTTTCGCAGTGATGCACAAGTACAGCTGAATACCACCTTCGGCGAACCACTTCAACCAAAATCGGCAGAGGATACGAGGAACGGATAGACCGCGACACGTCCTTAACGATCGCCCTAATCAATTAACGCAAGACCTTCAAGACCTGCTAGCGGCGGCGTCTGAGTCGTCGCATCCCTTGCCATAAACTTCCTCGGCAATGTTGGAATGAATACTTAGTGAACGCAACCTCTGTTTTTGGTATTTAAAAAATAATCTGTCATCTTCCTACCTGTCAATAAAAATTAACCGTCTTCACGCTTACGCACTCTTTCATATTATTATATACAAAATAAATTAGTTATCAGTTATTATTGCATTTTATTCAACAGGTTATGGGCCCAGAGCCTCCTGTGAATAATAGGCTTCGCGTATTTCCAAGTACTTAATTAGTTTTGTCAAAAAAAAAGATATAACCTCAACATTAGGTTTCGGTCGCCGGATTTTTTTCAGCTATTTCAGTTAAATCACATAAAATATGTCATCAAATAACTCGTTGGTATCCATTGAGAAGCTTACTGGACGAGATAATTGGACAAGTTGGAGTTTTGCTGTAAAAGCTTACTTACAACATGAGGAACTTTGGGAATGCATCGAAAGTGACGATGCAATTGACAAAAAGAAGGATATAAAAGCCAAGTCGAAGCTCATACTATTAGTAGACCCGATTAACTACGTGCATATACAAGATGCCACGACAGCAAAGGAAGTGTGGAACAATTTATCTCAAGCATTCCAGGATTCTGGGTTACTTCGTAAGGTCGGACTACTGAAAGATCTAATAAATACTAGTTTGGAAACGAGTACAAGTGTAGAAGACTACGTAAATAAAATATTATCCGCAGCTCATAAATTAAGGAATATATCATTCCATGTAGATGATGAATGGCTCGGGACATTGATGTTAGCAGGATTGCCCTCAGAATATAATCCAATGATTATGGGTATTGAGAGTTCCGGAGTAAAAATTAGTGCCGATTTAATAAAAACAAAACTGTTACAAGAGGTAAAACAATCTCACACTACCGCATTTTACTCAAATTCAAAAAGGGTTCCTGCAAGAAATAATCAACAGTCAAAGTCAAAGGGGCCACGGTGTTTTCATTGTAATAAATATGGCCATATGAGCAAACATTGTTGGCATAAGAAAAATAAGGCAGAAAATAAAAGCAGTAGTGAAAATAGTGGTTTTATAGCAGCATTCTCAGCAATGAAGTTAAATGATTGTAAACACTGGTATGTAGATTCTGGCGCCTCTGCACATATGACTATGCATAAGGAGTGGCTAGAGGATGAGACTCCTCCACCTGTACACAACATACGGATTGCTGATAACAAAGTGTTGAAAGTTGAAGGCTGTGGGAATGTATCAATATCAGTACCTTCCTCAGATGGGAGTAACCAATTCATACAGGTGAGGAATGTTCTATATATACCAGAATTGTCAACCAATCTACTGTCAGTTAGTAAAATCATCAAAAGTGGTTATAGAGTTAACTTTGACAGTAATGGATGTTCTATAAGTAACCAAAATGGACAAATACAGGTCAGTGCAAGTCTTATCAATGATACATACAGATTAAATGCCAACAATAAAACAATATTTGCTATGACAGCAGTAGCAGAGACTAATACCTATTTATGGCACCAGCGGATGGGCCACTTAAACTTTAATGATCTTAATAAAATAACAAACTGTGCTACAGGTGTAAAATTGTCACCGCAGAAGCAAAGTTGTGTTTGCATTTCATGTATAGAAGGCAAGCAGACAAGGCAACCCTTTCCAATGAATGGCTCCCGAGCAAGTGAACTGCTAGAGCTAGTCCACACGGATGTTTGTGGCCCGATGCAAATTACTTCATTTGGAGGTGCCAGGTATTTTGCAACTTTTACTGATGATTATTCACGAAAAGTATTTGTGTATTTTATGAAAAATAAATCTGAGGTATTAGAAAAGTTCATTGAGTTCAAGAACCGTGTTGAAAATGAACTAAATAGAAAAATAAAGGCTATCAGGAGTGACAATGGAAAGGAGTACATAAATAGAAGCTTTGATATATTTTTAAAGAAACATGGTATTATGCACCAATGTTCAAACCCTTACACACCTGAACAAAATGGTTTAAGTGAACGCATGAACCGCACTCTAATTGAACGTGGGAAGTGTATGATGCTAAATTCTGAGTTACAGAAGGACTTTTGGGCTGAAGCTGTATCAACAGCAGCTTACATCATTAATCGCTCACCAACTCGCGCCCTTGCTGACATCACACCAGAGGAAGTTTGGACTGGTAAGCAACCAAATTTAAGTCACATGCGTGTATTTGGATGTAGTGCTATGGTGCATATACCAAAAGAAAAGCGTCAAAAGTTAGATGCAAAATCACAAAAGCTGATCTTTGTTGGATACTCAGACTGTACAAAAGGATATAGATTTATTGATCCAAAAAGTAAAAAGGCATTGATGAGTAGAGACGTAGTATTTCTTGAAGAAACTGTTAAGCGTGATGTGGTCTATACATCACCATCAGCTCCGTCTGCTCCATCTGAAAAACAAACAAAAATTAGTGAAAGTGATCATTTAGAAAAAAGTCATGAAAAATTAATACAAAGAGAAATAGTTAACTTACCTTTACATGCAAATGAAATTGAAGAAAATGTAATTTCACCAAGGCCAACAATTAATATTTCTGATGATTCCAGCTTGACCACTCCAGAAGAATATGATCATTCAGATGAAACATACATACCAAGTGATACGTTTGACACTCCTCCTGAATTTCATATGCGCTTAAGATCTCGTCGTCGTCAGGAAACCTATGAAGCAAGTCCTACATCTTACATGTGTATTAATGTTGAATCTGCATCGAGTTTACTGAATAATGATCCTCAAAGTCTCGATGATGCACTGAAAAGTGATATGTGTGATGAATGGATTAAAGCTATGGAAGTGGAATATAAATCATTAATTGATAACAATACTTGGAACATGGTTAACTTACCTGATGGAAAAAAGGTCATTCCCTGTAAATGGGTTTTCAAAACAAAGATAGATGAAAATGGAAATGTCAAGCAATACAAGGCCCGTTTGGTTATAAAAGGATATCAACAAAAGAAAGGTCTAGACTATGATGATGTGTATGCACCTGTTGTTAGATATACATCCATTAGATACCTATTTGGATTAGCTACCAAATACAATTTGAAAATTCATCAGTTGGATGCTGTCTCGGCCTTCCTTCAGGGAGACATAGATCAAGAGATATACATGTCTCAACCACCTTCATACGAGCAAGGAGAGGAAGTCTGTCGCCTAAATAAATCAATATATGGCCTAAAACAGGCAAGTAGACTTTGGAACCAAAAACTAAATAATGTTCTATTAGACATTGGAATGAGACGCTCAAAAATGGATCCATGCATATATTATAAGATTATAGATGAGAAAGACATACTTATTATATCAGTTTACGTCGACGACCTGCTCTGTTTCTATAACAATGATAATACTGGTGAAATCTTAAAAAATAGACTAAAAGAAAATTTTCACATGAAGGATATGGGAACTGCAAAGCAGTGTATTGGTTTTCGCATCAGAAAAGAAGGAAATAGTATCTTGCTTGATCAATCTATATATATAACTAAAATATTAAATAGATTTAATATGAGTGAATGCAAACCTGTATGGACACCGTGTGATGTTAACCTACAACTAATTAAAGCTAAAGAAGGAGAAGAAATTTTAAAAGACAAGCCATATCAAGAGGTTATTGGCTGTCTCCTTTATTTATCCCAGTCAACAAGGCCTGACATCTCATATGTAGTCAACATGCTGAGCCGGTTTAACAATAAGCCTACTGAACATCATTGGTCTGCACTAAAAAGAGTATTAAGATACTTAAAAGCTACAGTAAATTACACATTAAAATTCACATCAAACAATGAAAATGTAATTGGCTACTGCGATGCTGACTGGGCAGGCAATGCAGAAGACAGAAGATCCTGCACAGGATATGTATTCCTTTTTCAGGGTGCTGCCATCAGTTGGTGCTGTAAAAGGCAACAAACTATTGCCCTATCTACCACTGAGGCAGAATATATGTCTCTAGCGTCATCAATCCAAGAAGCTTTATGGCTAAAACAATTAGAGCAAGAGTTTTGGCCTAATTTAGCAGGGACATCTATGCTTATATACTGTGATAATCAGAGTGCTATCAGTCTTTCAGGTGCTGAAGGATATCGATCTAGAAGCAAACATATTGATGTCCGCTATCACTTCATCAGAGAGAAGATCTCCAATAAAGTGATCTCTGTGAAGTATGTCAAGAGCGAGGACATGGTAGCAGATGCACTTACAAAGGGTTTGCATCGTCCCAAGCATGCCGCACTCTCCAGCCTAATGGGTTTGCGTCCAGGAGAGGATGTTGGAATGAATACTTAGTGAACGCAACCTCTGTTTTTGGTATTTAAAAAATAATCTGTCATCTTCCTACCTGTCAATAAAAATTAACCGTCTTCACGCTTACGCACTCTTTCATATTATTATATACAAAATAAATTAGTTATCAGTTATTATTGCATTTTATTCAACACGGCAGCTCTGCTTAGCTACGAGTAAGTTCCTATGAATATAGGCCGGAACCACTTTGGTATACCGTGCCTCTTCTAGCGCAACCCTCCTTATAGGGCAGCGCTGCCCTCCATTATCACGACAAGCCATAGGGTCAATAGGACTCTGCGCGACAGGACGATCGGCGTGATGGGACGGGACGGGATGGGAACGTCGAGGAGGGTCGAATGCAGCGTTCCGCAGGAGTCGGTGTTGGGACCCCTGCTATGGAACCTCGCATACGACGCGGTCCTTCGCACCAGCCTTCCTCGCGGCATGAGTGTCGTCTGCTACGCTGACGACACTCTCGTCGTGACGACTGGGGCCTACTTCGAGCCGGTGCTCAGGCTTGCCGAGCTTGAGGTGGCATGTGTCGTGCGGGCGATCCGCCGGCTGGGTTTAGAAATAGCGCCTCACGAAACCGAGGCGCTATGGTTCCACGGCCTTCTGAGGCGCCGGGAACCACCCAGCTGCCGGATCGGGGTGGGTGACGCGGTGGTCCCGGTGGGGCCGTGCATCAAGTACCTGGGCCTCACCCTGGACTGCCGCTGGAGCTTCGAGGAGCATTTCGTGCGGTTGGTCCCCCGAGCCAAAAGGGTGGCGGGCGCATTGCATCGCCTGCAGCCCAATCTCGGGGGACCGAGGGATGGAGTTCGCCGCCTGTACGAGGGCGTCGTGCGATCCGTGGCCATGTATGGGGCTCCCGTGTAGTCGCAAGACTGCGCGAGGTCTTCCCGCTGCAGAGCTCTGCTACGGAGCCTGCAGCGGATAATGGCCATACGGATCGTACGAGGCTACCGTACCATCTCGTACGAGGCGGCGACGGTTCCCCCCATTCGACATCCTGGCCGACATGTACGCGGCGACGTATGCGTCGCGGCGTGTCGATCGGGGGAGCGATGGGGGGAGCGTCCTGGAACCCGCGCACGAAGTGCCTAAGCGGGAGTGGAACCGACGGATTGTAGCGGCCTGGCGTGCGCAGCTCGAATTACGGATCTGCGCGCGCCAGCGGGCCGTCGGTGCCGTACTCCCGCACCTCGAAGCTTGGCTCCACGGGAAAGAAGAGGTCACCTACCGATTGACTCAGATGCTCGCCGGGCACGGCTGCTTCGGTGAGTATCTGTGTCGAATAGGACTAAGAATGCAAATGCAAACAAGTGCTACCGTAAATATATTGCTGATTTATTATTGTATGGTTTGTGCAATGAAAGGTTTAAAATATTGTATTTATTTGCTTTACACGGCAAAAAAATCTTCAACATAGAAATTTCGTTATTGCAAACATGAAACCATAATGAAACCATAATTTAAGTACTTTAAGAAGAGTAGAAGAGTAAATATGGATAACACTAAAAGATTATAAGCAGTTAACTAATATATTATTTATTTTATTAAATTATAAATATTCTGTCTTCTATCATACTGAAATGAAATTGTTGTTATAAATGATTCAGATAGAGCTTCAAATTTGTTAGACATCTTCCCTAGGGATACGGAAACAAATTGAAACGTTTCGTTTAATTTATTAAAACACGTCTTAGTCTAACCGCGAATATTATTCAATGGTGTTGAATTATTTTCAATGACGCCATTATTTTGACGCAGCACCAGGCTTTTGTCTCGCCGAGTTGAACCAATTCGATCATTAATTTCGTCAGTTATTGTTGAAATTTCTTTATCTGTCAGTGGAAAACGTTTTGAGAAAGAAGGATTGTTAACACAAACAATTCTTCATAATCAAAACGTTTCTGCGTACGAATTTTCTATTTACGAAAGTAACAGATTGGTCACTTTCTGATCGAAAATAACAACGTATGTTTTATCAATTAAGTTACTAAAAAAGTTCAGTAGCATTGATATATTGTTTAATGTCTTTAATATCATGCTTGTGTTATGCTATGCAAAAATACTATGTGCATAAATGTAGCCAGTAATTAAATTCTTGAATTTGAATTTGATATCATCCGATTTATCAACATACACCCATATCATCAGCGCCTGCTTTTTAATCGGGAGGTATGGGAAGATCACGCCATATAGTAATGCTTTTCAAATGTCCGACGAAATTCAAAGGTTTTTAAGAAGTCAACCAAACTGCACTGGGCAATCGTGGTTGATTCGCTTAAATTTATTTAATTAAAGATTGCGTTCTTCGGTGGTAACGTAGGTATTATAGCTGCTAATAAGACATCTACTTCAAATAATTTGTATATACACAACTATTTCTATACATTATCTTGAACGTCTCTGCCACTCGCGTTGTTATGGATGACGTTTTTGTATTTTTGATTTGATCAAAATAACAGGGTTTTTGTTACTCAACCCACTTATTTCTGACATTGTACAACTTTTAGTTTATCTGTGTACGTATGGTTTCTTTCTTTCTTATTTATGCCTGCGAAGTATTTCTGTTGTCACTTATAATATCGAAAAATTAATGGTAAGGAAGATAGATATGTTACTTACCATTTATATAACAATTTTAAAAATAATTTAACTGTACGTTGAATACTAATTAACCTAGAGCCGACTAAACATGATCTTTTTATACATATAAAAGCGTATATTGCGCAATGCACGAAGTCTCACCACGACGGTTTTGGTTTACTTTATTTGGTATTTTCTTCATTATGATTAAGCTTGTACATTTATTTAGGAAGTCTGCGGAGTAAATTCTTCTCAGTACGGCATTAATTATCCTATTTTATTTCACCTACTCGCAGGAACTAAAATTTCAAATATGCTTTATTTAATTATTATGTATTAAAGGTCAATATTAACAAACAGTTCGGCGTATATGCATAATGTAGTCAAACATTTATCTAATCTTATGATATAAGTTTGGTTTGAACTATTTGTTCTAGGATCAGCTACCAATTAACGATTTTGTAATAATACAGGGAGGGAAAAAAATGGCCTTGATGCTGTTCATGTTGGCTTCTTTTGGTCCAAGATCTCCCTAGGTAGCTGCTTTGATGTACAATGGACTACTTTTATTTTATTTTTGGAAGTTTTTAATAAACAAATCGCTCTCGCTCCCGCTTAAGACTTGCGTACGCGAACCTACGTGACTGTTTCCTTCCCTATGTTTCTAGGCAAAAATAAAAAATAAGCCCGCCAATGTCTCGAGCTCAAAGTAAACGTGATAGGAAACGCTAGTGTGCCTTTGATATATATTTTCTAATAACATTGGTTCAAGTCCAATACGTGTGACCTCTGTATATATTTTTGGAGTTATCGTGTTACGTTGGATGAGCATTGTAGGCTGGTCTGCAAATGTTGTGTTGTGTTAGAATGAAACTGCTACGTCTGAAATCGAAAGCAGACAAATAAACATCGTGGATTCTTGCATTTGAATAAGTCATCAATGCTCAAAGAAGAAAATTAGCAAGTTGCAAAGTTAGCTGTCTCACGTTTCAATAGTTTATCACAGCTCATGTACGTCCCCACCGAGGGGCTCGAGCTTACCCTAACTACTTTAGGGCGATTAGGCCTTAGTCAACCACGCTGGCCCAGTGCGGGTTGGTTGACTACGTACACCTTTAAATCGCTTCGCAGATGTACACAGGTTTCCTCACGATGTTTTCCTTCACCGTAGGAGCGTCGGAGAAATGTACGTATGAAATTCGGAACGAAAAACACATTGTGGTACACGGTGGGGATTAGATCGCGGGCCTCCCGATTCTATGCGGCGCACAAACCAGTGCCGAGACCACAGCGCCACCGACGCTCCAATAGTTAACTTTAATTGATGAATACATATGACAATGTAAAAATATTATATTATAGTGTATCATAGTAGTATGTAATTTCATATAAGTGTCTACTGAGGAGCTTTAACTAAACTAGAGCGATTTGGCCTTAGTCAACCATTGACCTATGTGATTTCTCCTCTATCGTAGGAGTGTCGGGTAAATGTATTTATAAGAAACACAGGGTAACGTTATCAACGTTTTATTATTAAGATGTTGATCTTATATTTTGTATTTGGTATGTAAACGAAGTAATTTATGCATAAATCTGATTTTGATTAAAATAAAATCAAGTTAATGAGCAATGAAAGCAATGATATGAGTAGTGTTACTGACCTCTATTATTCTGTGTATGATAATGTCAAAGACAAAGTCACCGGAAAAATTGTAAAAAATGTTCAGTCCATACCATCTTTTTTCATCTTGGTATACTTTCCTGGTTTTAACTTAATTATTGTATAATTAATTACAAACCGTGTCATTAAATTGGGGTAAAATTAAAGCCAAGCCAGCTAAGATTGAAGAGTACACGATCACGGACGGTTCTGTACCGACACATAACAGTAATAATATAAGGCCTAAGGAACGGAAATTATTTCATAGAACCTTTTTATACAGATTTACATATTCGGTGATGGACGTACTCGTTATTACTCGTTTTATTTTATTTTATTTTTTTTTTACAAATCATAATTTACTTATTGCAATGTTTTGCATAACTGTAGGACAGTTTGTCGGGGAAAAGGGTGGAAATTATGTGAAAAGGTTTAGTCATTTTTAGATGTATTTGAAGATCGAAGTGTAGATTCCAAACATAAGATTTTAGATTAAGTTAAGATTAATAATATCCCTCTGAAAATGAAATTTAATGCTTTACCAGATAGTTAGATTTTTAAATTTTGTGTTATTTTGGATTTAAAATAACCACCTCCGTAACGTAACTAACTGTCAGAGGGTTTTGTACTCCGTGCGTATTCGCTTCCGTCAAACTAGTTTGAGACCCGATTTAGCAATATTCAAGATATCGGTCCTAAATATATTTCTTAGGCAGTATGTATGCTTAGTATATAGTACTTAGTAAAGTAACTTTTAAATACAGTTACTTTAGTAAGTACAGTTGCAAGTAAACAGTAACATCAACTCGATTTTGTTGTATAAAGTAAGTTCATAATTTACTCTGTTCTTCATTCTTCATTTTCCTGACTTTAAGTAACATAATTATTATATAATGTAAAACACAAACCGTGTCGTTGGGGTGAAATTTAAAGCCAGCCAATTAGTCCTTTACATATATCTTTGATTTCGTTAGTCCCACTTCAAGCTGTAGGGTCATTAGAACCAAAGGCTTTAGGCTGTTTGGTCAGTAGGTCACATCGGTCGAGTCACCTTGATCGGCCTGGAGTCCGACATACCTACCGTGGCACTTGATTGCAGAGGTAGCCATGAGGGTCCCAGCTTCTCTTTTCTTGAGGGGAAAAAATCTCTTAATTTTCTTATACCGAGACAACATATGGATATACATATATTCATATAAAGATTAGTCAACAAAGAAGATAGATATACTCGTAAGCAGAGTTCATGTAGCAAAGATTGAGATGACATTGAGATGGTCGTGATTTGATTCTAATGGACAAGAAAGAGGAAATTCGATAGAAGCACTGGTGACAGAGAAGATAAGTTACAGAGTGGCATAGCATTAACATGATGAAATATAGAAGTGATATTAATTGTTACATTAATTGGTAATATTGTGGGTAAAAGGGGAACCCTAAAAACTGCCTACCGCAATCATCATTATAGCAGCTGCCCACGAATGTCGCAGGCCGCTTATAATTACAGCAGCTTGATTTAGTATTCATAACAACGCAATGTCACATTTCTGTACTGCTAGTGAAGGAAGACATGTCATTAATTCTAAAAAAAATATTTTTCTCATTGACATCTTTTTAAAGATTCATCGTGTATCTTTTTGTACTTTTGTGTTTTCTGTAACGCGTGAGTTAGAAGTTTTAGTAAAGTTGCTTTCATTATAACTAAACCGGATACATGACACGGATATGAAATATATCCATATTAACTTTCTGCCCGCGGCTTCGCCCGCGTGGATTTCGGGATTGGGCCTATAGAGCTTTTGCCCACGGCTACATATGCTCGGAAGTCGCTTTATGGCGCGAAGGTTTTATCGCGCTTCCCGTGCGAATATCCATTTTTCTGAGATAAAAAATACCGCCGCATGATAATCTGCGCAGTAGTTTTTGAGCGCAGTCTTTATTGCGCATCCCGTGGGATCTGTCGATTTTTTCCGGGATAAAAGTAGCTTATTATTTAATCCGGACTTTTATCTTTACGTCTGCAAAATTTCAAAGCAATCGGTTCAGTAGTTATGGCGTGAAAGCGGAACAAACAAACAAACAAACAAACAAACAAACAAACTCACTTTCCGATTTATAATATTAGTAAGGATCACGAGTATAACCTATTTTTAATGTGAAATAATATACTTTAGAAGTGTAAGAGATATCCTCCTGTATACAGGAGGAAGTAAGTGGATGTATGCTATATGCGGACGATATTGTTCTAGTAGATGAAATCGCTTCCGAGATACAGGTTAGGTGGGAAAAATCAACGAGGGAGGTTGGAGGGCTGTGGCCTCCTTCTGTGAAGCAGTGATGCTCCAGAAGGAGGCCGCCGAGTGGGATCGGGAGATGGCCGATCCCGCTCGAAGGAGGCGGCGCCGGGCTCGGTAGCACAGCTGCGGCGCCGCCGCGGGTCGCCGGCGGGCGCGACGAAGTCGCGACTGCTACGGCGACCCGGGATGGACCACGCCCCTTCCGTAGCCGGGGGGCGTCGTCGGTGGAGGAGACCAGGGGAGGTAGTAGCCTCCTCCGAGGAGGGCTCTCTAGGCAGGGGAGCGGAGGCTGGGGGTTCCCGGAAGTGGCTTGATGTTCCCAGGGGCTCCCTACATGCCTGAGGAAGGCCATCCCTGAGGTTTTTAGTGGGTAGGCCTCCCCCTTCTGGGGAGGAGAGCCCCACATAACCGCCGGCTCGCCACAGCCGGGGTATGCAATTTAATGCATTTTCCTCAGGGGAACAAAAAAAAAAAAGGCTGGAAAAATCAACAGATCTAAAACTGAGCAACTGTCTTGCAATTTTGACGACTCATTTAATTTCCGTAAGTGGAATAGCTTCAACTTCAGATATCTGAATATATGACGATGATCGGTATTTAGGTAATCAGGCGCAATCATAGGCGCAGGTTGGTTGAAATAGCGAAAAGTCTGGAAAATTTAGAAATCGATCAGATCTATCATTATATACTTATGAATATAAATTTTAGGCAACAAAGGAGGCAGATATAAGAAGTGTTCACGTAGCAAACATGAGAATATTAAACTTAATACTCACTTGTTTGCTACTATCACATCACATCACCAGTGATGTGATTTTAATTGGCAAGAAAGAGGCATTTGATAGAAGCATCGGTGATAGTGAAGATAAGAAGTTTCAGAGTAGCGTAGCATGGGCATGTAGTGAGAGTCATGAATATTTGATCAAGTGTTATAAATATTTGATTTATTTTTATTAAACAGTTTCATAGAACAAAATAATATTGTTCGGGATAAAATATATTATATATAGTGACAGTGGATTTTTTTCCCTCAGGAGAGGAGGCTGAGAATCCTCATGGATACCACCGCAACGGCAAGTAGAGATGCGGTGATTATTTCGGACTCCTGGTGAATCGAGGCGGCTCGACCCGACAGACCTACCGACTAAACTCAGCCTAAGCCGTTAGTCCTATTGACCCTTTTTTTCGGGCCTACTCGTACATTTGCAGCAAGCTGCGAAGTATGGACTAGCTAAGGGGTGGGCGGCGCAGATGCCGGCTTTCGCAAGACTTGAAGAGCCAGCGTTACTGAGTCGGGAGGGTCAGAAAAGACGTGTCTGGGTCGACGATGTTCTGTATAACGCGGATTGACGGCGGTACGCGGGGTGTAGCTACACGCCTGCCTCACTAACGGGATTGGGGTGAAGTAGTGATAGTGATAAGTAGTAGGAGGATAAAATAAAGAGCGAAAAGGGTTAAACAGGCGCTTTCTGTATGGTACATCCTCCCAAGGGGGGACTGAAACCAGACATTCTGGCGCGACAGAACGGCGTTCCAAACCAGGAATAAATATCGCATCACCCTCTTCCCGATACGGATTACGACGGAGAACATACATCGAAGCGGACGACTGCCGGAAGTACCACAGAAGGCTCCTGAAAAACTAGCCTGGCCGTGTGAACCGAATACATTGGCGTTTCAATTCTTCCTGGACCAATTCCTCGTTGTTCGGGATCCTTCTCAATCCCAGCCACATTTAACGGTGTCAGCGTCGTGCACAAATATATTAATATATAAACCTATAGTGCTCTAAATATACAAAAAAAATACAAATTATTTTTAATATGTATTGTGCACGCCATTATTACTGCATAGATTTTCGATTGCCTGGATAAATTTCATTTATTCTAGATAAATTTATTGTAGATTAATTATCAAATCTCTTTATACATATCGTGAGACATGCTTGCTTGTTGACCAGGTGTATACATACATCAATCTAAAGAAATTATTAACATCATAATAATAATGGCATTTTTAAAATGCAAAAGCTGTTTTATATGGAATCATGCTTCAATATACATAGGAATAAAATAGGATTAATTTTATTTCTTTTTACAATTAAAATATCTTTGTATATATTTTAATACAAAGATATTTTAATTGTTTCTTGTTGTTTCAAGAAGTCACACGTAGTTTATATACATGTCTGTATAAAATATTTATGCGGTAGAATATCTAGTAGTTGATACGTATCCATTTGTGGGGGAATAATACGAATGGTAGCCATTTGTTAGTCTCAGATTTGCCCGAGAGCATTCTAGTTTAGGAGCTAATGTTAAATGTACAAAAATATTGTGCCCCCTAGTAAATATATATAGAAAATTAAGTAAAAAGAAGTGTGAAGACATTGTGAGCTTTTAAGTCTTACATATTTTTTTTGTTTTTATGTAACCTAAGACGTTAAAATAAACTTATAAAACAGTGTTTGATTTTAGAGTTAAGAATGTGTTTACGACTGGTTACTTATTAATTTAATAAATCAAGTTAATGAAGTAATATTTACATTTCTTATACTTATATACGTAACAAGAAACTGGTTCAAACAGATATTTAATCAAACGGGTAAGTCTTTTATCAAATAACGCCATTCAGCCACGCGCTTACCTGTAGCTTAGTCGGCTGTTTGAATATAACATTCTCAAATAGATGAAACTCTGCTAAGTGGTTAAATCTCAGTTTGCTAGGGTAAGCAGCATATTTGTAGTAAACTGAATTGTGTTGTTAAATTGTCATGATTGCTTCGGGATGCCTTTTCTTTTTTTGTTCCCCCTGAGGAAAATGCATTAAGTTGCATACCCCGGCTGTGGCAAGCCGGCGGTTATGTGGAGCTCTCCTCCCTAGACCTACCCTTTTTTTTTTTTTTTTTTGTTTCCCTGAGGAAAATGCATTAAATTGCATACCCCGGCTGTGGCGAGCCGGGGTTATGTGGGGCTCTCCTCCCCAGAAGGGGGAGGCCTACCCACTAAAAACCTCAGGGATGGCCTTCCTCAGGCTTGTAGGGAGCCCCCGGGAACAGAAAGCTTCTTCCGGGAACCCCCAGCCTCCGCTCCCCCGTCGACACAGGGGAGCCCTCCTCGGGGGAGGCTTACTACCTCCCCGGTCTCCTCCACCGACGACGCCCCCCGGCCACGGAAGGGGCGTGGTCCATCCCGGGTCGCCGTAGCAGTCGCGACTTACTCGCGCCCGCCGGCGACCCGCGGCGGCGCCGCAGCTGTGCTACCGAGCCCGGCGCCGCCTTCTTCGAGCGGGATCGGCCATCTCCCGACCCCGCTCGGCGGCCTCCTTCTGGAGCATCACTGCCTCACAGAAGGAGGCCACAGCCCTCCAACCTCCCTCGTCCGCCAGCATTGCCGCAATCAATGCTGGCGGAGACAGATCTCGCCCGATCTCTGCGACCAAGACTCGGCGTTCGGAGGCCCACGCGGGGCACTCCGCCAGCGTATGCTGGGCCGAGTCGAGGTCGGATGCGCAGTGGTGACAATGTGTCGATCCCTCCCGTCCTATTCGACACAGATACTCACCGAAGCAGCCGTGCCCGGCGAGTATCTGAGTCAATCGGTAGGTGACCTCCTCCTTCCCGTGGAGCCAAGCTTCGAGGTGCGGGAGTACGGCACCGACGGCCCGCTGGCACGCGCAGATCCGTAATTCGAGCTGCGCACGCGCACGCGCACGGAGGCCGCGGCCTCCCTAGACCTACCCACTAAAAATCTCAGGGATGGCCTTCCTCAGGCATGTATGAAACCGGGAACACCAAGCTACTTTCTGGATTTTTACGCATGTGTAAATAATAAATAAATAACAAATGTTGACCTTCGTACATTTTATTGTACTTTATTAAATAAAAAACTAATTTAACTATTGTTTAAGATTCTTTTATTCAGTTATATGAAGCGATCAAAATTTGTACCAAAAAAGATAATAAAAAAGTGAGTTTATATTTATTTATTGTATATATCATTATTACAGAATGTATTATCAAATGCTCACAAATTTTGTATATTATTTGCAAACACAATCACAATATTTTGAAAAATTGAAATGCATGTTTTTCATAATTCTATCTTTTGAAAATATTGTTAGAATTTTAATTCACATGAATTTATATAAGCACTCTGAATTCTTTAACTGTAAAAAATTATTAGTGGTGTGAAGAAATTTCGTAGATCAAAATATCATTGTTTTATGCATAAATATGACACATCCTAAATATAGTGCAATATTCTATTCACAGGTACAGATTTCTAACATCAAAATTACACCCGACCCGACGTAAAATTATATTACAGCTTTAGATTACGGCAGGCTTAATAAGTTTCAGTCGACGATCCCCCCGGATGCCCCGGGGGATCGACGGTCTCCCCCCCCCCTCTTTAGCGGGGAGGCGAGAGGGGCCCGCAAGATGCGGGCCGACGCCGAGGAGGTCGTGGAAATATTCTCACGAGTTCCCATGACCTTGTCACGCTGCGATGCAGCTCCCATCGGCGTGTCCCCCCCTCATCTGATGGAGAGGAGGACCCGCCGACGATCGAAGCTCTCCCGGCAAGGCGTCAGTGAGGGGCATTGTTAGGTTTTTAGTCGGTAGGCCGCGCACTTGGCTGGCACTCGGCCCCTAAGCGCGCGGTTTTCCCGAGCCGCGGGTTATGCGTAACGCATTTTCCTAACATTAGAAAAAAAAAGGCTTACTAAGTTGTTCGCTGGAGTCGCGTCAAAGCTATACCACTCGGTAGTCCCCGCGTCTTCCGGCGAAATGAAGAGAAGAAACACGGCGGAGATTTTAGTGGGTGTGAGCCCCACACTCCCCCTCCTCCCCTCCCCCGGAGGAGGGATAGTGCGCCGGGGACCAATATCTTCCCCGGAATAGGCATATCCTCTGCCTTAAAAAAAGGTTTACTAAGTTGTACAAGTTTAAAGGAGTGTCACGGAAACAATTATGTCCTTCGCATTACTTACAAAAGATAACGAAATTATTGTAACATTACCTGAAAAAAGTTAAAATAGAGTGTTAAAAAAAATAATACAGACGGGCTTTATGAAAAGCCAACAATGGGAAACTATTAGGAACACCGGTGGTCTTGGTGTGGCCTAAATAGTCCACCATTGCATTTAAATTTAATTTATGGGTTATCAGTCACAGGTCACAGTCACGTTAACTGACCATACAAGGCATTAGCTCCATCCAAGAAGCCCAACATCGGATAGAATTAAATGCGGGCACCACTGTATCTAACTCCAATGCACCCGACCAGTTTTAATAAGCTTAAATATTTGGCTTAAGAATTTTATAAGTGTAAAACTCTCCTTCTAAATTAGTTGTCGAAATTAATCAGGATTCAAATTCCAAATATTGGAGAACAATCTATCGATAGCAAATGCGTAAATAGTTACTTATGTCAATTGTTTTAGCACACCACGATACTTTTTTGCTTTTGAATGAAGAAACGGAAGATGAATAAATCATTAATTTCTTGAAGGACAGTAGTGCTTGTGGGATCGATGTTATCTTTTAAAAATTTTTGTAACGTTATATAGTTACCCGTATTTGCAATCTCAGTTTATGGCTATAATTAAACCAATCTATAAAGTGATCGCGACTTTGTAGCAAACTGTCTTCTTATCTCTGTAGTATACTTCATATACTGCCAGAACTTTCCAAAGTATTCTACCATATTATATATTTAAGATTGAAAAGTACTTAGATTAAATTAACTTTCCTTCTCTTTTTCAATTTGGGTTCCTGCTAAAAATGTATGTGCTTGGTATGAGCTCTTAGAACAAAATGCTACGAAGATTCGCCCAGGGTATTAAATGTTTGATATTTTTTATTAACGTTGCAAAGGCTTTAATAATAAGCGAATCACAACTTTATCCTATAATTCCAACCAAAAAAATTAGGGGCTAATGCGAATTAGAGATGTTTAATTGAAATTATTTCAAACTTTCCTAATCAACCGGAAAGAGATTCGAATTGAGGAGTACATTAGTTCTCATCTCCAAATCACTTACGATAAGAATGATTTTCTCGCAAGGAAATATTGGGGCCTACCTTGTTTTATATACTTAGTACTAATCTTGCTCAACGTACATTAACAGACGGGTGTAATTATTGCATTTTCCGATATGTGATCGGCACAAATTCTTAACAGTTGAAAAGAGATTAGATACAGTATCAGATCATTTATTATTTTTGGTTTGTGAAACATAGTATCATCGAATAATGTAGTTAGATAAGTTATACTGGAATAACATCATCTGAGTACAAAACTCGGTATTTATTATTTATAAACATAAATAATAAATATACCTTCAAAAATGATTCAATTATTTCTTCTTTATATTCAGATTGCAACACATTGCTTTACAATGTCCTGTTGTCATGTCATTATGAAGATGATCTTCATAACGCTGCAATAAGCTTTAGATCGCAACCAGAATAAATAATACATAGTATAATTTCATGATGTATCCTTATGTAAAAAGGGTCATTATGAAATTTAAATGAATAGGTGAACTATAGAACTTTTATCCGCGTCAACGTAACATTCGTGTAGAGCAAATAATTTGATATTAAATTCAGATTAAAAAATATCACGTCAGTTGGAGCCTGCTACCAAGCCCACCCCCTTTATTCAATTAGCCTTCCAGTTGAATTTATCAATATAATGTTGAAACCTTCAAACTAATGGATTTCATTACGATGCTTTTACGGTTTTTCAAACAGGCTTTCAAGGTGGAAGCTGACAAGTTTTTCGGAATTAATATTATTTTAGGAAATGATTTACATGTTTTAATAATTGTACTTACCTTAATAAATCACCAAATAAAGTAAACAAAATTTTATTTTTATATTATACTAGCTTTCTGCCCGCGGCTTCGCCCGCGTGGATTTCGTGATTGGGTCTATACTCGTAGAGGGTTAAGGGTCATAGCTTTTGTCCACGGCTACAAGGCGCGAAGGTTTTATCGCGCTTCCAGTGGGAATATCCGTTTTTCCGAGATAAAAAATACCGCAAAACCTTGCTCAAGAATCACTCTATCTATTGATGAAAATCGCATGAAAATCTGTGCAGTAGTTTTTGAGCGAAGCCTTTATTGCGCATCCCGTGAGATCTGTCGATTTTTCCGGGATAAAAAGTACCCTATTATTTAATCTGGACTTTTATCTTTACGTCTAAAATTCAACGCAATCGTTTCAGTAGTTACGGCGTGAAAGCGGAACAAACAAACAAACTCACTCTCCCATTTATAATATTAGTAAGAATATATGGCAATACTCTGATATTCTTTACATAAAACAGTTGTTCGGACGTCTATGTCCGGGGATGAGAATTATTTCTCAATGAAACTCCATGAGCAATATTTTCTGCTCTATTTATTTAATTATCAGTCTACCCAAAAATCTTTTTACCGTTAAAATTCAATGACGTCAACTGTCGATTGCGCGACAATGGCGGAATCGCGAAACTACATTAAATAAAAATGTACTTTCTTTCATAATGCCTTTATTCTACTTTTCATAATTATATACTAGTTGAATAACTAGTATATAATTATGAATGAATGCTATCTTGACAAAGACGTATCTAATAAAGGTGATTAATTAAATAAGCGTTGTAATATGGCAAATTTATAAATTGTACGATGCCAACTAGATAGAATAAAATGTGATGTAATTAACACGATTTTGTTTATTTATAAAAATAAAAGGAATTAATAAAATTACATACAATCATTGATAATCTTTTAATTATAACTAGCGACCCGCTACAGCTTCGCAAGTGTGCAATGTGTTTCTCTAATATAATATGAATACGTGCATTATATGCTCGTATATAAATCTTCCTTTTGAATCTCAGTGAACCGACAGCGAAAGCGACTTAATGGTATATTGTGTGAAGATAATTATCATTTTAATGAAAGTTTTAATCATTTGCTCTTCTTTGTTTCAATGTGGATATTTTGATAAAAATGTAATCTATGGTGGATTTTGTTCTTGTTGATTAATTTTGAAATGTCGGTCGGTACAAGAGTTGGGAGAAGCGTCTTCCAGGTGCGTTCCAAGTAATAAGAATATAATAAAATTCGCATTAGGTAAACTAAAACAATGCCGTAAAAAACTGTGAACAGAAAGTTCGTTGGCTTTATTATTGGTAAGATTGAACCAAAACTATTATGAACTATTATTTAACTAATTTAAATTTATTATTAAGATAATTTTTAATTATTTAGATAAGATTATAAAGTACCTGATATACAATACCTACATCTATAAAATACCTGTACAATCCCCGAAGTCTTTGTTGAAATAAATTTCCTTCGCCTGTTACTTGGATGAAAGCCAAATAGTTCATAGTTTAAATTTCGTGGCATGTCTTAAAGCAATTAATGGGTTCTCATTGTCCGTGGCTATTCATTGCGTGCTATAAAAATACATAGTTAATTCAATTCAAGTTTTACAGGTACACTGTGATTGTTACGTAATTATTTGTGGATCTATAATTATATTATAAAGTTACAAAGCATGGGTTCCCTTAATAACTTGAAGAAAGGAGTCCTTTTACAAAATACCGGAGATTTAGTTAAATAGACTGTGAAAAGCGAGCACGATACACTTTGAGGTATTAAATAAGGGAGCAGATGACATTTAAAGGTAACTAACTACGTAACTCAAAATGAGCGAAAATTTGCTTAGTTTGGTTTACACCAACGTTTCAAGGAATAAGTAACATACAAAAGTTAATACAATTTGTAAGTTTTTTTACTACCTACCAAAAACATCCACCATTGTTATTTGTATACATCCATTTTGTAATTTTCTTGCCAATATGTTTCCAATTCCCCGAAATAACATTCGTGGGATAGGTCCAGTGGTATAAACGAACTGGGACTTCTTAAAAGGCGGGATCGGGAATCTTCATAAAGGGAGTGACCGGGCTAGCCTCATCCCCGTTATTACAAAATCTTGTAGATAATTATATTTTTTATTAAAAACTAGCTTTCTGCCCGCGGCTTCGCCTGCGTGGTTTTCATGATTGGATCTACAGAGGGTTAAGGGTCATAGCTTTTGCCCACGGCTACATATGCGCGGAAGTCGGTTTATGGCGCGAAGGTTTCATCGCGCTTCCCGTGGGACTATCCGTTTTTCCGAGATAAAAAATACCGCAAAACCTTGTTCAAGAATCACTCTATCTATTGATGAAAACCGCATGAAGATCTGTGCAGTAGTTTTTGAGCAAAGCCTTTATTGCGCATCCCGTGGGATCTGTCGATTTTTCCGGGATAAAAAGTAGCCTATGTTACTCAGGGATAATGTAGCTTTCCAAAGGTGAAAGAATTTTTGAAATCGGTCCAGTAGTTTCGGAGCCTATTCATTACAAACAAACAAACAAACAAATCTTTCCTCTTTATAATATTAGTATAGATAATGTCCATATTCTTGTTTGTGAGTCCTAGCATTGTGCCATTGTTTTGACTTTCTGATACGACATTTTTTCATTTGTTCTATATAGGTTTCTTTTTATCGTCCTCTCTTCCTTTTACCCTCTTAATAAGATATTCAAGACGAATCAAATGTTCCAGTGCTTAAAAAAATGTAGTATAAATCCTAAATGTACCCAGTCCCCTGTACCACCAGAAATTCCAGGCGACCGAGAAGCGAGAGGAAATGGCGTGTCAGAAATTAATGAAAGCTTCGATGTAACAAGTGTTGCGATTTTTCTCTCGGCGCCCGTCCATTACCGCATCCACGAATTATATTAAAACAGGAAAATGTGCCGGACGACTAATGTGTAGGCTCTGGCAATTAATCAAGTGCTAGGTAAACTATACTTACTCGTACTAAATACTATTTTATTTCATTTATACAGGATCGAATTTTCGTCATGAGTGAAAATATCATTTGTTTTTAATGTTGTTAGTTTGGTTATATTGCTGTTTCTGACAAACTGCTTCAATGCTTGTAAAAGATACAGGGATTCAGAAAATATTAATAACGATCGCTGGTACTTCTAATAAAAGCAATGAAGTTTTTTCATTGAATAGAACTTGTTATCTATACTAATATTATAAAGAGGAAAGATTTGTTTGTTTGTTTGTTTGTAGTGAATAGGCTTCGAAACTACTGAACCGATTTCAAAAATTCTTTCACCTTTGGAAAGCTACATTATCCCCGACTAACATAGGCTACTTTTTATCCCGGAAAAATCGACAGGTCCCACGGGATGCGCAATAAAGGCTTCACTCAAAAACTACTGCACAGATTTTCATGCGGTTTTCATCAATAGATAGAGTGATTCTAGAGCAAGGTTTTGAGGTATTTTTTATCTTGGAAAAACGGATAGTCCCACGGGAAGCGCGATAAAACCTTCGCGCCATAAACCGACTTCCGCGCATATGTAGCCGTGGGCAAAAGCTATGACCCTTAACCCTCCATAGACCCAATCCCGAAATCCACGCAGGCGAAGCCGCGGGCAGAAAGCTAGTTATTCATATTTAGGATAAGTAATTTTGCCTACGTTGATTGATATTTGACGTACTCAACTCTCTTGTTGCTTGTTGTTGTAAACTACAAAGTTGAGTTTTGGGGTAGGTTGTGGAAGAAGAGAAGGTAGCCACGAAAATATTTACGGGGATTCCTTCTAAAGTAGTGGAATATAGGATAAAGGAATGTTTGTGTTTTTAGATAGTACAATAGTTTCGTTATGATTAGTATCTCAATGAAAAAATTCCATTCCTTAATTTATTTGGATAAACTGAACAAGAATTTTTAGCTCGTAGTATCGTAAGTACCATGGGGTATAAGTATATTGTGGAAAATACCTTCAGTAACATGAGCTGAATTTGCGTTTGTAAAATAAGTGAAAATTGGTTAAGATTAGGTGCATTTTTACATAAGTGTTATTTTTTATTCTAAAGTCGGCACCTTAACGATGTAGCAAAGAATTTGCATTCTATTAAGTATGGAGATTCTATGCGTTGTAAAATTTTGACAAACTTAAATATTTTTTCAAAGTATTCGTTGTTCTTCTGAATATTGACATAATTATTTTCGTCTGTTTTTGGGGTTATTAATGTAAGGTTTTAACTGTAATATTTTAACAACGTATTATATTTTGATTCGATTACCAAATCTAGAACGAAAATGATTACTGCAACCCTGCAGTAATCATTTTCGTATGTAGTAATCATATCGTAGTAATCATTTCGTTCGTATTTTCAAGAGTATGAAGAAAAAAAAACATCTTTCTTTGAAAACTGAGTATTAGCATATATCAGCAACAGAGTTGTTATTTCGCAATCAATTACTGGCAACACTGAGCCCTAATAAGGCCGTTAGCGGTCCGCGTGTATAATTTAAATCAATAAAACGATCAACTCGGAATGCCCCGAATAAGTATCATGCTGTATTGCTGGGCTGCAATTTGAAAAAATGAGTACAATAAATATATATTTAGTACCGATTTTATAGGGTTGAACAATGTAAGAAGTTAATTTTATTGTATTATATTATAAATATAATAAAATCGTATTTAATATATAATATACGTTTACTTGAAGATACTAAAAATAAAATATACAACTATATCAGTTGTAAATTTAAAGCAATTTTAAAAAAATATAAGTAAATATGCTTATAGCTTTTATAATTAAACTTGCTATAAATTAAAGCAAAATACATTATTTCTTAAACTGTAGTACAGTTTATAGTATAGCTAATTAAGAAATATATTTTGTAAATTGCTGTACGCAATTTTGAGGACAATGACAACGCAATTTTGAGGACGAAAATATATTAATTTTTTTTAATGTACAGACGATATTATTAAAGTATGACTCATTCTATTTTTATGTTACTATTTATAATCTAATATAGCGTTCAATCTATCGTTTGTATTGGTTTCATTGTGTTTAGTATTTTTGTACGTATATTTTTTAATTATTTTTTTTGCGCGTGTGATTATTACTATTACTTGTTAATATCAATTATGTTAAATATGTCTAGTTTTAATATATATTTTTTGTCTGTATTGTAGTTGCTACGTTAAAGGGGTTGCGGAATAAAAAGACAACCAACTCTAGTAGACAAATTTATTTATATTCGTGTTCTCAGGGTCGAAAGGTCTACCGCCGCCGGTTGTACTTGTGAGTCCTCCTACTTTCCAATGCAGTTGAGTCGGTACTATACTGCCCTGGTATGTGGTGGTGGTAGTGGTGAGGCTGGAGTGCAGCCGGAACCTCAGGGTCAGTAATGGTGGTGGGTTCTTGTGCGTCGTACGATTAACTTTTAATTTTCAATCAGGAACCTTGCGTTTCCAGCAGGAATCTGGAACCCGAAAATCGGGATACAAATACGCGCAATTATTATTTTGATGACAATATGTCACAATTTTCATAAGACTAAAAGAATAATAAAAACTGCTTCGCAAGAGCCACGCGTGAGGACACCAAGTAAGAGGCGAACGTGCTCCTTCCTTGCAATCTATCTTCGCAATGGGAACCACTGCGGTGACAGGTTTGACGTTTCTATTTATCCTATTGTAGTTAATTCGCAATCCTAGCATTGCAAATCTTTGCCGCCACTATTTGTACAGGCAAAATGATAATTACTTATGTTTTCGGCAAGTGTATAGTTTTAGCTATAAAGAACAGTAAATTATTATTAGTTTATAAGTTGTAAATAGATTAAATTTCCTAATTAAGTGGTAAATCTTATTTTGTTTAATATAATTTAGCTATAAGTCTTTACAGTAACATATTTTATGTTACATAGTGTATAGTATTATGTAATTATCAGTGAAAATCTTTACGTATAGTAGCCCTTATGTGTACATACATTTTGGGTTACAGTCTCGATCTGAATGTGGATTGTAACCAGCAGTATGCATTTAATTAAAAATCCATTTCTCCTGGATAACTGTTGGTATTTGCTACTATGTGTGATTTTCCGCCTGGTTGTATGTGTTAAAGTTCGAAATTTAATTCATATTTATTTCATCATTTATTTTAAGCATTACGTTAATTATTTTAATCATTGTTATACTAAAGTGTATGAAATAATTTATTGATTAATTTTGGGATATACATATCTTCGGAGTAAGGTGTTAATAGAAATGACGACGGCTAGAGGGACTCGAAGGTCCCATAGTGAGAAATTCATTATTTGTCCTACAAGGTGGACGATTTTGTTAAGATGATAGGAACGTGTTGGATGATAACAAAGCAGGCCTATGTCCAACAGTGGTGTAATGGTAATTATGAGACAATTGTTGGAGTTATGGATAGTGTCTAAACACACTGTGATGTGATTTTTAATTAATTTATAATTCAAATTATATAACCATCTCAACATCTCTGAGTACCTAAATTTAAATTGGAATAAATATCCGTACATTTTTTCGCAATTAGCCGAGACCGGGTGTCGCGCCAAATCGCTGCCGAAAACTTTTAATTGAGCAATGTTAGTACGAAGCTGGATTTTTGACAGCCCTAGCTAATGGCTGGGCGTTAACGAGGAACTGGAAATTAACGAGAATCGCTTAATACGCCTCCATGGGGCTTAAATACTGGTCTTCAAATCGACACCATCACTGTCCCAACTTAAGTCTGTGACTGGTAACCTACCAGTTATAACAATATTAAAGGTGGGTTATAAAACTAGGGTTGTTAAAATAGAGAGTCATAACCGGATATAGCTTCGGTTTAGTAGAATAATCAACTATCTGTAATATGGCATGATAGTAGAATTGATAGTAAAAAGGCGATCTTGGTAAAGTTTCCCTTCGAAGATTTATCTTGACCTAATGAATATGCCGAATACATCAACAATGTAAATTTAAAAGCGCTTTTTAAGATCGATACAGAATGCATCGGCTTCCACTATATTGGAAGATATGTTAGAAATTATACTGTATATTATGGTACGTCAGCAACACATTAAGGCATACCTTTGAACTACTAAAACAGTTACTATTACGTAGGGAATAGAGATGGTCTTAACGTCACATATGAAGATGATTCAGCGTGTTACTATGAAAATTAATTATTTTAGGTAGGTAAATGCTAGTTAATTTAAAAGTTAAATATCAGATTGTAATAAATCTGCCACTTCACCGGCCTGTATGTAACAAAAGCTAGACAGCGAGAGGGAAGATTAGAAAAATCGCAAACTTTAAATTGGCTCTCGATAATTTGGCGACTTGGCGAAACGTGACCCACGTGTTGATAACACCAACATATTTTAAATTAAACCTTACTTCTTCGAAAATAAGAAACGATTAAGCGAATGAAGAATGTTGCATTGAAAATGCGTATAGATACGCAAGGTAAAAGTTTACCGTTACGCCGACTCTATCTTCAAAGCGGTAAGAGTTAGAATAGATTAGCAGGCTGCAAGTCAATGTTGCCGCTTAATATGAATGATTTACTCCAGTCCAAACGAATGATGGATAGCTGAAGTTCAGTTTTCCCGAAGAATAACTTTGTACTTATTTTGAGCATTTTGACACAAATATTCTTCCTATTTGCTTGTGTTCGAAGCAAAGTTACTAAAAGGTTTTTTTAGTGAGCTAGATGATTACATTTAAGTTAAAAACTCTTCGTAATAAGAAATAAAACATGAGAGTTCTTATATGTATTTCGTGTTTATATCGAAAGACCTAAAGCGGTGTCGCAATCTATGATATTCAACACCGATCCTATAGAAATATATTTTATCGATTTTCGTGGAACTCTATGATATTCTATAGATTGAACGCATCTGATTGAACGTATGCGGAAGGAACATTTTTGAAATGCATATATGCATAGTGCGGGATTGTTTTAGTATATTGGCTGTGCGGTCATAATCTAGAATTTCCGAAGGAGTTTTACTTTTTTTCGCTTCTACCTGTAGATATACTTTGTAGATATCATGATTATAATAGAACAATGTTGTAATGCCATGCGTTTTGACGTCAATAAAAGGCTACGATGAATGTATATTTAAAAAACTAGTATTTATTTTATTTTTATAATCTAACAACACCAGAAGAACCACAAACACGGCTCTCCTGTCTCACTATGGATCCAGCACATGTCTTATAACGTAAAATAATTGTATAATTATAAATCGATAGCGTTTCATTTTATTTATTAGCCTTCCAAAGGATTAGAACGGTCAAGTGATAAATAAAGAAAATACTTTAACTATGGCTGTTTGTACCATCCCTTTGGTGACCCCGAACGAGACGTGATGTGAAAATCAAAAGTAATAAGAGCATGAATCCGGATTTACTAGTATAAAATTCGATCAGAATAAGAAAAATACAACTTAACGACGAAATACAAGCTGGCCCGAGCTTCTGTTTCCCGTATATTCCAAACACTCGTGTGTTCCAAGCAATTGTCTCCCATTCAATATGGCGAGTACTTTTTGTGCTACAGACGCCTGGAATTCTAATATATCCCCGCTGTTCCCGACCGCGATATTTGGTTCCCGAAGATACTTATTTCTTCCCGTACAGAAGTCTGAACTAGAATGCTTTCTCAAGCAGCGGTTGGAATTTGCGGGTATTTTAATACTCTCTTGCTTGTTTAAGCGATACTCTACATTGCTCTCCTTGTGGTGGGCGATCTGTTATGTAACAAGGATTTCAAGCTTAGAAATTAAGGAATTTAGTGTCTATGCGAGCTGCAACTTAGCCAATAGAGAATTACTTGGTTACTCTTATTATCTTATAATAAATATATTGATATTAACTAAGAAAAGGGGGGATAAACGAAGAAACTCGGAAGGTTTATAATCTTCAGAGTTTCTTCGTCAAATACTAAACTCGTAAATTTAAATTATTCTCACTCCGAGTTTTCTTGAACAACATCTGTTATTATAATCACCTAGCTAGAATGTATCGCCAGTATAATGAGCTCGTCAAGGGGTTGCGCAGACGCAGGTATTGATGCCGATATTTTACATTGTAGTTTTTATAGTTTTAAGAATTTATTGTCTAATAATTTAAGGTAATTTATATTAATTAAAGGTATAGTTTGATTGTAAATAATGTATGTATGTTTCTTCATTTATGTTTATCTATGTTTTGTTTTCTTTATCCTTGTTATTCCGAAATTGGGTTTTGTTATTCCAACATATCAATTTGACAGTTGTACCTACATATATTTGCTGCACGTTAATAATATAATTAGTAGAATGTACATATATTGGGTTTCGACCTAGTTTGTAAGGTTCGGTGTAGATTATTTTTATTTTAATTGGCTGTAACCTGTTTTTGTAACTATTATTAAATAAATAAGGTATTTCTTTTCCCGTGTATGTTATGCTCTTACGGTTATCTAACTCTTTGTGTTTTCTTAATTAAAATTTGTTTTAGTGGCAATACGTGCATGCAGAGGAATTTGCCATGCGTTAACCATTTTTTCCACTTATTTTAGTCCTACATGTAATCGCGATATCTTGTGAAGCAGGACGTCGCGCCGCTATGAAGGCTATATATGAATGTCACATACCCAATGCAAGCAACAGGCACATCCTACTATCTCGCATTGAATCTTTTTCTTATTAAAACTTGTCATGAAATCTAAAACCAATAACAGACAGACAGTGTCTAAAAGTGCTTCGGCTCTGTGAGGACTTTTATTCTAAAAGGGCAAAATATTGATTTTCAATCATTTCTATGGATAAAGACGAGGGCGAGGGCTCAATCATCATGTGAACAATAAATCAATCAATAGATGAAACAAGAACACAGATAGAGTTCACTGTTCAAACAGAACTTGGGTATAATAGTATTATATTTCTTGATTTATAGTATAGAGAGTAGATTATTCCCAAGATTAGGTGATGTGATAAAGAAAATAACCTAAAAAGAGGAGCTCCTCGCGACGTAATAATAGTTATACCAAATCAAACACTCAAGTAGTTAACTCATAAATCATTTATCTATGCCACTGAAAGCTAGCGGAGCGCAAACGTAGTCGGTTCCGGCGTGACGATGGCCGGAAGTGCGACACTTCCGGTGGCGGCCGAACATCCGGCGCGCCCTTCGCTGCAATAACATGCCTTAGGATTCAAAATAACATTTCACTATTAATTTCATGTCAACAATGAAAAGTATCTTCAACTTGTGTTGAGTTGTCAGTCAAAATATTAAAATAAAAAATGGATGCGTTGAAGTAATTTGAACTTTTAATAATGATAACAATAATAAGGTCTATACCTAAGTCGTCTGTTGCAGTTTCGAAACATCACCTATTTCTGACGCAAAATAGTAGTGTCACTTAGTTGTGTTTCGTTAACCCTTTAAGGGTAGGATAGGCAGAGAAATTACTATATTTACAGCTTATGTCACAAGTTGGCAACCTACATTGTGTTTGAATGCAGACTTGCTGCTAATCTTAAAGGAATTACATGTGAATCAAGGTGAACAGCGTGTTTGTTTAATATAAATAAATTACATATACATTTTTATTAGAATCTGTTCAGCCATTTTGACGTGAACCTACCAGATGCAGTCATATACCCTTTAAAGTTCGATTTTTAATTCGAGTCAGTAAAATGACATTTCCAGTGTCATGTGTCACAATAGTTATTTGTGCAACAAGTGAGCAAAGTTGATGTTTGCTGCGCGTGCTGATTTGAGTCCCGAGCAAGCGAAGGGTTCTGTTTGAATCACGAGCGAAGCGAGTGATTCTAGAGTAGAATCCTGAGCGTGTCGAGGGATTCAAAGGCACGAGATGCAAACAACTTTGCTCTCGTGTGACACACATAACTTTTCACTTCAGCAGCGAGAACATTTTTTTCTCGCCGATCGTCTTTTGTTTTCCTTCGAGTTCGAATTCAAAATTTTGATTTTTTTTTTGTTTTGCTCTAAGGTGATAATTATGCCTGACACTTCTCGTTTTTCCGTGTTACGCATACCACTTTAAACAAATGTAAAATAAATTGTCAAAAAAACAGAAAAATAATTGTTAAAATATGTCTTCAAAAATAATAAGTAAGTAAATTATTGTTATTATTATTCCCTGTTAGTAAATTAAGCGAATTAAATAAAAAAAAATATTAAAATCTCAAGAATGTATGATGCGTGGAAAGGAATTTCTGTTAATAGTTCCGTTCCGCGCATCATTCTTGAGATTTTAATAAGTACTTATTATGTTCCGTTCCGAAGAGACATTTTTTTAACAATTATTTTTCTGATTTCTTGCCAATTTATTTTACATTAGTTTAAAGTGGTACCTATGCGTGACACGGAACAACGAGAAGTGTCAGGCAGATCCAATGTCCATGGGCATATTATCTTAGGGCGCAACAACATAGTCTGTATGGTTATCCCATTAGTTACTATACATAGGTTACTATAATCTGTGGTTAGCTTTGTCTCACTAGTGAGTAAAACTCGATTTTACTCACTGATTTTAAGCAGCAAAACCTTCATGTTTGAGCTACTGAAGTGAAAATCATATTGTTTAATATGGTATGTATTACATATTTACAATAACATTTAACTTTAACATTTCTACGTGATTAAAATTAAAGGGGGAAATAAAAATCCGGGTATATATGCAACAATTACAAGAATAGGAACGATGCAACGGCGCGCTGGTGATGATGACGTTTTATAGTTATGTCGAACTTATTAACTATATAACGAATTAAATATAATATATTTAATATCAGGTATTTTCGATATAGGATTATGATTATATTAACTTCTAGACATCTTTATTTTTGTTTTTTATTAGTAAGTATTGTTCCAATTTCAAATTTTTCACATGATGTAATCAGAATGTTTGTCGTTTGTATTTTCATCGAGGTAATAATTCTTCATAGTACAACGGGTATTTACAAATATGAGTATATTCTGAAAAGAAAATAAGTATATAAGATAACGAAACCGTATAATGTGAATTACTTACAGCGCAGAATGGTACAATATATGTCATGACATTTCATTTTATTTCGCAGGTGTATAAATTATAAATATGCTATGCAGCAGGCGTTACTACATATATTTAATGCTAATGTTAAACGTCTACGTCATCAGTTTTAATTCAGTATCAACAAAAAGTTTACTGAACATTACGAAGCAGTTTCCTACAGCGTCAACATCTGTCGGATAATCCGTTTGTCGATAACCATGTCTCCGTGAGCTTATTCTTCTCTGCTTTCGTTTTGATTGTCACTTAATACCTCGGTATCAGACATCTTCTATCGGTCGATCCATCACTTTTCCCGACTGAACCCTAGTAATTTAAACTTTTTCTTGCACGCTTCGCATGCTTACACCAGACGATTTATGCAGAAGTACGCAGGCATGAAAATAATTTTATTTAACAAAATCAGAAACGTATTTTGCTTTAGGTATTTTATGCCGTCTTTAGCCTGATGGCATAAGAGATTGTACACGTCCCTACCGAGAGGCTACAGCGTACCTAACTATGTCAAATTAGTCATGTTTAATCAAACATGTTGATCTTGTGTGAATTGCTCGATCATATACACCTTTCCATTTCTTAGCAGGTTTCCGATGTTTTCCGTCGACGACGGAGCGGCAGATAAATGTAAAAATAAAATTTTGTAAGCGATAATTGTTTGGTTCGTAATAGGACCGACACTTTTATATGTTCTTGATAGTATATAATAGATAGTGATTAAGTTCCTATGGCTTTAAATATTCAATTTATTATGTTCTACTCTATTTCTCGGCAAGCTCTGCAGGAGTCTTAAAGGAGACGTTGTTTTCTGGGCCCCATTTTTTATTATTTTTCTACATTAACTGTGTAATGTTTTTCTGATAGATCTCCCCTCTAAGACAAAGTTTCCAAATAGAAAAAAATACAATAACCTGCGAACTTTTAAAAAATAATATTTAAAGTCTCAAATATTGCTTTCTTTTATAAAGCTTTTTTTATATTTATAGATTTTAATTGAGGCGTCAAGCTATTTATATTATTTTTCCGAAACTATTAATAAATTCTGATAGTAAAGCTCTTACTGCAGATTTATTCCTGAAAATGAAACTCTAGATGCTGGCCGTATTGGGTAGTTCCTTTGCATTTTTATTAAATAATGAGAGTTACTCCTGTCATCGTAATGTTATTGTCAGTGTGACAGTGACATCCTTCTATTTTGGTAGTGGCGGTGAAGCTTATGACATCGGTCATGTCACTCATTGTGATAATCAAAATCGAAGTTACCAATATAAAAAAGCTTTGGGTTGCTGTTTTATTGATCTTAACTTCAAAACCTTTTCTTTTTTTTTACAATGTTTTGCAGGTTTTTTAAAAAATATCTTCTTATGGGTAAAGGTTCCTTATTTTTTGTTCTTCACATAAAATATTATTTTATTACTGTAGGCTGAGAGGGGCCCAGCCTCCATACAAAAATGGAATATTTCCTTTGGTGAAGTCCTATTGTTTAATAGACACACACACTTTTTCTTCAAAAGGGCCCAGTAGTTCACGTTGACGGATTATGCTTCTGATGCCGATTTTCTACAGTTATTAAAATAAGTCTAGTCCGTTTTCTTGTTCTTACGGTACTTAAATAAGTTATTGCAAGATACACACAATCATAACAACTATAAATATGACCCTGATGCTGGAAATATAATCTCTTCTAGTTTATATGTAGGGAATATAATATATGTTTGCTTAACCGAAAACATTAAGGTACGATAATTAGTATTTAAAGAAGGATTAGTAATTATAAAATCTAGTGTTGTGAACTCGTCCGTAGAGTGCGATTGGGACAACAATCGTTCGAAATGAAAATACCTGCGAATTGAAAACAAAATTACCGTATTGTAATTTTCTGTAATTTCTTCAAAAATTAAACCGATTTGAATACAAAAATTCAAAAAAAATTTAAGAAAATTGTGCATATTTATTCTATAAATATTTGTGTCATATGAATACATATTTATTATTTTATAAATACATTGAAATTCTTTTACTCAATAAAACAGAAAATGGGACACGTTGTATATCATCGTGTGACTATTTATTGTAGATATTAACGAAAATAAATATGTTTCTTTTTTATAAAAATCGTTCACAATCATTTTTTTCCGTTGCGTTGGAGCGGTAAGGTTCAGGAGAGACAGGCAATTGGCTACGACATGGCGGACTGACAATTTGGCGCAAATCACAGAAAGATGCTGATTGTTAGCAGCGCAGAACTGGTCGGCGTGGAAATCTATGAGGGAGACCTAATGGAGAAGGATAACGTTGGATTGGAGGATACCAGGTTGTACCGACTTTTCATTTTTATTCGTTTACCCTTTATTTTTTAAATTAGAATAGCGATCGTGTCGTATAAAGGGGCTTCGCGTAGACGCAGCGCGACGTCAAAGGGATTTTAACGTCAAAGTGATTCTTGATTTATGTTCGCGCGACATTTTAATTTGTCGCTTCCTACCCTTGTAGCCTAAAGTTTACGTAATTACTAACGGCCAAAGTATTTCAATTAGATATTCTCCATTAGATTTTAAAAAGTTAGTAGCCGTATCAATTCTACAACTGCGTAGTATGATCGTGCCGCCTTGCGTAAAGCGTCACTCTCTACAGTTATTAAACGAGCAATTACTCAATATATCGTTGTCGCCGTGCCGACACGAGTTACTCTTAGACATTTGCAGTGATAAAGCAAAAATGAATTAGAATTAAATATTAATTTTGGGCGTAAATAAATGTTTATTAGTGAATTGTTATTTCACTTAAAAGTTATATTGAAATAGATAATATTTATTACAAATATACAAGTACTTTACGTATATAATTATACGAATGATGTATCGAAATACGTATATTTAGATATAAATAATTTATGATCTGGCAACACTGAACGGAGCACAAATGAGAAGTGTATATGTTACAGTAAATGTAATTAGTGTGATTCGTATTTGTAATTATTATTAATTAATAATAAAATACGAACAGTATGAATTTTTTACTGTTGATTATTAAAAAATTCACCACTATTTTAGTAGTAGTAATAAAGCAACACCAACCTTTCTACGTTAATTATTGTTTACTCTTAGCGTGCATTATTTTTGCAAGTATTTGCAAGAATTTTATATTTAGAAAAGGTAAGTCAGAATTAATTATATAAACAGTGGTAGCAAACCGCGTGAAACCGCGAAAATGATTCAAATAGTTCTAAATTTCGCTTCACAGACTTACGAAGCTTTCACACACGATTTGTGCAGGAAGTTGCAGGTGGTTTTACGTGTATCATTCTATATATACCTCTTGATATTGACACATATGATATCGAAAGTCCGATTTTAAGAATCATATTCTAAAATCAAAGTCAAATCTCTGCTTGAGTACAGATAGAAAGGGACGGTGCTATTGAGCTCACGTAGCACCATCCTTTTCTAATTATTCTCAAGTAGAGATTTCGTTAAGGCCCAACGGACCGATTCATTAATTTTCCCAACGCCGAGAGTCACGCTGCAAACATTAGAGAACTGCCTCGCTGGTAGTTGTGTATAGCCATCCGGAATATATTACCTGATATGTCATGGTCTCTCAATCCGTTAGAATAGGCTCACTTTAATTCCCAAATCGTTGTCAAGCGCATATGCCATAGTTTGATCTACAACCTTTAATGAAGCCTTCTTCAGCATTCTGGCTACTAAGCCACAAGGCTGAACAAAAAAGTGCAATGCTTACTCTGTAAAAGGAAATGAAATCCTCATTTTCACATATGCGCCAAGCCGTATAGATAGTATATTATAGATATCTATGAGGATTTGCAGTCATCTCCTCAACGGTAGAAAAATCTTAAAACTCATGTACGTCAGGAAAAAACACAGACAGACAGATGTTTTTTTTTTTAATATTTGTTTTATAATAAGTGGGATTCCGAAACTTCGAGATTCGGGAAGCTGAAGGCGTCAAGCTACTAGAATATATTTTACAGAAATAGTTTATTTATGCTGGAATTCTTCTGAACAGTAAAGAAATGTCGTTAGCTGCAAGGAAACTGTGCGAGGCTGTCAACAGCTAATGGAATCTCCAAACAATTATCCAGCGGAAAAATAATGAATTGGCTTCTCTTTATAAGCATGTATTAATAGTAGTTGGGTGAGACCTAGGTCCGTTAATTCTAGTAAATAGTTCAGCAAGAACATTCATTAAAGTAATTACTGTTCGCCTCTGTGAATTAATCAAAGAGGACCAATTAAGTTTATTAGACGAAACCATTACGGTACTAATTTTATTGCCTTATTATATCATTATAGATGTACATATAATGTACGTGCCTTACTATTTATATACTTGTTATTTTACCTTTTTCCTGTGGATGTAGTATGAGACGAATAAGAGCAATTAAAATAGTCCTTGCACTCTTTACTATGGTACCTATATACCTTTTGACACAGCCTACATATATTTTTTTATATACAGGTCGTTGAAAGTCTAGGCACATTTCAAGTCCTCATATTTGCTTAACTATAATTTAAAAGTATTAAGTTTATTGTAAGGCTGTTGATTTTTCCATATAATGGAATTTGCAAAACCGGAATTAATGATAATTATTCAACGCGCATTTCCTAAAAATTTCCATAGTGACATAGCATGGTAAATTCACGACGGGTGAGTGCTTATGCCCAGCTCAGAATGCGACACGCACCACATTTTCGGAAGATGTGGTTGAACAAGTTGCAACTGCCTTCCAGCGGAGTCCATCATGTGAATTAGTCTGAACAGCCTATAGGGAACTTCAGTGCGCTACAACAATTTTGACGTGTCTTAAGAAGACGACTGAACATGATGCCTTACAAGCTATTGTTAGTTCTACAGTTGAACAACACTGATAAATTAGCTCATCGTGGCTTTTGCATTACAATGCAACAGAAAATTGAAGATAAAGAGTTTGACGGCCGACTTGTTTTTAGTGATAACGTTTGCACGTAAATAAAACCGAGATACTGCAAAGGTGATCGAGTTTTATGTCTAAGTCAAAGAAAGTTTATATAAAATTATTAATAATAATATTGACTCGGCCGAACTCTTACACAGAATTAATATTAGAGTGCCTAGGACTTCCTTACGTTCAAAAGATACTTTTTTTGTTCCGTACTGTCGGACAAATTATGCGAGAAATACCTTTTTCCGGCGTTCTTGTAATTTTTACAATAAATTGCATTGCGATATAGATGTGTTTTGTGACTCCCAAAAATAGACTACCGTATCAGTGTTTCCATAAACTATAGATAAGTCTTTTTTTATTTTTCTTTACGTTTTAGTTTTTATGTGTAATAATATGTTTATAATGGTTTCCATCACATACCTATCAGTACATTTTGCAATATTTATATAAAAAATAATGGTACTTTAGGTCTGTTTATAAAAACAGACCTAAAGTACCATAAAATGTTCTTTGATACATATAAATGTTCTTTGATATTTTCATACTTTATAAGACTGTTTGCTAACCTTAACAAATAAATAAAATAAAGTTGTACCGTGAGTACGGTGGTTGATTGAAAGAACTGGTTAATGGAAAATGTGTGAAAAAGTGTTAGAGGTGGTTTAATTTTCCAACAGGATGGCCCCAACTTGTATGTCGTCATCTAAACTGTCAAAACTGTCTTAATCTAAACTTAGTTTCGTACACTCTGCTCTCATGCTCTGAAATCTTAAATCTTAAGATCTAACGCGATTTTGTGCCGCCTGCTCTGAGCGACGTGGATGAGCTAAATGCTTGAATAGCAGAAGTTATTGCAACTATTGACAACGCATTGCTTGGACCCGTTTGGCAAGAATTGGGCTAGCGGTTTGAACATGCAAATTACGAGCTTTCTGAACTTACTAGATGCGTTCTATATCCTTATTAGTAATGTAATATTTACATCAAAAATAGTACACAAATATTTTAAAATCACGAAATAATCAGACTTTTGTTTGCACATAGTATTCATTTAAAAATTCTTTTGCTATCTTCAATAACAACACACGACAGTTTTTGTAGCAAACATTGCTTGTTTTAATTAAATATTTTCATCTATTCTTTCTCTAGTTTTACTAGAATTATTGTTTACACATAAAATGTCTTGATAGTTCCGGTTAGTGAATGGCCCAGCGGTATGTGCAATAGAACTTCATAATAAATGAAATAAAAAAGCAAGCCTGATTTTATGACTTTGTACAGCGCCCCTAAAGGTAATGTAATGAGCTAAAATTGTTTTAAAACTGGTTGTTACGTAAGAAATTGCCGATATAATTCCTGGTGATATAATGGCATGATAATCAGAGAATGAAAGTATGTGAGGTGGTCGAGGATGTAGGCTTCTCAATTGATAATTATGCGTGCGATTTATGTCGTGCTTGTTCCCGCCCACAATAAAATGTTTGAAGATGTTGCACAGCAAATCAAATGAGTTCTTGCGTCGTATACTAATCGTTGACGTGTTACAAAACATCACAATTACTGGAGACCATTGAATAATCGAAACAGGGATTTATGAAGGTGAAATTGTATTTGTTGGACAACAAAGTCAAGGCTACATTTTATTTGGATGCACTCATCACTGAAGAATAAATATTATCAAAACTTTTAAATAGATTAGATTGAAAACACCCTCATTTGGCGAAGAAAAACTTGTTGTTTCAACAAGACAATGCATCTATAAACTGTTATCTATATTCAAAATTGTTTATTGTGTATTATTTATAGCCTGTGGTGTGGTGAGTGGTGAAAGATTTGGTACGAATGAAGAGGTTATCACTTAAATGTCTTTTTTTTAGAGTATTACAGAAAGAGATTCAAACTTAGAAGTATAAGATAGTATAATTAGAAAAGGATAGTGCTATTGAGTCTACATAGAACCTACTTTAACCTTCAAACTGTAAAGGAACAATGTGATCACTACTGTTTTGTGCTAGATAAAGGTAAATAATACAAATAATTATGTGTAGCTAACACTGGTCTTGTCTAGTCTTTCGTAAAAGTAAATCCGGTTAATAGGTTATAGATTAACGGAGTCAAAGTCAAACTGCACGGTGGACAGGGCAGACTATAACCCGCGGCTGTACTTAGCGAATATTTTCACGAATGGCTGCATTGTTTAAACGCCAGAGCGTGTCGAGTTTGAGCATGCGTTCAAACAAAGTTCAATGAGAAATACAAATACGGATGCTGCGGTGTTCGGTAGGGTTGTCGACACTGGACCCATATCCGCTTATAACTCAAACTAAGGAACTGAAAAAGTAACCCACGAACTACAGCATAGGGTCACGCCTCAAAGCTGCCGTGATTTATTTCTTGTTGTGATAATATCAGACGGTCTAGGCATTAGTGGGTAGGATGACACTCAAGGCGTGGATTGCTGTGGGATATTTTTAATTAAATCAACCAATTTACCTTCTATAAGGTTCACGGAGGTCAAAGTACATAATAATTTTTTTAATAATAATAATATAATAAATATTTGTTACACTTACACCAATTAGCCTAGCCCAAACTAGCTCTATAGGCTTGTGCTATGGAATCTAGGGTAACGGATAGACATACATATATTATACATATATAAATAATTTTTATTGAAATATATATCAACAACCATGACTAAGGTACAAATGCTCGCATTCATCACACAAACATCTGCCCCACCGGGATTCGAACCCGGGACCTCAGAGATGGCGACACCTTGAAACCGGTGTATTATCCACTCGACTGTGGAGGTCGTCAAATAATGGCATGATAATCAGAGAATGAAAGTATGTGAGGTAGTCGAGGATGTAGGCTTCTCAATTGATAATTATGCGTACGATTTATGTAGTGCTCGTTCCCACCCACAATAAAATGTTTGAAGATGTTGCACAGCAAATCAAATGAGTTCTTTTTGAGAGAATTTTGCCATGAAAATAGAATAATACAAACACTACTGCTTTATTACAGAAGTTTACAGTACTATAAACGATCCAGTATTCGATCTCATTCACATTATTGTATTTTCGTAGTACACAATTTAATTTGTCGAGCTTAAAGCTTATATAATAAAAATATAGCTCAGAATATTCAACAAAAACAATGATTGAAATAATATTAATTTGTTGCTTAGTGGCAACCCTAGAACATGTAAATAAACTAACTCAGACGTGATGTTCGCTTGAGATATAGAATATAACACCGCTCTGAGGTAGGGTATATTTTAGCTACCTAATGTATGTTGAAGCTAGTGAGCAGGTTCAGTCGAGAAATATAATTTGGAAGCCAACCTAATCTTTAATATTATACAGCAAAGTGGTATCATAAGAGCTATGTATGTTGCTAACTCCATGGTTTGTACATTACAAATCTATAGGACATCAATTTACATTTCTGGATTTTTCGACCTTACTGCATTGTTGAAATATTAAATTCATGACCGTTCAAAAAATAAATTGATTTTTTGGCACAGTAGGTATGTATATGTTATTACAACATGATATATAACTTACATGTATATTTAATTTATGCTACCATAATAGGCTTCGCGGGCCTAAACTGCGATGCTTATTTTGCGCAGAGCCATTTAAATAAATAAAAAAATACAAAATAAACATTCAACGTACGAGTAAAACATGCACGAATGGTATTGCACTATGTAATATATTGTCATAAAATTTTATGTTTGTCCCTTTTCTAACACTGTTACCATAACATACATAATTGTATACCCACTATACTCACAGTATACCCACTAAACTAGCCCAATTTCCATTTTGTTGAAATTGGAACCTAATATCTCCGGATCGCCTAAGAACGATCCGACCAGCCGCGGCCGTGTTTAAGCGCCTATACTGGATTATTGTAGGCAACAATTATTTGCGCGCAACGGGAGCCACATTGGTGCACACCTAGGGTGGTCATAAAAGGCGGGCTGCGTAGGCCCGTCTTCTACCACCCACCCAACTGCGGCGGAGGGCAGGAGCATGGGGATTGTTTTCCCGCTCTCTCTCTGCTGCCTCCTGCGATATCACTCCATCACAGAAGGAAGCGACAGCCTCTCACTTTCTCTTACCAGCCAGCATCTTGCTTATGATAGTTGAAAGTGAGAGATTACATCGGTTACGGACAATTTCATCTATAAAATATAAAGAAAGGAAAATAATATCAAGTTATTTCGCGAGTTTTCAGTCTTATTAGAAGATAATACCAACCCGTTTAGGAGGCTAGGTTTTGTATAGCCTCCGTCTTATTTCTGTCAGGTCAGGTTTTACTGACAATAAAGTGATGTTTTGACGTCACTTATTGTTAAAAAAGAAACGATATCTGTGTTGGATTCCAAGGGGAAGTTTGTAGAATTCCAAAAGAGTGTGTTGTTTGATCACCTTTATTATGTTAGTTAAGTTAAGTTACAAATGGAAGCGTGTTAATGAGTACGTGTTGCTAAGTGCACTGCTTACAATAATACGAGTAATAATATAATTTGACACCACAATGATGACGCACGGCGCGTCAACGTATTGAGTTAGGTATGTACGTATAAACCGTACAATCTGTTTACCATTAATGATCACGGAGTCTAGACTTTAGTTTTTAGGAATTCTATGAGAGAATTCTATGAGAACTTATCTTCAAGTAATTAAGCATGTCAACACAGGAAAATAAGACAATTTCAAAATTGAAACTCACATTTATTACCTTCAAAGAAATATTACACCAAGAAACAAACTTCCCTAAAATTATAACGCTTTCAACGTGATTAAACTAGGAATTATGAAAAAATTCAAAGAGTCTTAGGCAAGATGTGGCCTCGGTAATGCGATTGTGTTATAATTTCATTAGACTTTTAATACAAAACAAATAGAGCTGACATATTAAAGGAATTCCTTTTTTTTGTGATGGTAGACGATTGTAGAAAAATGAAAAAATGAATTTAGTCCATTCCCGTAAATCAGCTTTACTATCACACCAGTAAAAGTTTGGAAAGAATATGAATTTAAGATATTGATTTTTAAAATCAGTTATTTTGTAGATATTAAAATTTCATAACAATTTATTTATCAACATTATATTATTTATTCAAATAGAAAGTAGTGTATTCGAATAATAAAAAGAAATCATATTATTTATGCCAAAAATTTAGTTTTTATTCATACAACATTTATGAAAATGACCAATGTTTTCATTCATAAGACTGAAATAATATTTACCCTGATAATAAGCGATAAATATAGACATATAAAATATTAAAAATGCGACACAGAAAGAAATAATGATTGGTAAAACTAACTATGTCTTGACAGAAGTTACAGACTATCCTATAAAACAAATGAATTTTAAATAAAATCCAAGTGACTATTGCTATAGACATATGAACAGTGTTATTTTATTCAAATACTATTCAAAGTGGTATAATTAAATATCACATTAATTATATTTAACTATATTTATGTATAAATAACATCGCTTAGTTTTCTGCAATAAAGCTAATACTTTTTAAATCATTTACATTAAACATTTTCATTATATCATCAAACAAAAATATAGCACGTACGTTCGTTTTTCATTTTTTAATAACAGATTAAATATTTATATATACTATATTAATCCTCATGTGAGATTATAATTTAAATGTTTGGTCAGTTAAACGTATATATCTATAAAGAAAATCATGTTGTGCCGTCAAAGAAAAAACAGAATTATATTTTCAATTTCTTTAACATAAAAGCTCGATTTTATAATTAATTATCATAATAATAATGTTACATATTATGTTCATAGTTGTAACTTAGTCTATGACTTAATTTCTAACTAGTATGGCATCTGTTCGTATAACACTCATATTAATTATCTAATACTTAATGTCTATGTATGTATGTACATAATTTACATTCACAACGCAAAGTTGAATATCTTGTTATCTACAATCAATATCTACTATACGATTAGTCAAAGAAAGAGATAAATATTTAATTTATGTGCACTTGATATGGACATCGTCAAAATTAAAGAATGCATAAATCTATGGCAGCATAAAATTGATTTGTTTGTTGTCAATAAAATGTTTTTTTTTGGTTCTTATAAAATAGCCAAACCAAAATCTTTAAATGTAAATAAAATATACAATCCCATTAAATGTATTGCAATTCATACACGTGTCTTTTTATGGGATCAACAACATTGATAGAAAAGTTTTGCATGTCACTAATTCGCTTATATTACCAGATACCGCTTTCGTCATTTTGGTCGCGAGGAAATTATATTACATTGAACAAATTGTTTGTATGAGCGTTCATGTCTTTTGGTAAAATTTAAGTCAACGCACATATTAAATCTTTACCATTTCATTGACTAATCGTATAACAAATACTACAAGTGACGTCTTTTATCTACGTTCGTGCTATAATTATATTAAAATTTCAGTCTTATACGCCTTACGGGTGATGAGAAGTCATGCCTATTTCAACTATTCATAAAATTGACCATATATTTCGTCCTTAAACAAATCTTAGAAATAGCTATGGGATTCACTAGTTACATAGTTCGATGCTATTAATCAATGTTAGATCTTAAAGTGCCTGGTTGGTCTGACATCTAGAATCATGGTTGAATCGGTCATAAGTGCGACTGTTATTTTGTCAATCGATAAGTATAGAGTCCATATTTTCTGTAATACTATTAATTGCTTTTATCCAATCCAATTCATGAAAAAGTGATGTCAAAAGTTAATTGAAAACACAATTATATAAAATAATTACATGTGTAAACCAGCAAAAAGCAAATACTGTGGATGAATGCCTAAATAGTGCAAGTATGCACGGTATGATTTGGATGTTATTGGCATCGTGTGGATGTTATTTATACCTATCTACATGTTTGGAGAAAACAGATGTGCTTATTCATTTTTTTATTACATTTGTTGACCTGTATTACTAAATATTTTACTTTTTGAAAACATTTTTTTATCTAAATGTTACTTGTGATTAATCTGTTTTACCGGTCTGTTTCTCGAGTCAGGATTATATCAGCCTGGTGATCTTCATTAACAAGTTATACTATAAATAAAAATTTTCAATTTAAACGAGGCTTTACTTCTTTGTCTATTAACAAATATTTTAATAAAATCTAACGGAATGTGTGGAATTTTTTATGTCTGAAAAATAAAAAAATATTGAAGATACTGTTAATGGTAACGTACCTTAATTTTAAGTATACAGCATAAGTTAGTCGAATTTCGCAATGATTTTTGCACAGAATTTTCATATAAGTTTTGTCAGTTGACGTTATTTAGATAAGGTTAAGTAGGAACACTACAAGGAGTGATTACCAGAATCCTGATTCTTGATGTCAATTAATAGATTTGTCGAGAAATGTATGCTGCAGCAGTATTAATTACTTGCCAAATTCATCGGTGTAGTTGCAATCAATATCGCTGATCTGAATATTCTATATCAACGAACAACACACGCTAGGCGTTTCATGGGCATAGATTTTATCTGAAATTTGAACTGAAATAGAGCACAGATGGTGATTGGTGCGTCGTTATTTTGGTACTGGGATTATGCTAGCCATGATGTGGTATGCCAGTACCACATCATGGTTAGCTTTAATATGTAGGATCTGTAAGAAAGAAGAGGAGAAAATTAAACGCTTATTAACGTGATGTTTCTAGGCATGATTGAGTAGGCTGAAGACGGGGCTGGGGAAGACGGCAGCTCAAAAAGGCTAAGGCTCTTTGATCCCAATAAGATCAAAATACAGCCGCAAGTGTTTAACTTTCCTTAGACCGTTATTCTAATAGTTCAAATAATTTTTCAAACCAGTTCATAGTTGGCATGTTTATCTCCAACATTGAGCTACACTTCGTAGAATATAAGCTGTTATTATGAATCGTTTTAACACTTTGTAACAATTGTAAATTCAGCTTGATTACGTTGTCGTCTATACATATTGTTTCACGAATAAATACGTGCTATAAAATGATATTTCAACCTCGTTTGCCATCCGCTCGCCCAGTCCTGATTGATAGGGAGCGCTAGAGTCAGTTTGCTGCTTGGCAAAGTGCACCGCAGGAGAGATTTGCTTGGGCTCTGATATTTATTATTATTATTATCCTTTTAGATCTATAATTGATTCCCCTGTGAAATATCAGTAAATAAGATTTAAAAGGTCATCCTAATCAATTTGCAGCTTCATGGGACATTAAGATTTTAATTTCAAGTTAATCTCTCCACGCGTCACCGAAGAAATTGCTCGTGATTGAAAATAGAGTGGTACTTTAAGTGTTTCACATTTGATATATATCTTTTATGAAGTATAATAAAAATTACAGGCATTCATTAATTGTAAATTACACCTAGTAAAACCGTTTACAATTTTCACTAAAATTATATCAACAAATTAGTTAAACACAGAGTATTTTATTTTAATAAAAATTCGTCATGTAACATGGCAGTGCCTTTTATGTAACAACAATAACATTTCATTTTTTTTAAGTAGAATATTTTTTTGTTTAACAAGTATTATTTAAATCACATAGTTTTCTTGTTATTTGATAGATTTCTTGTTATCGATAATGTTCACCTTCTAAAATTTTTGCATATTCTGGCCACATTCGCCAATTTCGTTTCACTTGTATAGCAAAAGAAAACAAACACAACAGGACGGCACTCACTGTTACTGTGTCTTGTGCTCACAGTATTAAGGTTTAAAATGTCACCCAATTTACGTGTTATTTTTCTATTACGAACTCAGCCGCACTCTTGTGTCGTTACCGTCACATGTTCTAAGTTCGTTTCGGTGGATTTTGTCGCACTGGCTTTTACTTCACTTTGGTTTGACATGTTACCTGTAAGAAGAATGTGGATTAGTGGAATATTGAGTTGTACCGCGATACAGAATCACTTCAGAAACAAAATAATAAAAACGATGATGATAACGAAAACCATAAACTCTTTCGTTAATCAGAAAATGTGTTATTGCTGTATAATGACAAATAAGCATAATTTACTATTACATTCGTAATAGTTTTTATTAAAAAACTAGAACATATGCGCGTACGTTGTCAACTGGTAATATAAGTATGACGTTGTATCACAAATTCGCAACATACGCTCGTAATAAGTGTTGCAGAGAGAGAGAAATCTGAATAAGCTTGTGAGCCAGGCGTAGTTTGACTTTATGTTACATATAAAAAACACAAAATAGTTGCAAATATTTTGTTTTTTCAAAATATGTTAAATAATATGGTAAATATGTAAATATGTTGGTCGATTGACCACAAAACAAAAATCAATCGGTTATGTCTATTGTCACATTTATTATAAATTTTGAAGAGGCCTCAGGGAATTTCATACAATAAATAGCGGAATGAAATGTTAGCTCTAAGCGCCTTATTTCTTTAAGAATATACCTCATAGTTATAACGAGAAACCAGGGAGTTGTTACAAAGTTGTTGAAACTCCGATGTTAATTATTTGCTTAATTATACAATTTAATTAATCCCTCTTACGAGCTTGCAAATATTTAGCTGACGAGATATTGTTATGCCGATAATAATTTGGAGTAACTTATATAAGATGTTTGATCTTTGGAAAATGGAATCATCTTTGTAGATGGTCCAGTATCAAAGAATATAATTTGCCCTACATTCTAAAACATATCCTTCACTTCGGTGCAAAGCTTTAATCCGTCGTCTCCTGAAAACATCAAATCCTTCCCAATTAAAGTAATTCCGTCTTATCTCCGTCTTTCCTTTTCTCTCTAAAGTGCTTGAAGGCTGTGTCCATAAACAATTCTCTCAATTTATTTTGATAATGCTCTTTTGAGTATCAGTCCGTTTTCATAAAGTGACTATATATATATGTACGTGTGTATGTAAGTGTATTTAAACTATTTACTTATTTTATGTCGTATATGTGGGAGTATATATATTAAATAGGGATAAATCATCTGATTATAATTTTGGCGCGATTTTTTAATCATCTGCTTCATTTTCTCCGAACCACCCTAAGGTTGGCTGTTAGAGAATTCCAGAGGAACCTCAACTACCATAAGCGATTGTAAACATTTACTGTCATGTAGGCTGTTACTGTTCTGTTTATCGGTCAATATATAGTAATTAAAGATAAAAAAAACCATTCACTATACCCTATATATTTTGTAGATGAAGAAAAGTGTTCGTTGTTCGGAATTCTAGGTTACAGAAGAACTTTAGGCATCTGTCAGGTATCTGGGACAAGGTGAACAGGTTTCGAGGGTAGCTGTATCGCTACTTACCAAACTAAATATGACTTACTATTTAACCTAGTCTTCAGATGTGGCAGCGTGTTCGTGCTCCGGTCAAGTGCAGCTTTGCTGAAGTACACGCTGCCGCCTTCAGGGTTAAACCTGACCGGCGGCGAGCTAGAGCAGCTTCTAGAGTCCAGGTGGTACCGGGCCTCTAGGTCCGGCATCTGCGTCAGGTTTAGAGGATTCCGCGGGTTACTGTACAGCGTGGGGGGCGAGGCATAGAGCTCGGGCGGCATTAGCTGTTCAGCTGGCAACTGGAAAAAGGCTTTACGCTTATTTTCAGTTGAAAATATGCGGACGAATATAACCATTCAGTCTACGCATGTTGACCTGAAGAATGCCTGTAATCAGGTCCGTCTTCTCCATCGCGATGGATTAGTGGCAATTATTTTTTTATGTTAGGAAAATGCATTATGTATTATCTGCTAAATAAATTTTTATGTATTTACTTACTGTTTCTAATCGCAAAAATAATAATACCTGCACAATATCATTATTCGATAAATTCCAATATTTGTTTTGAGTTCTAATTATTTATATTTCATAAGTATGCATGAAATTGTTATAAATAGTCATGAGTTACAGCTCAGAAGTAGTTAAAATATGAAGATTGAATAGACTTTAGCATCAACTCCCGCAATATATTGAGATGGGCAAGGTGACATCAACCTATTTGACATAATCTAAAAAATGAGGCATACATAAAGTGATACAGCATCGCGATGGCTCGAATCGTAAGCTTGTAAACTTGTGACAAAGGTTAATACATTCTGAGACTCAAGCGCGATATTGATCTGCAAACATACATTTAGAACTGGTTCATGGATCTAGCTCACATAAGTAAACGGTGTGATCTAAACTGCGGCTCACTGTATTTTGTTGAGATACTCATGTCAAGTCATTTGATAGTTACGATAAAATTACTGTGTTTCTTTCATTTAAAATCAGTATTAAAGTGCTTATTAAATTGCAATTGCAAAGTTTCCGGGGGCTCCCTATATGCCTGAGGACGGCCATCCCTGAGATTTTTAATGGGTAGGCCTCCCCCTTCTGGGGAGGAGAGCCCCACATAACCGCCGGCTCGCTACAGCCGGGGTATGCAATTTAACGCATTTTCCTCAGGGAAACAAAAAAAAGGCTCTGTGTGTTCGGGTTCATGTTAGGTTAATATGTTTGCCTTGAATTAACATTAATGATTAAATTGAAAAAAAGTACTCACCAAACCACTGGTATTCAATGGCAGAGCGTTCTTATATTTTAACCAGTCCTCGTACACTTTGTCGTACTGTCTATGGCACTCGTTAGACCCAATATTGGGTACGTGGCCCAGGCTCGTCATTGGCCCGAGGCTCTGTATACTCGGACCCAAGTTTGGCATTGGCACAAGGTTAGGCTGGTACGTCTGCCGCACTCTATAGTCTATGGGCCGCACTTGTATATACTGGTTGCACGGATCTATTGTATGGTCGTAGAAGCGATCGCAGTGAGACATATCATACTTGTCACTCGCCGTTTTTGAAATGAGCGGTCTGATAGAACTATAGTCTGTGGTCGACGACTTGTTTGAGCAACTGTCACTTATTTTACCGTCTAGCGGTATGATGTCAGGATTTTTATCTGTAAGTAAAAGAGTAATATAGTAATAGTTGTAATGAACGTCAAAAGTTGGATAAAATTAAGTTGCAACTTTTACATACAATTTGACTGTCGTTTTGAATATCTTACCTAAACTGTCTACACTTTCGGTTTCTTTTGAACCTGTGAGCGGTATATTTGACGTTTCGTCTTGCTGCCTCTTGTCTTTTTCATTTTTATCTATAACAAACATAGATATTTTAGGAAAATTATACGAAAATAGTTTGTTCTTTAATTAGTAACCAAAAAGTTTGCATGCGGGTTTGAAATTAGGTCTTAGGTATTGTTTAGGTATAATAAAATGAAATAGCTGATAATTGACGGCGTGCGGCGTGGAGATTTCATTGTATCAAGAGAAACATATTCCTATCTTACTTGTATCACTCTTTACTCTTTAAACTTTACTGTTAAAACAGTTGATCTACGACAAGGCCGTGTCTGATTGGGATACAACTGATACAACATTTTATGTAGATTTTGCAGTCAACAGGTTGAAATTCAAATTCGCTCATTCAAACAGCTAGCAATTTTCTCTTTTATTGAACGACGGAACGACGCAATTCAACTAAATGTTTAGATTTATAATTGAATAGTCGACGCCATCGACACGTTTAAAGGCAACTGCAACACTAATTGAGTTTTATATCCTTGACCGCAGCGCTACTTTCGTTATTGCTTTTAATATGGTTTCAACAAATGGTGGTACCATTGATTTTTTCGAATTTATTCTACTTATAGAAATAATAAACATTATTTTGTTATTTATTACCAGTCAATTATAATATAATTGTCAAAAACTATAGAGTTACAAATTAATCTTGTGAATTGGATTTTAAACAAACTTTTCAATTGTTTAAATTCCGATTTATCATTATGATCGTAGAATTAATTGGAATTTTACAAATATTTTGTTACTTTATATGAAATTGATAAACAAAAGCAGTAAGCATAAACGTAATACATGTGATTATGCCACGATCAAGAATATAATTAACGATTCACTTATTTTATTTCGTAAATCTTTTGAACGTCTTGTAAAAGAAATTAAAAATATATAACCATTATGAAATCATAAAAATGGCGACATTTCAATTACTTTCAATTTACTACTGCCATGATGGGTTACTTTGGCAAATTGACATTTAACCAGTTACCTAAGCATCTGCTATGTAACGGTGCGTTCAGCCAGCCAGCGAAATGATACATGAATGTGTGGTTGTAGAGCGTTGTTCGATAAAATAGTCATTGAACAGCTATTTTAAGCAATTAAAATATAAAACAGTAGTATGTATATTAAAAAATTACGTGTTAAAATTGCATCATTGAACTTTAATGCACAGAACCGTAATATAACTGTAAAAATGCTGTTCGAATTTGTAGTGAAAAATTGCATGTATACTTTTACATCTTTCTTGGTAATTAGATAGTTTCTTGGATATTTGTTTAGGTTTTAAATCACAGAACTTTATGCATATTTCATCATAATTTTTGAAGTGACTATAAGTTCTATTGGGCCTCCAGTTACTCACTGTCCTTTTTACTGCAGTACCGACAGCAAAACACTGCCCCTGAGATGGCCGTCAGCGCCGCAACCACCCCCACCGTTGACAGAACTATGATCAACACCGTCGTCAATTCCACCTTCACTGGTACTTGAGCTGGGGAAAGGTACAAGCAGATAGTTCCAAGTTGCCATTTATGCGATCTCGTCAGTAACAAACAAGATAGAATTTTGAGACGGCAGGAAAGGTACCGACTAACAAGGGAATTGACAAGTAAAATGGAACGACAAGTAAAAGATCATACAATAATTTTAGAGTTATCCAGAATAGCATTTAAGTTGTTGAGAAAAAATGTACATACAGTAACACAGTATTGAACTGACAGATTGTTACTCTATTTAATCCTACTTTGTGTAGAGATCAAATACTGCATTTTTCGTAGATATAAGTTATTGTATTTTGTGCAGAGGTCAATTACTGTATTTTCTGCAGTGATCAGTTACTGTATTCTGTGCAGAGATCAATTACTGTATTTTGTGTAGACTTCAAGTACTGTATTTTGTGTGGAGATCAATTACTTTTTGTATAGAGATCAATTAGTTTAATTTGTGTAAAGATTAATTAATGTATTAAATGAATTGATATTTACGTGGTATAATTGTCACCATTTGCTAAAAAATGTGTTTTTGTACAAAATAAATTATGAAGTATTATTCTATGTATTAAATTCTAGTACATACTTTGTTAGTCTGTCCCTTACTTTAGTCTTTTTTTTACTTAGTCTTTTAGATCCCTACACGAAATGAGATCAATTGCTAGATTTTTTTAAGTGTGTGCAGAAACTACATATCCAGACACATAGGTGTTTGCACCCACTGCCACCGGAAGTTAAAACAACTAAGGAATTTTAATACTTAGGGGTAGTACCACACTTATTAAGCTTCGCGTTTAAAGAACATTATTTTAAATTATTACGAAAAGAGTATTTTAAACAGTATACATATATTGAATCAATAAAAAATGATTAACGTAGTGAAAATAGCACGTGGCTTCAGAGAGATTCGCAGAAAATCTAGAACCCTCACAAGAATTATAGATTGCTTTGTTCATTTATGACTTCGTGGAAAGTCACGGCGTGTCACCCAGTAATTTCAATGTTTAACATTCAAATACAGCAATATGAATAGACTCACTTTTATTTGTTGTATGTGTAAGTTTTGTCGAAATTTTGTAGCCTAGCGGTGATGAAAATTGAATTTGGTAAAATTTATATATGTGACAGAATGCATTTTTAAACATATTACGAACCTATTATAATATATATTATACCCTACAGTGAAAAGCCGGCCGCAAAACCAAAGGGGGATTAAGGCGATCATTCAACCCGAAACACCTGAGCTGTATGCAATCAACCAAAACATATTTAAACCAAGCCTCATCTAACCGAAACGCAACCGTATTACTATAGCTCAAGGTGTAATCCCCATCGTGGAATATAAAAAGCGATTTCCGTAGGGACGATGGATGAAATTTCGATCATTCAACTAACAGAAAAGGTCTCTTTGCGATGATTTCATAAATTAAAATATAAATATGTATTTTGTAAATATATTGTTTTTTATACAGTTATTATATTTAAAACATTGTATTATATGTCATACAATACACAGATATACACTACTATAGTACTATATGGCGAATTTTTTAGATAGGTGCGATGGCAAAATCCGGAACTATGAAGTATAGCGAAAGTATTGAAAAGAGTCTCGGGGTCATTGCATCATTAGATTAAAAAAAACAATATTCAAATTCGTCAATTTTAGCAAAAAAACTGTATTGTGATACCATTCGATAGTGTCGTAAATCAGAAACAAATTCTGGATAGCAATGACATATAAGAAACAAAATGAACTTTCATACAACAACAATAACATACAATAGACAGATTCCAAATTCAAATGCAATATTTTGTTTATTTTTAATTGTAACAAACAGTTTTTGAGATTAAGTATATGTGATCTTATATCTTTACTGTTTCTAAAAGCAAGATATTCGTGGAGCTGTGAAAATTACTAAAGTGTGATATTAGAAATAGTAGAAATGTAGTTAACAGGTAAAATACTTCTTATTTGCACATTGCCAGTGTCTGCGCAAGTGCCAATTTTGTACACACTATCTGTGTGGAGCGTACATTTCGAATTTACTTTCACAGCACATATTATGCAAGTCATATGTAGCAACATTACCTGTATGCCGCTGCGGGTATTTCAACAAACTAGACGTCAAGGTTAGCGGCTCGCTGGCGCCTTTCTTGTTGAACGCCCGCACCGACACCGCCAGCGAGACGCTTGATAACAGCCCTGACACTTCGAACTCCGGCACATCGTTGCTGACATTCCTGAGCAGCAGCCCTGTCGCCATGTCGAATACCTGAAGGTAGAGTATCACTATATAGCATAAAACAAAGTCGCTATCCGCCGTCTGTCTGTCGCTATGTATGCTTAGAATTAGATCTTTAAAACAACGCAACGGATTTTGATGCGGTTTTTTAATAGATAGAGTGATTTTTAAGGAAGATTTATATGTATAATACATGCATATAGTAGAGAAACGCTGATAAGTTTAAAGGTTTCTAATGTGATGTCGTAAATAAGCACGTTTTTTTGCGCTTATATTGCAAGAACGCTGGCTGAACACTACGAGATTGACCATAATAATGCACAGTATTGTCCACCTTAAAAAGTTCAACAAAAAGTCTGCGATGGTATATGTCTAGCTCTTAGGGATAACCCACCATAACCATTTTTTATCTTTTACTAAAAATGGTTATTTACGAAGTGATTTTAAACATACAGTATTAATCCTAAACATGTTTGTATTGTCTAATGACAAAAAAGCTGTGAACGTTGTGTATGGGTCATTTTGTAGTAGGTATATTTTCATAAGCATTGCACCCGTGCGAAGCCGGGGCGGGTCGCTAGTCATGTTACTAATGCCTAGAGCAGGTGCTACTATAAATCGATACAATGAATTGAAATGAAGAATAATAAAAAAAATTGACGATGAAGTTAATAGTTCAAACTCTTGCGACAAATCATTACGATGTAACAGCACAGCTTAAACAAGTAGAATATCCACCTAATGGTAAGCGGTTACAGTTTTCTATAATACATTTGGTTGCTGTAAGATTCGCAGCAAATCTAGTTAATCGTAAATAAGACGAAGGTAACCAGCGACTCTGGTTTAGTATCCCTCCAGTATAGAAAATGTGTAGTCTGTGACTTGCTTAACAAGTGGGTTGGGATAATTTAGAGTACTAACGTCACGCGCTTATTCAAGTATCAACTTATTTCCAAGTTACTGTACTTATGTATAAGGTGGTAGAGACGTCAGGTCGTTGCAATTTGATGTTTAACGGGCGTTGTCATCCATGAAGATGTCAATTATTTTGGAGCAATGTATTTAATTGAAGGTACCGTTAGAGCCGAGGCGCTGTAGGGGTGCGACATTTATCGTTTTTTTTTTCAGTTTATTTATTTATTTAATTATACGTACAAAACAGGTTACAGCCAATTTAAAAAAATCAAAAACAATCTATATCGTACCTAAAAGCTAGATTGAAACTCCAGATATGTACATTCTACTTATTGTATTGTTAGCATGCAGCGAATAACATCCTTTATCTTGGAATAACAAAACTCATGATTGGATTGGATTACCGAGTATCAAAGGATAAACAAAGCAAAACAAAACATAGTTAAAAAAGAAAAATAAATACATACATTATTTACAATTAAACCACAAGTTATCTTAAATTATTTGACAATAAATTCTTAAAACTATAAAAACTATAATGAAAAATATCGCAATCAATACCTGCGTCTGCGCAACCCCTGACGAGCTCATTATACTGGCGACACATTCTAACTAAGGGATTATAATAAGAGATATTGTTCACGAAAACCCAGAGTGAGAATAATTTAAATTTACGAGCACGATGGTAAGTATTAAAACTTAATTGGGATAGAAGATACGGTTCGTTTGTACCTCATCTATAGAAACTGCGAAATGAGCGCTGGGTCTCGAGGCAGGGTTGCAGAGTAGTAACATAAAAGATTTCAAGCCTGACACTAAGTTAATAGTTAATGGTTAATATTACTAGCAGCTAATAGGCCTGATAGATGTGGGTAGACATATCAAGAGCTTTTATTTGTTGTTATAGACAACGACAAGGTACAATGTACAAATGAATTTCACCCAGATAGTTAAACAAATTAAAAGTGTAGTTATGAAAATAGACACTTACTTGCAATAGAAATGCTTGCCGAATCCCGCCGTCATGGCCTGCCGTGCAATTCAGGGTCAAGGAATCATATGTCACGTTCGTTATTTCACACGCTTTCACTGCTGACGGCTTGTCTGAGGACAAATTGTGTTATTTTTTTTTTATAACGAACATGCTCGTTGTTTCAAGTCATATGGTCGTATTATTTACATGTAAGTAAACTAGAGCTTCGTTTATGGGTAAACGTATGAAACAAAATTCCACATAGTGTAGCTGAATTGTCTTTTCATAAGTTCAAGAAGGTACATGTTGAAAATACGCCAATGAGTAAGGGCTATTACAATGTTTATTTAAATGATACCAATGTTTTAAATTTTGTGCCGAAAGCTCCCGCCCCAAGCGATCCTGTGTTACTAAAAATGTCCTTGAAATTCCTAAGTCCAATTCCGTATTTTTTCAAAAATCCTTTTCCGTCCGTGCTGCCAAGCTGTGGAATAGTTTGCCCGCTTCCATTCGTGAGAGACCATCCCTTAAATCTTTCAAACGTCTTCTGAAAGAGTTCCATCTGTCTAATTAATTGTATTATATTATATAATTATTATATATATGTGTATATATATATGTGTGTGTGTATATATTTATTTATGTGTAAGTATGTATATCTATATATATGCTTAATGATGTGTACATTTGAATAGGTTTTAAACACTTAATTACCACTGCAATTTTAACGTCTCGCACCACTACTTGGGTTGGCTGGAAGAGATCGCTTTTAGAGATAAGTCCGCCCTTGTACACTATAAATAACTATAATTTTCCAATCTATGTTGTACAATAAAGTATTATATGCTTGGTGTTGATTTGAAGACAATAGTGTAAATATCTGTTTTCTCGTATAAATTGTAAATACATATGTACCTTGTATGGTAACGACATAATATTGTAAATCTTGTTATCATTTTCATAAAGCTGATAAGTTTCGTGCCCCCATTCTTCTTAAAAATACATCGTGAAACGGTGGTAGTAAAAAAATTTTTGACGATTCAAAATTTGAATAAAGTTAATTTTGAGTAATACATAATAATAGAGCTAAAGTAGTAAGGAAGTTAGCGAAATACGCGCTCACACTCACAAATTTAATCTTTTATCTCATTTAATTTCTCAAAAAGAATCAACAATTTACGTGTATGAGAAAATGTACAAAATAATACAATATAAAATAGACGACCTGCAGAAAACAAATTAAAATTTATTTAGATGTGTGTTGTGGAAAAATCGGTTTCACTCGGTTAAGCGTTGCACGTTGCCCTAGCGAGATTGGAAGTGAAGCAAATACAGTATAATTACAAAATTACAAACTAAGGTAAATTGTATTTTTTTTCTATGTATTATAAATCTGTATTATATTATTATACATATATATAATATATAAACACACACACACACGCATACATACAGATATACACAAATATAAATGTGTATGCATTATGCAATTGTAACTTATGGGATGCAATGCAACATGAGATACGAATGATGCAGAGAAATTACTGTAATATATTAATATGTAGGTACCTATCCAATTTATATAGTAATTCATATTTTTTTGATTCGAGTTGATATCCTTTCACGTAAATATGCTTCTAAATATTGTATTAAGTAAGTTTAAAATCGAATGCTTATGATGTTTACACTGCAGAATATATTTATGATTGCAGCCTTTAGTTTGCATACGTGTAGATAAACACCATTATTTTATTACGCTGTACCAATCATTTAAATTATCGCTTGAGTTTTTGGGAAGAGTTTTCTTTCAGAGATAAGCTTCTGTATATTCGCCAACTTTGTAATGCAGTTTATGAATGTTATTATATCGAGGTTTTTTGAGGTGAGGGGCGATAAAATACAAAGACCGTGTGTTGTTTACGGTCACGTTCAGACCAGAAAATGGATAGAAAGCAACGCACGCTGGATACGCAATGCATAGCCCTTCTTAGTTCATAAGTGTCATCGGCGAGACATATTAGATTAGCGTAGAAGCTATACTAAATGCACCTTAGATTTCAGAGGAGAAGATCCAATACTATACATAGTATTTTGCCCCAATCTCTATGGTTGGATGCTTCAATCTGCACAGTCATATAGATTTTCCCTTTTTCTTAGATAATCCCTAATTATAGTGCGGTAGGCAGAGCAGCACATGGTGGAATACGACTGGCTCTTTACTGCATTTGTGGGAGAGACTGTAAAACCGTTATGTATGTTGAAACACGTTATAATGAAAAATGATCTGTACTGTAGACGCCACAATTCATCTTTTTATGGTCAGTTACTCAATCCACAGTGTGTTTTCTCATATTATTTTTTATCCCCATGTTAATGTGTACATAGAATAGAATACCAATGCTACACATAATACCCACAGAACACAGAAAGAGTGTTTTTTAGTTTACGAACTATCATTTTTTTTCTTCTCGAATTTAATCAAGTAAAATGATTCATGATATACAGGTGTTGCTGACCTCTTGCAACCATAGTTTTAAGGTCTTGCGCCTTTCAATGTGTATTTCAAATTGCCAACTTATTAATGTTGTGCCGTAAAGTTAGTATTTTTTGTCCAGTTTTAAATATTACATTATCTAAACTTAAATACAGTCTGTTTTATCGTTTATTCAACCTTTAGTGCACTTCAACAGGTATACAAAGCTTTTATACTGAAAATCATTATTTTGTTGAAAGTGTTAAGGATAGATAGGGTTTATAGCTCTGTATTGTGTGTCTGTTTTCTTGATCCCATTACATACAGTCCTGCTTAACATTAATCGAACATTTTCGACGGCGCTGCTAATGATCCACTCCGCGCTACTTCGGCGCCAAAGCCGTTAGCCCAGCAATAAATCGCTATCAATTCATAAATCGTAAGCTGGATCCTAAATCATATTTCGTCACACGAGACATTTGATATGGACAATGGCAACTGGCGCAGCTCCAACACTTTTATGGCGTCAGCAGTAAACTTGAGCAACAAACTGACCATAATTCCGGTGAGATAAGAAATCGAACTACCGCTAGATGACATATGGAAACAGAACCTTCTAGTTTAAGGATCACATTCACTATGTTGGATTATAGAGGCGTAAAACAGCCTCGTTATTGTATTACATATTACTATAAATAATATTGAGAAAGATTAGATTTGTATTTGTGACATTGTATTTTAAAAAAACACCGGTAGCACTCCGGGAGTGCCGGCAGAAGTGAAAACTTCAATATTAACGTTGTGTTTAATTATAAGTACAAAAGTACTATCATTTATGAGGTAGAATACAATGTTTATTTATTGCGCTATCGTACACAAATATGACAGACATTCGCGCAAGCGCCCTCTGCCACCAAAACGGAGCAGCACACTCAGGCACGGTAGAAAGAGTGGGAGATACTAGTTCCTCTCCCTTCCCCTCGATCTTACGCTTTTTCGATCAGCATCAGGTGACCCTGACGCGAGTTTGGAAGTTTTTACCCATACAAAAAGTGCTCAGAGCCGCCTAAAGAAGTTTTCACTTCAAAAAATTCATAATAAATATATAAGAGAAAATCAACCTACATCTCTTACTTTGTAAAGCTATAATGGACTTTGTTCACTGTTAATAACAACGAATCATTATCTATATTTACAGATTTTTTGAAAGTCAAGAATAAAACAAACTTACTTTGTGTTTGTGTCATTGCGTTTTATTTAAAAATAAAGCATGTAGTAAAATCTAAATTTATAGTGTAATTTTAGTGTTTCCACAGATTTGTGGCGAGGCAAAAGCTAGTATAAATTGCGTTTGTATAATTAAAGACAATACTATTGTTCACCTTTCGAGCATGACCACTGTGGATTTTTGGATACATAGATCGACGTAATGTGCACTCCCCTTAACTAATCTACTTATCAGTAGCGTAGTCTATAGAAAAGCAGTCACGCTCAACACACATATACACTGAAATATTATTTATTTCCCGATATTCGTGTGGAACTGATATCATTTGGAATTTAAGATGTACGCCTAATAACGAGCTTTTTCAACGTAAGCCGCGTTTCTAGTATTTCTTAGGAGTATCGTATTTTTGCTATTCTATTTTCGTATCGTTGAAAGAATAGATTTCGTTCTTTGTATGATTGTATATTTCTTTATTTAAGGTTTTCCGTTACATTATCTCTACTAATATTATATCCGCGAAAGTTTATATGGATGAATGTTTGTTACTCTTTCACGTAAAAACTACTGAATATATTTTGAATACTGAATATGTTTACAAAAAAAAGGACTAAGCGAAAACAGACATTTAATTAAGAAAAAGGAAGATTAAAGTACTAAAAATGCACTTTAAATTAGAACGTTATATAAGAAGTAGTATATATAAATCTAGTTTATTTTTTAAAGTAAACAATCGTCTTTTACTATATACAATACTATTTTATTTCATCTGGAGGCGAAGAGAAAATCCGTAACGATCGTAGACAAGCTACAATTACTTTGTAGTACATACGTACTCGTTGCTGGCTCAGAGTACATACGAGTCGAATGTAATCTGAGACAGCAGTATGCTACGAAATGTAGCAGCTACACGTTTGATGCCTAGATCACTATATTTGGGGAACACTCAGTACCAGAAATTTAAATACTCGTAATAACACTAAGCACAGTAGAAGTCGATTGTACATATGAGCTTGTTGTAGCTCAGGTGACTTCCGCTACCAGTGTGCTCTCAGCATTTTATTCGCTCTTTAGCTGCTCCCGAAAATTGTGTGTCTCTTTGCGGAACTATATATTTTTTTTTTTAATTCTATATATAATTAGAGTACCGTTTTTATTGAGAAATATTGTATAACCAATATTATACCTGTGCTTATTACTTTTGAAGACACATTAATATGTTTGCGGTGTTGTCGCGGATTACTCAAAAACGCTCCATACAAAAACACTGCAATCGTGACGTCAGTAAACTCTCCTAATTTGTATAACTTGATTTGAGCTTATAAACAAAATTGCCACTAACTTTGTTATTTGTACGTTTATATATATAATTTGTATATTAAAAAAAGTTAAGTAAAGAGATAAAGCTAGAAATATATTCGTTTCATTAGAATTATGAAAAAAATAATTAGAAATCTATAAACAATATTAATAAAAAATTAAAATGAAATTTCTATATTGACATACGTTCATGAGATAGGAATTGGTCAACTTTGATAATTATATAATAAAAATAGCCATATTTAGTTGTAGTCATCTAATATAAGATGCAATGTTTTTATTATAATAAAAACATTGCATCTTATATCCGCGAATATTTTACATTTAATACGGCCTAATTCGGTTTGCATAATATTTTCGGGGGTACTTAAAAGTACAGTAATAATATGTATGTATATGTGGAAGTTGGAGTGAGTTAGCGATATGCATTTTTAACATTTTGGTTTTGGACTAATTAGTAAGATTTCTATGGTGTTGTTCTGACTCGTACAAGTAATTTAAAGCACCACCAACCTGCAGGCAGTATGTGGAACAGGCACGGCTTGGTCTGGCGGCCCACGGAGTTGGCGCCGGAGCACTGCACCCAGCCGTAGTCTGACGATGTGTTTACCATATACGTGAACACCCCTAATACAACAGACAAAGAATAAAGAATGAGATATTGGTTAGAATCTTAAAACAGAAGCTTAATTAAGAATCCGTATTAGCCAGCGAGGAATAAAACTAACCAATCGATTATGCGTTTGTGTGTGTGCCACAAGAGGGATGATGTCGTTGATAGGTTTTGTACAGTATTACTAGTATACATTACATATAGCCTAGACTAGACTTACCATATTATTTAATAATACAATCTATTACCAATAGAATTGTTAAAACAATTGTCAAGATAGCCAAAATCAATCAATTGTTGTTCATTTGGATTCTATTTCCAAAGAGGTGCTACTATCAGACTACGAAACATGTTAAAATTAATATTAATTGGAATAAGATTTTAAACGTATCATTTTTGATATTACGTACCTCATAATTTTCAAATACATCATTGGAACGGATAGGGAAAAATGTGAAAACCGAGTGGAAAGCAGCCTGGATGATTCAAAGTCAAAAATGAGGGAGTAATGACAACGTCAAACCTACCTCCTCTTATTTATATCAGAAAATTCGAGAACCTTGTATCATATAGCTTACACATGCGTTTAAAATTAAGCAGTCACTTTCAATTTTTATTTCGAGTTGTTATTGAGTATACCTACAAGTTTTATCGTGGATGATGCTATGGATCTTTACTATTATTAGGAACTTTTGAATTAGGAAATGAGAAAATTTTGAAAAGTTTTATTTTCATGCGTACCATAGATAATACCTAAAAATATGTGTATCTACCGCAGAGTACAAGTTTATGCTTTGACTTTAAAACCACTCATTACTTCCAAGTATATTAATACTACTCAGTTCTGCGCTAGCATTAGCACTTTTCTGTCATCGGCTCATCTTCTGGGAGGCCTACCCATGCTGCCATATCAGGTATATGATGCCTACCCAATATAGGTTGCCACATATATAATTTTTGACAACACGCAATTCTCACACACTTTGGATCACTACGGCAGATGAGTCTGCCCAGTTGATATTACATATAGATTCAAGCAAAATTTCAAACAACTTCTTCTCCAAACAAAAAAATCCAATAATGAAAACCTGACGAATATTTGCGAGTTATCACTTATTTTTGCTCGTCAGTACCCATATTTACATGTCGCGAACAGCGCACTCATTTGATAAATTCCTGTCACGCGAATCAGGAAATGTGGAACGTGATCCCGGCGGGAAATGATGCTGATGGACGTAGCGCGGTTATAATATGCTTCTTTTAATGGTACATGACAAATGCTAGGGTTGAGTTTGGTTTGCGACATTACTAAAATAAGTCGTAATAAACAAAATTATGAATTAATATAATTAATAATGAAATACAAAGTCCGCAACTATCTAATCAAGTTGATATTCCTAATTTCATATACATTCAACATTTTATAAATACTTCTGATTGATCTTTAATTTAGGTTAAACAAACTTGATTAAATTATTCTTAACCAAGCAATTTTCATGATTGTCGATATATGGATGCCTAAAGCTAGCTGCAATACGATAATGTCATTTGGAGAGAGTGTACATAGTGAAAATAGCATACTTCAGGTAAATGAAACTTCTTTGATAGAAAACAAAACTTTATTCAATGATTATAAAAATCATACTTATTAATAGCAAGATGAAGACATCGATGTGAGATTTCCGCCCGAGCCGATAGGTTACTGTCACATTGAGTGTATTGGAAACCTATACACAGATTGATACCTACATGTAACATAAAATCATCCGCGTCACCTACAGTCCGCTGTGATGTTTCAGAAGAACAGAGCATATGACTTCAACTGCACTTTTGGAGCGTGAGCTAGGTTATCAAGAGATATTTAAAAACAACGGATTTCACGTGACAGACGGAAGCAATCGACAAGTAGAAGCAAGCTTCCAGAGACAAGCAAGCATCCAGCTTATATACGCTATGTCAATGGAGTAACAGACAAAATCGAGACAGTGTTGAGAACCTATTGCATATCTACTGTGTAAACCGAAGAATGTATTGCTACTACAAAAGAAAGAAACAAAATTGATTGCAGTCGTGGTAATTCTTATATAAGCTAAACGAAGAGTTCTATAGTTGATAGGGTCGAGGAATATATCGCAGCTGAAGAATCGGCAAACCAGAAAATCGGCTATTGCGGGACATCCCCTCGAAGAAGGCACTAACTAGCGGATAGAATTGCACCGTACACAAATCCTCTACACAGATCGCCAGTTTTTATCAAAAACAGTTGAGATTGAAAAATATCCAAACAGTTTCAATCGGGAAGATGATTAGAGATTATGAACTGCATGAAATCTAGTAAACAAACACAAATTTGATTTGCTCGTTTACGTCTCGATCGGCTCATTGGTCTGTTTACGAAATTCGGACACTGAGTCATCACGGAGACTTGAAATTGCAGCTCCAGTCCAACTGTGACTTGGGCTGGTGCAACCTCGTTGAAGCGTCAGGCAATAAAATTGGTATTCCATGTTCACTTCAGTTATATATTTATATTGACAATGTTGGAAAGTTGATATTGAAAGTGTTCTGAAAAGCCATAATTTTAACCCGGTACGGATTTAAAATTCATAGTTGACAGTGAAACATTGATGAATAATTCCATATTCGAACCTTCGCTGCAAGATAGGTGTCAAACAATAATTAATTGGTGAATCTCTTACTGTTCGAGCTTTATTAACTAAAAATTGTTGATTAATCGCAATAATGTATAAGTTATAAATTCAGAGAAATGTGTACACTTTGATTAAGGCGTACAGCTGGTGTCTGAGGAAAAATCTCTAATTGAATATGGTAAGCAATTTTATATGCTCATTAAGTAAACACAAATCTAAATATGAATCTTATCAAACTTACCCGGAGGGCTTTGAGATGTGGATGTAGACGTGGTCAGCTCGTGCTTTGTGTGCGCGGAACTGTTGAACCACCAGTGATAGACCATTGATTCCTGAGAACAAACAAAATCATCATAATTAGAAGCTGATAGAACTAATATCGCATATTATACGGTTCCGTCTTATATGAAAATCCCGGAAACTGACTAGGAGATCTCCAATGTAAAAACCGTATTGCTGTATAAAGGTCAAACGTGGAAGGTCACCAAAGATTTTGGGTATGCTCCAAATTCCGAGAACCGCTATTTATGTTATATTCTAGCCCAAAAACCCTAATGAAATGTTGCGGTGCAACTTCGATCGACTAGTACATCATTGCCGCAAGTTGAACTGGATCAATAACAAGCTCAGTGGGAAACCCCGGTCATACGAGTATCCTCTAGACTGAAACCCTCAAAGAAAGCGGACACGTGATCGCCTTAAACAATCTTGAAAGCGAAAGATCATTGCAGAGGCGTGGTCTATCGCAAAACGTGAAGTGCAATTAAGCACGGAGCTGAAGACCAAACGGAATGGCGAAGCACTGTGGATGCCTCATATAGGGACCATAGGATTTTGTATCCGCACAAATTCACTAACACTGCTATAAAAAGCTCTAGCAAACTAATTACGTGCAGAAATTACAACGTAACGTTATTTGGTTGCCCACGATTTATGAAGGCCCATTTGAAATGGTATCATTATAGTAGCAACCATAGATTTATTATATACTACGGTAGTATAATAAATCTATGGTCGCGACAGTCAAATAGACTGGCTGGAACATGGTATCTGCAATGTCTATAATATTAGTCCTCTGTATTTTTATTGGCTTGTAATACATGGATTATACATTCTTTACAGTTTTATTTAATGTTGGCAAAAGCTGTTAGTGCTAACACGTTTTCATTTATGGATGTAGGATTGTAATAATAGATAATAATTAATAAATAATAGATTTAATAATTAAGTTTTAGTGTTAAAATATATAATTATGTGCGATATGGAATTATTATGTCGTAGAGGAAGAAGCTTAATTGTCTTTAAATGTTATGATTAGAGATCGGATAATCGGATGCATATTTACCTAAAGTTAGTTTAAGACAAAGTATGGAAACGGCTTTTTATTGTTTTGTTAAATACAATTTTTCACCATTTCTGTTTTTTTATTCAATTATTTAATTGATTATTGTTTTAGTCAAACTAGCTCACTACTTTCGTATAACACTCTTCATGTAATAAATCGTACATTCATAAATCGCACGGGGAACTGAAACTAAACTTCATGTAAATACGTATGCATAGTTGTATAAATGAACCCGGAGTCTCGGTCTTTTGAAAATAAATACCACGTGCTAATTTAGTAATTTTCAAACAATATCACTACGTTAAATTTGCAGTCCCGTATTTTCCCGGGATTTTTATTTAACAAAATGTATTTTGAAAAGCCGCTTCCATAATTTGTGAGCCAAAAATCCGATCTCTAGTTATGATAAACTTATAAAGTGTTATATTTCTTATTAAAGTTAATTTATTTTTAAATTTTTAGTTTATTTCATTAACATATAATCTTGTTTAAGCTTGTTTTTAAAAAAGCTTTTTTTCCTGTTTTTTTTACAATAGTCATTTTACATGTTAATGAAACTGTCAAATGGAATTCAATTCGCCACATAAAATAGTTAATGTAGGTACCCTATATGAATAGAATAAGCGACTACTCAGTCATAATAATAATTAACCAAACATTGTTATCATTTATTTAATCGTTGTATTTGTAGTGGTCTTTTTCATAAGACATGTGATTTGATTTTATCAAAAGACAGATCAGAAACACTTTGTGGAATTATATTGTAAAAAGCAACACATTTCCCCATATATGAACATCTAGTTTACTGAAGCGTTGGAATGGTAACATTATTTTTATATTTAATCTATAATTCCGTGAACTTGTATGTATATAAAATTAATAATTTATATACAATTATTTCGTATATATTTTTTTTAAATAAATATATATTAATTTCCTTAAATTATTTCTGTGTCAAATTATAAACAAGGGGAATTACTCTTTTATGGAATACACAAATACTTTCAATATTTGCAGTCTCAGATCTCCGTAATATATATATGTATAAGCGTAAGCGTGGGTGGGACATTCCCCGTAAGTCATACTTGCTAAACTACCTCCAAGACATTCCAGGGACTTGCCTTTTCATAAGTTCAAGGTACATGTTAAAAAGACGCTAATGAGTAAGGGCTATTACAAAGTCAATGAATATTTAAATGATGCCAATGATTGATGTTGATTTGAAGATATTACATTCTAAATTGTATATATTAGTTTTCCAGTATAAAATGTAAACATATATGTACATTGTATGATAACAACATAATTTTATTGTAAATATTGTTATTACTCTTGATAAAGCTGATAAGTTTCTTGCGCCCATTTTTCTTATCAGCTAAAAAATACGTCCTGAATGGTAGGGGAAAAAAGATTGGACGATTCAAAAGAGCTTTCTATAAAGTCTTATTTGAATACAGTTAATTTTGATTTTGATTTTGACTGCATAATCCAAATTCTGACCATCCCAAGACGACTCTGCCAGCTACGAGCTCACAGACTTAAAGGGTGTCTTAGAAGGGGGCTATATTTGCCGCCTTAGAGAGCCACTCTAGGACGTAGGGTTGTCGGGGAAGACCTGTCTTCTACCACCCGTCCGTCTGCGTCAAAGGAGAGCGTATAGGGATAGATTTTCCGCTCCCTTTCCACTGCCTGTAAGATTATTTCCTCACAAGATACTCAGTATAGCATTCCCTTCACCAGCTTCGCATCACATCACATTTATTATGACTCAATATATGCCTATTTTATTAACGATATAAACCGAGATTATTTAAATTTCTCATATATTTACTACGAATGTAGGGTTTAATTTAAATTAACATCAGTTCAAAACTAAGCCGAGCTCAGCAAGTCTTTACCCACACTTTGTTATGCAGCTATATGCCTTTATTTAATTTAAGCGACCGTAATTTAGACAAAGAATCATCTGGATTTGTTCGAGCAAATTCTTCTGATTCGACGTATTCATTATGTATTCGGTTTTATGTTAATATTTAATTTACAGTGAAATGAAATAAAATATTGTGACGATGGCGGGCGAACAGGCGAACTCGTGCGTTAGTTGAAGCTATCACAGGAGAGGAGTTACCAGTATCGTTTTAATATACCAATTAACACAAATAATTATGGTTAGTTTCGAGAAAACAAACAATAAAAGGGAATTATTTAACATTGAATGGAAAAAGAAAAATTATTTAATTTCTCTCTCTCTTAAACCCCAATGCTGGTTATACCTACAAACGCAAAATACAATGTTAAGCTAATATTATACAGATCTTTTTTGGAGGTAAGGACATAGTATACACTGCAGTGTATAAATTTATATCTGCACTGCATAATGTCTCTCTTTTTGGTTTTCTGCGGACTCTTTGGTCCGCACTCTTTTTTGTTTGTGTCGGTGTTTTTACATTTCCTTATACTCGTATATTATTTATTCTACAAGTAACATATCATTTGTCGATCAGAAGAAAGGTGTTGTTCTCCGTTTTGTGGGGACAGATGGTCTTGTCCCCCACAGCCGTAGCCCCATCTATATTATAGATAATAGATAGGGTATTCGTAATATTCAGTCGATATAACAGCAGCCTAAAGCCCGGTGTGGTAGATGCTCTTCAACAGGCGATTTCAAGATTCCCTTAGACCGAGGGTGCCGTCAGCTAATAGGCCTCTGTTTTGACTGTGCTCAGAGGACCGAGTAGGATTCGGAGAGACGATAATCTGCCACAGCCATCTTTTCATTTGTCTCGGGCGGCGAGATTGTGGGGCAGATGAGTCACATAAGCAAACACAAAGGTAGGTATTGGTAACTCGTTTACTATCCAACGCAATAAAAATATTAGTTTTTTAATTAAGTTTTTCTTAACTAACTGTGTTACTCTATCTATCTGTCTTTCTATTATAATTTTTTTATAATTCTTTCCAGAGCAAAATTTGACATCCATTTCCGAATCAATACTCATCATGTTATTCGTCTGAAATTTTGCAGACGCTCATCATTCAAGTGACAATTTCAATTAAATCAACTTGTGGTTAAAATAGACGTGATATACTTTAATTTTTTTATTGACGAAGTGTATACATACACACACATATATATAGTAGTAGACACTTCAAAAAACACCAAATATCCAGTTCCACTCGAATAGTCTGCTGATCCGTCAAGGACGATCTTGAGGTGTCGTTTGACAAATCCACAGTGATTGTTTGTGCAAGGCGTTTTCACCTTTTCCAAACGTTAAGTTGACTTGGTCAACGTTACTTTGTAAAAAGGAAATTAAATTAATTAAATAGTTTCGTTATGACTATTTTGATCAAGAAAGTAGATGTATTAAATATGTCTACAAAAAAATCTAGAACTATACTTTAAACTTATAACAGTAAGATTTTAATTTTAAAAACGATGAGAGTTTAATAGTTGGTTAAACAATATTTCGAAAAAGATTGCTACTTTAGGGGGTTGATCGCAACAGTAAGTTAACAACATAAACAAAGTTACTTCCATATGCGCAGTAACTAGCCGCTTTTGCCAACTGACCCGAATGCGCACTCGTCTGAATTATTGACTAAATATTGTAATGTACAGACTTAGTCGGACGAGAAATTGGTTAATATATTATAGCTTAAGTAGGGTGACCACCTTATGCGTTTGTTACATAAATAAAAGGTAACAAAGGACATAAAAATATCAATCTTTATTACAGCCCATATTTGTCGGCTTGGAAGAAGACTGTCATAACTCAAAATACACAAACTTTCAGGGGAAGCATGTAAACATTTTACTGGTTAAAATGTACTTAGATCTCAATCTCATATTAGAAACCATATTCTTTACAGGTGGCTTTATTATTATATAGACATTTATTATAATTATAGACAATTAAAGTTGTTTCATTGCGAAAACATAACAATGTATTTTTTTGAGTTATGACAGTCTTCTTCCAAGCCGACGATATCAATGAGTGATATATAAAAATTCAACAAACTGGAAACCGTTTCATAAACACACTCTTGAAACAAATCAAATCTTTACTGCAGATTTGGCCTAGGTTATACAATTGTTGCTTATTATTATTAATTTTTGTTATAACTTTTTAAACTAGTAAGTTATTGTGTGTATACGATGATTTTGAGACAATTCTTATGTCGCTCGTAATAGCGGTTGTTTTCCTAGTGTAAACGTAAATTAACTAACTAATAAAGTTAGACTACATGTCAACGACATTGTGTTACAGCACTTTTATCACTCGTAGTAGTAAACCATGACATGTTGTTGACTGTATATATATTTTGCCATTACAGAACATAAGCTTTCAGAGATCTACTATCAATTCTGGAGCTATACACTAAAGATCAGAAAGATGAAATACTTTAATCAATACAATTCATTTATTAATTTTTTATTACGCTTTAAATTGAAAATAGAAATTAAGAAATGACGAGATAATCCCAGATTTTTCAGACGTCTGGCAACACTACAATAGTTTCTACTGCCTGCGATACGGGGTAGCAATCTGATTTTGATACATTGGTTGGCTTACGATATGTTGCTGGGTTTTATGATAAACCAAACATATGATGCTGAACTATGTTAACGGAAGGCTTAATGTTAATCTACAGAATTTGTAAGAGAATTTACCTCAATTATAGATTGGAATTTAAAGTGGTCAATTAAACTGCGTCGGCCCTCGGCAAATAGGCAATGCAGATTGTTCGGCGTCGGGGTCATAATTTTAAAACGGTTAGTGGGTATATGCGGGAACCAATATAGTTGTTCTGACCCCAATATGGTAATTTACCGTTTTGAGTAAATTTACATGTTATATGTGGGAATCAACCATTTATATATTGTTCTGATGTGATCAACGAGTGGTGTAAAACGTACAGCAGGATTTTCAGGATTGTCTCTCCTTCTACATACGGACACGTTGCTGGATGAGATCTAATATTTTTAGAAGGACTTGAGCGTAAGCCAGCATGATCACTCACCATCGCACGATTCTCATGTTTATAACTACCTACATTTTTGTGATATATGGCAAGAAATAACGTAAACTTAATAACTATTACAAATAAGTTGATATTTTATCTTCTCGACACTAAATCCTTAATTAAGTTGATGAGTATACACATATGTAATAGATATATGATACCATGTAATAGGTACTTTGTTAACTATGCATACAAAATCTTGTAGTATGCTATTTGATTCCTAGTAGAGGCAGACGCCTCAAAACACGAAATTATCACTGTATCAAATCATCACAGTGGCCCTTTAAGGTATTGCAGCACACACACACACCCACACGTTTAATTCTGTGTGTAAATGCGGAAAGAATTTGTACGCACTATACAAAAATATAATTTAGATTAATAATTAGCTTCATATTTCACGTTACCTTTGGGTTGGCGTCCAAATCGCATTCGATGTCAATGAGTTCGCCTCTTGCTGCCCTTAGAACGGCTGGCTGTGTAGTTTTGCATGTCGGTGAATCTGCATACAAAAAATAATCCTTGACTACACGCCTGTATATACGTTGGGAATCAAATAATGTATGATCAACATTTGAAAGTTTGAATCACAGGGTTGAGGGTTACAGTCGACGCCAATCTCAAGGCTGACAACTTTTTGCTTGAGATACTTTAACGATACCATCTGCTCTCGTATCTTCTATATCTCTACCTCTATTTCGTATCTTCATCTTTTCGTATCTCTCTATCAAGATAGTCTCATAATAATAACAACAGGAATAATAATGATAATTAGAATAACCAATAGAGACTCAATGTTCAATAACGTTTTGGCAACTTTAGTAGCGTGCTACCACAATCCTTTCGTTAAGACTTAAAATGATAGCGGACTATATAGGCTTGTTCTAATCTAAGACAATATTAATCCAATAATTTACTATACTCACATTTGACGTCAAGTATCAGCTTGTCGCTGGACCCCTCTCCCAAGCCGTTTCTTGCCGAGCAGACATATGCCCCCGCTGCCCTCCGCGAAACGCGTTGCAGGACCAGACTTTGATTGGCCAGAAGTACTCCGCTGCCAGGCTTTACCACAATACCCTGATGATTTGGAAATATGTTTCGTTTTTCAATGGGTATCGATGAGTTGAAATAGTAGATTAGTAGAAATAGACGAGGAAACAAATATTATATTTTGTGATATACTACCTATTAACGACAAAGACAAATAATAGAGATAAAAGTTATTTTTACCAGAATTTGCAGACAATAAGTTGTTATTTAGCTAAATTCTATTTTTATATATTTGTGTGTTAAAATTTTACTGCCACTGCTATTCGCACCGTTTTCGTAAAAGTAAACACGACACTTTTCATGGTACTGCTACTGGCAGTACTCGTAGAGCTGTGCAGCGCTCTCCAAAAGATTTGTTCAGCGTAGCTACCAAGACTAATTTTTTTTTCCGTCGATATCAACAGTGCAAATATTTGTATGGAAACTGTACAGCACTGCATAATGGAAACTTGGTGAGTTAAAGTTGTTCTGATTTTACGTAATAAATTGACATACTATACATTAAATACCTATCGAAAATTACGAACGAACTCATGATAGATAGCATACTCGCGTAAATTGCAGGTTTTTCTTATGGTACGTTTACACGCTTGCCAAGCCTTGGCAAGCCCCGACAATCACAAGCGTGTAAAGAGGGCGCTTGGCTTGACTTGCGTGAGCTTGTGGGCACTTGTTTCCGATTCAGTCGAGTGTCGGTTTTTTGACGCAGATCAAAGGGCGTTTGCGGCAAGCGCTTGCGGCGTATTTAGAAGTTGGTATGCCTACGAAATCATGGAGTCATTCTTACTGCAAGTATATACTTGTATTGAATGGTTAAACACCGAAACTGTAAGTCAAAAGTCATTTATTCTAAATAAAAAAAATCGTTACTTATTATAAATTTATTCATACATTTTTATCAACTTATCTAATCCTATTAAAATATGAAGTAAATTATTCTCTGACTTCTTTGGCATTCAGCGGAGATCTTCGTGGTATTTGTGGTAACGCTTGCAATGCATTATATCCGTCGTTATCTCTGCGCCATGAACCAGGTGTAACCATATTTCCACTACTGTCATATACGTCTAACGAACCCTGAGGAGTATATCGATTTGAAGAACTTTTACTTGTTCTCAAAAAGTTATGTAGTAATATACAAGTCATGGTAAATTCTGTCACAGTTTGTGGTTCTAAATCGATAGGGACGTCTGTAAATTCTAAAAACTGAGGTTAAAATTCCAAACGTATTTTCAACTACAACTCGGGATCTAGATAAGTTTTGGTTAAATAGCCTTTTTGGTGAGCCTACTTCATGGTTACCAGGGTAGGGCTTCATTACGTGTTGACTCAATGCAAAAGCACCGTCAGCTGAAAACACGTATGGAATATTAATATTCGATCCTGGAAGTGGACATGGTGGTGGAAGAATAGTAAACAATTATTAAAGACGCCACCGTCACTTATTCTTCCTTGACTCCCAATGTCTGCAAATACAAATTTGTATTTGCTATCCACTAACGCCAAAAGGACAATGCTAAAAGTTTTCTTATAATTGAAATACTATGAGTTGGGCTTTCAATGACTACATGCTTGCCATCAAATGACCCTATGCAATGTGGAAATTTGGTCCTGAATCCTTCTTCAATATTAAGCCATCCTTCTGCTGTGGTAGGCATCTGTAAAGAAAGAAACTAAATGAAGTGTGAGTACCTAACAGTATTTATTATTTTTGCAGCAATCACAAGAAATAGAAGAAGTTACAGATCAGACAGAGGATGATTCCCTGATTAGAGACCGCACCAGTACGGCTACCACACCATCCAGACCACCATCTAGATCACCACCCAGACCACCATCCATACAGACAGTTACTAAACGTCGCCGCCTTGCTTCTGAAACGGCTGAAAAGCAAATGGCCGTGGCTTTTGGTCAATTAAATAATGTTGACGTGAAACGTCTTTAAAATCGCGCCGAAACATACGGGTACCAGGTTTAAAAAGTGGACCGTAACGAAAAGGTCTATATCATCGTACCTTAATAATTAAAAAACTATTAGTCTTAGAAAAAAAAAGTGGTGTGAATATTTCACTTATATAGTCAGCTCGCTGTTGTGACATTGAGTTTCTTATTAAAATACTTAAAACACCGTCAATCTTGTTTTTTTTTTATTTCAATCTTTGACTTTAAAAGCGATTCCCTAACATAGACGTTTCACGTTAAAACCAACGACCGTGTGCCCCGGCACAGCCCCACCCGATTTTTTTAAGTCAAAAACAGAATGAAAATAGACCTCCTTATAAAGAAGATGATTGCGATATATATGCTAAATTATTGGCTATAAAGCTGCGTGAACTGCCAACTGATGAACGAAAAATTATGATGTACCAAATAGATGGGTTGTTTATAAACAGAATCAGTCAAAAATCAAATGAGCGTCATACACCATACCCTCAATATTATTCTCGACCGCTGGACCTCAACGGCTGGTTCATATTCACGCCATACACCTCCTCCTCTCTCTCCAAGTCATTCAGAGTCGGCCAACGTCAGTTAATAGCTTTTATTCTGAACCTATACATAACACTCAAAGTTTTTTCCCTCTCCATACACAGAAACCTCTCATTCAGCGCCAAACACAACAGAACATATACCAACTCCAATACCTCCAACTTCACCTACATATTCTACATCAACAGCACCCCTGTCATCTATTCGTATCATATCGGACCAAATCCTCAACCCACCCCCGCGTGACACGAACATTATAAACTTGGCTTTATTGAATACTTTCGAAGATTTTGAGTCGTCAAAATAATACTTATTTAAGTTATTAATTAAGCTGTAAAAAAGTCAGATAACATACATACTTTGAACAGATTTCCTATGATTCAATTAAAACATAAACTTATGTATAACATTGTTTTATTATTTATTCTTACCTTAACAAGATCCTTTAGAATTTCATTAAGAGCTCGGCAAACTTCACGAATGGTTAATGATATCATAGACACAGATACTTTAAACAAGTAGTGAAGGCTTTTGTAAGAATCACCAGATGCTAAAAATCGTATGCACCGCCCCCGTTCTGGAGGTCGGGAGCGTTAGTTCAAGCCGATAGGGTCCCAGGCCTTCCGCCGACCAAAGGCTGTAGGTAGTGTTTAGTTGGTAGGCTGGCCTTCTGTTAGAGTCCAACATAACCATCCGCCGTAGACCGGTTGCGGGTGGTATCCGGTGCGAGGTCGTCCAAGCACCAGGGGGTTGTCATAGCGACCACTGTGGTTGCGCGCCCTCTATGAGTATTCATTACCATCCCCCGTGAGAAAAAAAAGATGCTAAAAATCGTAGCGTAATGGCAAGCGAAATTTGGTCGGTATAGCATCTCTGAAGTCTGTATCTTGCCTGGATATAATTGGTGAAATTTTCTGCAGTAAAAACTCAAAATCAGTATAGCTCATTCGGCAGAAATTATCAAACTCTCCAGAAGGTTCATATAAAAGTTCATTGAATTTCTCTTCTATAAATTGTCTGTAACAAAAAAAATATAGGTACAGTAAATATTGTGGCATAACATAACAACAGATAATGGTTAAACCAAAATAGTAGTTACCTGGTACGATTTCGATGAATCTTTTTCATCCACCATCTTCGTTGTCGTCGAGTTTTTCTTTCTTTTGTTTCACTTTGCTTGCATTTTAAATAAAAGTACGATAAACCAAAAGCAATAGCCGTCACAAGTTCTGTGTCCGACATGCTTGGATCTATCTTGCAGACTGACGCGTTCCCAAGCGTGTAAACTCCTTTCAAACGCCAAACAAGATTTGTGGAGGCTTGGGGCTGTTTGCCTCTTGCGAAGGCTTGGCAAGCGTGTAAACGTACCTTTAGGATTGTCTCATACAATAACATTATTCGTTCTATTGAATCCGGCAAAAATGATGTGAAATTATTTTGTTGAATACACAACAAAAGTAGGTAAAAAAGGGTATTACAACGTTAATGATTTCTTAAATTATGAAAATGGTTGGATTTCATTTTTGATATATAATGGAATGATTCTATATTAAATATATTGTTGTTTTTACTGGATATCAGATGTGTTTATTGGTTTGATATGTATTTGTGTTTGATTATTTTATTTGTATTATGTTTAAAAAAGAGATGAAAAATTTGACCTTAAGATTTTCTTGTCTGTTCTTCTCTGAAGGGCCCTTTCAATTTTCCGAAGAGGTAAGAAGAAGTAAGGAAAAAAGAGTCACATAGTTGCTCTTAAGCTCTTTGTGTCCTTAAATTTTGTATTTGATTGACGTTAATAAGTGCCTGTAAAGGCCTATATTGAATAAACATTATTAAGATTTTGTCACAAAGGCTGGAATTATGTCCATGCCTACCATTAACATATTTTTTTTGTTTTTATTAAACGTCGCCCCACACTAGGATTTTTATCCTGTGTCGCGGATGCACAAAACACCCAGATCGGAACAAATGTTTGTTGGTCATACAAAATATCTGTCCCGTGTGGGAATTGAACCCGCGACCCGTTGCGTAGAAGCCGATTACTTGACCACTGCCCTAAACGTGTCGTCAAACTCAAAAGCGAAATCACTACGAGACCAGAATTGAATGATACAATTTATATATTACTCGATCCTACTCTTATCCTACAGAAGTATTTGGGAAATTATTGCAGGCACGGGCTTATTGTAAATGTAATTATTGTAAAAAATAAATAAAGTATCTGGAGGAAAATCCAATCTTACCCGAGTTTAATTTTCTTTATTCTCTTCTTTAACAATACATTTTAATTGGAAGAGTTGTTTTTAAACATAAACAAACAAGACTACTTATACCATATTGTGTCATTAGAAATTTAGGGAGAGTTAGTTACATGTTATTTCACGTTTTGGCTGTCAAGACTTATTGTCAAATAAAAAATGTATTAAATCCCTCAAATATTTATTACAACCTCGGATAAACATACGACCATTTTACTGAGAAAAAGCAAGGTTATGTTATGAAAGAGCTCGTTAAACTCGAGTCAATAGATCTTTTCAACTCAACTACAACCCTACGATGAACACATCGTGACCTTAAGGGGGATCGTTAAGTGCAAAAAACGCCTCTGCCCTTCCAATCTTAAGGGCCACGTTACGTTAAATTACAAGTGTGGACAGACAAAAGTATTTCCTTGTAACTGGTCAGGGCTGTTCGGAATTGGCCTATTATCCCTATTATACTGCGGGAGTTCCTCCACATTTTCCTCTTATTGACAATATTGTACAGTTTCTGTCGGAAAACCCTTTAGTGTTGTTAGGAGTGGGATACAATGGTTGTTTAGCGCTGGTTTATATTATATTATCTTAAGTACAACTAATCTTGAAATAAAATTAGTTTATTTATGGAAAGTATTACAAAAACAATATATTTACTAATATCTCACCCGGAGTATTTTAGGTTATTAATTTTTGATCGCATCTAGAAGTCTTTAATATTAAAAATTCAAATACATTCCGACTTATACCTAGTATTAAGAATCATCACCATCAATATCGCAGTCATCACAGAACATTGCGAATTGGGTTGACATCATATACACCTTTGAATTTCTACGCAGATGTATGCAAGTTATAACACATACATACATACATATATGTCACGCCTTGTTCCCAATGGGGTAGGCAGAGACCACCTTCCTCCACTTGCTACGATCTTGGCACACTTCTCTTGCATCCTCCACTTTCATGAGCGTCTTCATGCATGCTCGTTGGTTGCATGTTAGTTATTATTACCTAGTTATTAACCTCATGTCTTCTGAATCTGAATTGAATGTGAATATATATAATATGATATATAACATTATATATAATATTCCATTTCCTTAGCAATTCAATACCGAGATCACTACGCCATCGACGCTTCCTCTACTCCACTCCATTAATAACATAATCTATTAAAATCAAAGTAATGTTCATCATTGACGTCCAGACAAATCTAAAAATAGGAAAACGTAAGAGCTATTTAACTTCGTATGTACATATGTACAAGTTAAATGTATAATAATAAAAAGTCAAACTCACGTTGTGTGTGAAATACACGTGCGTGTGCCACGGGTTTGCTCGTACCCTGCAGTCCAGGTAGACATCCGACCCTTCCAGAACCTTGTTCGCATCCAGGTTAGCTCCAAGCTCCAACTTCACAACCGGCAGGTCTGTAGAAATATTAAAGTTAGGTGAAATTGATACCACAATACACTCGGTGACAAAAAAAACCACAACCATTATCACTTTACTGCTTTATTAAAAAAACTACCCACATATTTGTGACTATATTTTATTAAAAAATACGAAAGAAGTGGATTAATAAATTCAAAATATATTTGAGTTGGATGGGACTCGAACATGCGTCTTATATCGCAAATACGCCTTAATCCTACGGCTACGTAGAACTATCCGGTAATCCGTCAATCGAATATTTTATCTGCATTCTTTTCCTTTAATTTTTCCAAACCAAAATAGAGTGTATTCACTATCAATACCCAGGTATCAATGTCCAACGTTCAGATTAATTTTTACAGATTTCTTGAAAATTGGTTAACATTAAAGCTGCAAATATATGGGTTCGAGACATATATAACAGTTTCTTTTAACTGTTTATATTCCTAATTTCTTACTTTCTTTTTTAAACTATGTAATAGGACTGACTATGATTTAAAGTTAATACGTAAACAATTCAAATAGAAAAGATATGAACACGAAAAGAATAGAAAAGATATGACGAATAAATATGAACGCCGGAAATATTAAGGTATTTCAAATTGTCTGTAATGCTAACAGAAATTATGAACATTTCATTTATTCATTATCGTAGTAACCATTACAAAAGTACACATACTTTTAACTTGTGAGACTGTTAATTGTTAATAGAGTATGTTTGTATGAAAATTATACAACTGTTCAACAATATATAACTAATGTTTTTTTTCTAAAACATACGAGGCAAATAACCATAAAAATATATTGTTCATTTGATACTCTCAGCTAGTATGAACGCGATATGATAACTATCAAAATACTTATCGTATCTTCATGTTAGCCGTTAGTAGATTGTGCTTGAAAATAATTAGTTGTTAAATACGAAATCACAGCTTTTCTGTATAACATGTGAACACAATACTTCAAAGACACTCATGAGTAAAGGTTATTATAAAGTAAGTGACTATCTAAATGATCACACTATTTGGGAATAGGGACACTATTCATAGAGCCATGTTTGGTAACAACATTATTTATAATATTGTATTATTTTTATATGTGTATGTAAACATACATATGACTGTAATCGTATTAGGTATGATTGTATCTTATATGATATTGTATTTTTATATTATATTATTATAATTATTAACATTGAAAAGAGAAGATAAAAAATAGACCTTCAGAGTTTCTTGCCTGTTCTTCTCGAGAAGGCTCTTCCAATTTCCGAACAGGTGTCGAGTCAATATATTTTTTTTCCTTATTCGTACGTACGGACAAGGTTTTTGTTTTCTTTAAGCTTTTTTTTTTGTTTTGTTTGTTGACGTCAATAAGTGCCTGTAAAGGTCTATGTTGAATAAAGATTATTTTGATTTGATTTGATTTGAGTGAATGATAAGATATTTCGTGTATAGTCTAAGTAAAATGTAAACTTTTAATACTATATATAAATAAAATAAAGATATATTTTCGCATTATATTCTAACCCAACAATTTGTGATAATTAAAAAATCCTTTAAAACTATTATTTTTTTATCAGAATTTTGTACTTCGCTGGCTTACTATCTGTTGTTTGTTGAAAATTTGTTTTCTTAGTTATTAAATAAAAGTCACGAAAATGTGGTAAAAACAAATTTAAAAAATGTATTATAAACCTCCAACTAAAAGTATGATTTCATAGTTAAAGTCTTATGTTTATTACCTACCCTAATTAATAAGGATACCGTAATGGCGCGTGAATTTCTAATCAAAGGTGAAAAAAGAGTCTCGCTTCTTAGTATTAAACAGGCAAGCCAAATATAGAATCCAAACCCGCATTGAGGCGCTATATTTCAACGAGATATCTCGAGATATCTAAAAGAATATATTGGATGGGATTTGCGAATCTGTTGGATTACAGCCTACGATATTTCTGGGGCTTAAACCAGCCATAAAACAAAAAATCATCTAATATTTTTCATCTAGAGCTTTAAATCTAAAAATTTTTTGGAGTTTCTGAATTTATCCATTAAAACTATTTAATGTTACTGAGTTAAATTAATTTGGACGATGCTTCTGCCTTCTTCTGGTTTAACCGTAATTTTTACTATCTATTGATTCTGTTTGAATTATTTATATTTTTTAAAAATAATTTAAATATGCAATCTATATTGATTATTTGCACGTCGAATGTTCAACTAAATAATTTATACCATATTCTAGCAAATAAATTCATTTCATATAATATTTTTTACAGCTACTCGTATGCATTTTCGAACAAGCATACAGTTCATCTGATTGATGGTTAACCTTGTATACGCTGTAGAAGTGTAAACGGGTTGCGACTCAATGACTGGCCTTATATTAGGATGTGAATAAACTGGGGTGCAACGTCAAACAACCCTCGTGGTGCCCCCTGGGCAACGTTTAGATTCCCAATTGGGTTGGCATGGGATGACCGGGTCCAACCTGGCGGGCCAGTGGCGGAGGGGCGAAGCCCTCTTCTTCTTTAAGAGGGAGTGGTTGTGGAAGGAGGCCCATTTTGGGTCAGAGGATGGCCGGAGATATCCGGCGGCCACCTTCGTGGTTGGGCGTGGCTCGGTGTGGGCGCTAGTCGCCATAAGCCGACGGGGTGCAGCTCTCTTTCGAGATGACGCGCTTGCGCCGAGGCATAGTAAGGGATCGCTTGGGTTTTAAGTGGGTAGGCTCCCCTCTTCTGCTACTGCAGAAGTACTCCCACCGTACGATCTCGTATGAGGCAGCGACGGTTGTGGGGTGGTCCCCCCTTTCGAGATCCTGGTCGCCATGTACGCGGTAAAGTACAACGCGCCAAGGAATGTCAGTCGGGACGATGATGAGGGGAGCCCCCCGGCACCAGCGCACGGAATGCACAACAACGCAACAACGGGCCGAGAGGGCCTGGCGTGCGCAGCTAGAGCGTGGGGGCTGCGTGTTGTTTCGGTGAGTATCTGAGTCGAATAGGACACGATGCCATCATTGCGCATCCGACCTCGACTCGGTCCAGCACACGCTGGCGGAATGCTCCGCTTGGGACTTCGAATGTCGAGTCTTGGTCGAAGAGGTTGGGCAAGATCTGTCTCCGCCAGCGCTGATTGCGGCAATGCTGGCAGATGAGGGGAGGGGAAGTTGGAGGGATGTGGCCTCCTTCTGTGAAGGGTTGATGCTCCAGAAGGAGACCGCCGAGCGGGATCGAGAGATGGCCGATCCTGCTTGAAGGAGGCAGTCTCGGACTAGATAGACTGGCATGCGGCACAGCCGTGGGTCGTGAGTGGGTGGTGGTGGGTGGGCGCGACTAAGCTCGCGCCCATGGAGGCGACCCGGGAGGGCCCTCACCCTCAGATAGCCGAGGGGTGACGTCGTAGGAGGTTGGAGGGGGGAGACTGCAAGATCGATTTCCCCTGGGGAGGGTTCCCCTAGCGTACCCAGGAGAGCGAAGGCCGGTGGTCCTCAGATGCGACATTCGATCTTGAGGGGCCCCTACAACGCCTGAGGACGACAATCGCCGAGGTAAAAAGGCAACCCCCTTCTGGGGACGAGAGTTCCACATAAGCACCGGCTCTCAGGGTATGCAATTCCATTCATTTTCCTCAGCGGAATAAAAAAAAGGGATGTGAATAAACCACTAATACCCTACTACCCGAGTAATTTGTAAATTCATTTCTTAGTATCTTTCGAAGGGTAGGTCATATTAATTGATTAGTTTTAAATATACCTTAACATAAAATCAAATTAACATATTTCAGCTGTTAAACTACTATTTTTTGTTATTGCATTTTGTAGACATCAGTATATAACAATATTTACTTTTTAGCCATAGGTATATAACAGTAATAAAGAATATAACAGTAATTATCTCATACATACAATTACTGTTTTCTATTCAATAAGAAATTAACTTTCAAAATGTTAGAGATCTGTCCGTACAGTCGCATATTACCAAAAATGATGTAATTTCCAGTTTGATGATATTCGTTCGTGAAATAAGAGTATATCCTTGTTTTAAAGTTACATTTAAGTTAACATTAAAGTACTGGAACGTAATCAAGCTTGAGTTTAGATGAAATCATAAACAGTAGAACGGACGAGTCCACCATTCGAGCGACCACCTTTGTTTTTATCTGAAACAATAAACGCAAAACCATTCCCAACTATTGCGCTATTAGAGAACTGAAGGCCATATCTTAAGTCCAAATGGTTCTTGAATAGTTCTTAGCTCTGAAAGTAAGTGCCGCACCACCTACATACCTCCATTAACAGTTATTGTGCGGAAAGTCTGGAACTTTATTCTCCGACAATTCTGAACCTGAAGAAGTTTCTGTTTTAAAATACTGTGGTTCTATTGAGTGTGAATCTAGATTAGATTTTATGTTATCTTGAAAAATAATTCTTGGAGGGAAAGAATTGAATAATCGAATGAAGGAGATCTGGAGGTTCCATAAAGTAAACTTGATGTCGATTAGATATAGAATAGAAGTAGGAAATAATAAGTAGAAATAATAAGTAGGAAGTAATAGAACAGAATAGAAGTAGGTGATATCCCCGTTCTACTGTCAACAAAGTACTAATTTTGTAAGCCAGTAACGGAGGGAATAACTTTGTCTTAATAATGAAAAAATTTACAATGTACATGAATTTTCAATTAGGTTGATCACGTCAGCTTGGTATGGCTTGGTATGGCGTCAACAAAACGCTAGAAAATTTCAAATGTCGAATTTTTTCTTGTGTTGTTTTTGACATTTATCAGTTTTAGCTACACAGCTTATTTGTGCATAATCTGTCAGAGCAGCAAGTTGATGGCCCCATGGATAAAATCTAATTCTAATGTTTTCATTAACATTTACATGGACAACTCAAACCCATGTATGACGTATTCGATGTTATGTCGGCTGATAATGACGAATATAGAAATACTCACGTTGAATCTCCATCTTCCATCCATCCTCGTGAGTGGAGTGCGGGAGAGAAGGCTGGACAGCTCTGCAGGACAGTACCCTACCGGCGTCGTCGATGCTCGGCACGAAAGTTAGTATACTGCTGGTTATGTTCCCATCGGTTGAGGTCTGTAACAATTGTCTGTTGTAAGCATTTATATAGAGAAGGATTAGTGTTTAGAACACCGCTCCCTTTCAATCAGATGCATGGGTGTGTCTCTATAGTTCGTCATTAAGACGGTTCAAGGTCTGCACGCTAAGATGACTTTTGTTGTGCTCGACTATAATCTATCTTGACTGGGGACTACCTCTTTGAGCAGGATAATTCTCGATAGGCGTTATATTGACTCATACGTGTTGCGTCGTTCCTAGAGTAGTCTGAAGAAATTAACTGTGAAAGAATTCAAAAAGAAATACATAGTATTGTCCCGATAAAGGACAAAATGAGATTGTCTGTTGCGTGTACTAGCTCTGTTACGGAGAGAGTCCATTACGTGCCTATGGACTACTTAAGCTTCATTCAGAGATACTAACTGAATTAAGATCGTTAATAAGCCATTGCTAACTTATTATATAAGAAGAAAGCTACAGACATCTGTAATTTCAAATCTATGTTTTAGAACTTCAATCTAGTACACTACAGTGCAACTGCCGTATTGCGAAAGAGTTAAACCAGATTAAGAATATAGACGACTCCAGAACTTTCCGGTATTCTTACTTAAATTTTGACGTAAGAATATTTAGAGTTCAAGGTAAGCTCTTTTTTGATCACTTCATTTCACCTTAAGTGATACTAAGACCTAAAGTAGTATGAGCTTTACCTCTCTTCAACAATTAGGAATTTGGCTATCATACCATTAATAATTATTGCAACAACACTAACGGCTTAGATGCTTAATGTGAAAAAGGAGTAATGAGAGATTCACGAAACATCAGAATGGCATTGTCATTATAGGAACAAACTAAAATAAAACAGACGTAGCAAGATAAATAAGACAGACGTGTAGTCGCAATTGCTAGACTAACATACCTTCTGTGAAATTTATAACCACCATTTCGGTGATGAATATAGGTTTGCTCCAATAAAGTCGCAGGATTTATTTGCTCTCGTGTGCCTACATAAGATTTTAAAAGACCAATTCACAAATTTAACTTCGTATTACTGGAAACTTCGTCTTAATTTGTTGAAGGTTACAAGATGTACAATGTGGTTTGTACATCTCGTTAAACAGTTATGTTGGTGTAGTTTAATCCGGAATCAGATGTTTGGATAAAGCCAATTACTTTGCAGATTTCCCATCTGTAGGCAACATACGCTTGTTTAATGGCGGCATTGTGCTGTCTGAACTTCTGATGGACTGACAAACTTTGGTGATTGACGTCGCATTTAATTTCTTGAAACTTCAGAGCTACAACGTTGGTTTTAGCTTGGGTTTATCTATCTAAGGGCCAGATTCGGTAACAAGTTATAAAGTCGTCTCAAAGGAAAACCATAACTGCCTCATGAATTTCAACCGTGCTAATGATCAATTCGAGACCATTGGCTGGAAGCTTTGATCACGATTGCCATTAAGTGTGATTATATTTTTACGTCTTTTTTTGAAGACACAGTGATCTATATCTATATACCTAAGTGAAATAATATTAAGGTATTTACATGGTCAATACGATACTCAACTAGGTAAGAATTTCATCCAACGTCAGTACATTCTTGCCTTCAAATTTTTATACATTTTGACAGTTCATAGTAATTTATGCATTGCCCTACCATATCGTATTTTGGGTCATGCTATGGGCGTTGATGCTAATGGAAATATTGAGTGTGTAGATAGAATCACTTCCATATTGTTTTGCATTTAATACAAGAATACGACATTCCATTATTGAGGCCTTTTATGTGTAGAGCCAGAAACGGTATTAGGGTATATATGTAAATGTCAAGAAATAGGAAAAGTCAAGTCAATTGAAGTTGGTTCATTGTTCTTCGTGTGAGTAACTATAGATTAACTGCAAATTGCGGTATTTGTAATCTGTCTGACGTTATCTTTTAGTGTTACCAGTTCAAATAGGAAATGAGTAATACACTATGCCCTGAGCTGTTAATTATGGATCTGAGGACATGCACACGATCGATGACAGTATATTTTGATACACGCCGAGATGAAAACACAGACATTTGTTGTATGACTTAATAAACATATATATACTTTAACGTCATCATTATCACAGCTTATGTTCATCCCTACTGAAAGGTACGAGCCTACCTTTATTATGTCAGGGCGCCACAGTCAACTACGAATTTATCAACTTTACATCCATCTCAAAATTTTTTCACTGTACAAATGAAATTCGAAAAACATATAGCATATTGGTTCATGGCAGGATCGACTCCAGGCCTCCCGATTTAAAGATCAGTACCGAGACCACACACTCAACAACGAAACCCAACAGAATTAGGACACTTAATAGAATCAGAACAAATTATTTTGCAAGTCATCCTATGATTTGCAAAAGCGATTCATGTGAAATTCAATCACAATATTCATATTAAAACCTCCGCAATTTAATTATACGTCCTTAAGCAGTCTGTATAGGTAAAGTTACCTTGTGGAAATTAAAAGACCGCTTTCCAAAATAGAAGCCTAGTAACATTTTATTGCGAATATGTTATATTAATTTTAGACTCAAATAGATAAAAGCAATAATGTGAACAAATTCTGATTGATATTGACCTTTCTTTTGATACGAGTATAAGTCGATTTCATGTCGTTCAATGTTTCATGTCTTCAAATTGTCAGTTACTTACATTATTTGGATCAATACCTGTACTTAATAGAGACAATTTCTTTGGATTTCATTTACATGTCAACTTCCAAAAAATATTGAAAGTATTTTTTTTTGCAAATTATTTGTCTAAAACATACCTTTATAAAATTATCTAAGCCGTGTTGTTAGCTCTTATACATACACGAGTGGTACATTTTGAAAATATTAAAAGTAATATTCTTAATATTTTTCAAGACTATCTAATTGTAAAACTTATAATTTTTTTATTAAGTTCTAAATATTCAAAATAAAATCTCTCCAAGATTTTTTCGAAACAAAATCTAATAAATATATTCAGTTGAAGGAAAAAACATCGGAGTCTCAAGCAATATCACCATCAATCAAATACATGCCAATGGTGACAAACGAATGATTGATGACGGAAGAAAAGCGGGATTTAAGACTTACCGATTTAATAAATCGTTTTGGAGACATTCTGCCAATTGCAGAACTCTTGATTTTTCGGAAATTACATACGTTTGAAGCCACTCTAAGCATCCATTAACCCAACTCAATTATGAAGATCACAATGTAACTTTCTAGAACGCAATATTACTCGGGAATTTATAACATTAGAATTCATAGTTTTTTATAGTTACCTAGATAAGTTAACTATCGGATCGTTGGACCATTTTACGGTAGAGAGTTGAACCAATAAATTCAGATTTATGGGGGACCCGTAGTTTACGCGGCGTCTCAGGAGACCAGGTATACTGAAGAGTTATTGGCGAAGCTTACATATGATTTAACGACTACGTTATAACGCTTAGATTCGTTTCAATTTTTGTGTATCTCATTACAGCTAGCGCATGAAAAAAGTTTTAAGATTTAAAACTTTAGAAAAGTAATAAACTCAAAACTTTACCGAAATATATATGAAATAGAGAATCCAAAAAACTTGTTACAAGTTTCATGTCATGAGATGATGAGAAATTTTACAGTCCAAAGTCATTAATGTTACTGTACATATTTTCTCTTCGAGTAATAATTAAAAAAAACCGGCCAAGTGCGAGTTGGACTAGCGCACGTAGGGTTCCGTACATTCAAATAAATGTTTTCTTTATTCTTTATTATATTTGAGAATGAAAGGTAAAATGCGTTTTACAATTTACAACGTATTAAAATAAACTTTTTATGGTAATCAAATCATATATGGTGTACACTATATATGATTTGATTACCATACAAACTTTTACATTTATCATTCCCTTATTGTAGAAGTTACGGGGGGGGGGGGACATAACGACATACATTTTTCCATTTTGGACCTATGAAACCTATCCATAGATACGTGTGTACGTGTAGGGACGTACATATGGGTAAAAAAATTGAGTTTCAGTTCTAATATGGGGTACCCCAAAAATTTATTGCTTTTTCCATTTTTGTATGAAATGTGGTTCACCGAACACACACTTACCAAGTTTCCACAGTTAGTTAGTTTCTCTTATAGTTACGGAAAAAAGTGGGTGTGACATACGGACGGACAGACGGATGGACAGACATGACGAATCCATAAGGGTTCCGTTTTTTGCCATTCGGCTACGGAACCCTAAAAAGGCAGTCAAGTGCTAGTTGTAATGGCGGAGGGTGGCTTTGATTTTGAAAAGGCATTGTCTCCATACATCGACATTTACAATTAATACTTTTATGCTTTGTTGTTTTTCTTGTGCTGTAGTATGACCATTCTTTTTGCCAATTTTCATGGTGGTAGGGTCTATAGGAAGTACTCTAGAAATTTTCGTTCCCCTGTGCAATGATAAAATGTTATAAGGGTCAAATGGTGGTATTTTTTGGACTGAGTTGATTGGTTGATAGCTCTAAGTATTCCCGAAAAAGGTCAAGAAAAAGAATCTTTCAGATTGGCTAAACACGGGGGCGATAAGGCTTTTCTGAAGTATGGAATTTTATATAAACCGAAAATTTGTTTTGTATTAGTGGAATTTTAAGGATAGATAACTTTCTGAAAATACTCACAGTTTCCCTGACAGTTTTCAAACGCGTGCCTCCCTTCCACCACGAAATAGTGGGCTTCGGCCGAGCCCCTACAGCTTGGCAGACGAGTTCCGTGCTCTGACCGGCCACCAACGGTCGTTTTCCTCCTTGCAAGCGAACCCAGAGAGGTCTCACTGTAACAAAACACACACGTACATAACATTGATGATTCGTGATGCCACCATTGCCGTGAGTTATGCGGAAGACCGAAGTTTAATCTGTGATTATATGTGGTGCTTATCGGCTATAAGAAGTCCATCGGGACTTTCAGTTTCTCCAACGAGGTTCCACAGACTATCAATTTATCCAAATGAACTGTACGAAACTATCGCAGTCATTATACGAAAATGTGATAACTTACAATGGACCTTAAATAGCGTTAGATACTTAGTTTTGGTAATTAAATAAATAAAGATTAGGCTACACAATTTTGGTGAGTGACGTCTACAAAGATAGTTAACCTATAAATCTCAAACCCCAGTTAAGATTTTATAATTTTGTATGTGTTACTATAATCATTTTTCGAAATTGTTGCTGCTAAGGTTATTAAAATAATAATTTATTTTTAAAGTTTAACAGAAATTATATCTAATTGATCATTGTATGTGTAATCTTCTTCATTATTTAGGTAACTAGCAGAATTTAGTCCAGAATAATATATTTTTAATTTCACTTTGTTTGTGTGTTGGGATTAATTGTTATTGTGATGTTTGTTCCACGATTTCGAAGTAATAGAGTTAGACCAACAAAACGTGACTAGAAAGAAATTCTTGGAGTGTCTACTACTAGATTTTAAGCCTACTTCAGATCAATGAACTATGCAATTTATGAACTATGGTTTTGTTCTCATAAGCTTAACTAAGTTTTGATGTCAATAAGTGATTGTAAAAGCCAACGTCGAATAGATAATATATTTTTTTTTTCCATTGTAGTATCATATAAGATTAATCTTACCAATAATTGAAAATTAGCAAGCAGTTTATAATATAGATCCCCTTATATATCTTCAAATGCTACCAATAATATTATTTTCATCGTATTACTACCAATAATATTATTTTCGTCGTATTATTACTAGGGTCATGAGAATCATGAAGTATGTGTATAAAGTACATTTGTACAAAGATAATATTTTAATATACTGCGTTATTATTTGTTGGTCGGGCTCTATTAACTTTTGACAATCGCATGATAGTTTGAAATTGTTGTCAGAATAAAACTGTCGAAAATAGACCGCGTCACGATTCGTTGGTCACACTCTATTAACTTTTGACAATCGGTTGACAGTTTAAAATTGTTGCCATAATAAAAATTTCAAAAATAGACCGCGTCATGATTCGTTGGTGAGAATCTATTAACTTTTGACAATCGGTTGATAGTTTAAAATTATTGCCATGATAAAACTTTCGAATGTAGACTACGTTACGATTTGTTGGTCAGTCTCTATTAATGTTTGACAATCGGTTGACAGTTTTAAAATGTTGCCCTAAAAAAACCTTCGAAAATAGACCACGTCACGATTCGTTGGTTGGACTCGAGTTGTTTAATTTGATTGACCGAAGAACCTATTTATATGTCAACACAACTTTTAAACTTCAGAAAACGCTAAAATGATCAAAATAAAAAGCCACAAACCCTGAAGATTTGTTGGGAGTTATTTAGGTGAAACATCTCATCAACAACAGAAGTCCCATGGTGTGAATTGAAGATAAAGATTTTATATTCCTAAATCTATCATGAATAAAATAATATTTTTTTACACTCACACCAATTAGCCTCGCCCAAAGTAAGCTCTGCTCTAACACAAGCCTTAGTGTTATGGGATCTAGGGTAAGGATAGACACATATATTTTACATATATAAATATTTTTGATAGAAATATATAATAAGAACCATGACTAAGGTACAAATGCTCGCATTCATCACGCAAACATCTGCCCCCACCGGGATTCGAACCCGGGACTAATAAAATATTATTACTGCTTATGGATGCTCTAAAACAAAGGTATTAAGTTCTACCTAAGCAAACAAAAATATACAAAATATCTTTGAACATCTAACATTAAAAAGTACGTACACACAAGAAGAAGAAATAAACTCGAATGACGACTGAACTTTGTCCGTCTTCCAAACTTAATTGAATATTAATGATTTTGTTCTGTAAAAAAACAACCTTATTAAATTTCCGGGCGGCAGCTCCATTAGCCCCACCTGGATTAACACACGGATATCTAACGTCGATCAATCAGGAACGGGACTTGGACTGAATCGTGTGAACCACATCCCTTTTGTAAACCACATAAACAAAACAAAACATTAAAGGTCAGTAAACTCCTCTGAGCTTCTTTATTTTCTTGCTTATTATGCAAATAGGAAAAAAGTATTTTTTATTAGGATATAGATATTAGGATATAGTCTTAAAAACATTTGGTACAACCAAATTAAATCATTCATGGTCTATTTCATATTTTGATAACTATGTTATTAATGCGACTTAAGATTTTGACTATATTTTTTTTTATAGTTGAGATCACAACATTTGTTGAATTTATATATGTGAAACTGAATTTGCTAAAAGTATAATTGAAAAAGTGTTTTAAATTTTTAAAGATTGATTTAAACTACTAATATTTATAATATACTTAAGAAAATAATACGTAAGAAAATATACAAAGCACGTACTAACAAACATATAGGTACATATGCCTAAACTGGATTTATGACACTTCTCTATATTAATCTTTATTCCACAAGAATCGACCATTATCAAGATCGCAAGCGTAAGCACTATGGTAAATAATTAGATGCCCGATGGTCAACTTATTATTGGTAGTGTCTATTATATTTATATTGTCCTATACAATTGTAGACTGAACAAAGTCTTGAGCGCAGATCAAAGGCACTTTTTTGTCAATTGTGTGGATTGATTGAGAAAACAAGGTATAAATAAAATAAAATCGGCGCCCTTTCTTTGAATTTGTGAATAAGGTGCAAAAAAGCATATGACAGAATTTAAACTCAAGGATGACTTTTGAGTAACGAAGAGCTTTTTATGGTGTTTATTGTCATCAGTACTCAACACTTTCACTTTGATAAATTGTTTTATAAAAATTTATTAATCAATATCAATTTAAAATATTCTGCGACTTAGCGCTCGTTCTAGGGCTGTTTTTCTGTTTTCATCATCATCATTTAATCATAACACCAAATATGCCATAAATGTGTGTTTGTATCCTACATGATGTAGTATCCTTAATATCAATTTTGATATAACTAAATTCAAACCTCTAATCAAAATGTGTAATTAATTACGTTGAGATTTATTTATGTATTGTTTAGTATTCGGATGTTGCTCATTTGTGCTTAATTTTGCTCAGAATATAATGTAATAAATTTCTATGGATACATATTGGTTTATGTGTTGCAAATTTAGTGTCCAAAACAAGAAAATAAATAAGTAAATACAAACTAATCTACTTGAAGATAATAATAATATATTGTCATTGGATACAGTAATTAGAAACATGTTTTATAGAAAAAAAGATTTTAAGTTGATGGTAGTAAAATGGTTTTGATTAAAGCATTTATTTTTGTTGTAACTCAGTCGTTTTGTAATGTTATGTAAAATTAATAATAAGTGCGCAACATAATAATGAACCACAGGTTGCTGCAGTCTACAAAATGTTACTGGTAAAATTAATATACGAAAATAATAAAAATTAAAGACTTCCGGATATGAAAGCTTTACTATCAAGCTTCAATTCCAAATTACCAACAGATTTTTTCCAAAGGCATATCAGTTGTACAGATCTTTTTAAACAAAAAGCCCAAAATACTTATTTATGACGCACAATCACAGAAGGGTTAACCTTCGGACTACTCGAAGGGTCTTTTTAACCCTTTTGTACCACTTAAGACAATTAAGCGGTGTTTTTTGTTCGCCCTATTTGATGGCCGGGGTCGGGGTCGAGTCGATCACGCATTCTAGGCTTTATTACGTGCGATTAAGGTGGAACGCGAGGTTGTTTGGTAAATTACCATTGTTTTTATGGAGTTGTGATTAACAATTTTTCGAAGTGCGAATTTTACGCTCCGCTTAATGATGGCGTATGATTGACCGATTAGGGTGATTGCTGACGGCGCACGCTGAGTTGCCGATTGTTCGTTTTTCATTCTATATCAAATTAAAAGATGTAAGATTTTTACGTTAATTTCTAATGAACGGTCTTAATGGACATTACCGAACTGATGATTGTGGTCAAATATTACTAAAAATATACCTTTTATACAGCTTGATAATAATGTTTACGATACCGAGTCAGGTGTTGACAAGATACTCTTGCCAGGATTGTCAGTGGATTGTCATTGGATTTTATTAAGTCACACAGTATCATGGCTAAAAATTCTGGAACTTTTCCGCTCTCTTTTATAGCTTTTGTTCGACTACGTTTAGGTAAGCCGCGTCGGAAAATTATTGTCATATAAAGAAAGATCCCATCATTGGACTATTGCATTTCTATTTCGGTGGTAATCAAAACTGGGCTATGGAAGAGACTTCAATCACCTGCCTCCTCAAAGTCACTTCCTATCTAAGACTACAAACTTTTTTATGTTGTTTTAATAGCTTCCACAGACAACCTATAAATTCGCGAACTAGTGCCACGATATATATATATATATATATATATATATATATATATATATATATATATATATATATATATATATATATATATAAATTTATTATTAAGGTTAATCCTTAGTGAAGGTTTAGAAGCTAATGTAGACAACATTCATTCAACTAAATTGGAGCATCAACAATTAAGTCATGTTCACATATCTAAATACAAGCAATATAATACAGATAGGAATACTTAACCACAAATAAATGGATGCAAACTGTTTTTGTATATTGATGGAGTATTGCAAGTGTATATTTGCAATGTAAATAAATCTAGTATGTAAATAGTAAATAAATCTGCAATTTATTTATATTGCGTTATATTCGTTACAAATTCTGATAAGTGGTGAACAGTGTCCCAGATTATGACGACGCAATTACGGAGAACTATTGATTTAAAATTACTATGAATACTACGAATCTTACACCAACCGCTAGGTTTTGTCTTCTTCTAAATACACATTACAATACACAAATATACTTAAAATTATATCTTTATTATGTATTTGTGGCAATAAAAATATAGATCTAGCATGTAATAAAAAATTACAGGTATTTGGCTCTTAAAACGTTCAATATTTTAATTGACGCTGTGTAAGAACTTATGCGACGATATGGTGCGCCACAGAAAATAATACATTTCTTTACTATTCAAGCTATTCATTTATAAATCTCACAAGTTCCAAATACGATATATCTTGTCGTAATTGAATTAATGTTGACGGGAGAAAAGTACAATAAGTGTATTCTTTGACCGCGAAACCTTAATGCTAAGTCAACAATAAATGAAATATGGGGCAAGTTCGGAGTTTGCGGCTTGCAAGTCGACCGTGTGATCATATATCATTATATCTCATGTTTTGAGAATTTGATTTGTAGTTTGGGCTGTGAGGCAGATATAATCAGATGGGTGTGTCTTATATCTGTTATTAAAAACTACTTTTTTTTCTATAGAGGTATAAACGTAATGTAATTTACATTACTAGTTTATTTACAAAAAAATATGAATGTAATATAAAAGTTACACAGTTGCAGAAGATAGAAAATTTGAAACTGATACGTTAATTGATCACTCATAAATCTCTACCAATATTACAAACGTGAAAGTTTGTAAGTATGGATGAATGTTTGTTACTCTTTCACGTAAAATCACGTGAATGAATTTTATTGAAACTTTACAAAAAAATTGCTTATACACCAGAACAACACATAGGCCACAATTTGCGCCTTGCGGCAATGCTGGCGGACGAGGGAGGTTGGAGGGCTGTGGCCTCCTTCTGTGAAGCAGTGATGCTCCAGAAGGAGGCCGCCGAGCGGGTCGGGAGATGGCCGATCCCGCTCGAAGAAGGCGGCGCCGGGCTCGGTAGCACAGCTGCGGCGCCGCCGCGGGTCGCCGGCGGGCGCGAGGAAGTCGCGTCTGCTACGGCGACCCGGGATGGACCACGCCCCTTCCGTGGCCGGGGGCGTCGTCGGTGGAGGAGACCGGGGGAGGTGGTGTGGCCTCCCCGAGGAGGGCTCCCCTCTAGGCAGGGGAGCGGAGGCTGGGGGTTCCCGGAGGTGGCTTGGTGTTCCCGGGGGCTCCCTACATGCCTGAGGAAGGCCATCCCTGAGGTTTTTAGTGGGTAGGCCTCCCCCTTCTGGGGAGGAGAGCCCCACATAACCGCCGGCTCGCCACAGCCGGGGTATGCAATTTAATGCATTTTCCTCTAAATTTTTTTTTCTCTAAACATTTTCCTAAAAAAAAAAAAGGCCACAATTTGCAAAGATATTTTGTGAATTGTTCAAAATATAATGATAAGTGTCCTGCGCAGATGAAGTAGCTAATATAAATTGCTATATGTTCTATGGTCTTTGTCTGCTATTCAAACATTAAATTTCATGTTAAAAAATAAAACATAGATCGGTAAATAAGCATAAAAAATAATATATACATAAATAATATAAAGTAACCGTGTTTATTTCCTTAGTATTCCAACGTTGTCACTCCACATCAAATACATGTTCGTCTCCGCTAAGGATCTCATTAATGTCGAATAATACAGAAAATGTTGCAACAAACAGACATAAATATTTCGTCGCTTGCCGAGTTGTCATATTCTTAAGGGGCAATACTACTTACTATCAATAGATTTGCGAAAAATAAAGATGCAATAATACTCCACGCTTCGTAAATTTTAAATTTTCCATCCGCTGCTATATTTCTAGGAAATGTGTTGCACTTGCGATTGTAATACTCGTATTTCGTGCCTTTGTCATAAATATACATAAAAATGTATGCGTAGAAGAACCATTCTTATTAATATAAAGCAATGTTTCTCGGTATAAAGCAATTTATCGAGTTTCTTTTCGTAATCATTTATATATTGATAATAACTGATGAAGTACTAACAAACGTAACAAAATTATGTTATACTAGCTTTTGCCCGCGACTTCGTCCGCGTGGAATAGTGACTTAAACAAATTATTTCGACCAAATTTGGTACCATAAAAACGGTCATTGTGACTAAACCTTAAAAGATAGACATATGCCGTCGCGGACTTTTTTTTAGATCATGTATAGAGGAATAATTCTTTCATACATATTTTTTGTGTATCTTGAACCGTTTTCGCAGCGCACGCAAAGAAAGCTTCAAAAATGAATAATTTTCCCCGTTTTTTACACATTTACCGCTCTGTCTTTGCTCCTATTGGTCATAGCGTAATGTTATTTAGCCTATAGCCTTCCTCGATAAATGGACTATCCAACAAAAAAAAGAATTATTCAAATCGCACCAGTAGTTTCGGAGATTAGCGCGTTCAAACAAACAAACAAACTCTTCAGCTTTATTATATTAGTATAGATTCAGATTCAATGTATTCGTTTAGGTCAGTAACGCTAAGTGGTAGCTTACGCGTTAGAGGTAGAATATGAATTATAACATTAAAAAATGTAAGCGTCAGTTGTTTATTTTTGTAATGGAATTACTTTTAAAGTAAGACGCATAAAACAGTGTTTAGAGTTTCTAACCAACGAAAGCGCAAGCGATTCATTAAAAGTTTAAACGGACAACATTAATCTGTCAAAGGCACGTCAAAGTTAGTATGTATTTTGTATTTATTCAAATTCAAATTCAAATTCAAAATCATTTATTCAGTCTGGGCTGTTACAAGCACTTGTGAATGTCGAAAAGCTACGCCATCGGTTCGCAAATCTACGGCGGGAGACCTTGTACTGAGAAGAACCGGCAAGAAACTCAGCAAGGGCTGTTTTTTTTTCCCTGTATTAAATAGATACAGAGTCGTCAATTTGGAAAATGACTTCAATATTGATAATTCATGAAGTCACTTTCCATTACATAGTATAATTAATAAAAAAATATTTAGAAAACATGCCTATATTAGGAATGCCGTGTCATACAGTTTTAAAAGAATATATTAAAGTTAAATTAAAATTATAATAAATACGAGTAGTACCCAGTATAGCAAAGAGCAGACTCATCTCCGCTGGCAGCACCCGTTCACGAGCATGACGCATGAACCAGCCATCGCTTCGCTCAACCATGTTTTAGGGAACGTAACGACCCGCCTCACACGACACTGCCGAAGAGATTTTAATGAGAGTATGACTACCCTTAAGCCACAGAAGGATACAAATTACCAAAAACAGGTACCCGTGTAAATTAGCACAACTAAAAAAAAAAAAAAAATCAACCGCAGGACACGCGCATACAATCATTTAAAAACTAGCAATAATGTATTATACAAGTAACAAAAGGTTATTATAATAGGTACAGTTAAATATACATGTTATTATGTTACACAGTTACCTAAGAATTTATTAACAATTTGTTTATTTCAACGAGCGAGGGTTTTTTAGTCCCAGACACTTCGATCATCCAAGTAATCCTGGACTCGATAATATCCTTTGCTCATCAAAGTTTTTTTTACTCGAGTTTTAAGTTTATTAAAAGGTAGATTAACAATACTGTGTGGTAACTTGTTATAAAAAGTTATACATTTCCCCAAGAATGAGTTTTGTGTTTTACGTAATCTAAAATTTGGAACAGCAAGCTTATTTTTATTTCTTGTATTTAATTTATGAACATCGCTATTCTTAATGAAATTATTGTAATATTTGTGTACATAGATTATATTTTCATAGATGTACTGCCCCGCCAATGTTAAAATGTTAATTTCTTTAAACTTATCCCTAAGGGAATCCCTTGGTCTTAAATTATATATAGCTCTAATTGCTCTTTTCTGTAGTATAAAAATACTTTCAATGGTGGCAGCTGATCCCCATAACAAAATGCCATAAGACATTACACTATGAAAATAACTAAAGTAAACTAACCTTGCTGTTTTCAACATCAGCTAGAAGCCTTATTTTTTTAACAGCATACGCAGCTGAGCTAAGTCTGCTTGACAGAGCATCAATATGGGTATACCATTGTAATCTGGAATCTAAGTGTATGCCTAAAAACTTAGTACTCTCAACAAGAGATACCACTTCACCATTAATATTTAAGGGTGTATTAACCTGCCTTACATTTGGTATAGAATTAACAAATTTTGTTTTTCTCGAATTTAATGAAAGATTATTTAATGTAAACCATTGTAGAACTTTTGATAGAGCACTATTTACCTCGTCCGAACAATTGCTGCCTCTGTCAACTTTAAAAACAAGAGAAGTATCATCGGCAAATAGCACTGTTTCACATTTAATATAATATTGAACATTTAATATGTATTTTGATCATTATTGACTTATTTTTTTGGAAATATTTAGGATAATATAATATGTCACTTGTATTACGTTAAGAATTTGGAATACATTTATTCTAATAGAAACATGAGTCTAACTAATATATATATTAACGAGTCTCTCCTTAGTATAAATATTACATATATATAACAAAAATATGCTATTTGATGTCATTGTACACTTTCCTTTTCGCATGAAATATTAATATCGATATGAAACGAAGTAGGTATTACTTTTAGCTGGGGTTCATGCCACGATAACAAAAAAAAAATCACATATTTTGTACAGTTGGCAGCACGTTAAGCTATATAGATTAACTACGAAAACAGCCGCCATCATCTAAATAATAAAGGTGATCTCGAAGCTAACTAACGTATAGCCTGAGTTGTAGCTATGCAAATACATATTTGTAAGCAAATATAATTTATTCAAATTACATCAATTTTAATAAATTATATTTGCTTACATAGATACTTATATTTGCTTACGTAGATACAAAAAAAAGAAATTCTCAAGTATCAAAACGCGTTTGTTTTATTATATTCAGCAATATGATTTTAATAATTTGCCGCGTTTAAAAATTACTCATTAGATGGTGTCTATAGTTTAATAAATAAGGAATTGATGTTTGTATGTTTGAAAAAGTACTTATGAAGTTTAGTTAACAATATTACATTTGGAAGTTTCCAGTTTCCTTCCTCTTTTTATGGCGTTTTCCGAATTTCCGAAAACAGTAACCCACCCTTAACATAAGTCAGACACAACGTGGCGATGTGTATCAAGACGTCAATTAAAAAAACGCGGCTTGGCGTCCGTTGACTTATGTCCGATTTTATCAATGTCCAAGATTTTCGGCTCTGCTTTATGTTCGGCGAAATATTTATGTTTTGCGATCATTCTATTGTTGTCGTATCTGTTCACAGAATTTTTTCAAGCTATATCTATAAGAATGTGCTGGAGAGCTTAATGATGTGGAAATATTGCATGCTTAGTGAATTCCAAAACTTGATAACAAGAAATATTAATAATAACAGAAAAGAACTATTAAATTGTTGTTTATTTCCTGCGTAAGTCTACCTATGTGTTTTTAAATATATTAGCTATAGAAACTATTTATTTTTTAATTAAATCTTCAAGAGTTATTTTTTGCAAAAAATCTGTTCTTAGTCACTTTATTATCTTAACTACTTTTAAATACATTCAAAAGATTTATAAAGTAGTTGTCTTCTTAAATAAATAAGAAAAACGCTGTATGAAAAAGTAGATTCTTAACTACCATATAAGTAAACATATTTTTTTTGCAATACTTCACGATTCATATGAACTTGTGAAATTGTTCATATGAACAGTATTACTAATGCATGATTGTGGGTTGTAGAGCGGAAGTGACCAGCTTCCTTCCCAACTTATATAAGTTACTTAAATTCTTGATTGTCCTCATACTAATTAATTTGTATTTCTTTAAAATTTTCATTGTTACCTAAGTTTTACATTTAATTACCTGTGTACATTTAATTGGGTTACATCCCGGCTTCAATTGTTTTTATATTTAGATTTTATGTCATATTTAGGATGTAAGCTGTATATGTACCTAATAAAATAAAATAAAATAAAATAAAATAAAAAGATTCAGTACAACACAGTCACTCGTTAATTTTAAAGAAATAATCACCTCTCGTTTTTTAGTTGTTAATATAGTTTTTAAGAAGTCAATTGTAGATCGTTTAGTATTTCCCTAATATTCACTAAATTAGAATTAATATCATTACGTCATGAATTAAGGGTGTTAAACAACTCATTCTATTTGGTATATGACACTGATTGAGTTGATTGCTTCTGTGATTTATCTATGTTTTCTTTAATCGACCGATCTATTATTGGCATTTGTTTTTGTTGAACGGGTTTAAGTTAAATCATGAACGAAGTGAGGCATTCCAAGTAGTTAGATCGACGGTAAAGTAATTTTTCAACGTTTCAAAAGGAAACATTAGTTTATAGTTATACGTTGAGTACTTATATGACTCTCAGATTATTAAATAGGTGCTATTAGTAAAAATATTTCATATTATTCATAAATATGTATATGTGAGCACATTGTGTTTTCCTGACAGAGGGGAATAACTCAATTCCAAAAACCTAACTGTATTAAAATGATTATACCTCAGATGATCTACTTTGAATCCCATACTATCCCGATCAGGATTCTACATGTAAATACTAGATCGCTCGCTCCATTCGTGATTCATTTTGACTCAATGTAAAATCATTATTTTGCCATTTTATGATACAATTTACTGCAGCTGTAGTTTGGTATGAGGCTGGGGTCGGAGTATCAAGTTAACACGTATTGTTAATTAGTGAAAAGAAGCGTTCTGGAACAGAGTTAGCTACACTTTATCCGTACTCGCGAACATGCAATATAATTTATTCCTCAACCATCAATACGCCTCATATCAAACGACGCATTCCACGTTGAGCAGTAAACTCCAGCAGTTACTCTGGTGCATTACTTATTCTCGTATCTATAATCTGGGGGTTAATTCCCGTGACATTGGTATTCGATGTCGATTTGTGCTTCATATAGTTCTGTGCAATTCGCGAGTTTACATGATAATGTGGTAATGTTATCGACTTCACTAAACTAGCAATAACAAAACGTATGAAGAGCGCATATGATTGCCCGGTAAGTCGACAGTCAATAACAGACGTAATTAAAACAAATACTCAAATCGCTGATTGTGTGAGGAAGCCGTGCTGTCGACATGGCATTGTCTTATTAATTGGTGCCCAGGAACTCTGGTAACTGTATATCAATGTTTCATTCTCTTTATGATTTCATATTGACATTTATCCAACGTTCCTATGGTTAATGAAAACATCAGGATAGTTATGGAAAACTTGTATGTGCACAGAATCTCTGATCATATTCACTTTGTTGGAGTATAGGCAAGGTTCCTCGGTGGGGACGAACAGCGGTGACTAGAAAACTACCGGCCAGTTTTATAAAACTGTTTTGTAAAACCTTCGCTTTTGTGACATATTCTACACATATAATGTCGACTGCAAGAATCGCCCCCCAGATAAGCATCTGATACCAACCAAGAATAAAATAACAAACTTTGGCAGCCGTAAATTCCTGTTAGAGCCACTCCACAATATTGGCATCGTTCCGGCTCAGTTTTACGTCTCATCTCGTCTGTAAGGGACGCGTATGTCGTATTTTAAAATGAATTATTACACCAAAGTTTTGTTCGAAGAAATACTGAATGCCACCAGATGTTTTCGCTAGTGGTTTGGGATACGAAGGCAGCAACTGGACTGCGGGGTAGTTCGTTGGACCAAAGTCTAATGGTTGCTTTTCCTAATATTTTATGTACATATACATATGTCCCTGCTCCTACCCTGCAAATATCGCAAGAGCCGACAAAGGGAAATTACCGCAATAATACCTATTTGGATTGTCCGGAAAGTGGCAATAAGTCCTATTAGACTTCACCTTATTTTATTTTGCGATTTGGATTTTCACAGTACACTTCTGTAAAAATATAAACATGATATACGGATGTATTATACAAGAATATTGTATGATAGCTTATAGTTTCTGTATACTTGAAACACCTGTGAACATATTCTGCGGGTGGAATTTGTATATTAGCACATGTAATGGATTGATCAGAAAAACATGAAGAAGGTCTCTTTAGCATGTGCATACAGCGGCTATAGATAATGTAGTTTCGGAATTAGGTTTAAATGCAGATAATTTCACAGCTTTTTCCTGGATATATGTAATCTTTGCTCTCACATAAAAGTGCTATTGAGAAATTGTGAAGAGAATTAAACAAGCTAAAAGTTTCAGGCACCAGATAGGCATTTAACTATAGCTTACAGACTGAATCGACCGACGGTATTCGGCTATTACTTCTCAGACTGCTACTGTATGCTTTCGTAGCGTTAGCAACGAAACAAGATATGATAAAAGGTTTATCGTGAATTATACCCGCCATCCTGAAATTTTTTATCTATATTTTGACAGTGTGTGATAATATATTTCACGTTATGATATGAGGCCTGAACTATCATAGGTGTATGTGACGGTACTACAGAGGTGTATATAATGAATCGAAAGTATGAATAATAAATAATACGCGTCTAAATAAATAGGCTAAATATAAAAAACAGACTGCAATATCAGAAAACCTTTTGTAAACGAAACGATTTCGCATCGTAACAAAAATTGTTCCTAGTGTTCCAATATGAATCATCTCCCGCCGAATAAACAATCCGTCGAACGCGCCCCAACGGGCCTCGAATCCGGGACCTCTCAATTATCTTCATAGCCGAGGGATCGAGTTACTGGAAATGGATGATTTGTTTCGCGAAAAGAGATACTTCGTGCAGAGTCAAACGACCCCTCAAGGTATCCGATTCGCTGGCTCCTCGACAGTATTTTCATTTCTGCGCGGATGCTTAGTTTGTTTGTTGGAGAATAGGAAACAAGAGGATAGCTAATCAGATGGAAACTGTGTTCACTGCTTAATGATAATTGCAATTAAGAGATGCAATTGATTTAGAGAAGCCGTTGCTTATCTAGACTAGAGCTGAAACGAATGGGTAATGTTTTATCGGATATCGAATACCGAATATTTGGCCAAGCTTGAAGATATCTAGCCATCGAATCACCCTGAGCAGGAATCAGCCATACGTGATTCCTGGGCTCAGTAGACCACCACTGTCACCAGATCGTTTGAGTTCAACAGGGTTGTCGAAAAATGAACGCGCCGATGACTATGGGAATATATCCTATGTTGATAATTCTCTCTTTTTTCCCCTCAACAATGGAGAATCAAAGAATTCTCATAAGGGATAGTAAAAACAGTTTAAATATATTTTTTTATGAATTGTGTTCCCAATGATTTAATATTTGGATGATTTTGATTTAGACAAAGATATTGTCTTAAGTTGGCACGGAACTTTATATAGCATGGATTTTAGGAGTTGCTAATCAAGCGTGTTGATTTGGACAAAATAATACACACAATATAAATTCATTGATCTAGTTGATATCTATTTGATTTTATTTCGTCCGTTGAATTGACTGTGTATTGATTATAAGAAAAAAATGATTTTTAATAATAGAACAATATAGAATAATTGTGCCAATGGCTCTAAATGCTCCACTGCTTTTCAGTGACTCAATGATAGATACATCGAATCTCAAATGTATGTTTCGACACCGAATTTTCCCTTCAACCGACACAAAAAACTTAACAAACAATCACAAAGATAACATTCGTCGGTGTAATTTTCTTGCGACAGGATCGTGAGAGGAAGTCAAATATCAAAGCTGTCTCGTACCTTACATTACACGTGACAAGTACGAATGGTCTGTACATAAAACAGAGTAAGAGTCGTTTCCAATATTGTAGGTTTATGTGAGAGCGAAATTTATGATGCTACTCGCGGTGTCGCTGAAAAAAATTATATTTGCATTCGGTAAAGGGAATATTATACTTCCGTTATGTACATATATACTGTTTATAAGAAGTTCGTACTGGGCGTGAATTGTCAAAGGTATAATACAAAAAAATAATGTATCGTAAATGATTTTGAACATTTTGATGAAAAAATCATTAATTAACAACGAAAAAATCATGTTCTCTGCATATGAAGTTAAACAATTTAATTATTTTTTTATTTTGCTGTAGAAATATTATACACCGGCTATGGGAGAGGTTGTTCTAACAATAGAATGACGATAAGCGTGATGAGGTAAGTATTCAATGAACATCCCAAAGGTGCTTCTATTCAGCCCTGTGGATACCATTAACATAATATTTGATAGCTGAAAATCCACTGGGTTCGCCTGAGTTGTCTGGCACTGGCTTTGCCTGCAAAGATCAAGGACTTTCCTCAGTTTTCGCCCTCACCAATCTAATTCTCAAGGTAAATCTATAAATAAACATTTATGGCTAACAATCAGGCCCAAAAAAGTAAAGAACTCTTTAAAACGGTCATCAATGATTTCGTTGAGTATAAATAATTATTACCAAATTTTGTATGGTGTTAATGTTAAAAATCTACCGTCGTTTCCGCCAAGATACATTGATTGATGAATACAAGCCCCTCCAAGGAGGTTTTGGGTCATTTCCCACCACGCTGTCGCAGTGCGAATTGGTGGGGAGTACCCAAACCTCTTTTGTTGATTGGTAAGGCGTTCCAAGAGAAGGTGAGATTGGTCGAGTGTTCAGCTGTGGTTCAGAGTTCTTTACCCCCCTAAATTCTATATACAATGTAATTATATTATAAATATTGAAAACATTTGACACTTTGGGCCGATCTAGTAATATTGCCAAGAAAATTCATATACCACTTAATTTTATTACCCGTAGTTTAACCCACGTGCAATTTTATTGCAAAAAAAATTGCACGTACGTTACATACAATTTTTTTGTAATGGAGATTCACTAACGCTGCGTTGACGGGCATATGTTTGATATTATTAAACTTCAGTTTTATCATAGTAGGAAACGTATTTGAGCTCAGAAAAGAATGAGCCATAGAACATAATTACATATATTATAGTAGTATAATAATAAAACGCATTTAGACGTAACGACAAAGGACACGAATAGAAGTTGGGATGTATAAAACATCAAAACTAAACATAGATTTTTGTTATGCTTAATTTTTTTTTACATAAATAAGTGCCTATAAATTACTACTCTTACTAAAGTACATCAAAAAATTTATGAAGAGTTACATCGAATAAATAGCCTAACAATAATATGTGTGATGGTTAAAATAATTTCACATCCTAATTAAAACCTCTTAGAAATAAAACATCACTTAATTCAGTAATCGATTAATAGTTAAAAAATCGATCAAACGCTTTTCGGAATCACGTAGAACACCGTTTTTATCAAAGTCCAAAGTCTCTACGTTACCTTGCGCAGAACTTTGTCTAGTTACGTACGACTAGATATATAACAGAGTAGAAGAGATTCTCATTTCACATTAATTAGAGCATCCTGAGAGCAAGTTGTGCTTCCTTTCCTTTGTATATGCTGGATTTATTTAAGTTACAGGTAAAGCAGTTTCATCGTGCTCGGATGACTTTGTAAACTTTGTTCATAGCGCAGAAGCTATTATCTGACGCTTCTATTGGTTGACTTTTATTTAAAACTCGACGCTCTTCGCTTTTTCATCAGTGTAGGTATTGGTTCCGCGGAAAATGCACGATAACGTAGACTGACAAATATGTCCTATTTATAACAATTATACAGTTTTGTTTAAAGTTCTGTTATTATTTTAATTCAGTTCTAATCGGTTGACTTATTTTGCACAAACTCACGAGAAAATAGAATTATATATATGGAAACTAGGATATATTTATATCAATATATGTACTAGTGGATAAATGTATGTATGAGTCTATATGTTAGTATGTTTATTTATAATAAAGTGTAATGTATATTTTTGACAGTTTGCACATTTAGATACTAATAACGAAAAATCATTCAAAAATCCGTCATTAACAACCGTCGTTAATAACAAAAAAAAATGGTAGGATAGATTTATTGATGTATCGATAAATTGATGTCGGTTCTTCATCCAACATATAAAATGTAAAAATCAGTAAACCAACAGACGAAAAACAGCCGAGAAGTCATAATAAGCAGAATTCAGCACTAAAACTGGAACAATGTGATAAAAATGTATGATTCATATTTTTTTTGTATTTGATCCGATATTTACTAGCTAGTTCAATGAATAGGATAATTTATACTCACAGTTGACGTCGATTGACAAGTTTTCTGACACAGGCGTTATAGATGGATCAGTCACTGCCTGCGAACAAACATTTAATAATAATACATTTGTAAGAATAATGTTAGTGACTTGTTTAATTTCTTTTCCTGACATAGTTTATCGACTGTTCGATGTGCAAATACGTAAGTTACTTATAAAAATATAAATGTGATTATTATCAATTCACAGAAAGACAGTAATTTGTCATGCCAAACACTTCCTGACAAGTATATTAGAAATTGCTCTTACAAAATTACGTTATTAATTTATATTCATATAATAAATCTAAACTAAATTCGTGTTGTTTACACCATAGATTGATTCAATGTCAAAAGTTATCAATAATATTTATTTATAGAAATTATTAATATGTAGGCCTAAGTATCGAAAGGTAAACCATACTATCTTATATTTTCCGTAGCAGTCCCCGTATCATTTATAACAAACCAGATGGGATAAAGCATTTATCATGGGATATAATCGCCATCTCAAAATTTATACTTTGTATTTTTACAGTTCTAACTGATAAATTACTCTATCATACCGTGTTTCAGTGTCACTCTACAGGGGGCTCGGATATCTTGTTTAAAAATAAGAAGAAATCGTGTCACTTACGTCGCTTATAACTAATAAAAGGCTGTTTCGGTTACATGTTACCTATTTATTCGTCTGTGTATCCGTTAAAAATAGCGAAACACTATACACAATTTATAAAATCTGTGCAAAAAAAATCTTAAAAAAAACCGCACCTTGCAATGGAAACTATCCGAGCACATTCCCCAGACTTCGATCCATCGAGTTACGCGGACAGGTGAAGACTCACTACGATTCCGTTGGCAGATTTTGCCGCAAGATCAAATAAACAACATCATAAATTCCATGGAACATCATTGCCTACAAGTTTTGAGAGGAGGCCTCACTTTACATTGATTTACGCAATAATATAAAAAATGAAAAGCTCATTTTCAATTTATGTTAATTTAATTTGTTTGTATTTTTCTTAACGTACGTAGTAAATAGTAGACAAATGGTTACATTTAGGTTATTGAAAAAAAAATATCATAGATTAATTATTTTATTATCTTCACTAATGCATAAGTTTTAAAAATATTATTTAGAAAATAAAAGAATCAAAGTTATAATATAAAAATCTCAGAAAATTTTGTTAAAGTACATTATGCTTTGACTTTTTACATGTGCGTATATATTTATTGTAGTATCAATGCTCAGTTTTATTGGTCGATAAGTTGGCTGTTATACAGTACGCGGTCAGTCCCCAAATACAGGCTATCGATAACGTGGTTGATACATGGCATCTGGGAATTGCCCGGATTCCAAAAGAAATTATCCTTAACTATTTATAAACAGAAATTTCCCCAGCCTCGCATCTGGCCCTATCGACTAATGAAATCGATTACAGCCCTTTCGCATATGTGAATAGAAATCACCCATACATAGTGTGCTTACGTAAAATAGAAATTACCGTTAGTTTTGTATTCTGTCAACTTCCACAGTTAAGAGATAACGTCATTGACAGAGGGTACAAAGTTCACCAAATGATGAGAAATTGTTACTCACCTGGCATGTTATTTCTGTGCCATAGTCGGATCTTTGCACCCGAAACGAGACGGTGGCTCTTGCTTCCGAGTTTGCCATTAGGGAATGGGCCTTCCACCAGGATACGCGCGCTGTTGGTCTGCCTGTTGACAAAAACCGAGTATTTGAGTTTCCCCTGATTCATTATCCTTATTAATGTGGGATATGATCTGACTGCGCAGTGACAGACTGTACTCCAGTGATGGAGGATGTCGCGAGAGGCCGAATAATAGGGAATGTGCATGCAGTTTAGATTTTTACATTGTTTGTTGGTAACAATTTGTTGTAAATTGTAATATTATTTTTTTTAATTACAAAGAAAAATGCAAAAGTATATATTAATCTTTCTTGTATAATAGATTATTTATTGTATGGATCTTCTATGGTGTGCGTCTAATATCATGTTACTTGGCGGGTTTGCTTTCCAACAAATAACTTAAAAGTTTTGTAGCTTTTACATATATTAAAGTAATATATTACGCAATTTGTGAATCGAGGATGGATTCAAAGCAAGCATCATCATCATCATCATCGACGAGCAAGTAAATGGTCGTAACGACTGAATAATAACATAATAATTGAATCACGAGCGCAATGAGTGATTCAAGTATTATAATCCTGAGTAATGTCAGTGATTGGACATCGTAATAAACAAGCACATATATTTTATACCATGACTACAATAAAAAGAAAGAATTTAATAGACGTTTAATTATGGAAAAAAGATAGGTTGTATTAATTAAAATGCACATTATGATTGTAACAATTACTAAACTAAGAGTAATTTTATAAAGTTTATAATATTAAGAGTATTATTATTACTCTGTGAAGGAATATTTCAAAACTTTTTGCAAGAGGAAACTGGGAGATGGGCGTGGAGCCCATGGATCTTTAGATATTTTTAAATGTTTCATTGCAAAAGGAGTTTGTATTTATGTTTTATTCTAGCATTGAGATAGAGGTTCAAAATATTGGTATATTTTAAATTCATTCACTGAAACAGTAATTAAAAGAGTTTCCTATTCATTTATACATTTTTCAGAGGGGGAATAGTATACAATTGTTAAAGTTAAAGCTTAAAAAGTGTGCATGTTTGTCATACATACGAGTATGTCTATAGATCTGCTTTCTTTTACACTGGGAATTTCTAACATCAAATAATTAATCTATGACGAAAATGAAGAACCGGCATGATAATATGTAATATGTAAACATTTTTCAGCAGTATAAGTTGTTAATGGGCTCTTGTAACGTCAAAGTATCATTTGCGTTCGTTTCGTTATCGTAAACATTTTGGTACTGAATGGAAATGTCGGTAATGATACCACATTCATCGGTTACTTTGCTTTCAGGCTATGGTTCGTAATCTACTTCTCACACTGTAAATGAATCCTCATAGCTGAGAGTAATTAAATGTTATAATAGGTATGTACATTATGTAAAGGTAATGTTAGTGTACATAAACAAGACACGTCTATGTAAAGTAGGAGTATAAATACATCCTTCGGTCATGTACTAAAAAGCTGCGCATATAAAAATGACCCCAGGAAACGAGTAGATTAAAATAAGGGTTAATAACCAGCACGGAACCGGAAACAATGGTAAAAAACCTTTTGTGTCATCGGTGTCGCGGGCTTGGAGTGCAACTGTACTCGCGCCTGAGCCCATTGTAAGAGCTAACAAAGCGGGAAAATTGTTGCAGCCCTGGACCGCGGGCGTCGTAAAAACCGCGTAAAACAAAAGGGTTCTAGAGACCCTTGTCAAGTAATTGCGAGGGTCCTAATATACGAGCGCGAGCGAAATACGTTTCTGTGAATTTTACGCAGTGGTCAATGGAGGGACAGTTAAGGAAGAAAGTGCGTTGTGTGAAAACACCCACATTGACCAATCAGGGTCATTAGCTCTTATTTTGAGAATAATTAATAATTACTTTTTTCTACAACCTACAAGTACGAGAATAAAAGAAACTGTCCAAAGCTAATTACATAAAGCAACAAAAATCGTAATAAATTAGAAATTTTATACTGTCATGTCACTTTTTGGAAAGGACGTCACTTTAAATTTGTCTATAAATAGTATCTTTGAAACAAAAAGAAAAGTAATCACGAGAAAAATAAAATTAGAAGAGTAATAATATCGCTCATTAATATAAAAAATATTTAGAATAAATTTACAAACATTTTGGCTGGCCGTAATTGATTTTCGAGTATGAGCCGTTGATGACGTTTGAATATGTATGCGAAATATCCGTATACACAAGCATAAAATGAAGTATGAATGAGACTATTTTTTTTTGTTGTCAAACGCCCTACCTTGTTACTTAGGCCACACAATGTTACGTGTAAATCATCATACATCGTTGACCCTTGCGGGTGCAGAACTTGTAATGGTCGATAAGAGAGCAGCCATTAAAAATCTTTGGTACGAAATTTATGCTACATCAATGTTAGCTCGGATGATTTATTATTTCCTTTTGTATTAATCAACTGAGGACGATGTTTCAGTTTGAGTAATGATAGAAGCTATTTGATACCGTCACAGGCGCCGCCGCTTGAATCCCAAAAAATAATGAATCATCTCGCTGTTGGGTTAGGACTTAAAGCAGGTTCAGTAGTCACTGGCCTTAGGTGAAGCGATAACAAATGAGACATTGAAATAAAACATTTTTATTTGCTAATTAAATTGAATACAATCATTGATAACATACAGTGCACAGTTATTCTTGGCTTAATAGTAAAATTTTTAAAAAGTTATCAAATCTATTTTGAAATAATGGTCACATACTCACGCCTCTTTCCCGTGGGTACCCCCAGGGATCACAGTTTTCTACTTGCTACGATCCAAACATAGGTACTTCTCTAGCTTCTTCGACTTTTATTAATACTTTTACGAGTATGTACGCTCGTCGGTCATGGATATTGTTGCCCAGACCTCTATCGAATAATAATATCTTAATATTGAACATCGATGTTTATTTCTAGCTGTTTTCTTTATCGGACTCTATTTAAAAATATAATTTTTGCACAACAAAAGTAACATTTAACTGTCGATTGAAAATGTTGGTCGGTATTGAAAAATGACGACGAGAAAGACACATATATTAAGTAGTTATATGATGACTATCTATTATAAATTATTATGTATAAGAAGTATTGCCACGTAGCAAATATTATAAGCAAGTTTATTTGATTTCATTACTATGTATATAGTGTATTCCAAACTCGCATATTATCAAAGCTCTAAATTTTGTAACTTGCGCCTGAGACGTATGTAGACAAATCTGTCAACGCTCTCAAAATCAGGGTGCGAAACTTTCTGACGTCGGCGTGTTTGGACATGAAAGGTGGCTGTAGTTGTTATCTCAATTACTAACAATAACAACGACAAAAGTTGGCGAGTTATTATTTTCACATGGGTCGGCTTAATCCAAGAGGTCACGTTCACATTTTGTTGGGAAGTTCTGAGTACGTGTTTGTGATTGGTCAAAATAATCTAGTGAATATTTTAATTAAAATTTGTTTTAATATGAGCCCGCAGGCTAGAACGGGGAACATAAGATAACACAATAGACTTATTGTGAGTCGAAGTACGATGGCTCTAAAGAATCATCCTACTGCTAGTAGTGAATTGTCAAGACCGTTTTATTAAGCTTTAGTGTTTTAACAAAATCAAAAAAGCGTACCTGTATTTTTTCGCAAGCAGATAATCTGCCAATCGGCCTTGAATTATTAGACTAAAAAAGTTAATCCGCTAAAATCTACATTTAGACTTGAATTTGATTTATACTAAGTCATAAAAACAACATTAAATATCTCTTTTATACTTTATATTTTACTCTTTAATATTTTATATTTCAGTATGTTATTTTAATGTATAACTTTAAAGACTAAGTGGCAAGCTTAACAAGATATTAAAAGAATGCGCAGAAAGTATTAAATAGGGAAATATATACTATCCACTAATATATTTTTTTTATACAAGCGCTCATGTAATTTTAAGACTGATTTTATGTTTGTGTTTTTAGCATTTCATAAATCGTTTATATTTAACCAAATCCCCAACAGCTTGAAGTACTCTACATACCTAAGCCGCTGTGCCGCCGGCATAATCATGCGACATATTGCTACGAGTCGTCGCAAAGCATACGAAAACAGAATTACAACTACATAATTTTTGTGTCATTTTGTCGCCTTCAAATTATGCCAGCGTTTGTTGCTCACTATTAGTAGATTAGTTATCTTGACCCTATTACAGAAACTAAAATTCGTTGCCGGTTCTTTTCGAGAAGACTACCAATATCCGAGCAGATGCAGAGTGAATTTTTTAGTCATATATTAATTAACACTACGAATTGAAGTATAGATCGAATAAGTCGCTGAAAGGTATATATAAAAATATTTTGAAACACAATATGTGTCAACGAGCAACACAATAAAAACAGAGAAGTTAGTGAGTACATTAACCTTAGCTTAAAAATGTAAGGTGAGGACAGGAGGACATTTAAAATACATTTAATATTGTTGGCCGCTGCATTCTGTCGCGTGGACCATGCGCCAACGAGCATGAATCAGACATTTTTGCCGGAACCCACGGGGTAACTCTATGACGTCTGACGCGGGTCACGCCAAACACAACTGATTTAACGAAACACACAAACCATAAACAATGGTTTGTAAAAAACACGCGGAAACAATGCAGTTCTCACGAACTCGGAACTTAATTATCAGGGAAATTTTAGATTATAACAAAAGATCCACACGAGTGGTACATATTTATATAATCAATTTCAAAATCTATAAATAAATAAGAAAAAACACAAATTATTTTAAAAAATGTATGGCGTATTAGATTTAAGACTAGATTTTTTGTTAATAAGCATAATTTCAATAACAACTTTTTTTCAATTCTTTTTCTCATAGACGTAAATGAAAAGTAAAGTACTCTATCTTTTTAACTTACTACTTCGAATCTCGCTTTGTTTAGAACCATTTGGGTATTTAATCTAAAGAATTCAGAGAGATACGAGTGATGTGATTTCGCCAAAACTTGGAAGCTTTGAATCCAATGCTCAAAGACTTTAGTAGATTTCCAACAAGGGGCTGTGAAAAAGAATATGGATAAGTCAATTTTTTTTTCAAATTTTCGTTTTAAGCCACCCAATTAAGGTTGAGGGGCTCTATGAGGTGTTAACTTGACGCGTGTTAACTTAGTAAGTCCAACATCCAGTGTAGGGTCAATCGATGGGTACGACTGTACCCCTCAATTAACCCCACAGCGATCAAGTTACGCGACAAATTCTTGGCCTTTCTACTGCAGTAATTTCGTGACGACACATGGCTCAAAGACTGACAGTAATTGGGGCAGAAAGGTCATCGTGTACCAAGCATACATAGAGTTCTCATACGGTGAACCAAGATTTGTTGGATATTGTTGAAAGGCTTTGAATGCTCATAACGCAAGATCGATAATTGTGGAGGTTTAGGGGTAGGCTTATGCCCAGCGATGGTTGTCTCTTGGCAGAAATGTTGAAGGAGTTTTAATTTTATATTGAATTTTTGATTGCATTCCATATTGAAATTCGACTTCTATTATTTATTGCTGCTGTTTTTTTTTAACTTATAATATAGTATTGTTAAACAAAATGTCTCAAAAGCTTAAGAGCTGCTAAGTTAGATAATGTTACACAATTTTAAAGACGTTCTGATAATACGAACGAGCTAAGTGGATGTTTACATAATGTGTGGGCAGATTACAGAAGCATTAGATGCGTTGATTGCTTCTGTTCGTCGGCATCCGATCGTTAGGAGGCGCTTCATGATTTATCTGGCCATATCGTAATTTATTGGTTCCGTGCGATATGCTTAGGCAGGTTTATTTATTTTAACTAGCTTAAAACATTTCGTATATGTGGATGAATAAAAGGTTTTTGTAGTGTTTCATTTCAATGAAATAATATCTTTTATTTCGATATAATGTTATTGATTCTATTAATTGCGTTAATGTGTCTGTAAAGCAGAGAGTATAGGCTAATTTTCTTTATTATAAATCCATTTGTACATAGCAGTTTAAATACATTGTTTATAATTTTAAATATAATTTAGAGTTTTAAATATTTGGAATTCGTTCTTTAATAATTATAAATAAGATTTTTCATTTAGTGGTTGAATTGATCAGTCACGGACGTGTGCTTTGAGCGGTAGTTTTTAGAATTCGTCAAAGAAACACTTTAGTTGGACAATTGTGGTCTATCATAAACAATATAAGGGTGTAATTTCTCCATCACTAAGTCAATTCTTTTGAGAAAATATATGGCTTAAAGCGTTTATGTAGATAGTCGAGTCCATGGCCCTACTCGTCTTTTAGTTGCCTATATCATCCGCCGCCTTTGCTCTGCCAAAATGTGAACTATATTTTGTCTCAATTTAAAGATGGTTCTATAGTTGCACTTGTTCAATTTGGTAATCCAATATCTCAGCACACTTAAACTCCACACCATCCCTTAAAACAAGCTTTAGCCAATTTAATAATTTTAATATTAGCGTTAGTATAGTTAATAAGCCGAAGCCAATGCTAAGGAAGTAACGAAGAGAAATTACTTTAAAAAATCATGTTCTACATACCACCAATAGCGACGCACGTGAGATTCACTTCGGTCCCTTCGTCGTAAGGTCCCACCACGCCTGTCCTGATTTCGTTACCTTCTTGGTTTAAGATGAGTAGCCGGTCCGGCGGAACTGTTGAATGTAATTACGATATTCATAACTTATATAGCGTTGTACAATGCTACGATTTATTTAGCTAATAATCACTTTATATTTTGTTCTTTTCTGATATCAAGATTCCACTTTTACTAACGACCATGTGAAGGACGGCTAAGATGGGTCTTTATACCGTAGAAGTCGATGCAACATTGACGCGCTTCTAAAAAATCGGACGCTCGCACAATGTTGAGGGTATATAAGAGAAGTACATGCTAGCGTTTAAATATGTTTATCTGTTCGAAATGAATTGTCTAAGCACACAACAGTATAACAGGCCACGGGCTATTCACGCGGTGACATTATCATAGACAAATGATAATAAGATAGAGCGATATATCTCTTCTTTTATTGCTGCCTCCCCTGATAGTAAGTAAGAACAGTTTTCTACAGTGCACCTGGTTCTTGTGACGTTTGCAACATATATGCAATTCCCATATAACACATAACATACGTTATTAACTTGTAATATAACATGTAAAGTCGCGGTATCTCTCAAACCAAAACTCAAGTAATGTCAACACTACAGTTTGGACACAGAAATATAAGCGAATGTAAAACCCTGATATATCATATGGTTTTTCGCTCGTCATGATAAGGGGTTGATATGTTCTATTTATATATTCTATCCATATGTATGATATATTCATGTTCATACCATTCAAATTGTCTGAGGTAGATTTGTAATTTTGGGCTGATGTACGATAATATCAAAAATTTTGTGCACAAAGAGAAACGAAGTTATTTCGAATTAGCTGTATCAACAAGATAGTGTAATTAGAACTAAAAACTTAGAGATGGCTAAATGCTCCATTGCCAGAACAGACGGCTGTCGGGCATTCACAGATGTCTGAAACATATTTACAGTCAGCTTCGGCAAGAAATATCGGGTGTTTGATCTAAAGATAGCCCTTTATACGCACATTTATTTTGCATAATCAATAGTGTTAAAAATTGGAACCACCTACTGCTATGACCATAAACCATTTAGTCTAGAACGAAGCGCTGACATCCGATTATGATTCTGGCCCTACGGCAAGGATTCTTATCAAGGATCTTAAGAAATCTCGAGATAAACACGATTGACTAAGACCTAAACACGCTAATTCAGTTATTTGGATTAGGCTCGTCGGTCGGTTGGGACGTATATGTGATGAGATAAAGATTTTCATTATTAAGATCAACGTAGAGGTTGTAGCATGTTGTGTTACGTTTGGTGCGAGAATAGTGCCAGTCACTATTGTCGTCATTCATATATAAATTTGATTGCAATGGTATATAGGCAATTTGCTTAATATAACGTGGACGATATACACGTTTATCATCGGTCTTTATATAAAAAAATACTTACTTAGAACCGTCAAGTTCAATCTTGTGTTCTTTGTCGGAGACTTCATGAAGTCGACACGGCATCGGTATTGGCCGCTGTCTTCAGGCCTGTAACAATCAGAGAATATAAAATATAAAGAAAAATATATAGAATATATATTAACATTATAACATCAGATTTTAAGATGACCTTGTGGCAGTGTCATCAGACAGGTAATGCTTGTACGAATGCCCATCTTCTACCTATCCGTTCTCCTTGCCCTTTTAGTGTGTGCGGTAGGGTCCACATTGTGAGATGCTACGACTTACGCACCCGGTCTTACCCAATCATTTATACAGTATTCGCCAAGGGTGGGTTGACCGAGAACACACGATAATTGCCAGACGGAGAAGTTTTACAGTGGTGTACATGAGGCCAAACTATGCACGGTTCATGCCAGTGTCATCAGACATGTATTGCTTGTGCGAATGCCCACCTTCTCCTACCTATCCGATTGTGCAGACGGGAGTGGTTTTGCGCAACCTTCTTCTGCGAGATAACATTTTCGCAGAAGGAGGTGATAGCTGAAGCAGTATAAAATGCCTGGAGTCAACATTAATGGAATACAAAAAAATATCGTATACCTCACGCCTTGCTACAGAACTAGCATGGTGGATTTCTGTCCGCCAAACATCACCTCGAAGGCGTTCCCATAACTGAATAGAGAAAATAAGCTGTGTAAGTCATTGTGATTCCAGCACTGTCCTCCTAATCAGGAGGTTTTGTGTCATTCGTAGTGTATATTTTTCGATATTTTAAATTATATTATTCGATACTTCAAAAGTCGAAGGAAAATATCACGAGTTAATTAAACATCAAGTGGATGCAAGGAATCTTAAGGTAGGTAATTCGTATATGCGAAGTGAACCAGCGTGCATTGAGCCCGCATTGTTGATTAGGTTCTAACTCTTAACTAATTTAGAGTAGACACGAAACTCTCGACGGGAATGTGTTCGTATACGCCTCTAGTTTCAGCTATTGATAAGTAGGTTATATATTTACTATAGTCTCAAGCATATATGTAGATTAGTTATAGTAACCATTGAAGAGGTAGACCGGAGAAATAACGAGTGATATAGGAGAGTGGAAGACTTCTTAGGATAAAACTTAAATTGTCCCATATATAATGTGTAATATATATTGAGAACTTGTATGTTTTGTTAAAACGAACGTCGACAGTTCGAATGTTAAGCCCATTTTTAATATTTATCTAATTCATAAAATTATTGATTTTAAAAATGATATTCAACTTAATTTAACAAATTATAGTGACATGGCTTTGGTTCGTTAAAGCGCGTCAATCAGCTAAGTGTCACCCACCCGAATGCGGGAATCAAATTAAAAGTCCGATTGCCTTTTTCAATGAACAAAATAAATTGATCGAATCATAATGAGCCTTTGAACATATCTAACATTAACAAGCTTTAAATTCAAAGGCTGTGTAATGAATGTTTTCAATCGGCCAGTTCACAGAACGAACTAAGCAATTCGAAAATATATCAAATTACACGGACGGGTTGCTGTTGTGTGTAGAAAAAACATACTCATAGGAAGTTCAATAGATCTGAGCCATAAAAAGCGACGCAACTAATTCAAAGTTTGTCGTGAGTTTGGGAGTCCTTTTAGTATAGAAAGTATTCTGTTGTTACTCAAACTGATTCATAGTTATTAATGAAATTGTTTCACAATAGCCGCAATCACAGTTTGTTCGAGCACTGAGATTTGTTTATAGGAAGAAGTGAAGGTAAAGTGTAATTTGTCAGGAATTAAGTACGGCATTGTTTCTAGTATTTTACAAAAAGATAAATAAATCGAATTGTTTCTTTATTTCGGTTCTACATCAGATTTTAGTGCGCGAAAAATTTTTTATTGTCAACAACTGTACCCTATTTCATACATACCTTTTTTCGGAGTTTTAAATCTATCGCAGTGTTTCAAGAGTTATGACTTCGATTCAGGCGTGTTTTTCAGTGACAGCGAAACTTGGAATTCTACATTGGAGGTTGTGAGGAAGCGTGAAGTTATTCAAAGCGCACTGACGGGCGCAAAAGAAGTGTAAAATTATGCCAAGAATTATACAAAAGAAATGAAATACGAGAACGTCATTGCATTTTACTATACAGGTTGAATAAAACTCTTGGACTGTTCCACTAATTTTAATTATTATCGACCTGACCGGTTTCGCTTTACAGCATTTTCAAAGGTGTTAAACTAGATTAGTTTGTTAGTAAGTTCTCGCAGATCCATACTTCAAAACTAATTCCTTCTTCCATGTACACACTTACCTTTTAACGTTTCATAAGATTCTTGGCGAATGAAATAAATCACCAAACATAGTTTTTTTTTTATGTGATGGGGGGCAAACGAGCAGACGGATCACCCGATGGCAAGCAATTACCGCCGCCCATGAACGCCTGCAACACCAGAGGAGTCACAAGCGCGTTGCTGGCCTTTTAAATGGGAGTACGCTCTTTTCATGAAAGTTTGGATATCGTAACGGTTCGGAAACACTGCAGGCGACAACTCATTCCACAGTTTAGCTGTGCGAGGCAGAAAATTTCTAGAGAAACGCACAGTGGTGGACTGCCAAGTGTTGAGATGGTGAGGATGGAAGGTTTGTCGCGTGGAACGATGTCGGAAAGTAGTAGCAGGGATTAGTCCAAATAATTCCTCTGAGCATTCTCCGTAATAAATGCGATAGAGTATGCAGAGAGAAGCTACATCTCTACGCAATGCCAAAGGATCAAGCCGACTTGAAGTTTCCTGGTGGTCGACGATGCGAATCGTTCTCCGTTGAATCCGGTCTAGAGGGAGAAGCTGGTATTGGGGCGCCCCTGCCCAAAGATGAGAACAGTATTCCATATGAGGCCGGACCTGTGCCTTATAAAGTTGCAGACGGTGGGCCGGTGTGAAATACCGCCTCGATCTATTGAGCACACCAAGCTTCTTCGAGGCTAGTTTAGCCTTACCCTCTAAGTGACCACGGAACTGAACTACGCTCGATATGTCGACACCAAGAATCCCAATTTTGGCTGAGGCGGTTAAGGGAGTGCTCTCAAAACGAGGAGACACGACAAATGGGAGCTTTTTTGCAGTGAACGCGCACTTGAGTCTTTGTGGGGTTAAATTGGACCAAATTAAGTCTACCCCAATCTGAGACTTTCTTTAAAGAAATCTCAATTTCAGACACAAGTTTGTTTCGACTCTCGATGACGTTTTCCCGAGAAATATTGCTCGGCCGGTATAAAATGTGTCACCCGTGCTATCATCTGCATAACAATGAATGCCGCTGATTTGCAACATATCATTAATATGCAGAAGGAATAAAGTAGGCGACAACACACAGCCTTGAGGAACACCAGCATTCACAGACAACAAGTCAGAGCATTGACCGTCGACTACTACCTTTATGCTTCTGTCTGATAAGAAGTTGGTGACCCATCCGCATAATTTCTCGGGAAGCCCATAGGAAGGAAGTTTTGTAACAAGCGCTTTGTGCCATACCCGATCGAAAGCTTTCGCTATGTCCAAACTAACCGCTAAAGCTTCTCCCCTTGTCTCGATCGCTTGTGCCCAACGATGCGTAAGGTACACTAGAAGATCACCAGCCGAACGACCTCTACGGAAACCGTATTGTTGGTCGCTAAGCAGCTGGCGATCCTCTAGGTACCCATAGTATCGTAGTAAGGAATAAAGTCTACACTCGACTAAATGAAATAACACCATTTGGCTGAATCTGAATGCCTCAATCGATGCTCTAGCTGCTATATGTAAGTTACATGCATAAGTCCGGCAGTTAATAAAGGTTACTGTTTAAAATGCTTTGATATGTGGACGGAATGTTGGCCGGTTCGCCGGTCAACATTGGCGTCAACTATCAACGTACTGCCAAGAACTGTTTATATGTTGGATCAATGTGAACAATTGGCTTAACATCATTGACCCTAAAGAAAAGTTAAGGCAGTCTTTGGGGCAAAAAGAGTGTAGCAAGCATATGCCGACAGCGTTGGGTATCTTCCCGCAAAGTGGACTGACTATTTAGGGAGGATGATAGGAAAGTACATGTTAGTAGCACCGCCTGATTTAGCAGCGTTGGGATCCTTGGAGAGGCTAATGAGGTCGTGGGCGTGGGTGACGTCAGGGATTCATTAATTAATTAAGCATTTAACATATAATGACATTGTATTTACATTTCCCAGTTCCTTATTTTTCACCTCTAATATACAGTTTAATAATAAAATAAATTCGCACGTAAAGCAGAATGTCATGTCACGACCATAATCCATTATTATTTGGACGGCGCAACGACATGAAGGCTGTTAAAAATTATTCACCGAAGTCGTAAGTTGAAAGTGAACGAATCGAAACTAAACTTAGATTAATTTTATTGTAAAGTTTGATATTATATTTTCTGTTACATAATTTAATACGTTAATAATTTTAATATGATTTATATTAATAATCTGCAGTATTTAAGGTTTTTTTATCATATAACCTTATCGGGATATGTTTATGAGATCACATAGTAATATTTCGTAAATATTGAAAAAAAAAACTAACATAGTTTTGAAGATAAAAAATTTGTTGTCTTAAGTAATAGATTATGTACAAAATTCTAACATAAGGTGTGTCAGAGATTTAATTGTAACCATAAATTGCACTTATTGTTCAAAAGTAAAACAAAAATATATATATTTTCTATAACGCTTAAATATAAGACGTTATAAAATTTTGAATACAGGCGATAAAACCATAACCACATAGTTAAGGACTTATTACTCTATTATGAGAAAGATTGCGTTGTTGCATGTTAAAATATTAACATATCAGAATTTGCTGCGGTTCATTTCCATTTCAAAACTAAACATTAGAAACATAACAAGGAACAAATATTCTTCTGAATTCAACTGATCTAGATTCATAAAAGTTTACAATCAAAAATTTTGAGCACGATGTCGCATGACTTGTGTCTGTAGGAGCATAGTAAATTTACTTGTGTGATGTTCCACGTGTAGGCGGGAAACATGTTACCTATACAAAATATTTACCAGTCACATGACCGAAAGTGAGTTTGGAATCGATATACTCCGGAGATACTTAAGTATTGAGTTTCCTTTGTCGCTCCCAATGATAGTACGTGGGCCGTGTAATAAGCTCGTATGACATTCGTGTTCTTATGTCATTGAGTCGGTTACTGGTATGCAAATTCATCGCCTTTTTTATGGTCCATCGTTTAGCATTATATACCGTATAAGTGTAGCTTCACAAGTGACTGTGGAATATAGATATAGAATATATGAAAATAATAAACGAATAAATATATCGAGTATACTCACTTATTATAACAGCTAACTAATCACTGTTACCGAAAAACGACAATCGTGCTGTTTAGATATGGAATCTTTTTGACACACTTGGAACTATACTTTTGTCGCATTAAGTCAGCGACGAGTGAGAGTGATAGGTACAGCTAGCTAAGTACAAGCATGTGAAGGCTAAATAGGTAGAGTGGTTATAAAGTGGTAATTAAGAAGCTACGCTAAGTCAACTCCTTTTTTTTTCTTTTGTTTCCCTGAGGATAATGCATTAAATTGCATACCCCGGCTGTGGCGAGCCGGCGGTTATGTGGGGCTCTCCTCCCCAGAAGGGGGAGGCCTACCCACTAAAAACCTCAGGGATGGCCTTCCTCAGGCATGAAGGGAGCCCCCGGGAACTTACCAAGCTACTTCCGGGAACCCCCAGCCTCCGCTCCCCCGTCGATACAGGGGAGCCCTCCTCGGGGGTGGCTACACTACCTCCCCCGGTCTCCTCCACCGACGACGCCCCCCGCCACGACGCCACGGAAGGGGCGTGGTCCATCCCGGGTCGCCGTAGCGGTCGCGACTTCCTCGCGCCCGCCGGCGACCCGCGGCGGCGCCGCAGCTGTGCTACCGAGCCCGGCGCCGCCTCCTTCGAGCGGGATCGGCCATCTCCCGACCCCGCTCGGCGGCCTCCTTCTGACGCTAAGTCAACTCCTAAGGTACAAATGCTGGCCTTCATCACACAAACTTTTTGCCCCGTCGGGGTTTGAAACCGGGAGCTCAGAGATGGCCATGCCTTGAAACCGGTGTACTAAACTACTTGACTATGGAGGTCGTCGTATGTAGTAGTACCTATTAGATTTATCATAGACGTATGGTGTTCTGTTAATTAAACGTCCAATGATTAGGGAATCCGCATAAAACTTATATTCAATAGTTTGTCATTATTTACTATCACAATCAGGCAAGGAACTTCATACAATCTTTGAAAATGCATCAGAATTGGGATTTTTTATTTTAACTCATAGTAGCTTACCTCAGTTTAGTGAGAACAAGAACCGCCGGCATCGTGTCGCTTCTGAAGCTTGCCCGTACTCCCAGTGTCGAGGAGTCTGACCAGTGCGATGGCCTGCCTTCCCGTGTATCCAGACTGTAACAAAAACATAATAACTTAGATTCAAGAGTTAATCCCTTGTAATAAGTACAATCACATACACATTGGTATTCGACTTTTAAATACAAACGTAAGTTCTTTTAGGTCCCATAAGGTTTAAATTTGCAATCGTGCAATGATGAGAAGAGAAGCAGAAGAAAAATACATAAATTATTTTTATTTATAGGATTGTGTATGAAATTCGCATGAAATTTGCCTAAGTACTCTTTTTTTAAATAAGACCTTCCTGATGTTAGAAGTGACGGTACTGCGGCATATGCTTGCGACAGCCAACGCTGCTCCTTCTAGCAAATATACTAATGGGGAAAGTTAAAGCGATGACGTCAGTACAGAATCTACTGTGTGTCAATAACGCATAAATTTAGATGTTACTCCATATCCGTTCCTACCCTACCTATAGACTGTTACCTTATTATTAATTCATTGCATCGAGTGTTTTGACAATATTTTTTGTCGAACATTAGTTGTCATAAGTACTTGAGATCTGTATAATAATATCGTGTACCGAAGATTATGGTATCTCCATAATCTTCGGTCACTTATATTATTGTAGATGGTAAGACATTGTCCTAATAACTAACTGCAAATTCACGTACGTTTGTTTCATTTGATTTACATATAGAACTAGGGTAGCTTTTATATCGATGGTAATAGCGTCGGTTTTCGTAGTGTAAATGTAAAGCTTGACATGTTTGCTGAGCTGGCCGTTCATATCAATTAATTTTAAGCTACTGCTTGCGCCTTATCTAGGCGTACTTGTACTAACATGCAACCAACGTTTAGAAATGCGTCCAGTGTTTCTCTGCAGCATATGTTCTTTATATGCAACGATGCACGCGTATATAGGCGTATCTATACAAGTGGGAGTTGACCGTTTTGTCTATATTCCGATTTTCTGTTATGCGTGTTGGCGGTAGCAGTCTTCAAGTGTGAATATTTTTCAATAAAGATGGTGTACTAAGTAATTGTATTTCTTGGAGTGACTTCACAGCACAACAATTTGGAACAATGCTCCTAGTGCACTGTGCAACTATAAGATTACAAAAACTCACGCAGATCTGGTTTAGTACAAGAGTGATTCTACATCGAAGGTCGCTCAATATTATGGTTACTTACATAATAAATTTATATAAAGGGCGTTAAATTAAGAAAAGTTGTTATTGCGACCCTGCTAATAAGGTTCCTATCCTGTAAACATGTCCTGAACTTACGAAAAAGTAATGAAAACTTTTTAAATATTTACTCTTATAACTATAATTTAAGGACAGTGCTAAATGATAACATACCTTTTAAAACCTTATCACAGTTTAATCCCAAAAGGAGACTACCACGGATTGTTTCTAATTTCTAGCTATTGTAGTTTATAGGATTATGTTATCTGTGTGTTATTTTTTTTTACAAATGTACATTAATAGAACTACAACAGTTATTATTTAGTTTACTACGCAGCACATATTTATTGAATACGCAGAATTTATATAGGTATATGTAGAATTTTTAGATATATACGGTCAGTAACGTCAAACGCTATAATTACATTACGATAACTGCCTCTGTAACGATATAAGAAGGCTTATTTGTAAAGTCTGACGCGTTGCTGTGTAATAATACATAAAGCTGTTTTCTTGGCCTTGCCTCGATAAAATATACAGTCATATGTCATCGATATTTCACTAAGATTGCTCAAATACTCATTAGCCCTTAGTTCACATGCCGACAGAACATTAGACATCCACGGGCATTTAATATCGCGTTAAGTTATAAAGCTGTGGTTACATGATCGTTGTTTTACGAGATGTTAAATTAATTAATATTTTACTAGCTTATAGGCCAGACATATTTAAAAAAAGTATATTGAAGTTTTAATTATAAATCTATAAGCTAAACGAGTTACGCTGGGATACTGTTTAGTTAACAAAACAGAAAACAGCACGGATGCCAGATTAGCATTTGATTCAATGGTGTAAAGGATAACAGAAAAAAGAATTTTAAGTTATTGTATAAATTATTGATATATAAAAGTGTTGTGGATAGATCAGTTTATATAAGCTCTAGAAATAGCCTTTACAGTATAAATATACATATGAAGATATATGAAGATACGTACATACATTGGATCAAGGAGTGATGTCAGGATGGTGTTGGAATAAAATTTCAGTACAGTTCGATCGCATGACTCAGTTATATATATAGTACGGAATGCCATTTTAAAGTTAAGCAAAGTAAGATCCTGTATCAATAGCTTTTATCTTGATAAACTTTTACTCTTTATCCGTTTCCCGTTTTGTTTCGAACCTAATCTTTACGAAACTGGAGTCTTGACTTAAGTGTTACTTACGTGATTTTCTTATTATTCATATAGCCTAAGGTTTTATTCATAGAGCTCTGAAGATTTCTGAAATTTCTAGACTTAAATATTTAAAGTTGTTACGATACTATACTTAAAAGGAGGAGTTTACTAAGATTGTAAACTAGGAAAGGCTTGTTCAGGTGTGATATTACTCCATATCATTATTGTATATAAGGGAAATGATAAATAAATAAATATTTGTTACACTTACACCAATTAGCCTAGCCCAAGGTAAGCTCTGTAAGGCTTGTGCTGTGGGATCTAGGGTAACGGATAGACATACATATATACATAATTTGTATTGAAATATATATCAACAACCATGACTAAGGTACAAATGCTGGCATTCATCACACAAACATCTGCCCCCACCGGGATTCGAACCCGGGACCTCAGAGATGGCGACACCTTGAAACCGGTGTATTGTGTATCCACTCGACTATGGAGGTCGTCAAAATGTGCGGTGTGAAAGAAAATGTAATGACAAATATCGAGACGGGACTGCTAGATTAGATAGTTTGGACAAAAAGTGACTGACGAAAGAAATTTATAAGGCAATGTATGTATGTGTGTATTAAATTTAAATTCAGGTTCCTAGTAGTACTACCTTGTTACGTCGCTTAGAAATTATATAATGTACAAGAAATAATAGGATTCAGAATATAAAAATTATTTAATTTCGATTTCATTTGATTCAATGTAAAACCAGCCTTAGAATGCGTTGATAGCCATGTTCAAATAACAGCCCACGGTCAAAATAAACTTTGTGGGTCATTAAATAGATATATTATATCGTCTGTAGTTAGTGAAACGTTCGTTATCATATCGAGCTGATCGATGAAATGCGATTTATGGTTTCACATAAATAATTAAATCTACGAGTATATTGAGATATTATACATCATAATTTACATTTGAAATCTAATATCTGTTATATAAATGTTTATATTCTCCCCTAAGTTATTTCTCATCACTGTGTGCAGAATGAAAAAAATTATATAATTTTTTCGTTCGTTCAAACATATTGTTTATTTTTTTTTAATTTAATAGCTGAAGATAATATTTATTTTTATTTCATTTTACAGAGTTAAAATGAAATAAAAAGTGCAATTTTTCATTACTCGTGGGTCAAACAATTTGTTAATTTAATCTCTAAAAAAATTAAAAGTAAAACAATTTTTTTAATACAAGCTTTTATTAAATGCGCTAAAAAGAACAAAATAAACTTTTACATATAAAAGCTTGTCGCGAGATTTGCTTACTTATAAATACTTTAAACGTTCCTTTTAGCGCATTTAATAAAAGCTTGTATTAAAAAAAAATAAACTTTACTTTTAATTTATTTTCCGACTAAAAAACCAAGCTTAGCAAACCATTTCATTTGATACCCATATTGTAGGGGTGCATTATAAATAATTGGTCCGTCATCTTGGGAAAGTCCGCCATATTGGATTAAGAGTGACGTCACATTATTTATCGAGGTGTTCTATGCAAGCCCTTTCATTTGATACGGATATTGTAGGGGTGCATTAAAAATAATTGATCCGCCATCTTGGTAATGCCGCCATGTTGTATTTAGAATGACGTCACATACATAACCATGCATTGTCATCCGACTTACACGTGCATGCAGAATTTCAGCTCAATCGGAGACAGGGAAGTGGGTCAAATTAAGATTCCAAGATAAAAGCTTGTAATAGATCCTATTTTCTTCATCAGTGTTTAGTCTCTTCGAAGGTAAATTTAAATGACTAGTACGTAGTCGAATCTCTACAGGGATTATTATAGACGTTCTATATGATTTATTTTATTTTATTAATTATTTACTTACTTCTACGCACGTACACACATTCACATGAATGTGTGTACGTGCGTAATGAATATATACTCGTATTTAAACATATGAAATCAAATACTAGATCTTAAGTAGCATACATATATAAATCTTCTTTGTCTTGTTCTCTTTTATTTGTGCATTTATTCTGTAGTTCAGTTGCAGCTGCTATTTATTTAGGCAGGCAGTAAATGTTCAAAATAGAAATCCTGTAATTGACTTGAAAAATATTTTATGCATAACATTCTTAAAGGCTGTAAGATTTCATTATATCTATATAATAAAATGTATGTTATTAGTTAGTTTAATGTGTATTAATATGTGCGTGAAGTTTTAAAATACTTGCTTTCTATAGAATATTTGAATTTGATACTTTGCTGACATAAATCTCACCATCACCACCATTAAAAATAATTTTTTTGGTAAAAAGTTTATAATTTTGTTTCAATTTTTTACTACGGATTCTAAGCGTGTAGTGATATATACATAACTATTTGTGACTGTGAATATGTGTGTATACAGAAAAGTAATACGATACGGTTTGAGGTGTCGTTGTAATCATCGTAAATTTGACGTTTATTTGTATTTGCGGATGTTCGTCTGTCAAATTCAATTCATCGTTGTCATTTGAGGCTTTCTTATGTCAAAATTAATATCGTTCGTTCGATCGTCCGTTGAAATGTTTTAAACGATAGTAACTAAAAGTAGGATACGACACGACGAAGTCCACGATATATCTAATATCGTTTTTAAGAGTACGCCCACAGGCGTATAACAACTTTGAGCATTATTTAAAAAAAAAATTGAAATTAGACCACACTTCAGATATCAATCCAAAGTTGTCAGTCTTTTTGTTCTTGTAAATCTCACGTCGAATCTTAAAAACTTCATAATCTCCCAAAATCTATTGCAAAACATGGTGGCTTTTACAAAATCATTGCCCCATTTACCTGACCATTGCATCTAGATCTAAACATTTTGCTGCGATTTCGAAGCCTCCACCTCTCCCCCCCTTTCGAACCTATATGACCAATCAACGACATTTTGTTTATCTTAAAAGGAAGATAAACTTAAACTCTAACATCCAGACTGGGTCAAATCTGACCCAACCGCGCTTAGAGGTAAATTTGGATTTAAAAAAATGTTTATTATATTTATGTGGTTGAAATCTGTAATAAATGATAATCATCATATTTCATGAAAAGTCATAAAAATTTACGATTAAACGCGTAATAATATATTAAATAGAGCAGGAAGAATATCAAAATGGGTCAAATTTGGGACGCCCGCGCTTCTAGTGTTAAGTAAGCTTACCGCAACCTGTAGACATACATATGTAATACAGGGAGTATTGATTGTGTATTGTCCGATCCCTTAGAAACTTTTAATGTATTAAATAAAAATTCCTTAAAGTCAAATAAGAGAATTAAATTTTTAAATAATGGCATATAGTTAGATTTATGGGACTATTTTTGAAACTACCATTTAGTGTGGGAAATAAATAAACTACAAGTAACATTAGCCAATCTGTCAACAGCATCGGTGGTCACCCATCTTATTTCAAGCCAGATTACCATCGCTTCACTCCGATGATCGACACAATACCTATACATCCGCATCATATTCAAATAAGTACATAGATCAATAGATTAGCCGCACATAACTGACCAATAATCAGTTAACTGCCCTAATCGACACTCGGTGTAGTGTTACAAACAGACCGACAAAAATACGTACTGCCTAAAGCGCGACGCATACTGGGAGAAAATTTATACAAAAAAGTACATTGTAAGTACAATAACATTGTAAGCTTTTAACGTTTAAATTATAGACGAAATCAGGGTTTCTTAAGCTTTTTAGATTACGCAACTCCGTATGAAAATTTAAATTTATAAATGATGTAAATTTCTTATGATCTTGTGTTTATGGTTAGTCTTAGTTATGAGTTGAAAAAAAGTAAAATTGTAAGAGGAGGGAATTTAACAAGCTTTCAATAAAATAATAAAAAAATGGCAATTTAGACGGCTAACATCAGTTTAATTAAGCAATCAGAACCCTTAACTATTGGTTCATATTTAACAACCGCGCAATAATATTTACCTCGTTTGCCATAAACGTAAAAGTTTAATTGTAGAGTAACTAACGTTACTTTGTTGCGGTGACCGTTAAAAATTCAAGTCGTTATAGTAATAATTTTATGGTACTGCCATGAACGCCTAAGTGAGATGTCAGAATGCTTTTAAGTAAGTTCTATAAATTAACGTTATTGACGGGCTTCATGGCGCCACGGCGTAACTGGTGAGAACCAGTACATCCTGGTGGTAATTCTGAGACAAGTCGGTTCTAAGACAATTCCCTACCTTCAGTGACATAAGTTTAGGATTTCTTTAGATGCTGATTAAAAGGGCTATGAAATTCGTAAGTTGAAATCTACTAAAAGTTTGTCTTTATTATTAAAATAAATAATATATATAGCAAGTCTTTTTATGAAAACTCTCCAAAAGACCTCAATTTTCGTTATAATTACCACATAAGTACAACTTAAAACTTTTGCTCAATATGACCAAATAGTGAAATTCAAATACATAATGAAAGAAAGAACATTTACGACCATACACTCACAAAATATTACAAAAAAAATTTGGTGGTATTGATAAATTTATGATTTTAGCTGGCGCATATTATATTCAATTAAATTAAGCGTGGTAATTTAAATTAATTTATTTAAAAGTTAATTAAAATGTTATTAAGCCCCGATAACGTTATTTTTATCGATCGTACAGACTTATTTTTTTTGAATTTAAAACTCATAGAAGCTATAAATGTTTAGATAATTACAACTTTACCGTTAAATATTCGATTATTTGTCCTTGAATCTCACAATTTGATTATTCAAATTGATGTATAGCTCTTATTAATGAAAGAAAGACAACTTTATACATTAAAGGCCTAATGATTAAATATCTATTGTTTTATGAAACGTGACTAGTTAAGTGTAGCTTAATAACATTGCTCACTTGATATAGGAATCATGTATATAGACCGTAATTGTCCACAACGGCCTGTGTAGCCAGCACGACCTTATTTTTTTTAGTCAATATCGACAGCGTAAATTTTTGTAGGTAAACTTTGTGCGATGTTCCTTGTGGTAACGTAATTGTACAAATTTTTCGTCAAATTCCAATCGAAAGTGATACGAAACTCATGGGAGAGCCACAGATCTTTTAAATAGAATCATAAAAAAGGTGACTTCACACTTGTTCAGAAGTTTTTGTGTACTTATATTATAAATTCATAGTCATAAAAATTATATTATTATTCCCATTAAAAATTACACCAATACACGCTAGCCTTTACCGCGTGGTAATAGAAAAGGAAAAAATAACACGGTGCAATCAAAATCTCTTCACCGTGACAGGCTTAAGCTGTATTGAGATATCTTTTGATGTCTGACGGCTGGACCGGTGACGGAGCCATCTAATAAAAGCAATCTTAGCGAGTCAGTCACGGCACTTAGTATGTTTATCATCTCCCTCAATTACACGCTCTTCATATGAACTAGAACTGGTGGAGAAGTTTTTTTTGTTGTATATTATATGTTGTATATGGACTTGAATTTATACACGTCTTTTCTCGGTGGATTTTTTATAAGGCATCGGTTAATCGGTTATCGTAATCAAATTAAATGACTTCATTAAGAAAATCTGAATCACGCTTATTAAACATGTTGGTTCGATGTAATTATCAATCAAACTAATAATATACAGTAAAATATCATAGAAATTAGTACAAACAAGTCTTAGGTTGAAATCACTCTGTTGTCGGCCATGCCATGATGGTCTTGAGGTGTACTGCCTTGCAGCTCCAATTGTTTGTTCAAAAATGAATCCTAATGTGATAATATTACATCTTTCACACATATAATTATACTTATAATTATCTCTTCTTAATATTCAGTGCTAAAAGTAACCACAGCCTTTATTTATTTTTTAAAACACCGTTTCAATACCTAGAGTAATTAAGCAAATCAAACAATAGATCTCAAAGTAGCCAAATAATTACCACTGATAACGTACACAACTCTTGCCCACACAAAAGCAATTCCAATCTCGAATAGGGTTGCCAATTGACAGTCTATTTTATATTGGATATAATGAAAAACAAAAATTTATTTCACTTTCTTAGAAACTACTGCTTGGTTATCTCAATCACAACTATTAGGCATGGTCCTCCAAGAAGATGATTGGGGGACTGTATCTCAGCAGGTGTTCTTGATGGCAAACGCGAATCGTACGCTCGTCACGTGCAAATATTGTAAGACATCTTACACAATGGTAAATATCAGTAACATTTTTTTTTATGTTCCCCTGAGGAAAATGCATTAAATTGCATACCCCGGCTGTGGCGAGCCGGCGGTTATGTGGGACTCTCCTCCCCAGAAGGGGGAGACCTACCCACTAAAAACCTCTGCAGTGACATTCCTCAGGCATGTAGGGAGCCCCCGGGAACACCAAGCGACTTCCGGAAAAACATTAGAGTGTCACTACCACACACTTATTCTGAAACCACTATTTAACTGAATCACTATCTCCCTTCGAAACGAAAACAAGATTGCGATCTTATACTATATTGTATATTTATATTATACTAGCTTTCTGCCCGCGGCTTCGCCCGCGTGGATTTCGGGATTGGGTGTATAGAGGGTTAAGGGTCATAGCTTTTGCCCACGGCTACATATACGCGGAAGTCGGTTTATGGTGCGAAGATTTTATCGCGCTTCCCGTGGGACTATCCGTTTTTCCGAGATAAAAAATGCCGCAAAACTCCTCAAGAATCACTCTATCTATTGATGAAAACCGCATAAAAATCTGTGCAGTAGTTTTTTGAGCGAAGCCTTTATTGCGCATCCCGTGGGATCTGTCGATTTTTCCGGGATAAAAAGTAGCCTATGTTACTCGGGGAGAATGTAGCTTTCCAAAGGTGAAAGAATTTTTGAAATCGGTCCAGTAGTTTAAGCGTGAAGAGGTAACAAACAAACAAACAAACAAACAAATAAACAAACAAACAAACAAACACACTTTCGCATTTATAATATTAGTTGGGATTATTTGTTTGATTTAAAATATCGATTCCCTATTGTCTTTCGAAATCATGTGTCGCCGGCGCGGCTGCCGCTGGTTCGAAATGTTACGCAATCCTCCCCGCCGCGTGCCTGACCTGCCTGAGGTCGGGCGGGCAGTAGTAGCAAGCACGTAATTAACCAGGACTCGCGCCGCCGTTTGTCAATGCGTGGAATTAAATAGATCGCGATAGAATTGAACCTGGTATTATCGGGTTAATACATAGTGTTTCATTCCTTACATCCTCTGACTTGGATCGGAGTGCTAGGTGGTGATTTGGTAATCTGTATATTGCACATGTAATTAGTGATTAAGTATAATTATATAAATTATTTGTAAACTATAATACGTTGTGAATCAGTGCGTTGTTTGTTTGTGATCAAGTCGTTTTGAATGGTGTGGCACCTGCAGCCTACGTCCCCCCTCTCCCCTCAGGCCTGAGTATTATCCTTTAACCTGACTCCCTGGGTCGTGGAAGAGTAGCCTGACGACTGGAAACCAACTGCCGCAAACGTGGACTATTATATAATTTGTTTCGTAAGTTTATTAGTTTATTTTTGTTATTTACCAGCCCTGTGTATCGCATGGCAGTTCCTTGAATAGGCTATCGGAATTGTGTGTCGCCGTTGGATCCGTGCTTTTACTCTTCAAGTCTTCCACTGCGCAAGGGTCCACGGCCAACCGAAAGTCTATTCACCGAACATTATTATAATTATTAACATTGAAAAGAGGAGATAAAAATAGACCTTCAGAGTTTCTTGCCTGTTCTTCTCGAGAAGGCTCTCCCAATTTCCGAACAGGTGTCGAGTCAATATATTTTTTCCTTTTTTTTTTTTTCCTTATTCGTACGTACGGACAAGGTTTTTGTTTTTTTTTTTATTACTTAAGCTTTTTTTTGTTTTGTTTGTTGACGTCAATAAGTGCCTGTAAAGGTCTATGTTGAATAAATATTATTTTGATTTGATTTGATTTGATGTCAGTGTTATATTGACAAGTAACTTAGTGCCTTGTAATGTTGTTGAAGTGGTCCCTCGTTTCTCATTTGACGAGATTCGCGGTACTGGAAAAGCTATAGGATATATCAAATGTGTATCAAATTTAATTAATATGCTTTAAGTTGTATTCGTCTCTATCGAACGTCATCTTATATAAAGTTCATATGCTCTATGCAGACAAAGTACTATATTTTACTTTACACTTATACTACTCTAGAGGCCGAGCCAAGTTATTTTTCTTACATTACATTGATACATAACATTTTTTCCAAGCATTTTGTTGTTTCGAAATATAATGTTTAAGTCTTTAAGGGAAAATAACAAAATAATTGTTCCGTAAAGAAAAAGCGAAAGCGCAGCTTCTTTTTCTTTTTAAAAAAATCGTGTTTAAATCACTTGTCTAACTTCGCATCATTAAACCCATTTGCTACAAATAAGTTGGCATTTTGCCATCTCTTACTTTTCATTAAAAAATTGTGACAGCCCTAATTTGCTCTTTCCACTTTGTTACCGAAAGTTTGGCTACAATGGCTTCATTAAATACGAAAAAGCATTGTATCTGTTCAAGTTGTATTCATTAATAAAATTCATTGTTTTCGAAGATATTTGTTTACACCGAGGTAACTGCATATTGTGTTAATCAAATAAAATGATGTATTAATTTATTGCTTGGATGCTTTGTGGATGTCGATATATTTGTTATTAAATAATTACGTTCTTTAATATTAACTTTAGGTTAACGTGATATGGACATATGATAAGGATGGACAAGATATGGCTACTAGAATTATATATATGTATATCTTAAACAAATTGTACATATATAAGTATAGGCCATAAGTAAGTGTGATAGTGTTGGTGATATTTTGATTATTTATACAAATACAGCGATCATAAAACCAGAGAGCAATAAAAATTGTTAATCTAACATGTTTAATGTGGCTTCTTGTCAAACGAACCCCGTAGGCTATCATCGAAAAAAATCAAATATTTAATCAACAAAGTCCTTGTATTTAAAAAAATATCCCTATCTATTTATTATTATAATATACCCCAACAAAGTTTTCTAAAACAATGTGAAGGTAAAAAAATTGAACACCAAATGTTTTCAGTATACTTTATAAAAGTTACAGTTAGTTAGAAATTTTTACAAAGTGAAAACAGTACCCTTGACTTTTTATGTCATAATTATAAAGTTACATCGATAGAGTTTCAATTGGGATGGCGCTATTGTTTTGGAATTACGAAGGCAGTTCCAATTAAAAGTTTTTGTTATTATTCTCTATAAAAAATATCAAAATAACAACAGATTAAGTACTTAAACCTGTTTGGAGGCATTTTATAAGTATTAATCAGGGCGTTATAAGCCAATGACTAAGCGCGGGGAAGAGAGATAGGTGCATTTGAAGAGAACTAAAAAATGATAAAGTATAAGTGTATAGAGATTTTTCCAAATTTACCAATAGAACTTTAAAAATTCACACAAAAAAAATGCATTGATGGAAATCACAAAGTCTGTTATTTTATTATTCTAGCAGTATCAATAATTTATATATAGTGTATAAAATCATTACATTTTAAATGTCAAAGTGTATTTTACTTCTATATGAAACTAATTTCAGATTTTCCTCTAGTTTTCTAAATGTAGTTAACACTTTGAACTACTGTTTATAGTTATATTATGGCAAAAATGCATGATCTTTCTGATTCTGTAGGGTTTATATATAAAATTATATAATATGTTAATGATTATAGTGAAAACTACTTTATTATCACAGTTCATTAGCATGTTAGGACGATTAGGTTTTAGTCGACCACGCTGGCTGTTTCCTCAAAGTATATAAGAAAACCAAAAACATAATGGTACATGGTAGGATCAATAATTGTATGTTCCACTTTGGGACACGTCTTTACTTTCCACTAGCCAATAACATAACTAGTAAATCTATAAGTTAGCTCTGTAACTCTTAAAATTCAACTCGTGCAAATCAAAGTTCTAATAAATAACGGATATCAATTTCATCTATGGCGACGTCCAATGTGTATATGTGATCTCTCCCATATATGCCTTGATCATCGTAGAAGCCAAGTAAGGGAATTCCCCATTCAAAGTATGTAGACGGTGATCAAAGGTATTGAGGTATCCTTATTACATACACTTCGACTTTTGTGTATCCTTCTGGAAGAATACGCTTGAATATATGAATGTAGATAGGCGTGGATAGGTAGCACTGTGATCTCGGCACTGGTCTACAAATCGAACGATTCTAGGGGCCCGGGGTCGATTCCGCCATGTACCAATGTGTATCTCGAATTTGATATGTATATTTATTTGATGCTCCAACGTTGAAGGAAAACTTCTTAAGGAAACCTACGAAGAAATTCAAAGTCATATATAGTCAATTAATTCGCATAAGGCCAGCTTGATATTTTTTTTTCCTCAGTAGAGGAAGGCTGAGAATCCTCATAAGGAGCACGAAACGTGCTCAGGATACCCCCCACAACGGCAAGTGTCACGGAGGTTATGTCGGACTCCACGCGGTCAGAGCGGTCTGACCACATGGCCTACCGATTAAATACAGCTTTCTAGGCTAATCGTGGGGGCCAACTTGATTGACAAAGGGCTTAATCGCTCTAACATAGGGTAGGCTCGTGCGCCTCAGTTGGGACGTATATGAACTGTGATGAGATAGACATATCTACTACAAATTCTTTATTCACATACAGGATTCATTTTTATAATGTTACTCAAATAACTGATACATTATTCATGTTCGGGTGTATGTAATTACTCGGGGGAGATTCGCGCAGTTGATGTACAGTATGTTAAAGGCAACAAACATATCACTCATGGATTTATAGCATTAGGGCCGCTAGTGATTAGTATTCCACGAGGCTTTTGCTATAAAATTAATCAAGAAGCGCCCTGTGCCGAAACGAGCGTTATCTTTGGGAAATAAAAGTAAGGTTTAGTGTGCACCAGGAGTAATATTAATTAGTTTATAACTTACATAAAAAAATTGTATACAGTACTTTCAGGTTTACATAAAAACGTTGTAAATTCGGCTGTATACTTTATATTTTGTAAGTGACAGATTAATGAGTTTTCGACTCTTGTTATTAGATGGCGTGTAAGTTAGTTTCTAGATTAATTTCATTCACATTTCATACATTAAAATCAGTGTCTATACATTGCCATAGATTTGTGAAATAAAGAAGTTTTATTATTATTTTTTATTATAATACATATTGTATTATTTAAGAATTCTGCTTCTTTACACTACGAATTACAAATACTACTTAATTTATGAATGAAATCTATGATTTAAAACATTACATAGGGTGATGAATAGTTGCGTGGAAATCGTAATAATCATAATTTTGATCCTTGATCATAATTTCTTTTAAAACGTCTTTCAATTGGTAGTCAGAGAATCCCTCATTATGAATTGAACGTGATGCTGATGACAAAAATAACACAAAAAAAATGTGTTGCTTGTATATAAAAGTAAACTAGAAAGAAAAATCAGCGTTATAATTACTTCAAAGCAAGAACCTTTAAGCACAATTATGTGGTTTAAATACAAATCTTCATTTTATTGTATAGCCTACACTGTACGAATCTTTGCATTTTGGGATTTTTATTTTTTAGATGCATTATTGTATTACAATGTTACTATTATCTTCAGTTAAATTTCGGAAAAGGAGAACTTGGTGTAGAACTAGATAAAAAAGCTATTTTGCTATAATCACTTAGTTCATTTATTTCGTAAATTAAAAACATATATTTTTTTCTTTTACTGCATATATATGTTTCATGGTACATTTTAAAATGAGTTGTTTCAAGAGATCGTTCTTAATACGATTTTTTCGGTAAACTGTCTATATGTGCTGTCCCTGGTTTAGAAAATTAAGACATTGATCCTATTTTATTAATTTTGTTTATATCCGTGGGAAAAAAAAATCGATGTCATATGTTTCTTAAATATTATAAGCTAAGTATGAGGACAACCGAAAGCTTAATATGTCGTTCTAAATTTTATGGACAGAAAGTTGTAATTTTAAAGTAATTACCGAGTAACCTTACGTTAATTAAAAACCCCAACACGTATATTCTGTACGTCAGGTACACACTGATAGCATCTAGACAAAGGTATAATTAAAATCTAGTTAGCTTGTATAATTTTATATTCTAAATATAGGCTGGAAATAAAAAACATATAATTGTTTCTCCAGTAATGTGTCCATAAGTTATGAAACACCCTGTTAATTTAAGAAAGAAACTCATGCGTATGCTTTATTATAAACTTTTCATTGTAGGAAAACAAGTTTTATTACCTAATTGGTACCATATATTTTTAAATCACGAGATCACCTTAAAATTTAATATTTTTTGTAGTTCAGCGACGTCAACTGTACTCAACTCTCACAAATGATGACGAGGTGTCTCTTTTTAGGTTTCTTTATAAGATTTGCTTCTCTGATAGTGTAAGCCATTAATTTTCTGAGTGTGTTAACTTATTGATCAATTATATATATTAAAATAGTTATTTATTATACAAGAGTGGAAAGTTCCTTTTTAACCGCGTGCTCGATTTGGATGACCGAGCAAGCGAAGGATTCTAAAGTTGAATCACGAGCGCAGCGAGAGATTCTAAATTAGAATCCTGAGCGTCAGCGAGGGAAACAAACGAGCACAAGGTGAAAAATCTTTCCACTCGAGTGCAATACGTAACTTTTCATCCCACCTCAGCGAGGAAATGACAAAATGAAAAAGAAAACAATTTATAATGACAAATTATATTAAGCAATAAAACGTTGAAAACTAGAATGGCGCGAAGCACGCAAATGAAACACAGAAACCAAGAAGGTTCCAAATTTAAATTTTTTCACAATTTAAAAAGTTCTAATCATAAATTTGGCACCATAGAGGTTACATTAAATAGGTTTAATGACGTTTTGAATTTACAATTATATTGAGTACTCATTATATGTGATGTTCTAAATTCAAATCTACTTTGCCGCTCAAGCGAATAAAATAGAATTTTCCAGCCAGATTTCGAAGCGCAAAATTACACTTTCCGAGGTGGTGGGATGAAAATTGTATTTTAACCATCGTCTCACTCCCTATCGAAACGAATCTCTTTCCGCTTATTTGGAATCTAATTTACTATTTCTCATAAGGTCCTCTCGGTTCAACCAGTGAGTAATCTTTGAAAATTGCAGGCAACTCTCCGTTTCCACCGAATTTGCCCCTTACCTTCATTGAATACATTTTAAAAAGGTGGTAAGGGTTTCCAAATAATACCTTGTGGTACCCATACCAATTTCACCAGATATGGAACATGGATCAACAGATGAGAGTTTTGCACTTGCCACGCCCTATTCCAGGCATTGGAAACAATACCAAATTATACCATCTGTGGGATTTATCCAGAATTGGCCATATAATAAACAATAACTTATATAAAGTCGATATACTAAAAAAAATATGCATTGATGTTAATTGTGAGATACTAATAATATTGTAATTTTTTATTACATCACTATTGAAATTTACTGCCGTTGTGCACCAGCCCTAATGTAATTAATCCAGTACTTGATCTAGGATTGACCCAAATTGTATCAAAAACGCCGCGCACATTACGGATTATTATAAGATCTTGAGATCAGGCAGTATGGAGTATCTAACCACTCGCCATAACAGTTAATCCTTACTAACGTAATGTGTATGCGTATTGTTATATCTCAGATTGTTTCTCACTGTCCCACAGATACCGCTACTGGATCTTTTCAAATGACTTTCTTTTTTTAACTTAACCTTTAATAAAGGCAAAGGTTTAATGTCCCTGCAGCCACTTAAAGTATTAGATGGTACTTACGATCCTTTTAACGTCGAAAGTAAGCGTCTTATTGACATTATTAGTGCTTTTTGTATTCATTAGTTATAACGTTAAATTTAGCTTTTATTTTTATTGTCGTTTGAATGGTACGTGAGCCGCTGTAAAACTTACGACAATTGGTAAAATGTAAGTGTAAAGGACACTCAGTTTTCCCAAAACATGCATGGCGGTGGTATTTTTTTATCACGTTATTCGATATATTAATCAAATATCAAAGAAGTCTAAATTAAGAAGTGGACAAATATATGTAGATATAGTCCCACTATAGTCATCAAAAATATATGCTTCAGAAAAAGCATGTTATGATTGCATTAAGATTCTAGGGTTAGATTTATCGTAGAATCAAATCATGGTGATAGAATAAGATAAATAGGTATGAAATATTGGTGATACTAGGTAAACAAGAAGAATAAGATAAAATTTTAATCATATATACAATAGAAATATAATCAATATGGATCATAAAATGCATAGATATCCTTTATTCGACAACATTCATGCGTCTTCATCAGACAAATATTTACACCTAGTTCTATTCTAGATCCCTGGTTTTGAAGTCATAATTGCAAAACTACAAACAGACTACCATCAAAAGATAGGGTAGTAAAGTCCATTAAAACACCCAGAAATGTTTCCCATGGGGTGGCTATACCAACCAGTACATACGGCTAACCGCCGCAGAGAAACCCTTGTAATATGTAAATGGCCAATGTTGTCACCGCAGCTGTAGATGGATCTCGGAACCAATTTGAATATTTCCGCAATTCTTTGTGATTAAGCTTCAATATTAAAAGTTAATAATATTTATTTTTCATTTTATCGTTGTTATCTTTATCTTCCGTTGGTATATTCAATATTAAGGTCGTCTCCTTGCTACGGCTTGCTCCGGCTTGAAGTGGCTTATCTATGCCTGTAAAATTATTGGTTACCATAACTTTACATCGTGTCACAAATTGGCAATGTAATTCTGTTTGTTTGCCTGTCACGCTTTCATGTCAAAACAACTGGACCGATTTAAAATAAATTTGGTACACAGATTGTCTAGAACTTGATAAGCTATTTTTTAATGCGAGGTGATTAAGGAGTTTGAAAAGGGGATGTAAGTTTGTATAGAAAGAAGTTTAAGCATAAAAAGAAGTTTTAAATTTATTTTTTAGATCTTTGATTAGATACATATAATTACAATACGACATTCCAAGTTAAAAATTACCTTAAAAGGGGTAAAAATAGGGGATGCAAGTTTTCGTTTGAATACTCTCAGAAGCTATTGAACTGATTTGTATAAAAATTGACTAGGGATAGTTTGAGATTCGGAAAAGGATATAGAAAATTTTTGAATATGAGTATGAAAATCTAATAAGATAATTTTTATCACAAGAAAATATATCCTTCCTTTTAAACTTCCATATAAGCAAGACGAAGCCGCTGGCGGCTATGTAATGTACAAGATGCAAACTCTAACTTACATGACACTATTAATTGTACAGTAAAAATAGAAAAACATACACAATTATATAACACGAATTGCCTGTAAATAATTATCTGTGCATTGATAAATGTATTTTTTATTGTCAATCCCGGACCATAAAACACAAATATAAAAATAAAATTAGTTACATTTAAATGTATGCTTGTTTCCGATATTCTGTAACTGCAATTTAGGGTGCTTATGTCGTGTTAATTTATGTTTCGCAGTTTAATTTAAGCTGTCGGCTATCACATGGCTTGGCGGAATTCAATGTACTTAGATTATTACTGAACATCCAGTTTAACTAGCACTTAATACAGGGGTGTTAGATAAAACTACGGATCTTCACATACAGATATCATATATATACACTTCTCATCAAAAAAATCGAAACACCTTGCAAGTTTACGTTTTGTCAGGATTATCAGAAAAATGTGTACATTTAGGAATAAATGTTAAATGTCGTTTAATAGTGAGTAATATGAGCTTATCAAATCTTAATGTTAATGTTCTAAATTTAAATGAATTTTTCATAGGTTTCGTATTTTGTTAAATGAGTCATTTTTATTCCGTATGGAGTATAAAGGAAATGGATAAAACAACACACGTAAATGAAAAAAAAGCTAAAAAACGTTTATTTAATAACTTGTATTCCCTCCCCGAGCTCTAAATACTGCTTCCATACGGTTCTTCATCGATCGGATGAGAGTCACGATCACATGCTGTGGTATATTGTCCCATTCCTCTTGGATTGCATCTTGCAGCTGGCTAAGTGTTTCTGGGGCAGGATCTCTTGCTCGAATTCGTCTCTTTAATTCATCCCACAGATGTTCAATGGGATTCATGTCCGGGCTTCTTGCTGGCCATTCCATAATAGAGATATCGACTTCGTTAAGATAATCTCGTACGACGCCCGCGGTGTGAGCCCTAGCATTGTCGTGCATGAATATGAAGCCGTTGCCAATAAAATGTGCATAGGGCATCACATGAGGCTCGAGACACTCTTCGACGTACCGATGACAGTTTAGTGCAGGCAGACGTGGCCCAGACACAAAAGCAAGCTCTGTCTTACCGTCGGCGCTGATTCCTCCCCAAACCGTCCACGAACCGCCACCATAGCTGACCTTTTCTTCAATGCAGCATTCTGCATAGCGTTCTCCGTCTCTTCTGTAGACCTTGTTCCTTCCGTCGTTACCATACAGCATAATTTTACACTCATCAGAAAAGAGAACTTTGCTCCACTGTAGGTATGACCAATTTAGGTGCTCACGTGCAAAGTTAAGGCGCGCTCTTCGATGGTCTGCAGTTAATTTCGGCCCATTTGCTGGCTTATGCGGTACCAGTCCACGATCCTTCAACCTTCTTCTAATTGTAGAGTCACTTACAGCCACCCTTCGTACAACACGAAGCCGCTGCTGCAGTTGAAAAGCGTTAAGGCGTCGATTTCTTAAAGAAGTTGTTACAATAAATCGATCATCTCGCTCAGAAGTGACCCGATTCCTGCCAGATCCTGAACGGCGCGTGAACAAACCAGTCTCCCGATAACGTTTATAGACTCTATGAACAGATGACAGGCTTAGATGCAGTCTTGCAGCCACAACACGCTGACTAAGGCCAGAATCCAGCAATGCCACAACTTGGGCGGCTTCTGTGGGCGAAGTATCCATACGTTTTAGAAAAATAACCTTTTTTCAGACGTCCCAAAGTCACAGTATTGAAATAAAAAACAAAAAGTTTAAGGATAGGCGCCAATTTTTAGTTTTTAAACGCTAAATGTACTCCAACCCTAAACACACATTTGTCTCAAAACAGTGATTCATTTCGTTTATAAGATAAACAAATGAAATTCTAATTTTGAATTTAGAATTTTCGCTTATTACTGTAATGGCCAAACTGCCAGCTATACATTTATGTTTTTTTTTTCATCGTATGAATTCTTTTTTGTGTTAAATTCGGACAGAAACAATGAAAACGGAAGTGTTTCGATTTTTTTGATGAGAAGTGTATATATATTTATATATAATATATATATATATATATATATATATATAAGGTGCGAATTTATTTAAATATATTCTATTATTATAGCTTATTATTATACGCGATATTATAAGACACGGTCCTTCATAAGGCGTACGCCGGGATACAGGTCCAACGCGTAGAGGCCATTTAAGCAAAATTTAATGAAAGTGTGTGTGGAGTGTACTAACTGGATCCAATCTCTATCTGCATCATGAAAAATGCAGCTAAAGACTACACCCAGTTAGATGCACAGAAACTATTGTCATTTGTGGTCAAAAAGTTTGTGGACTATTGCATTTTGAATTAGGTGGTAATGAGAACCGGACTATGGAAGAGACTCCGGTCACCTGCCTTCTCAAAGCCTCCTAATTGATTTTAAATATGGCAGTTGGTGACTTGCCTCTCACTAAAGACCAATATTGGTGCGAAGAGAGCAACATTGGTGTGATCGGCTAAGGGTGTAGAGAGGTGTGTCTGCGACAGCGATCGAGACACCGTCGGCGTTGACATTATTACACTTCCACCCTTCGAGCATCTGCTCTTGCGACTCCACTCTGTCCGGCTGGTTAAGGCAAGACAGAGGCGGGTGGCATACGCCCCCCTGAAGCACATCGGTACCCTCGGTGACGCAACTCACCGACAGCTCGCCACAAGCTGCCCTGAGGGAGACTGACAGCACTGATGGGGCATTTATGGCAGTCAAGGGGCATTAAGTTCCCCACCAGCGGGCGATGGGATCGTCACTTATTATTATTATTATTCTATTCCTGTGTATCGCAAATAAGAGGCTTTCAACACTATTCCTAATTGACAATTCAGAGAGTGAAACTGCTGGATAGGATATTTTTGTCACCATATGCAGTGAATTAGCCACGTCAAACGTGATATGTAATTTTAATTTTAATGGTTCTTAGAACTTATAAGGCTGAGTTTAGTTGGTAGGTCAAGCTTCGACTGGTATGGAGTCCGACACGATCACTGTAGCACTTGATGCTGCGGTGATATTCTGGGTACATTTTGTACCCTATAGTAACGGGTTCTCAGCCTCTCAATACTGAGAAAAAAAACAAAAACTGACATTGACCTTGGGAAGTTCGGATGTGACGTCACATGACAGTTACAATCATGAACTTACATTATTAAATAAGGGCTGTTCTGAAAGTTGGCGCGTAGATTACTTATCGAATAACTGCAATGCAAGATAGATTATAAAAAACGTTTGCAATAAAATGAATACTTACGAGTATATCGGCGTCTCGTGGCCCTGCTTGTACCAGATGACGAGGCCGACCTTGTCGTCAGGCAGGGTGGGCGTGACGTCGCACGGCAGCTCCACCCCGCCCCCGGTTGGCGCGTGCAGAGACTCGATGGCGGCTGCAACAATAAAAAAAATATTTTAATTTAATAATTATAACTGATCGTTTATTTGTAGATGTGGTTTATGGTTTTAGAAAATAAATAATTATAGAAGTATTATTGCTCATAAAACTCATGGAATAATAAAGATACAGTTAAAAATTTTAAGGCACGTAAAGTTAAAAAGTTTAAAAACTTTGTAGCTTTTATAGATGTTTAAAAATTATTTTAATGTGGAAAACGTCTAACATAAAGTATATTCCTCGAATTTAATATAAAATTCTGCATATATATGCAATAATAAATAATATAAAGCATTGTAGAATATTGGACATCGGTTAACTTAGTATTTCCGAATACGAACGACAGTGCCAAGGTATATGTTTATAGTGCTGTTAATACAAAATTACATATTTTCTTCATTGTGTTAAAAATAGTTTCACAAAGGTTTGCTTATTTGTCTTCAATGTATGACATTTTAGTCGTTTTAAAAAACAGTATATTTTATATGTACAGAAATCAAGAAAGTAGATATTTTACATATAAGTGAAGTAAAATAAAATTTCGTTTAATATTTTATTAATAATAATTTTTTGTTAATTAATGAATATCAATATCGCAAAATATTTAAAAAATCAACTGCTCGTTTCTGACCGGCCTTGTTACAGCGCTCTCTACGTTAGGTTAATTAAAAACTGACTGTGATTTACTCCTGCACATTAAGTGTACTAATTAAGAGTGGTTACATTTTTACCAACGGGCTTTGTAATAAAATATGATGCTTGCAATATTTATCGAAACTCAATATTTATTCTGTATTTCTGTTTTGTTACTATTTTAACTTTGACTTGGTTAATTTAATTTCAGTTGATGAGATTAGAGAGAGTACATATTTTGGTCACTACCCCTCCTTACGTGACAGGTTCATTATGATTCTTAGTTAATAATTTCGATACAGGTGCAGATAATAAAATATATAAATAATCGATTATGTGTATCATTCGTGGTTTCATAAACTCAAATTGCTAGCAGTTTTCAAATTCTGAAGCATATTCACACCTGCTTTGTTATTCAAAGTGTCTGATAACACGGACTCCGTTTTTACTGGACATGGTTACATAACTCTAGGAAAAGTACGAGCCTCATTCATTTAAAAAATGTAGCATACATTCTCCATTACCGAATAAAGAATGTAATTCAGTTCACTCGGCATTTCAAGTATTTTTTACGGGTGTTATTAACGGTCGATGGATGTAGCGATAATTAAACACGATTGTAATTAATTTTACACAATCAACATTGTGTCAATGTTATTATTGGTATAGCATTAAAAGTAGGCAAATGATCATTGTACAGGGTGTCCCAGAAGCCGACGTCAAGCCGAAAGCAGGTGGTAGAATAACTGATATATGTTATCAAAAAAATTAAAAAAAAATCTAAGTCATCTATTTAAAAAAAAAATCTAGCATATAAAAAAAATCGATAAAATTTACACCCTGTGACGGATTTTTCACTGTTGTTGCTCTCACATTTCGTAGAAGAACTCTCCCGGTCTCATTGAAACTAGAATGTTAAAGTAAGAGCCTTATAGCAAACCACGGGTACATTAAAATAAATTGTAAGAACGTAAGAAAATTTTGTTCAAAACTGCCTGTTTTTGGAAAAATAAAATATTGTCTGCAATCGTACAAATTATCTACCAAGTATCATACCATTTTGGAATCCTTATTGAATGCGCCAACTTTCGCAGTTACTTGCCAAACTCGCATAGTACATTTTTTTTTTCAGTACAGCTTGTTAAAGCTATGTGAAAAATTAATTTTCAATATATAATTTAGATAAAAATGGCATATTCTTCTAATTTGCAGCAGCTGGCTTAGGATATTTAGGATTACAAAACAAAAGAAAATGATTAGAAAAGTCAAGAATTGTAGCAACAACAGTGAATAAACCGTCACAGGGTGTAAATTTTATCGATTTTTTTAAATGCTAGATTTTTTTTTAATAGGTGACTTAGATTTTTTTTTATATTTTTCTGATAACACATATGAGGTAGTCTACCACCTGCTTTCGGCTTGACGTCGGCTCCTGCGACACCCTGTACGGATCGCCACATGCACCATTGGCATCAGCATATGTCTTATCAACAAATGGGATTTCTATTTTAGAATTTCATATCTATGAAATTTTCTCATTCGGTGTACCACAATTTGTAGGTGAGGTAAAGGTATTAAACCATTGTGATCTACCATGACGGTACTTTCGGATCTTTAATGGTAAATCTTTGGACCTCATTAAAAATGACGCTGTTGCAAGAAAGGCGTAGTTTACATTACCCTAATATCACTTCGCATTCGGTAGCAGACCATATTATTAAAATTCAAATTATTCTACTCTAACTTGCACTTACCCAACAAAGGGTACTATATAAAACAGCTCAAATATTTAACTTTATTTAGGACTATTTTGGCTAGTTAATTTTCTGAGATATGTGTGACCACGTGTCAGCTCCTACACAAAGTCTATATATCGGCCGTCTGTCTGTATTTCATTATTGCATACGGTTTAGGGAGAAGCCAACAAAATCACATTTTTAGAACCTTAACAAGTTTTGAGATTCTTCATAAAGTAAACACCTTTATTCATGCAAACTTTTCTATAGATACTCTTTACAAGATTGTGACCTTTATCTGCAAGAAAACTTTATATTATTAATTTAATTATAAAATATCATAAATCATTGTCGCTTAATCCAAATAAGGAAAATAAACGAGGAAAGGATATTGTAACAACTTTATACCCTAATCGCCCTAGTTTTCCTAAATGACAGTTTAATAAGGCTTATGTTACAATAACGTTAATTGGGTAGACGACATTGTTTTAAATTCTATATATGATAAGAGTACTCTTTTAATATATTTGCGGCGCTGTCGCGGATTGCGCCATACTAAAACAATGCAATCGAGACGTCATAATTGAGTAAACTCGCCTAATTTGTATGAGAATGTAAACAAAATTCAAAATAACTTTATTACGTTTTAAAATAAATTTGTACGAAATGTTGTTACGAAAAAAAAATTGCACATTTTTTAGAAATCTAAAATCTATATTAATAAAAAATTTAATTGGAATTTTTATATTAACATACTTTCATGCGATATTAATCGCTAAAATTAGATGATTATATAGTATAAAAATGGCTATATTCAGTTGTAATCGTCTACCCTATTACCATTTACAATATGCAATGATATATTGACTTGTAAAAAAATGTATAATGGTAAAAGACTAATGGCCGTTTTCACCAACCTTGTCTTAGCTTAGGCGACACGTAAGTGACATGCTGTCACTTTTTGTATTAACTGAAAAGAGTGAGACAGCATGTCTCTTAGGCAAAACGGCCATAAAACTCACAAGATAAATAATCAGAATGAATAAAACTAAGTTGACGACTAAAATTGAAAATTTTGATTTATTTATTTTATTTGGATTTAAGTTATTTATTACAATAATTTTGTACATAAACGCACAAGTGTGATCAACCACATATGTGTTACGCACAGTACATTCACGTAGGAATACACACATAGTTTATTGATCTATTTAAATATACATATAATGTGAAGCCTTTTGAAGTGACTTGATCAAATCTTAGTTAACCAATTGACAACTTTCGGGTTATTCCCGATACGAGTATCTTTAATTAGTTAAAGATACCCGTATTAATTGAATTTTTGAATAACCGGGAATTTTCACATTTATTTGTTTAAATGTAACAACATCATATACTACAATACGCTAGATTTAAAAAAAGACGATCGATGATCTATATAAAGAGATTTATAGCATGTACGTTGTCTTGACAAGGCCGAACTCCGAACTTTAAAAGAGAAAGTTGAAATTTTTACATAATTAATAAAAAGTCATGTAACCCTCAGTAATTCTGCAATTTTAAACTGCTGATGAGAAAGAGAACTTATATTATAAATCTTCCCATTATACTAAATATTCATTATTGTTAATTACCTACTTAAAAAGCCGCGCTTCGTACTGCCATCTTATATCACTTATTTTTGTCACCAAAGAATATTATATCCAATATTTATCTATTATATTATCTGTACTTGTAGTAAGTGTTGCTGTAACTTCATTTACTTTTTGGTTATTATTTTAAACAAATGAACAATTTTGCATATTAACATCAAAAAAACAGTATCATATATTCTTTTATGTTGCCCAGTGCTAAGTTGAGAGGACGTCAATATTTTTATTCCGCGTTAAGGCCTCATTTCCGCTGCCCCTTAACTGCAGGCTAACGATAGCCCGGAGAGCCGGAGGCTGCCCCCTGATTATATGATTCTGTTGCTATCAAATTGGATTGATTTCAGCGTAGTGCTAAATTTTAAGTATTCAACTTTAATAATATTGGATATATCAACTAGATAAAACTACTATTTGTTAACTTTATTAAAGGGCACTGTTCCAATGTTAGTCTTTGATGACTAATGTTATTTAATGCAGTCAAATTGGCTACAGAAATGACTTCCGCTTAAAAGCTATCATCTGCCAAGATAGTAGAGTTATATTTCAATTCATCTTGTTATTTGCCAGGTATCTATCTCATCTGAGCTGCGCTCGTTAACCGCTGTTTAGCGAGGACGATCGCCCGGAGTGCGGTGGTCGAGGCTACAATTGTGAAGAGTTGCAACGTGCAATTTCGGTGTGTGAGAATTTAAGGGGAGTTCTTTCTCTTTTTTTATTTTATATTTTACGCATGAATTAATTTAGCTTATTTTTACCCAAATAATATTTATAACTAATTCATTATGGAAATACAAAGGATATTATTATAAAATCAAGGAAAAAGCTTTTGTTATATACACGATTTATACTTTATTCTAAAATGATCGGCACTTAATTAAAAAAAAAAAATACTAAATATGCAAGTTTTTGTTTTATTTAAATGTGCCAAAATAAAAGATAATATTTTTTTTATACTAAAATATTTATTTGGAAACATAAAATAATGCAAATTATATATATATCGAGTACTGACAGCGGTAAAAGTTAAAAATTGAGTAGCGGAGTCAGCACCCTTCGGACACATAAATACATTGTTTCCCTTAAAACTTAACTAGATTGTTAAATATATAAAGTTATATTTTTTTGTAAAGTTAATACCTAATAACATAATATATGGAATTAAAAAAGTTTAATATATAAAAATAGCAAATTAGTTGGAGGTGTACAATTTGAATAAAAAAAAACAATATTATTTTAAAATAAAAAAGAATAAACACATCTCAAAATGAACTATCTTCTCAGAGTGAAAAACATTAAACAAAAGATAATAAAACTGTATTTTCGCACTCAGAAACTTATATTGATAAATTATGTTATAGTAATTATGTTAAAGTAGTAGTAATTCTGCAACTTTATACAGGAATATTAATAATAATAATTATATAGTAAAGTATGGTAATGAACAGGACCTGTAGACAAATTATATAACACAAATAAAATTAGCATTCGTTATTTAGAATGAAACATACGGGAATGATTTCTTAATTTAAAGTTTAACAAATGTCTTTAACTTATTTTCAACTTAAAGTCACAACACAGAGTTCAATATTATTTAGAAAAATATACATTTTGTGGAGCCTTGTACTAAGGTTGTACATACAGCAAAGCGTTAAACTTTACAGATTGACTTTGAAGTAACCTTTTTTTTTGTTTTTTTTTTTTAAAGGTGAAATGCATTATGCACTGTGACACCGCGCTGGCTAGGCGCGGCCGTGTGTGGAGCTCTCCGGTCTCCGGTCTTTCGCGATTCTACCGCCATGAGCTTTGGGGCCGAACCCCAAGGGAGGGACTGTCCGAGAACCCCTGGACAATCCCACTGGACGGAGAGATATCACCACGGCGTGCGCGGTAGCCACACGATGGTCCTCCCACATTAGGGAGGACCCATCCGAGTGCGGCTGCTGCTGCAATTAGCCGTGGAGCGAGGAGCTTAAAGTGCTCCTCGAAACTCCATCGGGAGTCTAGAACTAGGCCGAGGTATTTGAGGTGTGCCTCGACCGATATATAGACCCCCTCCACTCGGACGCGGAGCCCCGGTGGGATCCTGCGACTTTGATGTATCCTGTTATGTCGCTTATAATAGCGACGTTTTACGTTGTGCAAACGTTGTCAATCATACAAATAGGATTATATAAATTCAAGCTATCCGCATTAAGTTATATAGAAGGTACACTATATGTAAAATATAAATGGAAGGTCAGTATTTTTTATTTCTTAGTGTTGTCACTGATTCTAGCAGTCGTTTATAAGTTACTAGCGACCCGCCCCGGCTTCGCACGGGTGCAGTGAAAAAATGGTTATAGTGGGTTATCCCTAAGAGATAGACATATACCATCGCGGACTTTTTTGTGGATTTTTGTAAGTTGTACAATACTGTAGTACATTATTTTGGTCTATCTCGTAGGGTTCAGCCAGCGTTTGCAATATAAGCGCAAAAAAACGTGCTTATTTACGACATCACATTAGAAACCTTTAAATTTATCAGTGTTTCTCTACTATATTATGCATTTATTATACATACAAACCTTCCTTAAGAATCACTCTATCTATTAAAAAAAACCGCGTCAAAATCCGTTGCGTAGTTTTAAAGATCTAAGCATACATACGGACATACAGCGAAAGCGACTTTGTTTTATACTATGTATTGATTTAAGCCGCTGATTGTTGTTTGTTTACAAATTTGACACATTTGAGATATGATAAACAAAATAATATTTTCGCTTTTGTTGTTTTTATTAAACAATAATTATGTTAATTTAACAATGTATATATATATATATATTAATATATATATAATATATATATATATATATATATATATATATTATATATAATATATATATATATATATATATATATCGTTATATATATATATATATATGTGCAAGTTTTTTTGTAAGACAAGTACATGATTTTTTTTTGGTTGTCTAAGGACTATCAAAAATTTATCAAGTAAAAAGAGTTACCTACTTTTAAATTTAATATAAAGAGACTTATTTGTAAAAGCATATGAGCATATGTAGATTCCAATAACATGAATTACTACATCTCATATAACTATACGAAATTAAATCGAATGTAATAAATATTTTGATTTCGAAAGAAATAATCACACCTCCTCGCCGTACCCTTAAGCGGGCCCATCGATAATCGACAAGTGGTCGAGATGAGCATCGATTTGCATCACAATCGTTTGCCGTCATCGGCTGCCGATCGCCGGGGGCAAGTCGCCGATGATTTACACGCGTCGATTGCAGATTTTGCGATAATACACCTCCGTATATCACGCGAAATTGGAGCTGATTCTGCAATCAAATCAAGACGATCTCTCGTTTATGTTCGGCTGATTACCGTTTGTAAATATACAGTATTAAGTCTGCTTTTCCACTGGAGAATTGTTAACAAGTGCAATCATATTTTTTTCGTGTCATATTCGTTGAGGATGCGTTGAAAAATTTCTATGGTAGATAAGTAGGTTCATATCTAATAACTAAGATGTAATTCTATAATTACTTATAATAGAAAACTAAAATTAGAAAATTAGATAAAATAGTAGAAATTTCTTTTACTACTATTTTATCAGTGTGTGTCAGTCAGTCAGTGTTTTTTTGAAAAGGAACACGAAATGTTTGATCAACAGTGGCTAATTCGAGAATCAAAACCGAAAAAGTGTATGTTAAGAACTGAATTACATGCCAAAATGTGACAAAGTATCGAATAAAATATTTCATCATAAAAATAATTAACAAAATAATACATGAATAGGACGAAGTGTAAGTAAATAATATAAGTTACGACAGAAGAAGTCATCCTGGTTTTTATGTTGATGTATTTTTTGGAATAATAAATATGTCCCAGATTACGCAACGTAGACCCATTATGGAAGTTAAAATCGGATTCCCGGAGAACTCTATTAACCTTCGCCTCGTTTCACATAAATATAAACAATAAAATGCTTAGATTAATGTATTTCGAATGGGTGCGTACGACGCAACGTTACGGCGCAGAGGCGGCCATTTTGATTTAGACGTCATTAGAAGCTGTAGTAATTTCTAATTTACCTTTTCAATTTAAAGTTAGTTTTTGAAGAGATAGACAAATTTTATTGTGTACAGAATGAATTCGAAACATGCCGTGAGAGGGTTAATTCTTCTTGTAAATTTCAGCTGCAGTGAAACTAAACCATTGCGATTAACCAATCAGAGTTGATATTCTGATAGGTTAATCGCAATAATCTGATGATTATTACGTTGTCTACGAATTACTATTGGTCAAACGCAATTCACGAGTTCTAAATAGTCTAAGATATATTACCAAAATTGACTCACTGGAGAACATACAGTTTACCTTACAATCGATTATTAATACTTTTTTAGTAAATTATTATTTTATCATATTCTGTTAAAATTTTAATTTCGAATAATGTAATGAATCGCATATAATTTCATCAAAGCTGATTATTGAGATACTTATTTTATTAAATAAAAAAAAATGTAGCGTGGAGGTGAACAGTAAACTTGGGTTATTAGTGCTGATTACTTTATAAATTGTCACAAAATATAATGGTAGTTACTGGTATCTTCTTTAATCTGTATTCTAAAATTATACACACAGTTCATATCCATCTCTACCGAGGAGCACGAAACCACACCCCTAACTAGGAGTATGTGAGATTGATAATACCTCGAATATGCAAGTACATATTTACCATTTTAATTAAAACATTCGCCGTGACTATGTCAAACTACTGTTTACGATAGGAAATTGTTAATTCCACAGCCAATAATGAAATGACGGTTTATCCAATTAAAACAATTTATGGTTAGGGTAGGTATAATACGTAACAATAAAACTATTGGAGGCTACTTCATGCTACAATACCGCGTGGTCGAGCAGCGTTCAGTGCAATAAAACAATAAAAGTGAAATATTTAATTGAGGTACTCTCATTTGAATAGATTGACTATCAATATTGGATAACAATGTTACTCGCCATAGTGCACACAAAACAGTATCACTTTATGGCAAATACCTAGTTAATTAGTGTTGTGTATGTGTGTGTGCGCGCGATGCCGCGGCCACCGGGATTTGCAATAAACAGTCGATCACTAGCAGTCGTGTGTTTCACTAGAGCTCCTTGTTCCCCGTATCTAACAGTGGCGACGAGGATGGGATGGGTCGGTCAGGTTGTGCGCAGATTACTCGGTCAGTATAAATAAGCAATTGGTGATAGATCAATACCCCTTGCCAACAGTTCATGAATTGTTTGCGCAGCTACATGGTGGTCAGCACTTTTCTAAATTAGATTTGTCAATGGCGTATAATCAGCTATTATTAGATGAAGAGTCACAAAACATCACCTGCATCAATACTCATCGCGGCCTCTTTAAATATACGCGCTTAGTATTTGGACTATCAAACGCACCTTCAATATTCCAGCGGGTAATGGAAAACGTGCTTGCAGGCATTGACGGAGTGCTGTGCCTGTTGGACGATGTACTTGTGACGGATAAATGTCCTATTTCCCATTTAAATAAACTTCGTACTGTACTCAAAAGATTAGAGGATGCAGGGTTGACCCTACAAAAAGAAAAGTGCGATTTTTTTAAAAATGAAGTTTGTTACCTAGGTTATATTATTAACAAGGACGGTCTTAAGAAAGATCCACTAAAAGTCAAGGCTATTATGAATGCACCAAGGCCAACAAATGTCAGTTCACCTTGTTATCTATATCCCCTCTCTCCGGGCACAAGCTCGCTCGCGATAAGTAGTCAGCACTGTTGTCCCCACTACGTATGTATTCGATATTATAGTTATAAGCACTTAGGAACATAGCGTAGCGCTGTAATCTATTTGCCGACACCTCCGGGATACCCTTATGTTGGCCAAAAATAGAAATGAGAGGCTTATGGTCTGTACGTAGAATAAACGGATCAGATCTACCATACAAGTATTGGTGGAATCGACGCACACCAAAAATAATAGCGGTGGCTTCCTTTTGTATCTGAGAGTACCGTTTTTCTGCCGAACTCAACGTTCGGGAAGCGAAAGAAACTGGTCTTTCTATTTTATCGCTACCTATCTGAGATAGCACAGCCCCCAATCCGCTCGGAGAAGCATACGTTACGTACTTACCCTCAACTTAGAAAAAAATTAAGTAAACTGAGAAATGTCTCTTTTTGGTATTTTATCGACTTTCGATCATAATATCCAAGATTGGAAGACTTATAAAAGTCGACTTCTACAGTGGTTCTTGGCAAACGACATCGGATCGAAAAATGATACCGCGGGAATAAAACGACGAGCGATTTTTCTAAGCGCACTTGCAGACGGTACATATAAACTGGCAGCAGATTTGGCATTACCGAAGCAACTAGAAGATGTGCCCTTAGAAGAAATCTTTGAGTTATTGGACGGCCATTTCACTCCGAAACGGGGTGGGTTCAGCGAAAGGTATAAGTTCTACGTGGCAGCACAGCAACCCGGCGAGACATATTCCCAGTGGGCTGCAAGACTGCGAGGACTCACGGCTCATTGCGGGTTCAACGACGTGGAGGAGGCACTTCGGGATCGTTTTGTCATGGGGATGTTGCCGGGACCAGAGCGAGAAAAATTATTCGCACAAGAAATAACGTCACTTTCGTTAGCAAAAGCCGTCGAGCTGGCGGAGAGCGTTCACTGCGCTCGTGCTGGAGCTGCATCGGTGCCTACAACCCAGCATCATGATCCAATATTTAAGATTGCAAAAGGACATGGTTCCGCGAAGTCAAATCAAGTGGTCGATCGTAAAGTGAAGTGCTTAGTGTGCGGTCGTTCTAATCACGAATCTGCCCAGTGTCGATTTGCAAATTATACGTGCAAAAAATGTAATGAAAAAGGGCATTTACGTAAAATGTGTACAAAAATTAATTACATAAAATCGGGGGAAGTGAGTGAGGACGACGATGGTAAGTCAATTTTGAATATACGGTCTCATAACGGTAAACCTATGACGGAAAAGGTAACAATGAACGGCATCCAACTGGAATTTGAAATTGATAGTGGTTCCTCAGTAACTGTAATATCCGAAAATACTTATCATTTATATTTTAAAAATCAGCCATTACTAGCCACGGGGGAAAAGCTGTGTAGTTATAACGGTAACAGGTTGACATGTGTAGGCTATGTTCAGCTTCCAGTGACGTATGGAAATCAGACACAAATACTTAGTGTTTACATAATACGTAACGGAGGGCCCCCACTACTTGGCAGAGATTTTATTACAAGTTTTAATTTAGAATTTTCAGTTAAATCTTCTAATTTCATTAGTTTAGATAGTATTCGATTATTGCAAACTCAATTCCCTAAAGTTTTTTCAGATACATTGGGAACATTTAATAAATATAAAGTCAAATTAAAATTGAAACCGAACGTCAAACCGATTTTTTTCAAAGCGCGGCCAGTTCCTTTTTCCTTACGGGATAAAGTCGATAAGGAATTGCAACGCTTGGAAAGTTTAGGCATTTTAAAGTCTGTCGATCATTGTGACTATGCATCTCCAGTAGTTCCAGTACTAAAACGGAATGGGTCGGTCAGGTTGTGCGCAGATTACTCGGTCAGTATAAATAAGCAATTGGTGATAGATCAATACCCCTTGCCAACAGTTCATGAATTGTTTGCGCAGCTACATGGTGGTCAGCACTTTTCTAAATTAGATTTGTCAATGGCGTATAATCAGCTATTATTAGATGAAGAGTCACAAAACATCACCTGCATCAATACTCATCGCGGCCTCTTTAAATATACGCGCTTAGTATTTGGACTATCAAACGCACCTTCAATATTCCAGCGGGTAATGGAAAACGTGCTTGCAGGCATTGACGGAGTGCTGTGCCTGTTGGACGATGTACTTGTGACGGATAAATGTCCTATTTCCCATTTAAATAAACTTCGTACTGTACTCAAAAGATTAGAGGATGCAGGGTTGACCCTACAAAAAGAAAAGTGCGATTTTTTTAAAAATGAAGTTTGTTACCTAGGTTATATTATTAACAAGGACGGTCTTAAGAAAGATCCACTAAAAGTCAAGGCTATTATGAATGCACCAAGGCCAACAAATGTCAGTTCCTTACAATCATTTTTAGGGTTAGTCAATTATTACCGAAACTTCGTTCCAAACGCTTCAAGCGTTTTGAGCCCCTTATATAACCTTTTAAAGAAAGGAGTCAAATGGTTTTGGTCCACAGAGCACGAAAAATCGTTTATAAATATAAAAATATTTTTGACTTCAGACCAGGTATTAGCGCATTTTGATGTGAATTCTAAAATAATTCTAACCGTAGATGCTTCTCCGAGCGGATTGGGGGCTGTGCTATCTCAGATAGGTAGCGATAAAATAGAAAGACCAGTTTCTTTCGCTTCCCGAACGTTGAGTTCGGCAGAAAAACGGTACTCTCAGATACAAAAGGAAGCCACCGCTATTATTTTTGGTGTGCGTCGATTCCACCAATACTTGTATGGTAGATCTGATCCGTTTATTCTACGTACAGACCATAAGCCTCTCATTTCTATTTTTGGCCAACATAAGGGTATCCCGGAGGTGTCGGCAAATAGATTACAGCGCTACGCTATGTTCCTAAGTGCTTATAACTATAATATCGAATACATACGTAGTGGGGACAACAGTGCTGACTACTTATCGCGAGCGAGCTTGTGCCCGGAGAGAGGGGATATAGATAACAAGGTGCGGCCGGCGGCGCCACACTGCGGCTACGCAGCCACTGCCGCCGAAGTAATCGAGCGCGCGACCTACGTTAATTTTATTGTCGAGGGAGATTTGCCGGTCACGTTGAACGATCTACGCACAGAAACTAGTAGGGATGCTACGTTAAGTACGGTAATTAAATACGTGTGTGAGGGCTGGCCAAAGAAAATTAAGGATGTAAACATAAAACCTTTTTTTAATTGTAGAATGCAACTATCTTTTGAGAATGGGTGTCTAATGAGAGGGCACAAAATAGTTATACCTAGAGAATTGCATTCATACGTTTTATCAGAATTACATAATTCTCACTTAGGAATCGTAAAAACGAAAGCTGAAGTAAGATCACGATTTTGGTTTCCAGGGGTAGATAAAGCTCTAGAAAATATGATTAATTCCTGCGACATATGTAGGCAGCTCCGCCCTACTCCCGCTAAGGCGCCTCTCACTCCATGGCGCTACCCACCAACACCGTTTTTTAGGCTCCATATAGATTTCCTCGGCCCTGTTAATAATCGAATATTTTTGGTAATTGTAGATGCTTATACGAAATGGGTGGAAGTCTATGATATGACCTCTGGAACGACATCTGCAAATGTTGTAAAAAACATATGTAACTATATGTCAAAATATGGATTGCCACACACAATCGTCAGTGATAATGGGTCAGCATTTAAATCTCACGAGTTCCAACGATTTTGTTTGCTAAATGGAATTAAACATTTAACATCTCCAGCTTACAATCCGGCTAGTAATGGACAAGCAGAAAGTTTTGTCAAGATTGTGAAAAAGGGTATTAAATCCAGTATATTGTCTTCTAAAAATAAAAATGATATTAATATGAACCTTTTGAAATATCTTTTTGACTACAGAAATTCCACACATTCCGTCACAGGGTTATCACCTGCAGAGTTAGTTTTTGGCCGTAAGCTACGCTCGCGGTTAGATCTACTCGTACCGACACCGTCGACGGCCTCATCACTCACTTCCCCGGTCACGAATATTAAACGTAAACAGTGCTTGCAGAGTAAATACTATGGAGGTTCAAATATACAAACATTTAATGTTGGTGAACAAGTAATATATAAGAAATTTAGCAACAACAAAATATTTAAGTGGTGTATCGGAACTATCATTAAAAGAATTGGCAAAGTTTTATATTTAATTCAAGATAATAATTGTCCTTCTCTTAAATTGAAAAAACATAAAAATCAAATTTGTTTATATAACGGTGACTCAAAAATGAACAAAAATTGTAATCAACACTGGGATTTTGATGATTTTCAGCTCTCAACCACTGCGCTAGGGCAGTTAAATTCATCATCAAATTCCCGAGTGGGGGAGGGGACAGAAGGCGTGCAGCACCGAAGTGACAGGTTACGCAATATACCTAGGGTTGACTACACGCCATTCTTTTAATCTGTTTTTTAAATGTATTGTCAAATGGGGGAAGGTTGTTGTGTATGTGTGTGTGCGCGCGATGCCGCGGCCACCGGGATTTGCAATAAACAGTCGATCACTAGCAGTCGTGTGTTTCACTAGAGCTCCTTGTTCCCCGTATCTAACAATTAGTTAATACTTAATGCATTATTGTTGTAGCTAGTTTTGTATTATTTGTGACGGAGGAAATCGCGTCATATTAGCACTTACACAGAGTTAGTTATGATATTGTCAGTATTGAACATAAATTATATACGAAAGCAAGTACATTGCGTCCAAAGTTACAAAAGCATGAGCAAAGAGATACCTCTACTTATCTATCGTACCACATTAAATATGCTGCAACTATATTTATTTATTTGACGCACGTAACAAATGAACGACGTAAGTAAGACTTAATGCTTGAATATAATTAAGTACTTTATGTAAATAAAATTTAATTCGTGAAATCCTTCCACGTGTACTTGTAGAAGCAAATGTCTAAACCATTTCAAAAGAATAATAAATGTCGAAAGAAATGAAACTTACTGCTTAAACTTAACTATGGTCGCCAGAGATCCGGGCAAGATAACATGGAATGTACATTTCTGAAGGAAAAAAAAAATGGTTTGATTCATGTTTTTTCTACAAAGGGGCGGTTTCTCGGGGCCGCGTTAAACAATCCACGGTTTTGAATGGAATTTTTAAATCGATTTCCGATAACATATGGATTTGATAACTTTCGGTAGGTCTTGATTGTGTAGTTTTTGTGACGGGTGTGAAGTAATGCAGCAAGAGATGGCAGTTATATGGGAATTTCCTTGCTTACCTGTGAAATATGCAGTCTATATTGAATTTGGTGAATATGGTATTTAACATTTTTGAGTATTTTTTCATATGGTAAATTTTGATCCTATCTTGTGCTAAGGTATCGCAGAAGATGAGACGGCTTCACTTGGACTCCTTATCGACTGGTCTGCTGGATGATTCACGCCTAATAATAATTTTTGAAAATCAATGTTAAATTCTTAAAGCATGGCACAGTAGAGTATGTCACTGTCCCTAAAAAAAGGATATAGAACAACGAGTACGTATTAGACTTTATTTACTGTTAATCAAAATATGACTTATAATTTTTAATCAAGTCGATGATTTTTTTGCATTAATTTATCATATTCACGCACATTTTTTATTATAAATTTATTATTAATTGCAAAGTCACTGCTTTAAATAAAATAATTGATAATTATAAATACTAACTACAACTCTCCCTAGACGTAGAGTAATCAGTTATAAAGAAACAAACAGAAGATTCAAGTGAAACAAATAATAAATATATATGGATAACGAGAGAATAATCTCATACATATTATATATACAGATTGTTTCAAGACTTCATATTAAATGGATTCTAGGTGTTTGTCTAACACCTGAAAACCTAATACTTTTATAGTTAACTAACTTTAAAATTAAATAAAATACTTTCAAATGACACCAGTAGTTACTATATTGGCACCACTGAAACAATCTGTATACTCGTATATAAAAATAATACATATATGTATTACAAGTGCGATCGAATCACAGTTTTGTAACATAATTATATTATTAATGACGAACAACATTTTAAGAACATTTAGTCCAGTATCATATCACAAACAATTTTATTGGCGTTTGCTGCAAGTTATTTGAAAAAAATATATGATTATGAAGCATAAAAAATAGCACAAATTTACAATTCTTCGACACCATTATGCAAAGTAGCAAGGAAAATGTCGGAAAACGTGGTAAGCCAGATTTTGATATTGATTTTTCTGACTGATTTGATTTGATACTTCAGAGTTTTTAATGTTGTGATGCAAATGTAATATACATTTGTTTAGTCATTCCAGCGGGGATTTCCAGGAAAAAGGGAGACGGGTAGTTTTTTGAATATTTTGATAATTGATGCGATTAGCATGTATTTGTTTATAGTTAAAGTTGTCACTAGATTTGGGAAATTAAAAAAAAAAACCAATGATATCTATACATTTAGTAACTTCAGCTGATAGAAAGAAAAATTGTATTCTTAGAAATATTTTATAAATACACTTCGTGGATTAATTAGGGTGGATGTGTATAAATAATTAAACATAATTACCAACGCACTAGGCTAATATGGTGAATTATCCACATTTAACCAGCCCATTGGGTTAATGTTTACACGTGCTAAAATTGGAGGAACAACTACGCTGTCTCATTTTGCAGGAAACATGTATGGAAAAACGAATTCACTTTAGTTTTAGTATAAAAATAGAATCCAAAAATAACGATATTTATTTTCACAACAGAGTTGCGCTTTGAAGAAGAACAGAATTATTTTATTTTTAGTTTTTAATGATTCTGATTATTGTTTGACTTAACTTGTTTTTACGAGTTAGACTGATAATCTGTTACCTGATTATTACATTTACAAAAGTTATATATTTAACTACAGCTAAATGTGATTAATTCAAAAGTTTTAAGCACATTTACCGCGAATACGAGTAATTATACTCGTATATACTTAACGGTAAAAAAAGAAATAAATTTCTAATGATTCATTTAATTATCGCCAATATTTTGTACCAGATTTTGTAAAAAGTATGGAAACTGATAGTGTTCCTAGCAGAAACCTAACGAATTAAAATAATTATCCTATATAACTGTTGTCAGCAAAGAAACGAATCTAAAATAGCGGCGAAACTTTTGTTATTTAACACTTTGGAAAAATCGGAATCATTAATTCAATTTACATTTGTTATACGAAACTCGGGGCACTGTTGTTAACTTAGAAAAAATTGATGTTTCCATACGGGTTTAGTTTCTCTAACAGCACGGTTTACATTTTGTTTTATGATACTTGAAATACGCATTGAAAACAATAACAAATGGTAAGTATAGTATGCCACACAGTTTTTGGGAAAACGGAAACTAATTATCATAACACACACCTTGTAACAAAGTACATTATTATACAGGTTCCTTGCTTATTATGTAAAATGTCGTTAAGTGATAAATATTGGCACATACAGATGATTATAAAGATAATGTTGTTAAATCTTACGTTGTATTTTGACCACAAAATAAACATATTTAATTACGTTTGTCTTTACACGGTAAATACAAACGTGAGTTAATTTGTGTTTCGTTATTGCCGGAGTTGGTAGTGAGTTTGTTCTTTCACTTCTTATTATAATTATAAGGACAGTCATAGTTTTTGACAGATAAACTATACCGATGACATCTGTCAAAATTGGCTTCTTAGATTTGGAAGAATGTGAAGAGTTTTTTTTTCTAATATAGGTACATAGTTTGTTGAAAATTACATTAAAAAAATCTGGTTTTCAAATTTAGAAATTCAGGTCAGCTTGACCCTCCCGCGAACACGTTAAGAAATCAATTAAGCTTAGCCGTTCATAAGTTTAAAATATTTACTGGGTTTTTAATCCAGCGTGACAATTTGCGTTGTCGAGACTTCTATGGGCGTTCGAGAAACTTAACAATGAGCTAAGCAATTTTCGACGCTTGCAAATAGCCTTTGAAATTTGCACTTGTGATATTTTACGCTTTTTTCAATATGACCACCGAAGGTTTGGTTTGTACATAGATATAAAGTAAATGGAAGTGCTTTTTTTATAAATTATTAATATTTTTGTATGGTAACGGATAAACTCAAAATCGACTGAACCAATTCTTGTGGTATTGAAGTATATGAATACGTTAAGACCCAGAAAAGGGCAGGAATTTTTATTATTGGAAAATATTATAACACTTTAATGCACAATTAGACACTATGTACAATTATATACCAGGAAGGATATGTACAATGGTGGACTTATCTCTAATAGAAATCTCTTCCAACCAACCACAACGGATGTATTGAAAGATTTTGTATTGAAAGAAGAAATTTTGCTTTATGTGCAACTTTTGTTATAATTTAATAATATATTACTTATAAATGCTGTACATGCTTTTAATAAATAAAAACACATATACATTATGATTATGGGAGAGTAGAAAGCAAATGATCTTTAAGTACTCCCTTGAAAACATCCACGAACTGTCGTGAATACTTGCGGGCAATTGGTTCCAGAGCGTCGTTGCTGACACAGTAAATGAATTCTTAAAGTATGACGTTTAAGTGCTCTATTAACACATTCTCGTTTAGGGTATAAAGGCTGATATATCTTTCTGTGGAAATTCTGATATAAGAATCTCCACACTGATAGATATTTGAAGCCACTTAGACTTGCGCAAGGCACTTAACGTCATATTTTGGACAACAATATCTTTAATAATCTTAATATCTTATCTAAATAAAAAAAAATACTTACAAACATGTTTATAATGTTAGTAGGTATGTACTTCATTTGTTGGAAATCTATATGTGGGTTCAAAACTGTTTATACCTCATACGACATTGATGAAAGAGTAGACGATAGAATATTTGGCGCATTGCAAAAATTTTTAGTTGTTCTATATTAACTTATGTTTCCTGGTTTTATCTTCACAAATTTGCCTGTAAGTTAACAATGAAATTGCACTTCGCCGTAAAATATTAATTCAACCCAGTGGAAAATCAAATTATGACAGATCAAAAACGGTGACCCCGCTCTCGTTTAATCTTCGTTAAATTAATTCGATTACTTCCAATGGTAACTTCATTAACTCTTCCATGTATATGCTAATTCGGTGTCCTGAGACTATTCCGTGGCAAGAATTGAACGGTTCGCGCCGGTGGAATGCTTTTGTGGAGCATTTTACGACTGGCATGTCTACAAGTCTGTGTTGAGGTCAAGTTATCGATATTTTGTTAGTCTTTTGGAAGAAACATTTGTTTTGGTAAAATATTTATCATTTTTTTGTAACTTTCATAAGAAAGTAATGTATATTTAAAACTTATTATTAAATTTAGACTATTCTTTTTAGACTTACTTTTTGCCTTTATGCTGTCAATAAACATTGTTATAAAAAAAGCAATCTTTATCTGAATACTCATTACTTTTCAGTGTCTTAATTTAATAAACTCATGTCGTAATTTTTGGTGATTTAGTATCATTACGTGATGAAAAAACCAATGTAACCATGACGACACTGTAGGTGTACCAAGTATGGTGCCAAGGTGGTGCCAAGCAATGTATGAATACAAAAATTTTTTTGTTAAATTTTTTTTTTTTATAGCATAGGGCAGCAAACGAGCAAACGGATCACCTGATGGCAAGCGATAACCGTTGCCCATGGACAACACCGGAGGAGTCACAGATGCGTTGCCGGCCTTTTAAAAGGAATAGGGGAATAAGGGGAATAGAGGGGAATAAGGGGGGTGGGCCTCCGGTACCCTCACTCACTCGGCGAAACACAGCGCAAGCGCTATTTACGCCGGTTTTCTGTGAGGCCGTGGTATCACTCCGGTCGAGCCGGCCCAATTCGTGCCGAAGCATGGCTCTCCCACGGTTGAAATTTGTTTAATTTGTTTGTTATTAGTAGTTGAAATTTGTTTAATTATTTATCAAATACAAGTGTCAGTGGCGCCAGCATTGGCTTACGAATAGAGAGATTAAGGAGGCCTGCGGCGATACTTTTTTTTCTGACTATAAGACTATCACATAAACACAACACAAACAGAATAAACTCTTATTTATCTAATTCAAGAGGGCACTAAAAACAGCAAATTTTACTGAGGCTAGAGAACATGAGAAAATGTCTACTTTTGATTGAATCTCATCCTTCCATGTACCAATGTGCTTTTCATTCTTCAAGTTTCACATGTACTTTTATTTGCTACTCCTTCGATGAAAGAACACATCTTGAAGTAACCTGTATACACCTATGAAAAAATTCAAATGCGTATATGGTCGCATTAGGTCAGCGTGGCTGATAAGGTCTAATCACCCTAACTTAGGATAGACTTGTATTTTACGTTTGGCCGGATATGAGTGGTGATGACGTTGATTATTTATTAAATTATAACGTGTTACCAATAATGAAAACTCGTATTTAATTTTTATTGAGAAATAAATCGATACGCTTCATCGATAGCTTCCCGTTACTAGTTTATACAAAACCACACACGCCAGGTGTTTCCAATAGGCGATCCGAAATCAACGCACCGTCGATCTCGGTCCCTGGAACAGAGATAATCGCCTCAAATTCGGCCGAATCATTATTTTGTGGAATAATAATGAGACCCTATTGACGCCCGCTGCTTGTAAAAGCCGGCCAAGCGCGAATCGGAACTACACAAAACGGGTTCTGCTTACTAATAGAACGTAACTATTTAAATTCCACAAAAAGTCATAAATTTATAACTTAATTATAAGTTTATAACTTATATATTATTTGTAAACCTCTGTTTTATATCATTTTTAAATTTTATTATAATTTTGGTCAGGGTAATTTTTCTAAAAGATATTCGCCACATTAATAGACATATCACTTACTTAGGTTAGGCCGGAAACCTATCACTCAGCTCTTGATTGCTCTTTAGACAAGGAACTCTAAAAATGTCAATAAGAAAAAGACTAAATTCACCTGATTTATAGATGCATTGAATGGAGCACATGTTTTATTGGTTTTTAGATTTTATTTTACGGTCGAACACTTAAGTGGATTCCGTTTTTCGAAATTTTTGTTAACGTTTATTAATGTCGTCTATTTATTTTCTGTTTTTGATTTTAAACCTGAAAGAACCTAACAAATTTTCCAATTGGAGATTATTAAAGGCGTCTTTTCAATGTACTTGGTATATTTATTACTAGCAAAATACTTGATTTCATATGTCTCCGACACGGTTTGCTCAAGACATGGATAGTTACCGCCTGCCCTCAAATATTTTTCTCAAGATCTTAATTAAAACTTTAGATATTATGAGTGAAAGTATAAAATTGAAGTTTTGTAAGAACTCTTCTGTTGCTAGATCAATTTTTTTTACCTATTTAAATACAAAGAAAGCAAATTATATTTCTCTTTATTCAAAGAATAAAGGGAATAATGTTCAAAATTCTGTCAATAAAACGAGATTATTCGAGATTGTTATTTTTTATTCAAATAATTATTAAATATTATAGTGTATTAAAACGAAGGATCACAGTTGAATATGAAAATAAATAAATCAATCAGAATAAATCACTCGTTTTGTGTGGTGTCTATCTGCGGCACTAATCGTCTACTATCTAGTGATATAATTATTTGTTTGCTTCCTATAACATAAATGATATTATAAAAAAAAAATAGTTTCATGACTATTAAATTAAAAAAGTTATAAATTTAGATGTACGAACAAAAAAATAGCCGATTATTTCATTGATAATAAATATAAAATAAAATTGCACTAATTCGTTTAATGAATAAAGAAATCAATTTTATTTAGATTTTTTTGGATTTTCCTGAATAAGTTTTTATGCATAAAAAGAAACAAAAATAAAAGTAGCATAAACATTTACAACATACTTATCCCTAAAATTAAAATGGCGGCACGCCTAGCTTCCAATCCTTTCAAATTTATTTTATAATTTTTGTAATATTTTTTTAAATTACATATATATTTGACGTATGTACTTTATATATACGAGTATATGTGTATATATATGTTGCTGTGTGTTCATAGTTAGGTTGTATAGTCACAGACAAATATAATTGTTTAGCAAATTAGCAGGTGTTTTTATTTACTTGTATTTATCAAAAGTATTAGATATTTGCTTATACTAATTATTTAAAACTAAACAGCCTATGGATATAAAAAATGGGTATACCTTTTTATACCCATGAAAACAGTAAGTAAATATGTCACTTCTGTTTGTAAAGAGGTTCTTTGTTTTGAATAGTCACTTGTTACCATTGGAGCTGATAATTACAATATCCGCTATACCCGACATTCCTTAAAATTCGATTGTTCACGAAATCAAATTAGGCAACAAATATTACCACGAAGCAGTTCTTGTCGAATTTATCACATACTTTTTAAGGACAGCACGAATAATTGTTCGCCGCGAAAATGGGGAAAGAACGCTGAAAAGATCCCTCTTTATGTGGCCCAAAATAGCTTAATGGTGCCCTGAGGACGAGCTGAGGTGCCACGTGTAAATAAACTTCAGTCGTAACTTTCCTGATTCCGTGTTTGCTTATTTCGTTAGGTACTTTTAATTGCCTGTCAAATAGAAAGACGAGCATATGAATTTATTAAAAAATATAGTAACAAGGCGGTCAAAAAATTTAATTAATTTATTTATTTATTATTAGGACACCAGCAGTGCATGCATTATAACACATATTATTAAAAAAATACAGATTTGGTATCAGTCCGATACACACACCCTTGTGGTGACACAACATTCCTACAACAATTAACAGATCAAAAACCTTAAAATTATTTTTTTTAAATTAAATTTAAGTTAGTAATTCATTATTAGACATTTTTGGCAAATGACGCGCTAGAACATAGTAGCTAAGGTTCCAGTTATTTTTACTAATTTTGACTATTTGTAGCGTGAAAATGTGCCACAGCAGATCGAAAAAGCATCGAAAGATCATAAAATGTAAAGAAATCACATTTCACAAATAAATATTCACAATTTGTAAGTTACTTGTAGAGTAAAACGGTTTTAACATTTAAACATCTAACTTTATTCGTGTCGCATGGCTACTATACGTGCTTTCACCGAGATATAATTGCAGTTCTGTTAGTGAAGGTTAGGAAGAACCATAAGTATTTTTCGTCTGTCACCGCACAGATAATATATTAAATGCAGATTATTTTGGTTGTAGTAGCTTGAATTAGTATTTACAGGATCAGAGCTGGGCACTGTTAATCAAATCGTTAACTTCGTTAATTGCTAATTCGTTACTTATACAATTAATTTGATTTGCACGTTAAAGCTAATACGTTAGCACACAATTCCATTGGTTTGTGTTCTGGAATTCATCACGTGATATAAGGTACTGATGCATGTGGAAAAGAATTCACGCTGTATTGATTGTACGAACTTTTCAGAACATGATTTTCAAAGCGTAGCACAATCATTTTGGTAAATTGATTAAACAGTTAACGGGTTTCATAAAGACTAACGTAAATTAAACAGTCCATTAATATTTACCTCAAGTTACCTCACAAATATCCATTAATGAAAATATTAACTTTATTAATTAACTTACCAGCGAGCGAACATTCAGTTATGTAGTCCGATTTCAAGCAAAACTTGATCTTCGTTTATAATCTGTAATGCAGATTCAGTAACGCATCGATCGCCACGAATGTATTCCTTTACATTATCATATTATGCAATTGATTTTAATAATAACTTTTCTATATACAATTGGGAATTTTAATTTAATAAAATTAATTAATGAATTATTTTTTTTTATGAGCTCCTTGCCGAGGTTTTCCCGGAGGGCTACAGTATGGGGTTCTTCAAAAGGGGAGTAAATAGGTTTTTGAAGGGACGGCAACGCGCAAGTGACACCCCTGGTGTTGCAAGTGTCCATAGGCTACGGTAACCGCTTACCATCAGGCGGGCCGTAGGCCTGTTTGCCACCATCGTGGTATAAAAAAAAAGAATTCAATTAAAAACAGACAAATTCGTATTTTAAATCGTGCTTTTGAAGAATCAGGAAATATTTGCCGAGTAATAACTCGGTAGCTCGGTACAATACTCGTATGTATGGTATTGTAATCGTGTTATTTTTATTGTAGCTATTTATAGACAGGAAACAGTTGCCCATCTGATGGTAATTTATTATTATTACTGTTTTGTTACTGTACGTTTATTAGATTCACATTAAATCTACAACCCCCAGAAGAACCACAGTATGCGTTGTCAACTTATTATCGTACTTAGTAAATTCACTACAATACGGAATACAGCAATACAAAAACTGGTATTTTGTAATAGAAATACTAAGACTGAAGTACAAGCAGATTGACATAAAGTCTCACTAGTAAACATTTGTTCTTTGATAATGTACAAGCTTTAAAACGAAACACATAATAGCGCTAGAGGAGATCATAACATGAATTTATAGCATTAACGCTACCGTAAACATTGAACTACGAGTAATTTTGAAACTTTTAATCGCTGGCGACTATTAACAACTTTATTTTTCGCACCATTTCGATGACCCAAAAACCGCCACTGCTTCAATGGCCCTATTAAAACAACAATTAATTACCGTCAATGAACAAATTCAGTTACGATAATGCCTAACCGCTGGCCGAAAGGTATTAAATTAATGAACAATCATATTTTATCGAAATTACTCTATTAATATCTGCGGATAAGTCGGGATCTGGGATTAGGCCTCCGTTATGCTAGTTATTGCTCGGATCTGGCGGCAATTAATAAGTGCACGTGCCCTCGATAGTAGAATCGGGATTTTGTTTGTAATGAGAAAGCTATAATTCATTGTACAATAAAGATGATAGTTTCATATGTATTTGTTCAGGAAAGTTGAATATGATTTAAAAGGTGCATACTCGTAGACGCGAACTTTTTAATTGAAGTTTAATCGTTGGACAATTACTATGAAATTTGACAGAGAATTTCATCCGAGTGTTTTGTTGATCTCTGTAATTTCCAATTTAGGAGATCGGGCGTGAATACAATGAATAGTTCCCTCACCTATTTAGGTTAGTGCACCTATTTAGTGCAGTGAGAGATTTCTTTCACTGCACTACGGGTTGTTTAAGTTATACCCGAGTTATACCTCGCTCAGTTTGTAATGCAATATAGCACCTTATTTTTTATTTATATCATATTGTCATGTCTGCTCACTGTCTGTCTGTCTTTGTGCATCTCAACAAATTATTTATTATCTAACGAAAAGTTTTTTTTTATTGGACCATTTTGTGTAACAAATATTCCTTTGTAGATATCAAAGTTATTAAAGAAGATTTTTTATATTTTGGTGAAGTGAATTAAGCTACTGAGTAACATTGAGTTTGACTGTAGATAATGGATATTTCAGCAAGACTCTCGAGAGCACAAGGCGAAATCAACCCAGCGCTATTAAGACAGAAGGGATAAGATTTATGGTATAACCTTAGCCGTCTCGATATTTTGATGAGGTTATGAGCAGGCGTTCTCTAAAATAGTTCGTAAGATAGGAATACGACCAGAACGGGCAAAATTTTGGAGGCGATAAATCATAACGTGTCAGAAGGAAGTCTGTTAGATTCACATCTAAATAGTAACGGTAGATCGCTATGAAATATCAATTAGCTTTCAACTTTAATTTTCGTGCTAGTATTTCAATACAAGTGTCTGCCATGAAAATTTTGCAATAACATCTAAGATATTATTCGGAATCCTCATAGATAATCATTAAAATTGTTCTAATTTAACAATTGAAATATTATATATGGAAGCAAAATGGCGAGAGGACTAAAATGAATTGAAGGTTCTGTTGTATTTTATATAACATTAATAAATAAATGCAGTTCTTAATACCTTTAAGATATTTTTTCTTTATATCTGGAGACTGTAGCGAGTGATAGCACTTACACAAGATATTGCAAGCATAAGATTTATACAATAAACGATCATCATTATTTAATTTTAGAATATATTGATTCTAAAAATAAATAATGATGACCTTATTTTATAATTATAATGGATGTTAATTTAGCACTGTGTTTTACGAGACGGTAATTTTTTGATCTCATTAGCGCAATTTGTTATTTTGCGATTACTCGTATTAGCTAATTTTGTTCTTTGACATAATTTTTAGTAACTTTTTAGAATCACTGCTAAGTGAACAATGAAATGATGTAGATCAATAGATAAAAAGTCATCATTATAATTTTCATCCCGGGTCAACGTACTTGCCGCCCAATGCTTTGAGGTGGCTTTGGGAGAAGATGGTGCTGAGCTCTTGGATATTAGTTGATATAAATAAATAATAATTATAATTATTAAATATTAATATAAATAAATTGTTGAAAAATTGAGAGAAAGGAGACTTTCCAGGTATGGTCGTATTAAGAAATGGGAATGATCATGTTATTAGGAAAATTATGGACATGAAAGTGAATGGACTTGGAGGGGAGAGGAAGATTGAAGAAAAGATAGATGGACTGTGTGAATGTTGATATGTTGAAGAAGGGAGTAAGAGTCAAATGGATAGAGGAGAGTGGAAGAGGAAGACTTGTTGGCCGACCCGAAATAAAATTAGGAACAGGCCAAGAGAAAGAAGAAGATAAATAAATAATAATTAAAAATTGGTGTGAGTAAATTAAGCAAGCAAAACTCAGTTACAGATTACTTGAACATTACTTTTTAAATGTAAGTACGAATAACGTCATGAGTTATTAGCACCAAAATATGGTAATATCTATTACTATTCACATACAAAACTTACACTTAACAGTGTAATTGTGATAAGTCAACGAGTTGACGAAGACATTTTCTTTAACACATTTTCATAAATGGGTTAATATCCGGAGCCATCTGTCGAATCATCGCTCGTCAAAAACGCATACTGCTGGCACTCACAAAAGGAGTTTCCGTCCCAAGTATAACATCACAAATGTCTATCAGATCACAGAATTGTGTTTTGATGTTGAAAGGGGAACGACTCAGTACTGAAAAACGAGGTATTTTATTGCAAGGGGCTATATTGAAGGACGGGAAGAATCGAATCGAAGAGTGTAACCGGCGTAAAAGTAATCGGCTCACGTCATACACTTAATGCTATTTATACTTTATAGAAAGGGTAAAAATATCGCCCGTCCGTTCGTTTATGCAAACCTCATTTGCTTTACATGATAGCCCTGCAATTGCTCTAAGGATAGGATTCAAACTGTTTCCAAAAGTCTTACGAAACATAGTTAATACAATTTATCGATGATTTTAACGTATGTATATCTGTGTTAATTATTACTTTTCCAACACATTCTCTCTTAAATCAAGCAATAAGTGCGTATAAATTTTATCGATAAAGCAATACATATGTGTTTATTTTATGTTTAAAACAGCAAAAAGTGCATTTACGCAAATGACAATATACTTCACAGATACAAATCGAAATCAACGGGAATTGAATCGAAACGCACATCGAATAATAACTAATATATAAATATAAATAATATAAATATAAGTACTTTAAATAAATAAAATTTTTGCGAGCGGCTCTGAAACAGCCTGTTTCAGGGCCAGAGATAATATTTAAGGGAAATATAAGTTTGATAGGCCATAGGTGCTTGTCTAAACCTAAAAACTCAATACTTTCCAAGTTAACAGAACTTAAAATGAAACCAAAATTTTCGAATGACGACCTTAGTCTTTAGCTATTAGTACAAAAGGAATGCTAAGCTGCGTAGTATTTCTCGTAGTATGATGTACGGCTGTCGATACCCAAGGTCAAAATAGTAGATTGTTAACCGAGGGTGGAAAGAATCAATTCCCGAGGTATTTAGATTTATCAGTAGACCATCAGTAGGCAGAACACAATTTGTCTCGTCTTTAATTGAATCTGGTGTCAATATTTCGGAATCGCTTGAACTCATTTTTAAAATTAAAATCTTAACTAGTATAAGAGATTATTTGAATTTTTTCAAATTCCGTCACAGATATATATAATAAATTCACATCCCGCCAATTTATGTCGACTGTTAAAATTTTAAATATGGAACTCACCGCGTGTTTGTTGCGACTTATTCCGCTGGAAGTAGTTTGCGCTAAGTTCACACTGGCTGTTTAGAAACTCACATGGCCGCAGCATTTTTTTTTATAGTTCACAGTTCGTAGCTGACATTCGTAGTTCTATTTTTAAAGTTCGTTCCGGCCCTTGGGTGGGAAGTAAATTGATACCGTGTTATTCCATGACCTGGTTTAGGCCTGGTCTAAACGAAAACTCGGGTTTAACTCAGATTTTAATGAAATTGATATTACAAGACACGGTTTACCCAAAGAACCGGGTTTATCTCTGGTTTAAAGATAAACTAGGCTACCCCTTAGTTTAAGTCTGGTTTCAACGAAATTATGATTTTTGATAGCTGACAATTTGTAGTTTGTGCATACATATCTACTATAACTAGATAGTCTGTGATTTGCGTAGGTGATTTGTGTTTGCTGTTGTTCGGTTTTTATTGTTCTTGCTATTAGTTTATTTTCTGGATATTTCACGGACTTTACGGCTTGATAATGGATATTGATTTACTCGATGATATGGATTTAGACGATTTGGATATTTTGGACACATTTCCAACTGTACGTCGTTTTATGAACTTAGAATTATGCACAGTTAATATTTTAATTTTCAAAAGACCTTTAATAAAATATAAACTAGGTAAGTACATACCTTGTCTTCTTGGCACCAATTATAGGATCTCTTATTATTTACGATAGTTTATTAACGATATCATTGTAAAATTCAAAGAAAACGAAATAAATTTGTTTAGTTAAATGCTTTGGTGTCAAAAGAGCGGCAAATGTTGAATAGGTACTTAATTTACGTTCCAACAAGCAATTTTTACAACGTGAAATGTATTATTATATTTTCTAGTATATAAGAAGAACTGTAAGTACGAATATTTTCTTTCATACTTACATTTCTTCTTATATATACTTTAAAATTAAATTTATCTTATAAAATAAATGTTTTTTATCAACTTTGTAGATTTATTTTCACTATAGTTATGAAGTCGGTTACAAACGAAGCTGCGTGAAATGGAACGATTATTGGTTTACTAATAAAATTGGCTAAAACTAGGGTGCCAAAGCCGTTAAAAACGAACGAATGAACGAATGATTTTCTTTAGACTCGGGTTTTGGAAGATAGTACTTGAATTTGTTTTTGTAATAAAGTCCGGTCTAAACCAGAGACCTTGGTTTAGACCCGAACTACATAGACCTGGTTTAAACCCGAGTTTTAGAAGTTTTTGTAATAAGAGAGTATGAGTTTTTCCTTCCCTATGTCGGGAAGCAGCATTTTCCACCCAATAATCAGATCAAAACAACATAACTTTCCGAGTATGAGAAATGAAAAATATTTTATTTAGTTTGTAAGAGAAAAAAAGTGGTTTGATGAGCGCTAAAATATGTTGTATTATTTCACAAGTATTATTTCAACAGTCTTGAAAAACAATATAAGCTTTCCATAGTTTTAAATACTTCCGATACTTTTAAATAAAGTATCGAATTTTAATTAATTGCATACACATGTAATATTCGAAGGTATATTATTACATTGGCGAATATAATGTTAGTGGGTGTAAATTAATTTTTAACGAGACTTAGGGCAATACTTTACGGGTCTTATATATAGATATATATATACACGCCGTCTTTTAAGCCTTTTCTGACTATGAAAAAATACAATTACGGTACCTACGTCATCTTAGATGGAAATCGCTCGTAACTTTTTACTTCCACCAGCCCCCGTGATAAATAACAATCTCGATAACAACTGAGTGAAGACAGTGTTGTGTCATTTATATCAAACTAGCTTTCCGCCCGCGGCTTCGCCCGCGTTATATTCGAATTTCCCACAGGAAGGATATGTTTTAACAATTCTGCCATACAACCTTTCACCCCCTCCTTTCAACCTTTTACAACCCTTTTCTGCTTTAAAAGGTAGCCTCTGTCTTTTCTCAGCTTTTAGACTATCTGTGTACCAAATTTCAATTAAATCGGTTCAGTGGTTTTAACAATATTTTCATACAAACTATTATCCCTCCTTTCAACCTTTTACAACCCTTTACAACCTTTTTTATATAAAAAAGTAGCTTGTGTCCTTTCTCGGACTCTAGACTATCTGTGTACCAAACATTTAAATCGGTTTAGTAGTTTTAACAATATTTCCATACAACCTATTATCCCTCCTTTCAACCTTTTACAACCCTTTACAACCTTTTTTGCATGAAAAAGTAGCCTATGTCCTTTCTCAGGCTCTAGACTATCTGTGTACCAAATTTCATTTAAATCGGTTCAGTAGTTTTGGCGTGAAAGCGGAACAGACAGACAGACAGACAGAGTTACTTTCGCATTTATAATATTACTAGCTTTCTGCCCGCGGCTTCGCCCGCGTGGATTTCGGGATTGGGTGTATAGAGGGTTAAGGGTCATAGCTTTTGCCCACGGCTACATATACGCGGAAGTCGGTTTATGGTGCGAAGATTTTATCGCGCTTCCCGTGGGACTATCCGTTTTTCCGAGATAAAAAATGCCGCAAAACTCCTCAAGAATCACTCTATCTATTGATGAAAACCGCATAAAAATCTGTGCAGTAGTTTTTGAGCGAAGCCTTTATTGCGCATCCCGTGGGATCTGTCGATTTTTCCGGGATAAAAAGTAGCCTATGTTACTCGGGGAGAATGTAGCTTTCCAAAGGTGAAAGAATTTTTGAAATCGGTCCAGTACCTAGTTTAAGCGTGAAGAGGTAACAAACAAACAAACAAACAAACAAACAAACAAATAAACAAACAAACAAACAAACACACTTTCGCATTTATAATATTAGTTGGGATTAGTTGGGATAAATATATTTCTTATTTAATTTTGTGTCTAGTAGTATCCTGTCCGCAGAATAACTAAATATTAAAAAGATAGCTCAACAATGATGTATTCGTTTATACCAGGCATTAAGGAGCAGCTAATGTTTATTGAATGAATTAACAGTAAATATAGTTATAAGATACGCTTTATAGAGTACTAGCTTTCTGCCCGCGGCTTCGCCCGCGTGGATTTCGGGATTGGGTGTATAGAGGGTTAAGGGTCATAGCTTTTGCCCACGGCTACATATACGCGGAAGTCGGTTTATGGTGCGAAGATTTTATCGCGCTTCCCGTGGGACTATCCGTTTTTCCGAGATAAAAAATGCCGCAAAACTCCTCAAGAATCACTCTATCTATTGATGAAAACCGCATAAAAATCTGTGCAGTAGTTTTTGAGCGAAGCCTTTATTGCGCATCCCGTGGGATCTGTCGATTTTTCCGGGATAAAAAGTAGCCTATGTTACTCGGGGAGAATGTAGCTTTCCAAAGGTGAAAGAATTTTTGAAATCGGTCCAGTAGTTTAAGCGTGAAGAGGTAACAAACAAACAAACAAACAAACAAATAAACAAACAAACAAACAAACACACTTTCGCATTTATAATATTAGTTGGGACTAGCTTTCTGCCCGCGGCTTCGCCCGCGTGGATTTCGGGATTGGTTCTATAGAGGGTTAAGGGTCATAGCTTTTGCCCACGGCTACATATGCGCGGAAGTCGGTTTATGGCGCGAAGGTTTTATCGCGCTTCCCGTGGGACTTATAATATTAGTTAGGATTACACTGTTAGTAGCCCGCCCGTGTTAATTTAGATCCCACGGGAACAGATAAAAGGTGTCCTATGTCCTTTCTCGTTCCGCAGACTATGTGTATGCAAATATTAAATATTATTAAATAATTATATTGTTATTTCTTGCCCGTGGCTCCGCCCGTCGTTGCTCCGTCCGCGTTAATTTCGATCCCACGGGAACAGTAGCTACTTTCTTCCGGGATAAAATGTGATATCCTTCCCCGTACCACAGACTATGTGTATGCAAATTTTCGTGATGATCGGTTGCAGTAGTTTAAGCGTGAAGAGGTAACAAACAAACAAACAAACAAACAAATAAACAAACAAACAAACAAACAAACACACTTTCGCATTTATAATATTAGTTGGGATTTGATTCGAACCATATTTTTTTTTAAATTTAGCAACATAACATATATTAATAAGTATCTATAACGTTATCTGCAGTGTTGTAATATTTTTGATAGTAGTGTAAAAAATATAATATACAAAACCAGTTTTAAAGTAAAATGATTGACACTTCAAACTCTACAATAGCACTAAGAAATCCGTCGTTATTTTAAGCGACATAAGAGCCGCCTCAAGGTCTACATGTAAATTGCGTTGTTGTGATACTAATGTTTGCTAATGGTAAATCTATAGATATTTTACTTTACAAATGTGAAGGTATTCTCTTGTTAGATACTTTGCATAGAAGTTGTTCTAAGATGTATTACGAACAAGACTACCCTGAGGGTATTGAAGCGTAGGTAGTTTTTGCGAAGTCAGAGATAGGCTTGGTAATAATATCATGTTTCTGACAGCTTTGTATATAGGTCTATTTTTGTTCTATCATAGACTTAAGTGCGCACTTCTAACAAATTTGATGGATGTCCAACTCGATGAGTCATTCGGTATTCAATAGGAATATTTTGAAAGACGTAGTAATGACTATATAATTAATTAAGAACAATACGCTTTTATTGTCAAAAAAGTGGAAAATAAATATCGTATTCACTTTCTTTCACACAAGTTTTTCAAGATTTTTTGCGATCGAATATTAATACGACGCAATTTTATTATAATAAAAAAAATCAGAACAGTAGCATATAGAACCATGAAACATACATTACAAGTAAAAATAAGACATAACCGCCACCAAAATAAGACATACAAGTAAAAATAAGACATAACCCACATAACCGCCGGCTCGCCACAGCCGGGGTATGCAATTTAATGCATTTTCCTCAGGGGAACAAAAAAAAAATAAAAATAAAAATAAGACTGTAAAAGTAAAACACGAGTTTTGTTGTATTCTTAACAAGTTCTTTTACAAACTTTTAATAGTTCTAGTCGAATAAGAAATTTATTTCCGCATTTAAAACTGTAGTACACCTGATTCACATTACATACAAATCATAATCGGACGGATAAACTTTTAAGTTAATTTAAAAAGTGTTAAAAGATGAATTAACGTCCGTCAATATTCCTCAAATCTGTAAACTGTTAATCCAGTGCCTATTAATTAACAAAAAGATACCACGTAGAGCTTAGCATGACTTGATTGCAATGCTTAGTAAGGAACACAAAGTACCCTTTCTTATAAATAGATAATTAACGCAAAGATGTAAAACATGCAATTTTGATCTCTTGATAACGTATCAACGTTACTTTCGTTAAATATACTGAAAATAAACGTTTAATTAAACGAACAAAAAAAAAAACGATTAACGAACTACTAGATTAACTGAGCTCAGCTTTGTGTAAAACTCATTATTGTCAACGTGAGTGTGTTATGAAATGTGTTACCAAATAGAAAGAAAAGTAAGAGATCTTGAGTTTTAGTGAGTACATTCCCTTTTTGGATAAATACGTGTCGAACTACTTTACGTATCAGCCGTAACAAGGGTCGCCAGGTTTAATAATTCAGCTAGATGTCGTCTACCACCTTTTTGCTTGTTCCACAAAATAAGATTGTTTCGAGACTCGCCGTGCTACCTTTTTCATTGCAAATGGCTATTGTATTATTCTATTAGACGTTTGTGAGCCCATGTTCCTGTTTAAGTCGTGTGAATTGAATCCTGAATACACATGTCAGTTTCTAGTCAATTTACCTTTTCTTTTTATTTTTACGCGTACATAAGTAGGTAATTGTACGAAAAATAAGGGTAAGATTAGGCAGTTGCAGTACTAGATACTACTTAGATTTTAAATTCGTAATACAAGTTGGCAACATATTCTACAGTTTCTGTAAGAATTGTACATTCCCGACTCTTAAGCTCGAATGTCTGTTGTTATCAATCCAAAACGAGTTTGGATTTGTTACGCTATATATAAGGGGTTTATGTATTGAAATGTCGCTTATAAAGTGACAGTACTGATATGATGTTACGCAGATAAACGATGAACCATGTTTATAGTCATTACGATTTTGCGTCACGTGGGGTTACCTCACAAGCCAGCTTCGCGATATAAACACGCTTGGTATTAACATACCTATCTACTTGGTAATAACTAGAGATCGGATAATCGGATGCATATTTACCTAAAGTTAATTTTTGGCTCACAAATTATGGAAGCGGCTTTTTAAAATACATTTTGTTAAATAAAAATCCCGGGAAAATACGAGACTGCAAATTCAACGTAGTGATTTTGTTTGAAAATTACTAAATTAGCACGTGGTATTTATTTTCAAAAGACCGAGACTCCGGGTTCATTTACACAACTATGCATACGTATTTACATGAAGTTTAATTTCAGTTCCCCGTGCGATTTATGAATGTACGATTTATTACATGAAGAGTGTTAATGACCAACCCATAGTGATAGATAGTGATTAAAACTGTAGTAACCGAGGTAATATTTACGCCCCATTTTAAATAGGATATTATAAGCTCATATCGACTAGTTTTGCATTACCAAAATGTTCTACAGTACCGGAATTCCGGGATTTTTATTTATGGAAATAAAATAAAAAGACAGTTCCATACTTTGTCAAAAACTAAATTAGGTAAATAAATAAACATCCGGCTATCCAATTCCGCAATCCCGGGATTTTTATTTAACAAAACAATAAAAAGCCGTTTCCATACTTTGTCTTAAACTAACTTTAGGTAAATATGCATACGATTATCCGATCTCTAGTAATAACGTCTAAGTTCCTCGTAATAAATGTGGGTTAAGAAGTGGCACTGGCATTCTTACAGGCACAGACAATCTTGAAGATACCGACAAGGTTACGTGATCAAACAGCAGGCAGCGACATTATGAGGCTACCTCACGAGAGATTGCTTTGCTAGACAGCTTCGCGATACAGAGACTCTTTTGGTATTGAAGTACTAACACTGATCTAGGTTCCTTTTAATAAATGCTGTTTTTGAAGTTGCAATCAAAAGATAACGTAACGGTATCGACTGGGTTATACGGTCGAATCGTAAGTTTTAGCATTATGAGATTGGCTCGCGATGAATTTTCTACATGGCCGCATTGGTATGCAGGTCAAACGTGAAGCTACTAATTGCATCTGCTCAAATGATATTTGACATGACACAAATTATGCTGTAGTGATCGTAGCCATTTACCATTAAGCGGATAGTTTACAGATTTAGCAACATTATTTTACTAATATTAATGTAAAAATACCTGTCTCTCTGTTATGTTTTCAACAAGAGAATTGTTTTGATGGCGTTATGATAAGCGATTACATATATCTGGGACAATACATTCTTCAAAAAGCGATGAAAGTGAAGGATAGGAAAAGATGAAGGGCATATTTTAGTTAATAAGATTTTTTTTTTCCAATGCGAAAATTTGATGTATCTCGGACGGAAAGCATGCGAAATACTATTCATACATTATAACCTCTCTATATAGCATAATTTTTTTCTTGTAACAACATTAATTATATTTCATAGCTTATGACATACTCGAATTATTTGCAGTATAAGTAAACATTAAACCTACCTAATATTCGAAATATCAAGAATTTTCTCATTAAATGGTTGACATTGTTTTCCGTGACGACCACTTCCGTCTATTATGAATCCAAATACGAGTATCTATTTGACTCAATAATATTCAGTGTATAAATTATATTCATAGGGTTGTCAGTTCTTATTCTGTCGGACTATCGCGCGAACATACTGTCCGTCAAATTGTATTATGGTACAGATGTCATCACAGGACGTCAATTCTTCTAGGTTTTTTCTGTATACGAGTATAATAATATTGACGAAAGTCTTGAGTTATCTTATACTCGCAACTATCTTGCAGTAACTACTTTTGGAGTAGCTATTTACTCTGGATGTTAAAGTCAAGACAGCTAGTTTTTCAGTTGTTAAAGAGTCCCGGTTAAGGTCGTTTCCATTTCCGGCCGTGTTATCACCTTTTTTCAGGCGAGATTATCAAGTCATCAAGAGCTTCCCGAATTGTTTGTAAAATATTTAATTTCCAGAATGGTACGTCATCATTTCTATTGCTATGTTATAGAATGAACTAGCTGTTGCCCGCGACTTAGTCTGCGTAAATTTCGAGTTAAATGTTATTGATACACAAATCATATTAATATACTTTTCGCCTTATGTCGAAACACATTCCTTTATTAGGCTTTGGTTGAGCGAAAGAAAAAAGTTATGTCGTAATGACAAATTGAAAATCTTAGTGGACTGTATATGCGAGGGCGAGAGTTGGTTCAGCGTTGAATTGCGCAGACAAACCTATCCAAGAAAGAAAAGTCTTACCAGAACAGCTGCGGCAATCCTCCAAGATGTGATAATGCGGAGAGGCGAGACTTCTTAGCACAACACTTAATAATTAAAAATTTGAAGATGCGATGCGAGGCGCGTTGAGTTCACACAATTTTGCGAGAGACACAGATTGCACAGAGTACTTTTCTGATAATTCAAAAAAAAAATAACTGTCCGTTCGATACAAAATACTGCGACGCGTGGCGCCATCTCTCACGGCGACAAGGATTCTTGCCTCCCTGTACTAAGCTTGACAATTCAAACTCAGATGGCGTGCTACGCATCTCGTTGCCAAACCATACTCCCCGCCTTGAAAGGTGTGCCTTTCAAAAGGAATATGAAGACAAGGGGAAAGAACTTCCCGAAATAATAACGCGATTAGAATTTAATAAACAAAATAAACATGAATAAACTTCCATAAAAGGATATACGATATGGTATGTAATGAACCTTTACATAATATAAAACGCGAATGCGTGCGAGATTAAACAACTAAAATACAAGTAGGTATAACACGTTACATCGAACTTACGTCCACAATGCACCTTAAATTAAATCTATAATAAATATAATACATACTAAATATAGTGAAGTGATTTTGATTTACTTATTGGTTAGGTAGTGGACAAAGTTTTACCACCGGCCTTTTTAACTTAGCACTGCGTGTTTTAACCAAAACAACTCTAACAACACCGTCCGCTCCCGGATAAACTTCCTCTACAACTCCCAGAGGCCAACGAAGCGGCGGGACATTAGTATCCTTTAAGAGGACCACAGTACCTATTTTGATAGAGTTTGAAGTAGTAAGCCATTTTTGTCTCATTTGCAGAGTATGTAAGTATTCAAGTCTCCACCTGTTCCAGTAGGATTGAACCAATTTATCCAGTAAATGTTTTCGTTGTACTAGGTTAAATTTACAACTAGTTAACTCTGGAGCAGGTAGAAACTGAATAGGCGTTAACTTTAGAAAGTGCGCAGGCGTTAATGCTTCTGGATATGGATCTTCCGATAATAAGCACAAGGGACGCGAATTTAAAATGGCTTCAACTTGCGCGAGCACAGTTATAAGTTCTTCATAGGTGAGAAGTTGTGCACCTATGACGCGATGCAAATGGGTTTTAATGCACTTTATATTTGCTTCCCAGATACCTCCAAAATGCGGCGCGTTTGGAGGTATCATTTTCCAGGTTATGCGATGATTCAGTAATTCAGATTTCCACTGGGACTGGAAATTGTCAGAAGCGACTAAGTCATATATTTCATTTAATTTTGCCTTGGCACCGATAAAATTTGTTCCATTGTCGGAATATAAACAAGAAATAGGCCCACGACGTGAAAGAAATCTCTTAAAGGCATTAAGAAAAGTATCTGATGAAAGATCAGAAGCTAGCTCAATGTGAACAGCCTTTGTAGTAAGGCACACAAATAAACAAATATATGCCTTTTGGGCGTGTTGCCCGCGACGGCGAGTAAGCGTTATGTTCAAAGGCCCAGCATAATCTACGCCGGTGTGTACAAAAGCCTTTCCTTCACACACGCGATAGGCAGGCAGGTCTGCCATTTTAGGATAAATACTAGGAGGAGCAGCGCGAAAGCAAAAATTACATTTTCCTATACGTTTTCGTATAACAGTACGCGATGATTGAATCCAAAATCGTTGTTTAATTAATGAATTCAATAAAGTTGCACCAGTATGACAATTTATCCGATGATAGTGATCTACAATTAAATCGACTATATGATCATTTTTTGGTAACAATATTGGATGTTGCGCTTCAAAAGGTAAGTTTGAATTACGTAATCTTCCACCAATACGTATAAGACCTTTATCGTCTTTAAAGATGTCGAGTTTTTGGAGATTGCGTGATTGTATATGGTTCTTTTCTAGGTCTAATAGAACATCAGAATGTACCTTTTGCAAGTCCAGTATGAGTGTGGACTCCGCGAGGTTTAAATCCGAAACTTCAATAATGGTTGCGCGGGGTAATCGGCGAATGAAACGTAAAATGTAAACAATTATGCGTAATAGTTTACCCCAAGAAGATACGCGAAGAGCGAGTCTATTTAACAACGAGCAATCTTTAATTGTATTAATTAAAACCTTTGTGTTAACTTCAGGTATTTCTTCGACTGAAGCGATAAACGATTTTATTGGCCATGCCGCAGGAGGATGCAAGATCCACGATGGACCTTGCCACCATAACCTGTGTGACAACAATTGAGAAGGCAATAAGCCGCGCGAAAGACAATCACTGGGATTCTCAATTCCAGCAATATGAAAGAAGCGATGTGGTTCTATATTTTCATGAATTTTGGCCACCCTGTTGGCTACAAAGATGGACCAGCGATGCGGTGTTGAATGAATCCACGATAAGGCTATAGTGGAATCAGAGAATGCATAAATATTAGATATAGGATAGCGATTATTATATGTTTTATAAATTTTGTTCACTAGCGTCGACAAAAGAACTGCAGCGCACAGTTCTAAGCGAGCCAGTGATACAACTTTGATAGGAGAAACCTTGGATTTTGAGCAGACTAATGAAAACGTAATATTTCCATTAGCGTCCGTCACATGTAAATACACAACTGCACCATAAGCTTTCAAACTAGCGTCACAGAAAGCTACAATGTTCACAGCACAGTTTATGTTAACCCCTATATGACGAGGTATGTTTAAATTAGAAAGCAGTGGCATTTCAGCAATTAAAGTTTTAAAAGACTTTACAATATGATCGGGAGGGATATCATCCCAATCAATCTTCGAGTTCCATAACTCTTTTATTAAAAGTTTGGCATATAAAATGACTGGCGATACTAACCTAGTATATCGAATAGCCTAGCGATAGTTGAAAGTATTATTCGCTTAGTGCAATTATTTTCATCTATATTAGTTTTAAAGGTGAACGAATCGTTAGCGGGATGCCATTCAAGACCTAAAATCTTTACTTTAGCATCATCACTAAATTCAATAGATGAACAACATTGTGAAGGTAAATGTTTTAATAATTCAAATGAATTACTAGCCCACTTGGTGAGCTCAAAACCTCCAGCAGCGAATAAAGAAATCAAATTTTTAGTAATGTCAACTTCCTGAGATAAAGAAGGTTCATTAATAGATAAAACGAGATCATCTGTGTAGAATTGTGTTTCAGCAATTTCAGCGACGTTGGGATAATTAGGTTTCTCATCTGAAGCGAGTTGTCGAATAGTTCGCATAGCGAGGTATGGACTAGCCTTAAGGCCAAAAGGAACGCGAGTAAATTGAAAGATGCGAATGTCTTCAGAAGAATCAAAGCGATACAGTATTCGTTGATATTTTTGATGCTCCTCAATAACTTCTACTTGCAAATACATTTGCTTAATATCAGCGGTTAATGCGGTAGGAAAGAGTCTAAAGTTCAATAATAACATAAATAGGTTGGCCTGCAAATTAGGACCTGCGTGAAGAATATCATTAAGCGATAAACCAGTATGAGTTTTGGCACTTGCGTCTAATACGATACGAGTTTTTGTGGTGGTCTTATCTTGACGAACCACAGCGTGGTGTGGGATGAAATAGCCTTGATCAGCGCCCAAATTTTGTAAAGAAACCTCTATTAAATAACCTTGTTTTAAATAATCTTTTATAACTTCATTGTAACTAGTGCGTAGCGAAGGGTTAACTTTGAACTTGCGCTCAAGTGCGAGATAACGTCGTCGCGCAGTTGCAAAAGAATTACCTAAGTGATGCGGATCTTTTTCAAATGGTAATGCCACGGTGTATCGACCATTAGAATTACGATGATACGAGGATCTATAAATGTTTTCACACTCGATCTCTTCTGGACTGAGAAAATTATTTGACGGTAAGTTTTCCAATTCCCAGAATTTATGGAGAGAGTTGTTTAATTCAACATTCGTAATTGCACAACAAGAGGTGGATGCAAAATAATTTTCTTCGGTGATCGCGTTATTCGGTAGGTCACCAAGAAGAACGATACCTAAAGTCGTTTCCATCATGGGAATGCATGCGACATTATTTAAATTATTGTTATGGTAAGTACCTATTAAAATAAAAGGAAATAGTTGAGCGCCTAAAACTAGTTCTATCTCACCAGGGATATTCCAGGTGGGATCGGCAAGCGGTAAATCAATTAAATAGTTAAAGTTGCGAGCATCAATATACTGTACGGGTAAATTATCAGTGATGCGGTCTACTACTAAACATTCAATATTATATTTATTTTGAGAAACGCAAGAATAAACCGTTAATAACGTACAACCTATGATAGGGCGTGTAGCAGAACCGACTCCCTTAAGATAAGAATTATTTAATGTTGTAATAGGTAATTTTAAGTCCTTGCAACATTTGTGAGTTATTAAATTAGATTGCGATCCATTATCAATTAAACAGCGAATTATGCGTTGTGTACCACTGTTAGAATATGTATAAACTTGTGCGGTACATAATAATACATTATTATTTTTAGTACTTAAAGCGCGAACAGAATTTGTAGTACAAGCAAATGCGTCGCTCGTGAGTTCAGGAGCTGCCGACGTATGAATCACCTCGGACGGCGAGCGCTGGCTATGTTGTTGTGTACTCGACATCACAGTCGAAACTTGTTGCGTACTGTGAGTATTAGAATTACTCGTACATTGATGCGTAGCGGACAGCGAGCGCGATGGTGCTGTAAAGTGCAACATGGAATGATGCCGCTTATTGCAAGTTTTGCAACAATGAATAGATTTACAAGAACTTAAAGTGTGTTCGAGGCTTAAGCAATTTACACAGCCATTCTTTGATTTTATTAGTTCAAATCTTTTTAACACAGGTAAATTTTTAAATGAAGTACATTGATATAATTGAATATGATCACTTTTATGACACAGACAGCAATCGTTACTGTTAAGTTTTATTTTATTTGGAATATTATTAGAATTACTAGACATGTAGCTTTGATAAGTCTTTCGAGAAGTAGCCTTAACCTGTGGGCTACGCGATTGATTCACCGTAGTGGTGGTGCGCTCTAATATTTTTACTTGGTTTTTCAAAAACTCTATTAATTGATTATAGGTGGGCAATTCAGTTTCCCTAGTAGCCATCTCAAAGTTTTGAGCAGTCTGAACATCTAATTTTTTCAATATTAAGGTTAGGAAAATAAAATCAGAAATGTCATTAAAATTAAGCTGTTTTAATGCAGCGATGGATGATGATATTTTTTCAACAAAAGTATTTAAACTAAGCGCGTTGTGTGTGGCGGGTTTTATGTCTAATATATTATATAAATAATGCGAACCTAATGCCCTTTTATCTTGATATTTCTGTACTAAACTATTCCAGATAAGCGAGTAATTTTCACCAGTAGGTATAATACCTGTCGTGAGTAGCAATGCCCTGTGTGTTAATTTTCCCATTAAATATTGCATGCGATGAGCGTCACTCAACGTAGTATTGAGGTGTACATTCGTTTTAAAAGTTTCATAAAACACTGGCCAGTTCTCCTGCTCACCGTCAAAGGAAGGAATTTCGACTGGTGGCAGTTTCACCGGGTTTTTACTTAAATTGCCATTAGAAGTTGACGCTGTTGATTGAGAGTTGGAGGAATCATTTATACGGGAGCGTACATATTTAATATGCGATACTAAATTTTCGCAAGCATTTAATGATTGGTAATCCGGTATAAATTCTCGATTTTTACTTAATTGTGCTAAGTTTAGCTCATCTAAAACAGTGATGAAACGGTTCATCTGTCGATCTAGTGTTTCTGTTTGTGCAATAAACATTTTTGATAACTTAGGTTCATTTATTAGGTTTTCACTTAAAGATTGTTCATACATGTTATTTATATTTTGAAATATGGCTTGTTTTTTAGCTTCTAATAAAACAATTTGCTTGTCCATGATGAGTAATGAAATATTATGTAAATGAAAGAAACACAATACAATAATAATTATAATAAAATAAGTCGTACTTAGAAAATACAAAGTATCAAAGTTATAGGGTAGTTACGTTTCAAGATGATAGTTACGTAGTAAGCGGACCGTTATGTGTGATTGCGACGTATTTATGCGATCGAAACGAAATGAAATAATAAGTATTTATGCAAAATAATAACACTTGGTATTTATTACACATTAGAAACAAACTTAAGCGAGCACTAAATATACATTTAGGTACATAAATAGTTATTTATGAGGTAAACTTAAGGTGCGTCGTAGTTCGAAAGTAAGAAATAATACGTGAATATATCAGCGAAAAAATATGAAATTTAAGCGAGGCGTAGTTGATAAGTATGTACTAATAAAGTATGTACGTATATAACTGCGTTTTACCTATACCATTTATTTATGGCAAGTAATATTAATAAGAAATCTCGCACGAAAGGTATGTAGCAAACACTGTATAACAGTAAATTAGTATATTAATACGCGATGCGATAAATCCGGTTCGATTTGGACCAAATAAATTATGGTTGAGCGAAAGAAAAAAGTTATGTCGTAATGACAAATTGAAAATCTTAGTGGACTGTATATGCGAGGGCGAGAGTTGGTTCAGCGTTGAATTGCGCAGACAAACCTATCCAAGAAAGAAAAGTCTTACCAGAACAGCTGCGGCAATCCTCCAAGATGTGATAATGCGGAGAGGCGAGACTTCTTAGCACAACACTTAATAATTAAAATTTGGAGATGCGATGCGAGGCGCGTTGAGTTCACACAATTTTGCAAGAGACACAGATTGCACAGAGTACTTTTCTGATAATTCAAAAAAAAAATAACTGTCCGTTCGATACAAAATACTGCGACGCGTGGCGCCATCTCTCACGGCGACAAGGATTCTTGCCTCCCTGTACTAAGCTTGACAATTCAAACTCAGATGGCGTGCTACGCATCTCGTTGCCAAACCAGGCTTTATTTGAAAAAACTACAATAGCGCGTTGTAGAAATTGATTAAATGAAACAGCGCCATCTAGTGATTTATGAAAAAACTAACATGCGTAATGAAACTGATTTACACTTAAATATTTTTTCTGTTCTATTATATGTATAGATTAAGCGTGAAGAGGTAATAAACAAACAAACTTTCGCATTTATCATATTATTTTGATAAAAACTGGTTTCGTTTCATCGTATTTTGGTTCCCTGTTCCATCTCACTGCCCACGAACATGCTAAACGTGGCCTTTGGGGTCTTATAACCTGTGGCTCTGTCTACCCCGCAGGGGATAAAGACGTTATCTTATGTATGTATTGTATCATGATGATGAATTGTCTTTAGATTTTAAATTTCCCATGTAACTTATGTAAGAATGGTGTACATTATATAATTCGCAATATTATCATGCCTTGAGTTCATTAAAATGACGATAACTTTTTTTTTAATGAACCGATTTTGATGAAACAAAGTTTAGATATTATTCTGAGTTATAACAAAGCAAATAGTGAAAGTTTCAAGCAAATCGGTTCAGTACTTTCGGAGATAAACGTGAACAAACAAACAGACAGACAGACAGACAAAAAATTCCAAAAAATTTTTTTTGCTTTCTAATAATCTATTTAAGTGCCCCTCTATCCATTTCAGTCAAAAATACTAAATGTACAGACAAAATATTTTTACTGTCTTATTATATGTATAGATTAAATAAATCCTTAGGTAATAATATTATAAATCGAAAAGTGAGTTTGTTTGTTTGTTCCGCTATCACGCCGTAACTACTGAACCGATTGCTTTGAAATTTTGCAGATGATTTATCCCGGAAAAATCGACAGATCCCACGGGATGCGCAATAAAGGCTTTGCTCAAAAACTACTGCACAGATTTTCATGCGGTTTTCATCAATAGATAGAGTGATTCTTGAGCAAGGTTTTGCGGTATTTTATATCTCGGAAAAACGGATAGTCCCACGGGAAGCGCGATAAAACCTTCGCGCCATAAACCGACTTCCGCGCATATGTAGCCGTGGGCAAAAGTTATGACCCTTAACCCTACAGACCCAATCCCGAAATCCACGGGGGTGAAGCCGTGGGCAGAAAGCTAGTAAGATAAATAAATAAAAGATAAAATTACTAAAAATGATGTTCAAAGAAGACAAATTAATGGTTAATAACATTTAACAATAAAAAGATTCCCTAAAAGAAAGAAATGTTGAAATTGAACATTCCACATATTTATTATAGAATCAGGGTCAATCATAGTAATATGATATTTGGGATAAGGTGACAACCCTATAGTTGGAGTCAGAGTAAGATATAATGAGACATATCAGAGCCTGTAATCAAATTATCGATAGACGTGTCGGACTTTAACGTATCAGATATTGAATAATTAGCTTTAGTCTCGATTAGCTGACTAATATACTATTCAGACTTAAATTAGTTGTTATTGACATTTGATTGGCAAATATAATGGAGATATTTTAAATATAAATAATGAAGATGGAGAACGTTTTGACAGTTGGGTTATTATTTATAATTTTTGTAGTAAACGAAAATTCGTTTTCTTCGTTTCGAAAGTTGTTAAAAATAATATTGCTTCTTTCGGATAGAATATTGTTTTAAACGTTAAGTTGTGTAAGGTAGCAAAAATTCCGTTTTTCGTTATTGGGAAAAGCCCATGTCTTCTTTTCTTAGGCAAAATCTGTGGTAATTAATTATATGTGAAAACCTTCAATTAACTGATAATGTATTGTCAATGTGTCATGTCATATGTTAATTTTTAATTTATATCTTTTCTCCAAGACTCTGCTTTTTTAAATGAAGTGATATTGAAGTGTTGAAAATTTTATTTCAATATCACTTCAATTTTCAAGTAATCAAAATTAAAGCGAGAGCGCAGTATGAAAATATGTGCATAAGGGGTATCGAAAATAGTTATTTATGCAACTGTTGTATAATCAGGGGTATTAAAACCCGAATGTGGGTTTATTTAGTGATAATAGTATCACATGAGTGTTTTAATACCTAATTATAACAGTTGCATACAAGACTTTATCTACAATCATGATGTGAATCCTGTATAAAAGATTTCCAATATTTGAGTGAAAAAATGGAAATAACACGATAAGACGAGAATCCGAAATTACGAATTAGTCTACAATTTATTGTTCTTTTTTCAAAATTTTTGCGATCTGGTGGTGAAAATGTCATTGCATGAGAATGTTCTTTTTTGAAATTCATAATATCACGCATGATATTAATGATCATAACATCATTGAGTGTTTTAATGTTGGCAATAAGCTAATTGTTATAGGTTCTTTTATACAGGATTAATAGTATGATAAACATCGTTAAAAGTTTCCTGAACGCTATTTAACTATAATTTATTTAATAAGTGATGATGATTCTATATAAGACAATTAGATGTCAGTTAATAGCGTGATACGTTACTTTAACGTTCTTGATTGGGTTCATCAAAATTTTGGTGACAACTTCTATATGTGAAGTCCATCCATCTTAAGTATCCTTATGGTCAAGGCATAGGCTGAGTTCAGTTGGAAGGTCATTTCGGTAGAACTGCCTTGATTGGTTTGGAGTCCGACATAATCACCATAGGACTTGGTTGGAGTGGCATCTAGAGAATTATCAGGCTCTACTTTCCAGAGGAAAAATCCGACGGTAGCTAGAGACTTCGATTTGAGGATCTCATTCCATCTTAACTACGAGAGGATTTTAAAATAATTTTATTAGTATCCATTCTGACGAGAGGATTATCTTTATTGTATTTTTCATAAAACATTAACATTTTCGTGGCCTAATCCCATTTTTTTTTGTTTTTTTTTTCCCACGGGGGTGGTAGTGAATCTTCATAAGGGGTGCACTACTATTGTAGTCGTCTTAATAACCCCTTGGTGCTCGGACGACCTCACACAGGATACCACCCGCGCCCGGTCTACGGCGGGTTATGTTGGACTCTAGGCAGAAGGCTAGGCTACCAATTAAACACTACCTACAAGCCTTTGTTCGGGTAGAATGCCTGGGACGTTATCGGCCTTGAACTAAAGCGCCCGCCCTCCAGAGCAGTGGGCGGTGCATTAAACCCATTTTAATATAGATCATTGTATGAGCGTGGAGTAAATATAAGTCCGCCAGCTGAATCTTATAATTAGTAGTAAGAGATGATATTGAAGAGTAAGTAATATAATTTGAAACATTTTTTATTTATCTTATATAGCTATACATCACATTTACATATCTGAAAGAAGTGGATATTTTAGCGACAATAAGTGGTACCCCTAATGCATATTCCTACCTGACAACAACTAGAGTTAGTAGTCTCGGCGCTGTGCCCCGTGCTCCTATTCTTAGGTATGTAAAATACGGAGGCAAACACCAACTTACCTAGTTATTGAGATTTTTTAGGAGCAGACATCTTATTCCTAAGCTTGTATTTATACTTTATATAATGACACATAAATAAGGCTTAAAATTGTAGAAAGTAACAAATAGCAGCACCTATTTGTTTTTGAAATAGTATTGTAACTTCATCATCTGCTACAAGAATTCAATAACCATAACATTATGATTTTAATAATTATTAAAATCTCACCATTCTTCTTCATACAAAGGTAATTCAATAATACTTTGTGGAAGCTTATTAAAAAATATCACAAAATATGGTCCGTATTTTGAAGTTCATTATTTTCATTAGAAACCTCTTTAAAATTTGCAAATAGGAGGACCGTTTTCATATCTAAGAGTCCAACTTCATGACATTGTGGGTGCAAAGAACTTAGTCAAGTTCAACCCCACGAAGACACAAGTGTGCGCGTTCACTGCGAAGAAAGACCCATTTATCGTAGTGCCTCAGTTTCAGGGAGTCGCTCTTCGTATGTCCGAATCTATTGGGATTCTAGGTGTGGAAATTTCAGCCACAGTGCAGTTCGGGAGTCATTTGGAGGACAAAGCCAAAATGGCAAGCAAAAAATTGGGTGTTCTCAACAGAACGAAGCGGTACTTCACGCCCAGTCAGCGTCTGATGCTTTATAAAGCTCAAATACGGCTGCATATGGAGTACTGTTCACACCTCTGGGCTGGAGCCCCCAAATATCAACTCGACCCTTTTGACTCCCTGCAAAGGCGTGCTTTTCGTATCATCGGTGATCCCAATATTACGGCCTCAACAGAGACCTTGGAGCAGCGGAGAGACTTTGGCTCTCTGTGTGTTCTTTATAGGCTCTTTAACGGAGAGTGCTCTGAGGAATTATTTGCAATGGTGCCTTCGTCACCTTTTTACCATCGCACCACCCGCCACCGCAGTAGAGTTCATCCATATCACCTGGAACCGATCTTGTCTAGTACAGTTCGGTTTCAGCGTTCATTCCTTCCGCGTACATGCAAACTCTGGAATGAGCTCCCAGCTGCGATGTTTCCTGAGCGCTACGATATGTCTAACTTCAAACGAGGCTTAAAAAGAGTATTTCTCTCCAGGTAGGCAGCGGCTCAGTTGTGCCCCTGGCACTGCAGATGTCCATGAGCGATGGTTACCACTTACCATCAGGTGGGCCATTTCCTCGTCTGCCACCGTATGGAAAAAAAAAAAAACATTGTGGCGTAGTCAGTAGCTAACGCGATTTGGCAGGGCCGCTTGGACCGTAAGTTACGATAACTGCTGGGTCGTATGCACTGAATAGACATATAAGGTAAATAGGTAATAAATAACCTTTATTTATCTAAGCCATCGTCGTATTTTTGTTGCTAGCTATCCCTGATTGGGTACTTTTCTCGCAATTTCGGGGAAAAAATGACTCCTAGAGAATTTTAAGAGCAATATTCCAGGAAGATATGGTTTTATATTTTTAGCTTCAATACTTATATTTTTTTTATTATACACATTTTTATGAGCAAGCAATATTGCCGTATTTTCCGAAAGACTTTGTTGACTCTTTTTTTTTGGTTTTCATTGATCTCAGTTATAATAGTATATGAAATATGAATGTAAGTAATATGATGAAAGTTTTCGTAACTTGATATTTTTTATCAAAAGCACCACGAGTAAAACTAGTCTACGTTTTGCGGAAAAATCATTTGAAGTCTGGATAGAAATAGAATCGTATATAGCAACCCAAATTATTGTAATAATATGATGTTACAAGTATAGTTAATATAGTGTGAACAAGGCCTAAGTCTTGCAGGCCGTAAGGAGAGCGTCCCATCCAACAGACATATTTATTAAGAGACTTACTGAACAAACAAATGTTTACTTCGCACTATCCTATAGACTGCCCAAACAAATTTATAGAAGGAATATGTGAAACACACATTATTTTTAATAACAGTATTTTCTGTGGCGTAAACGGGGAGATAAGAGTAACTGAGATAAACGGCGTTTATACAGCGCTAGAGAAACTTAAACGTATTAGGTTCCGTATAAAAAAGAAAAATGACCTCAAATTTGTATTGCAACGTAGGTTATATTAATAATATCATTGCAGTTAAAATTAAACTGGTGAGTAAAAGTTTTGGGTTACTTTGGAAACTTCGATTACTCGTAAAGTGTGCATGGTACATTATATTTTATTTTTTAATATATACATATAGTACTTAAATCTAAATAATTTTTATTTTGTTTTATGTATGAGAAAAGTCATAAAATTTATAAAAGTATCATAAGACTTGTGTTACAGAACGGATCGGAATATGAAGGTGGTAAAGTAGGTTATGAGAGGTGTTTTCATTCAGGAGCAATCAAATGGATAAGGTGACGAATTATATATTACAGGGAGTTCAAAGTGGCTACAATATATAAGTGAAATGAGAAGATAAAGAAATATATAGTCATATAATGTGTACATATGAATGCTTTGTGACAATAAAACGAGTATTAATATATAGAATAAAAAAAGTAGATTACGTAAAAGGTGATATTTTGTTACAGGAGTGGCTGACAATGTGACAGATAAAAGAGGGGAGCTAAATACATACTGCTCCGACCCCAAATAAATTGGGACATATTAAGGTGAATGATGGATATCATTGTCCTGAATGAGGTGTAGGTACATGTAAGGTTAAGTTCATTGTGCACTCTTAATGTAAAATGGATTTTGATGTCAGTACCTGAATGGCCTGAGTTGAAAAAAAAAAAGAAAACGTATACTTTTCTAAGGATATTCATAATACCCGGGCCTGCGCTAAGCGCATTCAGGCATTTAACGCGACTTTGTTATCTCTGGCATAATTTTATGAACGGTCTTTTCAAGTTATCTCTCCCGATGGTCAATACTGAGGAGATTTTCATCACAGTAACTGTCAATTTTGCATGTAATATTCCTAGCGACTCACGACTTCAGAAATTATTTACTAAATATAGTGCGGAGAATAGTTTTAGTATTTTCAAATGCATAATAGCACCTTATTGCAACAAAGTTACAAAAGTGAAGACTGACAAATCTCAAGCCTTTTGGATAACCAACCTCAACCCTTGGATAATTATTACATAGTTTGTCTTAATACAATTGACATATTGTTACAAGTTCAGCTTCCGGCACGCCGCCCCGCTAAATCATAAATTGTATTACCTCCATATATTAATCAATTATGACATAATTATCTTATTATAAATTATTAAACTAATCTAAAGCCAATACTGACAGCCGTAATCAAATTTTTAATCATAATCTTAATATACTGAAAATGCCACTTCCGGTTTGCGGAACCTAACATAATTTAAAAATCTATACAATGTTTAATTATATAATTATACTGCTTAGTAATAATTTTGATGCAAATTAATAACTATTGTTGTATTGCATTGTATTAATATTGTTATAAATCGATTAATAAGTTGCTTGTGTAAAAGTATAAAAGCCAGTGTCCGCCATTTTTAGAGCATTATTAAACTGTCTGCTGACAACTTAACACCGCTACGTTTATTTATCCCTGTGCCGTGTACAATATGTATAATGAAACAAAAAAAAGTAGTATAACTAATCCTAGTAAAAAAGTAGAATAGAAAATGAATTATAAGCCCTCAGCAGGCCATCAGCCTACCCTCCCTTTATCTTCACTTTGGTAAAAAAAAACCTTTGGGTAACTTAGTAAAATTTTGGATTGTAAGTAAATATTATAATATAATATTGTAAGTTTTAATATGCGGTACCCTAACTGATTTAGAACATAAATATATCACCTTTATAGTGCTGGAAAACTGCCCAAATAGTTGCCGCTGTCGCAAGATGGCGACGGGAGGATACTCCAAAAAAACGTAACTCATTTTATGTAGAGAATTATACTAAAATGTAGTTTATTGTTAGAATCTGTTTTCCGAAAAATCAGTTAAGCACACAAGAAAAGAAATCATTTATTTCTTTTTAGATAAAACCGATGTATTCCAAAAACAAACATAATACATTAATTAAAACTAAATAAACCAGACTAGTTTTCAGTTAACTGAATATAATATATAACAATGAACTAGACAATTAAACAAGGGGCAATAGATTTTTTTTTACATAATTCGTAAACGGTCAATATGTTCCCTTACATTGGACTGCAACTGCTACTCATATTACTACTCATATAACATATAAATTAATTTGGTAATTGAATAAATTAAATTTAATCGTACTAAAATATAATATTTATTTAAACAAATATAACTGTGTTTCATTATCTCAAATTGAATAAAGTGTCACGTAAAATTACTAATGTTTGTAATAAAATAATATTTAACTATGTGTGTTCTATTTTGCTTGTAATTTGTGTATTGAAAGTTGATTGAATGAGTATTATTTTTTGTAACATGATAACATTTGTAACATGATAAAAAATTGTAATTCCTCGAAAAAGGTTTTCTTTTTATTCTAACATAATTTTATACTTTAACACTGGATGTTAAACAGGCCTTAATAAATACAAAGTTTCAAGGAACTAGTTAATCCAACGAACACCGTACCGTCTTGCTGGTGGTGAAGAGAGCTGTCAGTTATGAAAGGTATCGGCATTACAAGACTAATTTAATACATATTCTTGTCGAGACATTTATTCATTCCTCATTTTAGTCAAAAGAAACCCTCTGCAGTCCGTAAGATCTCTACATCGGTCGGTCCTGCGCTGTCAGCACCCATCGCCTTCCTGCGATTTTCATGAATTTGTCTGTCCATCTTGTGGGTAACACGCTTGTGTTGCCAACGCTTCAGTATCTGGCATATGTATGCCATTGGAGCACCTTTCCTCCTCAGCAACACATAAGATTCGAAATTCTTCGGGCAATGCCGGTGACTTTGGTTCTTCGGCTCAACTTATTGAGACGAATTCAACAAACAGGTGATTATTTAACTCGGTTCTTTAGGTTAGGTTTGTACTTAAGAGATCTCCCTAATATGACTAATTTTTGATTTATGTTTAAAGGCTAAACGTAACTAATTTAAAGTAATTACTTTATTAACGATTTTCTATTTATAGATTGCGATAATTGCGTCAAGTACGGACAGGCAAAAGTTTGAAGTCTCAGCTAAGCAATAGTCACCGTTTCCGATGTATAAGCAAAATGGCGCTTCGGAAAAAGTTTTTTTTTTTTATTTAGAATAGGTTTGCGTTTGTCCACAATCTCACCTGATGGTAAGTGACGATGAGGACTAGGATGAAATACGCTTACCTAGCAAATGCCTATTCACTCGTGACTTGAAGATGACCGTAAGATTATATTGTTCCGGGAACACAGACGTCGGCAGAGTTCCACATCTTAGCTGTTCGTATTAAAAACGAAGACTGGAACCGTTTTGTACGTGTGCGAGGATAGTCCACCACGTAAGGATGGTCGTTAAGTCTACGTTTGGTTGACTGGTAGTGAAAAGGAGCGGGTGGAATTAATGCATGTGATTCCAATGCACACTCTCCGAAATGCAACCTATAGAAAACCGAAAGGCAAGCAACTCTTCGACGGTGTTATAGACTCTGAAGACGTGAGTTTATAAGTATTTCGTCGTCGATAAGTTTTCTAGCTCGCCTTTCTACTGAGTTCAAGGCAGCCAACTGATAGCGGGCAGAGCCGTCCCAAAGATGGCAGCAGTACTCCATGCAGGATCGAACTTGGGCTTGATATAGGTTGAGCACCTGTTCAGCAGTGAAGTAGCATTTTGTGCATAAAGTTAGCTATTTCAAAGAATGAAGATGTTTTCAGTGTTATAACGGCAAATTTGAAGAGATTATACTTGTTAAGCATAAAAATCCCAAAACCTATAAGTATACTCGTGTTGTGGATTCACATTTAGCTGAAAAGAATTTTCAAAAAACTTTTCCGTTTCTGTAGGAATACTCTGACCTGAAAATGATGTGAATGAAATGATCACAGGCCATATTGTGTCAATACTTTTCATGTATTCAAAAAAATCTGTTCATAAAATAAACGTTACGTTTATTTTATATATTTTGAGCATTATCTATATTCGTAATCTATATTGGTTAATTTAATGGATCCATTTTTTTATAAAATTATTTGTGACATTTAAATCCATTTAACTATTGGTTTATCTGTTTGAATTTAAAACACAGCAATATATTTCACACAGCACAGCAAGTTCTGAATATATGAATATAGTGAAAATTCACTTGATAGGTTGGTTATTCTAATAATAATATTAAAAATATTCTCAATTTGTTCTAATTTTAATTAACCTTAATTAATTTAACTTTTCGTTCTTAATTAAATGTATGTTTTCATATCGTATGTATTACTGCGTAAGTTTTGTATGCAACTCTTAAAAAAAATAACGGATATAAAACGACGGTTGTGAATCACTCGTGTCGCTTATGATTCTTCTTTTTTGATTAGGTCTTTATGCTTCCTACTCTTTACTTTCTTCTTACTCCATCCATCCCACGTCATCCCAGGATGCCAACACTTCTGCGGGCTACTGCATGCTTCTGTTAATTATGCTGGTGAGTGATGAAGTACGATAATCGGACACCCATCTGCCTTCCATAAGGATATGCTGTAGCGTTTCATTGCCTCGATGCCTCCTATGTAGAGAGAGAGCTATCTATCATATCTCCTGAGAAAAGTCTGTTTAGGAGTGTCCGGTTATAGTACCTAAAATCACCACTGTAATATGTTTCTGCGTAATTTGTTAGAACATTTCTTATTAAGAGGATTCATACTTCCGCAATTAAGTTGGCTATGACGTCAAAGTTTTATTAACAACTATCTCGTACTTCGACAAAAAAACATTGATCGCTTCGATTCGATGCTAACTTATGAGGCTATTCGATATTTACCAAGAATTTCAACAGATCAGATATTCAATACTTCTGACCACAAAACAAATTGTTACTTGCTCAACTTATTGCTTTCCTGTCAGCAGAAGTCAGTGCCACCCGCAATCCTGATTTGTCTAGTTTGATATTCATCGAGGCATGCTAGCAAACGCCATTTTACATTTATTTTCCCTATCCAATATGGTGGCTTAATGAAGTTGACGTGTGTTACCACTGTCTGTTTTGATATCAAAGGGATTTTGCGATATTAATTCATGAGCTTTGGTGTTGCAATTAATGTGATCGTAATTATTCATACATAACTACAGTGCTATAGTTGTGGTTAGTGCGTGATATTTAATTTCAGATTTGCATACGAGCAGTGATTAAGGTGTAAAGGTAGGTATACTTGACGAGAACCAAGCTTACTTTACCTAATCGCTGTGCAAGTGTGTGCTGCTGTGAGTCGCACGTGCAAGCTAAAAATGAGGGCTCCCCACGAAAAGGCAATGACGCCAAAACTCTATCCTATATTATGATCATTGTGGTAAATTCTGAAATGATAATTAGCGATTTGATACAATATTTTATATTTCATTTATCAGATACTAATTAATAAATTTATTCGAAAATTTGAGTATTCAAATTTTACTTAGTTGGATAACACACAACATAACAACAAGATATCAGCAATACGTTAAGCTTTACATTTGCACTACGAATACGGCCGCTTTTTCCAGTGACACTTAGTATGTCGCTCGAAATTCTTAAAAATTTCTTAAGCCATCTAGAAATCAACATGTAAACTCTGACGCCTGTTTATACGAATGGCTTGTATCTATTATAAATGAAATGTCTTCTATTAGCTATGAGAGGAAATATTGTATGTAGAAACGGCTTGTTGACAAAAAAATAAATATATATGAATAATAATTAAAATTATATAACATTTTTTTCTTTTTTTTTTGCTTGGCAACATTGAAGAAGCCAGACGTTATTAGTTTAGTTCTAAGTAGTTTTATTTTATTTTATTGTATTTGTTATAAATAGTGTGTAGTGAGTGTATTTTATTTGAACAAATTGAGTTTTAAATTACGTGTCCTACAATGATAAAGTTATTGATAGGGAAAATACATGTTTATGAGACATTGAAACGGCGATGTTGACCGGCTATCAAACAAATTTAAATGACTTGACAAAATTTTTCTAAAATTTCTACAAAGTTGTGGTGTTTTTTTATTTTGACCAGTGAAATAACCATTTATGTTAACATCAGGCGCGAAAAACTATATTGAAAAAGTGATTTTTGGTAAATGTGAACAGTCAATCAACGCACGAAACAAATGAGATGACAACTTTAGTATCCAACGGATTGTCTACAAATAAACCGGGGAAGTATTGTGTTTAGTACTTTTGATGATTGGAACCTCATTATAGCAATTATTACATTCTTACATTTTGATTCTAGTCTTAAATTACAATCTTAGAATAAAGACATTTAGTAGTTAGTAGTAGAGTGTTACCATATAAAATATTATTGTATAACTCACTTGTGACAAGATATCTTACAATATACAGTATAAAAACTTGGTTTCACTATTAAAAACACTGTGTATACTATAAACACATTTATTAGAAATTATCCACACTTATACGCTATAGTTCGTAACACTTATAACTTTGTAGATGTTACCACAAGAGGCGCCAAACAACGAACAACCACATGGCGGCCGGCATTTATCTTTACACCTCGGTTATTCTCTAGTGATAGTCGGTTTCATACTATCTTGTTTCTAAAACATTTACAGATATAGGACATAAATATCTATATTATCTCAAATTGTAATTAGTATTTTACTTTATGTAAATACATTATAAAGTACGATATTACAAATATCAGTTTAATTGAAACATTATGAGTAACTTCCTATTATAACTAGACACTGATTTTATGGCTTGGCTGCGAGCACTTTTGAGCCACAACTATATACTGATTGAGAACACTTTCACAGATTAGTTATATATTAAATAACTGATTATCTACGCGTTTAATTATACATATCTAATAACAGTTCACAATATTATAGCTCTCTGTATTATAGGTTTTATTCTCATTAGTAATATATTTAATTTATTAAATAGTTATTAAGCAAATGTGACTTAGTCCTTTACTAATTATCTGCATAACATTACTTCAAATAAAGCGAGCCCTAAGCTATTGTAATAAGACAGTTCTTTTCTTTCTAATTGAAATGCAACTATAAAGTCTAACTGTTAGTAGGTTACAATTTTTTTTTAAACTGTGGCTGTGTCATACAATTAATTATTGACACATAATCTTGCTTCTGGAACGCCTGGTTGTAATGCTCACTGGAAGGTCTGCGTGGCGGTGGCGTTGTGTGTCGGGTCGTTCCGTTCCCTCAAAAATCGTTGACCGAAGCGATGGCTGATACAGTAAAGTAAAGTAGTGATTAAGTAAATAAGTTACTACCATATTCACCAATTTGAAATTCTAACGCTAAAAAGCTTAATTTAAACAATGATAACTTCAGACGTTTGTATAATATATTTTAGTATAAAGATTAAACTATGAAATAACTATACGAAAAATTACTCATAAGAATAAATATAATAGATTCAGTAACGACTAGGAAAATCAGATAGTATTTATATTGTTTATATAACGTCAACACAAAAAAGAGTACTATTCTTCAACGAATCTACAATAAATTAATGCACATAACAGTATTTTAAAACTTACAAAACTGTCGCTGTGGCAAACATAGAAAATTCGGGAAATAATAGAAACAGATTTGTCAGCGGTGTATCGCGACAGTTGCAAAAATACGAAAAAAAATTATAAAATGCGACGAATCGCATGAAGCCAACGCACACCTATACAGATTACCGAGAGCTATAACTCGTGGCGACACAGATAAATTTTATTATTCACACGTTGTGGATTGCGAACTCGACAGTTTACGATCAGACCATCAGTCAACGACGCGTCGCTAGTTCTATTACGGAAAATTTTGAGATTAAAAGTCAAAAAGTTTGGTTGGAAAACATGAACAGAAAAATAAGTAAGAACGAAGATAATTGCTCGAATTGTTTTTGATCTATTGAAACCATATTTCTTCGTTTGAACCACAACTTACAACTTATTAAGTATTGTTTGATAAACAAGCGATGTGTAGCCTCAAGAACCGTAGTATATTACACATTTACTAGTTTTTATTCATTCCTGCTTATTATTTCTTTTATAAATAACCAAGAAAGCAAACTTTTTAAATATTTTCAATATATGTCAAAAGTAATTACGTAATGCGAAATAATATTATGAATATAATATAAGGTGCGAATGGAATCTATTTTTTCTGCGTTTCCTCGCATCAGTAGATATCATTAATTTTGAGTATCAGAAATCACAAGTTCAATTATTTGATTCAAAACACTGACATAGCAAACCTCATTCTAGCGAATTAAGTATAACGTAACGGCTGCTAACCGAATTAGTCACTGCACAAACCAAACAGCGAACACTGTTTGTCGATTGATGAAATGGAACAAATCATTGTAACGAATTGAATACTGCCGGCCGATGTGGCTGTGGCACAATACGAGTAATTTATATCAATTGGTCGCGTAAACGTCATAATAAAGCATTGCTAACGCTTCTATTGCAAACATGGCGCCGATAAATAGCGGGATTGACAGGGCTGCCGACGATGAATATGTGTTTATTAAATGTTACTGTGTAGTGTGTGTAAGTGTTTACTACTCGCAGTGTAGTTAGAGGCCAGTGTGTATTACGAAATGTTTTGACATATGTTCGAATATACAACTGTTAATTGCTTGCAGTTTTATTAGCACAAATTAAATATCATTAAACGTTAATATCATAAAACGGTTATTGGTAGTGTAAAGGTACCTTAAACAATTGCTATGTATAGAAACACCTTAAGAGTATCTGTCAATGTCATTCGGTTCCTTGTCTTAGCGTAGCGATACATACTCTCGCCCCTATTGATTTCATCCTCCATTACTACCACATGTAACAGCGTTTCTAATAAATGTTAATATTAATATATACGTTCCATCAAGCCTCAAGAGTGCTTTTATTGCATACCATTCCACAACAAATCAGGTACGATCACGATTAATGTTCGCGATACATGAGTGGCTGATCCCTTTCATTCGAAGAATGTCATCGATGTATATAAATACACCTTAGGCTTATATCGTGGGCATCACAAACAGTAAGCAGTGTGTATTGCCATAGGACTGACAGTTATTGTACAAGAAATCATTTGAGTGGCTGCTATGGGTTGGCAAGCGCATTGATGATCGGCACCTTGTATCAATCATTATCAGGTAACAGGATAACACTGGGTTTGATTTGTGTTGATTTTTTTCACTTCATACACGGGCGGAATCTTTGGATCTCCGTTTCTGTTTCCTTTTTTAGTACTTTTCAGCATTTCCACTCCTCTCCTGAGGGGTGGTCACTCAATCACTCCTAGGGTCCTTATGGCCAAGGGTATGGCTGAGGTTAGTCGGTAATTCGGTCTGGAGTCCGACATAATCACCGTGGTGAAAAAAAATATGTTAAGATCCTTGAGAAAGGCCTTTGTATAATAGTGGGTATCTATTGACAATAACACGAAAAGATATGATGAAGATTTAAAAAATATCCATCAATTCGCCAATGTTTTATATTACCTTTTTATATATTTTTCTAATACGTATATGTAACCATTTCCAACATTCCCGAATTGATTGAAACTGACAACCCTACTGGGCATTCAATTAACGTTTCTTATGAAAGTCGTTGTTTTTCCTTATCTTGTTATAAGGGCGTTCTCCCTACATATTTATACGTATCCGACTCGTAGGACTGACTGGATTGCGCGCATGACCTTGCTGTCGGACACAGAAATATGATCGTGATTAGGGTTGGGCTCCCGAGTGTTATGACTATTATGTTAAAGACATGCGTTAATTTGGAGACTGACGTAATTAATCCTGGGTAGTAAAACAAAAAAAATATTTGAAGTTTTGTTGGGAAGTAATAATTATCGAATTTTGTAGAAGTTACTGAAGAAGTGGTATGGTCTAGTTTTAAGAGCCATGCTTCGGCACGAATTGGGCCGGCTCGACCGGAGTGATACCACGGCCTCACAGAAAACCGGCGTAAAATAGCGCTTGCGCTGTGTTTCGCCGAGTGAGTGAGGGTACCGAAGGCCCAACCCCCCCTTCCCCCCTTATTCCCTTTTAAAAGGCCGCCAACGCATCTGTGACTTTTCATGATTTGCCTATATGGTTTTAGAACCTGGGCCAGGCTGAGTTTAGTCGGTAGGTCATGTGGCTGGACCGTTCCGGTCGCGTGGAGTCTGATATAACCTCCGTGACACTTGCCGTTGCGGGGGTATCCTAGGTACGATTCGTACCCCTAGTGAGGATTTTCAGCCTTCCTCTCCTGAGGAAAAAAAAATCTGTGACTCCTCTGGTGTTGCGGGTGTCCATGGGCAACGGTTATCGCTTACCATCAGGTGATCCGTTTGCTCGTTTGCTGCTCTGTCCTATAAAAAAAAATGAAGTTTGGTGATTTTATGCCCTAACTTATTTAAATGTACTTTTGAGTACTATTTCTTTTAATATAGAGTCAACTGGGGATCAATTCAATAAAGTATTGAAACTACAGTCGTAATACCAATGGTATAATTTATTAATTACCCTTTGGCTGATGCAGAGAATTGATAGAATATATAAAAAAAACTAATGATACAGGGATTAGAAGAAAATATAAATGGCAAACTAATATAAGTTTTCCTACGAAATTACTGAAAGAAAACCCGTCATTATACTTAGGAGGTGAAATAATTCGATTAACACAGCTTTTTTATTACTTTACTAAATACACCAACTAGACTGTACCAGATATGTTTTCGTGGGAATCTCCTCATATATATTTGTCGCCAGCATCAACAGTACTTCAGTGGTGTGGTATGGTCTAGTTTTAACAGTATTGTGATTTATGTGATATGTAAAAGTAATATACGTCACACGCGGCCATCTTTTATCGTGGTAAATGTGGAGTTCTCACTAGTTCCCGTGACCTTATCGGCAGTAAAGGTACCTTGTTCATTTTGCCCTTCTCTGAAGATGAGCATACAGTGGAGATACCTTGCGCCAAGGCTGGCTTCGTTGGGTTTTAATCGGTAGGTCACAGTCGTTCTGGCGTGCGCAGCTCGAATTACGGATCTGCGCGCGTCAGCGGGCCGTCGGTGCCGTACTCCCGCACCTCGAAGCTTGGCTCCACGGGAAGGAGGAGGTCACCTACCGATTGACTCAGATACTCACCGGGCACGGCTGCTTCGGTGAGTATCTGTGTCGAATAGGACGGGAGGGATCGACACATTGCCACCACTGCGCATCCGACCTCGACTCGGCCCAGCACACGCTGGCGGAGAGTCCCGCGTGGGCCTCCGAGCGCCGAGTCTTGATCGCAGAGATCGGGCGAGATCTGTCTCCGCCGGCATTGATTGCGGCAATGCTGGCGGACGAGGGAGGTTGGAGGGCTGTGGCCTCCTTCTGTGAAGCAGTGATGCTCCAGAAGGAGGCTGCGGAGCGGGGTCGGTAGGTGGCCGATCCCGCTCGAAGGAGGCGGCGCTGGGCTCGGTAGCACAGCTGCGGCGCCGCCGCGGGTCGCCGGCGGGCGCGAGGAAGTCGCGACCGCTACGGCGACCCGGGATGGACCACGCCCCTTCCGTGGCCGGGGGGCGTCGTCGGTGGAGGAGACCGGGGGAGATAGTGAGCCTACCCCGAGGAGGGCTCCCCTGTATCGACGGGGGAGCGGAGGCTGGGGTTTCCCGGAAGTAGCTTGATGTTCCCGGGGGCTCCCTACATGCCTGAGGAAGGCCATCACTGAGGTTTTTAGTGGGTAGGACTCCCCCTTCTGGGGAGGAGAGCCCCACATAACCGCCGGCTCGCCACAGCCGGGGTATGCAATTTACTGCATTTTCCTCATGGAAAAAAAAAAGGTATTAGTAAGGTATTTACCAACAGAAAAAGGCGTTGCTTATTTTAGAATATTATACTGTAGGCATTTTGTTTTTAAAAGTGACAGTAAACAGCTACTATCCAGTGGCTTGTTGTCAAACTAGTTATATAAAGAAAACAACTAAAAATGAATCGGAGCTACTTGCGTACTGTGTTAGCATGCGGTCTGCGTTCTACTTACCTAGAAGCTCTATTTTCGTTACTGATACGCATTCAGGGTCATACACAAATCGTGTATTAAAAATAAAAATGCCATTAAAACTTAAATAAAAACGTTTATTTAGTTTATTTTCTTACGTAACTCTGTCCGATTCATGCCATCAACTGACAGCTGTTCAGTTTTACCTATATTAAATATATACGTACCTAAGTAGATTTAATAGAAAATAATTGAAAGAATATAAAAGGTCCTCAAAGGTCCTATTTTTATTGATAATTGTGACGCGTCTTGAAAGTTAATTAAATTTTAATTTATAAAACAATATATTTATAACACAAAAATTAATGAAAAAATAAAAATTCTTCCTTTTTTATATAATGTACAACAAAATATAGACTCTTCAAACCTTATCATTCTATATACGGACAATCCACAGGAGGGGATAATCCAATATTCTGCTTTTTTTTTAATTATATAAAAAGGAAAATTAAATAAAACTTCATAAAAACTTCACAAAAATAAATGAGAACTATTTTAATGTATTTGAATACATACATACATAAACTCACGCCCCTTTTCCACGGGGGTAGGCAGAGATTACGTCTTTCCACTTCCTACGGTCTTTACATATCTCTTTCGCTTCATCTACTTTCATAACATTCCTCATACATGCTCGACGATTGCGGGTACTTCTGACCTGGCGTTTTTTGAGGACACTTTCGATTTGTTCGAAATATGTTCGCCTAGGTCTAGGAGTGAGTGGAGATACGGGACGAGCCGTATCTCCACTCACTCCAGCTTCATAAATCATTTTGGTCAGTCTACTTTCATTCATCCGTTCCACATGCCCAAACCACCCAAGCATCCCTTTCTCTATTCTTGTCACGAAATCCTCTTTCAAACCACATTTCTTTGAATGTGCGTGTCAAATCAATTCATGCGATTTAAATTTAATTTGTTGGTTAATACTAATATAAAATAAGTTAACAACTGCATGATTAATGATATAACACCAATTAATGAAATATTAAACAAATTTAAGCGATTGGAGAAAAACGGGACTACAAACATTTTTAGTGCTATCGTAGCAATTAATTTGATATTTTGGTACTATTATACGTAGTACAGTTTAGTTTTATACACGGGTCCACTTACTAATAGATAGCTTTTATTAAATCAACCCTTTATACGTTGTTGTTAACGACAAATAAATATCCTGTTTTGAAGTGTTTTCGGTTCCTCTCTTATGATGAGCTGTTAGGAATATTTGAATTGTTTTCGTCAACAATTTCCTTTGTCGTACTTCCATAAATAGTTATAGTCCCATCATGGATCTTGATAATTTAAGGTGAATTAGATTGTTTTGAGTTAAGTACTTAATAAGTATTAGAAAAAATTCGTTCTGACATGCAAATGAATGCTACTCGAAGCTTTCTGTTAGTGAACGGTTGCGTGCCAGCTCCATAATGACGCAATTATATTTTGTAAAACCATCTACTTGTATTACATTGTATTAGGCAATAAAGATTTGGATATAAATATGTTAATAGAGTATACTCTACATTTCTTGATACATTAATATATGAAGCAGTACAGATTCTATCGCATGGCAGAAATCAAATAAAAAGATGATTACTTTATTAGTCTCTATACCCCAACGAATTTTGTCACAGACTTAAAGTAGAACTGGTGCTATCTCCAAGTCAAAACTAGATTGAAATGAATTGACAGGTCAATTAGTAATGGCAGATTTATAAAGAAAACTTTCAAATAAATATTATATTATATGTACATGTAAATTAAATACACCAAAAGATACCTAAAAGACAGTGCCGAAACCACTAAGTTATAGTTTCTTCATTTATATGTAAGTAAAAAGTTTATTCCTCGAACCTACCTACCTCAAAATCTAAACTCACTAAAGCAGACATGTAGTTGCAATATTAACATTTTTTGTGACAATTCCATCGGTCGTCTTTAATGGATGTGTCCATTTCCTAAAGGAAAGCCTCGGACTACCTAGGCTGGAAATAATGTCTTTGTCGGCACTTATTTAGTAAAATATTACAACGTGACTAGCTCAATATTCACCACGCAACGCGGACAACTGAAAACGTAATATCCGTACATCCTTGTAGGTCGATTGTCATTTTGGCTTGTTGAAAATACAATTTGGACGCAATCGAATTTCAGTCTTATGCCGTTTTCAGTAGAGAGCGAGTTCATCGAAATCACAGTCATATTCGCCTTTTATGAAACAGTGATATAATGAATTTTATTACAAGTCAAAAATATTTGGAAATGGAAGATGTATTTGCATTTACTGTGTTACTGTAAAAACCCGAATCCCTAAATCCAAAGACAACAATATTAGAGAGATTTTCAATCTACGCGAGCTGATGCGGGCGGGGAAACCCACAGGTAGAAGTTAAAACGTAATTCTTGTAGTTTTGTGGAAGAAGAGTTGGAATAAGTTGCTAACAAATACTATCTTATGAATATAAATTAAGAAAAAGAATTTCAAGTGATGTGTAGTAGTACAATCAAAACACAATGCTACTTAAGTATTTTAATGAGTTAACAGATCTTAATTATGAATCGATTTGTAATAACCCATAAAAATGTAATCATATTATTTATTTGGCAGTATGATGTGTAAACTATATTACTGTAAAGTTTAATTAAAATCTATTCAGTAGTTTTATGTAAAAGAGTAACAAATATCCATAGTCTCAATTTTTCAATTTCATAAAAATAGTAGGTATTGTGTGAATTGTCCAAAAAATGATGATAAATTTCTAGTAAGAAAAAATCTACCATCTGTGCAGACGAAGTCGCGGGCACCAGTTCGTATCACATTTTTAATTACTTGTTATAATATGAGATAACAAATTACGTCATTTCATAACCCAATAGTTCCAAACATTTCTTGTAGTCATGTCAATTTGGTTTATTGGTGTGTCTAACACAATGCTCGTGATAACTGTTATTGTTATTTCTATCTGCAGGGGTGGATAATTGAATATTCTGAAGGTTAATTATAACTCTAACACGTGTACATCATAATTTCATGTAATTATGCTTAATTCATATCAAACACTCACCAAAAAGGTATGACCATATAAATATCTAAATGTGTTTCCTTTCCAGTAAATTACCTGTAACAAAAAAAATTGAAAAATATTAATACTGCGCATTTTTAAAGATTAAATATTTATTGTAATCTAGTCTATATAGCTTTTAGTTATACTATATGTTATATAATCGATGTATACTATAAGTATACATAGATTATATAACCATAAAGGAAGTCACGGTAACTTGAAGATCTAATAATTTAATTAACACCCTCTGATTCAAATTAGTGAAACAATACGAAATGCACCCTATGTCGTCGTGCGTCTAATACCCGCATGCTAATTTTGCTTCGTTTCCTGCCCAATGATTAAGTGGCTTGGTTCAATTACAGTCTTCGTAACCAACTACAATGTGTGTGGCAGTTTAATTTCAACCTTCTAGCACACAGAATACAATCAGAGTTTGTATAAACTGATTTCACGATTTGGCAAGATAGCATTGTGCAAAGAGCCAATAAACCCCATCTAAAACATATAAACCATATCGCGTATGGACGTAAATCTTACTGTTGAATTTACATTTTGATATTTAAGGAGTTATTAATAGTGAATGAACTCTATTTTAGCTTAACAAAGTAAAAGGTAAGTAATACAGATGTAACTTCCCATAGGGGAGAATAGTATTTGGTGGCCAGTTTGAATTAGCGGCTTCTTAAAGATGCAGGTTCGAATCCCTCTCGGGTCGACAATTTTTCTTAGCATTAAACTATTTTTTAAAAATCACAGGTGTAATTTTTTTTAAATTTATATTAATATTTCTATATTATGAGTAACAATTTATTATTTCGGTTTGACAGTCGCCTGATATTCGCCTGGCAAGTAGAGTTACTTACATAACCATTGAACTGATTTATTTCAGATTTGTCAATACTCGTATGAGTTTGTAATGTGCTCACTGTGCATGCTCATTCACTAACGTACACCTAAACATAATCATTTCTACACATAACCGTTCATTTTCTAATTTTAAAAGAATGATATAGATAGATATTGCCGAAATAATCACTTTCGGCAAAAGTCGTAATTTAGATATTAACTTAATCAAGTCACAGAATTCCTTAAAATAAGGTCAATATCAACATAACACATTAAGGTTCGCATAACAATCTAATCAAAATAATTTATTGTCATAACAGAACCCATTTACTATTATTAAGTACAGATGCACTTAATATGAGCGTGCGTGTACTCGTACCGTTCGACAGTTGTCACCCAATAATAGAGCGCTCTGGGCAATTACTGACGCGGCACGCTTTGTATTTGACACCTTGTGAATGTACAGACAGCAATATAGCAGTAGATATTATACCACAAGAGACCTTTATTAGGTACTTAGCATGACCTAGAGTGAATTTTGTTTTCTTATCTTTCCCGTTAATTACAATTAATATAGTTAAAACATATTGGTATTGCTGACTATATCCTTTTACATGATAAGGTACAAATATATATCTTCATGTCTCTGTAATCATATTATAATTTTTCATACTTTAAATAGAAATAGAAAAAGAACCAGTTAAGTGCGACTCGGACTCGCGTATCAAAGTTTTACATACGCGTAGTACAAACGCGTACGGGTCGGTCACGGGTGGATTCGATTTCTATTGTGGATTTATTTCGATTTTTGTAGAAATAACTTGATAGATAGATTTCAGATATAGAATTCTTACAAGAACCGCTCAGTGAAGTTAAGTATTGAAATACAATATTTAGACATCCAAGAAAATATAATCTTAATGATTCTTGATTAAAATAGTGATTAAAAATTTTTCGTTTATTAATATTTTCAAAATGTCTTTTATAAATTATAAGAAACATATCTTAAAGTAGTACCGATCGCATTTTAGTCTTAATTTAAGCTTCAGCATCCATATAACTTTTAACTTCCCCATAATTAATGCAATAAACTCGCAATATTCACAAATATATAAATTATGACAGAGCGCAGATAAATTTATTTTTGGGTCCAGTTAACTTGAACAATAAATTTCAATAAGGAAATGAAGTTCGTACATTTATTATTATATACTAAGCAATAAAAATAATAAACAGTTGTCTGCGGTGCAATTACTTTGAGAAACAATTTCTGAAGGTTTTGTTAATTTTGGTATTTGATATTTAACGTTCCAAGTACGATTAATCATCGTACGTTATATTATTTTGTAGCTACTTATAAATGTCTTTTGTCAGCGGGTAAGGTGTTTTACGCTAGCAAACATAGTTTTATATAACATTAACTATCAATGTGGAAATTTTATTTTGCTTTAAGGAGAAAATTGAAATAATGAGCAAATATTCGCTCCGCTCGCCATCGACTGAGAGTTCATGCTCATACACTGGAACCTAAATGGTTCCGTACAGTGCGGTTCCAGAGGAATTTCTTCCCGCGTAAATTTCGATTGTGGAATGAGGTTCCTGCCGAGGTGTTCCCGGAGGGTACAGTATGGGGTTTTTCAAGTCGGGTGTATATAGATTTTTAAAGGGTTGGCAACGCGCGAGTGACACCGCTTGTGTTGCAACTGTCCATAGGCTACGGTGACCGCTTACCATCAGGTGAGTCGTAGACCTGTTTGCCACCATCGTAGTAAAAAATATGTTTTCAAAGAGGTTCGATTTTTACAATTAATTTAAAAGATTCCAGCCATCTAGTGATCTAGTGATTCAAGAAAATGGAAGGAAAAAAATGGAAATGGAAACTAAAGTACATTTCAAAGAGCTATTCAGGTACTTCCTGAATCTGAAATAATCATAGTGAAAATAAACTCCAAATATTAATTTGGAGCATAATAATAAGAGTCGCTTAAATCATATATAAAAATTGTGGATGTCTAGATCTTATATTATCTAATTCGGTAAATAACAACATGTTGTCACTTTCAACCCGCTACTTTATTGGACATAGATTTTATTCTTCATTTCATATTACCTGCCATTACGTAAGATATTAAAGTTGATAGTCCTAATAACGGCTTTTCGATAAGCTATTCGAATATTGGCAAATGTACCCTATCCTGACGTATTGAAGACTATATTCGCGAATCAAATTTTACATTGTGCAATCGTCAGTAAAATATCTCGTTACTCCAACCACATAACAATATGATCATATGTGAGTTTTATGCGTGCATTGCAGCCGATCTGGCACATAATCGATTGTTATTCGATGCTAACGATAGAATCGATTTACGACGTCAATCGGGGGTAATTGTATGCGATATTTTGGGATTATTGTGGAAGCAAACGACTTTATTATTTGACAGTCGCGTGGTTTACGCGCAGATTTAATGCCCCTGGGTAGACTAAATGTTAACACGGCATCATGGTTACATAAATAACGTTTTAAAAATACGAATTGTACAATAGTCTTTTCTAAATGTCTATTCTATTCTAATAGTTTATATGATATCTTTTATAGATTTATTAAATTAAAATACTATAAATATTTTAATGGAAAGGAATCGTTTCAAATCCAGCCTGCACCTAGTATATGATATATAAACTCCATAAACAACTCCTCATTCTGATCCGATCTTCATCATTTCTTTGTTCGACTTTATGGAAGGTACACTAATGCAGACTTACTCAGCTTATACTGGCGTAACCATATGTGCCTGCTATTCGAGAACTTTTTCGCCTCAATGTTCGTCAATGCCGCAGCTTATTGCCACCTAAGGTTCGCAAATCAAGCTAATCAGAAATTATGAAATCCGTACAAGCCAGGCTTCCCAACATAGCTTGTATCTATTACAATTAATTAATTAAGAGATAACAAACAGTTACAATATATAAAGTATAATTTAGTTTTCTATATCTATGCATGCTAATACTGCAACCAACAACGTTATCCAAAGATTAACAAAAACAAAACTAGTGCGGTAGACTTGACGTCGGCACTATACAGCGCACACACATACACACATACGACATATATATATATATATATATATATATATATATATATATATATATATATATAATATATATATATATATATATATTTTTTATGTTTAAAATAAAACAAATTTAATTACATATATAAATAAACAACATTAACCAATTAATATTAATTACATACATATTATTAGATGTTATTCTTTGTATTTTAATATAATATTCTTAACAATTCTAATTAAAATTGAATACATCTACAGATACAAACATAGAATTATAACATTTTAAAATGCGATTTAGATGACAGCGCAGACCAGTGTTTGTACGACAAACACTGGTAGCAAATAAATTGCAACGCGAACCTTACGCTTAAGAACGTATCTAGGAACTATGTAATAAATTTTACTAGTCTGGCCCATGTAGTCAAATTTATTATTAATAATTGCATACAAAATATTCATCTCCAGGTACCTACGTCTATCCTCTAAATGCAACAAGTTATACTTCTTAGGAAGCTGCGAATAGGATAAAGTTTGCCTATAACATGTGTAATGTATAGTTCGTAAGAATTTTTGTTGAATTACGAATCCCTACAAAGCATTGAACATATTATAAAAAAATATTGATAACTACAAGTATACCAGAGGTACTAGTTTATAGTGGCATTGTATAACTGTAGCGAGGATGATAGTGATAACTTATTTTGTTGCTTTTTTTATTTGACGTTGGCTGCCAAATATATAGTTATTAGTCGATAATTTCTGCAAATCAAAGCTATAAAAATATGACATAATACAATACAGATGGCGCTTTTGTCTTAAAATGAATTAAAATTACATTACATACGTTTTATTCGTAAAAAAAACTTTGTAAACAAGCTAAATTTACAAATAATACTAAATATGTATATTGTGGTAATGCTTCGAAGTTTACATTCGGTTACTACAGTCGTCGTAGTGCAAATGTAAAGTCTGTCATGTTGCTGACTATACTAATCTTAGTATAAAATCGCTATTTCTATGCTATTATGTCGGCAATTTTATATTTGTTAATTAGCTGATAGAAAATCACTCATTGCCAATACACTCAAGCATAATTCAATTATTTTATCAATAAATATATATTTGCCAACGCTACCAAACGATCTAAACAAAAACAACACAAATTGCTCTGGCTACATTTCTATCAATATCTATTTGTTTTAATTAAGCAGCTCCCCAGATCATTGTTGGCTTCTAATAATGGAGACCTCGGTCCATCTGTGAGGCTTCTCGATTGCTATCGATAAGGAGTTGTATCGATACGATGCTATTGATTCGGCATTGTCCTTTTGTTGGCGGAGCATGACCCGGAAATTTATTGTCAAGTTTGATTTATGTTGTGATTACGTCCGACTCTGGTTTTGAATGACAGTTTCTAAGTCACATGATAAAAATTCCAATTCGATTCACCCGGGTATTATGATATCGGGAATGTACGGCATGTTTCAAGGCCGGAGTAATTATATTCAAAGTCATAAGACTTATTGCATACATATGGATAATGTTGTTGTTTAATGTGTGCCAGTAACAAACATGGTATAGCAAACTTAACATTTGAAAATTATTACACAACAATAAAACAATATTAATACAGAATAAAATTTGTACGCTATTATTTGTATTAATTATGTAATCGTTAGGTCAGAATTATTATGTAAAATTATGTAAAATAATTTTACAATTGTTATTCAAACATCATACATAAAACAACATTAAAAAATATAGGCGGAGTGGCGGATGCGTAACATAGCTAAAGTGAAACATTTAGGAATTCACTGATGCAGAAGTATTTAAGAGATATTACTGATATATATATTTAAGAGATATATTTAAAAGATACAAGTTACATATTGGATGGATCCTAGGTCTAAGGACTTTCTGTGTTAAGTGACTTCAGAATGAAAGTAAAACCTTTTAAATGTCACCCCTAGTCAGCTGTTTGCACAAAAGAAATAAAAGCTAACTTTAGTGGCAATGACGTTCACTTAATCCATTGCTGTGTAGTATTTTCCTAGTACGCTGAAGTATTCCTCGTACTATTGGAGACATATTTGCCCAGCTCTATGAAATTGAGTTGTTTACGGTCTCGGGAAAACTATGAAATAAATTTACAGTAATTCTAAATGACATCTTGTAATGATATTAATTATAATAAATATTTAGGTTAATTTTAATGATTCTTTTACAATTTTACTCATTGTTGTGTTTGTGTGTTATTTGACTTAGCTAGTTTAATTGATTGCATTTATTAATTTTTAATTTGACATTTTATATTATTTCATAGTGTATTGCTGACATTTGTATGAATGTATGAATACATATTAACATAAATCTGATATAAGTCTGATATTTTTGTTTTTATTATTCGATGTATAGATTGTCCTGTAGTACTGAATTTTTTTTCAATTTTTATATAATTATGTTCTAATATGTAAGCCCGTTGGTTTCATAACGGCTGTAAGTTTATGTTGTAATTTAAAAAATATATACTTTGGATCAATAAATAAATTATTTAGTTTGTATGAGAAAAAAGTAGCTTGAATACGACGTGGCTCGACAACGACAGCAGTATGTCGAATTTTAGTGTTCCTAGAAACAGCTCCTGTATTTGGGGCTGTTTCTGCGAAGTGACTTATAGATGTATATCGAGTTCACCAACTCATGTTAGTGTTGACTTGGTAGATTGAAGTCCTTCGTTTGGAGCGTATTTATATTAGCTGTAAATTGACGAACGAGATTGAATTCCATACACATTTTGTCCAAAACAGACGATGCCATTATTAATATCTATCAACTGAAAGCGAAACAGAAAGTTGATTTGATTATACGTTACATTACACCCCTGTGCAATCCCCTGACTCGGCTTCCAACAACCGGCGATATTTCGCAAAACTAACTCCCAATTGTCAGCTAAAAGCCGCAGTAGCTGGCTGGATTTAAATTATACGCGGCCAACGGTTATTTGTTAAATGTTGCAACAAAAGATATTCACCGGCCATTTTGTTTCGTCCATTGTACGCAAGGGTGCGGCTGCGGTGAGCCGCGACGCGATTAGCGACAAACCGGCGTAGTTCGGTGTTATTTGTTAATGTTAGGCATATCGTTAGATAGTTTATTAATTTCAATTCGGAATATAGTAACCGGTAATTTGTTTTTACTGTTTCGCCGTCGGGATTAAGGTCGGCGGCGATAATTCACTACATCATTAGATTATCACTATACTACTTCTACAGAATTGGAGTAATATATTTTCTTTCTCAAAACAAATCTATTATACGTTATCTTATCATGGGCATTAGCACAAATATCATTCTTCATCCTACTAAATCATACATAATTTCTTAGTCTGGTGTTTTTCTGTCAGGTAGAATCAATAAGATGCTAATCTAGACCTAGACGCTAATCTAGACCCAACACATCGAACGATCATTCTTTTCAGCATTGTAGAATCAAGGAACTTTTTTATTGTAAATTTATTGATCTTCATTGTAAGGCTATGGAATTGTGTTAGTTTGCTTGCTATTTATAGAAAAAAAAACCAACTTCCAAAAATATCCGTACAAAGAGTATATTTTATAGCCGGACACCCGCAACTTAACTTATAATTATCTAAGAAAGTAAAATGCTACGCAATTCGCTATAGTATTAACATTTCATAGGTAATAAGTAATGGAAAAACTTATTATGTATATGCATAATTAAGATTTGAATGTGGAGAACCAAACAAACACGGTGTAAGACTCCATCGAGGAAATAATTTATTTAAAAAAATAAAGCTACCTATAAGGAGGCGGCAAGATCACTCGGGGCTCCCCTAGCGCACCCAGGGGAGCAAAGGCCGGGGGTCGTCAGATGCGACACTCGATCCTGAGGGCCTCCTACAACGCCTGAGGATGGCCATCGCTGAGGTTTTTAGTGGGTAGGCCTCCCCCTTCTGGGGAGGAGAGCCCCACATAACCACCGGCTCTCAGCAGCCGGGGTATGCAATTCAATGCAGTTTTCTCAGCGGAACAACAAAAAAATAAAGGTTAAGTTTTTTTAAAACCAAATTAAGCTATATTACACCGGCAGTGCGAGCATGAAACTGTCGAAAGAAAAGTAGGTGGCTGCGAACTTCTTTGCCTGGATGCTTTAACAACTAATTATCAGAACGCAACCATGCTATTAAGAGCAAATAGCAAGGTCACTACTAATAAAAAGAGGAATACACTCGTAGAGTGCGATAAGGACAACAGCAGCAAGGACAGAATAGAAGCCAAAATTTATGTTTCGTAGACCCCAGGTTATTTCTTCAAAACTGAATTAATTTAAATATCTTCTTCCATAAAACATGACAATTTTTTTTTTAAATATGATATTTTTATAGCTTTTTAAATAATGATATATTATGATAATTTACTATATAATTTAAAAATATATATTTAAAAACACTTTTAGGAAAAGAAATTTCGTTCAAGTGTGAATTTCTAGGGAGAATGTTTGTAAGGAAAATATTTTGCGCATTTTTTCCTTTACTTTATAATTATAACGATTATTGCCCCAAGACGGTACTTGTACTTGCTACCGTCTTATCTAACCAAATAGTGTAAAAGTAACTTTTGCTTTTTTAGGAAATCGAACTTCGAACCTCCCAATCAACACCCGCTGGTCTGAATGACTAGATCAAGAAAGATAAGGAAAATGCACGAATTCTAACCAGGTTTACTCGTATCTATACTAACAAATGAGACCCATTAAATTCTGTACTAAATTAAGCATACTACGCCAAAACTAAGCATATAAAGTTATCCTTTACTTATATTGTTATGGGATGAACTGTACTTAATATTATTTAGGATCAAGTTATGATTCTTATACTGCTACTTGCTTATGTTGACAAAACCTGGCTTTGGTTTTGACCAAATACTATGTTAATAATTACAAGTATTTTTGACGGGTAGGAGAAAACTGATAGGAATAACATTAAACGTTAACGACGCATAATTAATAAAAGGTCAAATCAAATCAAATCAAAATAATATTTATTCAACATAGACCTTTACAGGCACTTATTGACGTCAACAAACAAAACAAAAAAAGCTTAAGTAATAAAAAAAAAAACAAAAACCTTGTCCGTACGTACGAATAAGGAAAAAAAAAAGAAAAAAATATATTGACTCGACACCTGTTCGGAAATTGGGAGAGCCTTCTCGAGAAGAACAGGCAAGAAACTCTGAAGGTCTATTTTTTATCTCCTCTTTTCAATGTTAATAATTATAATAATATAATATAAAAATACAACATAGTATAAGATACAATCATACCTAATACGATTACAGTCGTATGTATGTTTACAACACATATAAAAAAAATACAATATTATAAATAATGTTACCAAACATGGCTCTATGAATAGTGTCCCTATTCCCAAATAGTGTGATCATTAAGATAGTCACTTACTTTATAATAACCTTTACTCATGAGTGTCTTTTTGATGTGGTTTTTAAATTTATATAAAGGCAAATCAATGACACCTTGCGGAAGTTTGTTAAACATAGATATACATTTCCCCAAGAACGAACAGCTAGTTTTATGGAGTCTGAACATTGGAACGGCAAGTTTATTTTTATTTCTGGTATTCACATTATGTAGATCACTGTTTTTATTGAATTTATTATAGTTACTATATACAAAAACTAAATTATCATATATATATTGACTAGCTAAAGTTAAAATATTAATTTCTTTGAACAATTCTTTTAGGATTCTCTAGCCCGTAAACAGTAAATAGCACGAATCGCTCTTTTTTGTAAAAGGAAAATACTTTCAATGTTAGCCGCTGATCCCCATAGCAGCAGTCCATAGGACATAACACTATGAAAGTAGCTGAAATAAACAATTCTTGCCGTTTCAACATTAGTTAAAAGTCTAATCTTTTTTACTGCGTACGCCGCTGAACTAAGTTTGATTGCCAAAGTTTCAATATGTGGATCCCACTGTAGTCGTGAATCTAACGTAATGCCTAAGAATTTAGTATTATTTACCAAGTCAATGACATCACCATTCATATTTAAAATAGTATCAACCTGCTTTACATTGGGCAAAGAGAATTTGATACATTTTGTTTTCTTAGAATTTAAAGACAAATTATTAGTTGTGAACCAAAACAGAACTCTCGAGAGAGCACTATTTACATCGTCATAACATTCCTTTTGTCTATCAACTTTGAATAGTAAAGAAGTATCATCTGCAAACAATACTGTCTCACACGATTCTGTAATGTAGTAGGAAGGTCATTTATATATATTAGAAACAGTAGAGGACCCAATATTGATCCCTGGAACCCCCATAGTTATAGGCGAGCTAGCAGATTCTGATCTATTAATAACGACTTTCTGCAATCTGTCTGATAAATAAGATTTTAAAAGGCTAACAGCTCCATCGAGACACCATAATGTCTAAGTTTACTTAAAAGCGTTTCATGACTCACACAGTCAAACGCTTTGGAAAGGTCGCAAAACACTCCAATTACATCCCGCTTGCCCTCCCATGCGTCAAAAATATGTTTCATAAGTGCAGTTCCGGCATCGGTAGTGGATCTACCTTTGGTAAAGCCGAATTGGCTTTCATGCATGAATCTGTTTGTTCTCAAGTGACCTATTAGTTGATTGTAAATAACTTTCTCGAAGATTTTGCTGAAAGTAGGTAATATGGATATAGGTCTAAAATTTGAGGGATCTTTTTTGTTGCCCGATTTGAAAAGTGGTCAAATTTGAGGGTGATAAATGTGATAAAACGAGTGGTTCATGATTCTTGGAACAAATTCAATTAAGTGACAGTAGATTTTCCGTTATATATATGTCGACGCCAGGGGTGGGCTGGCGACGTCACTGACGTCATCACGGTCCTCTGATGCAGGATTCATGGCGTAGGTCTCAGGCAAATAAATCCACACGCGTAGAAACAATGAAATACCCACTTTAATGCAGAAAACAAGTAAATGGAATTTACAGAAGTGACTTAGGAACTGAGTGAACCAACGGTCTCGCGTATACGTCCGCCCCGGTCTAATGCCCAAATCAGAATGTTTTACCAAATAGAATTCGACTTGCCAACACGATTCCGTTCTCGTTCAGTCACTCGTTTGACTCGCTTGTGACGTCACGGCGTTCACTCATTTCCGATAGAATAAAATAAAATTAACAAATTAAATTAAATTAAATCGTCGTCATATATATATTTTGTTTCCGTATGTATGTAAAGCACAACAGGTAAATTGTCGTGAAGAAGGCTGCTGGCTGGTTGCAAAGAATTAAATGCCGATCAATCTGTATATATGTAATTAGAAGAATATGCCATTTTTATCTAAATTATATATTCAAAATTAATTTTTCACATAGCTTTAATAAGCTGTACTATGCGAGCTTGGCAAGTAACTGCGAAAGTTGACGCATTCAATAAGGATTCCAAAATGGTATGATACTTGGTAGATAATTTGTACGATTGCAGACAATATTTTATTTTTCCAAAAACAGGCAGTTTTGAACAAAATTTTCTTACGTTCTTACAATTTATTTTAATGTACCCATGGTTTGCTTTAAGGCCCTTACTTTAATATTCTAGTTTGAATGAGACCGGGAGAGTTCTTCTACGAAATGTGGAGCAACAACAGTGAAAAAACCGTCACAGGGTGTAAATTTTATCAAAATTTTTTATATGCTAGATTTTTTTTAATACTATAAACATTGTTTTTGTTTTGTAATTCTGAATAATGTTTTTGTATACTCTAATCTAAAATTTAAAGCCAGCTGCTCCAGATTAGAAGAATTTGCAATTTTTATCTAAATTCTCGGTGGCCAAATTATTAAGGCGTTAAACACTGTTTGTTGTTTAAGATGCGGGATTGAATCCCGGTCGAATCGAATATTTTGTTTGCATTATTCTTATCAATTCATATATCAAGCATTTAAAAAAGCGAAATCATACATATACAAATGATAGAAAATGTTTTTGTGGCATTTCGAATGACAATTTGCAAATGTTTTTATAGATTTCTGCCTCTACAGTTAGATCGAACACGATTTATTTCGATATCTACATTACTATTTTAAAGTTTACTTATTTAAAATGTTTGCGTGTTTGAGTGTTGGAGGTAATCCATACTAATATAATATTATAAATGCGAAAGTAACTCTGTCTGTCTGTCTGTCTGTTCCGCTTTCACGCCAAAACTACTGAACCGATTTAAATGAAATTTGGTACACAGATAGTCTAGAGCCTGAGAAAGGACATAGGCTACTTTTTCATGCAAAAAAGGTTGTAAAGGGTTGTAAAAGGTTGAAAGGAGGGATAATAGGTTGTATGGAAATATTGTTAAAACTACTAAACCGATTTAAATGTTTGGTACACAGAGAGTCTAGAGTCCGAGAAAGGACACAAGCTACTTTTTTATATAAAAAAGGTTGTAAAGGGTTGTAAAAGGTTGAAAGGAGGGATAATAGTTTGTATGAAAATATTGTTAAAACCACTGAACCGATTTAATTGAAATTTGGTACACAGATAGTCTAAAAGCTGAGAAAAGACAGAGGCTACCTTTTAAAGCAGAAAAGGGTTGTAAAAGGTTGAAAGGAGGGGGTGAAAGGTTGTATGGCAGAATTGTTAAAACATATCCTTCCTGTGGGAAATTCGAATATAACGCGGGCGAAGCCGCGGGCGGAAAGCTAGTTTCTAATATTATTAATATGACTTAATAGAAATTTGGTCTGGAGATATTTTGAAATCCTATTTTGCTTTTTCTATTTTAGGATTTTATATTACTAGCTCTATTGTATTTATCTCAATAACAATATGGTTTTAGTACGATAACAAAAGACAATCTAAAAGGAACGTGGTCTTTGTTGTAACTTATTAACAAGTTCATGGTTTGTTGTTATAGTTTTGTTGGATCGATGTAGCTTATACGGGATCGGTTGTTAAATAATTTTTGTTACCTATTTATAATTCTAATTAAGTCCGTTTCCAGTGATTGATTTATAGTTTTTCATCATGTTAGGCATGTTAGTTATGGAACCAATATAATAAGTCTAAGAGGAACTAAATATATGGCACAGAAATGTCTATTGGATGATCTCTCTCAATCTCTAACAATAGATGAACTCCTCATTATACAAGTGTATCTTCCATATTAACACCAACTTGGACTTATGATATACGCTATAGGGCAGTGCAAGTGACAAATACATCGCAATATTGCAAAGAATATAAATTAAGGCAAATATTTCCTGGTTTATTACTAAAATACTGTAAAAGAGGAGCAAAGAGGATACATGCATCAACAAAAATATACCACAACCGACTGGAAAATCACCCGAACATACTTGCGATAAATCTAATTACAAGCTACCAATAATGTCAACGTAATTTAAATTGATGTAAACTTACTGGATGATGGACTGGACTCGGATTTGAATAACATATAGCAGATATGATTATCTGCTATATGTTATACAGATCGCAGAATATCACAAAACTAAAAAAATATCTTAGCCATGATATCTAACTGCTGTACATTTCTTTACTGTGCATGTGACAAACAATTTATATTATAAGACAAAGAAAAAATTGCTTATATCAGATTGATTTCATAAAAGGAAAATAATGTCGTGTTGCTATTTAATTTGCCAAACCAATTCAGAATATCTCCCGGCTGATATTTAATATGGCGCGGAGGGTGAAGCAATCGTATTCCTCATCTTAATCTTCTCGTGATTTTCTTCACTCAAATTCAATTTAGTGACCGCGTGAAAAGGAAAAACAAAATCAAATTATAAAGTCGCGTAGCGCCGTGACTTTATCAGATACAAACAGTTATTTGTGATGAATAATTGGAATTGTAACAGTTAATAAGTTTCGGGGCCACGGAAAGGGGATATTGTTCAAATGCGCTATATATCTGAATTAAGTTGTTGTTTATTTTATTTCGCAAAGAGAAATAATATATTTCATTTGCTCTATTATTTATAACTAGCTGACCCGTGCCCACTTTCGTTGGGCATAATATTAATAATCCCCGAAGCGAGCACGAACGCGATCCGAATTAAACCCGAAGCCATCGCGCGCCGTCCGCTGCCTGTTTTTTTCTCCGATTCACTTTGCAAAACGGACTACCACGTAAAAACCTTTTTATTTTTCGGTTTTTTATATAACCTATGACACTCAGCAATAACGTGGCCTTCTATTGCTGAAAGAACATTTAAAATCGGTTCAGTAGATCCTGAGATTACCCCTTACAATTTAACAAATATACAAATATACAAACACACTTTACTTCTTTATAATATTAGTATAGACAAGGCTTTGGGTTAGGGATATTTCGTCAGATTTGCAGTACGAGTATTATGCTAGGAGAAAATTATGCTCGCTATACTAGGATTTCTCAACTTTTGCGAAGAAGCTCTCGAAGACACAGCCGAGTACCAGTGTTCCAGGCTTTTTTATATTCTACGCTGTCTGGGGGTCACCTCTCGATGTCGAACATGGTCGTGGCCATGCTCCGCAGTGAGATGAAATCGAGGAGATGTCTCCTTCTACGAGATAACAACTCTGTAGAAAGCTGCAGAGTGTAAGCGGGAGGTAGACCCTAAAGCTGCTCCCTTTCACTATTGACAGATTGGTACCTTAGTCAAAATTGTTAATATATATTTAGATAGATAGATAGATAGATAAATTCTTTATTGCTCACAATAACAAAAGAAACATTAAACAACATACAGGTATTACATAAATTACATTGTGGGCAAAGGCGGTCTTATCGCTTAGAGCGATCTCTTCCAGACAACCTTTAGAGTGGAATTTTAAAGTATGGCAGTGTACCATCATTTATAACATTAAAAGTTAAACATAAAAAATTTCAACATAGCACCAAATTAAATTTACCAATAGTTAAACTTATATTTATATACACCTACATTAAATTATATACCTACATAAATAAATAATAGTATATACATAAATAATAGTAATATATTTCTATCAAACATATTTATATACGTATAATAAATATGTTTGATATCTGTTACCCTAGATCCCATAACACAAGCCTCATAGGGCTTACTTTCGTGTAGTTGATGTAAGTGTAAGACCTATTTATTTATTTGAAGGTTTGTATATTTTTACACAAAATAATTAATGTTAATAACTGTCTAATGTAACCACGATATATTTGATACATAAAATCATCTCTTGAATCAAAATGCCATTTTAGTGGCCGCGCGTAAATTCAATCATTTCATATATGTTTGTGTTAAAGGCAGTAAATAACAAATACTCGGTATTCAATACGTTTTAATGAAATATGTGTCATCAGTTCAGGCGGTGTAATTAATTATTTCTGACTGTGTTATGCCGTGCGTGACAGGCTTACAATTTTTAGCGCACATTGATATGGTACACATTAGAGATGGGTCGTCAACGTCTTTACAGTCGACGAAACTAGACCGCTAAATTTTATTAATGGACGGGTCGATCTACTAGTTAAATTCGTCTACTAGTTAACGGGTCGTCTAGGCGGCTATTATCGTTGTATTAAACGATAGACTTAACGATTAACTTACGAGTAGATGACACGTTGCGGTTGTTTGTGTGCTCTCACGCACACTAACACGGCCTTTCGCATCCGCTTCTATTATTCTATCCGTATTTCTCATTAACGCGGGCCTAAAAGGTGTAACATCTTAGAGCGTTTATTTTAATAATTAAGATCTTACTCATCTATATTTAGAGCTTACTTTAGATTGTGTCAACTGTCTGTTCCGTTGACCCGACCCGTCGCGACGACCCATTTTGAGATAATAAAACGTACCTATTGCTTTAAAGTTAGAGTTTATTTTAATTTGATTCAACGTAAAGTAACGTAAGTAGCGGCCACGTCATGAAATCGACGTTGCATTACATTGCGTGTTGATAAGAACGTGGGACTCGTCTCCTACGAGTACGAGAACTAGTCGTTTACGAATTTAACTAGTAGATCAGAGAACGGTAGACCGTCGAAGCGTTGAATGCACGTCGACGGTTGATTTAACTAGTCCGTCTATTTAACGCTCATGTCTAGTACACATAAAATTACATGCTTGTACACTTTGCTAAAATCTAATGATACTTCTTATTTCCTCGTGATAAGGCCGGCGCCACTTTGGCTTCCCGCGCCTCTTCAAGCACTTTGGGCCCCTTTTATGGTCGCCCTCACGATTTTATTGGCTGAGTTTAGTCTGTAAGTTACGTGGTTAGACCGTTCTGGCCGCGTGGAGTCCGACATAATCTCCATGACACTTGCCGTTGCCGAGTTATCCTGGACACATTTCGTGCTCCTTGTGAGGATCCTCAGCTCTCTTTCCTGAGAGATAAAAAAATAGACACTTATTATACTAGTAATAAACATATGGTTACAAGAATTAAATAACCCTTTATTTTAAAGTAATGGCTTTTTTAAAATCATCTCCCAACTAACCAGCATAATAATGTCTTAACCTTAGCGTTATTCAGTAATTTAATGTCAGTTAATCGCTTGTATATTGCTTGGCTTGTCACCTTAGAATTATATGCCTTCCGCTCTTCATATCTCATCATGTCAGAAAAAACAATCGTAAATACAAGCATTCTACACCAAACCGTTTATTTTATGCTTAATTCGCTGCCTAATTTATTTTCGCTGTTTCCATTCTGTATACTCAGTTATTCTATAGCTTGTCAATCTGTTTATATCTGTTGGTTTCGTTCCGATGTCCTTGGAGATTCGCTATTACAATTCAGGCTGGACTGACCCTTGTCGTCCAGCCTTATTAGATTTGTAAGTAAACAGAAACTTGTATAACGGTTGTTATCGCATCAGAGAGTTGTTGCGATAACATAGGAACTAAGTGTATGTAATCAACATATTAATACTATCCTACAGTAAGCTTCTCTGTATATACACATACATTCTTTATATATCTACTCTCTGACTGGGCGAACGTTGTCCCATTAATATTCAGTCTGGAATTACTATATTGTAATAAAACTGATGAACTAATCTGGTATTTACTTTATTTACTTCACTCTGTCACGCTCAACAACCGACTGCTCAAGATTTTTACAATTCTTTCCTCATTTGCTCCGCCCCACTACCACCTCCGGCCTACAACCAACCTCCTTTCGTTTCACGATGGAAACGGTTCCAAGTCTCAGTCAACACAACAACTTTTTGTTGTAACTTCTCACGAGTAATATGTAATATTATGATAATCGTATTATATATATAGTGTAAAATGATTTATTTATTAATGTAAGTACAATATCAAATATATTTTACAATTTTGAATAAATGGTATAACCAACGGAATCGAAAAGGAAGTTTGGTTTAACAACAATATTGTGGTAGTGAGACTTCTTATTAAATATTAATAAATTACACAATTTCAAACTTATATTAAACAATTATTATGCACGTAATTAACTAACCATACACGATTTTGTAAAAAAATATATTGAAAATCACAACAATATATTTTATTAATCTGTTCCATGGCACTATTTAAGATTTTATAACCATGTACTATATGCGTTTTAAAAATGGTTTAAGAATTATCATGTTAAAAAGTACTTTAATTAATTATTAAAAAATGATTTCGGTTTGGATAAGATTCGAACCTTGATTTAAGCAAATCGTACCAACTAAGGCCTAAAAGGCTAAGGAGTAAAAGATTATACAATTACTTTAACGAATTTTATTTCGTCTATATAGAAGAATCGCATTATATATATATATATATATATATATATATATATTATATATATATATATATATAATATATATATATATATATATTATATATATATATATATATAATGTGATTCTTCTATATGTAAGGCGTAATATATCATTTTATGAAATATTTGTCACTGAGACCCCGACGACATCAGTCCGATTCTGAAGCCACTCTCTTTATATGTTATAATTTATGCGTTGTTTTATAATATTATTATTGTTAATCTCTATATTTATAGAACCATTTTAAATGAAAATACAATAATGTATATACTTTTTTTATTAGTAGCTGAATTTTAAGAAAGATGTTAAGCTTATGATTAACTTATTAACATTGAATAAAGTTTATTTTGGTTAATAAAAGTAAAGGCAAATGTAAAGGCTGAAAGACTACGGACTGCGAATCAAAAGGTCAGTAAAGAATTGCGAACTCAGCGAGTGTCGTTGACATCAAAGAAAAAATATTATAACTTAATATTACGATTATGTTTCATAAATAAAAAAGTTTGGTTTAATATTTTTATGAAAACGTAAATAAATTTCATGAAAGTACGGAAGAATTAAACATGATATGATTATTTATACCTTGTTCATTTCAGGTTTATTCAAAGTGGCCGATGTTTCATATCATTTTGATAATGTCAGGAAATAGTCCCCTGTTTATTTTATTTTTATTTATTTTTTCCCCTATTTAATAAATGTCATATTTAATTTTAAAAAGGCTACTGTGACGGGTGATACCACAAGCAATGATCTGGTTGAGGACTATCAAAATTGAGATGTATTAGAGATGGAAATTCAATGATATGATAGTAATGTAATATGTGTAGTAATGATAGTAATACCAGGAACATAATATCAAGTCTGTGTACACGCGCTAAAATCCTTATTATATGAGTTTTGAAATTGATTTGGAATCCAACTTCGTGAATGCAACGCTGCTGAAATATGACCAATTTTGAGCTAAATAATAATCTTTAAATCGTGACTAAATTTATAATTATGTTTCTATTACATGGTGCACAAATTACGAATGTTTTAAAACTGTCATGTAGCGCAATACTTATATAGACATTGAAGATCGAAAGAAGGCGAAAGGCCCAAGACCGATACAAAGATCTTAAGAGGCGACATATGCGTCAGTGGGAGTCAAATTTTTAGACAGAAATAATGATATTGATAAACTAATAAATTTATCGTTACTTCTTAAACACGACAATTCGGTAAAAAAATACATATATTACATTGCAGAAAAAGTGATATAAAAGATACTTGAGTGGATGAGAAGATAGTAGATAATACAGTGAGGGGAACGGTGAGGGGAAAGGCAACACATGATCAAGCTAGGTCGTTTCGAAGTGGTCCACACTTCGCTATTTATATGAGTACTAGTGTAAAAGAGCGCAAGCTTGTTGGTACTATCAGAATACTTCGTATAGATTCCCCTAGCCGGCCAGTAAGACATTTTGACACACGTATGACAAATATGAAATAAACAATGGTGTTTTTGCGTATGGACGCACAAAACAAAAGTTCACAAGCCCCTGATAATATTAAAGTAGCTAGACGTAGAATATAAGCTTAGTAATTAATCAATACAGATCCTCAGGGTACTCAAAGTATCGAGAATCGTGTCCGTCTTGTATAGACAGATTGTTTTCTGTATAACCAAAAAGGTCGGTATCATATTTGTCCGTTGACCTCCGTGGGCGTTGGCTGAAACCTATTTCTGGTTGTGTCAGTAATTGTATACGTGATACATATTGGTAAGCTGTTTTTAGAGCATCTTATGTAAGAGACAGTCTTTAATATAATATGATCATGTAATATATTTATGTAAGAAAGAAAGTTTTCCGTTCTGGAGCAAGGTATTATTATTACAGGGTTTGTTTTTATGATAATATGCAACAGCTTAGCTGTTAAATAAATGTTATCGTTTTCTGGGTCAGGCGAATTTGGTTTTCACTTTGCAGTCTTTGGGTGATAGTAGAGCTGAGGTACTGGCGCCATGTACCTGATGACAGGATCAACTGTCTGTTCGAATCCGACAAACGCCACGAGCCGTTTACGAAGTCCGACATTTATTAAATCATCAAGTTGAGAACTCTCTGTGTGCGGAAGATACAATTTATTAGCGATCTGTGGACTCCTAATTGTGATACGTTTGCTAGCAAAAGTTTCACGTATCTATCAGGTGTCTCCAACCTAACTCGTGGCACGTGACAGTGGACGGAGTGATTTCTTTAAGTCGCCAAAACCTAGCTTAGAAAGAAAATTTATTTATTAGACAACAACCACTCTACTCGTAAATAAATAACTCTATTAATTATTACTGAAAATATTAATAAGAAAACGTAAACATAAAGTAAAATTTACTATTATACATTATATGGTTACCTATCATATAACCGATTTTTTTTAGTTCGAATTTCATTTTTCCGAAATCGTTTCGCCACTTTTTCGTTTACCATATTTTCATTATACCGAAAAAACGTTTGACATATAGCTAACAAACCGATTTTCAAAAAAGCATTTTTTCAAATTCTATATGTCGCTGAATCTCACTCAACCTTTGATAACTATTTCATATTTTAAATGACTTATTTTCCAAAAAATTGATTTCTATAATACCAAAACACAAATAATTTAAAATATAACACATTTACAATCCATCAGGTTTACAATCGCTAACTCCTAGCCAAAAATATTTGCAATTTATTTTTCTGGCACAATTACTATGACAATATTCATAACCATTTTAAACTTAAGATTATGTGGGTAGTCTTGATCATTTGTCAAATATAATTGTTACAAGTTAATATCAGCACGGGCTCCCGATAGTTTTACACGAAAATGTCTGATATTGCGGAATTATTTAAATCCAATAAAGGTGCTTTTAAGTTGTTTCATAAAGGTTTCTCTTATTATAAAAACAAAGTGTACAACAACAAGTTTTATTGGTGCTGTGATTTAAGAAAAGACGAGATTTACAAGTGTAATTCATCATTGGTGACAGAAATCAACAATGTAAATGATCAAGTACATAATGTTTTAAAGTCTAAACATGATCATAATCATGAACCAGATCCTCTCCGCAAAAAAGTCTCGGATTTCACCCAAAAACTTAAAGAAGATGCAAAAACTGGATTGAAGGTTTGCCAAATTCTACAGAACAACAAAAGCAATTGCTCCCCAGAACTGTTAAGCAATTTACCAACAACATCATCTCTAAAACAAAGAATATACAGAGCGAAATTAAAAATTCCAAAGAAGAAGGAGCCAACTGATATTTTATTTGAGATTGATCATGATGAAATCCAAATTAGTGGTCAATGTTTTGTAATCAAAGAGCGTATTTACGATACAAACAAACGAATCATATTACTTTCAACAATAAACTTAATGAAATTGTTACAACAAGCTGATTTTTGGGTCCTTGATGGTACATTTAAAGTTGTACCAACTATATTTCAACAATTATACACCATACATGGTAACATATCAGTTACAGGAAATAAATCGAAAACATTTCCATTACTGTATTGTCTATGTACTAATAAAAACAGGAAAACCTATGACAATATCATGGAGTTAATACAAGAATACGGAGATGAAAATGGACTAGATTTAACCCCAAAAATATGTATTTTGGATTTTGAAAAAGCGGCCATTCAAAGTTTAAAATCAAATTTTGAAAACGTAATTTTACATGGTTGCCACTTCCATCTAGGTCAAATTTTATACCGCCAAATACAAGAGCGGGGATTGACAGAAAAATACTCTAAAAATATAACATTTAAAATGCTTGTTAAATGTCTATTGGCACTTAGTTTTCTACCTCCAGATCAAATACCTGTTTATTTCTATAAACTATTGGACACTTTTTCAGGTAATAATCTTCAAAAGTCTATTTTACAGATATTCCTATTATATTCTGCAATAAGTGATATGGCTCAATTAAAATATATCATGCATGTAGCAGGCATGCAGGCATGCAAGCAGCAGGCATGCAGGGCATGTAAGTACCAGACATGCAGCATGCAAGCAAGCATGCACCGAGCAATCAGGCATGCAGCATGCAAGCAGGCATGCACCGAGCAAGCAGGCATGCAGCATGCAAGCAGGCATGCAGCATGCAAGCAGGCATGCATCATGCAAGCAGGCATGTACCGAGCAAGCAGGCATGCAGCATGCATGTAGGCATGCAGCATGCAAGCAGGCATGCAGCATGCAAGCAGGCATGCAGCATGCAAGCAGGCATGCAGCATGCAAGTAGGCATGCAACATGCAAGCAGGCATGCAGCATGCATGGCTTCTGTCACGGCTCCGGCGCTGTGGGGCTACGGCGGCCCCACGCTAGCTAAACGTCGCAGATGGCTTTCGCTCACCACCGCAGCTTCGGCTTGCTGGCCGGCTTGCGCCGGCCAGCCTCAGCCGCGGCGGCGAGCTACAGCCACCTGCTCCTCAGCTAGCGGGCCGCCTCGCCCCTCCGCGCCTACGCGGGTTTGAATTACACTCTAGGGGTATGACAGACAAGACTGCTTGGAGTCGGATTTGCAGCGATTCGCTTCTGTCAATATGTAGGTATTTATACTAATGTCTTTATCTTAAATAATATGTTTTATTTACAGATAGTGAAGAGCTTAAAGAACTGGGTCATTGGTTCGAAGAAAATTACGTTTGTGGTACTTGCAGCAGGCCCGCTAAATATAGTCCTGAATTTTGGAGTAGCGAAATTGTATCTGCTATGAATGTACCACGAACGCAAAATTCGGCAGAAGCATGGCATCACCACATAAATCAAATTATTGATAAAAAGAAACCAGGGTTTTACCTACTCATAAAAGAATTAATAAAGGAGACTATTATAAATGAATCAGAAATCGATAAAATGATATGTGGATCACCCCCAGAAAAAAAAAGAAAAAAATATGCAATTAAAGATGACAAAATAAAAAAACTGATCGAACTAAGAAATGATTTAAGTGAAGTTAAATATCTTAAAGAAATGGCAAAATTAATGTAATACTGTCCTCAGCCTATATATGTCCCACTACTGGGACATGCCTTCCTCATGGACATATGAGGTGTATGGCCCGTAACACCATCACAATCAAAAGAAAAAAAATTCAATAGGATCAAATCAATTCATCAAAATTGATTAATAATAGGATTAAAAACGATTAATAATATGGTGATTATAATAATTATGTTCGAATTTATTTTTAATAAAAATAAATGATACGATACATCAATACTTGTTTTTTATTTTAATCAATAATGTTGGCAAATAAATAAGTGTGTTTGAAACAATATAGAATACGTTACTTTGATATTTGAAACATCTAGAATACAAAATTATTGCAAACAAAATATCTATAAAAGGAAAAAAATATGTTTTGAAAATCGGCAATCAGTTTTTCTGGAAAATGAAACAGTTGGAAAATAAATATATTACATACAATATTATGTCAAGAAATATATCTGTGATTCAAAACTTCGGTCAACCGTTTTCGGAATTTTGATATTCGAACAATGAATTTTCGAAAATATGATAGGTTACCACATTATATATATCTACATAATCTATTGATACTAGTCAGTTTCAGATTATGATTGTTTAAAAGGTGCTCGTTCAACGTTCGGATGAGCCTTGTTTTTAACAAGTTAGTTTGCGACTAAACTAACATCAAGATTTGTCCAAAGATTTCTTATGAACAACAGCGTTGTTCGCAAAAGATTTTAGATAAAGACTCCGACACCACCTTGGGATTGATTTTGGTTCTCTTAGAAATAGTACAGGTTGCCAAATTTCATCTTCTTCTCAATTTTTATCCAGTTCTAGCTCATTCTGCAGTGCCTGCATGATATAAGTAGCCAGGGTCAAGGTAGGTGGGTGTTCATCGCCCGGGGATTCTCAGCGCCCCTGGTTCTTTTTTTTCTCAGCACTAGCACTGTGTCACGTACATCGGCACTGGCCGACTCCGATACCATACTTGAGGCCTTTCCTGTTTAGAAAACACCCGAAGAGTTTTGGGCCGTCCACCACCACACTGACCTAGTGCGAATTGGTGATATATTGTATAGCTCATAACTAGTATCTATAATCCAATAAACAACAAAACTTTTTGTATTCAAATTCCATCAACAACTTACAATAAAAAATTAAAGTAAAATTTCGTCCTCTCACAATTTTTAAACTCTGCGTTTTAAATGTCTTCATAAATATAACAATAAAGTCAAAGGCGCAATACAATAACTTTCTTTTATGTCTTTATGAAAACAATAAAAATTTTAATTCCCCCGAAAAGCAAGGTAGTTTTTTTGCGCCGCGTGACGCCTTTGAGACATTCGGGTTTATCAAAAGATCATCGGGTGGTCATAAAACCTTTAAATGCGGTCCTCAGGCACATTTACTTGATTGCTTTGTCCTGGATTGTTTACTGTTGTGTGGTCGCCCGATGACATAACCACAGCAACTAGGTATATTATATAGGCCTATACAGTGATATTTTTGAAAATGTGAAATAAAAATATTTTTATGTATATCTTATTTATTTAATCAATGATGATTTGTTACAGATGGTGCATATTCATACTTTTTGACGTTTTAAAAGGTTATCCGCTTTACATGCGCATATTTATCTTTGATGTTTCACGAAGTTATTAGTTAATTAAATAGATTATACATACAATATGGGACGGAAAGAGATAGCAAACATAGAAAAGGAGAGAAAAGAAGATTTCACTCTTTGGCTATGTGACTTAATGAAATTATATTAGTTGATCGAATTTGAACGTCTCTAAGAATTAATCTTGTTGGTATATAACAACATAGAGAGAGAATTAGAATATTTAACGGTCGAAAATATTCCAACATTTGCTAGGGCTAGTAGATATCTCATATGGAGCTACGATCGCTTTTTAATATACATACGTAATTACAGTGTGAAATTTCAGTTTTCTATGCAGAAAATATTATTTATTAATCGAGACATGAAATTTTATGAAATATTCACAAACATTTCTATAGACATGAAAGTAACTATAACATAATTTAAAGGCAAGAACATTTGGCTTCTAATAAAATAAAAAATTCTGGCTTCTAATGAAACGAAAAATTTTCGACGAAGAAACGAAGTTTTTTCAAATTTAAATAAACAACATGCTCAAAATATTATACAACTTAAAATAACTAAAATAAGTCATATAACATAAAAGTTTTTAAATTAAATATACAATATTTATATATAAACGGAAATTTCATATTTTTTTACTATTTAAAATAATTTTCATCTTCATGCAGTTATCTGTTTAAGCTAGATTAATATGTCTAACTGCAAGTCGGACATACAAAGTATGTTTTTCAATATTTATAAATTTTTAAATGTACTTACTTATTCAACCCTTTAGAATTGATTATGTGTTCAAAAAATTGGTCCATTTCCTAATTCGCCTATAAGTAAAATTATTATTTTTATCTTATTTTCACTTTGCTCTACAAGAGCGTACATTACATTCTATTTTAAATATTTTAATTATTCTATAATAAATTATTGAATGATAATAGACCTATTAATAGTACTCGTAGTTCTGTTAGTTTATTTACGGTCACGTCTCACACCATTTGTTTTATCAGAGGCAGTTGGAAAAGATTTCTTACAGAATCAATCCTCGCCTTTTGTACAAATTTTTTGTTTTTTTTTATTATTTTGCATTTCTCATGAAAAGTAATCGCGACAAAAGTCAATTTACTTAAACAACTTCCGGAAGTAAACTGTATTCTTTAGATTTTCACAATGTAACCATCTTCATTCAGCCTAATTAAGAGATCTTACTTGTTTCAAATAATTATCATCCATTTGGCGTGTTTGTAAAAGCGAGGAGTCGGGCCCGCAGGTATCCTCATCTTGATTGCGCGGTTCGTGGTCGTTAATGAGTGAAATTTAACAAATTCCATGGCTCTTACTATCAGTCTGATAAGTATTTTATACGTAATTATAATTATAAATACCACAAAAAACATTATTAAGAAAGCTTTTGCATTCAATCTCAAAGATTAAATTGCGAAGGCGCTAAGGATATTAATTATGCTATTTTAAAAATTGTATTACTTTTTTTATCTCTCTTATGAAACTGGTGGTTTTTGACGTTTTTATTATACACTAGCTTATGGTACTACTATTTACAAGCTTTTGTCTTTGTCACACTTATGTTACTTATGGGGATTCTCTATTTTTTATTTTGTAACCCATAGTGATAAGACATGTAATTCCTTCAGTAGTTGTTGAGATCAATGCGAACTGTTTTATAAGTATTTCAATTCACTCCCTAACTCGATCATTAGACATGTCGTTATGTATGGATCCGAATCTTTGGTAACAAAGAAAACAGAAGAGTTTGCGTGGTAGAGATGAGAATGGATGATAAGGATGTAAGATAAGGGATGATTATATTAGAAGTTTAAAAGTAGCAGCAGTGACAGAGAAGATAAGAAGTGACATACTAGCGTGATATGGATATATGATTGGAGAGGTGAGAATCATATTACTAGAAGAATTATGAATATGACTATGAATGGAAATAAGCTAGAGGAAGATTTAATAAAGTATTGTCGTAGTGTCGATGGATCTGTATGAAAGGAATGTCAGTGCAGAGATGACGTATTATATACAGAAATGGAAGAGGAAGACTTGTTGCACCGTCTCTACTAATTAAGAAATCCGTTTTGACAGGTGTCACCCCGTAGTTTGGCAACTATGTCATTTTTATAGATGACATGATCATTACATCCTTGTCAAAACGATCGATGAACACATGCAGATTAAGAGTACGATAACAGCAGGATGATGATGATGGATTACTCCATAACTATCAAATAAATAACATTACATCCTCAAAAACTAAGGATTAAAAAAACAGATTCTATAATTCTTGTTTAACTACAACTTAATAGTTTGACATGAATAATTGAATAGTTTTGTAATCTTTATTTAAAGTTTTTGCTGTATTGAATATAGATGGTTGTAAAAGTTTCCAGGAGATGCTTTTGAGAGAATAATACTTGTCATCACTAACTTCGTTTGCCAACACAGCTGCCATTTAGAAAGACACTCAACATCCATTACTCCTTTAGTAAGTAGTTTTGTTATAGCTAACTTCGAAATAAACAACAGAAGTTACTGAATGCGGGGCCTGATCTCATTGAGAGTTGAGTAGTAAAATGAAAAAGAATATTAACTTACTATTTCTAGATCTCTTACGCATTTCGATTGAAGCTCGTCAGCTATTTTTTGACGTTGTAGTCGAGAACTCATAGTACCGGGTGACAGTAGTAACGAGTGTCCATTAACCCTAGACAAGGATTTACGGCCACTGTGAACCCCTATTTATATAAACTACATTTTATTTAAAGCGTCCGTAATCTTCTTGGCCTTCAGATTCGGACCAATGGATGCGTTATAACTTTTAAGCGAGTTTTATAGTTATATAAGGTGCTATTAAAGTTAGGGTATAATTTTTAACTGTGTTTGTGGAGTGATAAATCTATCTAAAAGTATTTACTTCAACTATTATTTATTACTGTTATAAATAAGAATAAAAATCAATAGTTTGAAGTGTACTATATATATATATATATATATATATATATATAATATATATATATATATATATATATATATTATATATTGCTATATTGCTTTTAGAATGAAAAGCTGAAAATAATGTAAACTCAAGTATGAAATTTCGAACTATTTACTCTGAGGATATCAATTGACAATTCACGTGAAAAAGAAATAATGTCAACACTGTTATATGCCGAATAAATTAATTGACTATAATAAATATTATGAAAATTATGCCATCTGGATTATTAATTAATCAAGCTTATTTCTCCGTATGAAGGATAACAAACGTGTTATATTGTTATTGTTATTCCGCTATTAATATAAAGTCACGTGCCCATTTCATGGAAACGTGCGGGGAGCGTTTAACTAAATAAAACTTCTAATATGTAACGCTGTCGTAATATTCTAAAGATAAATATCTTTAAAAAATGGTTAGATATGATTATAGCAACCCAAAAACAATATGTTTGATGTTTCTTAGAAAGCCTGTTAATAAAACAGAAGCATATACAGAAGATTGGCTGCCTACATCGGACGGAAATAAACTCGAAGACTAATTACAGAAGAATATATGTATTTTTTAAATAGTTCTATTCTCGGTAAAATTTCGATGACTATACCAGGTGTTTGATAGTTATATAAGACATTTAATAACAAAGTTATTTCGACAATCAGTTGATTTTGAGATTTATTCAATATCCTACTACTATTATAAAGGCGAAAGTTTGTAAGTATGGATGTATGGATGTTTGTTACTCTTTCACGTAAAAACTACTGAATGGATTTGAATGAAACTTTACCACAATATAGCTTATACATCAGAATAACACATAGGCTACAATTTTTGAGGTTTCTAATGTGAGGTCGTAAAAAAACACATTTTTTGCGCTTACATTGCAAACGCTGACTGAATCCTACGTAGTTTATAGGAGCATGCTGCAGTGCTTAGTTACCGTATTTCTTACTTATTACTAGACTAGACGGGACGAACCTGAAGTCCACGCGAACGAAGTCGCGGGCAAAAGCTAGTATCTAATAATATTGATATGTGTAACTTTATTATAAGAACGAAAAGAAAGGTTCTGATGAACGGCTACGATTAATACGTCATAACTTATTTGCGAATAACCTGACAAAGCCTATGTGTTTCTTTGTATCAGAAACCAAGGTAACCTCGAAATAGATTTTGATCGCCTTATGGTCGTTTGATATGTCTTAACCAAAAACATGCCATAAAAAATACAAAAATAAAATTTCAGGTTAGTGGATATAATGATGTTTTAAAGCAACGATGATCTATATTTATTTATTATGAATTTTTAGAATTAGAATCCAATCAAGAGCTTCTATGAATAATACGACCGATATTCATTTCCACAGAGGTTACAACACAAACATAGAACCTATGAAAAACGTACGGTTAAAAGTAAATTGAGATTAGGTACTGAAAGTGACGATTTTAAATATTCAATTATACTTTTGTTTAATTCGAGATAACTTCTAGAAATTTACTATGTAATTTCATTGTCTTCACATCGGTTGTGTCAATTTTAATAATATATCTCGGACTAAGCATCTCATATAATTACAATAGAACTTCACTTAAGCTAAGTTTGTTTATGTAATATATAATCATATTAGCGGAGCTAATAACAATATTTGGTGCAGCGATGACCAAATATAACCCGAAAATAAGTAAGCCTACCAACACATTAATGCTAACTTGACTTTCGAATTCACAGGAGTAGATTTGTCTATTGACAGCTCGTCAAGGCTTCCTGTAAAAATAGCAGTAATGAAATAAAATGAAAATGAAAAAGTGTTTATTCCGGCTTTTTAACAGTTATATACAATAGTTTTTTACTTCTGCCAAACTGCATAACAGTTTGTTGGCAGACGTAGCTCTCATATATTCATTGTTCTTATAAAATTTATAATTTTTACACTTTTTCAGTATTGGCTATAGTAAAAGATATTTTAGCACATTAACAAACAATAAGACAATCGACAAACTGATCTAACTAATTAATCAATTAAACTACTAAAGTACTTTAATAAAATATATAAATAAAAAATTCATTACTACATAATCACTATGTGATAAGCATAATGAAAATTATATTATTATCTAATGAATGAGTTAACATGGATCCCTCCCAAAACATAAATTTTAGGTGGGTTCCATGTTGTCTCTAACAATATTCAGGAGAAATTCTGTAATCTTGCGTTTAAACGAGCGTTTCGTTATTGCATAGCTTTCTATATCCATGGGTAAACTGTTGAAAGTAGTTGGAACTAAATATACGTTACCTCTTTGTCCATAATAATTATTACAGGTGGGCGTCTCAAACGCTTTGTAATGTTTTGCATCCCGAGACCTAATTTGTGCGGTTCTTGATTTGTACTCATGGTTGTTATAATTATCTAATGCAATTAGCAGGACTACTCTCTCATGGATCGGCAGGATTTTACACTCGTAAAATAATTCCTCATAATTGCTACTCTTACAACGCATTTTCGTTTTTTTGTCAACCATGTTTTTCATAAATCTTATTTGTAAGGCTTTAATCTTGTCCAAGTAAGTTTTAAACGTGCGTCCATAACATGCCAGCCCATATGAAAGCAGCGAATCTACTAAAGCGTAATATACAATAAACAAAGTAGTAACGTTACTAACTTTCGAGGACTAAATAATAACTTAAGTAATTTAGATTGAAACAACATTAGAAAGAACGTTTCTACAAAATTATAAGGGTTAAGTGGTTTCCCAGCGCGATAGGGCATGGGGATGGGGAGGGTTTTATAAGCGCTTTAAAGGTGTCGTGAAACAAATGCTACTAGAGTTCTGGGTCACGCGGCAGTTTCCCTAAATAAACTGTACACTGTCTACAATTTACAAAAGATATTTATCATATATCTGACGACCTCGGTAGCCGACTGGGTAGTACGCTGGTTTCATGTTGTCCTGCAGTTGTTGAGGTCCCAGATTCGAGTCCCGGTGAGGCCAGATGTTTGTGTGATTTATTTTAATTGGCTTTTATTTTTTATTAGGGGTCAATTTCATTAGGGGTTGGTGCAATATGTCTTCTTCTTCCACTCTCTTCTATCACTCGCCATTTCGACATTCACTCCCTTCGTCCATCTCGTTCCATCCCTCTCCCATCTTCCTCCAATTTAGAACTGAAATTATATTAGGTATATCTTTTACAGACGTAAATAGATAGTAAAAAAGATTTCACACCAAAATACTTTTGGTAATTGAAAGGCAGTCTCAAACCAGCCATTTGTTTCGCCAGAGCCCCCTAATAGTTGAACTTTATAATTTGTAGCGCGGCCGAGTTACTAACTCGGAGCGAGGGTCTAACAGACCTTATAAATATTGGCGTGCGGATAATTTGTATGCGAAAATAGGTTATTTATCTAGCCCGGGGTGTGATATTAAAATTATTTTGTGTTTATATTAAATGAATTTTATATTAGATTTTTTATGGTCTCATTTATAGCTTTCGTTTATTTGCTTCGGAAGGATGATGAAAAAGATAGGTATCTCGGTCTTATGACAACCCGTACATATTCGTTGTAAATACATACAAATATATGTAAATCCTGTTTGCAATTTATCACAGCAGACAAAATCAAATGCCTGTCAATTTTAACACCATTTATTCATCACACTTCATATTTATTCCCACCTAGGGGCACGAGTCTACCCTATATTAGTATGATTAGGTTTTAGGCAGCCACACTGATCCGGTGAAAAATAGTTTCCACTTTCTGCGATCCAAACAGATTTCCACAGCTTCCTCAACTTTTATTAATATTTTTTACCTCTCACCTGGCTTTCTTTTAATAAATTTCCTATTTGCGAATATACATACATATAAGCAATAGAGTAAATCGGCATTGTTAGAAAACCCTCAATTAGCCCCTTGACGTAACAAAAATCTATCAATGCAATTTTATACATTTTTAACAACTTTTTCACAAATACATAAAGAATTCCTCCTTCCCGAATTTAATTCGTTGAGAATGTTTTGTTGAAAGTTTCAAAATATAAACACACCTAAGATTAGGCGACTATTTTTAAAAGTTTAATATATTATTTTCTTTCGAAAACATTTGTGGCGCCCTTTATATAGATGACACGAAGAAGTTACATCTGTCTTTTGTAGTTTTAATTTGAAATTCATGTTTGATATAAATCATTTTTATTTTAGGATGCGACCGTTACGGTTGCGTTCTTTAAAGACATTTCTCATGAAACAAAAATGCTACGAATTTAACTAGAATAATATAACTGTAAATATAAAAAAAAAAGCCCTGTACTAGGATTTTTGTCTTGTGTTGTGGATGCAGTTACAAATATAGAATGTCACATGCACGTACCCTCCAAATCGGAACAAATTTCTGCAAGTGATACAAAGTATCTCTCATGTGAGGGAATCGAATTGACATAACGAATCGGCATTAGCTATCCACTCTCCGTCCTTCACTACTCCGTCAACCCGTACTGTCTAACGTAACTCAACAGTGAAACATAGGTACGAATGCTGTGTACTTTGGAACTTAGAAAACTACCTTTTAAGTTAAATTCTAGTATTATACTCAATTGATTTAATTCAAGCAACTTTGAATTAAATCAATTTTAAAATAACTGTTTAATAATTTTTGCGGATTTCTTTTATTAAGGTACATAGTTTGAAAAACAAGTGTCTATATTATTATTTTATCAATATATTCATCAATCACTTTGCCAATTTGGAGTCTGAATTACTTGTTTTGATTTAATTATTAGATTAATTAATTTTTTGCTCTTGTCGAACAATGCATATGTATATAGATTTATTAGTTTCACAAGTATAATCCCCGCAATAAAACTCGCGTAATCGATAAAGTTACGTTTGTATCCAGTAATCCAGCCTATGTGACGTGGAGCCGATCCTTAGTGAATTTATGAGCGCGATTAAAATCCTATTTCATGCTATAATAACTGTGGGCGGTATTTTAATTGCTAACAAGCTGCTCTCGGATTAAGGCGAGTATATTTCTCGCCTTTGGGTAAATATTTATAACTCTTTGTTTAGGCGATGAGTGGGTCAAACTTCATTTTGGCAGCACCCACTCCCTCATTAAAGTGACTGGCAGACAAAAAGAAAGCAAACTTCCGTTAAACTTTGTAAATTATTACAATGTATGGAAAACATCAAACAGAAGCCGCCAAGCGAGTTTGCGAGTATACTTTCTCCATATATTTTATGATAGTTTTGCTTTGCTTTTGATCAAGCTCCCACTAAGCTTTGTAAGCTTGATCTGTCGCGCCCACACCAAACACTTACCATTTGCCGGCACCTTAGTGTGTTTAGTAGCACCCAGTCTTAGTACTCTTTCTATTTGTTGACGTGACTATCACTGCTGAATAAAAGTTTAAAAGGTTTTATGCTATACATTCAGGCATCTAAATATCTTTTGAGAGGATCTATTAGTTTCAGATGTTAAACCTCATTTTCTTAAATTTTCGATACACGTGTTTTGATTTATGATTGTGATTTATCTAAAATACCTTACTCCATTTATATAAGAAATGGTTATGTTAAAAACGCATTCGCTCAACGGCTACATATACCATTCATGTTAAATAGAGTTTGGTGTTCGAGCTAGACTTCTCCATCGATAAGATCTTTGTCACTTCGTAAGAATGTCAAGTTTACTGATTTTTTTGTCGAGTATGTCGATATTAGCTGTCAAATTTTGTTATCGAGACTTATATGTTTTTACAGCTGAACCACCAGAGAAACTTCCAACATAATTCATTAGATAATAAATCTGAGTTTTTGAGCAATATATGAGCATGAAGCAGAGGCCACCAAGCCGGTTTCTGTATATGAGCGCTTTGTCTTTGACCTTCTCAATATGGCTTACAATGTTCAGCGAGAGCTTGGCGTATCACAGTAAGCTCTGCCAGGCTTTCTGTCTGCCGACGCTTTAAATCTTTCCCTATTTTAGCTATAAACCATCTCTGCTGAATACAGAATTTTCACTTGTGACGTTCAGCCGCTAGGAAATTTTTATTTTGCGTGATATCGCAATGTACAGACAAAATATTTTTACTGTCTTATTATATGTATAGATTAGTTATGCCACGAATACATAGAAATTTTTGTTCCAGTGACACAATCAATATAGCACATATTAAATTGTAAATGTTTTTAATATTATCTTATAGGAAATAGGGAATATATAGGGAATATAAATTCCCGTTTCAAAGGCGGGGTGCTTACGGGCGGGCCACACGCGCTTCATATTAATACATATTATTACATTGACAAATTTACTCGTTATACGTTCCTCGTCTCGTTTGCGTGTCAATGTATATGAAAGAGGTGCACTATCGATTGAAAAACACAAGATTCGATTTTCAAATGTTTCAAAAATCAGGATGGAAATTCTTTTTTTACTTTATAATAGTTTATGGACAAAATTTAGTTCGATATGGACCCAAAATATATTTAATATATTTTGAGCTAAATTTTATATAGGTACGTTTAATACGTATATTTTGCTTGTAACTTCTAACTGACCTTCGTTAGCATTTGACCGATAAAACTCACATATCTATCAAAGTTGTGCAAGTGTTCTATGAAGCCTTAATACCTTACTTAAATATAAATTGACGATTTAATTTAATTATGTATCTACATTGATCCACTAAAGATGTTTAAATGCAGAATTCAAGTCGATTTAACAATAATAAAGAAGGTAAGTATCCGAAGACACTCGTAAATTTACATTATCTTTTCTTTCAAGTATTTTATTTTAAGATTACAGCCCATAAAATGAATACACAATGACACGATTGTGAATAAAATCAGTATTTATGCAGATGTTTGGACGATATCGTTTGGTGTATTCCTAACAGCCACTTACTGTTAGTTACTATTTTTGATTTTTCTATAATAATTGTTAGATTCATAATCAAATAGTTTATAAAATTCAGAGAATAGTTACTGTTTATATAAGCTTGGATTAAAAATATGATGCATAGTGTCCAACATCAATACATTTAGCTAACAAATAATATAACTGTTAAGGCAAGTATTTTTGTTTTCGTAAAATGACAGTCAATAAAAAAAATGGAAAAAATAATATGATTTATTTAAAATTCAATTTTAAGTTCTTTAATTTAAATAAACTTCTGGTTCAATGGAAATTTGCACTGTACAAGTAATAACCTTAACGTAAAATTTAATATTTTTCATAGAATAGTTACAAAGTATGTTGTGAAGTGAAGTATGATAAAAGTACGATAGAAAAAGTCGATCAAATGCGATTTGAACTCGTATACTAAGGGTTCTATACAAACAAGATTGCTATCGCAATTACTTTTAATGCAACAATAAATTAACGTTATTTTCTTTAATTGCGCTGTAGAACTTTTCTTCAGTTTTTTGCAATATAAAGAGATATAATAATATAAAGATGCGAATTTCACTATTCACGTACTCTCAACAAAAAAGGGCAATATTGCCAGACAGACAGCAAGGACGGACAACTAAGTGATATGTAAATAAGTCTAACGGTAACAAACCAGAATCAACAATTTTACTACTATCTCAAAACGGTTCACTTGCAATTGTCAAGGGACAGAACGTTTGTTTGTATTAAATGAATTTCAAAATTATCTCATTGTGACCATTTGACAGTCAAAGTGGAAAATAATGCCCCTCCTGGAGACTTTATTGTTGGAGATTCTATAGCCGGCCTCTTTACGCAGCGCTTAAGTAGATTGAATGCGTAGGCGCTGTGCATATAATAACATAGTATGTAGTTTTTAAGACATTTACACGGATCTTGCATTTCAACTAATGGTTTGCATAACTTTTTGTATAACTTATGTATATTTTAGTAAACAAAAGCGTCAGTAGTGCAAAGTTTATCATATAAGCTATCTTATGAGTTAAGAAAACTATACAAAGTATGGATTCCTGGGTCGACGGATTCTTTTTTATTTTTGAGTATTTTTTTACCGAAGGGCTAAGAAAGATAATTTAAAATGATAATTAGCACTGTTGATATGAAAACAAAATAAATATTAAATCTGTGACTTTTTGATTCGGTTTAAAGATATGCTGAGCGAATCGTTGACGAACCCAAATTCACAAGCGGTATCGAGAGGTTACATCTTTATGTGTGTACTTTGCCTATTTATGTGTGTACTTGCCTCTTTATGTGTGTTTTATGCCTATTTATGTGTATACTTTGACTATTTATGTGTGTACTTTGCCTAGTTATCTTATTTTCTATCTTCAATAAGGTAGTGAATAGATTTTTGAACGGTTGGCAATGCGGGTGTGATGCCTCTGGTGTTGCAGGCGTCCAAAGGCTATGGTGACCGATGATTTTCAGGCAAACCTTCTTTTTGTATAGGTATCGTGTTTGGTGTGGTGTCATAGTGGTATAAAAAGGGCATACACACAAGGTTAAAGTATCTAAGTATTCTCGTTCCTTTTTTTAAGGAAGTCATTAGATGAAGGCTGAATAGCTAATACGGCATAAGAAATAAATTAATTAGAGTTTAGTCGGTAAATATCCGACATAGCCTATAGAGCCGTCAGTTTATTGAACATGAGAATTTTATACGTTTTCCCGTAGGAGAAAAAAATAAATCTTCACTGATAGGTCGTGTATGGGATATGGTAAGATTCTAGTTAGCTAATTTATTCTGTAGAAATGTAAGTTAGAGCTAATGTCTTTCTTTAATAAAGATACTGTGCGTGATGTTTAATGATATTTTTATTATACTCTACTATTTCAACTTATACCGTAGTACGACAATATATTGGGATGTACATATATTTGCCGCCGTATATGTGTGCATTCCTCTCTGAATGGCATTAGAGTCGATTTTCTGTTCACTTTCTATTGCCTCCTTTTTGGGACTTCCTTAGAGCCGAGTGCTAAAATAAGTATTATTTATAAAAAGGAATACAAAAATTTAAAGAAAAAAAAACTGCTTGACTTGATAAACAAAAAACTTTACTATTTGAATATAATAAGGAAGTTAAATGTATTAAATTACGACGAAAAAGCCAAGATACAGTCGCAAAATTATACATCGGTGCATACAACGATTTAAAAATTAGAAACTTCAGAAACTCAACATACATTTCACATGATGTTACGAGTATACACATAATTATCAATTGTCAAACAAAAACGAGTGTCTTCTAAATGAGACTACGAAATTAACGTTTCCAGGTGTCTAAACTGAATTACAAAAAGTAATTCACGTCGTATATCAGTTCATGAAGCTATACGTATGTTAGAGAACTTAATATATTGTATTTAGTATGGTTCAATTGATAAGATACTGCGATAAATATATTTAGTTTTGATTTATGCTGCACTCGAACTAGAAAAGTGTACAGATATATTCCTTCGCTTTAATGAAATAGAATAGAAAACCAGTTATTGAGCACAAGCACATATACAAATAATTGCAACAAGCACATATATATAATAATTGAATAATTGGCCAATTAGGACCTGACTTCAGCATAAGCTACAACAGACCGAAATATTCTGTAGGTATTGATAAAATGTATCGGTCGAATACGATACATGGCCACAAACGGAACTAGATTATTCTTTGACTCAAGAGGGCTTCATTTTCAAAATATTCTATTCATTCATTATTGATTTCTATTCTTTTTCTTAAGAAAATTCTTCATGACTTTGTATAACAGAAAAAAATCTAGTTACAATGAAAACGAGCACATACGATGCTTGAAATGAAATGAATGATCCAAAGAAAGGACTTCTGGTTGTTTGCGGTTACAGCCCAAACTCATAGATGTTAAATTCGACGGGTTTCAAAAGAGTTAGCAATAAGATAAGAACATACATACTGTATACTTTTTCCCATTAGGTAAAAGTAGAGATCACAATTTTCTACTTGTTTTCAACTGTTTCAATGTCGGTTACGGGTACTCTTGACCTGACGACTTTTTTCCAAGGTAAGTATATCCAATTTAGTCGAGGTAAGGTCATCCACTACCGACTATAAGCATTTGAAATTTTTTTCGGGAGTTATTTTTCGTCCACCTTTTTTCATGTCTAAAGTATCTCTCTCGATTTTAGTAATTATGTCTTCATTCTCACTTCAGCCATTCCCTTCGAAGCTCTTATTTCCACGATATTAATCCTACTTTTATCCATCATAATCATCGTGACAAACACACTGTTTTCATTCCCATACATAAGCTTATGTTTTTACGAACCAGTACAGCCAGACGTACTTTTTATGACAACGTCCGCTTGCTAATGAAGTCATTTACAGATCCATTCACTTTGTTATATTTTATTATAATAGAAATTAAATATTGTTACTACATTTTGTAAGTAATTTTTATAACTATAAAATGTTCTTTGTTTGACAACAACGCTTCCGTCCATAAATTAAGGCTCTTGAAAATTGACGCAGAATTATAACACGCCATCTTAAAGGGTAGTAATATAATTTGCATGCTCTAATTAAATGTGCCCCGAGGCCTTTCATTTTAATTCTTCGAGTAATAAAGTAACATTTTTATTCATGAATTAATTTCAACGATGAGATTTCAACGATGTTATTTGGTTGTCAATTATTTTATTAGTTAAATAAATATAACTATAATATAGTTAGTACTTTTATTTATGCTAAAGATGATTTAGTTAGGGCAATGGTATGTACTTTTTTTAACCAAGGTAAATACTAATATGATAAGTCTAGCTCTAAGTAAGTAATATATATATATATATATATATATATAAACATTATACAAATGCTTGCATTCATCACACAAACATCTGCCCCCACCGGGATTCGAACCCGGGAACTCAGAGATGGCGACACCTTGAAACCGGTGTACTAATCACTCAACTACGATAGAACATGCCCGGATAGTGATAATATGTAGTAGATTTGCAGAGGTATCAATTCGTTACTTTTGGATGCTTATCGTTATTCGCATTTGTCAGTCACGATCTACAAGTCCATGACAGTCGATGATGTTATACACAAACAAGAAATAGATATCTCAATAGCGCATCATAACTGTACTGTTTAGCGCTTGTAACGCATCGTAACATTCGGGCAATTCGTGTAATTTCATTGAATCACATAGGAATAGCGAGGCACTGGCACATGTCGCATTAACGCCGGTCTGCGCGTGCCACTCCGTCTAATGATGCACAATTATATACGAGTCTTTTAAAGTTAGTTTAGTATATAGTTTTATTTTATTTTATTTTCTGTTCCACTTTGTAACACTATTGAAATTTATTTTATTATTATTATTTTTTTACTGTTAGTATTATACAGCGGTTCGTGATTGTGTTTTTGTTATCATCAATATTAATTAACACGTGGATAGCGTTGTGGGCTACAATATTGCCCACTTTTATGTAATGTTTTGTGTTTATTTGTATTTTGTAACTGTTTGCTAAACAACCTTAATAAATTAAAAAAAAACCACTTGTGCATACTTATGGATATGCGTTATTTATAGTAAAATATCATTGGTAAAAATACGATACGATTATTGTTCTTTTTTCTCTCAAGAGAGGAGAGGTTGAGAATCTTCATAAAGGAACGGGAACCCTCTCGGCTAATTGCCGAGACTAGGGTGAGACGGGTTGTTTATCAACTAAATTCTGGATTGAGTTTAGGTTCTATATGATGATGCGCAATTAGAGATACGCATCCGAATGCCTGATGCTTGCAGGAACTACAACAGGACAATGTTCTGGCGTACTATCGACGACTTTACCTTACCTTTCAGTGATAATAATCGTGATTTATATATATATATATAAGACAAAATTAAACATACAAGGGATAACAGATAAAATAATAAAGAAAGAAGTTTAGCAGGAACTGAAAACCTAAGAGGATGTGTAATCAATTTAACTTTAGACATTCAAGTTACAAATTTTCTCCGTAATCAAGACCCACTATTTTGAATAGCAACTGCCCTTGAACCAATTACACTGACTTAATTATAACTCGTCGAAGGGTCCAGTAACTCAATTAAACATGTTCCTATAAACTTTAACTATAAAATGACGTTAAATGACAGAGCTAGTCGAAAGTTTCGCCATGCTATAATTACATTTGCAATCTTCCCAACTTTCTGATATAAAAATTACTTCGAAAACAAAGCAGCAAGTTAGTAATAGAATCAAAAAGAAATTTCGAAGAGTAGATCTTACCCTCCCTCAACTAATTAACAGGACGGAACTCGGGGCTTAACTCAAAGGAGGTTTTTATTGACTCTTAGATGAGCTAAATTGATTGGAACAGATTCGATGGAATGTTTTAAAACAATTGTGAATTCCTTTAAGAGGAATCCGGAGTGAGAGCGTGAAATGTTTCATCCGTTAATTTGTTCGGCACCTTAAAGTCTACTTAATGTTTTATCTTACTTCTTAGTTATATCTTGAGTATAAAATTTGGGTTGTATTCGCTGAAACATTAATTTGGGAAAGGGTAAAATTCTTAAAAACGATTATAAGCCAACATAACACCGAAAAGCTTAATACTTTCATTGCATAATGTACATAAATTAATATTGCATAACATACATTAAATAAAAATATTAATCAATTTCATCTGAAAGATTGGAATCTATTCAGCATTAGTTTCGTTCTCTATTTAGCGTTCAGTGTTAAGCGGGACAAAATTCGGCGGTTTAGCTAGTTTGTTATGAAGCTTAGTTTAGGCTACCTAGCTGTAATTTCTAAATGGCTACCTCTTTTTTTGTTCCCCTAAGGAAAATGCATTAAATTGCATACCCCGGCTACAGCGAGCCGGCGGTTATGTGGGGCTCTCCTCCCCAGAAGGGGGAGGCCTACCCACTAAGGAATGTAGGGAGCTCCCGTGAAGGCCAAGTGACATCCGGGAATCCCCAGCCTCCGCTCCCCTGCGGATACAGGGGAGCCCTCCTTGGGGGAGGCTACACTACTCCCCCGATCTCCTCCACCGACGACGCCACCGGCCACGGGAGGGGCGTGGTCCCTACCGGGTCGCCGGCGGGCGCGAGGATGTCGCGCCCGCGGATACGGCGACCCGCGCGGCGCCGCGACAATTAAGGCAACCTAGTGAAAATAAACATTCATAAAAGATATAAAAAAAATGAGATTAATACATAGAATTGTTATAGATTTTAAGTAGAAATGCATTAAATTAGTATAATAGTGTGTTATTTTGCGATATATTGTGATTAAATTTTGCCATTTAAAAGGCCGGCAACGAATCTGTGACTCCTCTGGTGTTGTAGATATCTATGGGCTGCGGTTATCGCTTACCATCAGGTGATCCGTTTGCCGTTTGGTGACTATATAATAATATTCTATTCAAAGTATATTATTATATAGTCTAAATTAAGGAGATTTGTCTATGAAAGGAATTGTACTAATAACCGTAATATTTTCCTACATTCCAAATATTGTGATTGGTCATGTGCAGATAAAAAAGTCTTAAATTATAATACGAAATTCCAATAAATAATAATAATATTAAAAAAAAATTCTAGCACAACTGTACAGTATTGTAGTATAGTATAGTAATGGGTAACAAAGTCACAGTTTTGGCAATACTATTAATTAAATTAAAAATGTTAGAAACACGTCGACAGCGAAACATATTAAGGACATACATTTTTCTTTTAATAGTTTCTGAACAATGACTCCCTAAAAGGGGTTAACGAAGCATCTGTTACCTTTTAGTAAGGAGTTATTGCCAAATTTCCTCCTATATTAACTGATATTTAAGGTGATAATGGCACGAGTTATTATGCATAGGAAAGGAGTTCAAGTAAATGATCTACGATATAATGTAGACGCTCTTAACTTAAATTAGAATTAGCAGTATTAATGTTTTTAAGATATATAGTACGTACACAGTTTGACACCATTTTTCTCGGTAACTTTAGAGCTATTGAGTGTATGTCCAAGGTCTTTTGAAGGTGTAGTAATAGAAATACAAAGAAATAAAATCTAAAGGCAAATAAAATCTATAGATAAAATTAGACAAGAAGGAAAGTCTAATAACACCAGTAAAGGAAAAATAAATAAATCGTTAATTCGGTGTTCCACCATAAAAATATTTTCAAACCAATATTTTCATATTGGTGATTGATTTTGAGAAAAAAAATCTAATGTGAACCATTTTCTAGATAAGATTAACGCGATAATTTACTGTAACGAGTTAGTCAATCTTGCATTAAAACTGTTTTTAGGGTTGCATACTCCATTCCAAAAAGACGAACCCAAAGGGTCTTGGATGATGTTTGGAGACATCGACTTGATACTGTAAGGGACAAGATCAATTCGTTGTCCTGTACGTTTGGCACTATAAGTACTTCCTGTTGATGAAGAAATATGAAATTTGTCATGTTAATATAGCACAAGTAAAGGAATAAGTTCGAAACCCAAAAACTGGCAGTTGCATAATTAATTATTATGCAATAATGATTATACTATTGTAACTTATTTTCAGTCCCCTCAATGCGCCAGTCCAACTTGACCTGCTTTTTTTAGATCAACATTTATATTCTATTAATAATATAATATTAATAAAAATTAAAGAATCTCTATATGTTCCTCAGATGGTAAAATGGTACTTAAGCTGAATAAGTTGCTAGCCACCAACTATTTATTTGATAACAGTCATGTATAGGCTTTAATGTATTGTACTAGATAATAACGATACAAATTAAACCAGCTGCCTCGAAGCAAGCAAGTCTCAGACGTCCAATTAATCATATCAAATGTCGAATGGAGAGCGTCCCTTCTGATTACAAAATGAAAACAATATCGGACGATGTTCTAGGGAATATAAAATCGATAGTGATTCGGGATGTGAATAAATCATGATGAGGAGATCGCTATTACTCTACAGTCGAATAATTTATAATCGAATTTGTGTCCGGCGTACATTGATGTGTACCGATTTAGGCTTATAGAAAAGGAACTATTAGCCCGAGCATTGTTAAGCAAACACGACAAAACTACGTTACGTGTATGAAAATAGCCTTTATGGTTAGCGTAGTTAAGGGTTCAGCTTCCAATCAAAACAAATTATCTTTTGATAAATGACCGACATTCCCCTGGTTATTAATAGTTTAAGCTAGATAGCTCTGCTGGAAGCCTTTTTGAAATTTTGGGATTGAAGTCATTGATATACGTTCGTTGGATTTTGATAGTTAATTTATGTAGTAATTTCACTTTTATTTCAGGGTTATGACAAACTAAATGTTATGACATACGATATCCAGCAATATTCTATTGATAGCTTGGGGTAATCTTAGGTGTACAGAGATAGTTTAAGACCCGAGCTTACAATGGCCGAGTTAATAAGGGAAAATATATTTTCTTCTGAAAACCCGATATAGCACGGAAAACCGTAAGCGGTATTATAATATTTTAATTAAAAAATTCAATATATTTTATGATACATCCGCCTAACTATTTAATCATTACTTCGATATTTGAAAACATACCAAAGTTATTTAATTTATCGCTTCCTATCCAATTCAAACTGTTTGTGAAGCAATATTGTGAAAAGTTATAATGAGAACTTCTACCACAATAACCGATACTTTACATTATTATTAGGAAACGAAATAAATTTTCGCTTCGAGATTCACATGATTGAACGTTAACGGCAAAGGATAAATGTAAATACACATACAAGAAAGTACATAAAACTATTCTGATAATTCCAACCACTTGTTTTGTACTACGCTCATAACAGTAATTAAAAACTACATTCTACTTACTAGAAATAGATGCGTGGTGCTTAAGTATTGTTAAGTAAGAGTTAAGTAAACCAAATTAACACCAAAAATAAATAATCAAGGAAATTCATAAGCAATACTTATTATATAGAACTCAAAGCTGCAGATAATCCTGTTTTACTAATAAAAGAGTTAAACAGAACTTTTAAAAGTAGGTCTAATTTGATAAGACAGTATTTGGAAGTACAGTACCTATAAAACAAATCGGTGTCAGGTCGGTGTCGGTTGCTTGGTTTACTGTTTCTTTGTCTAACTGCGGTTGTTTTTTTTTCATATTTGTGATAATGTACATACATGGGTACTTGCTTTTGGTAATTTGTATCCTTTTGTGGCTTAGGTCATACTCTCATTAAAATCTCTTCGGCAGTGTCGTGTGAGGCGGGTCGTTACGTTCCCTAAAACATGGTTGAGCGAAGCGATGGCTGGTTCATGCGTCATGCTCGTGAACGGGTGCTGCCAGCGGAGATGAGTCTGCTCTTGCTCTGCTATACTGGGTACTATTTATTATAATTTTAATTTTGATTTTTATATATTCTTTTAAAACTGTATGACACGGCATTCCTAATATAGGCATGTTTTCAAATTATATTTTTATTAGTTGTATTAGTGAAAGTGGGTATGGGAGAAACGACATGAAAGCAGAATAATGCAGTAGAAATGAGAGCTTTGGCAGGAGTAAAACTGAGTGACAGATTGTATAATGAAGTGATTAGAAAGAAATGTGGTTTGAAAGAGGATATCGTGACAAGAATAGAGAAAGGGATGCTTGGGTGGTTTGGGCATGTGGAACGGATGGATGAAGTAGACTAGCCAAAATGATTTATGAAGCTGAGTGAGTGGAGACACGGGACGAGGAAGACCTAGGCGAACATATTTCGAACAAATCGAAAGTGTCCTCAAAAAAGGCCAGGTCAGAAGTACCCGCAATCGTCGAGCATGTATGAGGAATGTTATGAAAGTAGATGAAGCGAAAGAGATATGTAAGGACCGTAGCAAGTGGAAGGACGTAATCTCTGCCTACCCCCGTGGGAAAAAGGCGTGAGTGTATGTATGTATGTATGTATTTCCTATATTATGTAATGGAAAGTGACTTCATGAATTATCCATATTGAAGACATTTACCAAATTGACGACTCTGTATCTATTTAATACAGGGAGAAAAAATCCGCCCTTGCTGAGTTTCTTGCCGGTTCTTCCCAGTATAAGGTCTCCCGCTGTAGATTTGTGAACCGATGGCGTAGTTTTTCGACTTTCACAAGTGCTTGTAACAGCCTAGACTGAATAAATGATTTTGAATTTTTTAACACCGACTCCAAAAATAACAATAATTCTTAATACAATTAATACTCGTATTATCGTCGTTAAATCTTTTTTACTTTTTAGTGCATTTTAGTATTTGTTTTGATATATACACTTATTTTGAAGTCGTTTCTTTTGCTGAAATTATGTTTATTTTTAATGAATTTGAAGTATACTTATTCGGCGTGATATTGAATTATTCGTCAATATGTCGTGCAAACACTTAACGCAAATTTATGACTTACATGGTTTTGTTATAGATGACATTGTTGGAACTGGATCAAATTGAAATCGAATCACGCGGGTGCCAATTTTTTATATATTTATTTGTAAGCGTCAGCTTTCATATAAAAAAAGAATCATCGAAATCGGTTCAGCCAGTCGAAAGTTCTTACAATCATAAAAATGCAGTTAAATTGAGGCTCTTCTCCGTTTTTGAGGACCGTTAAAAATCTGATGTGTTCGACTGAATCTGTATTCACTAGTTGTTCAGAGGAGATTTTCTGTCTGTCTTGACGGTAACAATATTCAGGGCCTGCAGGTGAAATGCGGATATTTAAGTCATGACGGCTTGTGAATTAATTGTAGCACCTTTTCATAATCGAAACAGTTGTTATCTATTTTATGTCTATTAGATTCTTATCTATTTCTATACTGCATTTTGAGGGTTAAGATATTATATTATTATTTATTTTATGGCTAAGACTTTTTTCAAATTTTCTCGGGTAACAGCGTGGATATCGGTAAGGTATAAAAATTAAAATAAATGTATAAAAGCTATAACTAATAGTTGTTTCATACATATATGGAAAGTTGTTCAAATAACTTAATATTTTATATTCAAAAAGTTAATCTATTTATTAAGTCTAATCATTTTACAACGTTAAGAACATAATGAGAACAGCAAGGGCTCAATACAGAAATTGACTTTACAACCCTCCATGTAAAATTTACATCTGTGAAAAATAGGTATATTATGATATATACATATTTTAAGTTTATCAGACGATTTAAAACTGTTGCTGATTGATAGAATAATGATGATTTAATATTTAAGAGGAACTTGAAAAAATGGCTAATTGGTCATAGTTTTTATGATAGAAAAGAAGAATATTTGGCTATAAAAAAATAATTTGAATTGTATAATAATTTCGTTTAATAATAACAGTAATTTCTGCGAATGGAGTAATAGCGACGAGTCCCGATCAACATCTTAAGAGGCTCTCGCTCTCGAATGGACTAAGGGCCGGATACAGAAAGCAGTGTTTCTCGTCACGGCATGTATTATTCGGACATTCCTCTCTCTGCAGCCCTAACTACGGGAGCTTAAGTATTACTTCGCTACCGGCGGCTTACTAGGTTCAGTTTTTTATAGTACTCTACTCATGTTTACTTGTTATATATATTGTAAAAAACTTAAATTTAACATATTAATTGAATAAATGTATCAAATCAAATCAAATCAAAAATTTATTCTTCAAATAGGATTTTACAATCACTTTTGAATGTCAAAGATGCTACGCCATTGGTTCACAAGTCTACGGCGGGAGACCTTGTACTGGAAAGGACCAGCAACAAAACCAGCAAGGGCAAATTTTTTTTTCTCCCTGTATCATTACAGAGTCGTCAGTTGAAAGCCGGCTTCAGATACACAGTCTGAACCCAACCTCCGATACAAATTAAAACAACAAACAAATATATATTTCTGTCACAAGAGTCATATCGCATTAAACAAATTTGATATGTATATGTCCGGTACAAAACAATAATATCATTTATTAAAGAATCATTAAAATTATATATCGTAAAATTTACATCCAAGCATGTTTAATTATTAAGGAAATTAAATATCGTAAAAATTACATCCACGCATTTTTATCATTCAAGAAATCATTGACCCTTTTTTCATTAGAGTATTTTTAATATGTGCTTTAAATTTATGAAACGGTAAAGCAGTAATATTTTCTGGAAGTGTGTTATAAAAAGTAACACATTCCCTAAGAACGAACCTCTAGCTTTTTGAAGCCTGTATGTTTAAATGATGAATTTGAAAATTTCTATTAAATATATCGTAATTCTTATAAAATTGTCGAAATTCCTCAAAGGTCCTTTGTTTTTTAATTACTAATCATTATAAACGTTTTTAAAACAGTATTAGCATCAATGCAACTAAAATTGAAACTGTTGGTGCACCTCTCCACATTCTCCTCTACGATGGCGATAGCCACACTAGGGCAAGAGTTAAGATTTCTTGTAGTTTCTATAGGTAAATGGGAAAAGAAATGTTCGAACGTATTGGCAACTGCATCGTCAGATTTTATTGTTTTGTTATTGATTTCCAATGAAAAGGAATTCACACTACTGTTAGATTTTCCAGTTTCCTTATTGATAATGTTCCATGTATATGTATATATATTCAATAAATATATTCAATAAATGAAGAAATACATTTATGTTGGTTCAGACAACGTTACTCACACCAATAACAAAAGAAAAAAATATATAATATTAACACACACCGCTTCATGTCACAGTATAGCAATCATAGCCTGCACTGATATTGTGCTTCTCACAGTGGGGATATCAGACACGACAAATAAATCAGAACACGAATTTCTACTTAAAAATATACGATTAACAGTCACACGGGAAACAATCCAGCTTAAAAATAAACGGTTGGTGAAACTGTGAGATATTGGGTACCCACATACCTTACACACCTCCGCAACCATCACCGCACATGATCATTGGCAAACTTTGTAAGGTCAGCCACGCCATAAAAATATTAAAAAATAATCTACTGATTAACAATAATCCTTATTAAATAAAATAATCTTTGTAATATATGTTAGATACCACAGATAAGTATTATAACATTATGGCTAATATTATATATAATTGATTTAGATTTGTATAATGGGGAACATGCAATTATAATATTTATGAAAATTTTATTATTAAAATAAATTATAAAATTAAAATCGGGCCACTGCAAGGTTTATATTTAAAATAATGTTGTTTTTTAACAACAATTATGAATCAAAAGTAACGTGAAACGGAACGGATTTAAAACATCAATCAGCTTTCAGTGACGTCACTCCTGTTATAACAACTTATTTGAGGTTATAAGTTGTAGTAAAAAGTGAACAATTAACTAAAATTATTTGCGTTTTTTGAATAACTATGGAAGTTGGGTTTGCCAAAGCAGATTTTAGGACCCTGCCAAAAGGTAATGTTTACATGGTAGCACGGACGTATATAAGGGGGGGGGGGTCCGGGGGTTTGGGTGGGGAAAATGAAGGCACAATATTTCAGAGTGAATATGAGATATGGCACAATCACTAGAAATCTGTAGCACAATAACCTGCAACTGTCATCGACGCTATCGATGACTGCGATGATCAGTTTTTTCCTTTAATAAAAAAGCTTCTCATTGTTTTAGTCACACTCCCAGTATCCACTGCAACCCCTGAAAGATCTTTCTCTACCTTAAGAGGTTAAAAACTTACCTAAGGAATAAAACGGGCGATGAGAGACTTACTGCTTTAATGAGCGTACACCGAGATCTGACGGTGTAACTTGATTCCGAAGAAATTATTAATCAGTTAGCAATAAAACTTTTAACTTTCTTACTTTTGAATATATATCGCAATACGTACATTACATATAAGTTTTTATTTAAAGGACCCTACTTAGAGTAACCTAAGTTAAATATTATAGCTTACCCGCGACTATATTTGGGTGTTATAGTCGCAGGGAATATTTAATTTATAAATGATAAATTTGATTGGCGTTAGAGTTTTGATTTTTTTTTGTACTTTGGGGACCCCCTCCCTCCACCTTGTCAAAGCAATAGCTACGTCCGTGCATGGTAGTGACATTTTTTGTCGAAAGTGCAGAGTTTTCAAGTGTAGAAATGAAAGGGACTAAAACAAAAGACATTGAAAGTTTGGGTAAGTGTTAAGTAGGTAACTGTTTCTTTTGTGTACAAGCAGATTAACTAAGTTTACAATAAATATATCGCCGACTTACGTCAAAGTGGTTTTCACAGCATCGAATGATAAGTCTTTGGGAAATAAATGTCATTCCTCTTCGCCGCTTGAAACCACGTGTTTTTCTCAGTTTTGGGTCAGAAGGTACAATCAAAAACAATTTATTAGGAAACTTATTTGAAGGACACATTGGCACAAAACATACGTCTACACGGCTTTTTTTCGGAGTATCAATGTCATAGTTATGATCACCTGATGTTGATGGATAGTCCATTATAAATTTTTACAAAATAATACTTTGAAAGTCGAGATAAATGAAAAAACAACTATAAAAAGTCAGCAATGACACGCGCAGTACAATCAGTGAGCCAGTGACAATGACAGACAGGAGTGACGTCATACGAACTATAGGTCCGTTTTCGCGCGAAAATTTAAATTGACAACTATAAACTGCATTTGAATATACTTGTGGTCTATTCTACGTGGAGTTCTTTAAAATAAGCACAACAATAAAAATATTGCATCTTCCCTATTATAATGATTAATGAATAATTATAAGAATGATATGTATACATAGGACGCCATATTATCCCTTGTCTTGATTTTGTACACCTGCCTACGGAGTATACTGTAACTGAACCTAAGATCATATGTACGTACAAGCTGGTACCCGCGACTTCGCCTGTGCTTCGAGTTGCTTATATTGTTGTAGGATGATCTAATATATAAAAATGAATCGCAAAATGTGTTGGTAAGCGCATAACTCGACAACGCCTGGACCAATTTGGTCAATTCTTTTTTAAAATGTTTGTCGAAGTTCAAGAAAGGTTTTTACGGCGAGAAAAAATCGAATAATTATCGGAAAAACCTTAAAAACAACCCTTTTTCCATAAAAACGTCTTCTAACTAAAACGTACAGTCAATTTGAGCTTTAATGTTATTGTATAAAGTTCATATTGCAAGCACTCACTGTTGTCTAAGCAATGAAGGTGTGTTCCTAACATCAAAAAGTCAATTTACGCTGTATTAACGCTGTATAAAGTTGAAATTCAATCATATCTATCGAAACAGTGTGCATGATAGTGCGTTGGAGCACAGAATACATCGTCGGAGGATTTAATGCCACGTTCCAAAGTTGAATAGTCACAAAATGTAATAGTTCATTTGGACCTTTCTGCAATTTGGTTGGCTATGCGACATTATCTATAAAATAAGTAGGAACAAAAAACTGCTACTTTACAGATCTTTTTGACAGGACGAAGTCTGTCGGGTCCGCTAGTTTAAGATAAAAATTATATATGAGTAACTCCAGCGGTTTTGATAACGCACGCCAGAATAGCTATATTTTGAATAATTCACACATTATCTTCATTAGTTATAGCCCATATGTTATTCTGATTTACAATCTATATTATTGTAAAGTTTCATTATAGTCTATTTAGTAGATTTTACGTAAAAGAGTAAAAAACTTATATCCGTACTTACAAACTTTCGCATTTATAATATTTGTAGGGATTCTAACTAATAAATTATGATCTAAAAAAACATGTTACCATTTTGTACAGTGTGGTTTTTGTATGTGGCTGAAGATCTCTTTGGTTAACTTCAGTTAAGTCTATACATATGACTTTACCACATAGCGTCAGGTGGTCACCGGCAAAAATAATGCAAAAAAAAATATCGAAAATAAATTCGACCTTGCCGGCTCACTGGCATACACGCATACACGCGCTACGTACGCTAAAACTTTGTCCATATCGCTGAAGTTCAGAAGCAGATTATTCCAGCCGCTGTCAAATTGAGGGACCCTTATAATTATCGAGGGGACTAGACAAGCCGAGTGGATTTATTACGGTCGATAGATTGTATTTATGGGTTATTATCGGTTATGTATCCGCCTTGTTAGTTTAGTGGCGTATGTGTCTCGGCTGATTTACGAGAACCTAGATTCGTTTTGCTCTTCGGATAAATCTCTTATTAGGACAAAACTAAGATCATGTTTCGGTGAAAACACTTTTTGTAGAAATGTCAGGGCGAACCTAACAAATATAGTTTTGTTACATATAAAATAACAAAAAAAGCTTACTTTATGATAGTTTACATTATGATAAAGGTAAGGACTTAATAGTCAGATAGGAGTTAGTTGACGTAACTGAAAAAGAAAATTAATAACAAGAAGCTATAGCTATTTTATATTGCGCCGTTCTCGCTTGTGATAAAAAAACAGTAAGAAGCTAAAGCTAAAAGCTAAAAGAAAGGCACAAATGGAGTGTAGAGTTTTTTTTATAACTTTTTAGTTATATTTTTACTTCGCAGTTTTATTACTGCAGTCGCGTTTTTTGTTAAAGTCGAGGAAGCTATGGAAACGAGAAAAAATTGTGAGCTCTGCCTATCTCATGGGGAAAAGGCGTGAGTAAATATTTTGAATTGTATATGGAAAGTAAACGTGTAAGACGTATTTAATAACATATTACGGAACCAAAAAGCTTTTGCTCATGGTGTATTCACTATATTATATATATAATTTGGCCTTTATTTAATCTTAACTCCTCTAAGCTCGGCATATTTCTCCGATATTATTGGCTATACAAAAGTTTATTGCTTTTTTCATATTCATTGCGTTATTAAGACATAACTTTATTACTTACTTAATAAATACGCTATTAATATGAACTCATCAAAGTACATGACAATTTAGGATTATTTTAATTTTGCTTTTTTAACTCACATGATTGAAGTTCTCACGGACAAAATATTATGAGAGATTTTATTAGATAAAGATAATATTTGATATATATTTTTTGTTAATGTGTTAAGAGCGAACTAATGACTGGTGTGTAAGTAATCCGCACTGCGCTAGCGTAGATCTGCATCTAGAACTGTACCTTGATCCATGGGGGAAGTTTATAGCCAACAGTAAATTGCTTTCCGTTAAAATAATGATAATTAAAAAGGAATTTGCAATTGTACGTCTATGAGCGTGAAAAATGAATAATCTGGGCTACTCACGACTCTTCTCATGATCTGGCACAAAGAGGCTTGAAGCGTAGCTTGTGTACAGCCGGTCTAGTTCTACTTTTGGATCTGGAATGACCTTACACAAATCATATTTATGAAATGCTTTACTTTTCACATTTAGCTTTCACCTTAACTCGGGAATGACCGGAGGGAGATTCTACACCAGGATCGTTCATATGGGTGTCATAACTATATTTGCCGTAAAAAAGCAGTGTTTGCATTGTTGTGTTTTTATTTGAAGGGTTAAGAAAGGCTGTGAAATTACTGGATACTATAATAAAAGTTACAGTAAAGTAATTTATATCATAAGTTGGTAATGTACACTATGATTTTTGTGGGAGTTACAGATTTGCTGCGAATCTTAAAATATTGGCGATTTTAACAAAGTAACATCGGATCTGCTTGGGTAACATTATTTAGGTATACACAAAATGTTGCAGTATTGTGACTAGTGGGAAAAACCTTAATGAACCTTTACGCTTTGTCTAAGGTATGATAATAAAAATATCATGATAATAAAATCAAAGCGGAACTAACCGGTCACATTTATCGACCGGTGGCATGTATTTGCATATAAGTACAGGAGAACACACACGGCTACGACTACCGGGGCACGATTACACATTATAACCAATGCAATGTTTGCTTTGTTGTATGGTAATGTAATACAATGTAGATATTGCATCGTTACTACGTTTGCTTGCGTAATCTGTGCGTAAACCATTTATTTAATTTCTATGGAAAATTGTTACAAAAAAAAAAAAAAATGCATTTGTCAATATCAAAATCTTCTAGAACGAAACTTATTTGAACGTTTTAATTATTGCATTCGTTTTGTTTAATTATTTTAAAATTAGATCAGTTACGTTGGTGATTAAAACATTCGATGTGCTTTCAAATTACACAGCCGTCAGCGCAAAAGTGTAATGATAGAATGCGTAGTATAATTAAAATCTCTTTTACTTATTTAAAAGATATCTTTAATCGTATTTCTATTTTTGAACGTGTTTTTACAGGTTCAACCCAAACAATAAAATATTGAATGTAACTTTAGCTACATGCCAAAAGTACTACAAGTCAAATCGATTTGGATGAAACTTGAGCATTTTGTGACCCCGGTAAGGACAAAAGATAATTTTTACTACTTGTAAATACCTCTTCTTATTAGAATATTTGAAATAAAAAGAGAAAATAAAATTTGTTATACTTTTCAGATCCTGGTGAGGGCAAAAAGATATTTTTAACACACTAGCAAATATGTTTCTTTCTGACATGAATATCTGGTATCCGTATAGCGTGGGTTGCTGGTGGAAAACTACTAAAATCATATATGAATACTTAAGCCCTGTTAAAAATAAAACAAATTGTCGTGCCGGTTTGATGCAAATCGGTATACTTTAGTTACTATCTAGGCTATGAGTAGAGAAGATGCATTCGCTGGGTTATTAAAGCTACGTCTGCTGAATAAAATGGAGTTCCCGATTGCGTTGCATAGTAACACGAATAAAAATTGCCAACGCAGAACTCTACACCCAATAAGATTATCCCGCTTGCCAATTAGTGAAGGGGGTGAATATTTTATTCGAGCACGAGCCGTTCAATTATTCCCACAGAATAGGGTTTGTAATGCACGTGGTGTGCTTACTATAAATTTGAAAATGTTATGTAGTAATAAAAAACCGATTCTTTATATATGTAGTGATTTTTCTTCATTACTTTCATTTTATCTAACTCTACATCGCTTCTATCCAATTAATCTAAGTTTGGGACTATATATAATCTATAGTTTTAACATTTATATGATTAGTATGATACTTGTTGAATTATGAACTACTAAATCTATGTCAAAAGTTTGTAACTCTAGAGCGGTCTGTGAAAGTAAAAAAATCACGTTGATAACTCCAATGTTTAACCTCCATAGCTTACATACTTTTAAATAAGTCACCCGTTCCAACTACTTATTTCAAGTTCTTGAAGTATTAAGAAATCCGTGATGAAGTTCCCGAATTCATTTCTCGCTTTGTCCCGAATTCATTATTAACATAAGCTCCAAGCTAAGGATTCGTTTGTAGGGTTATCAACAGTACAAACATTTTTGTAAAATTTATTCTAACACTGTAATCCACTCTAAATAATACGAGAACATGAATACATTTAGAAATATCGATAAAAAATCATCTTTGGATTGTACAGTAGGTACGTATTTCAACAATAAACAGACTAAAAACGATAACAAAACGCTTTTATAACAAAATAAAATAATACCCAATCCATTTACACTATCTATCTATATTGAAATGTATATAACTCTTACCCGTATTTTCTTTTTTTGAGAGGAATTGCTCCTTATTCACCGTGACAACGCGCTGGCAAGGCGCGGCCGTGTGTGGGGCTCTCTAGTCTGAGAGGACTGGCCTACCCACTAAAATCCCACAGTGTTGTCTAGGCCCATGCAGGACACATGGCGGGATGCGTTTTCGCGATTCTACCGCCATGTGCTCCGGGGCGACTCGACCTAGACCTGGTCGAGCTAAAGTCTAAGGAGGGACTGTCCGAGAACACTTAGACAGTCCCCCAGACGGAGAGAGATCACCAGGGCGTAGCACCGCGCTTGCGTGTGCCCGCCTTCTCCTATCTATCTGTCCGCGACGGAGGGGAGCGGCCTCGACGTCCTTCTCCCGCTCCCTCTCCGCTGCTTCCTTCTGCGAGATGACTGTAACTCTTACCCTATCTAAATATTTTTTTATGTCAAATTATTATTTTTATGTGCGTTTCATCGATATGCAAACTTATTAATATTGCAACCAATATTATTAACTACATTTAATTGGAGAATGTGATAACCCTGCTATAAGGCATAACAGTCCCGCGGAATTTCGTCTACTCCGCGTTTGTAGTGTTCTTAACACACTTCACAATTTCACCCCCTTAATGTAATTGCTGCACACTCAGTATACCCTACAGTCATGCCGTGTGAATAATTTGACACCTCGCTAAAATGCAGCGTTGTAGTAGTTTAATTCATATATTAATACTGTCTGAAAGTTATTTTTTAAAGTCCCTATGTGAATTTCAGTTTTCAACTTCTTTTATTTTACCTGTGTTAAATTACCTGGGTTCTAAAACGAAATGGACACAAATATAAGGGCAGATATGTTACCCTCTTGTGATTAGTTTAACTCTTAAATACTTGATATAAGTTTTAATATAATAACAGATAATCTGCATAACATCTCGCAATATTCGTTTAAGCGAAGGACAATGGAATTACTAAAATACCGAACGATATTGTAAGCGCGTTTATATTAACCCCGGCCCGCCCTCGCAATGAATACGCAGGCCGGAAGCGCTGGCGATATTGCGAGCGCGGATTGTTTGCTTCTGATTTTACATTCAACAAAAAAGAAATAATCTCTATACCTATAATTTTCCATTAATACAATAATAAGTAGTTTACTCCAGCGCTTTAGTGAGATTAGCGCGCTCTCGGTGACGTCAAAAAATAGATCGAAGATAGGCTAGCAATTTATTTTTTGATACAAGCGGAAGGGATTTGGTTTCTGATAAGAAAAATGCTTGGTTAGATCGGATTTCTATAAAAGCTGACCTGCGAGTGCAACAGGCCACGAATGAGGATATAAATGAGGCAAGGATGGAATATTGAAGAGCTAGAAGGATATTGTCAGAAGAAAGAAAGAAGATCAAAGTGATTATATTTTAAACTTTTGACGACTTCCAAAATAACTTTTACTTATTTTGGAAGATTAGGTAGAGGAAACACATCGACCTCAAAGCTAAAAGCTGTTAAAAGTCAGAAGGCAGAGTAGGGACGTTTAAAAAGGTGTGGAATGGGTATTAAGGAGATGCAAAGGGCATTTTAAAAGTTTGTTTTAAAAGGGATGATACAGGGTTGAATCATGGGGCAGAAGAAAAACATAAGTAATTCATGTTAGAGGAGGTGGTAAAATATATATGATGTTTAAAAGAAAGAAATGTTGTACGTTATGAGAGGATATATGCTGAAGTGCAAATAAAACCCGCCATCTCTGTTCATTCCCATGGAAAGTGTCGTGAAAATATGTATATAAATTAAGTAAACGTGGTTGGAATCGTTATTAATCTATCACGATGCAAACCAATTTGTTCGCACTTAGATGATGCACTAGCACTCTCTAAACAATCTTCAGTAGGTCTGCTAGTCTTAGATCACTAAAAACGCCAATTCCTTCGCTCAGAGCCAAGTTAGGATGTATTTAAACAGTTGTGGATTCAAATTGTTCATATATCTTTGGTTAATATCCCATAAATCTTTAGTTTAAAAACGTACAAAAAATCAACATGGAAAGAAAAATCCTGAAAATGAACGACATTGCAGTTATGTTGCTTTTTTGTTATTACTCCTGTCCTTCATTCAAAAGTGGGGCGTCTCACAAATGGTTTTCCATTTCTACTTTCCTCAATTACATACTCGCCATTTATATGCTCGAATTATTTACGTACATATCATTCTTCACACAACTCAGCTATATCATTTTCGAACTTCTTCTGTCCTAGTATGCATCTACATACATATCGAAACTTAACTCATGATATGCTCATAGCATACTAACATATTTCTCCGCAACTTATATTACTTTACATAGATTTCCTCTGATATATCATTTTTTTTACCGTGTCTACCACCTTCGCGATCTCTACCACATGCACCTGTTTGGTTGTTGAATATTCTGATCTATACATAAACATAGGTGTCACACAAAAACAACGTTGCAGTTGTTTTATTAGTGTTATATCTTTACTTACGATTCGTACACCAAATGACCGAATTTAATTACCTGAAAGTAAAGAAGACAAGAGTTATTACACATTACGTATGTTGAGGTACTTGATAGATTATTTACGTAATATACATATGAATTAAACAGATAGATAAAAACAAAAAATAAAACAAAAGGTATGGGGTAAACAGCTATAATCAAAACTTATTAAAATTATGGAGGAACTTAACATTTAACTCTTGGAATCAAATATACTTAACCACGAAAACGATATCAATCCATTAAGCCAACAAAAATGGTACCGATTATGGAAAAACTGAACATATCATTGACCCGAATTACTGTTATGATTAATGATGGCGGAAACAGGAATTATGTGGCATATCTATAATTGTCTTGTTTTTATTTCGTCGCTATAATAGACAACAAGAAATATGATATGATAGACTTTGTTTTATTTGAATAATAATTCCCCCACACATTGTTAAAAGATTTTCGTGAATTCCGTACAAAGACGGTTATCATGACATCATCTCAAATATGACTGATGTATCGTAAGGAGCCCCTAAACCTACACCAGGTTTGCAAATTCCAGGCGTTTGGGTTTCCACTCTGCAAAATTTTAAAGACCCGGCACCCATACGCTGAATCCAAGGCACCGCCAACACAAATAGGTTCCAGGAGATAGGAGTGTTTCAATGAGTCTCTTTAAATATACTAAAACAGCATTTTTTTGGTATTACATCCAGTTTGAATTTATTATCTTTCAGAAGGCTTCGCTTACCATCTTACTCAATTAATATCAAAATGGCGAAGGCACGCCAAACCAATCATCAATGAAAGGACAGCATGCCAAGTTCTTTTTGAGGCTGAATAGCTCTCTAAAAAAATTTCTAATTATGTTAAGAACTACTCAGTGTAAATATTATGTTGGCTCAAACGTTATTATGTTGGCTATTAAGATTAAAATAAAAGAGATAAGTTAAAACATTACCACAGATTGTGTACATGTGTCACAATCAGTCACTAATTTACTACAGATAACCTTAACACATACTCTACAGGTAAACAGATTTAACACTGTTCCTTATTAAAATGATAAAATAAGGAAGCTTTATTCATTCATATTGTCAATGTTTCATCTGTTTAATAACTTAACATATGAATAAAGCGTGAACGCTAAAGATGAATAACTGATATCGCTTATATGTGGAGTGATACTTTTGTCTACTTAAGTTTTGAAAGAAGTTTTGAAAAGAAAAGTTTGACATATGTTAGATGACAGGTGATGGAGAACAGATTTATTATATTAATCAAAAAATGTAGGTAAATAAGTCGTTAGTGTCATATGGTTGGTTTTTTAATCTTTCATAATACTGAAGTGATGTTTATTTGTAAGGATGAGTAAACGACATATACACGAGTGATATTGATTAGCAATGCCTATATGTGAAAACAATATCACAGCGTTATTCTTAAGTTTATGGTGACTTCTGTCATTACCAGTTACATATTGATCACAGTGTTATCAAGAAACTATTATGACATTGTTGTGCTGACTGTCAAATCCAGCGACGATCAAGCTGGTTTACTTCAAGAAATTTTAAGAAACTCCGAAACATATTTACTTCTTATTAAACTTCTTAGCCACACTGTCTTCGAAATATGAAAAAAATAAGAAGAAAGAAAGCCATTTAGATAAAAATATATAAAATATAGTTGTTGCTTAATTTTATTTATCTATTTTAGAATTATATGTTGAAGACTTATTTAATTATAATTAAATTTTATTTTAAAATACACTACTTGAGACTAGTCAAGTGGTGGTGCTTGAAATAGTAGAATAGGGAAATAATTACTTTGTCTGCAAATAGAATATAATTATTTATTTTCTTACGTATACTTTTAAATTGTTAGCTCTTTTAATAGCTAACTAAAAATAACCACCTAACCTAACCACCAGACCAGCTATTGGTAAGACTAAACCTTAACTCAATAGGGTCAATAAACTCTAAGATTAACAGTTTAGGACGTGATATTGTTAAGAGTGTATTTGCTCGCCATGTCGAGATAATCTTATATTTGACGACGAGATAAGCTGCAAGTGTTCCGGGAATTTCAATGATGCATCCAAGAGTCTGAAAAATATTGAAAAGTACAATCGGTTGAAAATTTAGATCAACTTTGAATAAAGCACAAAATCTGTAAAACATATTTATATTATGTTGAAATAATAGAAATTGTAAGTGAAAAAAAAAATGGAAGAATATTTACTCCGACATGGTGAAATTATTGAAAGTAAGATAGGGAAACCAAGAACGAGTGGAAGTTATACAGACCAATTTACCGAAGAAACTCTGTAAAATCACAAGATCGAGAATCTGGGCGATTATTATTTTTATTTATGTCAAGACGATTAGATACACGAATATGTTATAGAATGAACCAAACAGCAAGTGTTACGAAAAATTTGTCGTCGTCTGTACTGTAGGTCGGGAAATTAAATCTTAAGTTCCAATTTCAATAATAACTTATTAGGGAATTGGATTATTAACAAACTGCTTTGACAAGGTCAACAAAAAAGGTCGTTAGTTATCTAACGTCCTGTTAAACTATTGGTGAAATTAAATCCAAGCGAATCACCTTACGGGGCCTAACATTCAATAACTTACATTACACAAACATCTTGATCACTATGGTATTCTAGTCTTAATCTTTTGCGGTTCTCGATATGCACTCTGAACATAGAAGTTCGATAGAGCGTCACATTCTGCCCTAAATTGTAAACATACAGTAAAATTGGAGGACGATTTGAGAACGAATCGACGACGATTTATCGTAACTTCGATTTTAACTGTTTAATTGATGATAATTATAATTATTTTTAATTGTAACAGTATTTATGATCAGATTTATGACATGCTTTTTGACAAGTACATTTTTGAATTTAATTTCTTCTATAGTAATTCAAGCAATTCAAATTCAAGCGTATTATAGCTTGCTTATGGGCGCGCATAATGATTTAAGTCACTATAAGATCTTTGTAATTTCCTGCTAAGAAACCCTCGGGTGGTAGCAGAATACCAGTGCTTTGCTAACATCCTGATGTGAGTAAATTTCAGTCACTGAGCTACGACCCTTTTACACTTCTGCAACGCACACAATTTAGTTTGTTTTGTGTAATTGTAAGTCCATTGTATTTGTGTGTGATGAAGTCAAGTGTAAATAAAGTTTTATCTATCTATCTATCATAATTTATTTTTACTTAACATTTGCAAACCTTTTAATAGAATTACAAAATTTTCGCAACAGTTTGATCGTTGACAATATTTTATCATAGCAAAATGCAAAACATCACACAATATAAATGAACTAAGAATCCAAGTCGCAAAATGATAGTCGGTACTATCATTTGCTCGGTAGCAAACAATGTATCTGTACTTAATAGTGTTCTACTAATACTTCTATCGAATACCTATAAAACAAGTGTAATAAAATTAAAAATTATATTATACAAATAAGATATACAAATGTTTAAAATTCTAAAGTATGTATCTATTATAGTTTATTTAACAATGCTATAGAGAGAAGGCAAGTTCCTCTATTTCATAACATATACGAGATGCTTCCTATAACTCGTTTCAACGTTGATTTATAATTATCAAAAATCTGATGAGACGTTACAAGTGTAAATTGGGCGTGATCTTGATAATAGATAAAAAATTAAAATTATAGCATTTAAGTGTCGCACACTGACCACACACTACGTCAAAAGATAAAATATTGTTATAAGTTAAAGATAAAAATCCATTTTGTCCTATATATCCGCACCCATATATGGAATCGTTAGATGTAAACAACCATTTTTCTCTTCGTTCGAATACCACACTTGAGCGCAAGATATTTATAGTTCACGATCCGAATTTGTCTTGTCATACCGTTTAGGCGTTGCTACAGAGCAATCAATTATGAATTTTATTTATTATGCTGTTAGGTCCTATTTATGAACTGCTACCGTATATGAAGGCGGAATATTAATAATGTACACAATGAGACTAAATAAGGCATTCACTTAAACGTTGGACATTTAGGTAAGGCTTTTATATTAAAAATGATTGTTCCGACAATTAAAGGTACTACAATATTTTATAAGTATGTATTATACTTGTAAAATATTGTAATAATACTCACCACACATAATTGTTTATGGACAAAAGCGTCCTTATTACACAGATTCTTAAACAATTACATAAGTCATGTATGTTGGCACTAGTAGTTAATTTATGTGAATGTAAGCCGTGTGCCTTTTAATTTCCTCGTAAACGAGCTGTGACTTAGTTTTGTGTCCTTTCTTACCACGTTTATACCGTTGAATATATTTTTTTCCTCAGGAGAGGAAGGCTGAGAATCCATCACAAGGAGCACGAAACGTGCCCAGGATACCTCCACAACGGCAAGTGTCACGGAGGTTATGTTGGACTCCACGCGACCAGAGCGGTCTGACCACGTGACCTACCAACTAAATTCAGCCTGTGCCTAAGTTCTAAGAACCATATAGGCAAATCGTGAGGGCCCGTTGAATACTTTAAGTACTGTATTCTTATTTGTTTTTTCATTTTATAGTAATTCATTACTAATGGCTTGATTAAGTTTTGTATCGCAAGATACATTCATAATAACAATACTTTTATTCTTATTTTTGTTTCAGTATTTTAAGTTAATAATATTTTATTACAACATTTGAAAAATTTTGAGTATTTTACCCCATTTACTATATCTAATTAAAAGCCTAAAAACGTGTTGCAAACTTTAATAATTAAGTAATTAAGTGCTTTAGATACAAAATGTATAGCCTTTTGTTCGCATTACCTTATGTCTTTTCTCAGACTTTGAACTATCTGTGTATCAAATTTTACTTAAATCGATTGAGTACCTTTAGCGTGAAAGCACGGCAGACAAACATACATACCGACAAAATTACTTTCGAATTAACATTAATAAATATATGTATATGGAATAAACGTTTTTCCATACACAGTAAGTCTACAGCTCACTACTAAGACTGCATGATCAAAAATTTGATTGTATCTTTCTTTAGTACACTGCTGAGCTGATAGATCTTACCTAACATACATCTCAGTTTGTAGCGCCACGTATTACGAATTTGTTCATCGTTTAAATAATTAAAATGATAATAAAAGTTGTAACAATTTTACTATTATTTAAATACTTACTACAGGTTGTAATCCGTATGACACAACATATCGCACTAATAATACAATAGTGTATCAACTCAAAATCGAACATTTTTCAGAATCAACAAAAAACTTATTACTCACTTCATGTAATAGTTCCAAATTGAATAACTGTCACATAAGTTTTTTAATTTATCCTTATTCTGTTTGTGCACTAATCGAACGACGGTCTTGATCACGCGTGAGGAATCAAATTTTGCGTGTGTTTATAGTATTATGTCAAGTACGACGTTTTGAGTTGATACACTATTGTATTATTAGTGCGATATATAGACAATTGACATTCAGATCGAGACCATAACCCAAAATGTACACATAAGGGCTACGTGTACATAAATACACACACGTAAATAATAAATGAATATATATATATAATACAAAACACAATGGGACCAACATAAATGATACACATTGCATATAAACATAAATACTGTTACAAACACCTATTTAATGAGACGATGCACAGCCGCTCTAAAACTGTTGAGTGTAGAATGAAAATGTCGACTTTTTTTTGGACGGACCTATGCTGATGTCTCAGATGACTATGTTCAGCTTTGCAATGAGTATAGTATAAAAATGTCGACCTAATGTTGTTTTCCTAAAGTCATGCTATGTGTTAGAGAATTAGCTGTATGATTTTAACAAACTATGTTTGTAGGGAAAACGTGCTGCGAGATTTTCTTTCAAACACATATTGATTTCGCTAATCGCACAAATATTTTCTGTTACTCTCATGCCATCCAGTCCCGGTAATTTACCATTTGACAGCGTATTTATGATATTTTCTGCGTCTATCGCACATACCTTCATAAATCTACAGCTCCCTTGACACTCCCTTGACACACATACTTCTGCCTCACAAAAATTGTGTGCAGCATTAATCTGTTTCTTTTTTGTATTTCAATTATAAGTATTTGTGCAATATTACTATATATATATTTTTTTTGGAATTCTTTATCTAAGCTTCTATTGGCTAATCCAAGAATTTCATTTCATTATTTCGTATATAAACTTATAATAAAGAAAAATAATATATATATATTAATTTATATATATTTTTTTTCTTTATTATAAGTTTATTTAATATATTTGCATATTTTAAGCGTTTATGCATACATTGATTTTATTCGAATTATCTTTGATTATTCGGTTAACAAAACAAGACTGGTTTATTTTTATATTATTGTTATATTTAGTTATTGCATTGTCTGCATATAAGTTGTACGTACGTACTTATATATATTACATACTTATTATTAATAAAATATATTATGGAATTTAGCTGTTATAGGAATTGAACCGTTGTTTCGGAAAGTTATTATTATAAATCTTTCATCTATCGTTACTTTACTTTAGCATACAGTTGTCTGTGTCACTTCTACGCAAATCTAATGACAGACTAACAGCGTGAAGATCCGATATTCCCGTTTCAGGAACAAAAGACGACACGCCTCGCTCCCTCTGTTTCGCACCAGTCCACACAAGATCCAGACATTGTTTCTCTACTCGATATGAAGCATTATAGGCTGTATTTAATTAGGGTGTTTTTGTATTTCGCTGAAGTCGGATTCCTTATATCGTTTGATATGTTTATCTCGTGAAAATATAAAAGCAGGTAGAGTTTTAAAAAAATGTCTCTTTTATTTTTTAATTACTTTTGATTACGATTTGAAAACTAGTTTCAGACAGATCAGACCGTCACCAATATGTCTATGATGACATGATTCAAATTCTATATATATTCCCGAATTCTCGTATATTAGGGAAAAATCATCAGTACTAATAAAAGTATTTAAAAGCTTCAGTATAATAAAGTTTTACTGTAAAAGTTACGACTGTTTCATCTAAATACATTTTTTTCGGTCATAAACGTTTAGGGTCTTGCAAATGTCTTAAAATTATGCCTTAAAAGTAATATTAAAGAGAGACTTAATAGAATATAATTACGAGTAAAGCACTCTAGATTCATAATATGAGCGTATACGACATTTTGTGATTACGACCTCTCGCTGTTAAATTGTTATGGGTGTACCTTTGGGCTTCATAGAAGATACTTGAAAATTGCGCCTAGATAGAAGAATTTCGACAATAAACAACAATCACGTAAGCTAATAAATTAAAGATATGATTATAAAAATTAACGTTAAAAAAATATTTAAAACCAAGCTTTTATTTAAAAGCGATATAATGAAAAAAAAATAGACTTTTACTGTTAACTTATAACGTCATTTCAAAATTAAGACATAAAAGCTTGTCACGAGACTCGCAAGTACTTGTATTTACTTTTAGTTTAAAAGCAGGCATAGGCAGCAAGTAAATACGAGTTCTTAAATCTCGCGACAAGCTTTTATAATATATAAATTGTGTCAAATGTGTTAAATTTGAAATGACGTTCTTATAACGTCATTACAAATTAAAGTAACAAAGTAACAGTAAAAGTTTTAATGTAAAAGTTTATTTTTTTTTCTTTTTAGCGCATTTAAATTAAAGCTTGTTTTTAAATACGTTTTTTTATCTTAATTTTATTTTATACTTTTTAGTTTTTCTAGTTATTCTTGCCAAGCCATTTTAATTGATACCCATATGGCAGGAGTGCATTCAAAATAATTGATCCGCTATCTTGGGTACGCCGCGCCGCCATGTTGGATTCATAACGATGTCACACAGTTAATCATAAATTGTCATCCTAACTTAGCGTGTATACGAAATTTCAGCTCAATCAGTTGAGGGCAAGTGCCTTAAAATTGTGTTGTAAGATTCCACCCGAACATACAAACATACATACATTGCGAGTTAAATGAAAGCTTGTAAAAACAACTACAAGTTTCATCCTAACTGGGAAATTTATTAGTATATTTAGTACCGTTTTTGTTAAAATCGATAAGGCGATATTCGTGGAACGAAACGTTGACAAAGTACGCGGTTAATTTAGAGCAAAGTTTTTTTCAAATTATAAAAAGTTGAGAAATTAATTATTTAATTACTCTATATTTATCTAATTACAAGATATATATAACAATGGAAAATATCAAAAAGAAACGCGGCTCAAATAAAAAGAAATACTTTTAAAAGTAATCAAAAGGTATATAAATAATAAAATATGAAACATAAATTGTATAATATTGTATTAAAGAAGTGAGATCTTGTGTTGATATGTACTTGTACCGGGTGATTTATTAATAAAACACTCAGGCACAATGTCCATTCATGTAAATTTATTATTAATAGGTTATGTATTAGGTACTATTTTATATACTTTCAGATATCAACATGTAATTGAAAACAAAGAGGTATTTCTTCACTATCCGAAAGAGACGATAACGATGACACAGACATTAATATCACTTTTCGGGGATATAAGCAAACGTTATATAGCGTTTAAGATACCTCGCGACCACTCTCACATTTAACGACGTCTCAAGGCGATTTGACAACTGATTTGAGTGAGAGTTAGCGTTGAGTTGCGTTTCAGTATTCGAAAATTCATTTGAGTGTGTCTTAAGTGCGACTTAATTTGAGATATACTCAAAAATTAACAGCTGCTTATCTATTGCTTTTGAGTATGCGAAATGCGAGTTTGGGAGCTGCTTAATTATTTGAGAAGCCGTTAAATATTTAAGAGGCGTTTCAGTATTTGGCCATTAGTGTCCTCGTATTATTTCTTTCCTTTATTCGTCCCTTTTCATATTTATTTATATTCTGCTTCTGTTTTATCCAGTAGTCACACTACAGATTCGTATATCGTATATTATATATATCGTATATTATTGTAATTTATTGCTTACTTCTATTAAATATGTTACAGTAAAGCATAATATTTATATTCTGTTTCTGTTTTATCCAGTAGTCATACTACAGATTCGTATATCGTATATTATATATATCGTATATTATTGTAATTTATTGCTTACTTCTATTAAATATGTTACAGTAAAGCATAATATTTATATTCTGTTTCTGTTTTATCCAGTAGTCACACTACAGATTCGTATATCGTATATTATATATATCGTATATTATTGTAATTTATTGCTTACTTCTATTAAATATGTTACAGTAAAGCATAATATTTATATTCTGTTTCTGTTTTATCCAGTAGTCATACTACAGATTCGTATATCGTATATTATCGTATCGTATATCGTATATTATTGCTTACTTCTATTAAATATGTTACAGCAAAACATAATATGTCACATTATATATGTCTCAAAAATTTTAAATACAGCACCTGGATAAATTATTCTATTTTACTATATAGAATCGACGTTTATTTTTCCATTTATTATATCCGGTTGTCAAATTCATGATACATTTCTGGAGAACCAAAAATAATTTAGGCCCTTTTTTCACATTTCAATGTATATAATTGTAATTTTATCAAACATGTTTGAAAATTTGAGTATGTACTGTTGAGAACCTTCTTCGAAATAAATAAAAATTGATGTACTGTTCAAATAAATGTGAGCAGCGGCCGGTGAAAGTTGAATGGGAATCCATATCTGTCGTGCTTTAGCGGGCAAATAAATTATTAAGTAGCCTCAACTGTCATGTAATTTAAAAATGGAACGATCTTTTACTGCGAAACATTACAACCGAGAAGTAATTAATCAAAAGTTTTATTTAAATTTCGAACTAGGTTAAAAATGGAAAGCTATTTAATTTTAAATTCCGCGTAGTATTCGAGAAAAGTACTCTACAAGACTTGGCCACAACGACATTGATGGACTTTGAATGTTTTTCATTTGGGGTTTAGGCATTTATTTCTCAAAAAGAATTTATAATTAACTTGTATGAGAAAAGTTACAAAGTAATAAAACAAAACAGACGACCTGAAGCAAACAAAGTACCTAAGCATTTATGGAGGTAGTAGTTAAAAAAATCTATTGATCCTTTTACTCGACATAGCGGTATACGTTACTCTAGCGCGACTGGAAGTGACAAGCGCATATAGTGAGCATAATTACAAACCAAGATAAAATGTTTTTGTTTTTATAACTACCTATAATGATATATTTACATGACCCTCCATCGATGCCTCTTTTGCTGGCTGTTACAGTAATGTCCTTTTTTTATTTCCTAATATTTCTTATTTAAGTTATATCCCAATAATAAGAGATAATAGGCATTTTCTCAATTGCTGAAAAGTCTAAAAAATCCCATCCAACTTCGGTATTTATATCTCTTACGCATGGTAAGGTTTAAGATGAAGTTGCAAAAATACATAAAATTAATATAATAAGTTTAAGGTTTTTCACCGCACTCAATATTCTATCATATCTTTTAGTGTCACTACGATTCGTTTATGGAATCATATACTTTACCATATTCGGGCAACTACCGGTAAATACACATTTGACAGATTGGTTTGTAAGCAACTATCTGGAATCACTTACTTACGGCCGAATATTGAAACACTACTCAACTCTTTTACTCAATTGAGGGCCTCTCACATTTGAGTATCTCTCAAATTTAAATGATATTCTCAAACATCAGCTATAAGATTTGAAGGCGTGATCAAGTAAGCAACCGTCATTCTTTAAAAAAGTATGTTCTCAGTTACACATAAGATTACTTTACGTTGTGTATCCATTACACGCAGCATTGTTAGGATAAGTAATGTATTTTATGCAAATAATATTCTATCAACATAAGACAAAACGATTTAATATTAGATTTTCATGTAAAATGAATGCTTGATTTTGAACAAATCCAAAAATGAATGAAAAAATAGTACCGTTTTTGTTGAAATCGATAAGGCGATATTCGTGGAACGAAACGTTGACACATGATATTGTTGACAAAGTACGCGGTTAATTTAGAGCAAAGTTTTTTCAAATTATAAAAAGTTGAGAAATTAATTATTTAATTACTCTATATTTATCTAATTACAAGATATATATAACAATAGAAAATATCAAAAAGAAACGCGGCTCAAATTATACACCAGGTAAAAAGAAATACTTTTAAAAGTAATCAAAAGGTATGTAAATAATAAAATATGAAACATAAATTGTATAATATTGTATTAAAGAAGTGAGATCTTGTGTTGATATGTACTTGTACCGGGTGATTTATTAATAAAACACTCAGGCACAACTTATATGTCCATTCATGTAAATTTATTATTAATAGGTTATGTATAGGTACTATTTTATGTACTTTCAGATATCAACATGTAATTGAAAACAAAGAGCTCTAGGTATTTCTTCACTATCCGAAAGAGACGATAACGATGACACAGACATTAATATCACTTTTCGGGGATATAAGCAAACGTTATAATTATAGCGTTTAAGATACCTCGCGACCACTCTCACATTTAACGACGTCTCAAGGTGATTTGACAACTGATTTGAGTGAGAGTTAGCGTTGAGTTGCATTTCAGTATTCGAAAATTCATTTGAGTGTGTCTTAAGTGCGACTTAATTTCAGATATACTCAAAAATTAACAGCTGCTTATCTATTGCGTTTGAGTATGCGAAATGCGAGTTTGGGAGCTGCTTAATTATTTGAGAAGCCGTTAAATATTTAAGAGGCGTTTCAGTATTTGGCCATTAAACACTTTATTCTCGAGTGGTATAAATAATTATATTTAAGATATAATTATATATATATTACAATGTATGTATTTCTTAGGTAGTATGTTTATAATGGTTTTAATTTTTGACTGGCAGAAAATTCTTTGTTGTATTATGTCCGTCTTTTGTAATTTTTGTATATTGTGCAATAAAAATTGAAATAGAAATAATAAATAAATACGTAACAAAATGTGTGGGTCGCTTTAACTAACTTGTCTTGATATAGAACAAGCAAGCCCAGCAGGGCCTCTTCATTCTTATAAATTAGTGTCAGCATTAAGATTTGTGTTAGAGGATCTCTTATCAGGTCACTTAAGCTAAAAGCAACTTTGTTGCGTGTGCATAAAGGTGTTTGTGATGACTTGTAGATTATACGCTTTAGCTGTGCCATTTCATGCTATTTATTTCAATACGAAGATGTTTGCCATTTTTACAGCAATGTACCTATCCTGTTTTTTTTTTACTATGTGAATAGTCTCAACAAATGTATGTGGAAAATAAACCAAAATTTATGTTATAGTATTATTAGTAGGTAGTGTTTCATATTGAGTCAATAACGTGTTAAAATTAAAGCATCAAAACTTATTTGCTTTTCACATTATTCTTATAAGGTGCAATGTTATCTATACTTATAAAAAATCTGAAGAGAGGTCAATTCCGTACATAAAATATATTTCCAAAATAACTACTGATTGGGATTTGGGATTGATACTGATGCCAAAAATGCAATCAGTAACATTTTTGTCTGTCCGTTGGTCTGTATAACCGTTAAAGAAACAAACACTACTCGTCGGATTTTAACGAAACTTAGCACAATTATTTTTCATACTCCTGAACTGGTTATAGTATAGGTACTTTTCATCACCCTATAGTCAATAGGAATAGCAGTGAAGGGAAAAAACGGGAGAAGTTACTCCATTTTTTAAGCTTCCGTCGCGTGTGAAACCTTAATGGTTAAAGCTACACAGAAATCATGTATGACGGAAATGTTCTCCTTAAAATTATATAGAAAATGCCCACTTCAGCATATGTCTATCTAGGCTAGTTATACATATAAACCTTCTCTTCAATCACTCTATCTAGGTATTAAAAAAAAACCGCATCAAAATCCGTTGCGTAGTTTTAAAGATTTAAGCATACATAAGGATATAGCGACTGCATGATTATCTAGAATTATTGATAGATAATTTATATAAAATATAAATGTATTTATATTTTATCAAAAATTACATTATGTTGTACAAATTTATTATACAAATGTATAATAAAGATAATTTCTCATTAATTCGATCAAATCTATTAACATTAAACTGCAAATAGGAGTAATATTTAAATACAGATTTAACTTCTATTTTCCTCTATCTAGATATATCTTCTATTATTTTGCTTTCCACAATGTTATTTTTAGGTTAAGTTACCAATCTATCATGCACCCTGCACCTTGTCGGCCACAGCAAAAGTAGGAGAAAGGATGACTTATAAAAATAAGCTAAAACCCAGTACCCGAATATCCATTCGCTGTCATGTATAGATATATAGATTTTTATCATTTTGTTGATATATTCATGTTTTGTCTTTTTAATTAACTTCTGTTACTTAATAGTGACATAGTTTTTCAAACAGTGTATCGTGAAATGAATAGTAGTCCCATAGTATCCAAACAAACAAATCTATCTGTTCATCTAACATTTCTAAACACAAGGACTTCTAAAACATAAGGTACACCCAGAAAATGAACTTGGTTTATCCGTCACGAGGGAGTGCCAGCTTTGTAGATCTTTATGTTACGGCAGCACTCTTTATGTTATTGCTTTAAGCATAAATCGACTTCTAGGCGCTGGTATTATGACACGTATATGACTCGAGAGTTTGCCGAGGGAAAAAGTTATTATAGAATGAACAGAGAATGGAGGATGTGATAATGTTTTACCAGAAAAGGTCACTCAACAGTTCTCTCAAGTTAATAATTTTGTTAACATGCTATTACAAACAAGTTATTATATTATTAATCAGGATAATGTCTAATCAAACGATACAGGGTATCGCTAATTAACTAACTACGTTATTAGGTAATGCGCAACGAAGTTAACTTCGTTAAGCCTCGATATGTTATAATCGTTTATCTGTTAACTATAAAAACGCACGTTTTAAATCATTTCTTCTGACTGTTGGTTTATTTTCAGTATACATATATTGTCTAATGCCACGCTGGCATCTGGATCGGCTGGAATGTACTAGTCAGAATGTATCATTTTGTAAATAGGACTAAATCAATGATTGATGGATTTGAGAATATTTTATAGATATTAATTCGCCCTAACATTTGTAAGGCACATAAAAAGTAATTTTTAGTGAAAATGTTAGCTTTTTAATTTATGATTAACTTGTTCGCGTCCAGCGACATGTTCAAGACATTACTAACTTACAACTAACTCTTAATAATTTTTTTCGTTTTACTTAATAATTTCGAAGGGTAAATAAATAATATTCTTTCACTTAAATTTATATTTAATACTACCTTTCTGCCCGCGGCTTCGCCCGCGTGGATTTCGGGATTGGGTCTATAGAGGGTCAAGGCTTTTGCCCACGGCTACATCTGCGTGGAAGTCGGTTTATGGCGCGAAGGTTTTATCGCGCTTCCCGTGGGACTATCCGTTTTACCGAGATAATAAATACCGCAAAACCTTGCTCAAGAATCACTCTATCTATTGATGAAAACCGCATGAAAATCTGTGCAGTAGTTTTTGAGCGAAGCCTTTATTGCGCATCCCGTGGGATCTGTCGATTTTTCCAGGATAAAAAGTACCCTATTATTTAATCCGGACTTTTATCTTTACGTCTGCAAAATTTCAAAGCAATCGGTTCAGTAGTTACGGCGTGAAAGCGGAACAAACAAACAAACTCACTCTCCGATTTATAATATTAGTAAGGATTAAAAAAATTGTACCGCAGAGTTGTATTAATTAAGACTATAGGAATTATGAAACGTATTGATTAAATTAATATTCAGAAATATGTAACAGTTTAAGTACTAGTGTAAATGAGTGACGAGTACAAACTACACAAAGCTACTCAACCAAATGATAAGTAATTCCAGTAGTCTATTGTCAATGTTTTATATTAAAACATTTGTTAACATACCACAAATAGTTTTTACAGGCGGTGCAGCGAGTGTAGAAATATCTCCGATACAAATCTACAAATTTTAAAAAGTTAAGAAAATCTACTTTCTATTGTAGAGCACCTAAATTTTAAATCTTATGATTAGGATCTGTCAAAGTTATTTATATCCAAGTTGTATATGTCCCCACCAAGAAGCTACGCTAATACTGTAGGATATACGACGGACGAGTATAGACCTTAGTCAATCACGTCACTTCAAATAGGCTTAACTTTCTTTCCAGTGTCTATCGAAAGACTGGTTGCCTTTCGATAGACACAATTTACATTATCAAAGATAGTAGAATCGAACGATCTAGAAATAAAAAGAAATATATATAATTCAACTTACCAATTATTTGGAGTACATGAGATTGTTTTATACCAAATTGATCGCATTTAGCTAAGTACAGTTCGATGTTTGTTACCATGCCAGTTATAAAAAAAACAATCAATTTATTATGACATGGTATTAAAGTGTAAATATACTTATAGATTTTAATTCCATCGCAAATATCAAAATAAAAGCCATGAGTGCAGCATATAAGGTCATATCTTTTGATATTTACTATATACACTGAGAAGTTATACTTTTTAATGCTGTAAGGGCTTAAGACCAAAATGTTGGTATTTATTTTAATTCATATTACCGTACACTTGTTACTGAGAGAGGAACTTGACAGACGGATAGACAGACGAACAGTTCGTTGTTCGAAGTGATAAAGTACCAATTTTTGCAATGGAATAGAATCTTAAAAAGAGTCAGGTGAAGTCAGGTGAACAAGATAACCAAATCCATACTGCACTACTCTTAGCTACAACATATTTATTATTGACTTAAAGGAAACAAACTAGGGCGCTTGCGACTCGTAAACAAAGGGCATCGTAAGCCCAACATTAAAAGATAGCGGCCTCATTGTAGCACAGCTTAGGGCAGTGTCAACACGGTGTTAAGGATACGTCATTACATAATTCGGATTAGCGGTAACACGTCTGTGACGGTGCCTACGGAGAGCGAAGCGAGCAAAGCTCTACAAAACATTTGAAAAACAAGCATAAAAAGAAATATTTCTCAAACATGCTTGGAAATTTGAGCATTATTTTGACAACCTTCTTCGAGATAAATCGAAATTACTGTACTGGCCAAATACATGCGAGCAGCGGCCGGCAAAAAATGTATGAAAATCCATATCTGTCGTGTTTTAGCGGCCAAATAAATATACTCGTACATGTAAATTCATATCTATCGAGTATTTAAAAAATGGAACGATTTGTTGCTCCGAAAAATTTCCAAGCAACTTATCAGAGTTTTATTTAAGTATCGAACTGGCTTGCAAAAAAACCTGTTTTATAATGAAAAAAAAAACGAACGAATCCTTTGGCGCGTGAAAAATTTTGTTCATTGTTGGCCATTGAGTTTGAAAAGTAATTTTATTTGACGTAAAATGAGTTCAAGTGAAGACACCACTTTACAGTTCAATAATTGTACAATCAATAACTGTATTTTCAAATAAAAGTTCTGCTTGGTACTACTTAATATTAATTTCCGTGCATTATTTGAGAAAAGTACTATACAAATCTTGGCCACAACTATGTAGGCATTGATGGACTTACGTATGTGTGGCTCGGCTTCGCCTCGGCCCATATGTACACGTTCGTCCATCAATGCCTTTATTGCTGGTCGCTGCAGTAATGTACTGTAATATGCATAATACTGCTGTATAGTTTAAGATAATAAAAAAGTACACTGATTTGCTGCTTTTGCTTGACGGTTCCAGTAGTAGTACTTAAAAAATATTAAAGAATAAAAATAAAGAATTAAAGTTTGGCGTTAAAAATTTTACTGTCATCATTATGTCAGAAGTTGACAACATACTCTGTAGTTGTTAGAGTGTAGACGTATATATTTTTTAGAAATCTCATCATGGTTATAATATCGGCAATGGATCCATATCGACATTCAAGAGAGCCATTTGCTAATAGTTTATTAATAGTATATGAACTATATTTATAGTTAATAAATATACACGTGAACTCATGATATAGAGTATTTTAAACTTTCTAACCCGACATCAGAACCAGCCTTTATTAATTGTTTAATTGCGGTAAGGTACTCGTGTGAATACATTTTTTAACACCTTTGCTCGTAAAGCTGATGTAATTCCACCGGTTTAAAATATGTAAAGCTGGTCATAAAAAACGCGCGTGTCACCAAAATAAATAATTAAGTTATAGTCCATACAAATTCCATAACAATATTATTTGCCATTTCGCGCGCTGTTGCTATTCAAATTTCGAACTAATCGCCGCGCGGCGCGCTGTCAAAATGGCGGGAAAGCAACAGTGTGCATTAACAGATTGAGTTTATTTAAATGTTTTTTTTTTCTGATTCCTCGCAAATGTGTTAAAAAAATTACGTGCGTATTGGTTATAACATGCTCGGCTCAATTACGCCCAACCATTATAACGCACTAATATCGCAATGTACTATAAAATTACAAGTAATAAACATGAAAATAATATAGTTAGTAAATATCGCAATTCCTGTATTTAAGATATTATGGTATTCATATTAACTGTCTGTGATCTATGATCTACTACAGTGAAGCAACCTAAGTATAACCTTCAATGACGTCACAAATATCAAACGTATATAATATATAAGTATGTTCTTCTTGCATGCTTTGGTAGTGCAAAATGTGAAAACCGAAAATGTATAAAACCATGTAACACATTCGTTCAACAATTCATCTAATCTATCATAATACAGCGCGAATGCTCGATTCTTTAGAACTGTTGGCAGCTCCGTGCCAATATAATTAGAACCATTCAGTGTAAAAAAACCTAAGCTTCGAAACACGCTCATCTTGTGCCTTTCCGAAATCACAGATCTAATATTCACGCGCTCATATCACAAAAGCGTCCCCGACGGGGGGTCGCTCAATAACGTGTGCCTTCGCCTAATGTACACGTTTATCTTTAAAAAAAATGAATGCTAAAGAACAATGAGGTTTTTGTGAGAACGCTCACCTTTTTGGTATGAACTTCGGCCTTTGTTTGCTCGTAGGTGTTGATTTATGCGTTAAGAATTCCACTTTTTGTGTTTTATAGAGCGCTTTGACGCTCGTCTTGGACTGAGTGACCTCAATGGCGGCCGTTTTTGAAGTGGCTCTTTCCTCTACTTCACTCGCTTATTACTCTACGCCTGTCTAGACAAAAGGTACTCGTTTAAATTTGACGGTTTGCTAAACTAAACTATCAAAAGAAAATTCGGAGATAAATCTTCTTCTTATTTGTTGAAATTAGATGTCAGATACAGCTTATTCAATATAAGTCCAACGCAATACCTATATTTGTTTAATGTTACAATTGTAATATAGTCAATATTATGAATATCTGTGGAAACTTGTAGTAATACTAAATTGAGGCATGAAGTTAGCAAATCACCCTCGTAACAATTGCATTTGATAAATGCACTTTGTATTAGAAGTATTGTATGAATTGTCCAAAATATGATTGTAAGTGTCAATAAAATCTAAGTGCAGAAGAAGTCGCGGGCACTAGCTAGTATCTTCATAAATTACTAGCTTCCACCCGCGGCTTCGCCCGCGTGAAATTAGTTTTTGTCAATCCTGGTCTCATATATCTCTGAGACTCTTACAAGGGCCAGCTTCACGTTGACCAAGATTCATGGTCTTATCTTCAATTCAACCCCTATTTCAGCCCCACACTGGTAAAAAATTCAAAATGCTAGAACAAACGTTTTTTTTATTTCTTATGACGTAATGTTTGACTAACTTGCATACTAACGTTCAACCCTTATTTCACCCCCTAGCTGGTTGAAATCTCAAAAATGCTAGAACAAATATTTAGTGATTTCTTATCAAGTGCTTATATTTAAAGTTTTATGGTTTTATCTTTTAAAATTAAGAAATCAAATTCAAACTTTCAACCTCTATTTCAACCCCTTCATCCCTTTTTTCGGAATAAAAAGTAGCTTATGTTCTGCCTCAGGGTCTAATGATTGTCTGTATCAAATTTCATCAAAATCGGTTGCGAGGTTTAAGCGGGAAAGCGTAATAGACAGACAGAAAGAGTTACTTTCGCATTTATAATATTAGTTGGGATGTCTTATGCTATATTACGAGTATTGCAAAGTTTCATTAAAATCCATTTAGTAGTTTTTATTTGAAAGAGTAACAAAAATCCATCCAAACAAACTTTCGCATTTATAATATTAGTACAATGACTCAGAGCATTGAATCCGGCGAAAGCATCTGATCTAACTGTAGGTATGAAGAAAGTAACGATACTGAAAAATCGGGATTACTTGTACGAGTACAAAGCTTTCAAGCGTCATATTGGCTAAAGGTTATATTCACTATAACATCGTGTTGATGCTTTCAGGGATAATGTATCACAATATAATTCCATCAAACAATAGCTTTATGTACAACTTCTTATGAGTATAGTTTGCACTGTAAGCACATATATAAGGTCTCACATTTGAATATATTGAACTAAATATTGGCTAAAGAAAATCGTTAAAATATACAATGTAAATGTATGGATAAGGCGACGAAAGTGAAATATCTTGTTCGAAGGTAAATGTTTTTAGTAAACATAACCTATCATTGGTGTCTTATAAAGTTAAAAGGTGAAATTTAGGTTTTGTTTCTTATATTTTTCCTTTCGTCAAATATAGCGAGAGTAACTTTTAAGAATATCATAGGGTGACAATGGTTTTATATTGTATTGAAACGTTACAAGTTACAACGTTGTGCGTGGTTACAAAAAAAGAACATCTTTACAACCATATTCGGCGGTAACATCTGCGTTAGATATAACCACAACTTTCAATATCAGGGGATCGAAGAAGAAAAAGAGATAGAAACAGTTAAATAGAAATATGCAAAAAAATTTTATCTTATGTTGTTAACATTCCCTATTTTCATAGTTAGATGTATACAGACATCTCGTTTTGACTTTGAGAGTCATGCTGTCAATATGTGAATTAAAAAAGATCTCGAAATATACGAGTAGACTACCACCTAAAGTATAATAATATATTAAATATGATACGGTCTACATATCAATAACACTATCGCATGTGGTAGAAACGACCCAGGTCTCTCGACACTCAAAATGATTCTGCTAGAAAAAATACAATTAATTATTAAAATGTTAGTTAAATCAAAAATCATTCCATTCTGTGCAATATCACATGACTTTTTAAGTAATGTAACATATTTTAGACACACAAAATAAAATATTTCTGCTTGGAAAAATAATCATTAAATCATAAAGTTATACAATTCCGTAGAATACACATCATATGACTTATGATTTAAAGAACGTAACATTTTTTCAAAGTCCGTTGTAACCAAAAAGCAAAGTAACCCTAGAACGGGTGTAAGGAAGGCATAATATAACACACTTTCCTCAGGCGAAAGGACTGCAAATAGAGGCAACGAATTTACCTATCCAAATAAAAAATCCAATTACATCTCACGCCTGCTCCCTTCCATCTGTAAACACCACTATTCCCGTCACCCAAAGCTCACAATGGCACGACCAAACATGTTTAGACTCAGTTAATAATTGATTTAGTTTTCGACGAAAGTGAATTTCTTGAGGCAATAATAATAATTCTTGATAATGGCATCTGCTTATTTATTAATAGTGACCAGCCGGTTCCTGGTTCTGGCACGTTAGGTTTTCTTTCCTTTTCCATCTTAGCCTGACATTAAGTGTTACGAAGCTTATCAACTGGTTAATGGGAAACTGGTTTAATTTGGTGAGTATGATGATGATGATTTTGATGATGACGGTTAATAACGTATAACCAAAGAAAGAACTCTGGCGATGATTTCGAAATAAATGCTTCCTTTATTTAAGAATATTATTATATTTTCAATAACATGGCTGTTATTTTGTTATTCTAGACATGTTTAAATAATCAACGATAGTTTACAATTATCCTATTTTTTCTGAATCATTATTTTTAAATTATCCTATTTTCTCTGGCTTACACTAAGCTCTACTGTTAGAGTGGCTTATGGCATCAACTTTGGTTTTGTACGTTTCATTAATTTGTTAGAAACGAGGTAGAAATTGTATAGAAATGAGATATCGTTTCTATACAATTTGAAAAAACCTATATTATAATACATATATACAGTGCTTTATGAATATATTATATAATTGTGACAATAGCTGTAGTTTCTGTTTAACTTCTGGGAAAAATAGTCCAACTGTTAACATATAAAATGGCCAAATTATACCTAGACAAAAAAAATATCGTAATTATTGTTAATTGAAAGAATCTGTGCTACCTGACAAATGTAAATAAAAATAGGTACAATTTATGTTTTCGTATAAAAATAGGATCTGTTTTTATTATAAGCGAGTTTTGTTTTTCCAATTTTCTTCCTAGGTATCTAACTTTCACAGACATGAAGCCAGGAGCCCGATCAGAACTCATTATTACCTTGCTTAGTTTCAATAAAAATAACCTCTATTTCATGGTGAAAGGTCGGCAATCATATTGAGTAGTGATAACTTCGTATGCACAATACATCGATGTTTTGCATTAGTTTCAGCACTGTATAGTTATTGTATGATGAAAATATTTTAATAATCTCACCCTTAAGTCACGCTTTCGCACGCATAATTTCAATTTTTTCAAAGCAAGCAAGCCAAGATATACAAAAATAGAAATACACCACATTTTCTCTAACATTTCCAAAATTATCCTCGTTGTAATATTCTTAAAGATTGAATTAAATGCTCGATAAGGATTATCAGAAGAGTTTCCTACTCAAGTTTTAAAGAGACTCTCGATCCGGCTGTCACTAGGCTGTATCTCATGAACCGTGATAGTTTGACAGTTGATATTTTCACAGATAATGTGTTAAAAACTCAATAAAATCAATATTAAAGGGTGGCTTTCACATACCAAACGTCATATTTTTTTATTTATTCACTTTAAAAATATACAATTAAATTAAAATAAAATCAACATGTAAGTGGCACTCTAATACAACATGAAAAATGTATATCCCGTTTTTATAGATTGTGGTATGAACCCATGATACCCTTCATGCGCGAGGTAGATTCACACTTGGCTAGTTAATTTAATACCACTTTTATGGGAAAAAGACTAATGAACTGCCTAATGATGAACAGTTACCATAGATATGAACTTATCCTAATAGCTACTTCTTATTCAGCAAATCTTTCAGTTAACAATTAAAGTTAATATAAAATTTAAAAGGAATAAAATGTTTATAATTTCTTCATATTTGATCTTATTATAAAGTAAGAATTCAATAACAGAAAGAAGGTTAATTATAGATAGATCTTTTTAAGTTAAACTCGCAATCAAAAGAAAATTAATCAGTAAACTAATTAATAAACTTTAATTAAATGTCAATTCCACTCTTTACGTTTTTTTAACTAACTCTAGTTCTACTTTCTAAGTTTCAAATAAACAACACTTGAACTTACTTTACCTTTAGTAAGAAACAAGAATCCTCGATCTAGTGGTGTTAATATTGGAAAATTGATTTTGGACGCAATAAATATTATTTAGAGTGGGTTCTATTTTCGAAGGTTATTGTGGCTAGACTACTATTTAATGTAAATTTTGTTTGAAACAAAACAACGTTATAACAAAAAAACAAATCGGATGTATTTAAATAACCATGTATTTAAATATATTGACATAGTTTAAAATTGATATTGATTTATTAGTATGAAATTGATATTATTGACGTCTCTTCTGGAATCTATTCGCTTAGATATTTTAATATACTTAACGAATATTATTGTAGTTTACAAAAATAAATAAAATGGTTTTCGGGAAAGGTTTATACATAAATAAAAATACATACAGAAAATATATACAGAAAAGCAAATTGCAGTCATAGCAGGGACAAGTCGCAGTAAAAAATTTAACAATGAGAATAGAAATTCAAACGAATAATTATGAATAGGAAGAACTAGAATAAATTAAAACTTGACTGAAATTGGCTGTGTTTATTGTCAAAATAACTCATATGTTATCAACGCCATGTCGCATTATAGTATGCTATGTATAAACTCTGTAGCACTCTAACGTTGTTCGTAATAGTGGCTAATGATAAGTTTCACTTGGCACTTACGTGCCACTGCTCGAAATTGGTTATTATGCAACGCTGGTAAAATGGCTTGGTGATGAGTTATTTCTCAGTTCCTCACAAATTTATATGTTTCGTTTAAGATTACACTTGAATACGCAGAAATATAATTAAAAAGTTACTTGTTTTCCGGGAGGCAGATGAAAGTGCTCCTCAGGCAGGAGGAGACGAGCTATTTGGTTTAAATCAAAGGTTACCTACCTCTCTAAAATAAAAGATATCAATCATCCACAGGAAAAGGAAAAGAGCAGCGGCATAGATCATCCCCCTTCATAGACCGAACTATAAAGTACAGTTAAATATTTGTTATTGACTTAATCCTACTGAACTTTAAAATGCGTATGTGTCGATAGATGTTCAACGCAATAGTCACATCACTAGCCCGTTATAATTCCTTAGAGAAAATTCGACGATTTTTTCAATTAAAACAGTTCGCGCACCCGTTCGTTGCATATTTCATGGCCGTCCTACACTCATACTACCTGTTTGCATATATGTTTATATGTATGTGCAATCAGCTGCATTTGATATCAGCCATTTAGCGAATAAATTGAAGTTTAACGAAACCATTAGATACGTATGAATTTTCCGCGATAACAAAATATTTATAAATGAATTGAAGTTTCACAGTAATTATTTGATTATGATCTTTTTGGACACGATTTCATATATCTATGTAACATTTACATACACACACATATAAAAATATAGTTAATTAGTACATTACTTAAAATTTTAAAAGAGCAAAAAAATTTAATGTAAAATCCCATAAATCATTCATCCAAACTTTTTAGCGAAGCAGCCAATTTAATGGTTATTTTTCAAGACTGCTTCAGATTTTATCTCCAATGAGGAACTGGGTCTAACAGCAATCTATACCACTAAAAATGTAAAAGGATACGCGTGTTCGAAAAATCCCTTAACGAGGTAAATTTACAGGGAACTTGCCTTTGGAGGTCGGGAGGGGGCCAAGAGGGTTTCCATGTAAGGGCCCGATGGTGAATTGTAAAAAATTGGCCCCAACACACGTCGTATCTATCTTGTTGTGAAAATAAGTATGTTGTCAGCGTGTTATGGTGTTAGTATATTTTTGTCTGATGTCGCCACAGAAAAAATGGATCTGAAACAGGTTTGAATTGATGGACGTAAGAAAAAAGGATAGTCTAAGAATCACCAACTCTGACATATTGGTTACTTTTGTATCAGCTTATTGTATGAGATTTCTATATGTATCGCAGCATTACTATAATGTGCGGGTATTTTATTTTTGAACACGTCGGTAAATATCCATGAGTCCACCCTGAGCGCGCTTAGATATGGTGATATAGTATCTTGTATGTTGACTTCTTTGAATTTGTCGTTATCTGTCTGTTGATGAATGTAATCTAGGTAAATGTTAGCAACGATTGTTCAACGATGACAAAATCTTATTAATATTAAGAAGGTTGAAGTAAAGATGTAATTTTGTTTTCAAATTCTATCTATAATAATTTATAATATTTCATGTACCGTAAAAAAGCAACCGTGTTTTCAGACAAGATAATAGTAGTTACTTATTCATAATCAGATTATCATTAATTTTGAATCAGTACCAGAAGTAATGGTGGTACAAATAATCGTAGTATTAATAGCCACAACTATAAACCAGAGAGATATTATTGACAAAGACTTAGAAAATAAACAAATCATACAGTCAGATAAGCACCTACTGATAGTTACTCCCGGAGTAGAGACCGAGTCAACTGGAAGAAAATTGGGTTGAATAGTTAAAGCTCGAGCGCTTTTCTCAAAGGTTATCGTCGTAATGATCTCTGTTATGATTAAGTTGGGCGAACGAAATTACCTTTGTAGATGAAGGAGCTTTCGATCATATTGTACTATTAAATAACTTTAAATATATCATATTAGAATAAATATATGGTGAAGAGTTCGTGAATGATTTAAGGACTATCTTATGGCACCTACTTTCTTTTAGTCACACCTCTTCTTGTAAGGTTATGAGTGAAGTAAGTGTATTTAAACACACATTCTTCCCCAAATGTCATTATTATCAACATCATCATTACCACCACTACTTACATCACCAACACCACCACAATCTCGATCAAATATAAAATAAAATAAAATGATAATAATGACAATGTTAGGTGAACGGAGAGTCGCTCACCCACATTGGCCAGTGTGAATGACTAAGGTCTTCTTACTTAAATACATAAGGGTGATTAAGCCTTAGTTAACCATGCTAGTCCAGTGTAAATTGATTGATTTCATACATACCCTTGCAGTGTAGTTGATCATGACCTCACGATGATTTCTATCACAGAAAGAGCGTCAAATAAATGTACACTTGCTGAGTGCACACATCACACTTTATATGTTGAAATTTGATCAATTTTTATGTTACTCGAAATTTCTCGGTTCACATTTGTAGTAGTCGCAATCTGTAGCTGTCTGTACTAATTTAATGTGCCCATTACAATTGACTAGCTAAAGAGTATTAGTGGCAGAGCAAGATATCAGCGACAATTGTACTCAAGGCGTGGACAGACGATTTGGTTCGATGTAGCCTGGTGAGCAGTGTGAACAACTTATTACAAGGGCGCCATCACACTAACTCAATCAGAGTTTCAGATGGATGCAAAATAAAACATAAAGAATTTACCAAAATGAGCATGCATGTATTCCTTTTATTTAAAATATTGATTAAGTTTTAATTCTTAAGCTGTAGACAAATCATGTAAATATATACTATTATTAAAATCTTTGTCACTGGTATATATTAACAACAAGAATAATATTAGCAATTACAAAGTAGCATAAAAATGTAACATACTAAGTAATTCACAACGCAATCTATAACATCTAAAATTAGTTAGTCGATAAATTCTTCTTTTCATGAAAATTAGTAACCTATTAAAATCTTTTATATAGTTTAACAAATTTACCAGTTATTAGAAAGAAAATGATTAATGTAATACTAATTCTCAAATACAAAATGTTACTTAAATCTATTACGTAGTTAACTTGCTGTAGCCAACCGTTCCACACGAAATTTAAAAATACAGGTACTAAATTGTTAAATGGAGGTATGCACTCACGTTCCAGCCGGGCATCTGGTTACCTCGAGGTGGATTGACGTGATGAAAGCGGATGGAATCTCTCACGATGCACTCCCAATATGACACCCTCCACGTTTTTTCTTGAACAGATACGGCTTGACCACTTCAAGTTCGAAGATGCGTGCACATAGAAGATGTGCCACGCAGTATGCTACTCAACTAGCCAATGTTTGACCACTAGTGGGAACCATGAGCAACAAATAGATCATATGTTGAAAATATAATCGGATAATAACCAAAGATTGGAAGAACCCTGGAAAAGATGAAAATAAAAATTGAAATTGGCATCGGCCATTATGGAGAACTACCACGAGCTAATCCAATATACAAGACAATTACACTTACCGTTTATTAGCGGGTTTAAGAATGATACTTTTATACAAGTAGAAAAATGCACCCCATTTGGGTAAAAAGAAAATAAACTTAATTAATTAATCTTCAATTATAAAAATTTGAAGCGTGCTGATCTCCACTTCTCAAAGTCTAGGGTCACAATGCGTCCTGCCGCCATCGTGACCAACAAGAGAAAGAAAGCATTGACAAACGATTCCATACAATAGAATTCAGCCATAGACTAAATGAAACATAGACATCCGGACCTAATTGCCCTTCAGAAGATGTAATCATAAAAAAATGAGAAATAACAAATAAATATATTTTTACGAAATAAACCTATTTTATATTTAAGATACTTTAATTATAATTTAGAAATTTTAATATTTTAAATGTTCATAGCAAATATATTCCATGACCTTCACAGATACAAGTTCAAGGTGAATTATCTATTCACAGACTCAACTCAACATTAAAAAAGAATTTAAATTCTTTCAAGAATTACAGCTGCATTCCTTTAGGAATGCAAAGCATACTAACATCTGTTTGCCACTGTTAATAAACAGTTAATTAAGTAAGACAGATTTATATATTGCACTGTCTCAATCATCCAGTACAGAAAGAAGTGTCTGAATGTAGGTGCATCCCTTCTGCTAACCGCGTCGGTAATATGTGAGGGCAAATGTCAATGTCAGTCCACCTTTCATGTACAACAATAACAAATAATTTGTCAAATGCAGTTTAGTATTTCAGTTGAAATCAATAAGAAAACAATGTACTAATGTTATTGAATTATGGATTAAGCATTTATACGCCAATCTTGAACTGTGTGTAAAAAAACAACGTTACAGTACCCTTTTTCCTGTGAAAAGAATTATTTTATTTAAAAATTAAATTTTTAAATAAAATAATTCGCTAAAAGTATAGGTGTTACCTACCTAATCGTTTCTATTTAAGTCCAAGTGAAAGGCAAGATTAATCTTTAAACATATTCATTTGCTAATTTCTTACAGCGCAAGAAAACAAAGAGAGATGAAATCCCAAATCAACAAGACATTTCAAATATTTAAATTACACTATGCAATTTAAGAATTGAGTAATAAATCAAAGCATCAGATATCATATACAAGCTACAATCCATCAGCTTGTAAAAGAATAATAAAGGTCACTGACATCAGCGCCTCTTCACTAAGTGTGTCAGGAAGTTAAAGTCAACAATTATGTGTTGAATTAATTAATACTCACAACAAATACAGATACTAATGTGTACCGTTGTTAGTTATTATCAATAAAAATTTGGCAAAAATATGCATAATTACATATTGGAAAATTCCCTGCTTGTGGAAGTTTATCATCGTCACACACCATACATATTGTTAATAATGTGCAAACCAGTTTATATTCATTCAGATGAATAAAGATCAATAAATACATTTGTTACAACAAACCATTTATTTTAAAGAAGTGCATTTCATAGATGCAACAAAGTCAACAGCTATGTGTTGAATTAAATAATACTCACAACAAATACAGATAATAATGTGTACAGTTGGTAGTTATTATTAATGAAAATTAAGCAAAAATATGCATAATTCCATATTAGAAGATTTCCTACTAGAGGAAGTTTATCATGGTAAACACCATACATCATATTGTTAATAATGTGTAAACCAGTTTATATTCATTCAGATGAATAAAGATCAATAAATACATTTGTTACAACAAACCTTTTTATTTTAATAGAAGTGCATTACATAGATGCAAATTTAGCATTACACCTAAACTATATATGTCAGTGTAATTACTAGTTCAAAATTAGTTACCAAGCAGGTTGATTAATATTTGAGATGAAGCTAACATTTAATAAACCTGAGAACATGACTCAGTTCTCAGTCAAAGATATTTATTTAAAAGAAATTAAGTTTTCATGATTTGACAGGAGATTCACCAGGTCTGACTATATCTTTTATATGCCATCTGCCTAGAGATTTACCATCCAATGTTTTCAGGTTATATACTAAAGAAGAATGTTTTTCAGAAACAACAGCTTTTTCGAATTTAGGGGCCAATTTTGCTGAAAAGTGCTTTGCAGCATTAGACAAAGGAAAGCATCTCTTATAGACTATCTGGCCTACCTGTAAGTCAGTATGACGTCTTCGCAAATTGTAATATTTAGTGTTTTTCTTATAGGAACTAGAGAGATTGTATTTTACTTTTTCGAAGATAGCCTTTAAATCCTTTAGTGACTCTGCAAACTTAGAATAGTCTATCAAAATGTTTTCTGAGTTAACGGGAAAATTAAGATTGTAAAATGAACCATCGAGAATCATCTCCCTACCATATGTTAAAAAATGAGGGGTGTATTTAGTGCCGTCGTGAACTACTGTGTTGAGTGCACATTGCACCTCAGCTACGTTCTTATCCCAATTTCTATGATCAGAACGCACATAGGAAGCAATGCATCTTACAATTTCACGGTTAACCCTCTCAGTTTGATTAGTTTGGGGATGATACACTGGATTGTAAAATAAGTGTGGAACTTGATATTTGGAAATGAGTTCCCTGAATTCCTTAGAAATAAATTGAGGTCCATTATCTACATATATATACTTAGGTACCCCGTGTAAGAGAAAAATTCCTTTTTCCATGCATTTAATTATGTTTTTAGCAGTTACTGTTCTTAATGGAAATATGGAGACATATTTGCTAAAATAATCACAACAAACAAAGAGAAATCTATTTTGTGAATATGAAGGGGGAAAAGGTCCCAATATGTCACAAGAGATTGCTTCACCTGGACTGCTTATATTCTTAGGTTGACCCATAAGTCCAGAGGGTTTGACATTCAGAGGTTTATAAGTGTTACAAATTTCACATGATTTTACATGATTTTTAATATCAGAATAAAGACCAGGCCAATAATAAAGTTCAGATAACCTGTGGTGAGTTTTGGAAACACCAAAGTGACCAGCAGTAGGGTTATTATGATATTTTAAAAGAATATCAGATCTATCCTCTGATGGAGGTATTAGTTTCCAATCAAATTTAGAAGTAGATTTATATTTATTTTTAGAGAACCGAAATAATTTATTGTTTTCAATTTTATAATTTGGAAATAAGGAAGGCTTCTCCACACAATTTTGAAATAATTTTTTATACCATAAATCCTGTGTAGAGGTGATGTCAATGACAGAGTCCAATTTGATTCTGGAAAGTACATCAGGCACCACATGATCTTTGCCTTTTCTATGTATTATATCAAAGTCAAACTGACTTAGCCTACATGCCCATCTATTCAATCTACCAGATGTATTTTTAAGTTTGGAAAACCAAAGCAGAGAAGCGTGGTCAGTCACTATATAGCATTTGCGACCCTCCACATAAGCACGATATTGTTCTAACGCATAGATTACAGCTAGAAGTTCACGCTCAGTCGCTGAATAATTTACCTCTTGGGCGTTCAAGGTGCGACTGCAGTAAGCTATGGGGTGTTCCATATCATCAAATTTCTGCGTTAGAACAGCCCCTATGGCATAAGAAGAAGCATCAGTGTGTATGCTAAAAGGTTGACTATAATCTGGACATTTTAAGATAGGTGCAGATACCAATGCAGTTTTTAGTAAGTTAAATGAAGTATTGGCCTCTTCAGACCAAACAAAAGTTACTTTTTTACTTGTTAATTTAGACAAAGGTCGTGAAATTTTAGAAAAATTATTAATGAATCTACGATACCAACCAGCCATGCCTAAGAATCTTTTGATATCTTTAGAGCATTTTGGTGTAGGAAAATTTAAGATAGTTTCTACTTTTGATGGGTCAGTTCTTAGGCCATATTGGTCAACAACATACCCCAAATATTTAAGCTCATTCCTGCAGAAAACTGATTTATTCATGTTAATTGTTAAATTGGCAGACTTTAATATATTATAAACCTCTTTTAAGAGTTCCATATGTTCAGTAAATGAGTTATTGCAAATAATGATATCATCAACAAAAGTAAAGACTCTATTGTTAAATTTAGCAGAAAACAGCCTATCCATCAATCTTTGCATAGTGGCAGAAGCTCCCACAAGTCCAAAGCACATTCTAGCATATTGAAATAGTCCTCTACCTGGCACGGTGAATGCAGTTTTCTCTTTTGAAGACTCAGTGAGTCTAATTTGATGAAATGCAGCACTGAGGTCTAAAGAAGTTAGATATTTAGAGTCTCTTAAGTTATCAAGAATCTGACTCACATAAGGAAGAGGATATGCATCTGCTTTTGAGACTGCATTCAATTTTCTGCTGTCTAAACAGAGCCTAAGGTCGCCATTAGCTTTAGGTACCATGACTACAGGTGAGTTCCATGGAGAAAATGATGGTTCTACTATACCAAGCTCAAGCATTCTGTCCAATTCCTTTTCCAAAGCAGCCTGTCTATCAGGACTGAGACGGTAATACCTTTGTTTTATGGGCTTGGCATCCCCAGTATTTATTTCATGTTCCAATAAGTATGTCATGCCTAAGCCTACCTTCTCTGTATTTATGTTATCAAATAAACTTTTTATCTCTTCAATTTGAGATTTCTGATGTGTGGATAAAGAAATATAATTATTTAAACCTGTCTTAGTGGGCAAAGCATGTACACTGTTTACATTTTCCAAGTTAGCAGTGTCATTAAAGATTTCTGGCATTAAATTAAAAGCTTTAAAGAAATTTAAACCGAGATGAATAGGTAATTTAATTTCAGGTTGAATAATGAATTTTAATAATTTAAATTGGTTTAAGTATGTAATAGGCAACATCATATATTCTGTGCATTTTAATTCATGACCATTTGCTACACATAAGTGTATAGTCTTGTTGAGTCTGTGGATAGGTATTCCTAGGTCTAAAAATAATTGGTGACAGTTGTCTCCTAAAATAGAGCAGGAAGCACCACAATCTAACAAGCCTTTGACTTTTAACCCTAGAATTTCCATGGATAAGTAGGGCCTTATATCCTCTGGATGAGGTTCAAAATATGTCTTTTCTGCCTTGCAGTTGGAGATGGCCTTATTTGTAACAGAAAAGACATAGTTATTTAGTTTTTTGACTTATTGCAATGGTCACAAACTGGTGTCCGTACTCCTTTTTTACCACAACGGAAACAGACAACTTCTTTTGATGTTTTACAATGCCTAGTAATGTGATTTTTCATGCCACACCTAAAACACATCCTAGAATTACTAGAGTTTGATTGATTCCTAACATCAGTATTAGAATTAGAAGGATCCATGGATGCAACATGCTTTGTTTGGCAAGAACTCATACTCTGTGCTTTAGGATTCACCCCCTTTTTCCTATATTGGAAATCGGGTGCATTAGAGTCTATATTTAATTTGGGCTCAGAGAATTGATCTGCCCTTATTTTAGCTAATTCAATTCTTTTGCATAGATCTTTTAGTTGATCGATGCTAGTTATGTGATGAAGAGCTAGTTCCTTAATATACTCAGGTCTAATGTTTCTGTGTATTATATCCAATTGCTCCTCTTTAGAGATTGGTTTATGTAAACGGGAAAACATGCCCAAAATAGTTGATAAGAAAACAACAATAGTCTCTGATTTAGCTTGTGTTCGCTGACGGATCTCTTGTAACAATAAGTGATCAAGATCTGGAATGTCGAAGTCATCACTTATTAATCTTATGATATCAGAGTAAGATTTAAAGTTATTTTTATTAGCTCTATACCAATACAAGGCAGGTCCCTCCAGGATATCGGGAAAACCATCAAAAATTACATCCTCAGGTATTTTCCTGGCTACCCTAAGTTCTTCTAATCTAGTGACGAAGACACGCACACAAGAGTCACCAGCAAACTTCAAATTAAGAGAGTTAAGGTTGTAAGTCTTAGGAATCTGCATCGGTAGGTGAAGGTTTCCTTTGGGTTCACACACCAACGAACAATCCTCTGTAGATTCCTCAAAATTATCATCTTGATCACCCTCAAGGCGCATCAAGATAGAGACTAAAGTGGATTTGAGCCTAACTATGCCCTCATTGGGATCTGGAATTCTCGAGAGACGACATAAAAGATAGTTACTACGAGACACTAACCGTTTTATTAGTCGAACATTATCCTGCAAATCCTCTGGAATATCACCTTCAATGTTTGTGACCTTGGGAGTACATACAGAGAGTTCCTTAGTTTGGTCACAAGCGCCAAATTGGTCAATACCCTTCAGACTGCCTCGACGAGTAAGTTTGGTTGTGTGTCTCAGAAGTTTTCTGAGATCGTCTGTTGTAGTGGTTGGCTCAGCAGGTAATCGACGAATGCTTAATTCATGCAACAGTTCGTCCTTTAATAAATGTTCAATTTTACAACCTGCAGTTAGAAAATCCATATTAATAAATTTCTTAAATTTAAGTTTATACAAAAATACTATTATAAGTGATACTACAATGTGGTTTGCAGTAAGCTCAGTTAATGCTTGAGTTTTATATAAAAGTTAAATACCACAATGCAGTTTTAAAGTCAGCTAGTTTAATAATAAACACTGAATAGTTATAAAGAAATACAAGTCAGCTAGCTAATAATAAACACTGAATAGTTATAAGAAATACAAGTCAGCTAGCTTACTAATAATCACTGAGTAGCTAGCTATACAGAGACATTGAATAATAGGCTTATTTGGTACTTATGAATTCACAATTGAGAAATACTGAGAGACATATACAAAATTATCTCAAAGTAAAAATACCTTAATTAAGAAAAGTACATTTGAAAATATAAGATTACATCCATCTGAAGTCTTCCAGGCTCAACGTTGGGCGTACACTGTAGTAGTCGCAATCTGTAGCTGTCTGTACTAATTTAATGTGCCCATTACAATTGACTAGCTAAAGAGTATTAGTGGCAGAGCAAGATATCAGCGACAATTGTACTCAAGGCGTGGACAGACGATTTGGTTCGATGTAGCCTGGTGAGCAGTGTGAACAACTTATTACAAGGGCGCCATCACACTAACTCAATCAGAGTTTCAGATGGATGCAAAATAAAACAATAAAGAATTTACCAAAATGAGCATGCATGTATTCCTTTTATTTAAAATATTGATTAAGTTTTAATTCTTAAGCTGTAGACAAATCATGTAAATATATACTATTATTAAAATCTTTGTCACTGGTATATATCAACAACAAGAATAATATTAGCAATTACAAAGTAGCATAAAAATGTAACATACTAAGTAATTCACAACGCAATCTATAACATCTAAAATTAGTTAGTCGATAAATTCTTTTCATGAAAATTAGTAACCTATTAAAATCTTTTATATAGTTTAACAAATTTACCAGTTATTAGAAAGAAAATGATTAATGTAATACTAATTCTCAAATACAAAATGTTACTTAAATCTATTACGTAGTTAACTTGCTGTAGCCAACCGTTCCACCCGAAATTTAAAAATACAGGTACTAAATTGTTAAATGGAGGTATGCACTCACGTTCCAGCCGGGCATCTGGTTACCTCGAGGTGGATTGACGTGATGAAAGCGGATGGAATCTCTCACGATGCACTCCCAATATGACACCCTCCACGTTTTTTCTTGAACAGATACGGCTTGACCACTTCAAGTTCGAAGATGCGTGCACATAGAAGATGTGCCACGTATGTACAGTATGCTACTCAACTAGCCAATGTTTGACCACTAGTGGGAACCATGAGCAACAAATAGATCATATGTTGAAAATATAATCGGATAATAACCAAAGATTGGAAGAACCCTGGAAAAGATGAAAATAAAAATTGAAATTGGCATCGGCCATTATGGAGAACTACCACGAGCTAATCCAATATACAAGACAATTACACTTACCGTTTATTAGCGGGTTTAAGAATGATACTTTTATACAAGTAGAAAAATGCACCCCATTTGGGTAAAAAGAAAATAAACTTAATTAATTAATCTTCAATTATAAAAATTTGAAGCGTGCTGATCTCCACTTCTCAAAGTCTAGGGTCACAATGCGTCCTGCCGCCATCGTGACCAACAAGAGAAAGAAAGCATTGACAAACGATTCCATACAATAGAATTCAGCCATAGACTAAATGAAACATAGACATCCGGACCTAATTGCCCTTCAGAAGATGTAATCATAAAAAAATGAGAAATAACAAATAAATATATTTTTACGAAATAAACCTATTTTATATTTAAGATACTTTAATTATAATTTAGAAATTTTAATATTTTAAATGTTCATACCAAATATATTCCATGACCTTCACAGATACAAGTTCAAGGTGAATTATCTATTCACAGACTCAACTCAACATTAAAAAAGAATTTAAATTCTTTCAAGAATTACAGCTGCATTCCTTTAGGAATGCAAAGCATACTAACATCTGTTTGCCACTGTTAATAAACAGTTAATTAAGTAAGACAGATTTATATATTGCACTGTCTCAATCATCCAGTACAGAAAGAAGTGTCTGAATGTAGGTGCATCCCTTCTGCTAACCGCGTCGGTAATATGTGAGGGCAAATGTCAATGTCAGTCCACCTTTCATGTACAACAATAACAAATAATTTGTCAAATGCAGTTTAGTATTTCAGTTGAAATCAATAAGAAAACAATGTACTAATGTTATTGAATTATGGATTAAGCATTTATACGCCAATCATGAACTGTGTGTAAAAAAAAACAACGTTACACATTTATCTATCATGTTTAAACAGAAAATGTGATAAACGCTTCTGAGTTTATAATAATCGATTGTAATTTTAGACTGAATTATAAAAATATTGCAAACTTTTTTGTAATTAAAAGTATTAGTAAATAAAAAGAGCTTAAAAATGCATGACTAATAATAATAACATAAATCGTCACAAGAAGGGGTATTGCCAATTTACGTTCCAATAACAACTAAACGATTAAGCCAAAAATCCTGAACCCAAGTGGACTATTTTGTGAAACTTCGTCGATAGTTAGAAAGACTCATTCATCATGAGGTACGCAAAAAATATTCGAGTAAAAAAGAAAGATTGCCCAACAATAGCCATTGAATAGGGGTATTATAATGAGAAATTATTATGCCTACTGGCTTTAAGAACTTCGGGCGACATACGGGTGTTATTTATGACCACACACGCAGCGTTTGGAAGCATTCACTTCTTTGTTGAGGTAATGGATCACAAACGTGTTATGAGTTCCATAAGGTAAAGCATGATAAAGAATGGAAAATGAAAATAAATTTATTGTTTTGATGCATTGTTCCTGGCTGTCGAAGACAAAAGCAGTACTACTAACTATAGCGCCAGATTCATTATCGTTTTTATTCGTTTAATACACACTAATGTGATTTTACGTACAATGAAAAGGCAGCAAGTGCTTCAGTTTCACTGAGTCATAAGAGATAATAATAATCAAGTTATTATTATTGTTTACAAATCGAGAAGCCTAATAGTAAAAATGGAGGGCTTAAAAATATAATTGCTATTGACATGTAAGTTACTGACTATTGTGTTAGCATAAATGTTCCTTTTCTCTGTGTGATGGAATCAGAAATAATAAAATCCGCGGAAGGAACAGGTTAGACGTAATCCAAAGTGTTGCGAACTGTAAGAAGCAGTGTGCAGGGCACATTGTTCACAGGATTGAGGTAGATATTGATATAGAATGTAAGTGGTAAGCACATGCCAAGAATTGCGTTGGTAAGAAACAAGGTGAATCGATGATAGTATGAATATCGTAAGAGAGCGCTGGATGCTAGAAAGTTTTGAAAAAATTCATAGGTGTACATAGAGTCCCCACCATACTCGGCCAACGTGGATGAAGGTCTAATAACTCCAACTTAGTTATGGTAGGCTCGAGCAACAAATAGAAGAAACGAGTATGATCTAGAACAATTATGCAACTATGTAATAAAGAAAGTTAATAAATTAACCAAAGATTGTAAACTTTCTGTACCGTGTTTACTAGCGGAGATAATTTTTTGGTAGTAATAAGTTCATCCAATGCACATTGTAAGAAAGATTAAATAAATTGATAATTAAAATTAGCGGTCAACTAACAGAATTGATTGCGTATTGTTTATACATCAGCCAACTCATTAATGCAGAATACGAGAATTTTGGGACTTTTATGTCAGGGTTTTTACTTCGGGCGACACTGCCTTTACGAAAACGGCTTTATCCAACGGCAAAAGTGTAAATTGCAATTTAAAATTCTAACTCCAATATTCTGTTTCGATGTGAATTGTGGCACAGTGTCGAATCGCTCGAATTGTTTGTTAAGTAAATTTTCGTTTGGAATTTCGACGTTCCTATTAAGTCTATTATTGCCAAGAACATTATCTAAAAAGGACGGAATATTCTAATTTTGTTAATGAAGCTTTGTATTTTGCGTTCAGGGATAATTTAGGTAGCTTATTATGATAGATTAGTAGACGGACGTGAAATTACTCAAATTGTTATGTATTGTTAATCTATTAATGGCGAAATATTACTTAAAGTTAGACCGTGGTCTTACCCTCTTTAGACGTTTGGTAATAAGATAAAAGGAATTCTACCAAACTCTATTAATATGATGTAATATAACTACCAAAGCCCAGAAATTGCAAAAAGACCGAACCTGCCAGAGACCTCTAGAGCAGCCTGGAAATTGCATTAGACTCAGTGCATTGGACTAAAAAAGTGAGGAAATCCTATTATCCGTTCCTAATCTAGTCAATAAGAACTAGTTTACATTATTTATGATTTCTCTACGCCAGAAAGTAAAATCAATTATGTAATGTTTTTCAGTACTGCAAAAAAGTTGCTGTTGGCGAACATCTATAACATTTTTAATATTACAGCAAAATTATTGGGTAGTATTTTTTTATATTACTTACACGTACATAAAATCTCTCTTATTCTCTCCAAACACCAATAGTTCACGAATTTTTATCAAGTCCCAGTGTTATAGGGGCATACGAGTATTGCCTGCCCGAGCACTTCGTAAAGATATATTTGCGGTAAATTCCTTTATCCGGGCCTCACATTTGACAAAGAAAAGAAGCGGTAACATATACATATTAAAAAAAGGTTGGGATCGCGTATCAAACAGAAATATTTTTATATTCATATGAAATTATTTGCGTATTTGTTACTTCAACTCGTAAATGCATAAAAAACAACGACGGATATCGTCCAACAAGACTGCAAATCAATATCACTTATAAATTTTAAAAGATACAAAGTAAATATTAATTATTTGAATTTTCCAAGTGCATCGCAAATTTGTTTAGAAGTTTCCTCAATCCTATAAAATTAATTATTCTCAAAATCATATAAATATACAGATTATCATAGTTCCCATATTACAATGTAATCTAACAATGTAATATATAAATATGTATTACTATGTATACTTAGTGTTCGACAATTCTGACGGGACTGAGTGATGGGAACCAAGTAAACTTCACCTGCTCGCGGTGCATCCTGTCAATCAACTCGTAAGGTCTCTCCTCACTAACCCGGACTAAAATACTCTCCCTATTACGATCTTTGAAGGAGGCATATGGGCAACTCTCGCCTGAAATAACAACGAATTATAAGTGAGAAAACTATTTAGGTAATGTAAAACCTTATATATAGGAATACCTATGCGTTTTATAGGAAGGCACTAGAAGAAGTACAAAACAAGACACGTAGCGAAATGCTCACGTGACATAAAAATGTTGCTATTACAAACACTAGGTAAGAAAGACTAAAGTACAAAGTCGTGCAAGCCTTGAAGGTCCCTATGTCAGCAGAATAGTTAATGCTTCAGAGCGACTCAGAAAAGCTATTTCACCATTTATTTGACTAAGGTCAACCGAAGTATTGTATTTACAACAAAAGGTAACTGAAGATTACAATTAAACAGTGGGATCCTTAAATTTCAATAAGAAAAAAAAGACTTACAAATGAATAGTAGAGAACGTGCACAGATTTTTTTATGTTTATTGTACCAAAACACTTTTTATAAGAAAAATAACTGATTACAATATTGTTTAAATATAACTAAAAATTACAAACACAATTATACACAATTGTGACTTATCTATAAGATGAAGAGATCCAATATGTATTGGAACAAATTTTCATTAGCTAATAGCATCACGCTTTGCTACATAGGTAATGTTCTTGTTGGGGCTAAAGATTTGTTGCGAATCTCAAAGTATCTATAAGTGCCAAGATCTTCAGTTTCTTGCCTGTTCTTCTAGAAAAAGGCTCGCTCTATTTCCGAACACGTATAGAGAAATCGTAATTTTTTGTTCTTACGAACGTGGTCTTAAGTAATTTTAAATAATATGTTGTGCATTGCAACAAGTACATTGTTTTATTTTTATATTTGTTTTCACGTGAATAACTGCCAGTAAAGGAGATTGTCAAATAAATATAACATTGTGATTTGATTTACATTTCTACTATAGGTGATTATTAGCACTTACAATATAGTGGATAATTTAATTGTTTGTTTATTTGTAGCAGTAAAAACACATAACTTATACGGCTGATCACACAGATATTCTTGAGGTTTCTTCTTCTCTCACAAGCAATCGAGAAAATGGTATAAGTTATTACTTTACATATTACAAAATATATATTTTGTGCGATACAAAGAAATCTTTTGTCTGGTAATTGCCGTACAGAATTCATATACAATATAGCAAATTAAGTTTTCTGAGATTCAATTTCAGCATGTACTCAGTAGCGTTCACGGGAATATCAATATTAATAGGTGTGTTCTAACTTATTTCCAATTTATTAAATGAAACATGTGCGTGATGATTGATTGAAATGATTAAAGGATTTTTTGACAAGGTTATTGATAATGAATAATGGATTTAGTTTCACCAATTTCACTATGTACACAGATTAAAATGATAAAATTATTTAAATGATGGAATGTTATTATTTTCGGACATTCAGAGTGTAGGTAAGGTAGCATTACTTAATAAAAAGAAATAGCCTTTAACGAGAGACAAAAATTGCCCAAAATTGTCAAATTGTCATCCTGCATTTCAGTAATCTAAATCAAATACAAATCAACAATTTATTCTTCAAATAGGATTGTTAGAATCACCTTTACACGTCATAAATGTAACGCCATTGGTTCATAAATCTACGACGGGAGACTGTACTGGAAAGAACCAGCAAGAAAACCAGCAAGGGCTATTTTTTTCTCCCTCTATTTTTACAAATTCGTCAATTAGAAGCTGACCTCAGATAAATAGCCTGAACCCCACTTCCTTTACAAGTTTAAACATTATATTTATAAAAGTATAGTTTGTTTTATTTATCATTGAGTTTTTAAAGTTGAACTCTTAAAGGTATTGACTAGACAACTGGAAGACTTCTTGTAAAGACCAAACGTTCTGGTCTAATCTCTGCAGAAAATTTCCGTCTCGGCAGTAAACTCACTAAGAATCACGCGATATTTTAGGTAAACATTTGCGTACCATCAAATTGCAGAGTGGAGCACTTGAACTACCTTTATTTAAGAATGTTGGTTTACTATTATATTAGGAGAGTTGGTAAGATAATAGCTTCAGATTAATAGTCTGAACCCAACTTCCTTTACGAGTTTAAACAAATTCACATTGTATCTATAAAGGCTATAGTTATATACTATAACAAAATATTTGGCAATGTAATTACTGAGTTATTAAAATTAAACCCAAGCAACGTTATCATTTCAGTAATCCTTAACAGCATAATAATAATTTTTTCATAAGAGTATTTGTGATAAATGATTTAAATTTACGAGGAGGCAAATCGGTAATACTTTGTGGAACTTGAACAAAAAAACTAGAGCGTATTTAGTCTTTTTTTGTGTCTTTCATGTTTTTCTTTTTTCTTATGTTATTATTTATGAATTTGACAATTGTTATGATAATTATTATGATTCTTATGAATGTGAATTAGAACATAAATAAGAATAGAAACAAAATATATGGACCTACTATCAATATACCAAGGATCTTCATGGCAATAGTATTATCGCATAGTTTATTATACCACATGTTGCTACTTAAAGCACTTCTGATAGTATCAGATGGGTAAACTGTAAACATTTGCTATAATATGCTATTTTTGTTTTATCAGTTTTATCTTGTCCCGGGCAGATAGATGCAGTTTTAGTACGAGTCTTCAATCAAGCAGGCACGCGAACAGCGGTGCCTAGCTATGTGGTATTATTGTTACCTAACAAGTGATGTTATTGTGAAATAAACAAAATAAGTTGTCAAGTTTAATATGTGTTGCATGTAGTGAAAACGTAGTAAGTTTACAAGGACCCTTACCCTTGAATTCAATCGTCAATCTCTCTATACTAACCCCGCATTTGAGTACAAATAAATTTCATTCAATCTTCAAAAACCTTGACACTAAAATAGTGTTTTGCATAAAAACAGATAAGAGAAAATAAAACAAACAGAGGGTGTTAAGTATGCTCGCAGTAATAATATATTAAGCTCTAGGCGTGCCGTACTGACACGGCCTGATTTCAATACTATCAAACACAGAGGATCATCCATCTTCCATCGTATCGCTGAAGGATTATTATTCGCTGTCAACGAAGGAGTTTGCTATTAATTTCTGAGGAAGGCAATTCATAGTAAGGCGTTTCGCACACGTTCATAGCCACCATTTTGTGTTATTTTTTTGTTAGTATATTATTTATCGGAATATAAATTGTATTATGCACTGTTGAAGTTTGTATGAGTTTTTTAATTAGTAGAAACTATATTGCTTTGAATATTAATTTTATTAACTTACATTTTATAGAATAAATAAACTCTATCTCATGGATTTATGGCATATTCAGTAATTGCACATCATCAATCTATAATTTATTTTTTGTTAACTATATAATCATCGTGTTTTACTTTAAAAACTACGACTACATATTTGATACTGTGACATTGTCAAGATCTAGCTATTTACTACAAAAAAAAATATCTGTAGTGAATACAGCTTTAGATAAAAATTTTCCGAAATTATGTATAATACATACGTATATCGAAAGTCAATTAAAATAACACATACAAACAAATAGATTATGTACATACTACTTTACATCGAACCATTCAAATCTGTACATTTTTCAAGATTTAATTGTGACGTTTTGTAATAGCTTGTGGTGTGAGGGGACTAATTCCATACAGTCACCGGTCACTTAATCACTTTGATTATAATATTTTTCCTTATGAGCGTTTTTATTTTGTTATTAATTTTAATAAATTTTGTAAACGTATTGTAAACGCTATTTATTTACCAAAAAAAAGAGATATAAGTTTTATAAAGCCAGTGCACTGGTAAAAGATTTTTTTTTCTCGTGTTCAAAATATTTAGAACTTGTCGTTTTTACTCGCATAATATGTATAACAGTGTTTGTATACATAAACTAGTTTGTATTAAACCAGCTAACACTAATTAGCCCACAAAAATAAAACATATTTTTATAAATTCTAAACTGCTTCCTAATGTAGATGACGCGGGTGCTCTCTTCTGTAACAAAAATAAATAAAATAAAGCGCTAATTTATGATAAACATGTCTGTTTTTATTCAATAGAATTTGAAACCAATCGAAAAACTTCTAAGACTCAAAACTGATACGATAACATTTGTTTTTGTTGGCAAGTAAATATTTGGCCTAAATTAAAAATTTCATTATCTACATATACATCTTTCAAGGTAGATTAGATATATTTTGTTTAGTAAATTAACTAGTTTGGCAGTTCGACAAGAAACTCGAACTAGGGTATAATAAAATTCTTATTAGTGATGTACAATAAGGTAAAAAGTTTATCGATAGATTATATTGCATTATTTTAACAAACGTCGAAGTTCTTCGTCAACGTCATACATAATCTTATGTATTATTATTTTATAAATTATTAAATATATTATTATCATAAATAATAAAATCAATTAAATAATTTATGGAGTGTTGAAGGTGCTGTATTTTACACGAATAGAGTTCGCTCCTATAGCGATGAAGGCCACTTACATAAACCTGTGAAGCAGTTGAAAAGTGTAAGTGACGTCGACTATTTCGTACTAAGCTAGTATGATTGGCTAAGCCCTAACATAGACCACATGACCTACAGTAAATTACCAAACCCACATATCATTAATAATTTCAAGTTGCATGTAATAGTATAGTAAACGTATTTTTTATATTTATTACACTTACACCCTTTCTACTAGTTCAAATATTTTTACTGTGGGAGAGCCATGCTTCGGCACCAATTGGGCCGGCTCGACCGGAGTGATACCACGGCCTCACAGAAAACCGGCGTAAAATAGCGCTTGCGCTGTGTTTCGCCGAGTGAGTGAGGATACCGGAGGCCTAACCCCCCCTTCCCCCCTTATTCCCTTTTAAAAGACCGGCAACGCATCTGTGACTCCTCCGGCGTTGCGGGTGTCCATGGGCAACGGTTATTGCTTACCACCAGGTGATCCGTTTGCTCGTTAGCTGCCCTATCCTATAAAAAAAAAAACGTTATGAGTTTCTCTGCGTGATCGAATCAGAAATGATGAAATCCGCAGAAGAACCAGGGTCACCGACATAGCCCGAAGAATTGCGAACCTTAAGTGGCAATGGGCGGGGCACATTGCTCGCAGGACTGATGGCCGTTGGGGCGGAAAGGTCCTGGAGTGGCAGGCATATGCTGGACACCGCAACGTTGGTAGGCCTCCCACAAGGTGGACCGACGATTTGATGAAGATCGCGGGAAGGCGCTGGATGGTTGTAGCGCAGGACCGATCTGCGTGGAGATCCTTGGGGGAGGCCTATGTCCAACAGTGGGCGTCTATTGGCTGAAATGACTATAAGTTTCATATTATCGGATCTAAAGTAACATATACACGTACGTATATTAATAATACAAAGAGCTATGAGTCAGAATCAGAATGCTCGTATTCGTCATAAATATACCTGTCCTCTACGAGATGAATGAGATGGCGATACCTTGAAACTTTGTGGTTAAGATTAAAATTTCTAAGAATAGTAAGCTATCATGCTTAATAGGTTGATTAAGGACGATATAACTGAGAATTTCGGAATAAAAATAAAAGTAACTTCTGCTGGATTCGGTGATTAAAGTAATCTTGTGATTAATAGTCAGACTTTTGGTTATAACGGAGTATCAACAAATACTATCGATAATGACAATACCCATAGCCTCACACTATTCGAACCTCTTTTCCCAAAAAATGCCCTCCATACAGTTAGTGTGAAAAGTTTCGGTGATATTCGCGTCACGGTACGTTGCGTCGGCGTCACAAACGGAACATTTATGGTTGCGTCGCTTCCCCAAAAGTATATGTGTAGGGTAGGTGGACATGTTTGGAGTCCGCCATATTTATTGTTGTATCGATTCACTTTGGTTACCAGAAACTTTTGTAATTTTATCGAGTCATTTGTTTTTACGACACTAAATTAGAAGCATGGATTCCGTACTCCGTTTCAAACAACGGATCACTTCTTGTCCGTCTGTCGGTCCGTCTGTTTAAATAAACTTCTAATTTGATAGATTTAAAAGAGAGAGCCTTTTATGCTCCGCTGTGCCGCATATTTTGACACTCACAAAGGACTGAAAACCTATAAGGCACTTTCCATTGAATCGTGAAATTTGCTAAAAAGCAATGTCATATGATATAATGAAAGGAAAAAAATCCAACAACCATAAGCTTTCGCGATTAAAATTAAAATTATGATTAAAACTAAAAAGTTAATACAAGATACATACCACTAGAAAAATTTAAGAAATTAAGAATAATTTTAAAAATTGTGAATTTTTGATATTTAGTAACCAATTTATTTAACGAATTATAATTCTAAGATTAAAATGAATAACGTACAATAATTAAAATTGTTACTACGTAATACAAAAACCATTGAGTTATAATAGGACATAAATATATTTAAATATTCACGTTAAATAAATCAGAACTTGTGTATTGAATAAATTATCTCCACCTACGGTTTTATCCACTACTAGGGCAACATTTCTACATTATAACTAGCCGTCGATTACAGATTCGCTTGCATTGCAATCTCTTTAGCCTCCAGTTTGACCTTAGTATTTCCATTTGACCCCTTTAAACAGTTTCGTACTTTTAATATCAAAATTACGAACTTGAATGTTTAAGCTGAATCGAATTACCGACTTGAATTTTCAAGTTAAATTGTCTGAATCTTTTTATAGAGAATCTCTTTATTACAATAACTATTAGAAACACCCAATTTCAGCTCGACCTGCTTAGTAATTTTAGTTGTAGATTGATAGATCAGATAACAACTTTTGTAATGATTGCTTAGCTGCTAAGTGATAGGGGTGACAATGATGATTTATATTTTAAGTAAAATTGTCTCAATTTATCACCCATTAAAGAGCTATCGTATTCATAATATCAAATATACACATTTTAAGTGAAATTTGGTACCTTAAAACATAAAAATTTGGGGCTTTGGATTTCCCTACAGTGTTCCAGCAATTATTTCAAAATCCTTTATTATATTTCGTGCTGTTAGAACCCCTAGCGAAAACTTGAACAATGTCTAACAAGTGACCGCTACAAATTCGGGGCAATCCTTCAACGTCCTTAAGCCCGCAGCCCTCATCTGGCTAAAAGATTTCATTCCATAAAACTGTAAGACAAACTCGATTTCCGTATTAATTGTCCTAATAGAATTTCTTTGGGTATCGGTGACAATAATTAATTGCCTTCTGTCTGCCCCCCTCCATCCTTGTTTCTAAGTCGGTGGAAAGGAATCAATCTTGGAAGATGCGCCAAACTAATTTCGAATAAGTTCTGGATATCCTTTCTCTTCACTACATTTAAAGAGAGCTTTCGGTGGTAGCCATGCAATAGGGAGTTTTAAGAGATTTAATGTCTTTTGCTTTCAGCTGTTTCATGTCGTATTTCAATATTCGAAATACAAAACTATTTCTTATGAGCAGTCTTATGAATAAAAATTCTATCTAAGAAAATATGAGTATATGCTAATATTTCTTATTTATGCAATAAGTACATTTAATTATGTCTTTTGTATTCCGAGCACATACTTGGAATATTTTTCCAAGAATGGTTTTATTACGAAACTAAGCCAGTGTTTCTAGAGTGACACGTCATAGTTTAATAGCATCGGAATTAATGAAGCGGAGAAATATAAGTATACATAGGGTTTGAAATATTCTAACGTAAACCAATGCCTCGTATTGTGTTTATTATTAAGGAATAATTTTTCCTAACCAACTGTGATAGGAAAATCAAAGATAAGGCACATTCTTGGGTAACACAGACAAACCGACAGTGCGAATGAGGTCATGGTATATGTTAGTCAATTACGATCACTATTAGTTACCCATAACATGTGACATCGTTAATCTCAGACAAAAAGAAATGACCATTCCCATAGCGTGTAAATCAGGGCAAACACTTGTCAGTTTTCAAGATATCCTTCCTACTGATGTCTTACTCTAACATGCTGATCCGTGTGTGTTAAAGGGAGATGAAAGCAAAGATTTGGTTGGCGAAATCGCGGCTTCAGTACTTTGTAATACGATATCCGTGCGGACAAGCTGGTGTGTTTTAGAGTGATGTAGAGGTATTCGGGATGTTATCGATACTTATTAGATCCTCTCATTGGTGTCGATTAAGTTATAGTTCAGCAGTTGCATTGTTAATAAATAATTAAGAAAGTTTTTATGAAATAGTCTTTTTATAAAAGCTTCCTTATTTATTTTCACAATTACATTCAACGCATTGTATACAAGCATTGTTAATAGTTCTGTTGTCAGTGGAAATTTCATAAATAATTATAAACTAATCATAGCTTATATACGTCCACATCGAAAGGCCAATTGAGTCATCCCATATATATTATAACAATTTAATATTAGTCTACTACCTAGGTCTAGTGTGGATTGGTCGACTACACGCACAATTTTGAATTTATTTTTGCACTGTAGATGCACATATGAAATTCTTGAAATGAAAAACATATATACATGGTAGGATCGATCACAAACCTTCTGATTCGGAGATCACTACCGTAACCACAGCATCACTGACGCTCTTAAGGAAAATGGTAAATATAAAATAGTTGTTATTAAATGAGTTTGTGCAACGATGGATTTGGAATAAAGGTATTTTCAAATTTTTGGTATTTATCTACCGTATATTTGAATGTTAGTTATATCATTGGAACGCTTTCCAGTGCTTATAGAATGAATGTGTATCTACACCCAATATATATCCGCCGAAACATTAAATTTCTTAATCTTTTAATTTCAAAAATAGAGTAAGTATGTATTTTTGTATTATATGAGTTATTCAAAGTTATTTAAATACAAAACACATATTTGGAATTATCCAATATAATAGAACAAACACAATACTTAGTGTTAAATATTTTGATATTTTTTTAATAAACCTTTTTTATTATTTATTTCGAAAGTTGTGTTTTAATAAAGTAATGCATAATAATATGCATATGTAAAGAATAACTTACATTAAGGTTGTTGGTTTTATCAATAGAAAATTATTAACTCAAATTTAGATAGTTATTATCGATATAAAAGACGCACGTCATTATACCACAAGTAATTGTGGATGCCGTTATTACAGGGGTTAATTTGAACCGCACTCTACTGATCGTCTGGATTGACATTACATTTGACACGTGTGCCATGACAAAACATTTGCGGGGTCGTAAGTGGGTTGGACGTTAATTAACCGTCCACTTTTCATGCACTAACTCACTTCTGGAGACGAAAGGGTGTATTTTTTTTATTAAATTTGAAGTAAATTTGGAAAATTGAAACTCAAATTTTATATCCTTAGAATATAAGGCAAATGCAACATGAGGGAAAAAAGTTATACATATTTTTTCTGGTTAAGGTGGTACAGAAACAGGTACGATACAGTTTAACATCTCGACATATTTTTAGTTCTCGTGAAATTCCGAGGTTTAATTCTCGAGTCATACCATAAAAAAACCTTTTTTTAAGTCACCTTTTTAAAAAAAAACTTTCTTTTTACTATGCTGTGGGTGCGTGCAGTCACCAACAAAATTTCACTAAAAAAACCAAATACTATGTTTGAATCAGTTTCTGATAAAGTCACACTATTTTATTCAAAGATAATTAAACTACGACCTCTAATGTGTTTTGATAAATAACATAATTATACGATTTTTGAAAGTAATGGTTTCTTCTTTACGTGTCTTCCGCGATTGACCCCACTATGCACTTTAACCGTTCCATACAGTGCAAAATATTATTCGAAACTTAAAGTATTCTTGTGTAAAAAAAAACACATTACAAAACATAAGCTTTGGGGCAATCCGGAGTCATGCTACATACATTGTAGTATATCAAAAAGTAATAATCGCAAGTAAAGTAAGTTATACATTTCTCTGTTTATAATTTACGATTAATACATACATAATAAAAAAAATCAACTAAATCCAATTATTTGGAATTTGCATTGAGTATCGATCATTTTATTTAGAATCGAAATCGGGTCGGACGTCTTTGCGGGTTGAATAAGTCTCAAGAAGAAATATGCTCATACGACTCATTTAATTTTAAATCACTATCGATCTTTTTTATTAATTTCAAAATCTTTTATAAAGACTATTCTTTACTTTTAAATTTTACTTTGTACTAGCTTGTTGCCCGATATTTCGTCATGAAATTCGGTCATATCGCAGTTTTGCTATATAAAGATAACAATAAACATTTCAATGAACAAGTATTTTATGTTCATTTCGAGTTTTAAATTTTATCAAAACTGGTTCAGTATTTAAGATGTCAAATAATAAACTTCGTTATAATGGATAAATTTGAGTTTGTCAATTTCGTTTTTCAACCAAAAATATATAACAAATTTATACTGCATAAAGTATTTTTGTCGTAGAACTTTGCAAAACATCTGAACGTCTATCGAAAGTAAAATTCATTTAACGGTTACAAACTTATTAATCACAGTAAAAGTGTTTATTGACAATGGGGCTTTGTTCAATGGATGATAAAAGAAAAAATGTAAGCATCCAATATTTGTACGAGAAAAATATATTGCTTTATATCTTGAATGTAAACAACATCAAGGACAAACTACCGAATAAACATTAAACTAAACCTTAGCCTACCTTTGTGTTATTTTTTCTTAACTAGTTCTTATATTTCAAAGGGTGTACGGTTACAGTAAAGGGTCGAAATATGATGTCGGGGTTCTACGGTTAGAGAAATTAAAAACTACTTACCTAATGGAATATGTCGTCTATTCGTTTGTTTATTTATTCTTACAACAAGGCCGATCGAACGGAAAGTAATCAAAAAATGTTGTTATCCTAAAAAAATATTAATTTATTTTAAGTATGTTTTGATTATAGCTATAACACAGTTTTGTATATTACCAATATATTATATTAATCAATCCATGTTAGCTTAAGTAATATTTGGTTAGATATTATTTAATGTTTTTCTCCCTCTGTAAGATGGTTATTTGTTTTCTTGCTGGAAGACCTTCAACTTATACATCTCATTTGATAGTAAGTATCCTTACTTACTATCTTACTTAAAGTCGAAGATGGAAGCCAGCTTTGAGTCCTCCTGTGGTGCAGTTTTATTGTAACTCCATTGATTGCAATATGTAGTTAACATATTAATCATATTTATCTTCTAATATATATAAATCTCATGTCACAATGTTTGTGCTCAATGAACTCCTAAACTACTTAACCGATTATAATAAAATCTAATATATATAAATCTCATGTCACAATGTTTGTGCTCAATGAACTCCTAAACTACTTAACCGATTATAATAAAATTCGCACACCATGTGCAGTTCGATCCAACTTGAGAGATAGGATAATTTAAATCTCAAATTATTATTATTATTATTACATTATTGCTGAGTGTCATCATCATCAATCATCATCAATTTTAAAAATTCTTTCACCAATAGAAAGCCACATTATTGCGGAGTGTCATCATCATCATCATCATCATCATCATCATCATCATCATCATCATCATCATCATCAGCGGACGGCGCGCGATGGCTTCGGGTTTAATTCAGTTCGCTTTCGTGCTCGCTTCGGGGATTATTAATATTATGCCCAACGAAGTGGGCGCGGGTCAGCTAGTTGATTTATAAATATTAACTTAACTTAGAAAATGATTACGTGTGGGCGTTGCGGCAGTAGAATCGCGAAAGCGGACCCCGCTACGCGCTTCGATATGGGCTTAGAAGACACCGGGGGGTTTTAGTGGGTAGGCCAGTCCATTTGACCAGAGAGCCCCACACACGGCCGCGCCTAGCCAGCGCGCAGTATTTATTATCCGTGTTAAGTGATGAGTCATAAATAAACTATCATTATTTAGGTGAGTAACTTTTACAGGCTGTACAGTTGATAGTACTTCAGTTAACATCATCATTTTAGCAACCAACTTTGAAAATTGGTGGTAGCTAGCCACGCGAACATTTGCTCCCACGCGAAATACAACATGGCAACTTTGTTTCAACTACTAGAACACGAGAACGTTAACACCAATAGTACCATTAGATAGGTACCACCTATTGAAGGTATAATTATCATTAATTCATTCTGCTACCGGCGGTGGTTGTCATATTAATTATGATAACAACTTCCGAATAGTACCTAACTGTACAAATTCAATATGGGCGGACGGGGATTTGACGAGTTCTTCCAACCTTTACTAAAGTAGTAGTTAAGTAGGTAAGTTAGGATGGCTCTATCAGTATTGTAGAAGGATAAAAATAATCATCACAGTTCATATCTCCTACTGAGGGGCATGAGCCTAGGGTTGTAACTAGGGTTCCCAATAAACCCCCCCCCAACCCCTGGATTGCCTGGGAGACTCCGGTTATAATGGTTAACCTCCTAACATCCTGGAGAGCAATGTATTCTCCGGTTTTTCTAAAAATCAAATGTATTAAAACAGCAACACTGCCCACCGCTCGGGCTTAACTAAACTTGTTCGTCTTAAATATTAACTTTAACGACAAATTGTATGAGGTTACACTTTTGCGTGAGATCCAAACACATCATGTTGAAGAAAATCGAGTGGATTTTCGCTGGGTTGACTTCTTTACGAAATCGAAAAACAGAAATCCCTGTACTGAGTTGAAAAAAATGGTCACGTTTGTTGCTTCCATTACTGTGTCAAATGTTTCATGCGACCGCCTATTCAGCAAGATGATGTAAGTATGGCGCAAGGAAAAACCCGAATGAGTATCTCTTTAGTAAAACCGACAAATATTTGATGCTGATCCAAAACAAAATCAATATACATTTTAAAATTAATTAATGATTGAACCAGACCCCCCCCCACCCCTCCGTACAATAAATATCTCAAACATACAATTCTCCCGGCTTGGTCTTTTCAAAAGTTGGCAACCCTAGTTGTAACCGCAACAAACAATAGTTCACTCACAATTACAACGTGTAAATAAAATTTTGTATACTTTGGTAGGTTTCTGTACCTAAATGGTTTATTTATTTATACTGTTTTGTTTCAATGCTTAAAAATTAGTTTTTTTACTTTTGACATGAATGGGTATTAATTTATTTAATTATATTTCATTTCTGTTTTGTATCTTCAATAAATAATTTTTGTATGAAATAACGTTGGCCTAACATGCTCCAAGAGCACGTTAATACAGATATTTCCGTCAATTCTCTCCACTCCAATGTTAAAGACAAAAACAAGCCACATTAATTTGCATATCTACAAAATCTTCCGTTTGATGTAGGCAACAATGATTAAGTTTAAAAATAAAACGGACGAGCCCGTCAGCTCTTGCGATCTGAGATAAGTTTAAGTATTTTAACCAAATAAATAAAACGTTTTTTCATTGTCGTCCAACATTCAGAATCCGAATCCATAATTTGTGTAATCCCCTCTCCTTTTGTCGGAAGGTTTAAAGGTTTTCGCAGAAACAATAAACTTTTGAATGACAAGGGAATCCTGTCAGCGCAACGAAGTATACAATAAATAAAAATGCATTTATTTCACCCAAACAATTTAAATATTGGTAATTTTTTTTTGAAGTACGTTTTCATTTTAGAATTTCTTAAGTCTCAACAACTTAAATTTGCATAACTAGGCCCCAATAATCATTTTAATAAAATTAGTTAATGTAGGTATGAACTTGCACTACGAAATTTGCAGCTGGTCTCTCAAGTCGTGCTTTTTCAGCTACTATACTCTCGTGGTAGGGGAAAAAAATTGGACAATTCAAAAGAGCTTTCTATAAAGTCATATTTCAATAAAGTTAATTTTGATTTTGATTTGATTTGAATTAAGCTCCTTTATATTATATTTTTTATACTTACACTAATTAGCCTCGACCAATGTAAGTTCTGTAAAGCTTGTGTTATGCGATCTAGAGTAACGGACAAACATATAGACATAGGTATATTATATATACTACGGAGGTCGTTAATCTTTCAAAATACCCTTCTCTCAATGACAAGAAGTCTCTTTTTATCTTTTTAATGCGAGTCCAGGCTTAGCATCGATTGGGGAGCACGGTGAGGCAGCTCTTCACGAGCTGTCTCCGTGAGGGCGTGTTCCCCGTCGACTGGAAGTCGCCCAGGCTGGTGCTCCTCAGGAAGGAGGGAAGGACCGGCCGACGTTCCGTCTTCGTTCCGTCCGATTCTGCTTGCTGAACGAGGCGGGGAAACTCTTCGAAAGGGTTATCTCCGCTCGTATCAGCGAGTACCTGTCGCGCGCGGGTCCCGACCTATCGGACTGCCAATTTGGATTCCGGCGGGGACGATCAACACTGGACGCCGTCCAGCGTGTTCGTTCCCTGTCGGAGTCCGCAGTCCGATCAGGGGGTGGCGTTGGCGGTGTCGTTAGACATCGTCAACGCCTTCGGCACCCTCCCCTGGCAGGCCATTAGGGAGGCGCTCGTATACCACGAGCTGCCTCCCTACCTGCGGGCCGTGGTCGGGGACTATCTGCGCGACAGGACGATCGCGTGTGATGGGACGGGACGGGATGGAAACGTCGAGGAGGGTCGAATGCGGCGTTCCGCAGGGGTCGGTGTTGGGACCCTGCTATGGAACCTCGCATACGACGCGGTCCTTCGCACCAGCCTTCCTGACGGCGTGAGTGTCGTCTGCTACGCTGACGACACTCTCGTCGTTACGACTGGGGCCGACTTCGGGCCGGTGCTTACGCTTGCCGAGCTTGGGTGGCATGTGTCGTGCGGGCGATCCGCCGGCTGGGTTTAGAAATAGCGCCTCACAAAACCGAGGCGCTATGGTTCCACGGCCTTCCGAGGCGCCGGGAACCACCCAGCTGCCGGATCCGGGTGGGTGACGCGGTGGTCCGGTGGGGCCGTACATCAGTACCTGGGCCTGGGCTCACCTGGACCGCCGCTGGAGCTTCGAGGAGCATTTCGTGCGGTTGGTCCCCCGAGCCAAAAGGGTGGCGGGCGCATTGAATCGCCTGCTGCCCAATCTCGGTGGACCGAGGGATGGAGTTCGCCGCCTGTACGAGGGCGTCGTGCGATCCGTGGCCATGTATGGGGCTCCCGTGTGGTCGCAAGACTGCGCGAGGTCCCCCCGCTGCAGAGCTCTGCTACGGAGCCTGCAGCGGATAATGGCCATACGGATCGTGCGAGGCTACCGTACAATCTCGTACGAGGCGGCGACGGTTCTGGAACGCTCCCCCCATTCGACATCCTGGCCGACATGTACGCGGCGACGTATGCGTCGCGGCGTGTCGGCGGGAGGGCGATGGGGGAGCGCCCTGGAACCCGCGCACGAAGTGCCTAAGCGGGAGTGGCACCGACGGATTGTGGCGGCCTGGCGTGCGCAGCTCGAATTACGGATCAGCGCGCGCCAGCGGGCCGTCGGTGCCGTACTCCCGCACCTCGAAGCTTGGCTCCACGGGAAGGAGGAGGTCACCTACCGATTGACTCAGATACTCACCGGGCACGGCTGCTTCGGTGAGTATCTGTGTCGAATAGGACGGGAGGGATCGACACATTGTCACCACTGCGCATCCGACCTCGACTCGGCCCAGCATACGCTGGCGGAGTGCCCCGCGTGGGCCTCCGAGCGCCGAGTCTTGGTCGCAGAGATCGGGCGAGATCTGTCTCCGCCAGCATTGATTGCGGCAATGCTGGCGGACGAGGGAGGTTGGAGGGCTGTGGCCTCTTCTGTGAGGCAGTGATGCTCCAGAAGGAGGCCGCCGAGCGGGGTCGGGAGATGGCCGATCCCGCTCGAAGAAGGCGGCGCCGGGCTCGGTAGCACAGCTGCGGCGCCGCTGCGGGTCGCCGGCGGGCGCGAGTAAGTCGCGACTGCTACGGCGACCCGGGATGGACCACGCCTTCCGTGGCCGGGGGCGTCGTCGGTGGAGGAGACGGGGGAGGTAGTAAGCCTCGCCCGAGGAGGGCTCCCCTGTGTCGACGGGGGAGCGGAGGCTGGGGGTTCCCGAAGAAGCTTTCTGTTCCGGGGGCTCCCTACATGCCTGAGGAAGGCCATCCCTGAGGTTTTTAGTGGGTAGGCCTCCCCTTCTGGGAGGAGAGCCACATAACCCCGGCTCGCCCACAGCCGGGGTATGCAATTTAAATGCTTTTCCTCAGGAAAAAAAAAAAAAAAAAAATAAGGCTTAGCATCGATACATCAATATGGGTAGGTTATTTAATTTTGTTTTGTGTCAAAAAGGCTTCCGATCTACCTGATAGTAAATAATCAATGTAGGTGATAGTCGCCTGCTACACCAGTAGTATCACAAAACGCCATCGATCTATAATAAAGTCATGCGGAAAATTCATCAGAATATAATAATTATTATAAAATATTAATTGCATTTTGTAATTTAACGCATGGAATTAAACTCTCTGCGTTCAGTATATATAATTAATCTCTCATGGCTGATTTGCTAAATTTCTCTGAAGTATTTTTGAGAACTCAAAGGTCGGAGAACATCATCACACCTCACAGTTATGCTAATATTGACTTAGGATAGCTGAAAACCTATTCGGAATTATCAAAGAGAAGAGAGGAATAGATCTTGTGTCGCCGGAACAAAGCCAATTTTGCCTTGAACGGTTGAAAGAATCCACTGACACGGTGGAATTAACAATATAATAATATGTATCGTTATTAACAAACTTCATGAATTAGTTACGACAATTTCAGCCTTTCCCCTTCTATTACCTGAGCTTTGAAAGTACAGTCTTCTTGAACAATTTGAAAATAAGCAATTGCATCATACGCTAACATCATACGCTACATTTGTCCCTTTTTTGCTCGATTCCCTAATATATGCGAAGAGAATACAATGAAGGAATACAAATGATCAAGCTAAAAACTAATTAATTCATTATGAGAACTGAAAAATTGTTTGATGTGGCAATGACGTAAGTAATTAGAATTAATGCTTTTACATAGCGACGAATAGCTTCATAATTTAAAAAGGATCTTTAAGCGATTGTTAAAAAGTGATCTAGAAATGGTAATTATACTGCTTTTCTGTTAGTCATACATTTCCATCAGGGGATTTTAATTAATTATCATTTGTAAATATAATTTTAGACATTTTCTACTGACATATCTAATATAGTATATATAGTTCGCTTCGGGCGAACACTAAACAATAGTAAATAGAAAGGGAATTAATTTTGTTTCTTGAGACACACAGAAGCGAGGGTTGGAAGACATTGGTAAAAGATGTGAATGTATGAATTTATTTTTTTGCACACACAAATGATTTTTAGTAATGTTGATTTACAACAGAGAGTTACGTTTTTTAAGCTTGAAAATAAAAGCTCACATTTAAGGTTGGTTTTTGTGTTTTTCTACTAATAATGTTAAGGCTCTATGACTTTATGCACGTAAAAATAAATTGATAAAGGTAGAATGGTTTTTGAAGGGTCGGCAACGCGCGAGTGACACCTCTGGTGTTGCAAGTGTCCATAGGCTACGGTAACCGCTTACCATGTGGCGGGCCATAGGCCTGTTTGCCACCATCGTGGTATAAAAAAAAGAATATTTAGAAATATAAACCTATATCGTACTTACATATAGGTTAGCAGTAGCTAATTGTTCTTGTTCTTGGCCTCACATATTTTTAGTGCGTATGTCTATTATTATTATTATACTTTTCACTTCTCATTCTATAAGAGTATGTACCAAAACTCAAATGGTGACCTTAGTCCCTAGAATGTACCAAAAATTGGTTTATACCTTTTCTATTGTCAAATAGCTGAGCTCAAACAACCAGTACTTGTCTAGTTTTTAGCGTAAGATAATATTTTAGTTAGTGAAAAATAATATATTACCCTTAATTTGAAATAGATTCAATTCATTAATTACTGTCCAGTGATAGTGGAAAATATGACAGTGTAAAAAGAGCAAAAGAAACAATTATCTAATTGTACAAAAATAAAAACAATTTATCGCATCGGAGGTGATATTATTATGTGCAGTTGTCACCTCGAGACCAATACCCAAATATATGAACTTAGATTAATAGTTTCCTCGTTAAATTACTTTGGGTATATATTGGCCATGTTTAGTTTTTCAATATAAACTATAAAAGCACAAATATTATTAATTCTTTCAACAATACTGAATTATAACAAAATTTTGGAAATCAACACATTTAATAAAAGAGATTCATAACAACGTTTTATGAAGAATAAAATACAACAATTGGCTAGAATGGCTCTGCAGCAGTGTGTTACAATTGGACATATGAATTCGGATTAAGCATATACCTACATCTTACTCTTGAGTTGGAAACGGGTACGCTTTGTATCACAAAGGGCTTAGTTAGACACGTACCAATCAAAATTGTATTATAAGACATTTCGCTCACAGCACTGTCAGCTGTTGGCGTCTTTAGGGATTATTTCTTAATTAGAAGTCATATGTTGGTTCTTATTTATCTATGACGAACGCAGCACCGAGTCACCTGATAGCGATTAACTTTTTAATAATTTCTTCTGCGTTGTCCTATTTTACATTTTCATTTATTTATTTATTTAAACTTTTTGCATAACATTCACAATAAAGTGTACAAATGGCAGAATTAATGCCAGAAGCATTCTCTACCAATCAACCTGCAAAATGTGTTAACAACTGTATATTGTGTGCAATTTCCACAAAATAAATATAATAAAATAACACTTACACTAACACTTATTTTAATATACCTGAACACTTAAAATTTTAGGAACACACACATAACTAGACATAGTAGATACATAATAGATATACAACACACATACGCATCATACTAATATTATAAATGCGAAAGTAACTCTGTCTGTCTGTCTGTCTGTTCCGCTTTCTACTGAACCGATTTAAATGAAATTTGGTACACAGATAGTCTAGAGCCCGAGAAAGGACACAAGCTACATTTTTATATAAAAAAGGTTGTAAAGGGTTGTAAAAGGTTGAAAGGAGGGATAATAGGTTGTATGAAAATATTGTTAAAACCACTGAACCGATTTAATTGAAATTTGGTACACAGATAGTCTAGAGGCTGAGTAAGGACAAAGGCTACCTTTTAAAGCAGAAAAGGGTTGTAAATGGTTGAAAGGAGGGGGTGAAAGGTTGTATGACAGTATTGTTAAAACATATCCTTCCTGTGGGAAATTCTAATATAACGCGGGCGAAGCGTACTATAGTTTTCTAACTGAATCCTATATTTAAATCTACGCGTATTTATACTTTACAGAAAAAGACATGGCGTCACTAGTTGCAAAATAACCAAATTTTCCAAGAAGATAGTGATACTACTAAATCCTTTTCTTACTGTTGGCATCGTTCGTAATTACGAAGAGACTTCTATTGAATAGCAAGTTTTTACTCATTAGCATCGGCTTAAGACTCTTGAATAACGCAATGTAAGCTTCTAGTCTCACGTTGGTCCAGTGCAAATGGGTTGAATTCATATACATTAAAATTCTTTTATTTCGAAGGAAGAAATTCAAAGATGTCTGAATTCGATCAATCCGCACTGAGTCAGCGTGGTTGATGAAAGCCTTGTGCCCTTACATAGTATCAGCTCGTGCTCCTCATTGGAGATCGATATGAACTCTGATAAATGAAATATATACAGTTTGGGTCACCTTGATTTTAATAACTGTAAAATTATTGGTTAGAAATAAATTATGTAAAAAATAATAACTCTTAACCATTCTTACGAACGATAATGAATAATTAAGGTAAGTCTCTATTTCTTTGTTCAGGAAGCTTTATCTTATCTTCTGTGAAGTAAATCTTCAGAACAGAGAATCTGATAACGATTAATATGGAATTAATAAGAAAATAATGCATGCCCCTGTGCAGTTCCATTAAGATTCATAAATCATCAAAACCAAAAGGAACACAATGTACTCGTATATGCAAATGCTTCAGCCAAATGGACTGCAATTCATTGTATGACTGCAATTTTGCAGTTTGAATGCCAATAAGATTGCAATAAAATTGCACGTCAACCGTGCGTTACTACTAGTATTACTCGTCGTTGGAACTGATGATCATCCCGCACGAACTACACATTTTATAAATGTATAGCTGTAGTATTAACTGCATCTAAGCGAATTTGCAGTCTGTCTGCAGTTTGAAATATAGTTCCTCTACAAGAGCCTGCAGTTGAAATATATGAACTGTCAGTTATAGTAGCATGAATTTGTCTACTTCAATCTAAAACACAGCCAAACAAATGGCGGTAACATGATAGAAAAAGGTTAGGTATTTGATTACATCCGATAAAAAAAAACATTATGCAAAGTATCTTAGCTTTTCCAATTTTTTTAAGATTCAGTGTAAAGTGTAAGGGGTAAGTTTATTAATTTGTTATCTTGATATTAATACCCTATTATTTAAACATGGAGATTATTCAATCAATTGCAATATATAAAGGGCTTTGCGCCATCACACTTTAACCCTTTAATTAGATTAAACACTCTGGTCAGTCTATAAACAGCTCCCGATTATCGTTTTTGTCTTCTTGCCAGTTTTTAATATATTTATATCAGTTAATAAGATGTAGATACAGACCCACTTTATATATTATGACTTTGTTACAATGTAATTACAGGCTACAACGCTCATAATAATAGCTCATATATTCACCCAAAAAGCGAATAAGTACACAATGTTGCGAACATTTGCGGGTAGCTTAACAAAAAGCCATAAAAATGATTCACTGCCTACGCGTCGTCGTTTAAATATAAAAAAATAAAAAACACATTCCTCCAAACGCAGTAACCGCGACCGGAAAGGCGTATATAATTTAGAGGCACTAAATACACGCGTAAAATGAAACGTCATGCCTACTATGTTTTAGTGGATATGGGACGCGTAAATTTTAACGTTTGAAATATGTGCTAAAGGCAAAAAAGCGACACTCAGTGATTCTAATAGCCTATAAAATACCTGATACTTCATTGGTTTCAATATATAACACCATAAGGTTCAATGTCTATAGTGAAGAAAATTCGTCACATTCACGTATTTCCGATCCTTCCTCATTTTTGCTGTTAGTAACTAAATCACTGAAAAGAACGATACTGTGTTTAAAGACCCTGTTCTGGATTAGTTTCCGTGGCATCAAGCCGTTTAGATAAAGGGCTTTGGAGTCCGCTATCTTACCCACCATCTGACTAAAGCTGGCGACAGTACTAACAGCATTGTTATGTTCCGAAGATTAGAGGTTAGGTAAGAGTTACTCGCTAATTGAGCAACCTATATAAAGCTCGCTACCAATCTTAACAGTTAGAAGTTCCGAAAAGCACGATATCGTAATATTTATTATCTGTACGAGTATCTTTAACACCTCACAGGTGTTAGCTTTATTACAGTTGTAAAGTAGTACTAATTTAGTGGTACCTTAATAAATAAAATAAAACATTTGTTAACATATAGTGACTCTATATGATTAACGTTTTATTCATTAGTTTCGCCTTGTAAATCACTTATAAGCCATTAAATTAGGATAGAATTCATGCGGGGTGCGACGTCAGATAAACCTCGAAACAGATAAATCTCGTGGTACACCGCAGGCAGCATCTTCTGACGGCTAATAGTCTGACAGAGGGCCCTTCGAGAGGGGGGGGCGTGGGATAGCCGGGTCCAACCTGGAGGGCCGCTTCTAGCGGCCAGTGACGTGAGGCAATGAGTTGTTCTTTAAGAGGGGGTGGTTGTCGTCCGGGAGACCCATTTTAGGCTGAAGGATGGCCGGAGATTTGCGGCGGCCGTCTTCGTGGTGGCTCGGTGTGGGCGCCAGTCATCATACGCCGACGGGGTCGCGGTAGTTGTCCGCAAAGGTTCCCCATGGCCTCGTGTAGCTAGGGCGCGATGTAGCTCTCCTTCGCGCTGACGCGCTTGCGTACAGGTGTAATGGGGGGGATAGTTGAGGTGTATAAAAAAATAATAACGATGATTGTAAATTTTTTGTAAAATGTTTACCAAAGACAAATTAATTTAAATGATCATAAATAATCAGCAATACAAAATCAGAGGAAATTAAAAAAAAGATCAAATTAATCCGTAAATGTTCTCATGGTATGGTAGAAAGCATTCGAAACGTCTAAACTCTATGAAATATGTTAATAACAAAATATACAGGAAATAAATTCGAAAAGTAGTTAAATTTCAATGTGTAATATTTGCGCAAATACAAGAGAAAAATAGAATAAAGCCAGTAAAGATTTAATAATTTCATACATACAGTGGATCAGGATAATATAAACTCAACTACTAATAGAACTTACTAAAAATAGAACATCTTTATCGCATCCAGATCTCATTTAGAAGAAAAACAACCACTTTCGAAACTATGCATTAAAGACAAATTTTCCATCCGGCAGCCGCTTATTAAACTTAAACACGAATTCGCCTACTCCAACGAAAGTTTTAATTAAATTAACAATTGTGAACTTCTACACGGCGATCTTTTTAATTTATGAACTGTAATAAAAGAGAAAATATGAACGGATCCGAACGTTTTCCCTGTTTGTAATTAGAAATAGGGTCATTAATTTTCTCGATAGATGTCGATTCTACGAGGTACTGGGGAAAATTGGTGATTTCTTTACTTGTAATTAAAATCAGAGAACCTCTGGACTTTGTTTTTATCGTTATTAAACGCTTCATTTCAATGGCCTTAGAAAAACCTTTTATGCTAAACTAATGTTAAGAATAGCAATGAAAAGCAGTTGGCTTTTGTTAGTGAACAACTTACTTTATGAGTGATCTAAAGAAAGTTATTGATGGATACAATTACCATCTAGTTAAAATCCAATCAAATACTCCTTGTTCGTCGGTTATTATGCAACAAATCTGTTTTATTCGACAAAAAAAAAATATTTAATAAATACTTCACAGGTCGCTTCAAATCCAACTCGAAACACCAAGTGGTATTCGCTTTGCTGTACTTTTGTTATTTTTTCTCAGATATATACAATAAAATTATGGATTTCGTAAAAAATTGTTTTAATTTATTCAGATCAAACCAGGACAAGATGAGGCATTTAACACCATCTCAAGATTGACTTCTGTTTGAGTCTTTCCAAGTTATGTATTAATGGCGCATCGATCCCATTATCAGTATTGCAGTAATGTAATAGCTTATCAGGAACAGTATATTGATAGAAGACCAGTGCTACGGCTAGCAAAAAAGTAGCTCATCTGGCTAGAAAGTATAGAGAAGTCATATTGGAGTATAAATCTTGTCTCTGAATGGGATCATAATAAGGCTAGTTTCATCGCCGTAAAACATATTTGTTTGTTTAATAGAAAAAGAGACCTTTTAAAATGGCACCCACTGTCCACGGTATTGTTCGCTCTTCCTATAGGCTTAAGGTCATTGGCATAAACTTTAGGCAATATCCAGTCTAAAGCACTTGTAGCAATTTGTGTTTTATACTATTAAATTGCAAATCACTAATATTAGTTGGTAAACAATTCTCGTCTCTACAGATACACGCAACATTAGAGCCGTCACAGCGCGTTGCGAGCATTTTAGATTGTATTAGATAGAGTACGGTATTTTCATTAAAATTTAAATAACGTATTGGTCTAGAAATACCACTTACTATCGAATACACTTTTGTTGCCTGCTTTAAATACAGTAGTATTTATATGAATTACAAGTCGCAAAGCAAATCATTCCTACATGCTTATCTTGAAAATAAATTATCAGAATACACGCACAACCACTCAATACAAAAGTAACAGTAGAAACATCTTGTATTTAATTTTAATAGGTACCTAAAATCATATGTTAAATAATGATTTTTGAGTCTCAACACAAACCATATGGGGCCTTTGAGCCATGTTCCACATAAATGACTCCGTGCCATACTCATTAGCAACTTCGTAATTCAGATGTTATACCGTCTGTAAGTTTTATGCAAATGGAGTTTTGAAATATGTCAAGTTTAATAAATGATGATTTTATAATTATGCTAGATGTGCCTCGCAATTTAACTCGCTTTAAATTAAGGAAAAGTCCTATTAAGATGTATCCTATATAACTTTTAACCATTTTCTGAAAAGATACACTTATGCTGTCGCAGACTTTTCTTAGGTGTTTTATAAATTCCGTCATAGATGATTTTTACGTAACTTTTGTGTTTATATAGAGGACTCAGTAGCAGCTTTTAAAGGAATAATTTTCCCATTTTTGTATTTTTTCCATTTCTATTGGATGTAGCGTAATATTTTATAGCCTATTAATAATTACATATTTCCGATAAATGACTGACTAAACTTTTTTTCGTTCCCAAAAAAAAAAATGCTAATGTCCAAGCCAAACCCCGTCAATTTCATTTGTTTTTTTTTTATAATGTAACAATATGATGCCCAATGGCCCAGGATATTTCTGTTTGTAAGCATATAGTGTTAACTAGAGCCTATATCTACATTTTTTATAAAGGTGCACAAGTAAGCCTCTTAGGAACATTTTACAAGAAAATTTGCAGTATTCAGTAGCTTGTATAAAATTTTATAAATGCTCTATACTTTTGCACTGCGATTTCATTACGCTAATGAGGAAATCGACTGATTCCAACTTTTGAAACAGGAAGGAAGCAAGTACGTTGAATTTGTAGAGTTCCGCCATTTTAGAAAGCGCTCTTTGGCGGTATTCCAAGAGATTAAGCTTACCACTGTCATTGTCGAAATGTAGTCCCTGTTTGTATTACGATAAAGTTTAGATTCACGAGATAACAAGGCAAATAAAATAAGTCCGCAGAAATATTGTGACTATTGTTTGGCAAATCCTATGAATTATGAAAATGGTAAAGCTATGTAAGTTTGTGCATTTTGACTACGATGTTTTAAGCCGACAGTTTGAAAATGGTATTAGGTAGGATATTCAACGTTAACACCAGGTGTAATCAATACAGACAAAGATTTAGTTTTATTCTAATATGTTTTTTTATTTAACGTGCAATATTACGCTTCTAGTTTTCACTCGATTGAAGTATATATATAAAGATACATACCCTATATATCGTATTAAATAAACAAAAAGCGATATAGAATTTCAAGATTTTTCTGGCGTCATATGCAATATTTTAAATGCAATATATCGCAATGTCCCTATAGTAATGGGTATTAAGCGTATACATGTTTTGATTAACGTCATTTAATACATACATTAGGAGAGGCCTATGTCCAACAGTGGATGAATGTAGGCTGATGATGATGATGATGATGATGATGAATACGCGAAAATATCTCTTCATTTTCCCGCAATCGATAAAGAATGAAGCTTGTTCACGGTCGTAACAATGTTATATAAAACGAACCCAATGAATTAATTTATAACAACTTTGGAAGTTTTGGGATTACTTTAACATTTAAATTATTTTCCAATACTACAGGGTTATTAAAACACTTAGCTTCAATAACATACAGAACCTTGCAGGTTATATATTATATATGAAGGAAATTAAGAAAAGTCTTCGTTTTAATGTATAAAGTTGTATATTAAGGGTTGCGTTAATGGATATTGTCAGGAATGAATATGTTACAAGGACTTAAAAAGTAGTTCTTGAAATAGACACGATAAGAGGGAAAAATTTATGTAATATGGACCTGTAATAAGTAGAGATTTTTTATATGTAAGGCTAAATAAAGTATAACTATATAAGTATAAATAAAGAAAAGGCTAACAACTGGTAAATGAAATAAGTAAACGGAGATGTGAAAGTTGCTGGCTTGATGATATAGCGTCAAATAAGAGAGCTGTGTAGAAGTGTTGTGCTCCAAATAAATTGAGAGACGGTAAAAAAATGTTTAAATTCGTAGAAGAACTAAAGTCACGAAGAATTGTGAGTCTTAAGTGGTAGTGGATAGGATGTTTTCCGTAAGATTGAGATTAGAACGGAAAAGTCTCCAAGTGGCAGGCACATGCCGAGATTTACAGAATGGGTAAGTTTCCCATAACGTGCACTGACGATTTGCTGAAGATCGCAGGCAGGTTTTGGATACTAGCAGCGCAGAGTGAGTCGGTGCTGAGATTCTTGGCGAAAGTGCATAGCCAGCTGTGGACATTTCCCATCATTATCAATCGTCTTCAGTGATGAAGGCGATTGATGATTGATTGATTGGCGACAATTATATATTGTACTTATAAACAATTTTAAGAGTAGTGATAAGAATTTTGGTAAAATTGCCTTGTGTCAATTGAAATTTTTGTTCCGCCTGGTGCTGTTAGATTTTGTGAAAGCATTTTATTAGACATGTTAAATAAATATACTCCCTACCCGAAACGAATATTTTGTTTGCATTTTTATCATTTACACTAGGTACTTTAAATACGTAGTTAAATCACGCCTTGCTAAGTTTTAAATAAAGTTTGCGTCAAATCACTTCATTATAACAACAAAAAAGTTTGTATAATCTTGAGTACCCGACAATTCCTAGGCAGCGCATAAAATACTTTCCATGTTTCTTCCACTCGTTAAAGATTAACAAAGTTACTAGCTTATATTTAGCTTAAACTTTTTTTTTATATGCTTTTGTATTCAAGTCACTTTTATAATTGATTATTCAAATTAATTAAATACAAAGTACTAAAACTAAGGTATGATTTCCAGGGTTGGTTACTAACACTGAAAGTAGAAGACATATTTTTGGAAGATGAAAGAAAATGTTGGAAAGTTTTGCAAAAGTTGGTAAACATTTTTATATGTTATATGTTAAAAAATGATATGTTAAAAAAAACCTTGTGGTTGAACTCAACATAGACAAGCTTAACAGTCAACTAAACACATTTGGATTGGTCTTGTTATCCCTATCGATCGATCTATATATTTCTGGCAGTATGGCAGTTACAGATTTTTTTTTTTTATGTGATAGGGGGCAAACGAGCAGACGGATCACCCGATGGTAAGCAATTACCGCCGCCCATGAACGCCCGCAACACCAGAGGAGTCACAAGCGCGTTACCGGCCTTTTAAATGGGAGTACGCTCTTTTCTTGAAAGTTTGGATATCGTAACGGTTCGGAAACACTGCAGGCGACAATTCATTCCACAGTTTAGCTGTGCGAGGCAGAAAATTTCTAGAGAAACGCACAGTGGTGGACTGCCAAGTATTGAGATGGTGAGGATGGAAGGTATGTCGCGTGGAACGATGTCGGAAAGTCGGAATGTAGTGATCTTCTGTGTTTGAGCCCAAACTCACTGGGGTTGATGCATAGGGCTAAATAAGATTATACAGTAACAAGTACCCTGCGGCGACACGTGCTTAAAACAGTTTTGATGATTACTCAATTTCATTTCCTGAGAAATTTTACAAGTTTCTTGGTCTATTTTTATTACCAGCTATGAAGTGGATGACTCAAATATGCTTCTAATAAGTCAATCTCGAATATAGATTATTTTGATTTTAAGTTAGTTATTCATATTACATTGATGTTTGTACATCTTACAGTGTGGTTAGTTATAAGTACGACTGTTAATTCGATCTTCCAATTTCGTAAGAAGTTGTATTGAACTTTTATCTGTTTCATAATTTTTTATTAATTGCTGAGAACTAATAATAAATTAGTGCTCAGAAAGTAGCAATAAATAACAAACATTAGCGAAAAAATGGGTGTGTTTTGTTTTTTATTTTAAGCGAAATATTAAGCTATTAATAACATAGCTTTGTCTCCTTCGAGCATCGATAACTCTCGTTAGTATCTATGACAAAGCGATTTCGGCACCGTTTGTATAGTAAGTATGTATGTAGGGATATGTATATAATATTTCTATTCGAGAAGATTGCGGCATGTACCAATATTCCCATTTCGAATTTCATATTACGTTGATCAGACTCTTCTACAGTAAATAATAACATTGTAGAGCAACCTGCACGCACCAGATAGACCAGTCATTCCGCCAACTACAAGACTCTACCCAGCAAAGCAAAAAAATCCTACTCAGTATTAATCTTTACTACTTACTTACTAAGAAATACATGATGTGCAAAAGTTAATTGAAGTCAATGAGCAAAGCAGGTAACTGTTCTTCTCAGGGTAAGTGGGATGGGAAGTAAGGATCTGAATACACCACTTAAGATTGCGGCAAATAGAATGCATAACATATAATGTAAAATCTGCATAAAGTGGTTCAATATCATCATCACTCGAGCACGATATGAGCATTATCCCATGCAGTTCCCGTAGCAAGAATATAGAAACACGATATAATCAAACAAAACTATTCACGATTTGTTTCTGATCGAAAAAAGTGTATTTTGGACCACACGCTTCTGTGGTCCAAAACGAAAAACATATTACATTAAATTATAAAACTGCCAAGCTCAGAGTAAGCTGTAAGCGTATAAGCGCATTGCTAATGTGTATTATGCTTAATACAGTGGTAACATAAGGCAGGAGATACACAGTCTGGTATAACAACGGTCAGATTTGTCACTCGTTATGCCAAGTTAAAATAACATAAATAGGTTCCAACTATTTTTTTATCTTAATTTTGTAGTATAAGTTTTTTTCATATTTAACTATAATGTTTTTGTGATGCAAAATCAAAAAAAGCGATGATTTCACTTATTAAATTTGCAATCTCTTTTTTCGCGAGGGGAAGTGCATGATAATATTCCAAGATTTATAAATAAAAATAACTCTTGTGTAATGTCTTGGTAGGCTCTGTGAAGTATAATTTTTAATAAATTATTTTATGTTGAATTTTTTGTGACTGTATAATGACTAATGTCGATTATGAATTTTGAGAATTTCATCTGTGCCAGAAATAAGGAATCTGGGACAAATTAGTTCAACAGTATGAAGTTCATACTATGAACTGTCAAAATACAATTTTAAGATGGCAATTAAATAAACGCTTTATCGTATCGTCGTCGTCGTTTGTTGCGCAAAATCAAGTGCTTATAAATAACCATCTAGTTTGCACAAATGTCGCTTTATTATGAAACAAGATTATGAACCATCTTTACCTAATTAAGAAAATTTATTACGTACACAATGCCAAGTGTAAGCGCTTTTAATACGTAGAAATAAGATCTAAAGATTGTTATTATATTGCTACAAATATATAAATGGTATCAAATTTAAATTAAACAGGATAAATGTCTATGATTTAATTCCCGCAACATTACTTCATCACATTCGAAACGAGGGTTTTTTAATTAGTTAATAGTTATTTCAATATAGCTTTTATAAACATTTCACTTTATACGAATTAATAAATGCCCCATCAAGTTTTTATACACCAACATGGCCGTAATAAGCAATAAAGTTATTAAGCAACTATGTTTTTTGACTAAGTGGGTCATTAAGAGCCATTCAAAAATATATGCGGGTATTATATTCTTTAGTTTCTCTTCCTAATACAAAGATTAATTCAATATACACTAAACAATGTAGATACGCTAACGATATTCCAAGCTGCGAAGTAGTGTTACATATTGTATGAATCGTCGAAAACAAGTTTGAGTCTTTAATCATAGTATCGGTTTCGGCGCCTTTAATAAATTATTCACGGCACTGCTCTGTGATTTTGGCTACTTTATAAAAGTCCTTAGAGATGTGTCTTACATTATTTACTTACTTTTCATAATGTCCGCTTTTATTTGTGTTCATACAAGTTTCAACTTTCAACCGTTTAATTTTAATTCGATATCTTTATTCATGATATTTCTTTTTTTATCTATAATGTGATTCGTATAGTCTGAGCAATTCTGAGCAGATTTAACTGCATTTTCTTGTTTATCTTGTCTTTGATTGTGATATGTTATGGGCAAGTCGATTAACTAAACAGTATTTTCTTATATCTTATTTTACATTTATAAATTACTAATTATGTTTCAGTATTCGTTATCATTTTGAGAGCTATACAAATCTCTGTCTGATTAACAAATACTAATGCGCACGCCTTAGCATAAGATACATCTAAGGCAGTACATTATAACAACATACTATGTTTTTATGTTACTTATAACAATAATTGTATTAGGGGATAAAGTATGAAATTGTCGTTTTTCCGTACAAACGAGAAAACAAATTTATGATTGTTTATTTTTGATTTTATACACAAGTAAATCACTATATAGTACGTATAAAATAAAGTCGCTATCCGCCGTCTGTCGGTCCCTATGTATGCTTAGATTTTTAAAACTACGCAACGGATTTTGATGCGGTTTTTTTTAATAGATAGAGTGATTCTTAAGTAAAGTTTATATGTATAATACATCATTAGTTAGTTATCATACAGTTATAGTCAACACTGTACACAATTCTAACGAATAAACAGCAGGTACCTTATGAGATATTTTTTATATTTAAAGTAACCTGACGTGTCGGTGGCGTTGTGGTCTCGGCACCGGTCTGTGAATCGGATGATTCGCGGAACCCGGGGTCGATACTGCCATGTACCAATGTGTTTTTTGTTGATCGAATTTCATATGTAAAGTAGATGACACTGTTTAGATGGCACAAAGGAGAACAACATATCCAAAAATCTGCTGATTCTGCCGAAAACCACGATTTTCTAATTTAGACTTCAGAGCCCACTAGCGGGAAAATGAGTCGTTAACTGTTTTTTGCGACCATTATATTTTTTGCTCAGCTCGACCAGGATAATAACATATCCAAAATTTAGACCTGGGTCCCGAAAACCACTTGGCCATTTAAACAGTATCATCTAGTTTATCTGACGCTACTACGGTGAAGGTTAGGTTCTCACTTAGCGCGATCTAGATACTGGAAGCAATTGACTATCGCCTAATCGCTATCATAGGGGACGCTCGTGCCCCTCGGTGGGGATGTATATATTCATAGTTAAAGATCTATTATTAAAATATGATAATAAGTAGTTTAGGTTCAGTATTATTATGTTGACTAAACTAAATTATTTTGTAATTATTGATTGCCAGTCCGACATCGGAACAAACAACGATGTTATATAGATTTGTAAATCTAGGAAATAATGTTTTATTCTCTATGAGATTAAACTCTCTATTAAAAATAAGAAATAAAATATTTATACAGAACAGTCATTCCATTATGATCTGGCTCCTCAAATCGTTCCTAACAAACGTTAAAGATAGTATAATAAAATTATATGAATTAAGCTATGATTCCTACAATTACTTAAGCTAAAGTGTAGGTATAAACCTGTCACAATAATGTTTCAAATTTGTTAAATTTTAATATATAAAATGAATTTTCAATTAATTACTGTGGTGAAAATTTTCGCCCCTTGTCAGCAATAATATCATTGAACGGGTACGTAATAAGAAGTGTATCCAACTTTTTCTTTGAAAAATCAATTTTTTATTTCGTCCCTAATCTGTAATAACTATATAAAGATATATGATGTTTTAGTTAGAGCATACGTTTCATTTTTAGCAGTTACTGAAACACTGGAATATTTACATCTGCGTGAGCAGTGAATTGGTAAAGGCTTTTTCGCATGTTTCACAATATTAAATTTTGCCATATTTATTCCCTGAACATCGATATTCCACATCACTGCACAAACGTGGTGGCACAAACGACATGGAAAGTTCTCGAAATCTCAAGCGAACCTACAAATTCTAATGTGGGTGTAATTTGTCGCGGGGAAATGGGAAGTGGGAATTCATAGGATCCTCCCTAACAATGGTATCTTTGAATACAAGGCGGGTGGGACTCTCTGGATACAAAGTGGGGCAAATGCTTTATTAAAATTAAACTTTTGTTTGCGAATGAAAATGAAATTCGCGGTTCATTCTACTTAAAACTATATATAATAATGGTATTTAATAATAGTATTTTATTTTCTACATCGATCTTTAATTTATCAACAGTGATACAATATAATATTATATTTAATGTATTCTGTTATTACTTACAATATAATAGAACTACATTTTGATGAACACGATCATGTTCTCAATAAATTACAGTTCTTCTATATAGTAACGAAATACTTTAAGATAGCTAGTAGGGAAATAATAATAATACATAATATATACTTATAAAATTCATTTGAAGCAAATAACATGAAAAACAAGACAATTTAAACACGATCTTATAGGGTTGCTTCTTAAATTGCAATATAGATAATGATTCTGTAGTTTTAATTGCCGACGTACTAAGTTAATAAAGAAATAAGCAAGATTTTAATAATGAAGTATCTATTTTGTATATAATATATATATTAGTAATTTTCTAGACATATAAAAGTTATTTTCAATTTTTTGCTGCTGTGTAGAATTACAAAAGAGAAAGGGAACTCAAGTTTTATCGAGTTAAAGATCATATTTGTGTGAGAGACTTTGGGAGTTGTTTATTAATAGTTTCAACTTTGATACATAATTGAACTATAGGTATATTTTAAAAATATGCCGATGGATAAACAGTACGGGAACGGGTAAAGAAGCGTATTAGGTAATATTTATAACTTACCTGATTCCTCAATCAGAACTTCCTGCTGACTCTCCACGCAATACTGCAGCAAGATACCGATGAACACGCCGAGAAAGACGCGTGTCCGCGACACCGACATTGTCGTCACCGACACACTACCGACCGACATCGATAAGCCGCGCGCACATCACTAGGGCACTTCACGAAATTCGAATTAAATTTTTCAACATTATTCATCAAGTGAAGCTAGGTTGCGAATAAATTAATATTATTTCACGCTCGTGTTATTTCACTTCAACACTTTCACATGAATGATTTTCGCGCCGCCTCAGTGTTTGTGTATTCTGTAACAAATAAAAATGTACACATTAGTTATGTTAACATTTAAAGACGGCATAGTTTAATTGAATTGAATAAAGACAATTAATAAAAAGTCAATTTTCTCTCTTAGAAGAAGAGATCTCTCTTCAGGTGTGTTGATTGATTTATTAGGTTTATGTATTTCGTTATTAAGATAGTATATAGGTAGTCTTTTTTGTGTGCCACTTTGTTACACAACTCAAATTTTTTATTGTTCATTTTATTCAGCGGCTCACGACTGTTGTTTGTGTAATTGTTAATTAAGTAATCTGTGAATAGCGCTGTGGGCTACAATATTGCCAACTATAGTGTTCTTACTTTAAATTTATTTGAATTTTGTGGCTGTTTGCTGTTCCCTAATAAAAATAAAAAAAACAGAGAAGATTGATTTGATCCGGTATACAACATAAAAGAATGAATGACTTAAAAGTAAGTTCGCGGTAAGATATAATGATTTTATTGATCGGATCACTGATCGATCTAACAACAGAATATGGATGCTATTATATAATTAGTTAAACTAATTAATTTCGACCTCATTAATGTATATTAAAATAGAAATTAGTGTTGAGTTTTTAACACTAAACATTAAATTATTTTTTTTAACGTATTTCGTATGAAACGAAATAATTTTCAGCTTTGTCACATAAAAATGTTTTTTTTTTTATAATTCTGCTAATGATTTAAAAGCAAAAATTTGTATGGATGGATGGTTTGATATTTTTTCACGTAAAAACTATTAAATGGTTTTTAATAAAATCAATTAAAATAATATTACTTATACATCAGAATAATACAAAAGCTACAATTTATAAAGATATAACGCTATGCTAATATATGTTGCGCGAAATACTAATCCAATAATCCGCGGACCAAGTCGCGATAATGTATCATCCCCATTCGATTCGTTATCTAAATCAATATATAATGGTTATGTATAGAAAAAAATTATTATGTGTATATATAGTGTTACTTGATTCCGTAAATTTGGAATCATTTCCATGCGTTTCCGTTAGATATCGAGACGATACAACATTGTCTAGGAGCCCAGTATCTTGGTGTATTTTTTTATTGTTTATATTAATTATGATTACTATCTGTTTTGTATTTAATAACTCTGAAAACCCAAAAAAATAATAATATTTCAGTTGATTCTTTTACAATTATAGAGTTATTAACTTCTATGGAGGTCGTCTGATAGTCGTGGTGGTATAGCCCGTTATGTGGGGGTAATACACAAAAATAAAATTTATTAATATAATGCTTAAATGAGTTCGGTGACGTATAGCGGATCAAATACTCAAATGTACCTATAACTTACGCGGTAGTAAAAAATACTTGGTCAGTATATAATTTTAATAAAATTCTTGTTCGTTACCTTGTCTGATTTTGAAGATGTCCCCGAAATAAATATATTTCCAAGTCTAATAGACCCACAAACATTAGTAAGACAAATTAGTACTCTCACTTCGGCGCCATTAACATAAGTACAACTTTTTACATTGATTATAACGACCACAAGTCACGGCATATTCAAATTCTTACACTTTATTTATAGATTGATTGATATTTCACAAAAAAATCTGGCACTTTAATAGAAATAATCCATAAAAAGTTTGGTTGAATAAAAAAATACGAATGAGCGAAGTGAAAGATTCCGACTCTACGATATCGCACGATCCGATTTTTTAAAGGAACGACACGCACTACCTTCTCACATGCATGTCTGCAAGCGACTGGATTGCTTTTTGTTCCCGATTCCCGCCAACACGTTTCGTTTGTAAACAAATGCGCAAGCGATTGTTGATTGTACTGTGTGAGTGAGACAGATACAGGAGGAGAGCAGTCGCGTATCAGTGAGGTAAGAGATAAATATGAAGCGTTTTTATATAATATCCTATAACTTTTATAGCGAATAACTTAATAAAATGACGTGCATGAATGAATGTGCACGATAAAATAAAAGCTTCAAAGATGGTCACAATGTTTCCTGATGAGTCAGAATTATTGCTTCTTAATCTTGAATAGACCTGATTGATTAGATAATAATGTCAATTTTATATTAGAATTATTGTAATTATCGATGTTTGCGAAGTTGCGTTATTACATAGACAATGTATAGAAAAAATAATAATATCCGTACAAAACGGCCATTTCATAGCCAGAGACAGATTTAGCTCATAATCCTATGAATATTATAAGTGCGAAAATTTGAACAGTATGTATGTTTGTTACTCTTTAACATAGTAACTACTGATAGGATTTTAATGAAACTATATAATTAATAGGTATACATTATATATCATAATAACACATACACTATAACTTATAAAGATATACCCCATGCTAATATAAATTACTCGAAATGCTAATCCTGCGTAGACGAATTAGCGGGTGTCCCGGCTATATACATATACACACACACACACACACACACACACACACACACACACACATATATATATATATATATACTAGCGGACCGGACGGACTTCGTCCTGTCAAAAAGATTTATAAAGTGGCTGTTTTTATATTATATATATATATATATATATATATATATATATATATATATATATATTTCTTGTGTGCGTGTGTATGTGACTGAACTCCTCCTAAACGACTGGACCAATTTTGATGAAATTTTTTGTGTGTATTCCAGGGGGCTTGAGGATGGTTTAGATTCACAATACGGTCATATAGATATTGTTTTTCAGCTAAATTATTTATTTAAAAACATTTGAGACAACGTGACATTTGAGACATTTGACATTTAAGACATTTGACAGGACAACGTCTGTTGGGCCAGCTAGTATATATATATATATATATATATATATATATATATATATATATATATTATATATATATATATATATATATATAATATATATATATATATATATACCCTTTTTATTTATGTAAGTAAAGTGCTGCGCACCTCGTTATAGTATTGACAAGTGAAAAATAGTGACGAAGCTTACTATGTATATGGACATAAACAAGAATATTATCTAAATAACGTCAATCAAATAAAAGCAAAGATATGTAACTAAATAAAAACATCGAGAGCCATAGGGACCTTAGGGCGGCCGTACACGGACTGCTCGAGCAGTTAGCGGCTGAGCAAAATACGACCGCTCGAGCAGTCGGCGTCGACAGCTTGAGCTGTCGGTTGTTGACTGCTCGAGCTACGCTACCCAACTGCTCGAGCAGTTGATTTTCTACCACAGTCGAGTCATGGATTCTAACGAGGAAGCACTGCTTTTGTTGCTTCTGCTCAGGCGGGGACGACGGCGGCGACGTCAAAAGAGAAAATTTTGGCTTCATCCAATTTCGCAATTAAGAGAACAACATGGACAATTCCATCATTTGTTTATAGAACTTAGAAGTGATCTGCTCTAGCGCAGTCAACGGCTCGAGCAGTCAGTGTATGCCTCACAACCGCTCGCGAGCGGTCGACGGCACGATGGAATCTCATCATGCAGTTGACGGCTTGGAGCGGTCGCGACTGCTCGAGCAGTCGTGTGTACGGCAGCTAATGAACTCGTAGTTCACCGCGCGGTCGCGGCTTTAAGCAGTCGGTCTCAACTGCTTGAAGCAGTCCGTGTACTACTGGCCTTATGGCCAAGGCTAAGGCTGAGTTTAGTTGGTAGGTCACGCGGTCGGACCGCTCCGGTCGAGTGGAGTCCAACATAACCTCCGTGACACTTGCCGTCGCGGAGGTATCCTGGGCACGCTTAATGCTCCTTAGTGACGGATTCTCAGCCTCTCTCTCCTGAGGGAAAAAAAAATAAAAAAGTATATATTATATTACAATATTGACAATTGACATTGAAATCTGAGAGAACGTGTTATTGGCTGTTTAATAAGTTTTATTAAATCTGGCTACCTATCTCTTTTTAATTAGTGTTAGTCTTTAAAGCTTATTAAATTTTTGGTTAAATATAATCTAAATGTGCTCCGTGGATTCATATGCATTCATTTTGCAAAGATACTTTTGAAAGTATATACCATTTCTTTCAGATTACATAAAATTAAGAGAAGCTACTTTTTATCATTACCATATAAAGTCGTTAACCTTACAATCAGACAACATAGGTACTTGTAACGAACTCTCTTTTCCTGCGAAAGATTTTGTCATACTTTATTTTTGGTACATTTAATTTTAGTCATAGCAACAGCTGTCTAAAGAAAAACCTTGTATTTTCGGATAATCTATACCCGTAAAGCTAACAAACACATTGCAGAATTTAGAGGTAATATATTTGAAAAGAAACACATGAACTTATCATCATGACTCGTGGAATTCTATAATAAACTCTTTTGAAAGGAAATTGTCCTATCAATAGTCTTTTGTGAGCCGCATTGATAGGAATTTACCTTACCGCCGAACAAAAGTGTCGAAGTCAGCCGATTATGAATAGAATGGGATATTGACAGAAGAATTCACGTCATTGTTGTATATAGGATGTATTTATGGCATTTATTTCCCTATACGATTATCAAACTAAAGCTACGTAAGTATCAAAGTAAATAATACAAAACAGGAATATCTAATAAACACGGAATAGTATTTATTTATTAATATGAGTATATATTATTTTATTATACTACTAGTGGACTCGACAGACTTCGTTCTGTCAAAAAGATTTGTAAAGTGGCAGTTTTTTGTTCCTACTTATTTTATAGAAAATATCGCATAACCAACCAAATGAACTATTAAATTTTAGAACGTGACATTAAATCCTCCAGCGATGTACGAGTATTCTGTGCGCCAATGCACACACGCACACTGTTTTGATAATATGATTAAATTTCAAGTTTATTTAGCGTTAATAAAGCGCAAAATGACTCTATGATGTTAGGAACACACTTACATTGCTTAGACAACAGCGAGTAATTGCAATATGAAGTTTATACAATAACAATAAAGCTCAAATTGTCTGTACGTTTTAGTTAGAAAACGTTTATATGAGAAAAAGGGCAGTTTTTAAGAGTTTTCTGATAATTATTCGAATTTTCCCGTCCTTAACCTTCAACGAACATTTTAAACAAATTGAACATTTTAAGGAATTGGCCAAATTGGTCCAGGCGTTGTTGAGTTATGTACATTTTGCGATTCGTTTTTATATATAAGAAGATAGATATTGGTTATCACGTTTCTATATGGTGCGTTAATGGCGCTGTGTGTCTTCGAAACGAGAAGCCAAGGCTAGATCGTGCCATGTACCAATGTATTTTTTGTTTTTCTAATTTTATAGATACACTTATCTGACGCTCCTGTAATCGAACAATCTTCAATAAGCCAGCGTGGTTGAGAAGAATGCGATGCCATAGGTCGAAATCGCAAAGTGTTTTTGTTTTATTGGAGTAGTTTATAAAGGTTACTCCATAATTAACTTTTATTTACTTTTTACTTAGGCATTGGAGCGATATATATGTATATGAATTGAAATTAAAATTAATTTGGTTGAAGATGAGCTCGGACCACGGATGTCGATATTACGACAATAGTAAAACAACCAATGCCCTGATAATGTAACTGGGTTTAAAAATCCTCTAGCTTCATTTCTAAGACGACGTAAGGCGGTTAAAGCTTGACAATGAATAATAAAGGTCTAAAACTTTCTGACCCTAGAAGAACATTTCGCTAGATTAAGGCTCCAAACAGCATGAGTAATGCGTCTGCCCCTTCAAATTTATAACAAGGTGCCTACTTAATCAACTAAAAGTCGACATAGTTCGTGTAAGGCTTAATTAACTTCGAAAAAGTTGTAACGAAGTCATTTTTTTAAGTTTCTGTTATAATCAGTCAAATTATTAGATACTAAATACGTATCAATATGCACGTACTGTGTACCGTACTAGATATACCTTCTTTTTTTTTGTTCCCCTGAGGAAAATGCATTAAATTGCATACCCCGGCTGTGGCGAGCCGGCGGTTATGTGGGGCTCTTCCTCCCCAGAAGGGAGAGGCCTACCCACTAAAAACCTCAGGGATGGCCTTCCTCAAGCATGTAGGGAGCCCCCGGGAACTACCAAGCTTCTTCCGGGAACCCCCAGCCTTCGCTCCCCCGTCGATACAGGGGAGCCCTCCTCGAGGGTGGCTACACTACCTCCCCCGGTCTCCTCCACCGACGACGCCCCCCGGCCACGGAAGGGGCGTGGTCCATCCCGGGTCGCCGTAGCGGTCTCGACTTCCTCGCGCCCGCCGGCGAAAAGGCGGCGCCGCAGCTGTGCTACCGAGCCCTGCGCCGCCTCCTTCGAGCGGGATCGGCCATCTCCCGAACCCACTCGGCGGCCTCCTTCTGGAGCATCACTGCTTCACAGAAGGAGGCCACAGCCCTCCAACCTCCCTCGTCCGCCAGCATTGCCGCAATCAATACCGGCGAAGACAGATCTCGCCCGATCTCTGCGACCAAGACTCAGCGCTCGGAGGCCCACGCGGGGCACTCCGCCAGCGTGTGCTGGGCCTAGTCGAGGTCGGATGCACAGTGGTGGCAATGTGTCGATCCCTCCCGTCCTATTCGACACAGTACTAGATATACCTGTATGCATATTTACTCTTCTAATAATAATAATTAACTGCTTCAATTCATTTTTTTTCCTCAGGAGAGTAAGTCTGAGAAACCATCATAAGAGCACGAAACGTGCCCAGGATACCCCCGCGACGGCAAGTGTCACGGAGGTTATGTTGGACTCCACGCAACCGGAGAGGTCCGACTGCGTGACCTACCAACTAAACTCAGTCTTAGCTGTGGCCATAAGGGCCCTACGACTTCTATGGAGGAAGGTTTGCCGCACCCTCAGGAGAGGGTATAGTCAGCGCTGCCCTCTGAGGAGGACATATGCGCTATAGAAGGCGCGGTACACCAAAGTGGGTCCGGCCTGTGTCTATTGCTGAGGCCTACAATTGCAGCAAACTGCGAAGGATGGACTATTAAGGGGTGGATGGCGCAGATGCCGCCTCTCGCAAGGCTTGAAGAGTCAGCGTTAAAGGGTCGGGAGGGTCAGATAAAATGTGTACACTTTCCTTTGTATAGCGCTGGCAACAATGAAATGAAACACATAAGCGCTATGAAAATCTCAGCGCTTACGATGCTTTGGTAAAGAGAAAATTATTCTATTTTGATCATAGTATATGATGGATCTTATCTAAATAAATATCCAAGGCTTCACTTATTTGTGTAATAAACGGATTCTTAATTTTATAGCCTTTAATTTTAACATACTAATACAACAAAAAAAATATATTATAAGATTTACAATTAATAATTTACAAAGAAAAATATAATTACAAATTCCTCATATTACTACTTTTTTCCATACTATGAATGAATATAATTATAATAGAAAAGGATGATATTAGTTTGACAATTGGTTGTATCAAATAGAAATTTAAGGACAGCTGTTTCCTAATAAATCATAACAATAAAATAAATACAGAAATAGTAGTTGTCAGATGGAACTGTAAGCGAAAGAGATCTTTGTTGTCCTATAAAATCTGCAAACGTAAGATTGGAGAACCAATTTCTTGACCGACCGACAAAGTAGATGCTATAGAGCTATGAAAATTCGGTAAAAAAGTCTGATTTGCTAGTTTTTTTAAATATTCTGATCAGCTGGTCAAGGAGAACAACATATCCAAAAATCTGCTGATTCTGCCGAAAACTACGATTTTCTAATACAGACTTCAGAGCCCCCTAGCGGGAAAATGCGTCGTTAACTTTTTTTGCGACGATTACATTTTTTCTCAGCTCGACCAGGAGAACAACATATTCAAAATTTAGACCTGGGTCCCGAAAACCACTTGGCCATATAAACAGTATCATCTATTTTATAAATTATTAATTCTCTTTCTAATTTTATGCTTAGTAAACCCTTGATGCTTATAAGATATCGATGTATTGAAAATATAATTAGATATAAAAAAATAGAGACAGACACAGTGAAGGTAAAGTTATTAAATTTTAGCACGTTTTTGCTGATAAATATTACATGTTAGTGATTTTCACTTATTGAATCGCATGTTGTAGTTGTACTCGTACGAGTACCATGTCAGGCTCTACAACACTTTCGCTCACACAGAAAGAAGGAGCATTACATACTTAGTTGTACAGCATTTAAATGGCGACATTATTATATTTTAATTAAGTTTAAGCACGAATTTCACTTAAAGATAATTCAATTTACTGTTATCGTATCGTGAAGCGATATGAAAGGATTTCGAGAGGGTAATTTTGAAAATCCCTGCGCACGTTGTTTTAAGGTTCATTGTTTTTTAGCACATCCGACCCTGTTCCGTGCCTCAGAATTTCGTTCGTAGCGTTAATTAATAAAATTTTAAACGAGAAAACATTTGAGCACTTGGTACCTGTTGTAATTGTTTTATAACCCGTTATATCAAAGTGGTTATTGAGACGTGTGTTTTTATATATATTCGTACATGTTAATATTGCTGTCGCATTTAAAAACTATGTACTATGAAGAAGAAAATAGAATATGTTACATGTAACCAATAAACATTGAATTTACACCTTTCGGATTTATTTTGCATACACACAGTCAGCAACACAATAACTTTTACATTTGCATTATCATAACTGCAACTATACAAGTGACATAATATCTGACTCAAGGGCATGTAAATGCTGATGCAATGGCCTGTGTACGTTGCCTCCAGTTATTTTCTTTCACATACCTCTAAGATCAATCCAAATACCACTGATATACTCAAACATAGGTGCATCTAGTCCCTATGCAATAGTGTAAGATGACAGAATATTAACACTAAGTTTGGTGTCCTGCCTACTTAAGAACTTACTTAAGTAGGCAGTGGCTTAGATGACAGAATAGCTTCTGAATGAGTAGTGATCCATTTGCTAGCCCGACTTTTACAACAATAAAAAATAAGTTATGTGCATTTCTTGGTAGATAACAGCAAAAGTCGTTCTGAAGACCATTGTTGTGAAACACAAGACTTTTATATCTACAAAAGCGTCAAACTTATGTCAAACCGATTATAAAATGCAAAGAAAACTTTTGAATAGCAACATCCCGGTAGCACTATCTGCCTTTTAGTTTAATATAGCCTACAACGAATGAGGATGGCTATCGCTGAGGTTTTGAGGTTTTTAGTGGGTAGGCCTCCCCCTTCTGGGGAGGAGAGCCCCACATAACCGCCGGCTCTCCGCAGCCGAGGTATGCAATTCAATGCATTTTCCTCAGCGGAACAAAAAAAAAAGGCGTTATCTATAAATATTTTGTAGTATTTGCATTAATAAATTGAGTAGGGAAATATATTTATTATTTTAACATGATACATTCTTAAGCGATGTTGACATATCCCGATAAAAACTTTACGTATTTTCAATTTTTTTGGGCGAAACTTAGCCGTAATGTATATGAGGAATATACAAACATGAAACGAAATTCAAATAAGTCTTCGGTCTAAGTAATGAATCCGTATGTTTGCGCATGATGTAGTTAATTATCTTACATTATAGAGGAGAACAGCAATTGGATATCTAGGTTTATGATAATCTATTCGAAATATAATTGAGATTTTGGTGGCCTTTCCTAAATCATATTTAAGTAATTTTTGCTGCTTATCTAATGTCAGTATTAACGAAAACATCCCCTTTAGACTAAAATGTTTCCAAGCTTGCTCGACGAGAAGCTATAAAAATACGCCCTTTGCTCTAACAAAAATGTTTACTTTTTCGCTTTAGGGCGATGCGTACCTACACAAAAAGGATTACGGGTTTGATGCTCTTAGATCTTTTCGTTCATTGTTGAAGTCAATATATTGAAAGTAAAATTGCCGAATAACGATTTGTAAGTCTTTTAAAGTTATACTCGTACATTAACTGTTGGATTAATGAGAAGCGACAAAGAATATCTGGAACTTTACATGTTATGTTACAGGTTGGCAAAGAGCTGCATGAAGAATGCATAGGTGATTGTAGCTCCGCAACTAGCTGAGGCTGTATACGATGTATTATTTTCACTGCCCGTCCTCACCGAGGGGCACGAGCATACCTTACCTATATTAAGGTGATTCGGTCCTTAGTGGAACCACTTGGAGGCGGCATCTGCGCCGGCGCCCAGCACGGGTAAGTAGTTTCTGTACACCCACTATATTCTGCTTCGACCGACCCACTCTGAGACCCGGATCGTTCTATATAGTGTATGCACCACTAAGCGAGACAGCGTAGCCCACGCTGTCTCGCCCCCTCCTCTGAGGGCGACCGCCATCAGTTAAACCTGGCCAAAGGCATTAGGCAGTGTTTAGTTAGTAGACTGGCCTTCTGCCAGAGTTCAACATAACCACTCGCTGTCGACCGGGCGCGGGTGGTATCCGGTGTAAGGTCGTCCGAACACCAAGGGGTATTACGACGACTACAAAAGTAGCGCACCCCTTATGAGGATTCACTGCTTCCACCCGCGGGGGAAAACAAACTTAGTCAACCGTTGCTACAGTGAATTGGTTGATGACATTTACCTTTGAATTTCTCAGTAGGTTTATGCCTCACGATGTTTTCCTTCATCGTAGGAGGGGGACCTCCGAATCATCAATTCGTAGACTAGTACACTAGACCACACCCCATTGACACTATATATGATATACGACGAGTAAACATACGGTTTAATCCGTAGAATTGTTAAAAATCAGGCGTTGGCGCTTTAATAACATTTTCGATATATGTGTTCAAACGCTTTTAAATCACTTCACTAATGGCTTCTCAAAATGGTGTGTGCTAAATTACTAACAAATGTATTCCGTAAAATTATTAATTAGTTACGAATATCATTTGACGAAAATGTTGATTAAAAACACACACATATTAAGGCGTTACAAAAGCGCTTACGCATGAATTTGTCACACTTACACTAATTAGCCTAGCCCAAAGTGAGCTTTGTAAGGCTTGTGTTATGGTATCTAGAGTAACGGATATACATACATATATTTTACATATATAAATATTTTTTATAGAAATATATATAATAATAACCGTGACTAAGGTACAAATACTCGCATTCATCATGCAAACATACGAGTACACGATGTACATACGAGTTTATATTTATTTTAATAGTTTTAATTTTTTTTTAAGTAGATACAGTTTTTATGACACAGATTACCGATTTTTAAGTAGATACAGCATATTTCACTCGGAAGGTATATACTAATATAATGCTTACAGAAGCTTTATTTCATTTTTCCAAATATAAGTTGATTATAATTTGAGTAATTATCCTTCTGACCTTCATAGATCTTCGCTAATTTGACGTACGGTTATGTTGACATTTAGCCGTGTGTTATCAGCAGAATATCCACTACCATCCACCTTCCCGGTGGATATCTTTAAAAGTGATAAAAACAATGTAAAACATACTCACCCCTTGAAGCTTTTCCCTATCTACTGTTTCAACTGTCAAGAAATTTCTTAGATCTTAAGATTCTCTTCTTCTTCATCGATTTTAACATTCTACTAGGTCCACAGAACAAACAAGTATGTCCAGGTGCACGAGGTGAGCCCGCACGTAAACGTTTGTGAATGCTGCGCAACTGAGCGCTTCACAGATATTTGTTTTTCCCAATTCCCAGTAACATGTATCGTAATTTTTCGACTCGTAAATGGAACGCAGGAATTTGTGATTAACATTCGTTATTATAAAGTGCAAGAGGATCCAAATAAATTACTCATCTGGACGAGGCTCCGCCGTTGCCCATCAATCCGTCAGGCATCGGTGTAATCGGTCTAAAGAAGTATGGAATAACATTAATTGTATGTTTAATTGTGATCCAGATAGGGTTGTCTTCTGCTAAAATCCAAAAATCAGACTAATGTTATAAAAAGTCGAAAATTTGATTCTCAACACTGTAAATAATCTTTTTTAGTTAAATTAGTTATATAGCACCCCCTACGCTGCAGTCAAAGTATGTAGCTCTTTCTCCTCTTTGCTTAGCAGATGACGCGCGGTTATGTGTCTAATTCAAGCTTACACCTAAAACCAATCAAAAGCTGAACAAGCCTGAATTATAAAAAAAAGCTAGACACAACCGAGAAAAGTCTATATGGCAAAATTGGAACAAATGGCATCCCTAATACTAAAATTGAATTCTTCCCATGGTAACCATATAGACTGCTGAACGCAATAGTGGGATTAAGTGTTTATAAAGTAAAAAGAACAAAGTGAAGAAATAGCTATACCTACTTACATAAAAAACATGAATTTTGGATATAAAATCTGCGAGAGTGTCTTACAATAAACTTTGCACTTGAGCGCACGTTCGTAAAAGTGATAAGTCTTTGTTGAGATCGGCAGCCGTGACCTAAACTAGATTAAGAAGACATTACATTACATAAGCGCGTACTACGGGAACATTTATGCATTGGTAACGTAACACAAACGGAATCGATAAGCATGTAATAGATAAAAAAAATGCAATACCTTACTCAGCCGACCCCTAAGGTTCTTTTTTCTCCTGCTCACTAAGCGAAAACATTATCCTGCAACCCTCTTAGATAATAGAATATTAAATAAAAGGCAATCTTTTATTTAATATTCTTTCAGTTTAATTACAATAGGTACATTCAAAACAATTTAAAAGCCGAGAACAATTTCAATAATTTTAATTTAAAATAAATCGAGCCGTGTATAAATCAGTTCGAACAGAAACGCCTAACAGAATGCAAAATAAATTAATTTCAGTCCGAGTCGGCCGACGCCTGTCGCTTTCAATATAATGAAAATTCTAACTGGGCTTTATTTAGTGATTACTATTTTTCTGTCATTGTTGAAGTAATAATAATAGTCAAAGTATCTTTAATCTACAGATATAATATATTATATTCTATATGAATTTTATTGTTCGTCTGTAGAATTCTTGTGACATGGTGAAGGGGTTTGTATTCTATTTTTTACACATATTATTATACGCAATTATCGTAATGTAAATATGCAATTCTACTTCTCAAGCTTGAAGTTATACCATGATGATAGATTGCAGATTTGACTACTGTCTCTTTTCTATTTGGGACATTATCCAATAGATGGCAGCACAGTAAGCCACGTGGTGGAAGACAGACATTTGATTTTAAGATGCGTAATGATTAGATATCATATGACAGTTTGACTCCACCAAACTCAGTCGGGAAGAGTGCAAGTCATTAAAGTGACACTAGTATCCCATTGCTTTAAATAAATAAACCGTTATTTCTAGGTGTTTGATATTGTTGACAACAATATGCAAGGTGTTCAAACTTTCTGTTCTTCTTTCTGTCGAAACACCACAATGCTATTAACATTGAAGATACCACTAATTTAACATTCTTAAGTCACACCTCATGATATTAATTTGTACATTTTTTAGTCGGCTCTTCGCAAGAAAAGGAGTAACGACACTTTAAACAGCAGAATACATAAAAAGTACAACATATGGTGTGAACGATACTCTTCTTAGAAGCCTTTATAAACCTATGAATGCGTTAGTCTTTTTTTTGTCTTTGTCTGTCCGTTAGTAAAATCGCAATAAGCAGCAACCTTCTCTATTTTCTAGTAGTTATATTTTGCTTGCCTAAGCGGGAGTGGCACCGACGGATTGTGGCGGCCTGGCGTGCGCAGCTCGAATTACGGATCTCACCAGGCACGGCTGCTTTGGTGAGTATCTGTGTCGAATAGGACGGGAGGGATCGACACATTGCCACCACTGCGCATCCGACCTTGACTCGGCCCAGCACACGCTGGCGGAGTGCCCCGCGTGGGCCTCCGAGCGCCGAGTCTTGGTCGCAGAGATCGGGCGAGATCTGTCTCCGCCGGCATTGATTGCGGCAATGCTGGCGGACGAGGGAGGTTGGAGGGCTGTGGCCTCCTTCTGTGAAGCAGTGATGCTCCAGAAGAAGGCCACCGAGCGGGGTCGGGATATGGCCGATCCCGCTCGAAGAAGGCGGCGCCGGGCTCGGTAGCACAGCTGCGGCGCCGCCGCGGGTCGCCGGCGGGCGCGAGGAAGTCACGACTGCTACGGCGACCCGGGATGGACCACGCCCCTTCCGTGGCCGGGGGGCGTCATCGGTGGAGGAGAACGGGGGAGGTAGTAGCCTCCCCCGAGGAGGGCTGCCCTCTAGGCAGGGGAGCGGAGGCTGGGGGTTCCCGGAAGAGGATTGATGTTCCTGGGGGCTTCTTAGATACCTGAGGAAGGCGATCCCTGAGGTTTTTAGTGGGTAGGCTTCCCCCTTCTGGGAAGGAGAGCCCCACATAACCGCCGGCTCGCCACAGCCGGGGTATGCAATTTAATGCATTTTTCTCAGGGGAACAAAAAAAAAGTTATATTTTGCTTAAGGGCAACAGAAGAAATTTCTAGTTTTGACACTTATTATCATATTTTGGTCAACACAGTATCTTTAATTATAAATTGTAACTTATGTGATATTCTAATGTACAAGCTATATTATTGTAAAGATTCATTAAAATGAATACAGCAGGTTTTCCATGAAAGAATAACAAATATCCATACATACATACAAAATTCGCGCTAATAATATTAGTAGGGTAGGAAAATAATCACCATCTCTTTAGAAGAAGTCATGAACACCAACTAGTAAATAATAATATATTGAATGAAATTTCCTTGATGTTTACTTACTTTTATAGTGACAATAATAGTACCTATTCGCGTATATACGTACTAATGTAACTAATATTTTATTTTAAATATATAGTATAAGAAAATCCACGCTATCATTAAGAGAATGACGTAACTTTTTACAAAACACTAGATGCTTACGGCTCTGAATTAATTTATGCAAAAGGAACTCAACTAATATTTAATAGAAAAGTTATAGAGGGCTATAACTTTTTATAGGTCTATATACATGATTCCTATATCAAGTGAGCAATGTTATTAAGCTACACTTAACTAGTCACGTTTCATAAAACAATAGATATTTAATTATTAGGCCTTTAATGTATCGTTGTGTTCCCGGGGGCTCCCTACATGCCTGAGGAAGGCCATCCCTGAGGTTTTTAGTGGGTAGGCCTCCCCCTTCTGGGGAGGAGAGCCCCACATAACCGCCGGTTCGCCACAGCCGGGGTATGCAATTTAATGCATTTTCCTCAGGGAAACAAAAAAAAAAAAAAAAAAAGGGCAACTTGAAACATGTGTTCACTCGTCGACTAGTAAATGAGAAGTGAAGTCGCCGCGAAGCCTCTGAGCTCGAGAGAGCTCGGATAAAATCGGCTGCTGTCGAACGCACGAACGGTACATAGCACACGTAGCGCCATCTGTTTTTCGACAGTGATATGATAACACGCAAAAATGACGGACAGCAATGCCCGGGTCAGTTTGCACTCGCTTTTATACCCTCCGTAGACATATTTTTTTTCATATCTTCTGCAATAGATATACCTAAATAAAATAAAATATTAGTTATCACGTGGATACGGAAATATAAAAAGATTGTGTTCAAGAATTGATAGATTTTGTTAATACATTCATGTTTACAGTTTACATTTAAACCTCCTTTAAACACTGTAACTTGTCATTATACAACCAACATCCAGGTTTTTATATTTGACCCGACAACATAAACCATTTCGGAGCAGAATATATTTTTGTCCTTTGTACGAGGGTCTGTGTTACGTAAAAAATCGGTAGTAAAGAAAATATATGTGGAGTTTTCTTATATGTATTTTATCTGGAATCCCTCAGGTGCTGGGCCTGGAGACCTTTGCTTATATCACGAGAAGGAAATATTTACATATATTCTTATATTATTAAATTTTCTGTCAAACAACGTTAAACGTCAAAGAAAGATACCCTTAAGTATCTAGTTCCAAAATAATGGTTAATTCAGTCGATATCTTAGTTTTTTATATACGTTCTGACTATTCCTCGAGTAACTCAAAATTTAATATTGTTTTACACATAGTTTATAATTCTTAGGTTGAATGTTGTTTGTATGTGATCAAATACCAAGTTCTATTTTTACATATAAGATCAAATGACAGATAAATTTGGGTTTACGTTTTTGTCACGAGCGGAAAAATTATTTGATATATACATGTGACACCTGCTAGGTTAGGAAAAAAGAAAAAATATGACAATTAACGTACAACTTAAAGCATTATAATAGAAGAACAAAACAAGGACCAACTCAATTACATTTTTAGCGTTTACCAAAAAAGAAGAATTGCAATTCAATATATGTAGGTACTACTGGAAGCTACTAGGTGCCGCGACTTTATATTAGGGTCTATTAATTGGGCACTCGTGCCTTATCTATTTCTAGTATAAAGTTTTAGTACTCCCTCACCAGTTTAACAGCATGTCGTCAGAAATGCATGTGATAGGTATTTCGTCTTTTCTTAAGGTAAATGGAACTCTGTAGACTTGTAAGTCAATAATTGTGCATTTTGTCAGTTGCTTTAAACAATCCACTCCGATTGACAATTTGCTTAGCAATTTTCGATACAAAAATAGCATTGCTGTTCAGCGCGAACACAAATTTTGTTTGTTACACCCAGATCTCACGGTGCCTTGCGGTACTGACAAGAGGCTTACAAACCAATTTAATTGCCTGGTATTACACTCGGAGAGTCCCGGGTTGATATTATAATCCGGCGTTGTCGGTTCCAATTAGATATCTTAGATGATTCTTAACGGACACAATGCAGGATCTTGTAAATGAATTGGTGGTTGTTCTATTCCATTTCTTATTTGTGTCGTAGTTTTAGGTTAAGTAGTACCAATTACCACAGAATGTTTATAAATATATTTCTGAGCTTTTCAAAAGCCTTAACAGGGGTGTAATAAACGCTCAGACCTAATGGTCTGAGGACCAAAAGGAGACTAAATTAAAAAAAAAGACAGTGGAGAATAGAGGCAACATTACTATTATTTGGACAATTCATAAAAAGGTAAACTAAATTATTACGATATCCACGACGATTTTTAGTCCATCTTTGCACAGTTGCACAAATATGACAGAACAATGTATATATAATTTCGGATTAACGCCACATGTCGCTAAAATACCGGACTGTATTTTGGGCATAATATCCAGTGGCATCGGATTTTAAGATTCGTTTCTGTATATGAAATATTTTAGTGAATAATTAATTAATTTAAAATAAATAATAATTTTAACAAATTGTAACGATTTTGGTAATTTAAGCCAATGTGTGGGATTCTTAGATAAGTTTCAAAAGCAAATCCACGTTAATTAACAAAGAGAAGACATGTATATTATTTATCATTAATTACTTACGAAAACCATTATATTATGACCGAAAGTAAAATTTAATGACAAATTGATGCCGTTACGAGATGAAGTAAGAGAGACAGCCGGTAAGTACTCGTAGTTATGCTCCCGAAATGAATATATAAGCATAATAAGCATTATTGTGACAATTTATATTAAATTTGATAGCAATCGAAATCAGAAAGCAATACAATATCGTCGGATAGCACCTGCTGCTTTACGAAGTCTGCAGCTATTTGAACATTTTTAAAGTTGGTCAGTTTCAGTATCACTCTGGGGCCTATAAAGTATGTACAGACTTAAACAGGAAGAAGGAGGTCACCTACCGATTGACTCAGATACTCACCGCGCACGGCTGCTTCGGTGAGTATCTGTGTCGAATAGGACGGGAGGGATCGACACATTGCCACCACTGCGCATCCGACCTTGACTCGGCCCAGCACACGCTGGCGGAGTGCCCTGCGTGGGCCTCCGAGCGCCGAGTCTTGGTCGCAGAGATCGGGCGAGATCTGTCTCCGCCGGCATTGATTGCGGCAATCTCGGTCAAGAGAAGCAAGGCTGGCCTACCTGTCTGTAGATGGTGGTAGACATCATTAAGGTGGAATGTGATCTTCTGATATTACAAAAGTCCACAGTCAACATGGTGGAGTAATGTTTAATATTCTTGCCCAGGGCAATACTAGGCGAAATACAATGAAATCGCTGTTTTCTGTGAGGTCGTGGTATCACTTCGGACTAGCCAGCAGTCACACCAAAGAATGACTCTCCTACGGTTGCATTCTTATTATGTATTCTTAATTCCTTCACCGTACAGACAGAATATAGTAATAATTGATATTAATAAATAATTATTCATTGATACACATAATGTATACTTATGTATAATGTGGATCTTACAATAATTACTCACATAGGTAACAACACATATGTAATAGATCCAAAAACGAAATCTCTTTTATGATAAGTGATAACGTGTCTACCTGCACATATATACAACACATTATCCATTCCTATACAAAGCACGTCATACGCATGACAAATCCATGCCGTTAAGGACATAGCTCTCTCAATAGGCTCAAAAGGAACCTACTTACAATATTACTCCGAAACCCAATCGTAGCAGACTCCGATAATAAAACCACAGGAGAACACTCAGTGCGGAATACAATAAACAAAATGTATCGTAAATCATGTCACATGGAAGGTTGCTCCAGCAAAAATGTGGATAAATTTAATTTTGCAGGAAACGCCGCTTTCTTTATTCGTCCGATATAGAAGCTCGGCATTATGAAAGTATTTTTTTAATGAGCTTTTTTAGTATCAGGTAATAAGGTTTTTGGTTGGGGTAAGTATTTCCTTTGAAATTTTAATAAAATGCACATAAAGTATGACTCTATTTTACACTTAATTACATAACTTTTAGGTATGAGCAATTTTAAAATACATTAATTCAATCATCTTATTATTTCTTTTTACCAGAGGTAAGCAAAATATTGAAAAGAATTTGTTGTACTTAAAAAAATCCAATTATAATAATAAAATTTATATTAATGTTGGGCACAAAAAATTTGGCGACTCTCATATGAAATAAAGATGATGATAAACGTTGTATTGTTGAAATTATTAAACAATTATTTTACATAGTTTTATTATTTTTATTTCCTGTTTGATTACAAAATTAAACGGAACTTAATATATTATCGATTCTAGTTTGCCGTCCACCTACTTTAAAATGTTAGGTAAAAGGCTATTTTAGTGAGGTCGGCGGCTTGTGAACCGCATAGTAAATCTTCGAAGGGTAATTTTTGGCACGTTTTACAGTTAATGGCGTTTATCGTTTAGCCTATTGAGACTATTATGCTTGGAGGATTTAAATAAGTTTCCTCGAAACCTTCCTTTTGATGCTTCAGTTTTGCGGCTTCGGAATTATGGTGATTGAATTTCATCTTATTTTTTGTTTTGTTATTTAACGTTCGCCGTCGGCGCTGCGAAAAATTTTATGAGAATTATTAGATTCTTTACTTTTTTAATGTTTTTATCTATAACGAGTTTTCATTAAAATACGGAATTACTTTATATTCAATTGTTCTGATGTAAAATTCTTTGTGTTAGTCGATAATTACATAAGTATTCAGGAAAGGTTTGTCATTTAGAATTTATGTACCATGCTCGATTTTTCCGACCAAGGCACTTTACTGGAATTATATATGAGCAAAATATCAATACAGCGGAAGTAACCACGATCAGACGCATTATAAGCTTTTTCATATGTATAATTAGATTTGATAACTTTTATATTCCAGTGTTACATTGAACGACCATTAATGCCTTCTTTGTCATATCAAATGTCAAGTAGATCATAGTGAAACTAAGTAATAATATAGCGTTAACAATTAAAGTGAAATCGAATCGAATTTACCGAAACTGGGGTAAATATTTGATTATTACCTTAAATTTGTTAAAAGAATTCCTGAATCTATTTCTTTTCATCTTTTATAATCATCAACTATAGAAGAATGTAATGACAGAATCAGTAATCTAAATTGTTCCGATTATATACATTAATTGTATCATATCAATATTAGATTATTAATAAATATTTGAAATGGACCACAAAAGACTGCTTTTTATGCATTGGTATAGGTATAGAAAATAGGAAAATTAAATAGTGTTTCAGGTGGGTAGTTCATTAATAAAATTGTTAATGACGTGAATTGCAGGTGACATTCACGGATTAGGTATACGCCAGCGGTGACGGAGTTGCCGATGGGTTACAGAACTCTCATAATGCAAACGGCTACTTCACGGGCTGAGCATCGATGGTTCGGTGCTCTCCGTACTGATTCTATGATTCTCGGTTGGTCCAGGTATAGTTTCCGCACCGAAAATGTGTTTTTCAATATTCCAGTCAGCATTATGCAGACAATAAAACCTTAAATTATGCATTCCGAATGATGTGAAAATACAGGAGGAAAGAAATGCCTTTAATGGTTTACTTGCAGGCAGTAAAAGGTCTCCCGGTGTAGAATTGGAACCCAATTATTTAGTATCTTTGATGTACAAAAGTGATTGTAATAATCTTAATTGAAAAATAATTTTTGATTTTGATTTGTTTCCATGCCTTTCAAGGTATTTTTGCAATAACAGCAATAATACCGTATATTGTGGTAGTCGTATTTGCAGTCTTCACGATAGTTGTTGCATCTGCTTATCATTTTTGAACTCTGACTAATCCTATCTGGGTGTCTTTGAAGTTCATCGTGGTCAACGGTCTCTCAACTGCCTGCCTGCAACTGGCTGGGTTAGATATGTTAATTATATATTTTATAATTACCTAATATTAAGGATATTTGGTAATGTCTAAAATTACAAAATTAATATGTACATATTTGTACATTTGTTGCTACTTACATTGTATGGTTAGTCTATGGTAAGATGGAGCTCCATAAATGATAATAAATTTGTGTGAATTTTTGGTGTACTTTGACGAGATTTGAAAGAACTTTTGCGAGGGACTCTCACTTTTGTTCGCTGGTATATTAAGCAAATTAAAATTCCATTTAGCCGTGTCAGGGCGTCCACTGCGTAATTATGAAAAGATAAATAAAAAGCGTTTCACAAGTAACCCTTTCGAGTTTGAGCTTTTACACCGAAAACGTTGTTATAATTGATTTGTCACGCGTCGGCAGCTCTAGAGAATGGACGATGTTCGCGGGTTGCATGGTTTTGATAATTATAGATTTAAGTCTTATTATTGTGTTAACTTTTTTTTAAACTAGTTTGTTATTTATTATTTTTTGTATTTTATATAGTTACGGCTGTTTGATTAATCGAATATTACGAGTACATTTAAGTATCATTAAATTTAAGTAAACCTAAAATACATGAGAAATTGTTCAATAATGAATAAACAATATTATGCTGTAAATGATTTCAAATTCAAACTATATTAAAAAGTTACTTATTAATGTATTTTTTTCTTAAGTTAATTATTTATGTTTACAGCATGAAGTTAAGAAAAATATGGACATTAAATTAACTCCTTTGTTAATCATTTATACGAGAAACTCTGACTTGCACAGTGCTTATTTTTGATGTAACTTAAATGAAATGAAAATGTTTAACTATATCAGAGGGTGACTATACCCGCGTCGTCTGCTTAACTAAATTTAAGTTAGGAAATCATATTAATAGGTGGCTTACCATATATCTTATGTCACAAGTTGGCAACGTATACTCTGGTTCTTACGGGGTTGCAGATTTGCTGAAAAACTAATATAGGCGACTTTAAAACACCTTAAAATCTTTAAAACAGAAAGTGACTACCGATTGACGAAACTTAAGTTGTCGTCATCTCCGAGGTTTCTGGTTCGACTCCCGGTGGGGGCAGATGTTTGTGTGATGAAAACGAGCATCTGTGCCTTGGTTTATCAATGTTCATTTATATATATAAGTGTAATAATATTTGAATGTCTATCCGTTACTCTGAATTCCATATGAGAAAACAAGTCTTGCGGAGCTTGACTAATTGGTGTAAGAAATATTTATTTACTGTTACTATCAGATGCAAAATCGGAGCCAGGTTATGTTTCTTACACAACAGGTGTTAACTCTGAGCCTAAAGACGTTCAGGTGTCAAGCTTATTAAACTCAAATCGTTTTCTATCGACCCGTGCTAAGGTGCAACAGCGATAGAACAGCATCGTATAAATTAAGAGATAAAATGATTTTATGGCGTTCTTAAGGTCGTGGGCGTCTCTATCTATATGGACTCATCCCACACGATCAGTAAATTTTAGTAACAACTTAATTCAGATGTAGGTGATCGAGTTTATTTGTAAGGTATGGTGGTAGACATGTTTTTTTATGACATTCCGCCGATGCTCAAACTTGCATCTTGGGTGGGCGATAATTTTTGAACATTACACAAAATAGAAGTTAAAATGATTCATTTGTGGATAGAATTTATTTCGTTATGATGTTTGAGATTTTTATTTTTTCGTAAACACTAATTTTGTTCTCTATATATGCACTTCTGTCGTACTTTTAGGTTGAATATTGACTAGAAAGCTTTAGCTAACTACTCTTTTCGAACTTCTAATATGGCTTCGTTGAGTTAGCAAATCATGCGACTTTACCATGAGTTTGCTATCCTTATCGATAAGAATTTTATGTATAGAAGTCAAAAAAGTCATGTCAATCTATTAAATAAATCAAATAAATTTTATTACCTTTCCACTAGTGTACTAAGTTTCCATATAATTACGCAATTGATATTAACTACAAATGAATATAAAGTCATGGTAGTTACATAGGACCCGTAAAAGAAAAAATATAAAAAGAAGGTTTATTGACAACCATATACATAAACAATGTTGCACATATTAACATATATTATTATGACACTGCTATAAAAAAAAGAGTTGCGGTAAATATGATTTACGCTGCTAAAGAAAACAGTGGTCATAAGTTTGTTTCCCTGATTGATGAACTTTCATTTTACGCGAGGACACCACGGGCAAGCATTGCTACATTTCCTACTACTATTGCATAAAAATCTTCTTTGTCAGTTAGTCGTCTCTACAGAACGCCACGAGAACGTCCTATCACTTAACTCCTCTTTAATGTCGGCGATCGTCTCTTCATGTCTTCGAAAATCTTTCCCACCTTCAACTGGATTTCTACTTAGTTTTACACCACTGCATATCTGGACTATGTTAACCATTGTCACAGTACATATTCGTCTTCATCGAGGGGCACGAGCCTACCCTAACTTGGTTAGGGTGATTAAGCCATCATGGTGGCTTTTTGTTAATGCGAGTCAACTTCACAAAACACAGATAATATGCTCGACGCAACTGATGTGAACACGATACTACGGCGATGACACGAACCATATACGAGTTGAGTACATACTCAGAAACGTAGTTCCTGATTGACAGACTACAATAATCATTGGAGAATTTCAGTGACTTTTTAACCATGATTTCTACTTTTCCCCGTCATTTATTAATCAGCGCTTTCACAAACCGCGGCAGTTATATACTATTCCAATCAGGTCTAGTAATTTTTGAGATTTTTTGAATAATAAGTTCGTAACTTCCATTAATTTTACACTCTATATTCAATTCGTAATGTAAAAATGAATTTGTAAATTCAATAGAAAACCATATTTAACACAAAATTCTTAATATTCCACTATATCAACACTGCGAGGGCGTCTAAGTGATTCATAAACTACAAAATGTATACATTAACTGGCTTATCTAGCTGCTAAACGATTCCTTACAAAGCTCGTAAAACATTTCGCTGTTGCTTTTAAATTAAATTGTTAATCTCGGAGGCATTGTTCATTGTGGACTGCAATCTAGATCTAGCAGAGAAAGTCTTAGTAAACAGGAGATTATGAAAACAGGGGTGTACGTGATTTTATTGTATTTGTGATATTTTAATAAAGCGAGATCATCAACGCAGCAATAAAAATCTGATGTCGTATGTACTATTTGGGAATCTAAGAACTGCCATATTATATGTAAGTAATTATATAAGTCCTTTTAATACAGGAATCATCTCCTAATATCAATCATCTCCTCCAACCGTCTCTGGATAACTAAGGATCATCTATGCTTTATGAGAAGCCTTAAAATTTAAATCGAAATATTTACTTTTGCAAATAATTTTAACACTACACTGCAATTTTAAATTGCTTTGATTTCACAAACAATATATTATTTTTTTATCAGACCTTATCGGCTGATATTTTTTTGACATGTGATTAAAAGTTTCAAAAACAACGAGGAAAATCTACATTTTCAATAATCTTCATAAAAACAGCAATTTATTAAGTATAGTAGATATTTCGTCCAACCTAAACTTCGGGGGATACATTGAGTCCTTGGCGAAAACTGCAGCTAAAAAGCTTGGCATTTTATCCAAAGTTAGGCGCAGGCGCTACTTCACTGCAGAACAGGTGCTCAACCTAAATCAAGCCCAAGTTCGATCCTGCATGGAGTACTGCTGCCATCTTTGGGATGGCTCTGCCCGCTATCAGTTGGCTGCCTTGGACTCAGTAGAAAGGCGAGCTAGAAAACTTATCGACGACGAAACACTTATAAACTCACGTCACCAGAGTCTAGAACACCGTCGAAGAGTTGCTTGCCTTTCGGTTTTCTATAGGTTACATTTCGGAGAGTGTGCGTTGGAATTACATGAATTAATTCCACCCGCTCCTTTCCACTACCAGTCAACCAGACGTAGGTTTAACTACCATCCTTACGTGGTGGACTATCCTCGCACACGTACAAAACGGTTCCAGTCTTCGTTTTTAATACGAACAGCTAAGATGTGGAACTCTATACCGACGACTGTTCCCGGAACAATTAAAAAAAAATCAAAAATCTTTATTGGGGATCAATTTTAAATGCTTATTACATAAATTATGTACGATAATAACTGCTTTAGTTAGTACCTGTGTTGCAGTTATTAGCACCCACTTCCGGGAGCTTTGAATAATACAAATAAAGGCGATTGTAACAAGATCTCAAAAATATAAGATAGTATCAAAGTATGTATACGTGTGTGCGCGTTTTTGTGTGTGCGTGTGTGTGTGTGCGCGTGCGTGAGTAATAGCTGTATTCGGGTTATATAAACTTAGGCTGAAATCAATTTCTCGGTGTCCTTATATGAGAGGCTCAACAACCATTTAGTGACCAATAACTTGCACTCACGATAAGTGCAGAAGTATATACTAAGAATTTTATTAAGGCGTTTATAAATGCGGGGAGCAAGAAAGCAAAAATGTTGGCTTGAGAGAACAGTTCTGCACGTTTCCATGTGACTAACGGCCGTTTTCAATAACCTATCTATCCTTTGTTTTTGCTACTAAAGATAGTAAAATCTATCCTTATGCCCTAACTTGCGTTTCAATAACCTACTGATGGATAGCGTCGCCTTACCGAAGTTAACTATCCATCGTCGGAGGACGGATAGCTTACTAGAGATAGGGACGCTCATACAAATCTGACGTAACTGCATTTCAAAAAAGTTTCAACTTACTCTCCGATAGGCGGAGCTATCTCTAGTGACGACATTTGGCTATCTGTCAATATCGGTGATTAAAACACAGATAGGCTTCGAAAAAATTAACTATAATAACATTATAACTTAAATTACATAATGGAGAACTACAGTAGTGATGATAGTGATATGGAATTAATGAATATGATAATAGAGTGTGATGAAGACAGTGACAGTGATACCGATTTCGAATCGCTGCAATGAGTTGTACTAGATGCATTGTCTCATCTTTAGTCATAGGTGCTGCTTTCGTTGACTGAAAGAAAAGCAGTCTATTATAACCTTGAACGAATTACAAAGTATCGTAAATCCAGATACTTACAGAACTCATTTTTTCCACTTTTGCTTATATTTTATATCAAAAACATGTAATACACACAAATTGGCGGCAACAAATTATCTGTCAGTAATGTTCGAATGACATCACTTGTCATTTATAAACGTTTCGTTCTATGATTTTTATGAAGAACACCAGCAAATAAAGTGAAAACGACGATCTAAGATTTTTTTTTTCAATTATAGTAACATTGTATGCACTTTTTACAACATAATATATAAATATAAAATACATCAATAAATTGTACATATGTTTTAAACGTACTAAAGCTTTAGTTAGCAACGAACAAAACGTTCTACAGGGCTTGGATAGACAAGAGGGCATAAAGCTATCCTTAGTTAGACAAAGATAGTAGCTCGTATCTTTGATTGTGAAACGCAGACTACAGATAGATAACAGCTTACTGCTAATCGGAGATAGCAATTTATCTTTGATCTTAGATAGGTTATTGAAAACGGCCGTTAATCAGTTCTTCGTTGAGATAAAGAAGTAAAAGGTAATTGTAGATGTTTACGAAGAATACATTGAAGAATGAAAATTTGTCTTACAGTTAACACCGCTGCCAGAGAATAAAGTTCAACAGTAGGAAACAGTATTGGTTTATAAAGCATAACCTTTAGTATGGCTCTTTGTGCTCTTTCCAGTGTTAACATTTTAACCTTACCAGCACCACTCATGCTGTAATGAAATATGAGATAATAGACTGTGCTAAGGACATGAACATTTATAAGTGTTTTAATATCGAGTACAGATCTAAGGTTTTTGAAATATATATTAATTTACGGATTCTAGTATAATAAAATCTTACGGTCACGGTTACGGTAAATATAATCTTACGGTCTTCAAGTCACGAGTGAATAGGCATTTGCTAGGTAAGCGTGTTCCATCCTAGTTGCTCCTTATCGTTGCTTACCATCAGGTGAGACAAACGCAAGCCTATTTTAAATTAAAAAAAAAGTAAAGACAAAAAAATCTACTCTTTAGAAAAATTCTAGAAATAATTTAATTTTTTTAATTGTATGTAATTATAAATCCATACTTATAGATTGGCAAAAAAATGTAGAAAAAAATGGGGGCACTTGTGAGCCATTTATAGACTAGATGATTCGTTGAAATAATCGTTCTCAATAGTAACAATTTAGTAAAACCAAAAACACTAACGCACAATACAATAAATATTAATTATATTCAAAAATTAAAAAAAAAAAACAAGATTCACAGAAAACAGAACAAACCTAGTCTGTGGTAAAATTAGTTCCATTTATACACTTTTTTGCCAAGCTGTACAAACTTTCGTGTTTATTAGATTATTTGGGATTGTGTGAATTGTCCAACATATGACGATAAGTGTCAAGTGACGACCACTATAGTCGAGTGGATGGTACACCAGTATCAAGGTCTGAGGTCGGGGTTGTGAGCCCCGGTGGGGGCAGATGTTTGTGTCATGGTAATAATAGTACCATTTGTACTTAGTCATGGTTGTTAATATATATTTCTATCACAAATATAAATGTATAATATATGTGAGTCTATACCCTGTTACCTTTTTTTTTTATTTTCCCCTGAGGAAAATGCATTAAATTGCATACCCCGGCTGTGGCGGCCAGCGGTTATGTGGGGCTCTCCTCCCCAGAAGGGGGAGGCCTACCCACTAAAAACCTCAGGATGGCCTTCCTCAGGCATGTAGGGAGCCCCCGGAACATCAAGCCACTTCCGGAACCCCCAGCCTTCGCTCCCCCGCCGATACAGGGGAGCCCTCCTCGGGGAGGCTCACTACCTCCCCCGTCTCCTCCGCCGACGACGCCCCCGGCCACAGAAGGGGCGTGGTCCATCCGGATACCCTGTTACCTAGATCCCATAACACAAGCCTACAGAGCTTAGTTTGGCCTAATAGGTTAATTGATGTAAGTGTAAGAAAATTTTAATTTTTTTCAAGTAAATAAAATCTACTATCTATGCAGACGAAGTCACGGGCATCAGCAAGTATACATATAATATTAGAAAACCCCATTGAGACAAGAGCAAGAACCGACTTTTGAAGGGACTTATGAGCAATATTACAATGTACAAAAAGGATATATTGTTCAAGTTATTAATATGCTAACTTGTCAGATATATTATTTTATCTTGAAGTAACTGGGCTGTAGGCTGTTATTACAAAACACAGTGCCTTTTTTATTTTAAATATAAATATGACAACAACAGATTACATCAGTTATTATAACATGTTTTCGGTCAATAAAAACAGAAAAATTAATCATAATTTCAAGAAAACCGCAATATAAATCTTTATATTTATAAATCTTCTGTACATTTTGATGAAATTTTTTTGTGTATATTCCAGGGGGTTACGGTTACACAATACGGTCATCTAGATATTGTTCTTTTAGATAAATTATTTATTTAAAAACATTTGAGACAACATGATATTTGAGACATTTGACAGGACAACGTCTGTCGGGTTAGCTAGTATAAATTAATAAATTTCAACCCGTTTGGCCCAACTAACCACAAATCCACACGTGTACCATTAGGCCATCAAGTAGAATTCAGTTTTTTTTACATTTTGTACATTAAAGACATATTTATAAAGATTACTAATATAACATAACATCATAGCATGCTTCGTTCGTGCCTATTTTACTTTCTATGTAGTAGAATTTTAATTTATTTAAGCAAAGCATTTCGTTTGTGGAAGTCGTTTTGTGTAAGTTTACTTGAAATAAGTTTCAGTGACAACACTTTAAACTTTTATCTACTAAAACCTTCTGTTGCGGTTTCTTTGTATAAACTTCTACAGTTTATATTTTCTTGATCCAGACAAGATTTCTTCCCAGAATTATTTGCCATAATTGTTCCACCGAAGAATTTTAAGGGCTTTATTTATTATATTCTATGTCGTGATCGATTTTGTCTTATTCAGAATCACAATGAGGTTTATTGGCTTAAAAACCAGTTGGGTTTTTCATTAAAAAGATTTCAGACAATCAGATATATCAAGTTATGAAGTACTAATAGATAAATTGAAATTGATCTGACGAAAATCAAACCAGATTTTTAGCATTAGTTATAACCTAAATTTTCATTTCATTTAATAGATTACTCGTGCGTACGTGCATGACGTATTTGAAATATCATTAGTACTATTCAATATATTATTTAAATAACTACCAAAACATGGTAGTCAGAATTGATCAGAAACACATGTTAAAATACAAACAGTATATAACGTAGAACGTGTAATGTTTTCAAATGTCACCCAAGTACCATCATACCTAGAATAACAAACAGCCGCCGCTCAAGATGTTATTTCAGACCACTTTGTTTTCCAGGTACTATGATCCGTCAAAGTTAGTACAGAAATGTTTATTCGGATAGGAATTATCAGTCTATCGCTATTAGGCTTTGATAGACGCTGCGCCAATTAGAAACTGTTTGATGACTTTAAATTAACATGCAAATTTTGGTTTGGCGTTTGCAAACTAATAGGCGGTACTCTGTGGCCATGTGTCCTTTGAAGGGTTTGACGAACATCTCCCTTTGTGCCTTCTTATTTATTTTCGCTAGTCCTAAGTTAATCTACAGGGTATCTTTTATAAGCATCGAATTGATACGTTACCTAATTTGATATCCACACATGTTTGTGTTTATCTAGTTACAACTTTAAAACTGTTACTGGAATGTAAAAAAGCACATCTGCAATAAAAAACACTTATTTTTTGATGGTATATTGTTGCAACAAAAATAATTGTTACATGATAACATATCATCATCATTCCAGCTGAGAAATGCCCACTATTGGATATGGGCTACAAGAATGTACAAACTGTTTGATCCTTTACTGTTAGGCATCTAACACCTTGCTAAAAATTGTAGGTGCACTACGTATCTAACCTACTGTAGCTGCAATATCTGAGATGTGCCTGTCCCTCGGGGACCTTTTTACCCCTTAGTCAACCAGGCTGGCCCAGTGCGTATTGTTCGACTTTACATATATATAATTATCTTTGCGTCTTATCGCAGGTATTATAATACTGTCATTTTTTATTTCGGTACGAACTAGCAATCATTGTTCTGCAATTTTATTATGAATCATACATTTTTCTATAACGGCACATCTCAATCACAAATCAGTATGAAATATACTTTATCCGAAATCAAATAATATCCAAAATATACTGAATTACTCCAAAGAACGATGATGACAAAGTATAAAACGAAATGGGAAGAATCACTGAAAATGCATCAAGGACACACATAAAGCACGGGCGCTTAGTGCTATGAATAATTCATGCAAATTTAATTGCAAACGTCTTGAGCTTTTACAATTCATGTTCATTTGCAAGAAGCTGCTGCATGCACTAAGTCCTGAACGCGACGAACTGTGACGTTTGCAAAGCTAATTTCACTAAGGGGTATTAGTATTACAACGCTACCGTTTGGTCTGGAGCGAATTTTGGAGTAAATGAAATTGTCATCAGCAATGAGATCAAATACATTTAGCCTTTCAATTTATTTGAAACTCATTTAATTTTAATATTTTTATCTCTTATATTATTTTCAACGTAGTTAATGAAAGAAGAAATAACCATATTATTATTTTTTCTGTAAAATACATGCACATTTCAAAACGTTGGCTTCAAACAATAAAATAAAATGGACGCTTCACAGATAGGTTAGAAAGTCAGAAATATTATCATTAATATCATTCTTCAGACCATAATAAATTATTAAAGTTGCAGGATATATTTCAAATGTTATTATTAGAAATAATAGAAATCAAAAATATTTCTGACGTGGAAACCAAGGGCACATTTTATTGCAAGCTGTTGCAGTACCTTGTTTTATTACTACCCATAGTCACATTAAAAATTGAAAAATACTTCACTTCAGTAACATACGGTTACCAATCCCCGCAATAATTCCGGGCCATGCTGGTGGAACAGCTAGTTCCAATGCGAGCAGATGCAGTAAATCAAGGCCCGTCGCTGGCACTCGTGCGGTAACATATCTGCACTTCCACGAGTTTCTAGCGTGATGTGTTTCATATTGGAAATTTATGTACAGATAAGATAAGCGGCAAAATTACATTTTTTATTTTTGCGTTAGTATAATCTATATATATAAAAATGAAACCCGTTTCGCGTTGTCACGGCATCACGTGTGAACGGCTGAACCGATTTCGATAATTCTTTTTTTTAAATGTTTGTGGAAGTCCAAGGATGGTTCTTACGGAAAAAAATATTAAGAAAATCTCTCAGAAATATTGAAAAGTATACATTTAATTTCGCATATTTTAAAAAACGCGCGTTACGAATGTCAATTTTTTTTTATACGAATGTCAACGTCGTTCACAGCCATAGACTATATTAAAAGAGCATCGTTTCAACTATACAAAATAAAGTAGTGCATCAAAGCTACGCTAAGGCGGTACGAAGTTCGCCGGGTCAGCTAGTAGTTTATATTTAGTTAGTTATAGGAGACTTAAATTTATGGTCCGACACAAATTTTATAATTACTTTTATAATGCTTTCTGTAAGAATTTTTGTTAACCATATCTGTTAAGTGATAATTGGCTAAGATATCTACGATTATTATGTAGAAATACTTTGCTTAGATCAAATTCTTCCTGTACTAAATTCGGTATTGGTTATTAGTAATTGAAAAATATCATAAAAACTTCCGCAAATTTCGATGACTATAATACTATGAATTATTCCACTGTTTGATTTGCAATGGTTGATTTGATATATTATTATTTCTAGCCTTTTTTTAATTTATCCAATTATTACAATTTCTAGTATGGTTATGGTTTGGTTTTATATCAGGTTTTGTTGTCACCTTTTATGTCAGATGACAATGTAGTTATAAAATGAAATTGTGTAGTGCCCTGTGTGTTGATTAATCATTTTATCAACATAGCTCATATTCGTTTACACCGAGGAACTCAAGTCTAGTCTAGCTAGTTATATTACGGTGATAAGGCCTTAGTTAACCACGCTGGCCCAGTGTAGATAGGTCGATTTCACCTTTTAATTACTTCGCTGGTTTTATTAACCTTAGGAGCCTTAATTAAATGTATATGAAATTCGAAAAACACGATTCTAAGCTTTATTTTAAACTAGATTCCACCCGCGGCTTCGCCCGCGTGAAATTAGTTTTTATCAATCCTGGTCCCTTATGTCTAAGGTAACAAGATTTATGGTCTTATCTTCAATTCAACCCCTATTTCACCCTCACACTGTTAAAAATTTCAAAATGCTAGAACAAACGATTTTTTGTTTCTTATGACGAACTTGCATACTAAGTTTCAACCCTTATTTCACCCCCTAGCTGTCGAAATTTCAAAAATGCTAGAACAAATGTTTAATAATTTTCTATCAAGTGCTTAAATATAAAGTTTCATGGTTTTATCTTTTAAAATTAAGAAATCCCATACAAATTTTCAACCTCTATTTCAACCCCTTCGTCTCTTTTTTTCGAAATAAAAAGTAGCCTATGTTCTGTCTCAGGGTCTAAAGATTGTCTGTACCAAATTTCATCAAAATCGGTTGCGAGGCTTAAGCGGGAAAGCGTAACAGACAGACAGACAAAGTTACTTTCGAATTTATAATATTAGTTGGGATGGGCCGCTGTACCGAAACCACAGCGACAATAAAGCTATAAATAAATTAGAAATTGTAGTGCTATTAAATTAAACGATATTTTAAAAGAGAATTAGATTTAAAGATTGTAATGCTTAGTTAGTAGCAGTAAGATTATGGTAACAGATCACTTCAGTCATTTTATTATTAGTCTATAAACTATATAGAATCCTGCTCTAGAAATGATATTTTAACATTTTTCTGTTTAGATAAACTAATTCGGACAAATCGTATTACTAATAAGTACTTCTATTTCAAACACATGTAGCTGTAACAGAAAGAACAAGACAAAGGATTCTGTTTGAGAATATACTTAGGTGTTTCTAGAATATTTGAGCTTTTTCATGACAAAGGTTATATGAGAGCTGGCGTGCTAATAAAATTTTATATTTACGAGGACATGTCCTCACAAACGTTTGTTCAGGGATCAAGTTGTCGGCGTGGAGGTCTGAAGTCTGATGATGTTAAAATACGAACTAGGGCAGTAGTCGTATACTACTGTCAATGGTTATTAGCACATAAAAAACTGAAACGTAACTTTGTGTAAAGATATCCTCTAAGACTGCTTCTTCTCTGGTTATTTTTTTGTTTTTAATCTGCAATTCTTTTACTTCCAGACTTTTAGTTAGTCATACAATTTTTCAAACTAAATAAGTATAGGAATCATTTGATTGTAATATTATACATAATATATTATACATAATATATATATACATAATGAACTTAATAGAACTTTTGAAGGTCTTCATAATTTCCAATTTTTTGAGAAAAATCTATATAGTATTTGATTGTTATAGTAGTTGATTATATGTACTTTTTGTATAAATTGGTGTACCGCATATGAACTTCTCTCTCTTCTCTCCTCTTGGATTGGTTGTACCTTCGCAGGTTGTTACTGAAAGTGATAAGTATAATAGAAAAATGCTTGTTTACCTTTTTGACATTATAATAATGCTGTAGTGACACTCCCCTTTAAGGGCCTGTGCCCTAAGTAAGTACTAGTGTGTAATAAATGGAAACTAACTAAAATAGAAGTTTTGGAAATAGAAGTTTGAATAAGTATTTTATTTGTAATTTTAAAATAGACAATGTCAATTTAAATCTTTTATTCAAAAATGTTACTACTACCCTGCAGCTTTTGATCAACCATCAATATTCATTAACGGGTGATAATATCGAGTTTTAATTAAATTTTTTTTTCAATCAAAGTTAGAGAGGTTAAATATTTCAAATTAAATAGATAAATATGGCATTGACTAATAACAAGAGATAGTTTTAAGAAGGCAGATGCAAAATATTTCAAGGAAATAAGTACTTGACTGTTACAGCATCTGTTTCAACAATAACCCTTGCAGCAGCGCAAACTCGCTCCCAAAATCTTTAAAACCAACGCTACTTGAACAATAATAGAATCACCAGTTACCGGGTAAAATAATGGGCTTGTATAACAGATCAAAATGACGGAAGCGAACTTGTGCTATACAGAATACAAATTCGTAACTTTACAATGAAATAATACTATGTTCTCAAACCTTTTGTATTACAAATTTGTTATTTTATTTAACTTAAATATAAATTGTCAGGATTGTGGATTTTTGGCAGAAATGATTACCAGTTGCCCAAGTAATAGTAAATATTAATTATTATTTATTTCTTAAAGCTAAAGCCCTAAAGACGTCATCATTTATTTAAGCCCTGACACAAATCAGACAACTGATTTTATAATAGTAAGGTCAAGCTTGTATTACCAAAGTCAGTGGTTCTGTAATAGAAGTAACGTTTATAAGGTCATGTACGGTGAGATGAGGGTAAAATAATAATAATACAAATTGTAAATAGCCATTCATGTAACTTACAGTATATGTGTGTGTTAGATACTCGTATGTAAATGTTACCTTTTGTGTTTCTGTGTTGTGTGTTGTACTTATAATAATCTTCTCAGTTTCACTGTAGGTTTGCGTTTGTAACCGCGGTGTTATCTTGATTTCATGTCGTAGTTATTAAGTATATATAGCTTTAACTGTACGTAATATGTACTTTAGGTTAGGTTAATAATAAACTAAAATGTGCGTTATATTTTTATATTTAATAGCCAATATAAGTACTTTAAGAGAACCATCAAAAGGCCCAGGAAGAGCCTAATCAGAAGGTCGGTATAAAGGTTATGTCATATGAAATAACACCACACGCCTTCTGACCAGTCATAGGCACGTCAACGCATAACAGCATTCTACCTTGTAAATGAAGTCAAAATTCTCTAGTTTTCAAAGTTAATTTAAAAACCTGCTAGTTTGATGAACGAGTTACTGCTACTTTTAGAAATTTAATTACTAATAATGATGAGCGTCAGAGAATGATGCGTGGGTGGCAGTGGCGTCGTTGTTAGGAGTTAGTGGCGTCGTGTTTTCAGTAGTGACCTTAAAGTAGGAACTCCAAAACTAATGGAAATATGAATTTTAGAAAATTCATATTTCGATAGAAAAGTTGGAACTTTTCTACGGTAAAGGAAAATATCCTGAGAAAACTGCACCTGCGACGATTCGTAAAGATCACCTCATATGAAGTCAACAAATCCGCATACGACCATCACGATTGACTAGTGCCTGATCTAACTTAAGGTAGGTTCGAGTACTTCGGCGTGGGCATTACATGTAATTCACAAATAATAAAATTTATATCAATTACACAAACCGTCATATTGTGTAATGGTTTATTACCTAGCACTTTAAGTTGGCAGTAAATATAGGGAGGAAATTTTGGTGATTTGTTAATGTGAGTGACCTGAATAAGAAACCTTCAAAGTACCTACATTAATTTAAAAGAAAATACATATTCCAGTTAATCGATACCATAAAATTTTCTGTTGATAGCTAATTTAATTATTATCTTTTCCAGAAAAACGTTAGCGCAAGCGGAAACTAAATTTCTCAGAACATCTTTATACAGCGCGATACCAATAAAAATCGTCTCAAATTCTCCACCAATAAAATATCAATACCACCGCACTTCCGTATTGTATTGATCGTAACATCAAACAACTAGGGCGAAGCTGAACTTTTCCTCTTATCTTCTTTACACAATTTGCACTTATAAGATCGCGGCTGTCACAAACAAGACTGGTAAATAAGGAAACTAAACCAAGTGGTAGTTGTATCAAAAACAATAATTATTTCAACTGCCTTAAGAAGTACAGGATGTATATATTATTAGCAAACTTTATTATTATACCTATATATCCGACGCCAAAGAAGATACCAAATACAAAAAACCCGGTCCTCTATCGTGCAAACATTTTTTATAGGTTAAAGTATCAGACAGTCTTCAATATAAGAGTTTGAGGATAGTATTATGATTTTATTTTTATTTTTTTATATTTGTTTCACCTTTTTTGTTGTGTTTTGGTGGCTATGTGTCTTGTGGTACCATCAAATTGTTACTATTATTGACCAAAACTGACTTATGTAATTTATTTACATTAACCGCATTTTCAAACGGTTCTTATTAAGCTGACCAATTCTGCTATTTACTAGCCAGCTCGATTATGTGATTTAACATAGTTGGATATTTTTGGTAGCTTTTATCTCTCTTCCTCTCTATTTGAAAGAATTCTTATTATTTAAATAAGAGCCCAATATCTTCTGCAGATCCCACCTCCAAACCCTACTCCACGTCTATTCCAGTGAAACAGAGTCTTACTTCCAATCCTTTGCTAACGAGTCAATTAGATTATGTAATGCGCTTCCATATAATATACTCGTACGAGACTGTTCCACTGTTAGATTATTTTAGCGGCGTGTATTTGGCTTTATGTTATAGCAGTATACCGTACTAATGCACCACTCCATTATACTGCCTATTAATTTAATTTGTTTTTTTTTTTGTTATTAAATAGTCATTGGTTTTTTGCTGTACATTGTAGACCCTAATATCGTCAGTATATACAACTATCGTAGGGCTGCTGGCATATATGTTTTAAGAAATATGCAGGACCTTCATCTGGAAATTTTTAGGATATATGGTTTTTTGTCATGTATTGTGTGTACATAAATAAATAGTTTATAACTTTTCTTCATTTATATATCGTCCACCTTTGTGACTTAATTAGAGCTGTGAACATAATTACTACATTAATTTACCTGTATTATTATGAACACTCTGTATTCAAGGCGTTAGTTTGCCGCCTCTTTTCCACTTGTTTTGCCCGGCGTTCCGCAGTTTTCAAGCATAGAGTCATAGAGCATTTGTATGTAAATGGGCTGGCTGCGTAGACAGTGCGAAATAGGGATGGCGTGTTTATCGATACTCCTAAATAGGGTACTCGGGATTAGGGTGGATTTTATGTACCTACTAACATTAGAATCGGTTTGAGTGGAAATTGAACATGTATTTTTTATTCTTTGCTTTTATACGGTATTAAGTGGTGTGTATGTTTTTTTTTCTATATGAGTATGTAAAAAGTAATACTAATTGATAAGGATCAATTTTAATGTAAAAGAGGATTACGATTTACTTATAAAAAAGTATATTTACTAAACGATCATGGATCGCAGGGCTTTTAATTTAACGAGTTTCTTTAGTTCCAATAACTATTTTACCATAAGCATGTTACCAACGACCGAGACTGATTAAAATTCTGGAAACCGGTGCTCAATTTGGTTTATAGCTCACTTCTGATTCCGTCTGCCTAGCTATTAGTATATTATTATAATGGGAAATGGGATGAAAATGATGTTCTTTAGTTCATCACCTCACATATGCGTCGTCATACCACGAACACTATCTACTGTAGTTACACCATCGCTGTTAAAGTTTCTATTTGACACTTCGTCTGTTCTACTTTGATATTACCTAAGCTATTATAGCACCAGCTATACATACGCCTGAAGCTATCTGACGCTTGTCGATTTGTAGTGCCTAACTTAAAGAAAAGGAAGGAAAATGAGAGCGAGCATATATGTATACGCTACAGTATTTAGTTATCAAGTTTTATGTATTTGACTTGTTGTTGCGGTGCATAAGAACGATCCATCTTCATTGTCCTTTTTTTTTTGTTCCCCTGAGGAAAATGCATTAAATTGCATACCCCGGCTGTGGCGAGCCGACGGTTATGTGGGGCTCTCCTCCCCAGAAGGGGGAGGCCTACCCACTAAAAACCTCAGGGATGGCCTTCCTCAGGCATGTAGGGAGCCCCCGGGAACATCAAGTCACTTCCGGGAACCCCCAGCCTCCGCTCCCCTGCCTAGAGGGAGCCCTACTCGGGGGAGGCTACTACCTTCCCCGGTCTCCTCCACCGACGACACCCCCCGGCCACGGAAGGGGCGTGGTCCATCCCGGGTCGCCGTAGCAGTCGCGACTTCCTCGCGCCCGCCGGCGACCCGTGGCTGCGCCGCAGCTGTGCTACCGAGCCCGGCGCCGCCTTCTTCGAGCGGGATCGGCCATCTCCCGACCCCACTCTTCTTCATTGTCCTGGCTAAAATATATTTTTTAAATTGTTGATTTGTAAATCAAAAATAATAACACGTAACAAAAATCTGCAGCAGCAATTCCTACATCCACAGTTTGTTGTGCAAATAGCGGCAATACGACTGTGTACCGGAATAAAGTTTTCAAGAGTGTTCTCGACCAAACCTCTTACGTCTGGAGGATTTCAACAAGTACTTACAAACAACATCAGGCAATGAAGTAAGGAGGTTCTCTCCCTCCTTATAGCGTAGAGCAAAATTATTCAGAAATTATTTACCTCATTCATAACATGCGTTAATCGATAAAAATTGCATGTCACACTCATCCCTACGGGACAAACGAATTACAGGGAGAGGCGTCGTCGCCAAACGTCCCATAAAAAGGGTGCCATAAAAGCTTCGCTTAGTTGATGGTGTCAGATGGCGGGCGGTGCCCAGGCACTGATGACAAAATGAAAATGTTATTAAAATAAAACAAATTGCTACGGAACTTTATAACGTCGTAAAAAGTGAGAGTACGAAATAGAGTCGGTATGCGCTATTAATGGGATACTTGATTTTGTTTGCGACTGTTCAAAAGTGAACGTAAATTTAAAATTGAAATTTCCCATAGAGCCTCGTTAAAGTGGATCCTTTTCTTGATAGCTTACAATTACAACGGAATAAATTGTCACCTAGATAAACTTTGTCAAAAGCGAGACGCGTCTATAAGAGTTTCTTATTGCTAGTCAACTCTGAGGTTTTTGATAAAATGGTTTTGACAAAAGCAGGCCGCTGAAGAGACCCGCGAGGGAGAACTGAACGTGGATTTATAGTGTACAGTATTTCCTCAGTCAGCGCAGTTTAAGAAAGCATGGTTCTCGTCCCTTGAAAGAATATATTTTTGTGATTGTGCTTCAAGGAGAGATAAGTCTCATATAGTCGCAAATGACATATGTATATTGCTCTTGTGTACTTCAAAAAGATGTTTCGTGTATGGGAAATCTTGTTTCACTTTGCAACTAACTTAGCGACAAAGAGACTCGACAAGAATGACCAATTCCTAAATTCTATATAAACAAAGGAGTTAGTTTGAAACTTACACTAACGGAATTCTTTCTACATCTCAGACCAAAAGAGACTGCAGGTAAGTGCCAATCTAAAGAGATTCTATTTTCTTAGATGTTTATGTACTAAATTGAGTGTATCATTGCAGCTAAAATATGCTTACTACTAGACATAATTTTCCCCAAAATTGGAGGGATTATTATTTTTTCTTTTTTGCTCTCTGACATTGTGAAAACATCGGTAAAGTAATATTTACTTAGGATTTTTATTATAAGTTACTTTACCTAAAACATGTTTATTAAACACTTATCAGGGTTGTAAGGCTTACCTGGGATGTCCAAACTTTATTGATCCCCCGCTGGACTAGGTATGTAAGAGTTGTAGGTCAGTTTATGGCGGTGGTAACCGAGTTTCGCGGTATCATGGACGCACTTGACACTTTCTATGATATAGGGTACGCTCGGTTGTATTCTACGTAGTTTATTTATACCTTTTTAAAATATATTGTTTGCTACTGTATTTTGTTTTAGGAAAATTACATTTTATTTTGCTGAAATATTTAATGTTCCGAGATATTATTAGAATAAAATAGATAAATCTTTTGTGATGAAAACACCAAAAGGAAGAAGTCTCTTCATTTTTTTTTTCTAGCAGCACAGATTATCTTTCTTGTGATTACGGTCCCCTAGATGTAAGTACTACGCAGATGTCTAAAGTTCGCAACACATCTGCAACCTCCACAAGAACCACATTGTAAGTATACTATAGAGTTTGTAGGGTTATAATCATTCCTTAAAATGGGAACGTAGGAAGCAGAACGCTGTTTAGCGGCAGAAACAGGTACGACGAAGGTATGGAAGCAGATGTATAGAGTGTGTCTCACGTAAGTAGCACGTTATATTTAAATAACAATCAAAATAAAATAGCAAATTTCAATCAAAATCGTATTAGGTATTCGTATCATTTATTTTAAAGATATAAAGCTTTGCAGTAATAATTAATTTAATTTGCATACGTATAGTTAAAGTACTGAAAATTTCGAATTCTTTCTCTGGTCTCAGTTATATATGAAAAAAAAGGAGTTATATTTAAGGAAACAACCAGTGTAAAATCGACCGTATGACAAATTTAATTTGATATAATTATTGTGGTTTCTATAGTATACTTTGACAGTTTAGTTAATGAAAAACTGCACGAACTAAACACGCCTGATCATGATAAAAGGATGTGTAAATACACAAAATAATCTAGCAGACTGCCTAAATGCTGCTTCTAAATTACCTAGTACATGTAGTTACTGTAAGATTTGAAAATGTACGATCATCATGTACTTTGTAATTTGTGGTATAAGATGTAAAGTCCCTGCAATTTCAGTCATATCTTATCCGTTATGCCTCGTCATGCCCACAACACAGCAATGCAGGTTCTTATTTACGAACCTGATACAGCGTATCCTTCCGGTAGCTTTCATTCATTTCCGTCCTCTTTCACACAATATTGACAAAATATAACATTTAACAATTCAATGTTTTCCCTTCTATAGATCGCACTCCGAGAGAGGAAAACTTCGCTTATACTGACTTTTTGAAGTGGCAAGTCTCTTTGTTGATCCAAAAACTTTACGGATTTAATAAAATGCCGTTTTCGAGGGAGATTTTACTTACCACTTGAAAACACACGGCGAACGGTTTTGTATATTTTTGAACTATCAACCCAAGCCAGCTGCACCAGAGTATAACCAGAAACGTTTTGTCGAGTTTTTAATTTCGGGATTCGATTTTATTTTATATGTTGCTATGAATCTTTTCAATTAAAATTAATAATAATAAGAATGTGTACATACAAAAAAATGCTTACGTGTGCAGAATAACAAATATTATATACTTATGCGTTATTTTAAAGTAATTATTTTGAATTTTTTAATTTAATGTAAATTCAGTAACACACGAAAATAAGAATATTTGTTCTGGCATCGATTTCAAGAAGTTTTTTCATTGAAATTCTAAATTATATAAAAAATTTGTTTTCACTCAGTGATTTATATTTACATCAGTTTACTTATCCAACTGCTGCACCTCTGCAAATAAAATAAAGAGGATACAGTTCCACTTTGAAGCAAGGAATAATGAAGTAACAAATTTTTACTTTTTGATAAGTGTAATAATTTGTATTTTGAGTAGACATTTTATGTCATTAATGCTATTGTTAAAATTAATGTATTTTGACGTGACAACGTCTATTAATTTGGTACGGCATGAAAACACCGTAACGGCCGAATCTGACGCCACACGGAGCCCACGAACGGCGTAACGGCCGATCTGACGCCACACGGCAACGTAATAAAAATATAAATGTTATACATTACTTTATTTTAAATAATTTCATTGCACCCAGAAAAAAATTACCATGTAATAGACGTTGTCACGTTCAAATATTGGCAGTAGACGGAGTTCTACAAACAACCAATTTTTTTCATAATTTCGAAACACGACTTCAATTTTAGTGTCTAACAAAATGCAATAGCCTCGCGTGTGCGCTCACCTGATTACGGCGAGACTCAGCGCTTTGTTGAAAAGGTGACTGTTCGGAACCGCACGAGTTGCTCCTTGTGTGGAGCTCACCAGAGCTTGGAGTGCCGTATCAGTATAACTGTTTGACCGCAGATGTGCCTCGTAAACTTCCGAATGGTACTAGTTCCGCCAGGCTAGTTTTAAGCTTATTTGAAAAGTAAGTGCTAGTGAGCCGAATGGAGAAATACCGTTTCATATAATGTTGTTACATTTCAGCATGAATGAAGTTGCCAGTAAAGTCATACGTTTTGTTGTGTTAAAATAAGTAAAATTTCAGAAAATACAGATGTGTTTTTTCATTAATGTAAAGAAATTTTTAAAACTTCGATTTTTAGCGATTCAATTTGAATTGTGAAGTCCGGGAGGTATGATTTATTCCTGAAATAAATCTTCCACCTTTCCAGCTCACCTACGATAGGAGATGTACTGTGAATCGTGACTAACGAGTGTCCTCTTAAATAAAAACTAATATACAAATATTACATATGTACTCGTAATAATGAAAGTATAGAAACACAATAAAGTGAATGAAGTGACGAAGACAGAAGTAAGATGCAAATGAGCTTAACAGAAGTTTAAAAAGAGTTTCAGTGGGGAATCTTTCAAAATTGGTAGTCATTTTGGGTGTAGCCTTTTTTTCATGTTAGGAAAATGCGTTACGCATACCCCGCGAAAACCGCGGGGTTATGTCGGACTCTCCGCGCGCTTGGGGGCCTACCGACTAAAAATCTATCAATGCCCCCCCCCCCCAACAATGATCCCCGGGGCATCCGGGGTATCTCGACTGACGGCGACCTTTGTATAGCAGGGACCGGCCTTCCCGGGCGGGGGCCCCGCTGGTCGCCGACAGGAGGAATGAGGCGCGCAAATGCCTCCTTCGCCCCGTACGATTTTGAGTGTAGCCTGGAAATGGTAAATATTGTGTAGTGTATATGTATTTTTCTAAGGTACAAAGGAACTTTATTTAAAGAAATTTGAGCAAATTTCGAAGAGTTTGTAGTTGTGAATATGAGTATATCGAGCAGACCAAAGAGACATAACAAAATAAAGTTGATGCAGGAGTATCAGACAGCTATGAAGAAGCAATCAATGGTGTAGATTCTGTGAAAAAGTAAGTGTAAGAGCGAAACTTATATTTAAGCTTTCTGCCCGCGGCTTCGCGCGCGAGGATTTCGGGATTGGGTCTATAGAGGGTTAAGGGTTATAGCTTTTGCCCACGGCTACATATGCGCGGATGTCGGTTTATGGCGCGAAGGTTTTATCGCGCTTCCCGTGGGACTATCCGTTTTTCCGAGATAAAAAATATGCAAAACCTTGCTCAAGAATCACTCTATCTATTGATGAAAACCGCATGAACATCTGTGCAGTAGTTTTTGAGCGAAGCCTTTATTGCGCATCCCGTGGGATCTGTCGATTTTTCCGGGATAAATGGTAGCCTATTATTTAATCCGGCCTTTTATCTTTACGTCTGCAAAATTTCAAATCAATCGGATGAGTAGTTACGGCGTGAAAGCGGAACAAACAAACAAACAAACTCACTTTCCGATTTATAATATTAGTAAGGATACTTCTTTACTAAGGATGTTTCGATATCGGTAGATTCCCAATCCAGGGTCTTACGGTAAGGAGAAACTGTAACAAACAAAAGTAACTATTGTTGGAAATTAAGAGTTGGAGTTTGGGTAACAGCTTAAAATCTCCAGCAGAATTTATTCTCATTTGTAAATTTACATAACCATTTAAAGTATAAAGATATGAATAATAAACGAATAAAAAGATTAATTCTAACGTAGCTTATTTGTACATATCACATAACACCGCCTTGAACAGTCGGCTTGCAACTTAAAACTGCAAGCTGCAATAAGAATTCAGTGATTGTGCTTACAGACAAATTGTAAAAGTTTTCAAAGCACGATCTAGATTTCCTGGCGCTGTAATTTAGTATTCAGCTGAAGCGCGCATGTTCACACACGACTTTAACACGCTAAAAAATGCGTTGTTTAATATACATACGTGCGGCGCACTAAAAGTGTTCGAAATCAATAATAAAAAAAAAAAATAGTCAAAAATAACTTTGTAAAATCGCAAAGAGAGATCTTTGTGTTATAATACACTTTTCATACGATATATTGAATTTAGAAATCAACATGTTTTTCATACTCTACGAAAGTCTCTCCTTGCGGAAAAAATCGTTGAACGCATTCGGTTCTTGGTTTCTGGGAACAGAAGAAAGTCACAAGATTTCTGGCCAGGACCAGCAGGATGGCTTATAAGCTGTATGTTTCTGGTTTTGGAAAAGTTATTTATGCATTGTCGTAGCGCAAGATAATTCGGCGTTTAGCGTTATGTTAACGGAACTTGTCAAGAATATTCGGTAAAAATGACCATGTCACTATTAATATGACGTATATATACTTAGTCAGGCCATAAATTTTGTTTCTATTAAGAATAAACATAATATTATATTTGAATTTGGAATCTGTATTGTTTGTATGAATATTCATATTGATTATCTGATTCTCGCGCTAATTGGTTGTCAAATATTTTTGTTATATTAAAATGGAGTGAGATGATTAAGAGAACCGAAAAAGTAGGTATGGAGCCAAATACAATTTTTCAAATTCTCCAGCCAAGCTAAAACTAAACTAAAACCAAGATTAGTCGAAGGGTTCCTCGTCCGTTGTTGACAGTGAGGATATGGTCGTTCTCGTAAAGTTCGCACAAAAACGGCAATCAAAACTGTTCCCTCACTGCTACCGAAGAATTTGAAAAAATCCTGTCAGAAAGAAAAATATTTAAAAGAGTTTACACGAGGTGAAGATAAAGATACACTTACAGCCTATAACAGATGCACTGGCAACTGATAATTAAGAAATATACATATTTTCAAATAGTAATAGATAATAAAACATATTTAAAAATAATAGGATGAGATCCTACTATATACTTATTCTACATATAATATATTCTCGTACAGTATCTGTATAATTAAACTAACACGGAGGTAAAATACATTCAATTAACTCTGAAAAAATACAAGCTTTTCCGAATATCCTGCATTCCCACTAATGCGTTATTTATGGAGGAGAAGATTAAAAAAAAACAAACGAATAATTGCTACCGCGCTACCGGCTACCAGTGGTTCGTTGAGCCTGTAGATTAAACTTTATGAAGATGCTGGCTTATCATTGAAAAATATGAGTAGAACAGTTAGATGATTTGATATAGAAGGAATTAAGGATATTTATTCTAGAAACTTTTTCAAATCCGTAGTATTTTTCTGCCTTAGTGATTTAATGTTTCCACCTGATGTTTAGCATACCTTATTATCGGTGCCTTACACTGTTTGATTTGTTATTTTTTTAGTCCCTCATGTAATTAATTCATTCAGAGTTGTATGGAATGCTAAAATTTATTGGCGTAAGTATATGTAACTGGGCAAATATTCTATCAAGGAAAGCATAAAAGTGAGAATTGGCATGTAAGAGTAGAAATATTAAAGCATAGATAGATAATAGAGGAATGACAAAGAGAACTGGGATGTAAGAATGAAAAGTATGTAGCATGACAGAAAAGTATAAAAGTGAGAACTGGCATGGAAGGATAGAAATACTAAAACCTCTGACCTATATGTTAGAGGATAGTAGCAGAGGGCTATAAACAAACTGCTATTTCCACCACGTTCCTCACATTTCTCTTTAACTTTGTATATTCAGTGTTTATTATGAGACCTATTTATTTACTAGATAACTTGTGCTGTTGTATGATTAACTGAATTTATTATGAATTTTCACATAACAAAAGCAAACCGCCTAAAGTCAAATATTCTATTTAATTTGTTTGATTACACAGGCTTCTTACAAATTAGTTTTCTAAATAGATGCTTTATCACGACTGCAAACAGAGACAGTTTGGATTTCCTTGTATTACTTTATATTTACACACTAGCTTTCTGCCCGCGGCTTCGCCCGCGTGGATTTCGGGATTGGGTATAGAGGGTTAAGGGTCATAGCTTTTGCCCACGGCTACATATACGCGGAAGTCGGTTTATGGTGCGAAGATTTTATCGCGCTTCCCGTGGGACTATCCGTTTTTCCGAGATAAAAAATGCCGCAAAACTCCTCAAGAATCACTCTATCTATTGATGAAAACCGCATAAAAATCTGTGCAGTAGTTTTTGAGCGAAGCCTTTATTGCGCATCCCGTGGGATCTGTCGATTTTTCCGGGATAAAAAGTAGCCTATGTTACTCGGGGAGAATGTAGCTTTCCAAAGGTGAAAGAATTTTTGAAATCGGTCCAGTAGTTTAAGCGTGAAGAGGTAACAAACAAACAAACAAATAAACAAACAAACAAACAAACACACTTTCGCATTTATAATATTAGTTGGGATGCCTCAAGTTCAGAGAAGGTTAACAATCACCACCAAGCAAAGTGTGTCGAAAGTAATATGTAAAAACACTCATATCCAAGTAAATATTTCCTCAAACATTCGTATCACGACTCGGAGAACCCTTTACACGCACAAAAGGCATTTTTTGTCTTCGAACTTTTCCTGTAAAAGTTGTTCAAAATATTCCCAAGGCTTGAGTCTCATTACCAGATATTGTGAAACTAAGTAAAGTTCACGGGGGTGAATCAACCTGAACTTTTATACAGTGGAGAAACGAGGAAACTTGACGCGTTAGATTTCTGTCGGCCAATGTCTCTATATTGTACAATGGCGAGCGGCGAAATTGCTAGGCGTTAGTTTCTTTTTGAAATTTAATTTTTTTACGCACGCTTGACTTGGGGAGTAAGCTGAGGAACGTGTGATGTAAGTGTTACGAAAAGTGTGAAAGGGTGAGGCGAACGGGAGTTGAGTAGGAGATATAAGCAAGAAAAGCAGTACGCACGCACATTTTTTTTCTCTGTACCTCTCATAGCCAAAAACGTTCCGTATATCCAAGTAATAAAATTGTACATTTATTTTATTTATTTATTTATTGATAAGGCATACCAACAGCGATGCACATTAGACAATTTACAAAAACACTGACAATGGTATTTCTAGTATGCTCGCCTATTACAGGTACACATAGCTCTCATCGTACATTAGTGGTCATCATCTTACATTTATACAAACAACATTACAATACTAAATAAAATATAATAAAAACAAAATTAAGATTAAATAAAATAAATTACAATTTAAATTAAGAATAAAGTTAAGCTATGACTGATTTTGTGCTATCTAATAAATATTTTTTATTTATTTAAACTTAATGTACAATGGTGGACTTAATGCCTTAGGCATTTTCTACCAGTAAACATTCAGCATGTAATAAATTTAAATATATATATATATATATACATAAAGTATATATAGTATATATTTCACTCCATTTCACTCCACTTTCACTCCATCTGTATATATATACACATACATACAGATGGAGTGAAAGAAGTTTCAATTTGTATGTGGATTTTTTTATTGTATTAATTAAATGTAAGTTTAAGATACTTTACTATTTCCTAAACTTACATCATCTAAGCTGGGAGTGGAATTATTTATAAAAAGCGGGCGGAAATTATATTCGTAAGCCACCTGATAATAAATGTTCACCACGATCTACGAACATTTTATTTGCAATGCCAATTTTTTTGCATTATAGTAATTTTTGCATTATAGTAATACAACATAATATTTATTACGAGTATTATACTAGTATGAAAAATAAGCAATTACTTATGAGTGTTTTATCTGCATACTTGGAGTCAATTCTGCCAAGTATAAGGTGTTATTCTTTCTAGAATTTAATATGTAGTGAATTTGTGTGATACTCCTACATTGTCAGAAAACATCATTAGTAAACTTGCGAAGAAATCTTATGCTGTTTGTGAAGTCGACCAATTTGCACCGAGCCAGTGTGATTAACTAATCGCCGTAATAAAATTAGTAAGGATAGGCTCGAGCACCTCGATACTGACAGATATAAGCTGTGAATACCAATTCGAGCAATACCAATTCTGGAAATTTGTCAAAATAAAAATAATATAAGGCGAGCAGGTCTTGGTCAACCATCCTATCATCAATCAGATCAGGTAGCCAGTATAGAGCTGAACGCAGTATAGAGCAGAACGAGTGGTGGTCTATCTAACTTAACTTCAATAGTTATTTAGGGGTTAAAAATTTAAAAAAAAAATTATCACTACTCTATAATTATTAAACTAATAGATAATAAAATATGTTATAATTTGATATAATAATTGCTACATATGCTTTTTAAATGTTTCTAACAAAATTATAAGCAAATCTGTGTATGTTATAATTTGATATAATAATTGCTACATATGCTTTTTAAATGTTTCTAACCAAATTATAAGCAAATCTGTGTATGTTATAATTTGATATAATAATTGCTACATATGCTTTTTAAATGTTTCTAACAAAATTATAAGCAAATCTGTGTGCGTTCTGAATCGTAAAGCTTATAAAATCTAAATCGTTACTTTCTGAAAATTTTGTTATCGAACTAAAATATTAATAAAATCTGTAGACTATAGTGTGACCATTTCCGCTTTATCTAGTTGTAAATTTAAAAGCATATATGTTCTAGAATACCTCCTGTAATGGCGGCACTAGTCGTAACAACACGATTAGATGTCCAATAAAGCCGTAACACAGTCTGGCCCGTTCCGATATAGACATCACCCATTTTAGAGTATTACCCGAAGATGCGATTGAATGGTTAAATTTAAATGGAAATATTTAATAATTTGATTTGGAAATTGATACAATATGTGCAAGTAAATTACCAATATACGCAAATTATTTCCACAGCTTTATAATACTCCCAGTTGTACTGGGCCTCTTGCATTGCTATTATAGTATATTTTTAACGAGGGTTTACTGGTACCTATTACCAATAAGATCTATGCTCGATTAAGACTTGTAGTACAATTGGTTGGTTGGTTTTCAGGCTGCATTATTTTGTCGTCATTTCAACAGAGTTTTATATTGTGTTGTTGAACATTGAACTTTTGTTTCATGAAATGAATACAGATCGCAATATACCTCATTAGGTATCTATGGAAAATGGAATGTTTAGTACATTTATAATTGACAAGTCTGTCAATTTTTACGTTAATATTTTCCGTATGTAATTAGAGTGAAAATGATTAGATGGATTTAGGGTAACAGATAGTCTTATCTATACATATAATAAAACAGTAAAAATATTTTGTCTGTACATTTAGTATTTTTGACTGAAATGGATAGAGGGGCACTTAAATAGATTATTAGAAAGCAAAAAAAATTTTTTGGAATTTTTTGTCTGTCTGTCTGTATGTATGTTCACGTTTATCTCCGAAAGTACTGAACCGATTTGCTTGAAACTTTCACTATTTGCTTTGTTTTAACTCAGAATAATATCTAAACTTTGTTTCATCAAAATCGGTTCATTAAAAAAAAAGTTATCGTCATTTTAATGAACTCAAATAAATAAAACTGGAGTGTCATCTGTGAAAATTGAAGACGGTGAAATTTTAATCAAAAGTACTGTGATAATAGTATTTGTGGAAAAGCTCATTGTTTTGTGCCATACTATACATACATACATACTAATATTATAAATGCGAAAGTAACTCTGTCTGTCTGTCTGTCTGTTCCGCTTTCACACCAAAACTACTGAACCGATTTAAATGAAATTTGGTACACAGATAGTCTGGAGCCTGAGAAAGGACATAGGCTACTTTTTCATGCAAAAAAGGTTGTAAAGGGTTGTAAAAGGTTGAAAGGAGGGATTATTGGTTGTATGGAAATATTGTTAAAACTACTGAACCGATTTAAATGAAATTTGGTACACAGATAGTCTAGAGGCTGAGAAAGGACAGAGGCTACCTTTTTAAAGCAGAAAAGGGTTGTAAAAGGTTGAAAGGAGGGGGTGAAAGGTTGTATGGCAGTATTGTTAAAACATATCCTTCCTGTGGGAAATTCGAATATAACACGGGCGAAGCCGCGGGCGGAAAGCTAGTATTATACATATACAAATATTTTTGATAGAAAATATATCAACAACTCATAGTTGTTAATATATTTTCTAAGGCACAAATTCTCACATTTATCATTAAAAATTTGTCCCCACCGGGCCTCGAACCCGGGATGTCAGAGATGGCGAGACCTTCACGAAATTGGACACTAGGCTTTCTACTATTTATTCAGACTTTAGAGTATGAGTGAAAAATATTTTTGTTGATAAAACTTGTAGCTAACCTTACGTTTTAAATAAGGGAAGGGGAGAATTGATGTAAACTTTTCCTAATTAGTATATTTTCTTCCACGGACTCATCATTCATGGTTATTAATGTCCTCATTTAGATCATTTTCTAGATTATGTACATACATATACATAGTAAGCTTCGCCACTACTTTTCACCTAACAAACTTAATACTATTACGAGTTACGTAGTACAATAAATTATGAGCTACTTTGCAGTTCTCTGGGTTTGAAGTCATTGTTTTATATGGATATTGTTGTATTTGTTCATAAATAGTCTACATGTTATATGTAATACGTATTGTAAAAACAGAGTGTGCTTATGACTACACGAGTGAAGTGAAACTTCTCCCGCTCCATCTGTATGTATATATATATATATTATTTTGCTACAAATATTTAAATTAATTTTATGCTGAAGGTTGATTGTTAGAAAATGCCTATGGTATTATTGCGATTGTACACCATTGTACATAAAGTTTAAATAAATAAAAAACAAATTAATTAATTAATATTATTAAAGAAATCTTTTATTTTTATTCAACATTTTATTACTTTGATATACGTAACGTATTTGGCTATGAGAGGAACAAACGAAGAAAATGTGCGCGCGCGCTGCTTTCTCTTGCTTATATCCCCCACTCAACTCCCGTTCGCCATGCCCAATCACACTTTTCGTAACGCTTACGTCACGCGTTCGCCAACTTACTCCCCAAGTCAAGCGTGCGTAACGAAGTTTCACTTCAATAAACTTGATGTAAGCTCAGAACTTTCGAGTCTTGTCAATCGTTATTAAATGACGTCACATTATAGTACTTATTTATTAACAAAATTTTAGAGAATGTTTTGAAATTTATTCTAAAATTACCTGTAATAGAGTAACCAAACCAGATCTTTATCTGAATCAGTGAACTATCTGACCGCTTAAACAGGATTATTGAAATCTATTTATCAGATAATATTTTCGACAATATTTTCTGACACATTTTAAAGATTACAAATATTAAGACAATAAACTTTTAATAGAATTTGCTCATTCTTATCTTTTAGATTTATAACATTAATTTATAAAACAACAGAATTATTAAAAAATATTATTTCAAATCTGCTGTAAGAGATAACAAATATTAAATATTATACCTTCCTTTGGTATTTTTACAATATCCCAATATCCATTGATACGGGACCTCCTTTGTGTCGAAATAAAAGAAATATCCGTTCTTCACAGCGCTTATTCCGCTTCGTACGCGTCTCATAAAAATAATTTGATTTTCACATCCGAGTGGTCTCATGTTGAAAGTGGAAGCCTTTGGCAACTTTAAACGACTCAGGAAAGAATACACCTACAGCAAAGGTTTATTTGACACTAAAGGTTTTATTGTCTTATTACTTGTATTATTCTTTGAAATATTTAATATGCACAGGTTTCATGCTCTACACTGAGGTATAAAGTTTTGGTATAAAGGCGCAGGCGGCCGAATTTTTCGACGAAGGAATTTCCAAGCTCGTACGTCGCTACGATAAATGCCTTAATTTGAATGGTGACTATGTAGAAAAGTAGTATTTGAGTGTGGCTTTCATCTGTATATAATAAAATTTGTTTCCCATACTTTGTTTATTTTTTATTCCAAAACGTAATCTACTTTCTGGATAGCCTTCGTACATTGAATTGGCAGCTTTGCCATACAACTGTGACCACGATTTTGCCCCTGGTGCTTCTTGCATCGCTATCAAATGAATCGCTTGACTTAAGCATTCGTTATTCCAATATGCTGATAATACACATGAACTATGGCTGTCAAGAATATTTTTTTCTTAGTATGAAAAAAAAAAAAGATGAAATAAAAACAATCCGAACTGGGAACATCCTATCGTTCTTGGTCAGTGCCCAGTTAAGGGAGCTACTGTAGGGCCTACATAGAACCTACATAGGAGGCTGGTCACAATAGATCTTAATAGGTCGCAGTGATGCATATCAGCCCCGACTTTCACACGAAATAGAATAGTATGAAAAAAGATTCCTTCCCCTACAATGGCCAGCAGTGTACAAATAAAGGCAAACGACTCAAGTATAGAAATGTTACCCTGTCTATTCTTTTTGTTTGTACTGTTGGTTTCTGAGAGCTTAATTTATCTTATCGATCCTGATAGCGCAAGACAACAGTGTTAACCTAAATACAGTTCCTTAAACTTTAGTGTGTCACTTTCGCTATGTTACTAACTTCTCTTTATGGCGTGTTAGGAAAAGGATAGTATACTATGACCAGGCTTGCTCTCATGATGAGGTGTTTTTCATTTTTCTTTTTCTAGGATTTTATTTTAGTTTATTATTAAGCTTTTAGATTTTAGTTTACTTATCTTTTGTATACCTCATAAGAAAAAAATCAATATATGTGTATTTATTTTGTTTTAATATCTTATGTCTGATCTCAATTCAAAAATACATTAAAGTTTATTTCCTAATATTTCGCAAGGGAATTAAATCTATATTAGGGCCTGATACTCCATAATCATGATATGTAGCAAGAAAAAAGGTATTGCAGAATAAGTAAAGAAAAAATCTGACAAACAAATATTTTTATTCATCACAAATAAAATGTAAGTGCAAAATTTATTTTCATTTTGAAAGATAGAGAATAAAAATATAATCCGCCTAAAAGAAAAAATCTTCGAGACTTTAATCACCTTGATTAACGCGATGTTTACATATAATTTTATATGGAATCCTTAGTACTCATATCTGACTCGCATTTTGAGTAGTAGAGGCTTTTTATAGCTTTACCTTGAGAATTAGTTTGAAGAAGATTTCAACTTTCGTAGGCTTTCATCCTAGCTGTGGAACTGATCGTTTCTATTAGTCAGTCATAAGGGAGGCCTTCTGACTGAGAAAACTTAGAGCTTCACAGGAAGCTTAGCAGTAAGCAAAGATATAATTAGTGAAAAACAATTCTCAAGTTGGGGATTTAGTGAACCTAAATTTAACTAGTTTAAATATCCAATATAAATTTACACGAAAATCGTTGTATTTTGTTATATGTACAACAAACTGTTGTATTTTGCAAAATGCACAAAGTTTATGTATTTATTTATCCAAAAGCTTTTTCCGTGGTATTCAGTCTCCATTTTAAATTACAAGACTAAAGGGAATCAAGGGTCTATCTATTAACTTGTGTTTCGGGGAACCTATTAGCAGCAACATTAGAATAAATACCGTTAGGAGCAGTGTCCTGAGGCACATAAAAAGAAACTCGCATTTCCCTTTCAATCAGCAAAGCTTTATACTTTGCGTTGTCTTCTTCCATTGTAATAGATTTAGGTAAGAGTTCGTGAACATTATTTACGTGCGGCGACATTTCTGTTTTTCATTATATATAAAGGCCACCGTTTGTCAGAGCTTCGCCAGCGACGTCTGTTATTACGTTTGAATTTACATCTGCTACGTCGTTTTTATTTAAATTTAAACACCGTCGACATTTCTGATGGATTTCAAAATAAGAAGGTCTTTTAATTTATTCGACAACTGCTAGTAGCGCAGTTTAAGACAGCCCGTAATAACTAGATAATTTGAGGGCGTCGAATAATTAATTACATAGCGTTTCTTTTCTAACAAATGAAGACTAAACAATAAGTACCGTCGATTGAGAAATTGTTTTACCACTTTAACGTTGAAAGTCATTTGCAGATTTATGCTTTCCTCAATATTATAGGACATCGATTATTATTCTATTATATCGCTATTATATTCTATCGTTTGCAGTTCTATTTGATAACTTCTATTTCTGTCTGTATCTTATTGTTACGATTTGTTACGGTTATCCCTGTATTGTTTGATAAAACTAATTGCCAAACTTCAATAATAATTTTTTAACTCTTATTATAAATATAGATAAGTAGTCTGTATATTATATATTTCTGTATATTATATTTATTTAGATTTAATATTTGAATCGTCGAGCATGTATGAGGAATGTTATGAAAGTAGATGAAGCGAAAGAGATATGTAAGGACCGTAGCAAGTGGAAGGACGTAATCTCTGCCTACCCCCGTGGGAAAAGGGCGTGAGTGTATGTATGTATGTATGTATGTAATATTTGGAACCATTGAAATCGTAAATGTTATATCAAAATAATATAGAAATAAAAAAAATAGGTTATAATCCTAAAAAGTTTAAGCGCCTCAGAATATGAAATATCTTGGTATTTAAAGCACGTGTTACTATTTGCAAATCTTTAGTTCTATCGGAAATTAATTATGGACACGTGTTGTATAGTTCTTGTTTTGTCAAAAAAGCGGGTCAAAAATTCATGTTGCAGGTTCTGTTTTGATTAGCCGACGAAAAGCGATATTTCGCCATTTTCGAATGCTGTTATTATGTTATGAGAGGAATGCCAAGACGTGTTTGTTATTTCTTTGTTTTTGATGTTATAAAATACCAAAAATCTAAAATCTGAATGAAAGCTTCCATTTTATATGGTCTCAGTACTGCGCGATAACCGTAACTTTTTCTGTAAAATTTACAAAGGATTGGAATGATTTTATTACATACTGAACAGATATGTTACAACGTGTAATAAATCATGAAATATTTAAATCAACCATGCTAATTTTGAAACACTTCGTTTTTATCTTGGTTTTTTCTTCTCCTCTCCATTTTAATCTCGCAATAACCCTCATTTCTCTCTATAGGAAGATGGCTAAAGATCTGTGTTTTGCTCTTTTAGAACACAAATGCCTATTGATTATATTACCCTTATTGTATTGCAACACACATAGACATTCAACTCTCTGCATTGTATATTACTGATTGTCATTGTAACTTTTTTGTCTATATATGTAGGCCGATCTTCTAAAAAACTGCCTAGTTATTGACAGCTCACCATATGGTTTTGAGATTCAGGTTTTGGTCTCAAAGTATTCAGTATTATCCAGTCCTTAAATGAAGGAGATGCACTGGTTGATCAAAATCCATTCGTCGATAAGTGTGTAAAATTTTGCAGCAGAACGTTGCAACGTTGCATGTTTAACAACATGCTTGTATATACCGTCATTTACTTTTTATCAATTATATGTTTCCCGCCACCAAGCTGTGTTGACGTTGTTATTGACCACAACCTTCGCTTGGAGCTCCATTACGGACACTATATCCATAATAAGCGTTGACAATGTAATCCCCTTACCAACCACTTATTATTTTGGACGCACATCTCACATATCCCATATCTGCGGGTATAACCTTTGATTTTTGGGTGGGAACGGTGTTCCAGTTTTCATCTTCTAGTTGCGAGGATGTATGTAACCAAAAACCCTGACAAAATTGTACATCAGTAATAATAAGATTTGTAGTAGATTGGAGGCACAATTGTTTCATTCCTGTCGTTCATATCAAAGTGGCCACCATTTTGTGTCCGGTCATCACGTGGATACTCGAATCAGAAATAAATATTGCATTTATTTCGACTATTGATTAAAAACTGTCTCGCAACCTTGCTGGAACCTTTATAATGGTCTATCTACTCTTGACATGATTTCGGCTTTAGAACTAAGATGAGGTCGATGGTGACCGAGCTTGCCATACATAGAAGCCCATTCACTTGCGCTGAAAAGACTTGATTGTGAGCATTTGGAACACTGATTATGAAGAGACGTGTTGGCGAATGATGTATTTTCCATTACCGTAAAGCGAAATAGGTACTGTGATCGTCCATCAAAGGTTATTAAAAATATAAAAAAGACTAAAAGTGATAATAACGTCTTAATTATAATCAACTATTGCAAATAAATAAATAATATTTATATTAGGTATTAACTGCACTAAAGAATGGAAACTGCACTAAAGGATGGAAGTACCACTCAATCTATTAAAATTGCATGTCGCTTGCTCGCTACTACTAGTAAAATATTACAAGAGATAAATGAAAATCTTTAATAATATCTTGAATACTATATATTCTTTAGGCCAGTTCTAAAAATACATACTTTAGTTATATCGGCTCACTACCAATTACAGAAGCAGCAACAATAAGAATTCGAGAGCACGATTTTTAATATACATATAGAACATATAGTATCTATGATATTTAAGTAAAACGCATTAATTAGGTATTTCTCAATGGAATGTCATTTAATTAGACAAGTTACAAGTTAGGCAAGAATTTTTGTAACGGGAAATATAGCAAAGCACCATAATTAACACACACAGATAATCGAGCCCATTATTAATAGTCAGCTCCTTGGATACCTTGAGTCTTACTAACTATTTAGTAATGAGCAGTATGGCTTCTATAGAAATCATTCAGCTGGTGATCTCTTAGAATACCTAATACATCGCTGGACATAGGCGATTGAGAGAAAAGGAGAAGCTTAGGTGGTTAGTATAGACATAGAACAGGCGTATCATCGGGTATAGAACCAAGGGCTTCGTTCAAAACATCTTCTTCTTTCCTATTGACTTCCTGAGAAATTATAGCAAAGGTTCACTTGTTTTTTATCAGACAGAAGCATAATGATCTTAGTCGTCGGTAGGTGTTCTGACACAATGTCGATAAATACTGGTATCCCTCAAGGAAGTAAGCTGTCGCTTATACTGTTTCTTCTGCATATCAATGATATGTTACAAATCAGCGACATTAATTAGATCGAATTTAGATCGTTCTCTTCAGTGCTTCAGCTTATATTGAATTCTTTGTGTTGATAAATCGTATAAAGTACGGGAAGAAGCATTGTGAGCTTAATAGATCGAGACGATATTTTACACCGGCCTGCAACTTTATAAGGCTTAGGTCCGGCCAGATATGAAGTACCGTTCTCATATTTGGGCAGTACTAACTTCTCCCACTAGACAGCATTCAACGGAGAACGACTCGATTTTATATGGAATCCTTAGTACTCATATCTGACTCGCATTTTGAGTAGTAGAGGATTTTTATAGCTTTACCTTGAGAATTAGTTTGAAGAAGATTTCAACTTTCGTAGGCTTTCATCCTAGCTGTGGAACTGATCGTTTCTATTAGTCAGTCATAAGGGAGGCCTTCTGACTGAGAAAACTTAGAGCTTCACAGGAAGCTTAGCAGTAAGCAAAGATATAATTAGTGAAAAACAATTCTCAAGTTGGGGATTTAGTGAACCTAAATTTAACTAGTTTAAATATCCAATATAAATTTACACGAAAATCGTTGTATTTTGTTATATGTACAACAAACTGTTGTATATTGCAATATAGCTAACAAAATGCACAAAGCTTATGTATTTATTTATCCAAAAGCTTTTTCCGTGGTATTCAGTCTCCATTTTAAATGGAATTTATTACAAGACTAAAGGGAATCAAGGGTCTATCTATTAACTTGTGTTTCGGGGAACCTATTAGCAGCAACATTAGAATAAATACCGTTAGGAGCAGTGTCCTGAGGCACATAAAAAGAAACTCGCATTTCCCTTTCAATCAGCAAAGCTTTATACTTTGCGTTGTCTTCTTCCATTGTAATAGATTTAGGTAAGAGTTCGTGAACATTATTTACGTGCGGCGACATTTCTGTTTTTCATTATATATAAAGGCCACCGTTTGTCAGAGTTTCGCCAGCGACGTCTGTTATTACGTTTGAATTTACATCTGCTACGTCGTTTTTATTTAAATTTAAACACCGTCGACATTTCTGATGGATTTCAAAATAAGAAGGTTCACTTGTTTTTTATCAGACAGAAGCATAATGATCTTAGTCGTCGGTAGGTGGTCTGACACAATGTCGATAAATACTGGTATCCCTCAAGGAAGTAAGCTGTCGCTTATACTGTTTCTTCTGCATATCAATGATATGTTACAAATCAGTGACATTAATTAGATCGAATTTAGATCGTTCTCTTCAGTGCTTCAGCTTATATTGAATTCTTTGTGTTGATAAATCGTATAAAGTACGGGAAGAAGCATTGTGAGCTTAATAGATCGAGACGATATTTTACACCGGCCTGCAACTTTATAAGGCTTAGGTCCGGCCAGATATGAAGTACCGTTCTCATATTTGGGCAGTACTAACTTCTCCCACTAGACAGCATTCAACGGAGAACGACTCGAATGTTGACTACCCGAATATTTTATTTTGTCCTTATTCCTTGGGGCTGCGTAGATATGTAGCCTCATTTTGCATTCGCTGTCGCATTTACTACGAGAAGTGCTCCGAGGAATTGTCCGGAGTGACCGCTATCGCCCGTTTCTGTCTTTGCCCGTTTCTGTCTCTGTCACGGGATAAAACGTTTGCTCTCATCACCTATGTAGACTATTAGATATCTGACACAACGGTACTTTTTTAACAACTTCCTGGAAATCGTAACATTTGTTCTTTATCATATATAAAAAAATAAACACTTTTCGAAAGGAACGGAAGATTAAACAAAATGTGGTGTAGTTGAAGAGAAAAAAAAAGACCAATGGGGCGATTTTTTTAAAGAATTATACATATATAGGATTAACGAGTGCAGTGACATCATGAACAAAAGAGCAGTTACAAGTGCGCTGCCAGCTTTTGTATAAAAACAATAATTTCACATCGTGCGATTTCGAATCTAATGTAAATCAATATACATTAATAAGGCTTTTATATTATAAACATATATTTAACCTAATATACATAAGGTGCTAAATGTTATACAAGTGCCGGTGGTGTGGCTTGATGGTGTGGTCTCAGCAATGGTCTTCGTCTCATAAAATTCGGGAGACGGTGGCTCGAACCTGGTTAGTATCAATATGTTTTTCGTTTTACAAATTTAATTGGTACATTTATCATGCGACTAATCCGTACTGAGCCAGTGTGGTTGACTAAGGCCTAATTGCTCATGTTAGGGTAGCTTTGTTCCTATTGTTAGGGGCGGATATGAGGTAAAATCATAATGATGCTCTTAAATATAATATTAATATTATATTTATAATTATTTCAGCCATCAAAGTCTTCAAAACTAAAGATCGCATGACAACGTTGCCAAGATTTGTCAACCCTATCTCGCTACAATTCGATATCGTAATATCAGCCCCCGAAGTCTGAGTATCGAAACAAGATATGAAAAACATGCGATAGACAATCTTGAATCTTATTCTTTCTATTTAGACAGTTTCTAGTGATGAAACGCTCTATCATATAATGTTTCGATGTTCAGGCTTACTACTTAATATGACTTTTTCTGATATCTAAAAAGAAATAGCTATGAATGCCAAGCTTTGTCTTGGAATAAAATTCCAACACAGATTTAATTTCAAAGGTCTAATTATTGTTTTTTACTTCTTTACACTAGTTCCACAAAAGATGTGTAATTAATTTAGCCGTAAAAACATTTAATTTCGCACTTTCAAAGGGAAATATTAATTTATAATGTTTTAATTAGAACTGTAGAAATTGTTGCCCTTTCTTTTCGCGATTGTTTTGAGTGTAATTAATTTTCTACGTTTTTTGTCCTGTTCAACTGGGCAATTATATGATCTCCTAGAATGTTTTCTGACATTTATTGTTGGAATAATTTAATATTGTTGAGTATAGAGATTTTCTTTTATAGATTAGACAAACAAGTTTCATATAGATTTTTGATTATTTTTTTATTATTGACCAATATGAGAGCAGATCAAATGTATGGCAATAAAGGAATTTGTATATATAAAGCCTGTATACTCTAAATTTTGCTGAAAGTATTTTTTGTACTATTTCATCAATAAATTCAAATTTCAAATGCCATTTGGATATGAAAAGACGTCATTTTAAAAATGTCCCATAATAAAACTAAACTTCAATCTGTTCACTTTCATAGTCTATTTTTCCTTGTTTATTTACATAGTTATCTATAGTTTGAAAAATTTTAACTCGGTTAGGTTAGGGGTTTTTGATCTAGGTCCCCTAGGTCCAAAACCCAGGTCCCATCCAAATCTATTACGAAGGAGGTTTTTATGAAACTTAATTTAATGACTTAGATAACTTGCGATGCATCTGTAAAGCTATTGGTGAACCTAAAAGTGGTACTGTGTTAAAACAAAAAATATATGTAAATAATATTGCTGCACTTAAAACTTAAAGAAATTTGCGTGACACCCAACAATTATGGATAAATCATCATTATAAAGTTTGTAAACATTCTTTCACGGTGGCTATTAGTAAAGCGAGTCATAACTAAGTCAAAACTTTGATCGTCACGAAGATTTTATTTGCCGTAGTTATAGAATGCTTTCATTTACAGAAATCAAGGATTCTTTTGATGACAAAACGAAAAGAATGTATTACTAATTAGTACAAGCTTAATATGTTTGTTTTCAAGCTTTATGAAAGTTGAACATGCTATAGATGTTAACTGCGTGGTCTATGTTATTAATAAAGTAAAAATATAACAAATAATAATATTATTATTCGTATATTTAATTAAAGTAATAATGTTAAATTTAAGTTTTTTTTACAATATCCTTACTAATATTATAAATCGGAAAGTGAGTTTGTTTGTTTGTTTGTTCCGCTTTCACGCCGTAACTACTGCACCGATTGCTTTGAAATTTTGCAGACGTAAAGATAAAAGTCCGGATTGAATAATAGCGTACTTTTTATCCCGAAAAAATAAACAGATTACTGCGCAGATTTTCATGCGGTTTTCATCAATAGATAGAGTGATTTTTGAGCAGGGTTTTGCGTATTTTTTATCTCGGAAAAACGGATAGTCCCACGGGAAGCGACTTCCGCGCATATGTAGCCATGGGCAAAAGCTATAATCCTTAACCCTCTATAGACCCAATCCGAAATCCACGAGGGCGAAGCGGGCAGAAAGCTAGTAGTTATATAAAATAAATATAAATAATATAAAAAAACTTTAAACTAGTATGCTCCCGGCAGCGAAGCAAGGCCCAAGCAAACCGCTGGTCAGGGCTGCAGACAGACAAATCTGCGGACAATAGGTGTCGAGAATCACTGCTTTTTGTATCCGGCCCTTGATCCATCCGTCAAGCGAGAACCTCTTAAGATGTTGATCGAGACTGTTGGCTATCAAGCCATTCGCAGACACAACTATCGGAACAATAATCGTCGAATCAACATTCCACATGGCGGTTACCTCGTATACCAAGTCAAGGGTACTTACTGACTTTGTCCTTTGTCCTATTAAATAATAATATTATTATTATTTTGCATTATTTTGAAAAATCTATTGGTACGCGTTTTGATAATATCGCGATGATACATTCGTTTTTGTATACCTTATTAGCATAAACTACTGCAATTACCTAAGAATTATTGTTTAGGAATAACAACAAATTAAGTTCTATTTTACTACAACAAAATTGATTTTAGTTAATATTTAGCTAACATTTCGTTCTTCGTAACATCTGTTGTTCAATATCAACAAAAGACAAATCTATGTTGTGAATATGAGCAATATTCTGGCGGTATACCTTACATTTTATATTACCGTTTAATCAAAAAACATTCTTTATAAAGCTTGCTAATGTAATTAAGCGAATCTTTATTAGTATCTGCTACGCCCTTCGGGACCCAAAGCGGACCCATAACCCATAATATCCTTAATTATGACGTTATCGTTCTTTGATGTAAATTACATTGTTTTATTTGCTCCAACATATTGTTTTGGTAAAATTCTACATTTATTTGTGTTGAGTAATGGCGTACAAGTATGGTATTGCAATTGTTAATGACACTCATTGTGGTCAAAATTCTATATGTACGACAGTAAATCTGCAGCTTTTTTGAAAAATAAGTTATTCATTCAGGGGTCCTTGACTTAGTCGTACAGTTTTAATTCTTAACTGTTTTAAAAATGTGTTTTTTTGAAATACTATTTTGTTTCTAATTATAAGAATATTACGAAGGAGTATGAGGCCTTCTTAGTATCACAAAAATAATTCAAGTCGAGGATAAGGGATTCCGATTCTGATTAATCTGGTCATTGCTGCACTCTGCACCCTGTGGCTGATTAGATGATGTTCTGACACTTTAGAGCATAAAGAGTTCATTTCCAAGCAATGGAAGTAAATGAATATATAATATAATATTTGATTTAGTCAGGGGAATCCCTTAAATCAAATAATTAAATAGCACTTAAAATTAACACAATACTTAGATTAATAAGACAGTCAGTATATTAATAATACATTCTTTTAAAGCCCTAATTAAGTTTGAACGGGTGCTTAAAAGAAATGGTAGTTAGAAAGGGTTAATTAAAGGTTTTGTAGGTAATAGGAATAGCAAAGCTTTCAAGTAAAGTGACTATTTCGTTGAATTGTTTTAATAGAACTAATTGACTTCCAACTAAAGAGGGTTACTGTAGGCTTCCAAATGCCTTGCATACCTTTATGAATCATAAAGAAAAAAATATCTTTAGACAGACTGATATTATCACAAAATTATAAAATGGTTTGACTTAATTAGTAAATAATCGGTGCGATTAAATGGTTTATCTCAATTGTATGTGCAATGTAATTGATAGGAAGCGCTTGAGACCAGATAGTAATATTTTAATGTTTAGTTTCAGCTTTGACTAATTTGATTGTTAGAAAAGTGATCTTTCATATATCACTTATTCTACCAAAATATTTTAACATAATCTGAGTAAGTATTTTGGTAGGCATAACTCTATGATGGTAAACAATATATAACAACAAGAATCTTGTGATATTTACAAAGTTTAATCTTAACCTTTGAGTTAATTAGGAAAATCAATATAGTGAAACTAGAATAAATACTATTAGTATTCTAAACATAATAAGATCAAATTAGTTTTTATAATATATCTTCGTAATATAACGGTACAACATAATAATACCACACTAGGTGCTGTTCCCGTTTTCCTACATCGTGGTTCTGAACTAAAGCTTTAATGGCAAAGAGTGATAGGACTAAGCTGATAGCTAGTAGATGCCAGACAGAGGAGAAAGTTTTGGTAAAAACACTATAAAAAGTTGCGACATTATTGTAATGAAAAGTTGAACAATGCATATTTTGAGTAAAAGGTCTGAACTGAATTGAACCTGAACGCTATCAACTCACAATTTTCCTATCTGTCCATAGTGCTTAACAGTACTACCAAGCTGTATCTTTACTATCTCTCTACACTACACTCACTACTTCCTGACTGTAAAGCCTTTATATTTCTTGATCTTACTGAGAAGGAACTCTGATGGGTCTTATAACATCGAGTACTGTGGGTAATAATACAATCAGTAGGGACATGTTACTGACGATTTTGGAGTTTATACTTCCGATCTTAACACATGGTTTTGAAATGATTCCAACAATCGATAACTTTTTCGAAAGCTGGAAACTGTGCTTACGTGATGATACCTCTTAAAAGAAACCCAATCACGTTTCTTTATCTGGTTACCGCCTTATTTTTATTTTCCCCATTCTCACCAAGATACTGGAGAGGTCTGTACAACGCCAACGGTATTCGCATCTAAGTAGAAACAGACTTTTAAGTACATTTCAGTCTAGGTTTCGGCCAGGACACAGTACGGTTAGTGCGTTCATGAATATTACTGATGATATCAGATTGGCTATTGATGACAAAACACTTTTCTTAATGGTAATGCTCGATTTCAGTAATGCATTTAACTCAGTGGATTATGGCATCTTACACAAGTCTTTCTTAAGTTTTTTTTTTATTTTTTCAATTTTTTCGACCATTTCCTGAGTGACTGACGTCAAACACTGAGAGAAAATTATTGTCATTGTATCAACACAACCGTTTAAAGCAAATTGATATAGATACAAAGTTTTTATTGTCAGATGTTTATTGTGATTATAACAACATTTATTAGCAATGTTAAACGTTGTTACAAATACAATTTTTATTAACTTTGTGAGAAGAGCAAAATTTTATTTTGTTGTTTTAACAATTTTACTTTGCTAAGGTGACTTTCTGTTTTGTCAATATGGCAAAACAGTCAACTACTCCAGTATACCAACCTTGCTACCCTAACAAAGGAAGCACACGCTTCTGAAACTGATTTGTAAGACGTTGGCTTTAATTTTAAATAATAATCTACTGATGATTAATAATGCATGCCCCAATTAAGAGGCAAATCGTAGTAGACCTTAAAACATTTTCTGTTCCATACAAGTGTAACGTATCCAAAATGTACAGAACAGCAAATATTTAAGGTCAACCGATTTGCTTCATATTTGGGGTATGCACTACTAATTATCAGTAGATTATTATTTTGAATTAAAGCCAACGTCTTACAAATTACCTGTATAAGAGGTTCAGAAGAGTGCACTACCTTTGTCAGAGTAGCAAAAAGGTGGGTATACTGGAGAAGCTGACACCAACGCAAAAATATAAAAAGGATTCAAAATGTGACCTACTTAGGAGACATTCTATTATTAGTGGCAGTGAATTTTCATTGGGTCAGAGTTCAGAAAATTTAAAGAAAACATAACCTTATGGGTAACAGGATAACAAGGGTGGTACTTACCCAACATTTTATTTGTCAGATGACTAAGTCCGGCATTTATTAAAAATACCCTTAGGGCCTCGTCGTCCATATTGAATATCTCGCAATTGTCACTCATTAAAATAGTTCTCAAAGTGGTTAAAAACCTATGTGATTTTTGATTCGTAGCACGTAACCGGTACCGGTATACTGATTTGGTCCACCAAAGGAATTATAGCAATTTATTGTAATCCTGTCAGGTGTTTAAACCGCTAAAACGAAATGATATATTCACACGCGCTCAACGATCACAGGCAAATGAAACAAAATCATAATAAAACTTCGATCAACTGACAAAGTTCGTTAAATCATTAGCTCCCCCCGCCGCCAATTCATGCCACTTACTTTGTCAATACGCCAAAGTTAATAATTAAAAATGTATCTCAGCACAAAAAGCACTTTGCTATTATTTTCTTTTGTGAATCAAACAATTTTAAATTTTGATAGATCGACAAAATATGGAAATCGTTGACAACGTAAAGTTGCGACAGTGTTAATAATACTATAACTTAAATAAAATGACAAATAACGTATTGTCCACAGATTCATAAAAGTTTGACAATAAAAACTTTGTGGCCATAGATAAATTAATTTATAATCTTTACCTATGTATTTTGATGCAAATACAAAAAAATATTGACAACGTTTTTATTGTGGCTTTGTTAGCTATATTTTTCCTCAGTGAAGGACGGCCCGAGTACGGGTCATCCTTAACCGATGTTCTAACACGTTTAAACTCTCCACTGTTCAATATGGAGGAACAAACTCCTCCAATATCTCACCTTCAAAAATTTGTTCTGTAGCAAAATTTTTCAATCACCGCACGGATTTTATTTTTATCCATTTTTAGTGAGAGCTATCGTCACGACACGTCTCAAAGAAATAATTAATACAACTGACACAGACAAGATAGAAAGTTAATCATTTGAGAGTATTATGACAAAGATCTAATCTTTCCGTGACAATAATTTTTTGTTCAATCACTACGTCATTTTCACTACTTTTTGAACAACATTGGGTATATAGAATATCTCTATTTGTTTGTTCAATAATATATGTAATATAGAATTTCAAATATAAGAATACATTACAGGTCTTAATAGTTATGTGTAAGTTTTCGTAAGAATGTTGGTTGCATTTTAAACAAATCCGCAAATTAATGTCTTAGTATTCGTATAAGTCTACCTGTGTACTAGTACATGTTTAAACTTATATATTATTTTAATGTGCAATAAAGAGAAGAGTATACAAATAAATAAATGCATCCACCTACAAAATGCTTATCAGAAGTTTCACAAAGAGCAATGGAATTGTGGAAATTCTATAACTAAATAAAATCTTCGTCTTCCATTAAAGATAAAAGCTTTATAAAGAGCGATATAAGTGCTTTTTGCTTTGTGGATGCATTTCTTTTTATATTTCCGTACATTAAAGTTATAAAATAATTATGAATGTTTGTGCGCTGTCTGTTACAGTAGATCTATTCCAAATATAATGGCAATAAAATGTCTAAACTTATATGTTACATGACTACAAAAAATAACGAGAAAAAAATATGAAGTTATTCTAGCTAAAAAATAAACACTCAATAAAGTAATAGAAAATATCTAATCGTACAAACGCCGTCATTTCCATTTATTTTTTTTGTATGTATAAAACCATTTTTTTTTAATATTTTCTGCTTTTCAATTTTGATTTGTTGCACAACCCCTTTTAGTTCGATCGAGTTTACCAATTCCACGATTGCTGAACAATAGTTAGTGAAAAGTAGTTTGGTATTACATAATATACATAAAAGACTTATCACAACTTTTCGATGATGGGTTTATAATTAAAGCTTATTTTAAATAAATAAATAAATATAAATATTTGTTACACTTACACCAATTAGCCTAGCCCAAACTAAGCTCTGTAAGGCTTGTGCTATGGGATCTAGGGTAACGGATGGACATACTTATATTATACATATATAAATATTCCACTCCACTCGACTATGGAGGTCGTCAAAATATCTTTATAGTGTCTATTTTCATTTAATGTTATATATATTACCTTAAAGATCCATTTTGCCTGCACTAACAAAGCTGTTCTCACTTTTCCTATCGTTCAAATTTAAATATTATTCATACTTCTGTACAAGCTTACAACTTAGCAATATTACAACGGAACCTTTCAAAGTATTGCTCATAAAATATCAGCATAATCGTAAAAGACCTCATATTTATATAGAACGGTTGTTTATGAGGCGCCTCGGGCTATAATAAGTAAAATTTGAAACGGTATGTTAACTCAAATCATGTTTTGCTGTATAGTCTTAACTATTATAGTTTAGAAGAAGTAAGTAAAATCACTTTATTAAATCCTAAATGACGAAAATAAGAAAAAAACATGACATACCGTATTGTGTTTATTTAAAAGCCTAGTCTATGTAAATCGCATTTGACTCGCTCCATTAGCTCTTTCGTGCGATTTGTGGTCAATATTATGATAGTGAATATAGTGTATGGTCGTAAAAATATATATATTGGAATATTCAGGGTTATTTAATACATTTGATGTTTAAAGTACTATATGAGAAACTAAAAGTAAAATTAGTGCGCCATGATATCTGGTTTTTTTTTTGGTTCCGCTGAGGAAAATGCATTGAATTGCATAGCAGTACTTAGTCTTAAAATAAATATTGTTACAAGGATTGTTTATACATATATAACATTATATCATTTATAATTTTAATGTATGTTAGTCAATCAATTAATATAAAAATATTAGAAATATATGAAGCTTATTCATAATTGTTTCCATTGACTACAATACAGTACTTTTAACGCCAGTTATTAATAGTAGCACGGACTCTTCTCCATCGGGAAGTTCTGCCAATCTTATGGATTGCTCTAGGGTCTCTAAATTATCATGACATTAAGACTAGTCATACTCTCTAAAACTGTCCATAAATCATAATTAACCAGCGGATTAATATCGGGACTAGATGGCGGTCAATCTAAAGTCCAGAATGTTCGTTTCCAACCAAGCTTGGGCTTAAATTCCCGGCGTTGAGTCTTACTGAAAGGACTATTCTTGTTTATGGATCATGGTGTTGAATCTTCTCGTGAATAGTATCTTGATATACTTGTGTCGATGTTTTTTAGTTGTAAAGGAGTGCTTTCATAGCTAACACCTCAGCAAATTATCACTCAAGTCGGATAATATCCATGATAACGTACGAGTACAAACGCTAATGACTAATTGATTGGCTTCTTTAGAATTTGGAGTTTGTAAAAATTTCTCTCTTTTGTAAAAAATTTGTTCCTTTGCGCTTAAGTAGATGTTTAGATTTTAACACGATATTGATTTTTAAATTCAAATTTCAAGGTCAGCTTTTAAAATACGGGACATAATTCTCGATATACAATAACTTTTTCAACACACTTCCTCATAAAGTGGCTCTAATCCCATGGCAATTAGGCACATAATGACACCTATAATCAAACTGTGACTTTTTCATTACTATTATTCACGAGTGAGTAATAGTTCTTTTTTTAATATTATTGGTTGAGTTACGCTTACATTTGCGCAAAAAAGCTATCCGCGAAAAGCCCAAAAAAAAGAAACCTCATTTTTAGCCGATGCGCACGCATAGGAAAACTAATTAATTTTTCCCGCCATTACGAAATTTATTAGTCTATGGCCGATGCGCGCGCATAGGAAAACTGATTAATTTTTCCCGCCATTACGAAACATTTTTCACAACTTGTCTCGTATTCTCTTTTGAAGTTATTTAGTTAGTTATTAATTAAGATGTCTGCAAATACAATTTATGAAGAAAATGGTTTTTTATTTAAGTATTATTTTATTCAGAAGTGTGTTGAAAAACGTTGTATGATACACGTGTGTATTGATGATTACCGTCCTCGGCTCCTTAAGACCCTCGCCTGACGGCTCGGGCCTCAATGCGCCTCAGCGGTAATCACCAACAATACCCACTTGTACCATAATGTACTATTATTTTTTAATAAGATTAATTCGAACAACCCTTATAACTTTGATCGCCTTTTTCTAACGAACACTGCATGGATCTTTTTTTTTCTACCACAAACTGATAAAGTTTCTTCAACTATTAACCCCGGTATACAAACTTTCGACTAATACAACGAAAAATTCGACTAATACCAAGCAGATGGAGAGTTATAAAAATTGTGTTTGGCTTAATGTTTGTTTTGTACGAGTATAACACAGTAATTCTGTTCACTTTATCTCCTATTATCCATTTTAATATCACAAATACATTTGTTGACTGGCATGTAAATTAGAGAACATAAATGATAGATGCCAAATTCAAATGCAATGTTTATTTTCAATTGTAACAGTGTTTATTGCCAGACTAAGTATTCGTGTCATCATTTCAGCCGAGGGATATTTCACCAAAAATCGTCACACCAATCAAATCAAATCAAAATTAACTTTATTCAAATATGATTTTATAGAAAGCTCTTTTGAATCATCCAATTTTTTTCCTACCACCCATTCAGGACATATTTTGACGTGAAACGTCTTTAAAATCACGCCGAAATATACGGGTACCAGGTTTATAAAGTGGACCGTAACGAAAAGGTCTATATCATCGTACCATAATAATTAAAAAACTATTAGTCTTAGAAACAAAAATGTGGTGTGAATATTTCACTTATATAGTCAGCTCGCTGTTGTGACATTAAGTTTTTTATTAAAATACTTAAAACACCGTCAATCTTGTTTTTATGTCAATCTTTTACTTTAAAAGCGATTCCCTAGATACTTAACATAGACGTTTCACGTTAAAGCCAACGGCCGTGTGCCCCGGCACAGCCCCACCCGATTTTTTAGCTGATAAGATCAAAAGCGCAAAAAACTTATCAGCTTTATCAAAAGTAATGGCAACATTTACAATAAATCACAAAAATCAACCCTGCCCCTGACCCATTAGCGTCTAGCATCTTTCAGTGATCATCGTAGTGCCATCACCTGGAATAATATTAAGTACATGTATCATTTTGTATTTATTGATCATTGGGCTTTAGTAATACATCTGGTTTGCCATATACCTCCTAATATGTAATACTTGTCCATACATTAATTCATGATCTGAATGTGGGCTAAGGTCAGGATAATAATGGTGATTCAGTCATGTTCCATTACTAATAATGCTTTGAATTGTCCGCGTGCATTATAATGTGTATTGGTCGATTTAGACAAATAATCTGTTTGAAAATGCATATTTCAAACATGAAAACAGACATTATTTACCTTGATACCTACAATAATACCAAACAATACCAAATAGCCATCCAGTCTGCAAGTACTGAAAAACCGACAAAAAAATTACAATTTCTAACGCACGTATGTTGTACCGTGACAGGAAACTGGTAATTTTAATTCAAATGGTCGGCTGTAACAGCCGACCAGTTCAAATTAGCAAAATTATTGTTCACCCTTGTTTCAAAATGTAAACTAGGCAATCTGTATGGATAGGCAGCATCACTAATGCTTTATTACGAGGTGGCTAATGCTCATCACTATTACAGGTTATCGGCGTGTTAAATATTAAACGTGAATGTATTTTCTTCTTTCATGTTTACAAGACAAAATATACTCATACATTTATGTCAAGGATGCGGTTCAAAATTTGTTAAGGAGACATGTACAATTCTTGCAGTCGATTGGAAACTCCCCGTTCTGGAGACTGCATTACGTTTTTCAGATTGATATATATATATATATAGGCACAAAAATCGCCGCCATTTTTTTCAGAATCTCATTTAAGACGAATAGAGTTATTAAAGTTTGAAATCGGTAGTCTTAATAAAATAATATATATAAAAAAACACAAATATGTTTCCAGCTGTTGTCACGGCCGCTAGTTTGTCAAGTAAACCAAATGGCATGTTAAGAACCGCTTCAATTTAAATTCTTGTTCGCCGCGAATAAATCAGCCGGGACATCGCCGTGCCCCGGCACGGGAAATAAAACCGGGACGGAGCGAGTGAAAGTCGCGGCTTAATGACCCGATGAACAAATAAACAGGCATGCGTTCCTGGGCGTTTTTCTCGGTGCCTCGAGGCGGAAAATCATGTGAGAAAGTTGTATTGGCGTTCGATGTATGTGCGTCTTTTCTTTTTGTTATTTTTAGGCCTACTAACAGTGACCGTATTGAGAAGGTGCAGCACTACGAAATTCTATTGATGCTAATTATATAGGTATTAAATCAAAAAGGTTTCATGTCCTACAATAATTAGAATAAAAACAATATAAGACTTTTTGGGCCTCCAAAATTAAGACTTATTTTGACGCTTAGTAAGCCTCTTTTGCAAATTATCTTTGTGATCAAGAGACGATCTTTATTAATTTCAAGGATTCTACGTTAAATATTGTACATTTTAATTTTCATTACTGTTCGATAACATTGTATGTCACCAGCGCCTCTAATTAATATTCGTGTCACTGACTAATGGACACATCGTCGCATCGCTACCAGTGGTCATGCTGACCAATTAATTGTGGCCACACTAATTCTATATTGATTACCTTAGCATTAAGCTTAATTGGATTACGGGCAACCGTTTGTATGTGTAGGTCGATATTTTCTGTTCAGTTTGATTACTTACCAAGAGCTTATATCATCATCGTCGTCATTTCAGCTAGTAGATGCCCACTGCTGGACATAGTACATCCCCCAAGGTTCTCCACACTAGTTTATCTTGCACTATAGGTAGAATATATAGTAAGCCAGAATTTTTTTATAGATTACGGTGAAATCAAAAGGGAGGATAGTGATTTTAGCTCCACCGTAACGCCCAAGCTATTAAACTGATTTTAATTATTGAGATGTAAGTAGATTGGTTATAATTGCTCGAGTAATATGGGTTATATAAATTGTATAAACATTTTGTATGACAGAATTGAAGCTTCAGATTCTAATAAAAAAATACAGTATGTTTTGGAGAGCAAATTACAAAAAAATGTTTTTGTCTAATCAAAAGTGGTTTTGTCTGATTTGAAATTCTGATTATATAGTCAAAATTAATAAAAGTTAAGTTGATTAATGAATATTGCCATAGAAATCATCAAAATTAAAATAAATTTAAGGTGTAGTAATATCTTTCACCAAACAAAATTCTGAATGAATCTATCTGATATTACGAGTAGTAATAATCTTATACTCGTATATATATCAAACCAAAGTTCTCAAGCTAGACTGAAGCATGTATTGTAACTATACCTTGTCATATATCAGTAACTAGCACAGGAAGTTGAGAAATCCGACGAAAGAAACAAGTTCTCGGGAACGTATAGTTAAAACAATAGAAACAGTAATTTTTTGTCGACATTCATCCATGTCAGCATTCATTATTAAGATTATTATAGATCATCTTAGTATCTACTTACTATCTACATCACGCTGATCAATTTCACAATTTTAGTTTCTTCACAAGAATATGCACTCTTCCAGGAGTTTGTTAAAGTTTTCGATGTGTATTTAACGTATATACTTAAGTTTTGGCATGTAACGTTCTCGATGGGAGCGCTGTACAGTTTCTACAAGTTTTCGATGTGTATTTAACGTATATACTTTAGTTTTGGCGTGTAACGTTCTCGATCGGAGCGCTGTACAGTTTCTACATAAAATATGCGCTGTCGATATCGACTGGACACTAATGTAAATACGTGGTAACTACACATATTGCCTCACGATGTTTACCGATGATGATAACGTGGAGGCGACGGATAGTTGTATACATAGCCGCAAATCAAGACTATACATGTTGACCTCGTGACTTATACAATTAAAGCTGTTTTCGTAGTTCAATTGTTTACTTTGACATGTTGTCAACTATACATTTATTTATATATCCTATATGTATACGTTAACTGGAATGTATGATAATTAAAACATTAATAAATACAAGCCTAGTGGAATATACACCGGGTTTCGGTATCTGTACAGACTAGCTTAGGCTTTTGATGACTTAAAATACACCTCGAGTACGTTCTCTATGTTTTTTTCAAATACAATTTTTTTTTGTTGTCTATCAATTCTGATGATTTATCTATCATCACATCTATACTAATATTATAAAGAGGAATGATTTGATTGCTTGTTTGTTTGTATTGAACTGTTTCCGAAACTGCTACATCGATTTTGATGAAAGTTCGTAAAGATAATTCAAGGCTCCATACAATTTTGATGACGTGAATATATTTTTTCCTATGGAAAAATTAAATTGGGTCTGCTACTACTGTTCCAATTTTATTGAAAATTGGTAACAATTTTGATAAGTTCAAAGTTTGATAGTCAGCTAAGATAGTTAGATGATAGTTTAATACCCAAGGAAAGATTTAAGGACAATCATTATCGGGGAAAAAAAATCCTGTGGGGAAATTGAATAGGCTACGTAAATACTGAACTAATTTTGTTGTAAGTGGTATTAGGATAGTTTGAGATCTGCGAAAGGATATAGGGTAACTTTTATTACGGTAACATATATACTTGTTATATAACATACACTATTAAAAAATTAAAGAAAAATGTAATCAAAAACTTTAAATATAAACTAAGTAGTGATATAAACTAAGAAGTGAAGCAAATTCGGGAGATCAAATTAGTCTCCAACGTTTCGTGTTTCAAAACGGCCGCAGAGGTCTTATAGCTTTTACATTGTATAATGAACCCCATTTTCTTTATCTCAGATTTTATTTTAGAAGCAAACCCCGAATTTAACACAAATTACACTTATAAAACACCAGTGAATCTGTCAGACGAATTTAACGCGGTGCTGCGACAGCAGTTTTGACAAATCAAATTTTTATGGATGCGATACGCAAGAAAACTTGAGAGTTGGCGTTGTCGGCTTTATGTATTTACATTAGAGTACTCATTCGTTTGCCATTTTAAATATTGTTACTAACACTGGTTTTGTCTCTGCTTTTGTGTGCCCATTATGACAAATTTGTGGAGTTTGCAGACAGTGATTGTTTTCAGATATTTAAACTATGACCAAGCAGATTTCTACATAGGCATGCCAATTGTGTATTGATTCATTGTAAATAAAGATTTTAAGAAAAACTTGAATACCTCGTGTTACTATCGTATACTGGATTTACTCAATTTTCGATAATATTGTTTAGGTTTATAAAAATAATCTATTTAATTTCCTATGTTTTTTATACTTGAAATAGTTACTGTGGTACACAATACCTCCTCCGGAGAATCCCCACTGGTATTGTGCTGCTTGCATTCAGCGCCATCCCGCTTAATGAATCAAATTGTTATTTCATGTTGGGTGATCTATCAACGCTTTACCGAACATAATTGGTGCCTGTTCCAGATTTTACCTGTAAGAAAAACATATTATTAATAAAAATTATAAATGTTATTATCGATTTCTTATATTACAGTTCGACGCAATATCAAATCGAAACAGCATCTAGTCTTGAAGACTGAAGTTTAGAGAAAATTAGTTGTTAAAAAGTTATAGTCAATAATGTACAACATTCTGACGTAAAAGGTAGCAGGTACTTTTGAGTTTTTTTTTAGTTTATATCCTAATTTGGAAATTTAATTATAGCCAAAACTTCTACATCAGGGTTAAAGTAATGCAAAAACCGCAATTTCATAGTTAAGGACCTTTTTTTTTTTGTTTCCCCTGAGGAAATGCATTAAGTTGCACAGCCCGGCTGCGGCGACCCGGCTTTTATGTGGGGCTCTCCTCCCCAGAAGGGGGAGGCTTACCCACTAAAAATCTCAGGGATGGCCTTCCTCAGGCATGTAGGGAGATAGTAAAGGACCTATTTTAAATTTATGATCTAAATTAGAAGTTTCCAAACTTTTTTCTGTCGTAGACCCTTTGCCATGTTTTCTGGTTTTGGGTAGACCCCCTATTTACCTGATATTTAATGACTACATCTTACAAAATTTTATAAACATTTATAATAGAAAAAATTACTTCATACGTACTTTTATAAATAACTAGCGACCCGCCCCGGCTTCGAAAATGGTTATGGTGGGTTATCCCTAAGAGATAGACATATACCATCGCGGACTTTTTTGTGGACTTTTGTAAGTTGTACAATAGTGTAGTACATCATTTTGATAAATTTCGTAGGGTTTGGCCAGCGTTTGCAATATAAGCGCAAAAATGTGAATTGATTTACGACATCACATTAGAAATCTCAAAAACCACTACTACATTGTGCATGTTCCATACATATAAACCTTCCTCTTGAATATACATATTTATTAAAGAAAACCGCATTAAAATCCGTTGCGTAGTTTTACTAGCCATGTATAGCTACATACATACGTTTTTTTTTCTTTTATATTTTTAGAGTATATTGCAGCATCCTGTAGAATTATTTAATATTTTTTTTTATGTCACAAAATGTGTAATCTTTTGCGTCATTGTTAATTTAATAAAACTGTAAATATAGTTACTATGATTGAGCCTATTGTAAGTGCTAATAATATAAATTCCTCGGCATACCTCCTAAGGCGAGGGCTGAAAATCGGTGTTGCTCGTATGGGCAAGCTAATCGCCGAGCCCCGGCCTTTTAGCTTCACTTTTTGTTGTTTTCTTTTTTTTTTTATAAATTTGTATTTAATTTCATTGTGTGAGCTAAATAAACTTTTTACTTATTTATTTATTTAATTACATAGAGACAGACACCGGGAAGCGACTTTGTTTTATACTATGTAATATGTGATGATTTTATGTCTTTATATTAGAAGATAGTATAATGTAAGTAAATAGGTACTATCAGTGTATGTTGAGATCCATTATCGTGGACCCCCGTTTTCATTTCATGGACCCCCACATTTTTGTGTAACTGACGTAGACCCCTTGCAGGCTGTCATAGATCCCTAGGGGTCAATAATATATACCACTTTGTGAATCGCTGATCTAAATTGTAAGTACATTCAGTATACTATTCAGTATACAGTGTATATAAAGGTACTATATATATATTGTACTTTTATGTTTAGAAATATCAAGATCTGGTGTCACGTTTGGCGCAGCACAGATTAAAGTAACATAACGTTGTCTCTCAGAAATCCCTCACTCCTCTGACGAAGGTGAGCCTGCGTGATTCAACCTCAGCGCATACCAGAGCGGGTTTGGAATCAGGAAGAGGACTGTGGAATTTTTATGGCATCGGCGTAAGGGATGGCGGCGTGCGTGCTAATATGTTGTCAGTACACCGTTATTATATTAAATTATATATTTATAAAAGAACGTGTATGTCTATCTTATAGCTCAAGATCGATGGAACTGATTTGTCTTAATTAGCAATAAATAGCAATTATTAAATATAAATGATAACAGGAAATAACAATTTTTAAATTTATAAAATACTAGCTGATGCCCGCGGCTCCGTCTGCGCAGGATTAGTATTTCGTGTAGCTTATATTATCGCGGCGTATATCTTTATGCATGCCTTTGTGTTATTCTGATGTATAAGCTATATTTTTGTAAAATTTCATAAAAATCTATTCAGTTTCTTTTATGTAAAAGAGTAACAAACTTTCACTCGTACAAACTGTCGCGCTTATAATATTAGCAGGGATAGTTTGTTCTTGAAATTTTGTCATATTTCGCAGCTGTCAGCTATAAGCTTACTAAAATTTAGTTCTGGAAGTTGCTTAAAACTTTATATTCTATTTAGAGATTTCATAAAATAAATCACTGAATTGTATGTCTTGATATTAATGACTATTACTCTCACGGAGAAGATAATACAAACATTTGACGACCTCCATAGTCGAGTGGATAATACACCGGTTTCAAGGTGTCGCCATCTCTGAGGTCCCGGGTTCGAATCCCGGTGGGGACAGATGTTTGTGTGATGAATGCGAGCATTTGTACCTCAGTCATGGTTGTTGATATATATTTCAATAAAAATTATTTATATATGTATAATATATGTATGTCTATCCGTTACCCTAGATCCCATTGCACAAGCCTTATAGAGCTTAGTTTGGGGTAGGCTAATTGGTGTAAGTGTAACAAATATTTATTTATTTATTATATTAATAAATATTTCATTTCTAATATTCGGCATTCTTTATTTTTAATAAGTGTTATTTCGAAATAAAGAGAAAATCTAAAAACTTTTCACTGTTTTTGTCTAATATGTTTAATTACTCTGAACTCCCGTTGCGTGACAACTACTAACACATCAAACTGTCTAGCTAAAAACATACGTTTATATTGCACTATAATGAATATAACAACGTAATAAATAATTACGTATGTTGCAGTTCGGTAAGTAAAGGATATTTTGAACGCGAAAATATCCACTGTCATGCCATGTCTATTTTGCACTAACTACTAAATAGCAGAATCTGAATAGAGATGGAATATTTTTTTAAACAGAATCTTTATAATATTTTGCTGGATATGCGAATAGTATCCCAGGATACTGTTCACATCCACAGGATGTCTAGACATCAATTAGCAGTCACTTGTGATTGATAAGACTATTGCAGATGCCATTCCATTTCAGTATGGTTCTCATAAAAAAGGAACGCAAATTTTTAGTCCAGTGTGGGATTTACAATGGTGCCAGTTGTATGGTATAGCTCTATCTTCAAAATAATCTGTGAAAAATAAATGCTACTCCTAGAGATAGAAAGCTTTGTGAATAAATTTAATACTATAGTTTGTAGTTTGAGCGAATATATTTGAATTCATTTTTGTTTGGTAACCCGAGTGAAACCTAGATTATTTTGAGGTTACAAAAACTAACACGATGATGCAGCCTGGAAAGCTCGTTTGTATTTCCCTCACAAAACTAAAAATCGGATACGTTTATAGACATAGTACCAAATTATTGGTATGACTTTTACATTAAATATGAAATTAATATTTTTTATAGTTCAAAGAAATTCGTGCATGCGGTTTATAGGGTGTTATGCAGTTAGTTTATAATCAACTAAAAGATGGGTAACGCGTCAATATCCAAGTAGTCAGTCCAGCTTGTGGGCGTTCGACTGTGTGATTTTCAAATTTATTCCACTGTAATTTATTATTTAACTATTTTAAACACACTTTTGCCATTAAAGTGTTAACATCTATTTGACAAAAATAATTTATAAATAACGCTTGAGAATAATTCGAAATAATTGCTCCAAATTTTTAGGTACGACATATTTTAAACAATAAGCAAGTTTTTCTTGTAAGCATCCCGTATGATTTACAAATGAAATCAGTATTAAATAGTGAACAATCCAAATTCGATAGATTTTTTACACAAGTTGGGTGGCTTTCCGGGCCTTACGGACATCAGCTTCCTTTATTCAGAGTTGAATTACGCCTCGAAATCGGGTCAGTGCGCTGCATTGGTGTGGGGTTGCCGCAGGGAGTCACGTTAGGGTCTGCAATAACAAATCTGAGTTTTTTACCACTGACGACATTTGAATATCTGATTAACCTACTGTTTAATATTAACATATGACCTACATAAGTCAAACTTTTGACATTTTAAATTATAAAATCAACAATATTTTAATCACAGGAAAAAAAAAAACGTAACGCAATCAACATACACCTCTGAAGAAATTCGAAGGTGTACCTGTATGAGAAGTCAGTCAATTTGCGCAGCCTGGTTGACTATGCTTTAACATAGTGAGAGTAATCTTGTACCCGCCGACGGGGCATATGAGCTCTGATGATGAAATAAAAGTTATTTAATTTATTGTATACTATTAATGATACAGAAATACCTTGAATTGAAAAATATGATATTATTAACTATCTATTTCCGAGAATACGTACGAATAGCAGAATAGAAAATTATTACTTCTCAAGAAAACTTACGTATATAAAATCGTTTAATGGAAACCATTTAGAATAGAGCAATATTCATACCTGTTCTCTTTATAATTAAGTGATTGAATTGTTGCGTGTTAGTGACATTCTCAATAACATATATTTTTCATATATTTTAGTAATTGTTTGAAGAAAATAGCGGATATTGCGGCATGGGCTGTTATATTTCTAATATTGAAATTGCGAAAATAGTGTTATACACTTGTTTCATTTCTCTAGAGCTAAATTTGATTTCGGATGAAAATAAACAATTATCAATAGAGATGATATTATTATTTACCTACATAGTTGTAGTAACCGCTTTAAATCTGTTTAACGTATATTTTAAATGCACAGATAATAAGATAATAGGATTGACTGAATATGGTTGTTGTTATATAATTATCTTAATTGAGTAATTTTTATCTCATGAAAGTATATAAAAATTTCAGTATTATTTAAAAAAAGCTCAAGTACACCAGACTTGCAGATATGCTTCTACAATATAAAATAGTACTCATATACATAATAAAAAAATGTAATCCACCCATTTTAAAGTTATATGCCGATATTCTCAAAATAAGCTTCTGAGTCCCATCTCTGTAACATTATGAATCCGGTACCGCTACGGTTAATTTATGGACAAGCCGTTCAATTGATCTTATTTTAACTGGAATTATTACGGAATTACTTTTATTCACATATCAATTTGACACATAAAATTTGTAAAATTAATTTGTGAACTATTGGCGTAGTTTAATATCAATGGTTCACAAGTCTATAGTGGGCCTTACATTGATAGATCACTGATATTATTGGGGTTTTGTTTTAATGACACTCATTATTATATTTTTGTCATGTCTTGATTTCACTTTTATCAATATTTTTTATCACCGAAACAATACATTTATATATTTCAAATATCATATAGAATTACGTTAGTAGTAGTTAATGGTACGTAAAGCTTACGTTTATATAATTTAATATGAGCTTGAGCCACTTGAGCCAAAATAGGGTATCGAGAAAAAACTTAATTAAAATTACAATCAACTTCATTCCCGTCCAATAAAAAAAATGTCCATCAGTGTCGATACAGATTCAAAAACGTGCACTCTCAAGATTTAAAAAAAAAAAAACTCTTCCATCGAATAAATCAAATGTACAGTCCGCATGGTAACGAAAAAGTCGCACGCATTAAAAGGCCTCCAAATTCCTTTGACAAGGGTATTTCTTTGATTCGAAGTACCTACAGCTCGTATAATATTTTTTTATGGTTGATCGCTTATGATAATCTAGCTCGAAGCTGAGGTGTTTGAGACTCTTGGGAAATGCTTGATAAATTATTTATGACATTTTTCCTAAGAAGATTATTGGCTTAATATCTTTTAAAAATTGATGAAAGGATGTCACGGCCCTTTGAGGGACAAGTTAGTGAGATGGCGCTATTGGTATTACGTTTAGTGGCAAAATTATTACTGTATAATAGCGAAATAAAAATATTGTTTCATTAATATTAAAGAGTCGTCTTAATTCGTTCATTGATTATTTTACATCTGTTGATGATAGAAGTCTCAAAAATGTGTGGCCACAATAGATTGAATTAAGCAAAACATTGTTATTACATCTAAACCAGTAGAAAGTAGATTATATGTCATTAATCTTAAAATCGCTGTTCCTCACGATGATATTAATATTTATATCAATAAGTTCACAAAATAATTACGAAACTACGGCTATGAAACTATCTATATCACTAAATAAAAACAATGCGTTACGAAAAAAGGAGGTGATTACCTCAACCTCTTAACCTGCCAAGTATATTTCCGTGCATGATATTCTCGAAATCAAGACAAAAAACTAGCAATTTCGACTTGGAAAAGTTTTCCATTGGTTGATTTGAGCACAATAAGGACATGTCCTTCGGGACTAGTTCCTTTGCCTGGAGGCAAGCTCTCCATTATACCTATTACATAGGGACAGGTTACACGCACATCCGCACCGGTAAAAATTTCCGATACACCTTGTCCTGACAATATTTTTTGTTAATCTTAAAGTAGAATATGATTCTGAGAATTTCTTTAAAGATAAAAGGACGATTTCTGGCAATGCTCAGAAATAAATTAAGATCAATAGGTTAATGACACAAAACAGTAATTACGTTCCATTTTGTTTCAACCGTGATTTTTTGTTCTAGATGATGATAAAAAGGACAATAGAAACATAATAAAATTACCTTCTTAAAAATTTGCGTTTTGAATAACAAATCTATGTAACATGTGTCTAATGAAAAATTCCCTAAGTCGGTGACAGTTCAGGGCATATTGTTCATTTGTCCAGGCTCACAAAGGGCGAGTACAGCCTGTCTTAGAGATAGCGGCCAAATAAATGAATTCTCGGACCTAAGACCTTTTGCGGTAGCTCTAATTTGTTTCTGTCAGAGATATAACCTTTATTGTGTTCGGTTGGATAGTTAGCGCGGCCATGTTTGTTCTTCGCGAGAAATCAGTTTTCCCCAAAATCTTAATACGAATTAAAAACTAAACAGATAAGCATGGAGTTTTTAATTTACACTAGTAGTAGAGATTTGGTACTTCCGATTAATTATTCAGTATGTCGATTTCATTGACTATGCTATGTATGAAATCGTATAGGTTTGTGATTTCAAACTATCCTAAACTCGTGTCTTAACTAAGCAAACTGTTTTTAACCTCTGTATGTAAAACTTCTTACAATAATATACTTATTTCTTTAATGTTGAGAAACAAATTAGAATTTTAACTTATTTAAGTAGATAATATTTAAACATTTACATTTATTTGCAATTTTTTAAATGTAAGCTATTGTTTCACTTAATTTGCATCAAAGTCACATTTCATGTAGAGATGATTTTACCCTCCACACTATATCAGTTAGGAACCGTAGGTTTAGGCGTAGGTTTTATGAATTTGTTAGATTATGCTGGATTATAAACATTGACAATTTCATAACGTGAAATTTCTAATAACGCAACTACTTTAACTAATAACGCAAAAACAGAAATCTACTTTTGATAACTAGCTGTCAGATTTTCAATTAAAATTATTATTCCTTTTTTTAGGACGTGAAACGTCTTTTAAATCGCGCCGAAACATACGGGTACCAGGTTTAAAAAGTAGACCATAACGAAAAGGTCTATATCATCGTACCTTAATAATTAAAAAACTATTAGTCTTAGAAATAAAAATGTGGTGTGAATATTTCACTTATATAGTCAGCTCGCTGTTGTGATATTGATTTTTTTATTAAAATACTTAAAACACCATCAAATTTTGTTTTTTTTTATTTCAATCTTTTACTTTAAAAGCGATTCCCTAACATTCACGTTAAAACCAACGGCCGTGTGCCCCTGCACAGCCCCACCCGATTTTTTTATCACTCACTCACTCGGCGAAACATAGCGCAAGCGCTATTTATACGCCGGTTTTCTGTGAGGCCGCGGTATCACTCTGGTTGAGCCGGCCCAATTCGTGCCCGAGCATGGCGCTTGTAATGTAATAATTCTCTTACTCACCAACTAGATTTATAAAGAAAACACAAATAATACAAAATAACAAAGTGACTGATTTAATTATCAACTTTAACAGGATAAATGTATATTTAAGTTTTTCTTTTAACAATTAAATTAAAATAACCAATTAAAATAAATAACTTTATTATGTACTTAAAATAACAAATTTTAATGAGTAGACACAAGGGCAGGTTGGTTCTGGTGCTGTTTGATCAATCTCGGCAAGGATATTTAACAACAATAGTTGATCAGGGTATTGAAATAAACTATTTATTATGGTAATTCTAAAATCTAAGAAATAACATGTATTCTAATGCCAAATTCCCATCCCCCGGTGGTTAGTACTGAATACCTTCCTTGAGACTGGGTCCAGACACTCTTCTTTTAATAGATTGCAGTTATTCTCCTTAAGGTTTATATAATTTTCTTCAAGGATATTGTATTTTATATATTTTCCTTACATAAATTTGTAGGGCCGGGTATAACAACCTCCCGGTACCTTTTTGCCCTGTTACATATCATAAAAATGCTACATTATCATAGTCATGGACTCACTGTGGGTGGTCTATGCGGTTCAGAAGGAACCCATATACATTATTGTTCTTCATACAATTAAATCTGACAACTAGGTTACAAAGAAAAATATCAAACATGATCTATTGAACATTCATCAAATTATGGTACATTTACATTTTAAAAGAACAAGAATTTACATTTATGATTAAATACAAACACCAATTACCTCAAATACATGAGATTAGCAGCTGAGCAACTAATTTCAGCATGATTTTGTATGGGTGGTTAAGCCTACCCGCTCAAAACAAATATCAATAATTATTTGTGAAAATCATTACTATTGGGAACAAATTGAAATTAAAGAGATTAACGAATTTAAGAGATAAATGCAACTATTACTGACCTTTTTATCGGGCTTTCAATATGTAAATATTTTAGTTTATTATTTTTCCTAAGTGCCGGTGGCAACTAGGTTAAGTTATGTTCCAAAAGATATGGATAATTTTATGGGAAATAAAATACTCCTGATTTTTATTTGTGATCCTGACACCACTTTCCGTAACTTTTATACGTCTTTATATCCCGAAATATGCGTGAGATTTTTACAATAGATCGATTCCCAATTCCCAGATTTCAGATCTCCAAGTCACAGATTAGTATACCATTACAGATTGCTTACCACCGATGAGGCAAAGACTATATAGACGATGTATAGTATGTGATGTTTGTTATTAAATGGAACTAGGATGGTGTGGAAACTATGTCGATCCGCCACAAATAAAGGAAAGGAAGAATTGATTTTCCTAAATTTAAGTTTAATTCTAAATGATATTTTTGTAACCCCCAGTGCAAATAGTTTGTTGTTAATTAGTATCCGGTATATAGTCTGTGGGCAGTTAATAATCTACGACACTGTTTTTAATCTATGAATTCCGGAGTGATGTTTCAGTATTATTGATAAAGAACCTATCTTTGTAGACGACGCTTGGCTAGATTTGATTGCCTAATTTGCCCATAGATAATGGTGTTAGGATCATGATAAGCGGCCCACACTATAGAACTGTCAATGTCAAAGTAACAATTCGACGAAAACATAACCAATGCAAGATACAATTGTAAATGTGAATTTAATCAATATGAATAAAAAAAAGTGTCTTTAATAGTACTTAAAATCAGTGAAAAAAAAGTGTTACACGCTCCCACGGTGAGTACTCTATATTGTACAAAAAAAAATATAAGGAAGTAAGAAAAAAAAACGACCAAGTGCGTGTCGTTGTGTACCATTGATTTATGAAATTAAAGGAACCGGTTTACGATTTACGAGGTATTAAAAAAAACTACTTATCTCGTTGGTAGTTTTTATAGTAATGTACATCATATGTTTTTTTTAGATTTTTCATTTTCTTATTTTAGAAGTTAGGGGGGGGGGGGGGCTTTTTCCACTTTGGAAGCGTCTGTCACACAAACTATTCGGTTTAGAAAAAAAAATTTTAGAAATCTCGACATCATTTTTGAAGACCTATCCATAGATTGTGTATGATTGTGTATCCATACATATGTGTTTGATGAAAAAAGAAATTGAGTTTTAGTTCTAAGTATGGGGAGCCCCCTAATATTTTTTTTTTATTTTTGCATCATAATCTTAATGCGGTTCACAGAATACACCTACCTACCTTAGTTTCAACAGTATAGCTCTTATACATAGTTTCGGGAAAAAATGGCTGTGATATATGGACAGACAGACGGACAGACAGACATGACGAATCTATAAGGGTTCCGTTTTTTACCATTTGGCTACGGAACCCTAAAAAGGACTTATAAAAAGTAGTCTGGGAGACTAACGGAGTAAAAAAAGCCTGAGTTTAAAGAAACAAAATACGTATATATTTAATATATACACACACAAACACAAATATATATATATATATATATATATGTGTGTGTGTGTGTGTGTGTGTGTGTGTGTGTGTGTGTATATGAATTAGCAGGAACGCCTTCTTAGGAGCTGTCTGAATGAGGAAGAAGCCAGGGCGTAGCGTGGTGGTGAGTCCGGTTATGGACGTAGATAGCTTATTCTTTTGTTTTTCTTTCTCCAACAAAAATTTAATGATGGTGATGACAAAATAATTTTTTGTTATTCACACGAATTTTCAAGTATCTCACTTTGAATAAAGATATTATGCTTATTCTCAAAGACGCAATATTAAATATGCTTCAAAATATTTGTTAATAAACATGCAGTTATTTAAAAATAGCTGTCTCGAATTTGTTTGAAACAAATGTCTGTCAAATTAACGAAAACAATATATGTAATTATATACAAAATTTCATAAACTAAAACCTAGACAACTCTTCCTAACGTTAAGATATATACTATATACGTTAAGATATATAGATATACCTATACATAAACGTAACTTATAGTATAATAGTTTTCCCGTCCGCGATTTCACCCGCAATTATTTCGTATTTTCCCATAGGGAAGATATATTTCAATACTATAAAAATCCTGTATCCTTTCCGGGGACTCAAACTATTTTCATACGAAACTTCATCAAAATTTGAAGAAATATCGGAAATTATCCCGCAAATTCACACAGCTATTTATACTATATATTAATATAGATAATATTAATATATCTACAGTTTAGGTAAAACATTGGCAAGTCTTCGATCAGAATTCGAAGAAACCCTTAAGCAAGCTTCAATTGTTTCGGAGGCAACCAAATTATCAAATTACAGAACTGAGATGAGTGAAAGACAATTATCAATTTCAGGAGCCTCAGTGAGATTCTAAGATTACACTCGACAAATAAGAGGGCTTGTCATTGCCTTAGGAGTTCGAGTGCAAGTTGCCAGTGAAAAGGCTGAAGTTCAAGCCACTCTGGTATCAAAAGACAAAGTTTTAACCGAAGCTGTTCAGTTATGCGAGTGGGCGGTTGGTTTTACAAGGCACGTTAAGATTTGTTTGATCTTTGTGTCAGACATCTTTGTCGTATGTTCAAACCGGATATACAAAATTAATAAATTTCGGATTTATCCTATAGCTATAGCTAATATTTAAAAATATAATTATCACCCTTTTTCGGCTTGCAAAAGAACATCATTTTATTTCAAACTAGCTTTCTGCCCGCTTCGCTCTCGTGGATTTCGGATTGGGTCTATAGAGGGTTAAGGGTTATAGCTTTTGCCCATAGCTACATATGCGCGGAAGTCGGTTTATTGCGCGAAGGTTTTATCACGCTTCCCGTGGGACTATCCGTTTTTCTGAGATAAAAATTACGCAAAACCCTGCTCAAAAAGCACTCTATCTATTGATGAAAACCGCATGAAAATCTGTGCAGTAGTTTTTGAGCGAAGCCTTTATTGCGCATTTCGTGGGATCTGTTGATTTTTCCGGTATAAAAAGTACCCTATTATTTAATCCGGACTTTTATCTTTACGTCTGCAAATTTTAAGCAATCGGTTCAGTAGTTACGGCGTGAAAGCGGAACAAACAAACAAACAAACTCACTTTCCGATTTATAATATTAGTAAGGATAAGGATTGTTGAAGATAATGTGATTTTCTTCTATAGTAAAATTATCATTTGAATTTGGAATGTTATTCGGCTAACTTTTCTATATCTTTGAATTATTTAGCTTTGGACTTTGCTGACGTACAAAATGTATTAAAACTGCAATAATCACAATCAATTGATCAATCAATCACAACTTTAAATCAAAAATGAATATTATTGAACTTATAATAATTGATTTTAATTTATTTCACCTGGAAATTTATAGAAATCACATTAAGCTAACATTGGTGTGGGTTGATATCTAACACAAAGGACAAATAATACTTGAATATAAGTTTATAATTCTATTGATCAAACTCTTGATTTATTTTCGTGATAGTCATTTGTTCAACATTGAAACTTACAGAAAACAATTATAGAGTTGGATGAGCTTGTTTTTTTTAAAGATAGTATGTAGAAATAGCAAGAATTTCACTTAAATTCGTTTTTGCAATAAAAGTTTACAGCTATATGATGAAAGCGAGGCTTCTGGTTGTTCTATATTATCTTCGTATAATAAATCCAACGAAAAATTTCGTCATACAGAATTTACAAAAATCAATCTACAATAAATCTCTCTTGAAAATGGAACAAAATGATGTGATTAAGTCTCGATATCAACTCCTCTAGCTATACAGAAACCTTATACAAAACAGATCCTCGAAAGCTCCCCGGAGACACGTGACATTAAGCAGTGACGACGGGATCCGAGCATTATAGCAACATTAGAAAGAGTATACGCTCTTTCCAAACGCGGAGATGGTAATCTAAGTCCCATGGAAGTTATATTTTTTTCTAAAAGGGAAAAACTTGGACATGCTTCAGCTGAGTATGATGTTTGGGCGTATGTAACGCTTCTGGGAGCGATCAATTCTACAAACTTTCCTGTTGCCGAGTTCAGCGCTAAACAAAGTTCGCTTTTGTTTTTACGAAGAATTTCAACCTTTGTATCTCTAGTTCGTAGGATACACGTTCACGGAGTAGTTTTATTTTTTGTTAGTTTCCTTTTGGATAACTATTATACTAATTTTGGAAAAGTCGATTGGAGAGGTCGTGTCCATTAACCAATGGTTTTCGACAAAATAAGCGTACTATTTGCCTTATTGTTAACGAAATAAAGTTGAAATTCGAATATATGTTACAGTTCTTATGTACAATGGTACACGAGGATTGCGTATTCAATAGCTTGTTAATTCTTTTGCGACATGTTCGCAAAAATACTGTCAGATTTGGCTTGTAATCCGGATTTCAGCGTGATTGACATGGTTCGGAAAAATATTTTAAATGTAGTGAGGTCGTTGTCGTCGGTTGCAAAGTTTACAATTCTCTCCGAGAATTCCAACTAAAGAACACTAGGTATAGTAAAATTGGATGAACATTCGATAGACAGCATTCAACTAACATTTAAAATAAAGGTTAATTGTCAAAAGTAATAATAATGAACTAATGAGCTCTAAAATCAAATTATATATTAAAAGAATGCCATAATAATGACTTACTTTTTCTAGAAAATTTTATATTGATAAAACCTTTAAAATAATCTTTGAATATTCTATGAAAGACATAGTATGAGAAATAGGGAGAATTAAAAAATACTCTGTCCACCTACCATAGGTTAGAATGAGTATATATACAGAATTCTTTCCTGCATTTCTTTGAAAAATAAAATCTAGTGACGTTGGTAGGCGGCAAAAAATTGTTTAATAATTGATTCTTATATGTCCGGAAGGAAGTATTTTGTTACGGAAGTAGTTGTAACTAATTAGTCGTTATACTGTTGTGCGCACATTATGACTGGTACTTATCGTGGTTTGGCGACGCATGAAGCAAACATAAATGTACCAGCTGAATCCTTAGAAAAGATCAGCTGAATCCGTCAAGTGGCATTTCAAATAAATGGTTGACAAAACATGTGTCGTCTCGGCGCGTACTCCCGCATCTATGGTCAATTTTATTTATTTATTTGTATATACAGAATAAATAAGTAACAAACAAAAAATCATGCTTACATTCTGGTTACACAAGTTTTCACTTATAGCTAACACGATTATGGTGTAAGATATTGAACGCACTTTTATATTGTAATATTTAAAACAGAAGAAACGTTAATTAATATGTAATTTCAACAATAAATTATGTATTTTCATAATGAAAATTCTTAAGTTTAAACCATCACATCGAAATATGCTCAATAACACTTTACATAATAATAACAAATCCTAAAAGGTTTGAAAATCACAAAGTTTAATCTTGCTATTTGTTTCTGAAATAGTATTATAAACTTATATCTACTTATATAGTAGGTAAGTATGGTAGTATATATATATTTTTTTGTAATATTATTATGTATATGTGTAGGTATATAAATATGTATTTGAATTTGTATATATATATATATACAAATTCAAATATCTCTTATTCTCTTATTTGTGTGATGCTTATATATTTATTTATATCTATTTTAGGTAATATTACTATGTTTAGAAGGTAGGTACACACAGACTCTAACCCGTTATGTTCACCTGTCCACCCGGGTCTGCAGGAAGAAATTTCTAAGGGAATTATGCAGTACCTTTTGCCCGATATTTTAAATCAATTTTTCCTGTAATATATGTGTGTGCAAAAATTAATAAATAAAATTATATCCTACAAAAATATTTTTTTTCTACAGCACCACCGCCGTCGTAATAGTATTGCTGTGTAAGATTTTCAGTCAGTAGTTGTTTCAGAGTCGAGATGAAGCTTTCTTCTACAATTGGACCTGTCGTCACTTACCATCAAATATGTTTATTTATCTAAGGCAGCGGCTTAGCTGCGTCCACCCCTGAATTGCTGAAGTCCAAGGAGCAGAGGTTAACGCCTTACATCATCATCATCATCATTGTTTGCATCTTAATTATGATTTCGTTGTTTGTAGATACAATTTAGATATTTGGATAATCTTTTTTTTTTTGAGGGTGGAAATGTGACCTTTTGCACCATGACACCACGCTGGCAAGACGCGGCCTGTGTGGGGCTCTCCGGTGTAACACTGTTTTTCTCACTGATTTTAAGTACTATTAAAGACATTTTTTTATTCATATTGATTAAAATCACTTTTACAATTGTATCTCGCATTGGTTATGTTTACGTCGAATTGTTACTTTGACATTGACAATTTTAATAGATGACATGGACAGTTCCATAGAGTGGACCGCTAATCATGATCCTAACACCATTATCTATGGCGCAAATTAAGCAACCAAGTCTAGCCAAGCGTCGTCTACAAAGATAGTATTTTAATCAGTAATCCCACACACTCCCCCTAAAAAAATATTAAAATATTATAATGTCACAATTAGTAGTTTAAAAGAATAGTCTTATGTCAATGAAAAGTTAAATCGCAATTGATCATCATAAGTGTAGTCGTTTAACCTTATTTTTATTATTCCTCAGGCAAATGTTTGTCTGTGGCAATTGAGTCTGTAAACTAGACCTAGCTGTGAGGACTAATAAAGAATATTAATCCTTCTACAGATTAACATAGTCAGGCTAGATTGCTCGGGCTAGCATAGGTTGTGTCCTTTGCCTAACTAAAAAAATTAAAAACTTAATAAAAAAAAAAGGATACACACTAGTCTGTGGCAGTGATTAGCGGATATTATTTGGTTTTGGATCAATAGCTGTGATCAATAACTATTCACTGTTCTAATTTAAATAATTGAAAATACTGTATTCGGCTGTTGAGGCCGAGCTCTGCTACAAAAGAGAAGTTGTCTATATATAGACTGACGAAATAGATCTACTTTCACCGAATATAAATTGGAGAAAAAAAGACAATCATCCCGAAAGAAAGGGAACTATATTTGGGCTGAACATTAACCTCGTCACCCAGGGACTTTCAAGTGACCCAGCTGCATTAAATAGACCGCTGATCTACCTTAAATCCTAATTGAAGACGGCGACTTGGTAAGCCAAGGACAGAGAGTAAACTAACCCAAACACGGCCATCTAACCACGGTTACCAGTTGCCTGGACCAGTTCCTGAAGGACTCCTGAAGGACTACCGGAATACTGATTTCTTTTTATCCTCGGAATACCGTCTTTTAATCTTTTACATTATAAATTTCAACTTAAAACCAATATCGATCAAACGGACCTATAAACCCTGCCTGTACCTATATTAATTTAAGTTCTTTTATATTTTTAAGTCATTCTATGTATATGAATTGATAGAATTGACAGAATATTGTTGCCTAGTAAACATTAGTGAATTGAATTTTGTTTAAACTCCATTTGAAATAAAGATTTTGTACTCATACTTCTAGTGATTTATTGGTTATAAATATTGTTGCATAGTAAACATTTGTTAATTGAATTTTGTTTAAACTCCATGTGAAATGAAGATTTTGTACTTATATTTCTAGTGATTTATTTGTATAAAATATTGTTGCATAGTAACATTAGTGAATTGAATTTTGTTTAAACTCCATGTGAAATGAAGATTTTGTACTTATATTTCTAGTGATTTATTTGTATAAAATATTGTTGCATAGTAAACATTAGTGAATTGAATTTTGTGTAAATCCCGTGTGAAATGAAGATTTTGTACTTCTATTTCTAGTGATTTATTTGTATAAAGTATTGTTGCAAAGTAAACATTAGTGAATTTAATTCTGTTTGATTCCCTGTGGAATAAAGATCTTGTACTCAAACTTTTGTGAATTTATTTGTAAAAATCCAACTATTTCATAAAATAAATAAAAATACATTACACCGGTCAAGAGGACCGGCCTACCCACTAAAACCCCCCCGAGTTCTCTGGGCCCATACGGGGCACATGGCGGGGTGCGTTCTCACGATTCTACCGCCATGTGTCCCGGGGCCGGATCGACCAAGAGTTGGTCAAGCCACCGCCAAAGGAGGGACTGTCCGAGAACCCCTGGACAGTCCCCCAGATAGAGAGCCTTCACCACGGCGTGCGCGCTTAGCCGGACGCGCACGCAGCCTCACAGATATTTGGATAACCTAATTCATTACGCAATTTATTTCTTTTGCAATATTATTATTTTAAAAGTTATCTTTTTCAGACTAGTATAAGTACTTGTAAATGTTTCAATAAGGATATATTATTTTTATTACAGAAACAATCATTGATTTTACAATATTACTAAATAATGTAAATTATTATCCCTGTTTTAACCCAAAGCCAAAAGTAAACAAATGCTATACAGAAAACCTTGTTTAGCTATTAACGTATTCTAGATTTTTGAAAATATAGAAATTCTAATCGGCTCATATTTCATACTTGCGCAGTGTAGGTACTGCCGACCACATTAGTTTGTCACAAATATTGGCACGCAATACGACACAGTCATACGTCATTCGCAAACAGTGAGTTATGAACCACAAGCAGACTGCGTATTTGCACAGTGTATAGAGTACGACAGTGTTGTCTCTCTACCGTCATTATTATAAGTTATTATACACAATTAAATAACTACTATATATATACATATAGTATTGAAAACAGAAGTGATAAAATTGAAATAAAAATAAAACAAATATTAAAAACCAACATCTAAAAAACATTTAGATTAATGCTACTACCACACTATTATATTTTATTTCATAAAATTAGCATAATATTATGACAATATTATACAAAGTTTTAGATACAGTAGTAAATAGCACATTTTTATAAATGTTTTCTAACTAGATTCAATATTTACATCAATTCATAGATTGATGTAGATGTTGAATCTAGTCAATGTGTTCACAGATTTTCTACACAAAACATGGGATTGAACGCAATACATCATAAAATTGCTTACTGCTTTCACGTTTATTATGGCAGATTTAGTTTTGTGGTGTACATGAGAAATGGGACATAGTACCTACTTTATTGTTTTGTGGTGTAATTCTAAGTGGAAACATAATTTGGTTGAAGTTTCTACTCTCGTATAACACGAAGCGTATAATATCTAAATATTTCATGGTACTTAATATTTAACATAGTCCTTAAATCGGTAACGTTCTTTATATTTTGTATTCACGTGAAGGGTTTAATTATTCAAATACCACTAAATAACAGCTAAGTCTGAATATCTCGACTATAAATGTTCTCCAAGCAAAATGGTTTTTTTTTTCAGAGCGATGCTATTAATAGCTGATTTATAGCTTTGCGTTGAAAATATTTGGAAAAGGTGCGGCGCGTAGAGGACACTGGTTCGTATACTTCAGATAGTTAAACAAAACAAACTTGAAATCCCTTCGAACGTCCACTCATTAGTCAGGGGCATCAGGTTCATCACTAAGATTGAAGCGGAGCACTGTTTCATCCAACATTACCTGAAGTAACTGGAGATCCAGTAAATTACGTGGTACTGCCTATACATTGCTAGCCCCGTTTAGTCAAAAGTTGGAATGCTTGGACTGACATTGAGGTTGAAGGAACTAGGCATTATGGTGAAATATATCCTCAAAGTTAAAAGATACCCCCAGGTTTCATCTCCTTAGCCCTGATTCAATGTGCATATTGTATATTTATAAATGAAATGACATTGTAATGACAATGTAATGAAATGACATTTCATTAATTTGAATTTGCCGCGCTTTACGCTAGTTCGCGTATTCATAGGTTGTTCTGTGGAAGTTATAAAAACAATAAGAACACTTGTATTGTTTTGGAGATATAAATCAATCGTAAAATTTATAATTAAGCAGACGATATTAGTAAACTTTAAATGTCGTTTCTTTGTATTTTCAAAGAAACAATTTATGCTTTATTTTAAAAAATCATCAATAATAATATCTTATATATACATTTGGTCTTATTCCTAAAATGTCCAATTTAACGGAGCAACTAGACATCCTGGGTAGTTATCGAACGGTAGGTATGTCAATTATTTTGAAAAGACTGGCAGATCTGGAAGCTGATTCTCATGCAATCGAATTTTTTCCATATTAAAATTCGTATACGAATTTCTCCGCTCTACTGAAAAGTTCGAATGTTTCGTTAATCTCTATTCTGAGCACCCATAGAACAATTACTATTCGAAATAGTACGTCGGGTATAGATTAAATAATAAATTACGTAATTATTAAGCGTTTATAAAAACGCCGTTGCTGCATCATCTACTAATAGATTTTATACGTAAATATTACTTTTAAAAATATATTATTTTATTAATATGACACTTGAATTTAAAAACTCTTAAGTTTTTAGTAAACAACTTTCAAACGAGAAATTAAAAATTATTTATTTCCGTTATTTTCTACACAAAACAAAGGTAGGCAAAATAAAAAAAAGATACAAAAAAATTATAATATATTATATATATTATATATGTAGAATATATATATAGGTATATATATATATATATATATATATATATATATATATATATATATTTTATTTATTTTGCCTACCTTTATTTTTAATAAGTCAATGTGTGATCGCTGTTGAATCACTGGCTGAAGCATTGAAGATGAGTTCTAATGTAAGGTTCTTACTTTAATCGAAAATGTTTAATAAACTCTGCATTGCTCAAATCAAATGGACCTACATTTGCTGAAACACTTCGTCGCGGCGGTTCTGCATTCGCTGCCTCTAACTCTTGAACTAAATATAATTAAAATCTACAATAAATTCGTCCATTTCCTATGTAAAGTCAAATCAACACAAACAAAAAGTATATCCAATCAAACTTTGATTTAAATTCGTATTCGAATGTCCACTTCTACTGGTCCGTATCACTCGTTTTGTTCGAATGACGTTCATGCGAACTAGTTCGATTGTGAACTTCTGAGAATAGACTAACTGTGTTACATTCGAAAAAAATTCGAACTTCGAACTTTTTACGAATGTGAACTTTTTTCTATTGCATGAGAATCGTGCCCCTGTATTCAGCAAGCAGTTAAGTACAGCAATCAGCAGAAAAGGCCACTTACGGATAAGTTCTTTTATTATGTTGTGTGAGTATTGAGGAATAAACTAGATATTTCGTCTTTTTTGTGAGTAAATAATATAAACGAAATATCTCCGATTAAAGCTGAAGATAACTTGAGCTCGAGACCGCTTGCACTTTATAAAGCTTATAATTAATGCAAATTACATCATGAGTCGGAGATCTTACAATGGGCACACTGCACCAATTAGTATAACTTCTTTAATAGTAGAGTAATTCAGTTTTAATATATCAATTACTAGGCTAGAATTGAATCAACGTTGTCAACTTGACATGCTAACGCCTTAACCAATCTGATTAGCGAGTTTTATCCACTCCAAACTAATATGGCAATAGCGCTGTATAACTTTCAGTTTGCCAAGCCAAATTTTATTTAAATTACTTTTTACCACTGTAAAACACAATTACCTACAGTGTTTATCTATAGTGACTATTATGTATGCAATTAGTGTAAATTAAGAAAAATAATAAGCTTTCCTATCGTGACAACTGTTGATGAACTGAAAAAAGCTGACATTACTTCTTTTAAATTTGACATTAATATATCGGTCAGTACTTGAAATTTTATATATTGTGTGCAAATTACACTTTAACACAAAGCGAGTTAATACAGTGAGCTTCACTAGGAAATTCGGTTGTTAATTCAGTATAAGCTTATTAAGCTTAATGCCTCGTTAACGTTGATCGCCTACCATCGCTGTGTGACTAAGTGAATTTTCTGGAACATTCCACCGTATATTTGACGTTAACGTGCTGTTCCCATCCACTATTACTAGCCTATTTTTTATCTGTTTATGTAATTGATCATTCAATGCCATAATGAGTTTGTTACAAACACATTAATGACACATTAACATCTACATTACTGAGGAAGTTGAGTCAACCTGCCAAATTAAGTTCACGCAACTTATTGCAGTAAGTATCATGTAGTCCCTTATGGTATCCCTTTCTATTATTTTATCCTCCCTATTTATTTATAATTATCTCTATTATGTTGTACATCCCATTATGTAAATTGATTTAAATAAGTTTTCCGATTTTGGCATTGCATTTGAGGACTCTGAAGAGATATTCAAGAAGGATGCACTCGCCTTATTCAAGTAATAATTCTAATTAATACTTAAAATTTGTAATAGTCTAGTTACTATTAAATAGTATTTTATATTGATCAGTTTACTCATTTGTTAATAATGTCGTAAACTTGTACATCTTTTATTCTTTATTTTGTATTTTTCTTTGTCGATGTGTTTTAAAAAAATAATCTTAATAAATAATAAGCCTGCTACCTCTTTAGTTAATTGATTCACTGGTAATTCCGCATCAGGGCAGAAATTTTGTTACAAGGTTTGGTTGTTTACGCATTCATGCCTATCTACATAAGTCTTACCTGATTTTAGCGTCATAATAATGTCACGATGAATGAACGAATGAACTATTTCTCGCGTACATTTTGTCAATAAAATTACGAAAGTTCCAATGAAGACTAAATACCAGAAACAGTATAAAATATTCTAGAAAGTTACGGAAAATCGTAGAAACGTGTTAAATGTTCTGGAAAGAACCTGGGTCTAATACTATTGAATAGCACGTCTCTTCGTATATTCTGCCAATAGTTACTCGTATTCAGTTTAATTTAATTTTGATAATACTATTTTAATCTCGTATCTCAAATATACTCACGAGCTATATCAATGGGACTACTAACCCAACCCAAATTACCAATGATTTGGTTAAATACAAATGCATATATGAATAAAATATCAATGATCTATTTACATGCCTAATTCCGTTATTTAATTAAGTTTTGCATTTATATCAGAAAGGAATTAATGTAAATACGACCGGATAATGTGTTACTCAAAATCTATTATTAATTAGTATTATTTTTTTAGTTATTTTTTTAGTTAATGTGCGATGTCCAGTCTAAGTTTTATTAAATTAACAGATTACATTAATAAATAATACTATATACATTTTGCAGCTACATATCAATGAAACAAGCTATATATCCAATCACTTAAGCTTCCACACATTGCCCTAAAACCACACCAACCTATAAACCGGAGCTGGACAGTAACTTCTTCCGTATCTCAAGATCTGTTATCTCGGGACACAGCCGTACTCGGACTCGGTGGCTATTTGAATCGAGGCCACAAAAATGAGTACTCTTCTGCGAAATATCGAAGCCTGCAATATTTGAGATAAAAAAATACAAAGTTAATTATAAAAGGTTTTAATAATCTTGTCCTACATGGTTAATTCTACAGTTTTATGTGGTATTATGACTCATTTTGTTTCAGATAAGAATTAACAGCTCTACTTAGGCTCGTTCTAAGAAAAGTTAGCAAAAGTGACCTTTGAAACATCCCACTGTTTGACGTAAGTGTCTAAAGTGTCTAGGGTGCCAAGGATCCCTATTCTTGATCGCTCCTGCCTTATTATCCAAAGCCCTCTCGCAACTTTAGCATATAATTGGCCCTCCATGTAGAAAGTTACGTTATATTTCCCGGCATATCCGGCAGTCAATAGAGGACCTTTCTGCTACATGAGTACCGATGATTATAAATACAATGTATTTAATTTCAGATCCTTTGTGGTGGCCGGTAGATATACCAGTAACATCAACAATGATTTTACATACACGTACTGAACTTACAAATACGTATACAAAATAGTCATATAAACTAAGTACTCGCCTGCTATATGCCAGATACTGCGGAACATAGACCTGCTCCTATATGTATACATTAATATAAATAGTTGTGTAGTCGAATGATAAGTTAAAAATTTGAAATTATATGGTCGGTAACGTTTTTTGTTGAGATTCGACATCGGTACTTTAGATGGATTGAAAATAGATACAATGGAACAGGCATTGTGAGTCCTAACATAAAAAAGTTGCTCTAGAATTATCTTAGGAAAGAACAGAATGGGTACATTGTTAGTCACTTTCTGCCAAATACATAGTTCTCATGGCCTCAAATGCAAGGCTCTGAAATCCCCGGGATACGCTCACCCCAACATCCTATTTTACGGCGTCGTAAAACGCGGCGGAATATCGAAATGGCATATTTGTTCCGTCGTTATAACAACGTTCGACATGGTTCAAAGTTTAAACATTTTCTCGGCGATATTTTGAAATATTTGCCCGGCCATAGAAGTGGCATGTGCCAGTTACGACATTTTCCTGTTCCGACTTGCTCTCTTAAAGTTTGAGCGTAAGCGCGGAAATATTCCGGGAATGATGTGTGGCCTTATGCCAATTTTTCCCAATGCTGGTTATCCCAAATAGGTGTTACTTCAATATGACTATAATTAATTATCACTACATAGTATTGAAAAAAGTTGCTCTCCGCCGTCTGTCTGTCCCTATGTATGCTTAGATCTTTAAAACTACACAATGGATTTCGATGCAGTTCTAGATTTTAATAGAGTGATTCTTAAGGATGGTTTATAAGTATAATACATTCATAACATAGAAGAGAAACACTAATAAATTTAGAGGTTTCTAATGTGTGTGTGTTTTTTTACGCTTACCTTGCAAACGATTATATACAACATCCACAGTTTTTCTGTAGTGTATTTAGTATCAGCATAGCATCCGTTCGAAGCCGTGGCGGGTCGTTAGTATTATATAATATAAAAGTTTTTTTCTATTTCAGACAACTCATTACTTGATGGATGTTAATACACATTGAGGCTGGCTATACAGGTGGTTTCTCCAATCGCTCTCCGCACCAGACATCTTGACAATGGGGACAGATATCTGTCCGCTATCTTTATGTTGCCTAATGATATTATGGCTTTCGCTTACTCTGCGGATTGGTTATATGGATTAAGAAACTTGTAAGAACAAATAATGACTTTTAAGCTATCTGTAAAAACGCAATATAATCCTGAAAATATTATTATATCGTACATGTAAAAAATCCAACGATTTTTGGTATACCTAACCCACAGATCTCTGGCTTATATAAGTATTTTGGTAAAAAGATTGAATTTCCTTGTTCGGCAAAATGAGGAAATTTTCGGGCCAGCATGCTACTTAAGTACTCTTCTAAATCCTCGGGGCAATACCAACCATATACTACTAGGTGGATTATTCAGTAATTAAGTAAGTATTAACAGAACTGATCTGAATGGAATGTTGTCGAAAATGAATATCAGTCAACTCCGATGGGACTATGCAAGGTGATTATTAAATGTAAGCGCATATAATTCCAGTGTAATAAAGTGTAATAAATAAATGGTATTAAGAAGAGAGAATGATCATGTTACTAGTAAAGTTATGGACATAAAAGTGGATAGAATTGTAGGGAGAGGAAAGATATCTATATTGTGTACTTAGATAATGTAATAGTAAATTTATTAATAATTAATTAATATTTTACTCAATATAATTTCCTACTTATTATTCCTTAAATCAAAAGTACAATTTAACCATTGGCGGACAAAAGAGATACTTCACATATTGCTCAAATACTTTCGGAACAAATACAGAGGCTCATACCGCATACGCCATGTTGGAGAAATTTCAAATCTTAGCAAAACAAACACTTCTTCGAAGTTCTAGTTGGTGGGAACGTTATGGATAATGCGGCGCCTGTTCTGGGCACTTAGCTAATGCAAACGAAACTCCACCCGAACTCGAATGAGACGAGCAGCGGAAACGTACGATCATGTAAGAGGAGTGACTGAATCGTTCTTGGCGTTTGGCTGGGTTAAGTACATTATTTTGAGTAAACCAGTCCTTGTAAAACGACCACCAGAAGAAGATATGTATATTGTTGGACATATCTATAGGATTTTAGCCGCAGATGGTATTCTTAAGTCACCTAGACGAGAAATTTTAAGATGGCAGTTGTATCTTTTGGTAATTGTTTCTTACTGCTGTTTCTGACAGACGAGTAATTGCATGAAGTAACCCTCGATTCTTTAATAGCTTATTTGCATTTAGCTCGCATTCACATGGAAGAAACGAACGTAGAAATTGAATTGTTATAGATCAATAGCCGATGGTGCGAACATAAGAAAGCTGAACGTAAGGCTTTAATGGTAGCTGTAAAAAATGACAACTACACCTATATTTATAATGAATGAGTAAATGAAATGAACAGCTTAAAACCAGTGATACCTACTCTGTTGAATTCTATTCTTATGAACAAAGTGTATGGGGTAAGTGTATATAATATATATATATTACGACTCTTTTGCTAGCTTATCTATACTAATATTATAAAGAAGTAAAGTTTGTGTGTTTGTATATTTGTTAAATTGTAAGGGGTAATCTCGGGGTCTACAGAACCGATTTTAAAAATTCTTTCACCAATAGAAAGCTACATTATTGCTGAGTGTCATAGGTTATAAAAAAAAACGAAAATTAAAAATGTTTTTACGTGGTAGGCGGTAGTCTGTTTTGCAAACTGGATCAGAGAAAAAACGGTCGAATGAAAGCGTTTCTTACTAACACTACCTTAACTATGAAAGATATCATTTTGAGTTCTAGAGAAAAGATGTGGAGCTTGAAAATGCCTACAAAAAAGTCAACGACAGCATATGTCTAACTTTTATATTTAAATTACAAAAAGTAGTAATTTAATATTAGTATAGATAATTTAATTGATAATATTAATAAAATAATTTAAATCATTAGGTCATATTTATTAGTCATATATTACCAAAAATTATGAATCTTTATGAAAATAAGTAAACTCATTGTCTTAAGTGTGAAGGCCAAAGCAGCGGACGGCGCGCGATGGCTTCGAGTTTAATTCGGTTCGCGTTCGTGCTCGCTTCGGGGATTATTAATATTATGCCCAACGAAGTGGGCACGGGTCAGCTAGTTATAAATACAAACAAAAAGCACAAAGATTATAAAACAATTTGTTTCTGTATTTGAATATAAGCCCAGAAAGATAAGAAAGTAGCCACTTTTAAAACTAAATATATATAATGAAATAAATACTGTTAGGAAATATCTAATAAGACATAAAAAATATAACTTCTTAGAATTCAAATTCAAATTCAAATTCAAAATCATTTATTCAGTCTGGGCTGTTACAAGCACTTGTGAATGTCGAAAAGCTACGCCATCGGTTCGCAAATCTACGGCGGGAGACCTTGTACTGAGAAGAACCGGTAAGAAACTCAGCAAGGGCTGTTTTTTTTCCCTGTATTAAATAGATACAGAGTCGTCAATTTGGAAAATGACTTCAATATTGATAATTCATGAAGTCACTTTCCATTACATAGTATAATTAATAAAAAATTATTTTGAAAACATGCCTATATTAGGAATGCCGTGTCATACAGTTTTAAAAGAATATATTAAAGTTAATTAAAATTATAATAAATACGAGTAGTACCCAGTATAGCAAAGAGCAGACTCATCTCCGCTGGCAGCACCCGTTCACGAGCATGACGCATGAACCAGCCATCGCTTCCCAGGTAGCACAGGGTTGTCATATTGACGTCGTTTTCAGGACATTTTAAGACGCTGACGTTACCTGACCAAAATTAGACGTTCATCAGACGTTCTTGAAATTACTTCCGATGGACGTCAGATAAATGGTGTCATAATGACACCAGTTTCAAGTTATTTAGTGACGTGTGGAGATACTCGGTCAAAGAGCGGACGTTCATATGTCGTTCTTGCACTGACGGCTTAAAGACATTAAACAAAGGACGCCTTATTGACACCAGTTTTCAGTCATTTAGTGACGTGGAGATATTCGGTCCAAGAAAAGACGTCCTTATGTCGTTCTTGCACTGACAGCCGACAGACGTTATACAAAAAACGCCTTATTGACACACCAGTTTTCAGCCATTTAGTGACGTGCAGATATTTGGTCAATGAACAGACGTTCCTATGTCGTTCTTGCACTGCCGGCCGAAAGACGTTATACAAAAGACGCCTTATTGACACCAGTTTTCAGTCATTTACTGACGTGGAGGTATTCGGTCATAGAACAGACGTTCCTATGTCGTTCTTGCACAGCCGGCCGAAAGACGTTATACAAAAGACGCCTTATTGACACCAGTTTTCAGTCATTTACTGACGTGGAGATATTCGGTCATAGAACAGACGTTCCTATGTCGTTCTTGCACAGCCGGCCGAAAGACGTTATACAAAAGACGCCTTATTGACACCAGTTTTCAGTCATTTACTGACGTGGAGATATTCGGTCATAGAACAGACGTTCCTATGTCGTTCTTGCACTGCCGGCCGAAAGACGTTATACAAAAGACGCCTTATTGACACCAGTTTTCAGTCATTTACTGACGTGGAGGTATTCGGTCATAGAACAGACGTTCCTATGTCGTTCTTGCACAGCCGGCCGAAAGACGTTATACAAAAGACGCCTTATTGACACCAGTTTTCAGTCATTTACTGACGTGGAGATATTCGGTCATAGAACAGACGTTCCTATGTCGTTCTTGCACTGCCGGCCGAAAGACGTTATACAAAAGACGCCTTATTGACACCAGTTTTCAGTCATTTACTGACGTGGAGATATTCGGTCATAGAACAGACGTTCCTATGTCGTTCTTGCACTGCCGGCCGAAAGACGTTATACAAAAGACGCCTTATTGACACCAGTTTTCAGTCATTTACTGACGTGGAGATATTCGGTCATAGAACAGACGTTCCTATGTCGTTCTTGCACTGACGGCCGAAAGACGTTATACAAAAAACGCCTTATTGACACACCAGTTTCCAGCCATTTAGTGACGTGCAGATATTTGGTCAATGAACAGACGTTCCTATGTCGTTCTTGCACTGCCGGCCGAAAGACGTTATACAAAAGACGCCTTATTGACACCAGTTTTCAGTCATTAACATAAAATTATTTTTTTGAAAAATGCTTGTATCTCAGAAACGGGGCATCGGAGCTAAAAAATAACGAAATTTTCGCCCTCCTCCCCCCTCTGCCACCCTATAACTAGCACGAGGGACGCAATGAATGTATAAAAAAACGGTCAAGTGCGAGTTGGATGTTTTCCCATACAAATTTTAGGAATATTTTTTTTAATGCTTGTATCTCGAACACGGGGCATCGGAGCTAAAAAATAACGAAATTTTGGCCCCCTTCTGTTACCCCGTAGCTAGCATGTGGGACGCAATGAATGTATAAAAAACGGTCAAGTGCGAGTTGGATTTTTTCCCATGCAAATTCAAGCATTTTTTTTTATGTTTTTATCTCGGAAACGGGGCATCGGATCTAAAAAATTACCAAATTTTACCCATAACGTCTTATGATATTTATTAAAAGTTGAAACGAGACAATGACATAGATTAACTTAAACCAAATTTAAAACATTTTATTAATACGGGCCCATAAGTTAGAAAGAGAGCAATCCGTAGATTAACTAAATCAGGATTAAATTGGGTTTATTAATAAGCGCCTTAGAGTATTAAAGTCACTGATTTTGCCATCGAGCCCAAAACGAACGCCCTATGGAATGATCCGTCAATTGGGATGTCCCTGTCAATGCTTTATATCGATAAAAATATATTTTGAAAAAATAATGTAAAATCGACATGTAATTATGAAAAAACGCAAACAAAATACATATATTCAACTCGAAAATTTGACAAATATAAAATACTAGCTTTCCGCCCGCGGCTTCACCCGCGTTATATCGGCTTTCCCCCCGTGTTTAAGTTCAGCCGTGCTTGGCTTGTATACAATTTTCAAAAATATTTCAAAAATAATAAAAATAAGATGATATCGTGCAATTGCACCGATCATATCTGGCGCATTCATAACTGTGGGCTATCGGACCGAGCGATTATATTTGGCCAATACAAAAGCTAACTCGAACACTTCCACATTCGCACAATTCAAACAACACATCTATCTCTCCTCAAGCACATACTACCTCATGACGTACATGGATTTTCTATACGGTTATGCGATTACAGGATTCATATTGTTACCAGGTAGGAAGCCAAGAGTAGTGCCTGGGGCTTGCGACCCAGGTGCAAGTTTAAGGGACCCTTTACAATCGATTAACGATTACCTCCACTAGTCAAGCTTCACGCAACCTCCCATCCGGTATGAATACGCAACAACCGCTATTTAATCATGTTTCACAATTTCTCGCTTCCATGGCACTCGCCTCGGTTGGTAAAATCTTCAAAAATTGCGTTACGTAATACTTTAACGCTTCCATAACAACTAATATTAATTTTTAGTAATAATAAAAAAGGAAATATGTCACAGTACTTTGTGGTCATATGATTAAGTTACTTGGATTCTAGGTTATCTGTATCTCTCTCTCAATAAAGATGTCAACGAAACAAAGTTTTTGATTTGATAAATTAATAAAAGAATTTATCGATATTCGATAAAATTTTCGGTCTTCCTAAGAAAACACATGTAACTGAGGTGGGATCTACCAATCAGAGAATTGGTTCTCCTCCGTGCCTCTTAGTGCGTTCCGAATCGTGCTAAAAGCGATAACAGCGCGAATCCGACCGAATTTAATAGTCACAAAAAATATGAGCTATTGAGCAATAATTGTCACTTTCTCATTTGGTCGGACTCGCACTTTTGTAACTTTTAGCGCGATTCGGAACGCATTATATCTATTCTGTGGTTTGGTTTGTGTGTCTTCAAGAGAAATGAATCTATGCGCTCTGCCGCTCTCTTCCTTCCACTGCAGCCGTTAAAAGTAGAAGCAAGCAGAAGCAAGGGTATTGAATTTGAATTGAAAAAATGTGCACTGGTCGAGTTCCTAGAAAATATAACGAACGCTACGCAGTTGAATTCTTTCTGGGGTGCTTCGTGTCGAGGGAACATCTTAAAGTAAGTTCAATGTTTTTTTAGTTCGTTTGATTTTGGCGGCCATGATATTCGTCGAGTACCTAGTTGCCTAAAATATAGTAATAATGATATATTTTATGTGATTTACTCTCACTTACGTGCCGAGGATGATATTTTTGCCACCAAAAGCAATTGGAGAGCGGAGCGTGCGCTAAAACTCGCGCGGGTATGAGTTGAAAAATACATGGCGCGCCGCTGTCTATTTGGGCTAGTTTTGAAATAATAGCGCTCTTTTGACAAATAGTGAATAATTAAATATTCCATGATCGATACAACTGTAAAGATTTTTGAGTTTCACCGGTGAAAATCTGGGATTGTTTTCTTCTTGTAGTCTTCAAAATAAAAGTATTTGGGTGCTTCTTTTACACTTTTTTAAGTGAAATTTAGATTATAAAAGTAGTACAGACTACCTACCTACTCACCTATGACAATAATAAGTTGTTGATGTGAAAGATAAAACAAAAACAGGTATGCAATAATTCAATTTTGCATAAAATAAAATTCAAAAATAGAGATCCAGGATATAATAGGTTGGTACCTACACCTGTTTACATCCTAATCATTTGACTACTTTTGTTCTTATATCTATAGATGTATGTAGTTGTACAATTTGAGGACAAGGATCAAGGAGAGGGCTTAGGATTAGTGCTGAGCAAATGGATCACTCCAAGAAAAAGTGAGGTATTTTGGCCACCTGTGAAGGAACAGTATAAATTTGACAAACTGCTAAAGCAAAATGAAGAACCTGACCGTGAAAAATGGGCCACTTATGGAATTAGTAGGTGTTTTTATGAAACTGGTAAGCTTCTATAACAAATTAAAAAGTAGTTTTTTGGGGAGTTTTTATGTTGTCACTATTTAATTTCATGAGTTATCTATGACAATCCACAAAAAAACTTATGTATTTTAATGTATATTGATTGAGTATACTGATTTATACTTTATAAGTATAAATCAGTAATAATAAGGTTTATAAGTGGTACATAGAGATAGTGTTTTTAATTTCCACTTTACCAAATAAAATAATAAAAAAGTACCTACCTATCTCAAAAAAACATTCTTACATTCCTTAATCTATAAATATAATCTATATTATATAAAGCTCGATTTATAAATATATAAAGCTGTAGAGTTTGTTTGTTTGTTTGAACGCGCTAATCTCAGGAACTATTGCTCTGATATGAAAAATTCTTTTTGCGTTGGATAATAGTCCATTTACTGAGGAAGGTTATAGGCAACCAAAGTGTATTAATGATAAATGTTGCCAAATCAGGAAAAATTATTTCTTTCTTTCTATTAAATAATAATTATAAATTAACAATTTGTCCAGAAAATCAAAAAATTGTTTCAGAAATCAATAGTGAAGTTTCAAATTGCTTATTAACTCCAATAAAATCTATACCACAAGCTGTAGCAACAACTTCAAGTCTTCAACTGTCTACAAAACTAACAAGTCTGAAAAGAACTGCACCACTCAAGTCTAATTATGATGACAATGTTTGTAATAGTGACATTACAATTGATACTACTCCAATCTCTTCAAATATAAATTTTAGAAATCATGAATCAGGTAGATGTAACTAAAAGTTTTACTAGTGTTTTATAATTAAGAACCAGGGATGTTACGAATGTTCGTGTTCATATTTGCAAATGTGAATGATTTGCATCATTTCAAACATTTGCATCAACACTTGCATTCGCATCAAGCGCATTTTAGCGTGAAAGCCGGAGAGACAGACAGACAGAGTTACTTTCACGTTTATAATATTAGTATAGATAAGTGGGCATTTTTCTTTGTCACTTTATAACTTAAGAACAGGCTCACCTATCCAAACCAAATTTTTAGGGTTTGTTTGGACTATTTAGTAGATTGTTTATCTAAAGCTTGCACAAGCTTCTGCCTGTGTATTTGCCCATGTCAACAAACCAAGGGCACAAATACTTAAGTGGCAAAATGACGTTTGCGGGGTCAGCTAGTTCAGTATATAATTATTTGATACATTATTCTTGCCCTTTTTTTGTAACAAGTTTTATAAAAAATAGCTTATGACTGTAGATTGTTTACTTAGTGTTTGGCTGGTATTTATTTATACCTAACTGTCTGTGAGTACAAATAAAATAAAAAGTTTTTTTAATACATTGCTTATCCTTTTGTAGATTTCCAAAAGAAGATACTAGACACATTAATCACCATCCGGGAACAAAACAAGGAACTTTGCGCACAAAACAGAGAAATTATCTCCCTACTCAAGAAAAATCAAGATAATGTTGGTCCACAAATTTCATTTACTTTACCGAAATTGCCTGTGGGACTTCCTTTGCAAAGTGAAACAGATATTCATGAATTAGAAATTCATTTGTCTTCTGATAGTAACCTTACCCGGCTTGTGAGTATATTTTTAACTTATGTGCAGTGCCGCAAGTCAAAGAACAATTGGGTGTATTTAGCTGTGCCTCATTTGATTTCAGGGTGCATATTTGGCGTCTATTGGCGGTAAAACTTTAGCGAGTCGCACATATGGAGTACTTAAACAACTCTTATCAGATAACGTAGCTAGTGGCTACAATTTTTATGGTGTGGGCAAGAACAACAAGAAAGCTTTTTCAAAGCTTACTTTAACCAAACTAATTTTATGTAAGTTACTGTTAGAAATCACAATAAAATATGGTAATAATAAACTACACTTCTGGTCAGAAAAATAGGAACTTCTCACAAAGGACAATGCCCATTCCTGCCCCAGCACGCCCAGAATAATGATTCTGACGAAATGTCTTATTTAAATATAATAAAAATTATGAGATCAATTAAAAATCAGATAAAGCATTGGATAAATAACTATTAAAATATATTTTTCAATTGATATTTTGTCATTTCCGTTGTAATTGCTTAGTCTGTGGTAAAGAATAATAGTGATGGCGAAAAAATCGCTGGAGGTGTTTATATCGATAAGTCACGATGAATTACGTCAATAATATTTAGATATCCATGGATGTTAAAATTCTCTCTCTTATCTATAATCGAGCGCCTTCATTTTATTATCGAGTTTAAATAAATGCGAATCACAACTATTAATGTTTGAATGAATGTTTTATTGTTCTGCGAAATGACACATTCCTGTCTGTATCTAACTACGTCTACGACTAACGTAACATTTCATATGGCAGTCTTTTCACGAACACGTAACGCTATCACTGTTTGATACGTTGGCTATTATAAATTAGTGCGATAGAGCGATTGGCATCAGCCAGAATCTTAAACCTATACGAACGGTCGACAAAAATTCAAAAGCATCGAATTTAATATGTTACGTTAGTGAGATAGTTCCAGTATGTTTTTGGTTTGGTTGATAATTATTAGTGCGATGCGGTCTCTGTACAATCTACTCGGCATTTATATGTGCCAGTATTACATACTGTAATATTGCTGATTGGCATAGGTGTACATTCACTTGTTAATCTTTTAATTAACAAAGTTAGTATTTCTATGTGTAAACGGATTAACTTTTAAGATAACTTTAAAATAGTTAACGAGTCATACTCTATTTAAACCATGGGTCACGGTTAAAATTAAATGGCGTACGTTGAATGTATCCGGTGACAATATCCATGAGCGTATTACGTAGCGTATTACGTCAACGTGCTGGTGCGCTAAACAAGCATCGCTAGGATATTTATATTGTAAACAATTATTATCTTAATAATTATTATTCTAGTGTAATATAATTATATTCATAATGAATTACGAGGGACTTCAAATTCCTTTCATTTCCACAGATAATATAACCGAGTAGTATATAATCCAAGGCTTAAGCCATGGGTCGACGTTGAAGTCGCATTTATTAATAGAGATATAATATATATAGAGATAACGTTTCATACTGATCGGATCGTTTTTTTTTTCTCCTTGAATCCTTATAGAGGAAGGCCTGTATTAAGAACATTTTTTAAATCTGGTATAGTTAATGTGTGTTGTCTCATTTCAACTTTCAATAAATATTATAAGTTAAAAAGAGAGCAATCCGTAGATTAACTAAATCAGCTTTAAATTGGGTTTATTAATAAAACGGGCCTATAGGTTATACCCGACTAATTTCTGCCCGTTTGCCTTTAGCTGATCATAGAGCTTTTTGTAATGACTTGATGAGAGGGAGCGATACAAAGACATCGAATTAGCATTTTCGATAATTTGTGTGAAGTCCCATCACTACTATCACTGTGACACATTCATTCTGCGCAGCCCTGTGCATCCATATAAATCGTCTACCAATAGTCTTCTTTGCAGCAACACTCTTACGTTCAATACCACAGATTAGTATACTATTTTAGTTCAATACTCAATCTTTAGATCAACTTCTTTCTTCATTCAGATTTTTCAATTTGATTTGATGCTACTGATACTTAGCGGCTTTCATGATATTAAATAAGTAAAAAACGATTATTTTTAAGTTTCAGAATTCTGCGTCTGCATTTTGTTGTTTTCGTGGTTGATTTACTCGCTCGCCGTATTTCTCTCTGCTATATAAATAATTGACACCAGGCTTTCTTTTTTAACGGATTTATTGAGTTGTCTACCTGATTTCGGATATTCGTTTGTGCTTTAGGTTTTTTAACTTTTGTTGATAACAATGCTTCGTTGCCTAAATTACGGCTTACGCGTTAAACGAATACAGAGTCACATTGTTACAAATTACAAATGGCAAAGGCACATTGTTACAAATCTGTCTCAAGAATTACAAGCATTATATATATTTTTTTTTCGTTATGTCTCCATTTATATAAGATATTTTGCAAATCCTGTGATTAGAGGAAATAGCGCCTAGTAAATTATTAACAGCAATGTTGCCTGGATACGTAAAATATTGGCAAAATTCAAAGGGTAATAATGGTTTTCTATCCACATTTACTTTTGAACCAGTCCTTTATATATAAAATAAAATGCAGTTATATTTAAAGTACAGTTATAGAGCTATCAAATGGTATAAGTCTGAACTCTGGGCGTTTCTGGGGCAGAGCCTCATACAAATATGGGCATTGTCCTTTATGTTTTGTGAAGATTCTCAGAAAATGTATATCCATACTTAATATTATAAATACGAAAGTAACTGTGGCTGTCGGTCTGTTTATTCTATCCGACTTTCACGCCAAAACTACTGAACCGATTTTGATAGAATTTGGTATGAACATAGTTTGAACCCCGGGAACGGATATAGGATAGTTTTTACGTGGCAAAATATCTCTTTCCCATGAGAAACTGTGATAGCAACTGCCAAACCATTTCTGATGTAATTTGTTATATGGATGGTTTAAGACAAGGGAAACGAAATAAGATAATTCTAATAAGGAAATACATCTTTCCCATGGGAAAATTATATAAAACGCGGGCGAAGCTGGGGGGGGGGGGAAGCTAGTTGAGGGATAAATAATAGATTTGTATTTTTTGCAAATAAGCACAATAGGGCATAATACATTATCAATATTATACGATTGGTATTATTAATAGTATATTATATTAAATTACTAATAAGAATTTTTTTAGTAATCTTTAAAAAATATAAACTGTGAGGTGTTCTGATTTTTCTGTTATTGTTGTTATAAATTAGCTGGTAAGATTTTATTATTAGAAACCTTAATGCAATTATGTAATTTTAACTTTATTTTTTTGCTTATTTAAATAATACTCTTTTTTTAATCAGATGCTGTGAAAGTTGGTTACTCCAAGCCACTGATGCATAAATTGAAAATTGAATAAAAGTTTGGCTAAAACACGTACCAGAAAGACTACAAAAGAAAAAATACTGGATGACAGAAGTGACCCAACGGCGCCGTAAATATCCCAGAATGTCAAAAAGGAAACAAGTAGTTATAGGCAATTACGTCAGAGGGTGAGAAGAGGCGTAGAAGTTTTTTTAAGTGAGTTAGAGGACAGTTATTTCAATGGTACAGGTATACAGATTTGTGATGTTAGGTCTAATGCACCTTCTACCATAGTGACATTTATCAAACTTGTTCACATACAGACAATGCAGACATACATAACTATGCGTCTTCCAGTAGCAGTCCTACCAATTCTAGTTCTTTAGAGATAGGTCATTTGAACTACAGCAAGATGAAGACCATCATCTTACTATATCGCCTCTTATTAATTTAGGTATTGGATTAGTATCAACGTTTCCAATTGATTACATGCATGCGGTATGTTTATGTGTCACTCGAAAATTAATAAACATTTGGATATCTGGGCCTTTACCTGTACGTTTGAATAGGCATACGGTTTCTGAAATAACACGTAGGTTGGTTTCTTTACAACAATACATTTGTGTCGAATTTAACAGAAAGCCTAGAACTCTGGATGACATTGCCCGATGGAAAGCTACAGAATTTAGAACATTTTTGATATATGTTGGCCCACTTGTTTTGGAAAATTTGTTAGACATTTCAATTTATGAGCATTTTTTGTTGCTACATGCTGCTATTACTATATTTTTATCTAAAAAACATTTGTCTGTTATGGGAGGATCTAAAGCTGATGAACTTAAAAAAATATTTGTAAATCATTCAAAAAAAAATTATGGTAAGGAATTTCTTGTATATAATGTTCATGTTTTGATTCACCTTCAAGATGATGTTAATCTTTTAGGACAACTAGATAATTTTTCTGCATTTCCTTTTGAAACCTACCTAGGTCAGTTAAAACGTTTAGTCAAATCTCCAGTAAACTCGCTCGCACAAATTTGCCGCAGGTTATCTGAAAAAGGTCAGTTTTTGGATTTCTATAAACCTGTATTACAAAATACTGTTACCCATGACCAACACACAAATGGACCTGTATTACAAACAATTAATAAACAATTCAAAAAGGTCACTTGTAATGGATTTACTTTCTGTATTCACAAATATGTGCTTGCAGATAGCTATTGTCTTTTGCAAAGTAGAACAGTTGTGCGAATAGAGAACATTATCATAGATACAGAAAATAGAGTATTGGTAATTGGTAAAGAATTTATGGACTACAAACCATATTACATTTATCCTTTTGAATCCACTATTTTAGATATCTGTATAATCATTAAATTATCTGCTTTAAAAATCTGGCCAATGAGTAAAATTTCTGCTAAATGTTTAGTTTTGCCATGTAATAATCCTGAAAATGGTTTTATATGCTTTCCGCTTGTTCATACATTACAATGAGTGACCGATTAATTCCTGAAGGTGTTAAAAATAACAGACAATGTGTTTTATTGTGATTTGTAACAGTAACTTACATAAAATTAGTTTGGTTAAAGTAAGCTTTAAAAAAGCTTTCTTGTTGTTCTTGCCCACACCATAAAAATTGTAGCCACTAGCTACGTTACCTGATAAAAGTTGTTTATGTACTATTTGACCAATCGCATAAAATGACGACTTAAGGAAAATAACGAATGAAGAAAACTGACGAGTAAGGAAACTGACCAATTAACGAATAACCTAAAACTGACTAATAATGGAAACTGACGAGTTGACGAAACTGACGGATTAATTCAACTGACTTTTAATCACCCGACCCTTCTTGAGTAGGCAGATAATTTCTTTGTTTTGTGTGTTTGTGATTAATGTGTCTAGTATCTTTGGGAAATCTACAAAAGGATAAGCAATGTATTAAAAAAATACTTTTTATTTTTTTTGTACTCACAGACAGGTATAAATAAATACCAGCCAAACACTAAGCAAACCATCTACAGTCATAAGCTATTTTTAATAAAAAATGTAACAAAAAAGGGGCAAGAATAATGTATCAACTACTTTCATAATTAACTACTTCAGTACTTCAAATGTTAATGTTTAATAAAAAGTAATGCACCGTCTATTCAAAATGTAAAAACTACATTAAGGCTGTCTGTCACTGGAGCAAGCAGTGCATGCTGGCAGAGCGGTGAGCGAGGTAAAAATCCATCAATAAAATTGCACAAAAGTTAGCTTTTCCTCATTATAATAGGGATGTCTACGAAAAAAATAAAAATTACAGCGCCATTGGAAATGCACTCGAAGTCACAGTTTACTATTTGTATTCAACAGTGAATCCTCCTGAATTTTAATGTGTTTCATATTTATAAGTTTTAATTTTTTTTAGAAAAGAAAAATGCGTGCCCAATATTTTTCGGAAATATTTAGTGACAACTAATTCAAATAATTACATTTTTACTATGCCTATTGGGCTTATTGTATTGGTGGAGTTTTATCTAGTTCTCCAAATCCAAATAAATTTACTGTCCATCTTGATTTATTGTTCATGTTTTATGTTTGTTTTAAATTTGACGAAGTTTATTCTGTCTTAATTTTTATTGATAATTACCTATTTTTTTTAATAAATAAACAATTTAATAAATATCATATGTTTTATTACATGAAAACGCTCATGATTCACAGTAGGTATCCCATACGATCCACTGTAACTCAAATCCTGATTCAATGTGACCCACTCATGGGTAACAATGGATCCCTCTATGAGAAAAAACTAGCTAAACTAATTTTTTTTTTAAATTAACATGATTAATGTGAACTGATTATGAAATAATTACCTTTTATATACTTTATAGATGTCACGTTAAGGCTTGTATTTATTGAGTTAATAGGAGGTATTGGTTACAATTCATGGATAATAAATGAAGTAAGTTAGATGGTATATTTTCAATAAAAAACAAGATTTTAGTTACTATAATAAATCAAGTCTTTGTTAATTATATATTTTTATCATTAAACTTTTAACATTTAGCCTCAAACTTTTTCTATACTTAACACCAAATTTTATCCAAATTGGTTCAACAGTTCAGGCGTGAAAAGATAAAAGTCACACATACAGTGTTACTTTTGCTTTTAATATATTAATATACTACCTAAATTACTCGTATAATACTATGGATAAGTCCCAAGTCCATCGATATGAATTTTAAATTTTAATAGACTATCCTTCTATCTACGTCACTAACAACATGAGATTGACGTTACTTAAAACTAAAATCTCTTATTTACAAATATATACAAATACGAAATCCTTTATTTTCACAATAATTAATAACTTATATAATTTTAAAAGTATATAAGTAGGTACATTTTTTAGTCCTGTTTGAAGAGTCAGGTAAGTACAGTCAGCAACAGGTCAGTCTTTACTTAGCTCTACGAAAGCGGCCGCTATTAAGAGCGACATAAGAGCTGTCCAAAGGTACATTTAATTAGGTACTATTACAATTATTTCCATATGAGAAAATGGAAATGGCCACAATGTCGCTGGTTTTAAGGTCATCCCTCGTCATGATAGTGAGTAGTATAATATTATAATTAATTATAATCGCAAATTCCCCTGCAGTGGGACCAGCAGAGCTACTAGGAGGCGATCGGAGCGGAAGCCTCCGAGAAACGTCACTATATCAAACTGTAATAGCTCTACAGACCGTTCACGATTTTTTTACCTCTGACAGCCCACTGCCTGACAGACATCTTAAAGCTATGACGATAAAGGTCATTGACAATGGAATTCATTTCATTGACCTTTATTGTCATAGCCATAAGGTGTGTGTCAGTAGGCTGTCAGAGGTAAAATAACTGTAAAGGGTCTGTATATTTAAAACATCACCCATCGAACGTCATGAAGACGTCATGCCCATGACGTTTGAAAGTGATGTCATTAAGATGTCGCCAATCAAACGTCATTTGTACATCGTCAACCAAACGTCATTAAGATGTCACCAATCATACGTCATTTGTACATCGTCAACCAAACGTCATTAAGATGTCACCAATCATACGTCATTTGTACATCGTCAATCAAACGTCATGTAGACGTCGCCCAACAAACCTCGTGAAGACGTCATGGGCGTGACTTCTGCGGGATATTTGATCGTGACGTCATTAAGAGGTCGCCGCGCATACGTCGTTTGTACATCGTCAAACAAACGTCATGTAGACGTCGCTCAACAAACGCCATGGCGACGTCATGGGGGTGACATCTGCATGACGTTTTATTGTGATGTCATTAAGAGGTCACCGCGCATACGTCATTTGTACATCGTCAACCAAACGTCTTGAAAACGTCATGGACGTGACGTCGGGTGACCTGACATATCTAGTTAAATTCACGTCATAAAGTGGTCATTTTGGAAGGTAAAAAGACGTACGAGCCGTCATAAAGAGGTATACAAAATGGCGTCATTATGACTACCCTGTGCTACCTGGGTTCGCTCAACCATGTTTTAGGGAACGTAACGACCCGCCTCACACGACACTGCCGAAGAGATTTTAATGAGAGCATGACTACCCTTAAGCCACAGAAGGATACAAATTACCAAAAACAGGTACCCGTGTAAATTAGCACAACTAAAAAAAAAATCAACCGCAGGACACGCGCATACAATCATTTAAAAACTAGCAATAATGTATTATACAAATAACAAAAGGTTATTATAATAGGTACAGTTAAATATACATATTATTATGTTACACAGTTACCTAAGAATTTATTAACAATTTGTTTATTTCAACGAGCGAGGGTTTTTTAGTCCCAGACACTTCGATCATCCAAGTAATCCTGGACTCGATAATATCCTTTGCTCATCAAAGTTTTTTTACTCGAGTTTTAAGTTTATTAAAAGGTAGATTAACAATACTGTGTGGTAACTTGTTATAAAAAGTTATACATTTCCCCAAGAATGAGTTTTGTGTTTTACGTAATCTAAAATTTGGAACAGCAAGCTTATTTTTATTTCTTGTATTTAATTTATGAACATCGCTATTCTTAATGAAATTATTGTAATATTTGTGTACATAGATTATATTTTCATAGATGTACTGCCCCGCCAATGTTAAAATGTTAATTTCTTTAAACTTATCCCTAAGGGAATCCCTTGGTCTTAAATTATATATAGCTCTAATTGCTCTTTTCTGTAGTATAAAAATACTTTCAATGGTGGCAGCTGATCCCCATAACAAAATGCCATAAGACATTACACTATGAAAATAACTAAAGTAAACTAACCTTGCTGTTTCAACATCAGCTAGAAGCCTTATTTTTTTAACAGCATACGCAGCTGAGCTAAGTCTGCTTGACAGAGCATCAATATGGGTATACCATTGTAATCTGGAATCTAAGTGTATGCCTAAAAACTTAGTACTCTCAACAAGAGATACCACTTCACCATTAATATTTAAGGGTGTATTAACCTGCCTTACATTTGGTATAGAAAACTTAACAAATAATATGTACTTATTCTTATGGAATATTTGATAAGTGTTACAGGAAAAGTTTGAATACTTAGAGGACTTGGCAAACACATTTCCAAGGAAAACAAACGCTAGGTTCCTAATATGCAATTGTTTGGTTAGGCTTGCCAGTGCCAAGCTTTTCAAGTTGAGAGATAAAAAGATTGTACGTGTATTTTATACCAAAATATTATCATATCTAAATACATAAGTTGAACAGCCGGAAATGTAATATTTGATTAATATTACTCTATAAAGATACGCGCAGAATAAAATTCAGTTTCTTTAGTAAAGTTTTTCATGTTTTCTTTATCTACGTGGAATTAAAATTATAGTTGCTTGTATTCAATGTATGAGGAAATACAAATACACATTAATATTATTTTAATCATCACTTTGGCTATTGATAGGATTGATTGAAATTGCTTTCTTTGAGGAGCATTAGTGTTTTTGTAGTTACGGCGCTGGTCTTTTGATCTTCTGCTGGTATTCTTTTAGGGTTGATCCCACCTTGTAGCAATATTTTTGAATCTTCCTATGTACTTTATCTGAAGCACCTACGATGAAAGAAAATATCGTGAAGCCTGCATATAACTGAGAGTCTATCTACCCGCACTAGTAGGTAGTAAGTTGGAGCCCTTCGGCAGTGCTGTAAATAGGGCGGTGCCAGCGGTGCCCAGGCAAAGGGCGCAGACCCCGGAGGGGCGCAGAAATGACCAGACCTACTGTACTATCTAAATCTGTATCTGCTAATGAAAATTAAACATATACAGTTAGATTTAGTTATTAGAAATAAATGTATATTTTAAACTACACAATAAACCTAATAGTACCAATCAACGTCTAAAACGGGCATCGTAAATGAATCACTCTTCACCGCAAGCGACGTTACTGAATCCAGAATACGTTTATTTCCTCAATTCACAAGATGAATCCTCCAAATCAAATGCAGATCACGAGTCGGCTCCTTGAAACTTGAAGCTATTTGCGGCTACATATTCATGTTGCTTGATTATCACACCTATAAACTTCAGAAGTTAGAACAATAACATTAATTACTGGGAACGCTTATTCCGGACACGTCGCAACCCTGCGCGTAATTCAAAATGACGCAGTTAAAGATTGACAGAATGTAAAATAACAAGGAATTATAAGTAAAATCTAATCGACTACAATTTTATATATTTTTGTATTATAGAATTATTTTTTTGTCCAAAACCATGAATAAAAACTGTATATTTGCTTTTAATTTACAAAATTATTTCAGTATGTACATTAGTAACTTATTTTTCTTATAAGCCTTGTAGGTTAATCTAATAAATAAATAAATGTTATAGATGTAAGTAACGTATCATTACACTATTTCTTACTGCTAACACTCTTGACTATGACTGCATTACCCTTCAGATAGTCTTGGTGATTGATGACGTCAGAATACTTCCATGTCCGCCGCAGAGAAAGCCGCCAATAAAGCTGTGAGGTCGGGAATCGATTAAAATTTATGAGAAGCTGCGTAAACGGTCCATCAATATGGAGCTTAAATACACATTGTACACGATAGAGATAAGAAAATCGAAGAGTTTCGCATATCTAGTGCAGAATTAAACCCGTTCGTAGTCTCCCATTCGTCTTCCTGTCAGCACAAAAAGCCGACTCTTGAACATATAACCTTTTTCAGGGCATAGATTAAAAGGTTATCGGTCGGTGGCGTTATGATCTTCGCACTGATCTACGAATCAGAAGGTTCAGGGGCCGGGGATATCTACCAAGTATTTTTCAAATGAAATATACACATTTTTTGACGCTCCTGCACCTGCGAAGAAATGCAAGTAGTCAAACTGAGCTGTGTGTTTGAGTAAGGCCTAATCTGCCTTGAATAAGGCCTTCGGTAAAAACGTATATGAGTTATGATGATGACATATAAATGGTTGCAGTCATAGATGACTGCAACTAATACTACTACTAATGCTAGAATATACGCATTAAAATATGCCTATATTTGCCTTTTCAACAAATAATTAACTGCTCTTCTGCTGTGTAGCAAAAATGTGAAAGACGGAGGTTCTGCAAGTACTTGAAATTGAAGAAACAAACAAATGTGTTAATGTTTCAAATTAAAGGCACTACTTGCTTAATAATTTACATCACACGTAATAAGGAAATTTGAAATAAGTGTTGAATTTCTCTTAAGGTACAGCTGTCTTATCTAAAACTTTCTTTCTTTTCACGAAACTTGAAGATTAGGCGAAACGTATGAGAATATCTTAGAATTTTTCGGAAGAATTACCCTTTGGCCGGCCGGGGAAGCATGTGAGTTATTTTTTGTTCGTCTAGAAGTCATTTCATTATTGAAATGATTGTACTCATCTATTTTCTATACTTAAATCGTCTTGTATATATTCTACTCATAATTTAACCGTGTCAAGTTACACCTTAGATCAATTAGTTATTTTTTAACATTTTGTACTTGGCAATTTGACAATGATTTTTACTTATTTTATGCAATGTTGTAAAAAGGAATTTGCTTTTTCCTTTACATTTCCTAACGAAAATAGAAATAAGAAAGCATTATTGACTTACTGAAAAACGATCAAAAACATAATACGTAAAATATGCACAAGCCTCGCAACTCAGTTTTCCTGTCGCAAAATTTGTGATATCGAGTATTGGGCAAGGCAGTTAATAAAGTATCAACTTTCATAAGGGAGTAACTATCTAACCATTTCTTCATAAATAGATTCAATGTTATATATTTTTATTTCTGTAAAAGTTTAAATGATTTAGCAAAAGTGCATGATATCATAATTAAGTTTGTACTTTAACTAGTCCTCTATATAGTGAAGAAGGACTCTAAGCAGAAGGTTATGGTAAGGTCTTGATTATTTCCATTTTACCTATTATTATATTAAAAAAGCTGTGTTGATATTGCTGTACTGATGTAAAGCTTAAGATAGGCAGTGAAATTACTGGGTACTGTGACATCTTAATTTCGTAATTTATGTAATTTTTTTTGGACGGACCTATGCCGAAGCCCCAGATGGCTATGTTCAGCTTTGCAATGAGTGTGTTTGTGGAAGGCGCACGAACAGAAGGTTTGACACCATGTCTGCTAACGACACCGGCGACCGTTCCGGAGTCGTTAGGGTCGAAACTAAGGAGTCGACGCAACTTAGCGGGGTCGGGAGATGGCCGATCCCGCTCGAAGAAGGCGGCGCCGGGCTCGGTAGCACAGCTGCGGCGCCGCCGCGGGTCGCCGGCGGGCGTGAGGAACTCGCGACTGTTACGGCGACCCGGGATGGACCACGCCCCTTCCGTGGCCGGGGGGCGTCGTCGGTGGAGGAGACCGGGGGAGGTAGTATAGCCTCCCCCGAGGAGGGCTCCCCTCTAGGCAGGGGAGCGGAGGCTGGGGGTTCCCGGAAGTGGCTTGATGTTCCCGGGAGCTCCCTACATGCCTGAGGAAGGCCATCCCTGAGGTTTTTAGTGGGTAGGCCTCCCCCTTCTGGGGAGGAGAGCCCCACGTAACCACCGGCTCGCCACAGCCGGGGTATGCAATTTAATGCATTTTCCTCAGGGAAACAAAAAAAAAAAGGAGTCGACGCAACTTGAGCGCGCCGTCTAATGGCTCCAACGCTCAAGATCGCCGTGTAGTAGAGGGTGAGAATCTACCCAGTACGTGACGGTACCGGCTATATGTTTGACGAGGGGTGTGTAGCCCGGGTCGTCGCGCTCGTCGATGAGTGCGGTGAGTGAGCAAGAGACGTGGGTGTGTGGCGTGAGGGACGATGCGGTTGGGTGCACGCGGAAGTGATTCGTTTGCGCGAGTGATGGGGTCGGGCGGGTCGGGTAATGTTGTACATGTTCAAGTACATGTTCGTAACGTTCACAGTTACAGATTTGGTATGAATCTTACAGGAATCACATGTACTAATAAGTGACTGTACTATCAGGTCGGCAATCTACTTGTTTGTCAATAAAATGTCAAACATAAAAATATTGGTGCTTTCAAATTAATCAAAGCACAGAGCGTTAATGTTAAAAAAAATAAGGATTACATAAGAATACTCGTAATTTATATGATATAAGACATGTTATAATTACATAGCTTTTTTATATTATTATTTATTTTCGGCGCCGTAATAATATACAATTTAACCATCTAATAAACTATTTCTGATAATTATATATCATTGAATTTGAATTTCAATTAAAATGTCGCTTATGAAATTGGAGCTTATTTATTATTCACTCGGATTCATTACCAAACTTCCTCAGCTTTTACTCTTAGGCTCTTAGTTTTAGTTTTAATTCATAAAGTAATATATTGTTAAATAACAACAATTAAAATACTGTTTTTAAATATAATTAAGAATAATAAAGTTCAATAATTTACTAAGACTATATCGTTAATTAAATAAAATTAATTAAATTATTATCATTGGACGAGCATTAATTAACCCCATGTGCTCGAATAAATTGTGATTGGTGTTTTAACAGCTTTTACTGATAGCTCATCCAGAAGCAAAGAGAACTCTCCTTAATTGTCTTTGAATTCATTTAACAAAATTCTACTAGCATTTGCGTTTGTAATCTAGTAAGGGGTTAAGATAAAAAATTATTATGGGAACCAATCTAAAAAGTAAATCTAAATCAATCTAAACAGATATCCAGTATCCTGGATACTCCATGTACCATTCAACATCAAAAATAGTTTACTCGATCGAAACCTAAGCGCAAGAAGTTTGCAATTTGTACGATTCTAGCCTCTAACTGCTCGAAATAAGGACGCTGATAAAACTCGCTGCTTCATTCCTTTGAAGTAGTACTTTAACATCACTTAAGTGTTGTCTACAATCGCATACCATTATAGTCAGTGTTATCGGCACGTTGAGACGATTATGGCTTGGCTGCGAACAGTGTCAGATAACAATATGAATCGAAAGTCAATACAGATAGCCTGGGGTCTTACTTCCGAATGTAGAAGAGGTGTAAGGAAAACTTGTGGTTCCAGTGCTCGCATTTACGTATAATGCTATATTTAACCCACCGTATAACGAGTGATCAGAAAAGTCACTATAGAGAGATCGGGATATTAGATCTTGCTGTCTAGCTAGCTAGCTAACTAACATCTCTGGAAAAGGATCTCTATTTCAAAAAATATGATTGCTAACATTTAAAATTTAAATAAAATGATGGAGATCTTGTATCTCAGGGTAATATATAGCAGGGTTACTATTATCCTGCTTCCAGTGCTCCAGATAATATTTTTCGTATCTCAAAGAAAACAAATTAATAAAAATATTGTAGATATTCTTAAAGATCCATACGGTGACGGATTAAAGGTACTTGTGTCACTGCTCTCATGGGTAGCGAGTTAGACTAGGCTGTTTCCATTTATTATATATCTCGCAATTTCGATGTGGCAATATGCCCCATAAAAATTAAGCTCAATGAGTAAGAGGGCACCAGGAGGAATGAGCCATTCTTAATGAACATATATATATATATATATTACACAAGAAATTTACTAATTATGATATTAATTAACACACAAACATTATTTCTTAATAATTCGATTATTCAACTAGTAAGATTTATGGTATTGTATAGTAAAGTCTACTGTAGTAGGTATTTACTTTGTTACCTTATTTTTGTGAAGGCACTATTGCCTGGGCTGCAGGTGGTAATGATAAGTCAATAGCAGAAAAGATCCTGGATAAGTCGAAAAGCTAAAGCTCTTTGCTAGAGCCAACCGTACTTCTATTAAAAAGTACTCTTTTCGGAAAATATGTTGAAATTATATGTATAAAGTTACAATAGATAACATATCATTTAACTTTTTAAATGTAATTCTTACACAAATTTATAACGTTTTATTTTTAATATAACTTAAAAATTATTATTTATATAATTGTAAGTGTCTACGTCATAAATTTCCAATTATAATTACACAGGGGCAAGTATGTTTTGGCAAGCTGAAAATTAATTAAATATTAAATTACCATTAAATGATTTGCCTATTAACCTACTTTGAAATAATGCGAGGTAATAAAAATCAGTTACCAGCCAAATTGTAATTTATACATCCACGTGATTCCATTGAAAATTAATAATGTCTTTTGAACACGACTATCGATCTGAGGGTTAATTCCATCGAAGGAAACAGAATCTAAACAGAAAATTCTACCAATAGAAACGTACAGATTAACTTACAAGCGATTAATTTCGTAATAATACTGAGATCTGATAGGCCGAGCGCAACATTTTAAGTTTGGTTCTGCTTTATTTGTTGGCGGGATCGGCCCTTACTTTGCGGTGTCGCTTCAAACTTCTAACGAAGGAAGCTGGTCATTAAAACTTCCCTTTGTTACTGTCGACAACTGTCGAGCTACTTCCTTGTGGTGTAAATAATGAAACATAATATAAATATTGTGTTTTACCAGGGATGCTGATAAAACGTTCGTAATACGGGATTAGTTGCTTAATTAATCAGGATTAAATCATAATGAATAGCTCTGTTTTTGTTCAAGCACTATTTATTTTCTTTAATTTTATTTAATAATATCTGGTGCCTGCGACTTTGTCTGCGCAGAATTAATTAATCCATTTAGTAGATTTTACGTGAAAAAATTACAAACATCCAGCCTTACAAACTTTCAAGAATATGATATTTCCAGGGACAAATAATATTTTTTTATTTAGACAACTTTAGCAATAAAATACAAAAATACCCTTGGAACCCAAGCCGCAAATTTTGTTGATGAAATGCGTTGGTTTTATTTAAATATATAATACAAAATATTGTTTATTTATGTTTGCTAATATTTATTAATGTATAAATGACGTCTTAAGTTAGTCTAGGGTATGATGTATAAGTCCCTGCTCAAATTCTTAAAATCTCTGTAAATTTTTTTGCAGCCAAAAATACTTTACAAGTTAGCTGATATATTTTTGATGTGTAAAATTATTTTAGGAATTTTTGAATGTTATAGATATGGGATACAAATGTAAGCAAATAACATTTTCATAACAATGCTAAGGTAGAAAAATATTTCTGCCATAAACTACTGATTCATAACCTACATATTTCTAGTCCAGGTAACATCTGGCAATGTTGTAAGTTTATGATAACATGAAAAGGTTAGTCTACAGTCTGCGTCGAAAAATTAGAAGTGTAATTTCTATAATTATGATATAAAAATATCTTAAGGTATGTATGTTCAGAACAGACTATTAATATTGTATTGAGCAGCGTGAGAATGTATTTTTAAATAGGTCTTCACAGATTCTTATGTACACACAGCAATGTACAAAACTTTACATATTTATCGCGAGACAGCTCTTATGTAAGCCAATAATAGGAACAGTTTTCGTTGTAATTAAGCATATTGTTCTGCTGATAATTATAAAATACAGTAGTTATATGTGCATTTGATTTTCAAAATCAAGGATCTCGAAAATGAAGTCTAATGATATTAGACATAAGAAACAACCTGGCCCGGCCCCAACTTGCTAACGTCAATATCATAGTCTATGTATAGGCCTATATGAATAATTTGGGCATACATAACTAATCTCAGTATCACTATAACTAAGAGTTATAGTTGTTAATTAATAATCGGTATTACTTGTAAAAAAGAAAAGCTTGCATTAGATTAAATGAATGAAGAAATGAAATAATCATAAAATAAAAGTTCCGTCTTTCATACTATATCTTACTCTCGAAATACATATTCGCGGGTAAGCTTTCCCTATTTTCTATATAGCAGTTCATATATTGGATAAATGTATATTGTTCGTATATCTCAAAAGTGATTTTGAAATAATAAAAGGTGATATTTTCGTTATTGTATATTTTATATCAAATAAAATTAAATTAAATGAATATTGTTACAATAGTAACATCGTTTAATTGAACATACATAAAATATTACATTTGTATTTAGAATCTCATTCTTGTATAGCTGTGTTTTCTCATTTTCGTGCCGATTGGTTGTGAAATATTTTTATGGTTTTTAATGGAGTGGGATGATTAAAACCTTCGAATCACTGTGACGGTATTACACAAAGTAGGTATGGAGCCAAAAGCACAACTCTTCAATTGTATGGACGAATGTTTTTATTCCGGGCTCTTGATACGTACAATAAAATTTCATCTGTTTGTTACAGAAGAAAATAATGTCTGGCTGTCCACGCAGCGTTTGTAGGAAAATTGCGATCGAAGCAGTAAGGAAAAGAATATGAAAAAAATCTATCAGAAAGTAAAAGATTTTATATTGCGAGATGAAGGTAGCACCAAGAACCATGTCGCGAGTTTTAAAAGATATTTAGGACTTGCTGCCTATAAGTGATTTGTTTATGGATAACGATATCTTTACAATTGAGCTATATTTATGCTCAAATGATCGAAGGAATGAATGAAAGACAGTGTGGACATTATCAGACTTCAGTGTGGTAAGGTAGGATGTTATGTTTGTTATTGTTACATATGTGAATCTTATTTTTATGAATAAAGTATCACACTTCTGCACGAGGTATTATTACCGAGAAGATGGTTAAACCCCTCGACAACAGCATATTCGATAACCAAGAATGGTCCTTTCAGCAAGATTCGTCGCCGGGTCGTAAGGCTTGATCCATCCAAACTTGATTGGAAACAAACATTCCAAACTTCATCAGAGCAGACGACTGGCTATCTAGTTCTGATCTTAATCCGCTGAGTTTCGACATAGGGATATATTATATATTTCAATAAGGACTTGCTTTAAGCGCCATGTTGTCGATAAAATTGGCAGTGATGATTTGTCTCATGGATAGTTCGCGTGCTTGTGTTCATAACTGATCTCACCATTTAAAGGACATTATACATTTTATGGAGATCATCTCGAGTTTGATTCACATATTATATACTAACTAACGCACATTACCGCCCCCGTTCTGGAGGGCGGGAGCGTTAGTTCAAGCCGATACTTCAAGCCCAGGCCTTCCACCCGACCAAAGGCAGGTAGGTAGTGTTTAGTTGGTAGGCTGGCCTTCTGCTAGAGTCCAACATAACGATCTGCGTGAATATTTTTTTCCTTTTTACAATATTTGTGGATATAGCCAAGATGGTTTTACAATTAATCCGAGTAAATTAAAATTAGATTTTTAGTTTGGACTTTACAATAGTACTTTTGTTTCCGAGTGCGTGAAAAAATTGTTAATTGTTAATGTGGTAATGTAAATGACTATTTACAATAGTGAAGCTTAATAATTAATTACATTCGATTTCACACTCTATAAAGAGTCTAGATCTGGATCGCGATCCCTTTCTTCAACACCAGACACAGATAAACAAAAAAATCGTGGACATAATTCAAAGACAAAGTAGAGTAAACTGATAAAAACAAAATAGGATAATGTCGGTGGTAATATGAAAACAAGATAAGAACTGCCTGTTTGAGTTTGAGTCTGTCACTTCAACAAATAAAAATAAAAATATTTAACCCCCAACGAACCAATTGCGAATTTAATATTTACTGTACAATGTTAATGTTTTTAATATGTAAGATTTGGGACACTTTTGAACCAAAATTCTGAATATATGTATGTTTACGGATTTTGCAGAGCAACCTTGTCGGATGATCATCAGAACTTACAGAATGTAATTTGAAACCCCTGACATCACTTTCTCCCTAAATTCCCTTTATTTAACATACAATTCACTCACTTACTCAAGCTAATTCTTTTAAATTCCCAATTAAGTAAGATAAGGCCAGCTGTTAGCACTATCAAATAAAAACACGACAAGATATTTTCCTTACCGGTCACCCATTTCCGAGGTATTGGAGTTACCGTTGCTTGACTGAATCATAACTTGAGGCAATCACAGGTTAACCCACTGGGCTCACGCCTGGTAATATTCTTCTTTGTTAGGAGTATAATAAATTATATGCTATTGTCTGATTCCGTGCTCGCGATAGAGTCGTGTACACTGCCTAGATAAAATAGGCTGTTAGTTACTCTGTGTGTAATAATTACTCTATGTGTAAATATAAACCTGAATACACCTGCGAAGAAATTCAACTGTGTATGTTAAGTCGACCAATCACAGTTCTAACGCTATAATCTAGGCTAAGATTTAATGACTATAATGAACTTAGGGTAGACTCGTGTTGGTCAGTGGGAATGGAAAACGGCATCAATAATCATAGAATGATGATAACCGTCTACTTATAGCTTTTTATAAGAAATATAACCTTCCTTATCTGACGCTATATTCGGACGAACTATTTTAATATATAAGCATGCGAATTGAAAAACTAATAGCTAGCTATATCACAACTATATGCTAAGTTAGACACATTGGCGCACTGCTGGATAAAATTCACAATCGTTTTAAAACATGTTGAAATATTCAAATATTTCAGTAAAATTGATGTATGTTTCAGTAGGAAAAATTGAAATTGGGTAAGAAATTTTGTGAGTGACAGTTTATTTTTGCAAGTCACTGCATATGTAATGGAACATACTAAAACTGCCATCTTCGCCGACACGACTCGTATCTCAAGCTCAGACGTTCGGATTGATGACGTCATTTGTCGTACACCTTGCTGGAAGACTATTATTCATATGCGTGATGCAATCTCTAATCTTTCCGAGTGAATGATTCGGCATTTCTATACATAGAATAATACCTATGTACTTACTTATGTATTTACTTATGTATTTACTTTACAAGGTTCAACTAATTGTAACCTTGTTAAGTATATCGGAATGTTGAGTGATTACTTTTTTAAAATTGAATTACATTTTCAATGTTCGCTCCTTGGTCGATTAACAAAACACAAAATGTGTTTTACTTAACAAGTTATCTCGAAGAATTATTTGATTATTTAAAAGTTCAGAATGTATATTTCAGTATTGTATAAAAAAATTATGACCAACAATTAATTTTTCCATTAACTAAAATGCTTTTCTCACTCCTTGTCACTATCTGTAAGGCGAAATGCCACTAGTACTCTTTTAAATAATTTATTACAGAAAAATATGTTTTTTTCTTGTTAAATATTATTTTTCGTACTAAAAGTAAAAAAATCAAGTAAGAATGAAGGGCAAAAGGAAAAGTGTTTTCTAATATTTTGTACAACAATACCATATCACAGGTGTACAAAGCGATATATAAGATATAATAATGTTATTGAATATCGTAATTATAAGAAACGCTGACAAAACATACAATACAACACTATGTCAAAAGAAAATAAATATATAAAAATTCGTCACGTACAATATTTCGATAAAAGGCACTTTGTTTGTTTAAAGGTCGATATGACGACTTTCTTATGAATTACGGTGGACGTAACAATCCTTTTTAATATTTTTTTTGTTTGGCAGATAGGTTCGTTATTGATAAAATTGTGTTATGTGTGGAGATATAAAAGTTACTTTTCCATACTATTATTGTTGATATTTATTTAACAACCAAGAAAGCTAACTTTACGAAACTTATACACCGATAAACGGGTATAAACTATTATTACTTTAACTAGTCATTACTTTAACTAATTACATTATTGTTTACAAATAAATTAATATTTATATGTTACAACTAATCAAGTTTAAAATTCTGAAACTAATGATTTATTACTTTACTTTTGTGGATTTCTTTGTTTTTTCTATTATTTAAATTAGACGCCTGGTGAAAACTTGCGCATTTTGAGCATTGAGCATCTCACTCAATATAAATAACTTACTATAACTATTAAAGTATAAAATACACAAATTTAAATGTACCAAATGTACATTAACAACATTTTCGCAAGTGCGGGATTAGTAATATAAATAAAAACACAATATTATTTACATTTTGTGATCATCACACCAATAAAGTCATGACGCTCGATCTTATTCTCAGTAATATTGAACTACCAAATAACCCGGCTCGACCGGAAGATACCACGGCCTCACAGAAAACCGGCGTGAAATAGCGCTGCGCTGTGTTTTCGCCGAGTGAATGAGGGTACCGGGGCCCAACCCCCCCTATTCCCCTTATTCCCCCTATTCCCTTTTAAAAGGCGGCAACGCATCTGTAACTCCTCTGGTGTTGCGGGTGTCCATGGGCACGTTATCGCTTACCATCAGGTGATCCGTTTGCTCGTTTGGACCTATTTTAAAACGTTATAAAAAAAAAAAAATATTGATAGTGTATCGTTTATTTTTTTGGTACCCTGAGGATAATGCTCATTACATTGTATAGTCGCGTCTGTGACGAGGGGTTGTGTGTGATCTCACCGGGGGGGAGCTCTTCCCTAAACTAAAACCTCAGGATGGCCATCCTCAGACATGTAGGGAGCCCCCGGGAACGCCAAGCGAAGGAACCCCCAGCCGAGAAGTTAAATTCCTAGAATATAGAAATACGTTGCCATTTTATTGGGCTGCGCACAATTCTCGATTCGAATCTGCCGGCGCGTTTGTATTGGGTTGATCCTGTTTGGCTCGAAGCGCCTTTACTTAGTCACGAGAACAACCATTAGCGGTGATGCTGTGTTCTTGAGTAAGATTAAGAAGCTTTCAAAGTTCTCGCTGTCCCCAAACTAATCTGTTAGTTTCGTAACAGTCATTAAAAATATACCACATCTACATCATTCACAGGATGAAAACTAGTATGCTATACAGGCGTATAATTCATTAATATTAAAAAAATCGCGTACATAATATTTACAATAGAGTTAAATTAGCTTCTTCAATCAAATCTTCTTCAAATCTTAGCCATTCGTTTACCTTAGCATTCGAATATTTCAACTAAATGCTTTACTTTTACTTTGTTAAGCCAAAGTAGACCAACTCCACTAATATATAACTATCACTAACATATGCATATATTACTAATATATGAGAAGATCAGACCCTGGACCTCAACATTACATATAAATGCAGTGAATTACTAGCTAATTTGAGTTACATGGCTCATATTGGCGATGATTACTAAGGTTTTTGTGGGGGTTCCAGATTTATTGCACATCTCACAGAAACCACATGTACTATATAGGTAACTACTGCAACTACTTCCCATTAGGGCAGTCTGCTTATTTGTCAATATATTTACTTTACAAAAAATGTTGTAATATAGTTAGATAGATTACTTCACAAACGAATCACAATGATACTAACAAAAAAAATATTTTTTACGGTGAACGAGATTTTCCTAGTGAAGATTGAAGATGGTATTACTATAATGTCTCAGTTTCAAAGAGATTTGTATTATATCGTATGTTCGCGTCTATTAGGAACATCAATGAAGAAATTTCAGTTACAATGCAATTTGCGAGTTATTTGGCGGACAAAACCAAATTGGCAAGCAAACAAATTGCGTGTTCTCAAGAGGGCAAAGCAGTACTCCACGTCCAACAAACGCCTGATACTTCAATAAGCTTAAATTCAACCGCATATAGACAACCGCTTACAACTCTGTCCTGGAGCTGGACTGGGCTGAAAAAGAAGTTTACTAAGTGAACATCGTCGCTGTTGTATGTGTACCTAATAAATACAAATTGGGAATTTAGTTAAATTGTAGATTTAGTTTTATATATGTACATTTCGAATAAGCAAACAACATAGGGTTCCTGCGACGGCGAATGGCTAGCCACATCAATTGTGACGAAAGTAATGTGTCGAACATAAAAACAAATCTCGGTCTATTATTTGTGAGGAAATTTAGTGTTGTTAACAATTCCTGCTTAGTGAGACGAGTATTATCATGAACTGGAACGACACATATAATTTTAAATTTGAACATGCAATAAGTATAAAAGTAAATGCAATAAGTATAGTAGATAGGTAGATTTTTTAGGATTTGTTAATACGTGATTACTAGCTTAATGAATAAGTGAATAGAACTTTTAACTAAAGAATAAAATACAGAATGTAGTTACTATTCGGTTATCAGCAGGAAAAGGGAAGTGGATTTATTTAGATTCTATTTAAATTTGACGAAATATCGTAAATTTAGAATGCAAGACTATTCATAATTTAAGATGACAAAATAATTATATAACCACATGATTTTGATTTCATCTTAAATTATAATTGTTTATATACACTACTCAACAAGTGCAACTGTTGACATATCATACAAGTGGAATTGTGACTATAATGTTGGTGATAGTTGATGACGTTCATGAAAAGTAAAGAAGTGTGGAGAGAATTGTGCCTTGAGGATTACTATTTGTTAGTTCAAAGTCCGAAATAGTACCGTCATTACATACAACCTATCAACACCTTCAAAGATAAGAAGTAAACCAGTTCTGTGCTAATTAGAATAGCTCTCAAGAGTTCAATATAACGAAAAAAAATGTTGTGGTTTATGGAATTAAAAGCATTAGATCCACCTCACAATAAAACCGTTCACAAAAAGTATGATCTGTGTTGTCCCATTTACTCATTGCGAGCCTTACTAGTCATCTCATCATAAGCTACGGCTTCCTTTAGAGAGTTTTGAAAAGTAATATTTGTGATTAAAAAACTATAGAATCAAATAAAAAATAACAATCATGATAAATAACATAAAAAATAACATCAATCAATCGACCACAGGGAATAGGATCTTTAGGAAAGTGACAAGAAAACAATGATTTTTAAAGTAAAATATTTAGTATGTAGAGATTTTTGTTTTTCACTAAATTAGTGATAACGGCTTGAAAGAATGCTGCTATTGATATTTTTTAAACATATTATTTCAACATTCATGGCAAACATTTTAATATATTTGACTCAAATAGTTCGGTTATTCATTAAGGTAAAATTAAATTCACAAATAAAACTAAATGTATCTTAAATGGCAGAAAATATCATACACAATTTTAATAAATCATGAAGCATTTTGAAGATGACAGATAGTAGAATTCAAAATATCTATACAATAAAGTGTTAGAACGAAATTATTTAACTAGACGTGTCTATAAGACTCATTTATGTGTTTTTCAACTTTATTTGTCTTGCCAAAAAATAGCCAGTCACTAAATAAAATCTATTATTGAAGGCGCCGATATTTCACGAAGTTCAAAACAAATAAATATCGTAAAAGCCGTTTCATCCAATCGTAACGTTTTTTACTGACCAACATATTCTGTCCAGAAGCAGTTGTCGGCAATAACGACTTATTTCTAATTCTACAACTCATAATAAACATTTATAGGATAACTTCGATTAGTTCCTGAGACGGGAAGGTTTGTTTTTGCGAGGTTTCCTTGTATCAGAATGGGAAAGTTAACCGACCAAAACAGAGTGTTACGTGTGCCGCTTACTTCAAATTGAAAAAGTTATTTTTATTATGATTATAAGGTGAATTTTTAAAATAGATTTTATGATAAATATTTATGTGATGTAAGAATATGGATAAAATTATGTTCTAAAACATTTACATATAATAAAATCTGTGAAGCAATCAAATATGAACAATTTAAGCAATTACATTCTTTGCATACTTTATAAGAAACAAGTGATTCCTGGAAACTTTTGCAATTTCCTTCTTTTATACATTATTATAGCTTTTACAGCGAGTACGATACGGCTGTGAAACAAATCATCTTTAAACTCTATAGTTGTAATCTCAACTTATAACCGTGCCCACCGAGGTACATAAACCTACCTTAACAATGTTAGAGCTTAGTAAGCAATGTTGGCCCAGTGCAGATTAGTCGACTTCATATACTGCACATATTTTCCTATACTTTTAATATGAATGATGATTATGATCTATATAAGTTGAGGTTCAAAGTTCAATAAAATGTTATTGGTTTGCTTTTTAGTTATTGATAGATATGTTACTACTAAGTAAATAAATTTATAATAAAATTTGGATTTAATATTATAAATACAAAAGCTTTTAGTACTAAGTAAACGTGGTGAGAGACGGCCCAAAATCCTTCTATGGCTTACAAGTAAGACTGATAGAGATCCCTGGAGGAGGCCTATGTCTAATAGTGAGGTGTTTTTGCTCTAAGGGCAACTTATTATTGGCGCCTCTGTAATAATAGGCAGCTGCGGGGATTTTCTTGCTGGTTTTTTCCTGTTTAAGATTTCCCACCGTAGACTTATGAATCAACAACTTTAGCTTCTTTGATATTTAAAAGGAATTTAATAATTCAAAACTGAAAAATAATATTAATTTGGTTAATTGTTCTTTGAGTTTCTTAGTTTATATGACTTTTATTCTACAATACCTAAATCTTTAAAAAATATCGATTGAGAACTATCAATGCTAAATTATTAAAATATTTAGTTAAAATATTCGCTTTAGTGAAGTTTAGTTTAGAATAACAATGTGACAATTTTACGTGCTTCGCTTGATGTAGTTCGTAACGTTTGTAGCCGTGCGAAGATCGTAGCATGTAGTCGTACGTAGAGGGGGTTACTACAGACGGAGATACGAAAATTAATACGCTACGAAGAATATTAAATTTTCTTGCGCTCACAGTAAGCTGAAAATATAATGTTCACGTAATATTTCTATAATATCGATATTTATGTGTTTAATTAAGTAGAAAAGTGTGTATTTATACTATGTCAACATTAACAGAATAGATTCTTTTTAGATTAATTATAGGAAGTAATCGGTTTGAATTTTCCTAGTAAAATAAAGTTATCAATAACAAAACCCTATAAAAGGGTCATTCAATCTTCGTTTACCCAGTAGTTTGTGACATTTGTAATATAAACAAAGACTACGCATCATATAAGTCTAAATATAAATACACCAGATTTTTTATAACATACTACGTTCAACGGGACGAATCGTGTCTATATTAATCAGGAATGGCCCTTAACCTCGAGTAATAAATACTATATTTGCGTGTTCAGCAGCCAGCTTGAACCTTTTTTCCATCGAACAAAAGGCAGACGATTCTTCAGACCAGTCAGACTTCATGAAGATAGACGGATGGCAATTTATCAGACACTCGAAAGATCTAGAACGTTCCGATTCATACACCGACCGAGAAAAGGTGTCAACAACTTTTCATATAATCGAAGCTTAAATCAGTGTCGAAATAAAAGGAAATTTACTGTTAATTTCATAGTTTTTTGTTTGCTATACGTCATTAACCTTTTGCAAGATATTAATACACAATAATTGTGAATAGTTACATAAATACATTTATACTGCGCACGTTCCTTTCCCATAGGGGTAGGCAGAGATCACAGCTTTCCACTTGCTACGATCCAAACAGTCTTCCCAATTTCCTGGACTTTTATTAATACTTTTATGCACGCTCGTCGGTTACGGGTTCTTTTGAACTTACATATATACCAATTAATTACTTATTTTTCTATAAATATATATCTAGAAAAAAAACTCATTTTAAAAGTTAATATCTAATTATGACACTGGATTTTTTCCTTTTATATCCAGGTGATTACCATTTCATAAATTGCTATCGCTATCTACCTGCAACATTAACATGGTGTGCCGTATATTTTGTTTCTTAAAGTAAGACTAAAAGGTAATTAACGCACAAAACATATCACGGTTGCCCTAACAAGGATATAGTGAAGATAAGATCTAATTTCTACAGCCCTGTACATCTATTACGATACTGAGGGCGGAGCTTACGTGCGTGTTTGATCTAAATATTACAGCGATATCTTGATTTTAGTATTTCCTCAGCGGATCGGTTTCATTTAAATATTCTTTAATAAAAAAATATATTCAGGAAAATGGAGATGGAGATATTGTTAGAAAATTTATTGATTTTTATCTTATTTCATTATCAATTGATGTAACGACCGTAACGATGACGTTCGTCAAGCAATTTTTGCTACGGTATAGCTTCAGAACCTTTAGATATCCAAAACTAAACTTGTATGCTCATATTATTGCCTGCTTATACGAAGCAATTTATTGTTGATAGAAGTAAATTCTACACTTGATTTAAACTAATGTGACAATTCTTAGCCTAGTGTTAGTATTCAATTAGATAGTAATAACTTTAATATAATAAAAAAAACTTAAAAGTGGTATTTGAAAAGTTACTTTTTAAGAACTTAATGGCTTGCAAATGTAAAACTTCCAAACGCAAATGTAGTTTCACACTAAAAGTTTTATATTCTTAAATGATTATTTTTAATTTTAGAATTAAGAAATTAATAATAATAATAAATATTTGTTACACTTACACCAATTAGCCTAGCCCAAACTAAGCTCTGTAAGACTTGTGCTATGGGATCTAGGGTAACGGATAGACATACATATATTATACATATATAAATATTTTTTATTGAAATGTATATCAACAACCATGACTAAGGTACAAATGCTCGCATTCATCACACAAACATCTGCTCCCACCGGGACTCGAACCCGGGACCTCAGAGATAGCGACACCTTGAAACCGGTGTACTATCCACTCGACTATGGAGGTCGTCCTATTCTGTCATAATTAAATTATTTTAATAAGATATTGTAAGAAATTACTAAATATTTAGTATTTTCACAATCTTTATTAAAGTAAATTCAAAAACTATACATTTCTACTATATTCATTTTTATATTTAATTCGTAGGTAATGGAAGTAATAAGGAATAAGGCCCGGATAAAAATTAGCGATATTCAATTAGATAGAAAAATAATACTGTTTGCAAATGTTCTTTTATTTAGTAAATAATTCATTTTACATCTGATGTTTAGAATTCTCACTTAGATACAGCTTAACGAAATAAAACTAACGTATTCTTTTCTGGATGATTTGCTGTCACAGTTACATAGGAAGTAATGTAGCTTTCCGTTCTCTTAGAGCGCAGAGACTCTCATAACCCATTCAGGTCATGTTCCATTGTAGCAGCTAAGAGGCAATTTCATGGAACACGCAATAGATCATGTCGCGGCAACGATGATATAGTAAGGGAATACTGCAGCCTGCTGTTAGATGTCCACTATTTTTTAAGGATTTGTAATTATTTGTCTATTACTTCGATTTTAATTTCAAGTTACTTTTTCAGATGATGTTTAGTAAGATTTTCAAATAATAATTATAATTAAGTCTTTGATATAGTCACATATTAAATTATTAATCGTCTTATACGAGTATAAAATAAAATTCTGTTCACTTTTATCTGTCAGTATTTTCGTAATCATAAAAAAAAATTACATTAAATGTTGATGAATTTCGATAAGCAGTCAATAAAATTGACATTAGTTAATAGAGGTGAAAAGAATAATACAACCAAATAAAATATTAAACTTATGGTCTAAGAATGAGGCCATCGTATGTCTAATAGGACTGACAGAACACGAGTTCGAAATTTTGTTTTCAGATAAGTGTCATCTGAAACAGAAATTCAATTAGATTTAATTTTTAAACAGATGACGCTTATCTTAAAGTAATTGATTGTGAAAGAAATATATGTTTTTGACTTGTGTTGTAATTACTAAATATATTCAAGTATTTACATATTTGTATGTAATATTTGAATTTAAATTGAAATGCATTGTTACCAATAATTATAGTTACAAATATGAAAGTCATAATTTATTTACCAATTTTTAATATAGTTCACGTAAATAAATACTGTTACGAAATACATAGATACTTTTGATTTAATCTTCCTATCAGTTTAACTATCCAGCCATGGGTTTTATTGTGAATCACAAATTAGTCACCGATGCTGCCTTTTTTATTACCAAAAAACAGTACAACACATTTTATTGTCCAAAATCAAATAGTTACTGCCAAAGTAAACGATATGGCTATCTGAAATGAATTGAAAAAAGGGATTCAAAATTGATTCAAATGCATGAAACTTCATCTCAGGATCAGTTTCACTATCTCGAGATAAGTTACATATAGTTTGTCTAGCAAATTGTATAAGAGATTGTCTAAATATCTGGCAGTTAAGCTATAAGGAACTTAACAGAAAGTGGTGAAAACAACCCTAAGATAAGAGTAAAGACGAAGTTCAAAGGAGAACAGTGATGACTAAGACTTACGCCTCTTTATCTTTTGATAGCATTTCATACTCTTACTCAGTACTTAGTACTTCAAACTATACCTCTAGTTGTAAATAATTTATTTAATTTGAAAAAGTGTATTATGTAATAGCAAATATCTTCGAAAATAATTCGACGCAAGAAACATTATGTACTTTGTAATTTTGCCAAGTTATTCGAAAAAATTACCATCTTCTCGAATTTTTAAGTTCAACGTCCATAAAGTTGAACTTTTATTTGTCAATTACTAGTGTATTAGAACTATAGTTTTTCATTACAGTTATGCATCTTTCTTCGTATAAATAATTAATAGAAGGAAATAAATGATGGAAAAGTCTAAAACCTCAGTGATTTAAATAATATGATTTGTAGTAGGAATTAATGGCATCCTTAAATCTATTTCATTAAAAAAATAGATTTAAGGAGCCTTTTTTGTTTTATTTTTATTTCTTTCAGGAGCCTGAACTCGACTACGACTTATAACGTTATTTTTATATCCCTGCAGATCCATCGTACGGCGTACAGTACCATACATATGGACGATAGCAGTGACGGTATTTTGCTATTGATTTAACTTACATATCATTAGTAATGTCTCATATCTTCGCAACCATCTCAACTATTACAATATTTTAACCATCTTTTAAGATTTCATAATTGATTTATTCTCGTTAATCAAGTAAAACTAAGTAATATTATCGAGTAGATCTAGCAGCGTAAAGTACATGAGGTATTCTTGTTGAAGACATTAGGATAAATAATAAAGAGTAAGACACATTAAAGTAGTACATTAAATAAGACCGAGTAATGGTACACTTGATGATGGTGAACTTCATACACTGAATAATGGTACCACTGATAAACGTCTTACTGTTCATAAGATTGTAATATATTTACAACTATCTCAGTAATTTACAATCTTCTAGTCTTATTAAATTCCCAACAAATCTGCACAGTGCTTTGAAGCTAGCTCAGGGAAAATTATAGACCGGCCCAAGAGGTGCGGTCTACTAAATTTGAACTTAATTACTTAATCCCGAACCTAAGTCATGAGATGACAGCGGTTTCACCAAATTGCAGGTCGGGGAATTGAAAACGCAGTTGTCTTGTGGCGTGTGGTTTTCATTAACTGCGCAAGAGGTTGAGGAGGTAACCCGTTTATATTAATTAGGGTTTCCTTTTCATTACAACTCCAATAAATTCCTACGCGTAAGTAGTCACAATACGTATTCAGTTATGAATGTATGTGCGTCATTCAAAATTTGTTTACCATAATATATTATAAGAAGATCCACGATATTATTAAGAGAATGACATAACTTTTTACAAAACACTAGATGTCTAAGGCTCTGAATTAATTTATGCAAAAGAAACTCAACTAATATTTAATAGAAAGCTATAGAGGGTAATTTGAAAAACATGTGTTTACTCGTCAACAAGTAAATGAGAAGTGAAGTCGCCGCGAAGCCTCTGAGCTCGAGAGCGCTCGGATAAATTCGGCTGCTGTCGAACGCACGAACGCTACATAGCACACGTAGCGCCATCTGTTTTTCGATAGCGATAACACACAAAAATGAGGGACAGCATTGCCCGGGGCAGTTTGCACTCACTTTTATACCCTCCGTAGACATATTTTTTTTCATATCTCCTACAATATATATTATTTGTTTATCTAATCATTATCGTAAATTGAAATAGCGAATATGCACATTAAATAGTATAGCAATAGTAGGTATAAATTGAATAAGTAAAGCATAGTTATTGAATTTTCTTTATACGTAAGGAAAATTGTACAAGGCGTTCATGTAGCGAGTGAGATGAATTTCACTGTATTATGATAGCTATCTTAAATTATTAAGAGTGATGAAAGAGTTATTGGCTATTTTACCATTCAACAGAACAGATTAATGAGAAACTAACGATAAATTCTAGAATGCCTCAGTGATAGATAATTCCTTTATTGCAAGATTTTTAATTAACGATGCTTATGTATCCCAGCGTTAGCTTTGTTATGGGAATATTGATTATTATCAAATTCAAAGCAATAAGTTTTGAACGAGATAATTAGAAGTCATAATAGTAATTGTCTTTTCTTGTTTTAATATGTATTTTATATAATCTTTATTTATATTATCCTTTTAAGAAGATTTGTTTTAAGTATTTTTTAATATTATCCCAACTAATATTATAAATGCGAAAGTGTGTTTGTTTGTTTATTTGTTTGTTTGTTTGTTTGTTTGTTACCTCTTCACGCTTAAACTACTGGACCGATTTCAAAAATTCTTTCACTTTTGGAAAGCTACATTCTCCCCGAGTAACATAGGCTACTTTTTATCCCGGAAAAATCGACAGATCCCACGGGATGCGCAATAAAGGCTTCGCTCAAAAACTACTGCACAGATTTTTATGCGGTTTTCATCAATAGATAGAGTGATTCTTGAGGAGTTTTGCGGCATTTTTTATCTCGGAAAAACGGATAGTCCCACGGGAAGCGCGATAAAATCTTCGCACCATAAACCGACTTCCGCGTATATGTAGCCGTGGGCAAAAGCTATGACCCTTAACCCTCTATACACCCAATCCCGAAATCCACGCGGGCGAAGCCGCGGGCAGAAAGCTAGTTCTTTAATAAAATGCGCAGGGTTTCTTTACGTGACAGAGTCAGAAATAATAAAATCCACAGAAGAACTAGCGATTCCGGAAATGGGCGATGAATTGCATAAGTTAAGTGGTAGTGAGGCAGTATTGTTCGCAGTACTGACACGTTAGGATGGACAGGTGTTCGAGTATCAAGCATATGTAGCGTCGTAGTGCATCCATAAGGTAGACTGTGATTCGGTGTGAAGATCGCAAGAAGTTGCTGCTTGGTAGCATCGCAGGATCTATCGTTGAAAATCGGTGTAGATGCTTATATACATATGCGTAGATACGGCGATGAGGATTTAACGACTAACATTACGATGATGATTAAGAACAATTATAAAAGTTATTTAAAGTTAGTTGTGTGTGTTTACAACCTCTTATAAATTACACCACAGCTGAAGCATTGTCCAATGTTGTTGTTGAATAGCACAAATAATCACAAGTAGCAGCTAACGCATGAAGCAATCGCATTACTCTTGTCCCATTTAGTCTGACCATTCGGACATTAGCCATCACAGCTCATTGAATTTCATTTATATGTCGAGGGACCTGGTTTTAGATTGTTTAGAGAACATCCTTTGAGATCTTTGAAACTTAGGTAGATATTGGCTAACTATTACATTGTATAAGACGCTCATTGTGTTAAAATACGTGCTTGGTTTTGCGATAGATTGATACATTTTCGAAACCTATTTGTTCCTATGTTATATATGTTTATACTGTTTTAAAGCTTCTAAGTTTATAAAATTATACATAAATACATATATAGGTAGAAGTGTTATGAAATACTCATATTTTCGCAATTTTAATTACAGTATATGGTATAGTGGTAGATCACCAATGAGATGGACAGACCAGATTAAGGCCGCGACTAAGTGCTCGGTCTACGAATGTACCCGGAAGGCTGCAGTCCGTGCGAATGGCGCCGTATTACCTAGAGCATCACTCGTCATTACGAGTCATTACTCACAATGATGAACACGACAACTCTGGAAAGAGTGTACCGACTAAGAAGAATACGGGGTAGACGTATTGAATAAATAAAATCATCTTTATCTCTTCCAGGTTATGAAAGACACGAACTTCGTGCAGCTGATCAATTTTCATTGAATATCACTTTGTATCAACCAAACTTTTCCTATATTATATTTAACAGGGGAAAAAAGGAAATTAGTATTAGCGCAAACATTTTATAGATGCTTCTTCCAACGACATATAAACATATCATTAAGTCTGTTCTACTTGAAAGGTGAGGTAAATAAATAAATACGATAGGAGTTGGTTTATAGCTATTGATTTGATTAAGAATTTTAGACGCCGACTTGCTATTAATGATTTCCTCAACAGAAAACCTCTATTAACATTCCAGCTATAAAATTCTACCGGAAATCTTGAACATGCAATTGTAATTCGAGCAATTAGCGTAAAGAAGTTGTTAAAAGCAACCTCATTGTTTCCTGTCTGTATATAAATATACTATATTTTAAACATTATGGACTTTAAAAGTAGAATAATGAAAGCAACTTTTAAGCTACTTAGTACGAACAAAGTTTTGAGAGTTTTGTTAAATAAATTTACGATAGTTCGAAGGATAGGACGGTACTCCGGCCTCAGAATCGCTACTTAGCGGAGTAAATTGATGGATCCAGCTACATTGCCGAAAATCTTACGGAAAGGACTTACGAGAAGCGCGATTGTTGCTGTTTTAAAAATGGAATATGTCTGTTTGTGCCTACTAACTTTTTACCTACCAAATGCACAACGAAATGATATATAATCTGTGATAACTTGTTATAATAAAAATTAATAAATTAGTATCGTCATCATATTGTATTGATGCATTATATGCATTAGTTACTAACGGTTTTATATGTGACCTTTTTAAGAGTTTTTGTATTTTTATAAGCTTATCACGTTTTCGTTTGTCTTTGGTTTTTGTCTTGTTACTTGTGTCAAAATAAAATGACTACTTTTTAGTTGTTCCTTTAATTTTTTGTATTTGTTTCCAGTTTTTACCTAAACTGGCACATAATTGCACCACAGCTCGTAACAGCATCTATTTAAATCATGCCTTCATAAATATATAAATGTCAGTGCGTAATAAACATATTTTTCTAGTATTAAAACCGACCTTTACTTCTATTCAGTGATGTGTCAAAATATATACCTAAATTAATTGGAACTTCAATGCCATATAATCAGAATATTATATTGTAAATATTCAATTCAATTCAATATTCGCGTTTTTCTGGGGTTATTAACAGGATTGATGCCATTAAATATTATAGAGAGTTTGTTGGTTATTCTTGATTTGATCAATAACAAAAAAAGAATGGAAATGCCGTGTTGTTATAGAAGTGTCTTGTATACATAGAAGAAGAACACGGCAATATTAATACCTTCTATACCAATGCCTGTAAAATTAAACTTCTTTAAAAGATGTCCAATCACGTAGCTTGGGTTACATTTCCTAGTTGATAGAAAACCCAAGCTGTATTATGCATCGATATATATGTACTACGTACTAGATTCGCCCGCTCGAACACTCACTACGTTCCAGTGAAGTGCAGGGTAGACTCTGCACCTCGCTCAGTGAGTCGTCGCCATTCACGCAGTGTGCATCGCTCATAGGCCGACAATAAACATAATTAAAACAGTGATTAAATAGTAAACCTGAACAAAAATAATTATTGAAAATTTAAGTGAGTAAAATATCTAGTTGTTTAAGTGGAAATAAGAATAATAATAATATAATTATACAACGTAAACAATATTTTGTATTTATTGACGCCGCGCTGGTACGTGCTTGCTAAAACCATAGAGTAAAGCCATACAGATGTTCCTCCATTCCTAAGCGTACGCGGCGACTTCAGGTTAATATATGTATAGACGGGATGATTATAAAATGTTTAGTTCGTAATTTTTTATTGTTTAGTACAAATTTATATAGTAGTAATAATTAAAGAAAGTCTTAATATTTTGTTTTCTTTTATGTTGCCATTCCTTCTATTATAAAACATAATAAGTGTATGAGACACAAATTAAATTTGGTATCGCTTCTGCGGTGAAAACTCTTTGATACAAAGCGCTTTAACGTCATGCTTCACTGCGCTCGGCAAAACGTCATAAGTAAGCGGCGGTTACGACGTTTTGGTTGAACGAAATCTTGGACAAGCGATCCAGCAGTTGTCTTTTTTCTATGGTCAGACGAGGTCACATAGACTTAGCGATCTAGCTGATTATAGTTCTAACATTCACCAGTATTTGAACACACTTTTTCCTTTAGTGTTCTTGTCTATCAGTAGAATATATGTCAATGGTATTACGAGTATAGTTGCTCCGATTGTTTTTTTAGTAAGCTCGAAGTTCGGAATGGGAATAACCTTTTCATAGAATTTTCAACTCTATGTGGTAAATGTTATTGGGTGATTGTTACCAAAAATCTTCCAGAAATTTGTTGTTCTCCAGTTAAGTGCACAATTGAACATTTTTAAAATAATATGTTACTAAATGGTCCCTATTGACAGTTCTATGAACAAAATAAAATACCTTTCTATGAAAATTATTATATACTTTAGCTTTGATAATTCATGGATTAATCGGAGTATCTATTATGTAGAACGCTGAATAAAAAAGTGATAAATGAAATTGCTAAAGTCATTCTCAAGTTATGGCGTGACCAAGGGAAATAGCGAATCTTTTAGTCACGCCATAACTTCAGTTGTTTTTTGTGGACATCGCTATAGCTTTATAACGTAAGCATATTTAAGAAGATTTCAAGTCGTAGTTTTGCAATTGTTTCTAAGCTCATATATACTTTTATAGAATTATATTAATGCTGCATGTTTTCTTAAGGATATTAACTTTTTCTTAAGACTGATGTCCGTTTGGGCAAACAAGTTCTTGAGTGGCAGACGTATGCTGGGAAACGTAGAGTTGGTGAAGATTGTAGGAAACCTATACTAGTTACTAGCGATGGACCAAATTGTGTGAAAATCCTTGGAGACAATTATGGTCAAGTGGACGTCTCTCGGCAAAAATTATGACAATAATGAGGTATATAACGTAAATTATTAAAATAATTCTTTTTACTTGATACAAACAAACATGTCATTACATCGGCATATATTTCATTTACTGTTCGTGCCTATTTCGGTTATTTAGTTTCTAACTTATAGTTAATGTTCTGTCTTCTAAATTATTGCTCTAATAATACCCGTTTTGCTGCACTTTAAAGTCAGTTTATGAACTAACGGCGATTCATCCGAATGCTACCGCATTCTTCTTTAACCGCGAAGTAAGGTGTGCTACAAATTGTGAACATTTAAGTGCCCAGCGCATTATACAAGGTTACACTATTTCGGCTGGCTATCTGGTCGAAGTTTGTCAATCAATCATCAATTCCATCTTAAAAGGCTGTTGAGAGTGAATGGGAGAACTGCAGCTCGTGAGTCAGTTGCCGTGACTGCTGATGGAAATTACATTTAATTTTAGACTTATCTTCAACCACATTGTCGGGCGACTTATGGTATTATAATTGTTCCCGCCCTCCTTTTTTATGTATTGGTAGAACCCACTATCCTTATTGTTAAGATAAGCGCCAATAATAACTTTGAATTATTTTTATATCGTATAGGATGTAAGTACAACTAGAAGACATCGCTGTTTTTGTTTTCAGCACCGTTGGCAACGTTCCGCGTGAATGGAGCCAGAAGCTTTCATTATATCCAAGAGCCGACAAAAAACAGGGACAAGTTATGACCTGGTATTCATAGCGCTTGGCAAATTGAAAACTATCTTACTATATGTAGTAAACGTATCTGCTATTGGCTTATTTACACTTGAGTTCTTAGTGTAAATACAATTGTCGATATTATGTTGACAACAAAATCATTATTGATCTTCTATCTGTTGCTTAGTTAAGATCTATAATGTCGCTAGAAGGTACTAAACATAATAAGTATAAAGTATAAATCAACAGTAAAACGCCAACTGGAATATGAAAATATTGTAAAATACCCACTTTATAACAACTAATAATTTACACTATCTGTGAGATTACTGATAAAATTGTCAAGTATCACCACTCTTATTCTCCCATGGATGTCGTAAGAAGCGACTAACTAACACAATACCCAGACAATAAACGCGCCTACTGGGACTTAATAAAAGTGTGGGCTGTTATTTTATTTTTTTCGGTTACAATAAGCGAGAAAATATTGTAGTTATTTTACAATAAAGATAAAGAATAACAGGCTTGGATAAGAAACTCCAAAAACTTTAAAGGTATTCTTTTCATTTTAACAAGAAAGGTATTCTGTGTCCAGGATTTCAAGACTAACATTATCTAGGGAGATTTAGACCATAATAACTTTTATTGCAGACAAATTGTAGAGAAGAATTTAAATGTGCAGTATAATACTTACATAATACATACCTACATAGCATGCGTCAGAAAAATCAATTAATGGTTCTCATATAACACCCATGGTTTAATATTTGCTTGTAGCGAAATCTGGAACATGAGAATTCATTTCGAAGCGATGAGATTTCGCCGAGTGCACACAAACGGAATAAGCGAACAAAGAAAAAATTAAGCGGAGTGGATAAAAATTGCGATCGCGTTATCTTAAATATTATAATCATAAGGAATATAGACCTAAAAATATAGATATGCTGAATTGACACTTGCATATTAGTTCATATCAATATGTATGGGTAAACTATATAGAAATAAAATCGTGTGTGATGTGATGAAATATGAAAATAAAACCTATAGGCTGGTTTTTCAGTAAGTAAGGTAATACAATAGGATCCTAAATATAAAATTGCGGTTTTTCGTTAGTATAACTTTTTATATTTAAGCGCAATAGTAAATATATATTTTTGCATTATTTGTACGCCTTGAAATGATAGTGTTGGTTCTAATTAAATCTCTGAATTAGGACTTTTTAGAACAAAAAAAAATCTTAAAAGTACCTGTATATTATTGACTATAACCTTATGAGAACTAATTTTGTAAAGTTTGCTCTCTTGGTTATGCAATAAATATATTAATAAGTATGGAATAAGACAAATTCTGTGAAATACGAAACTAAAATTTCATACATTAACTCTCTAATATCGTGAGATATATTTAAAAAGAGCGTTTAATAATAATCCTATAATATAATCCTCTAATTATTCTTCATACTATGAAATATAGCTTTTAGAAATAATATTTTACGATAGATGATGTATATTTATATTTTTCAACATTTAAACTGACCTAGCTTTTATGTATATACATACTAATCTTTTAATGTTTTGCGTAATTATTAGTGAATGAAAAAAATATAAAATACAGAATGTACGGAACGGAAATAGATAGAGTTACTCTACCCACACAGCATCAGCGCAAAAAGCGACCGCTTTCTCTCGCTACTACTATCCGACAAAATAAAATATATATCCAACAGTCTGAGCCGTAATTGCATTTAATATTATCCTATCTACGTGATACAATAATATCTGGAGATATACTATAAATTATATTCCAGGAAAAAGCCGGCTTTAGGGTAACTTGCCTATTTTTTTTATAATATTTGGTAAACGTTCTCCTTATATTCGAACAGGCTCTGTTTTAATCTACGAAAACTACTTCTACTACGTAGGTAATAAATTGCGGTTATCTGTGTCGAATAGGACAGGAGGGATCGACACATTGCCACCACTGCGCATCCGACCTCGACTCGGCCCAGCACACGCTGGCGGAGTGCCCCGCGTGGGCTTCCGAGCACCGAGTCTTGGTCGCAGAGATCGGGCGAGATCTGTCTCCGCCGGCATTGATTGCGGCAATGCTGGCGGACGTGGGAGGTTGGAGGGCTAGTAGTAGAGTAGCCTCCTTCTGTGAAGCAGTGATGCTCCAGAAGGAGGCCACCGAGCGGGGTCGGGAGATGGCCGATCCCGCTCGGAGCCGGCGCGGCGCCGGGCTCGGTAGCACAGCTGCGGCGCCGCCGCGGGTCGCCGGCGGGCGCGAGGAAATCGCGCCCATGGATACGGTGACCCGGGAGGGACCACGCCCCTTCCGTGGCCGGGGGGCGTCGTCGGTGGTGGAGATCGGGGGAAGTATTGGAGCCTCCCCCAAGAAGGGCTCCCCTGTATCGGCGGGGGAGCGGAGGCTGGGGTTCCTGGAAATAGCTTGGTGTTCCCGGGGGCTCCCTACATGCCTAAGGAAGGCCATCCCTGAGGTTTTTAGTGGATAGGCCTCCCCCTTCTGGGGAGGAGAGCCCCACATAACCGCCGGCTCGCCACAGCCGGGGTATGCAACTTAATGCATTTTCCTCAGGGGAACAAAAAAAAGAAAAAAGGTAATAAATTGCGGTATCAACATCAACATTTATTTTGAAATGCAGCCGTATATTATTTATTATTATATTTACATGGTACATAATTTTACGGCAAACTTATTTCGTATAATTTTATATGAGTAGAATTATAGTTCTTTCAAACTATGAATTACTTTACTGATACTTACTTGATATTCATTGAAATGGAATGCTATTGTTTAAAAGACATAAAGCTTGAGAGTTTTTGTGTAATTCTCCACATATGAATGTGCGCATTGTGTTGCCAACACCAATAAAATCATTTTTATTATGGCAAAATTGTTTATTTGTTTATTATTCTCTTCCTTAATATCCGGTGTAAGCAATATAGTAAAGGCGGTATTATAATAAAGTGAAACTGATTATCGTGAAGTGATTCTTACAATATTTGCAACAATAAATAAGAAGTAAATGGATGTGTAAATTAATGATAGAAGAAACACTTTATTTCATCTATAACAAACATACACTGGAGATAGCGTATAAACATTACTAATTATTCCACGGATACACTGGTATGTAGTAAGACTCTAATATAAATTATCTTTTACAATTTATGTATAAATTACCTTTTACGTATTGTTAATATCAACTTTTTCTACCAGAAAATCTAGAAATATTGGAAAATGGCTATTCCTAAAAAATATATAATCCTTACGAATAATATAAATAGGAAAGTGAGTTTGTTTGTTTGTTTGTTCCGTTGTCACGCCGTAACTACTGAACCGATTGCTTTGAAATTTTGCAGACGTAAAGATAAAAGTCCGGATTAAATTATGGCTACTTTATATCCCGGAAAAATTGACAGATCCCACGAGATGCGCAATAAAGGCTTCGCTCAAAAACTACTACACAGATTTTCATGCGGTTTTCATCAATATATAGAGTGATTCTTGAGCAAGGTTTTGCGGTAATTTTTATCTCGGAAAAACAGATAGTCCCACGGGAAGCGCGATAAAACCTTCGCGCCGTAACCGACTTCCACGCATATGTAGCCGTGGGCAAAATCTATGACCCTTAACCCTCTATAGATCTCCAATCCCAAGCCGCGGGCAGAAAGCTAGTTCTAAATAAATAATAGCAACAATCTTTTGTAATAATGTTTTTGTTATAAAAAAATACAAGGACTTCAAAACATATCTAAAAAAGTTCAAAGTATTTTACCAAGTAATATATCCGTAATATATATCGGGGGTCAGAGATTGTGCTTGAATTCGACTCGTAGTCAAGTTGCGTGCTTCTAGTATTTCAATTAAGCTGCCTCGCTTAAATCTTGCAAGCGGTAATAATTTAGAAGTGTTACGGGTATGGATTGGTACTGATTTAAACAGGCATAAACGCAGGTTATCAAAATCAAAATCAAAATAATATTTATTCAACATAGACCTTTACAGGCACTTATTGACGTCAACAAACAAAACAAAAAAAAAAAGCTTAAATAAAAAAAAAAACAAAAACCTTGTCCGTACGTACGAATAAGGAAAAAAAAAAGAAAAAAAATATATTGACTCGACACCTGTTCGGAAATTGGGAGAGCCTTCTCGAGATGAACAGGCAAGAAACTCTGAAGGTCTATTTTTTATCTCCTCTTTTCAATCACAATAATACAATACAAAAATACAATATAGTACAAGATACAATCACACCTAACACGATTACAGTCGTATGTATGTTTACATACACATATAAAATAACACAATATTATAAATAATGTTGTTACCAATCATGGCTCTATGAATAGTGTCCCTATTCCCAAACAGTGTGATCATTAAGATATTCACTTACTTTATAATAACCTTTACTCATGAGTGTCTTTTTGATATGGTTTTTAAATTTATATAAAGGCAAATCAATGACACCTTGCGGAAGTTTGTTAAACATAGATATACATTTCCCCAAGAACGAACAGCTAGTTTTATGGAGTCTGAACATTGGAACGGCAAGTTTATTTTTGTTTCTAGTATTCACATTATGTAGATCACTGTTTTTTTTGAATTTATTATAATTTCTATATACAAAAACTAAATTATCATATATATATTGACTAGCTAAAGTTAAAATATTAATTTCTTTGAACAATTCTTTTAGGGATTCTCTAGCCCGTAAACAGTAAATAGCACGAATCGCTCTTTTTTGTAAAAGGAAAATACTTTCAATGTTAGCCGCTGATCCCCATAGCAGCAGTCCATAGGACATAACACTATGAAAGTAGCTGAAATAAACAATTCTTGCCGTTATATTTTATTTATAGATATTTTAAGAATTATATACTAATGAAATAGAAGACTATGCATTATAATCATATAGAAGTTACTTTTAATTTTGAACTTAAAATACCATTAAAGTTGCATCAACTCTCCACTGACCTTGACATATAAAGAAACGATATACGCTATACGTGTATATAGTATATATAAAATTGAATGTGTGTGTGTTTCTTTATGTCTATCTTTATTTGTGTGTAGAAGTAGTTACTTGAAATGTTCTTGTGCAAATACGACCTGCAATTTTAGCGTCTCGACTCGTCTAGGAAGAAATTCTATAGCGCTTTTAGAGATAAGTCCACATAATAATCTGTAATTTTATAAACTTGTGATATGCAATAATGAATTATATATACACTAGCTAATACAAAATTAGCTAACACAAATTCGAAAGCATAAAATTAATTTTCAACACCTACTAGCTAATTCTTCGCTTATTATTTTTTTAAATTTGGTAATTGTACTGTATGTGTAACTCGTATGCGTTTGCCAATAAATTGCTAGCCTGGGGCAGGCACCTAGCGCAAAGGATTACGTGACTAAGATAACTATGTAGTTTTCTAACGTTCTTACATGCGAGTCATGCCCGAGCGAAGTTACTAGGAGACTCAAATCGTGCACCGTATCAATCCTGAGCAGCAGTTCATACAAGCCATAAGGGCAATGAGACCAAGCTTCAAGGGGGAGTTTAGTTTGGGAGTCGGTCCGAAACGCGCCGTCCTGGTCTTAAGCTGAGTTCAGCTTAATCTCCTTAGCACTTGACTGCAGGGTATGAGTGGATTTCCACCCATTATGAGGGTTCTATGCCTCTAAAAAACAAAGAAAAAACAAATTGAAACGCCAGTAGTGGAGGTATTAAACTGATATACATAGCTTGTCGTACGAATGTATTTAATGTAGTTTTAGTAATCAATTATTAATAATTGAATATCAAATATATAATATATATCAAATACCTCACCGTTTATACGTGCGATTCAGTCAAAAAGAGTTATACTCCAACCTGTCTTCCCAACATTCTGGTCTTGTTATCATACGTTAACAAACTTACAGAATCAACCAACAAAGAAATTAATGCTGTACACATTACACGCATAAAGCCAGCCACACACGGCAGGAGTGGTCCGTAGCGACGCATAATCGTGAAATTTGAAATTCAAATCGTGTCCTGCACCGACGTTAATATTATATGGCTTTCGCTGGCCCCAAGTTTTGAGGCATGTCCGGACGGGATTAGAGCGTCGTTTGTATTGTTTTGACGTTGTTCTATGGTCATTGTTGGAGTTTATTGTTTCGTCTTCATTTTGAGAATTGTTCTGATGTTTCTTTAAACTTCTAAACATCAGGATACAACCATAAGCAATCATAGCCTGCCCAAGCTCAACAATAAACTCTCTAGATCTGAAGAAGTAACTACACGTCTATTATCTTTACTAATAAAATTACTGAAACAATGGAAAAACCATGGACTAGTAGTTACACACTAGTTTCTAATACGAGTATGTATTGAAAGTTCCATTTCCGTTAACAAGAGCTCAGACGAAGTGTTCAGCTTAATACTTCCCTCCGCTCCACTACCGTACTACGTGCTCAGGACTACGATACAGAAAACTGTAATCTTTTGCACGTATTACTGATTTACAAAACTTTTTAACCAGACCATGGTAAAATAGACTATCAGGTGTTACTTAGTTTCAATAGGGAATATACATGAAATATATATATTTATTTTATTGGAATATCTTAATAAAAATCTAAACAAATTGGCAAATAACAATGTAATTACAATAAATATTGTAAAGCAATTAAAATTATCTCTTTCTTGCAAACTACAAATTATATATTACTTAAAAATAACTTTATGGTTTTTACAGATAATAAAACAAATATTGAAATATGTTGTTAGTTCAATAGAAAAGTATACTCTGAGATCGTAATAAACAGTGTGCATATGCTTTATCTGTTTCCAGCTAATGAACTATCACGGTCATACTAACTTTTACATCATTATAAAAATGTAAATAGCATTGTTAAGTTTTATAATAATAGGTATGACAGCAGTCATAGCAGTTGAGAAGTACAAATAAAGCTGGGCACCTTTGACTAGTCTTCATTTACCATAACGTAATATACCTTAAAACATATAGCTAAGAACGTCATATCTCACCACACAAAACTTATTTTGATATTGCATTTCTTACTCTCTGTGTATATGCTGTTGTTAATGGAAAGAACGTATTCTTCCTGTAAGCCAACGTTATTTAGGCCATGCGTAAAACAGTATCTTACAGGCCATCAGGGAGAATGGCAAATCGGATAAACACTTTTGGGAGAACAGAGATGAATATGTGTATTACATAAAGACAGAGGTGTTATAACACGTATAGTTCACTAATTTTGTTAAATTTCGACGTAATAAGATCTGCACCTGCTGCCACTTTGCGGATACTTCTTATTGACATAATTGCGGTTAATTCAGTAAATATAGCGGTTATTTGTATTCTTTATCAGTCACCGTTTTGACCACATTGAGCCATGATATATGTAAATAGATTCTCACAAAAGAGATAGAATCATTCTATATTTATATAATAATACAAAGAAAGTGATATGAGCCAATAAGGTGACCTTGAAATAAACCCCTTTGATATGAGTCCGCTTTGTTTGAACGTCAATAATATCCGTGTAATGTGATATCGCTCATACTTCTTGGTTCGGTTCCAAGCTCTGAAATATTTGTTTTGTAAATATAACCGCTCCATATTCGCGCTCATCTCGGCGACAGTTCAAACAATGTCAGAAAGCCTCAATTCGCTCACGCAAAAAAATCGCTTGCTTAAAACGACATTACGTCAACGTCCCATAAATGTGCAACCTCAGTCTCCCTGTCTTTCCGTTCCTTTGACAAACAATTCCAGCGCCTTATTACCATCGCAATAAGGCTCTGAATCTTCAACGCGGACCGTTCATCATTGTCTGACCTATATAACATCCCTTGTCAAGCATATAATAGGCAATTCTAAAGATTCCATATCCATACCTTATGTGAAAATGCGTATTGTGCTCGACAATCGTGTGTCGATGGTATTCGTAAACAGGGCCTTTTAATATGTATGATGTATTATTTTCTTTTCTCTATTATTTATAAAGCCTGTGATTTATTTTTGAAGATATGAGAAAGTAGGACGAATATAAATTTTATTAAATCTGCGTTAGACTACAACGATAATTGATAAAAAAAAGGTGGAAGCATGCATTAGAATACAGGATAAGACTTTGCTATGCATATCCAAAGTCAAATCTTTGCATTAATATATGTATGTATGTTTTCATATCTCTGATGATCTTATGATTAAGAAAAATAATCAGTTGTAGTCGTCTACCCTATTACTAAGATAATCAACCATTTAGGTTGATGTATTTGTTTACATATTTGTTTTGTTTATATATTTGCTTACAAAAATAAAGAAAACACATTTTTTTTTAAAATTGGGATAATTTTGCGACAACTGTTTTAGCTTTACTCAGTAAAGACTAACCATCTGCACTGAAGTGTTCCAAACTTTATATCGGTTATATCTGTTCCGGTTCACGTCGCGGTCAAGTACTTTAACACACCTGTTTCGATACTCATCAGAATTACCCTGACGGCTGCTGCCGGTAGTTACAAGAGTTTTTATGGCAGGCCTAATCGAACTTTACTCATGTGCGTTTTAGTCTTTTTGCGATTCATTTCGATTTATCAATGTATGATCACATTATTTTTTAGTCCGCATTAGATAATTTGGGATTGTAACTGTAAATAATCTACCAATAAAATAAAATTTTCATTCGATAGTCTGTTTAATCTATTATCATTTTCATTCTTTTTTAGTCAATTTCAATTCTATTGCAAAAACAACATACCCCATGACCCCCCAAATGGCAAGCATTGAACGTAAAAAAAAGGAGTTTCTTACAGTAACTATAATACCTAAAATAGAACAATGGACTTATTAATAAAATTTTACTTATTATCCTCAGAAAAGATCACGAAAATGTGAACTTCAACATCGAGTACAGAGTTTTTCAAATACTTCTGAGCACAACTTGGAACAGATTTTTGGCACACATTTCAAATATACAGAATATTTGTTTTAGCTTACTTTAACAGGTACTAGCGTATTGATGGTGATCTTTTACTATCTTGCGTACGCTTAGGAACAAAACATCATTTATGTATTATGCTACTGGAAATACAAAAGACAAAAATATGAAAATTTTTGTGGAGGAAACTTATATATGTATATACGTCCCTAGGCGTGGGGCTCTAAGTCAATAGTTATTATATTAGGGTTGGATTGGTCGACTACATTTACCTTATGATGTAAAACTTAACCAAAGTAGCGTTGTACAAATGTACTCGTACGTATAAAATTAGAAAAATGAACATAACTTTAGTGCATTGACGACCCCGAACTCTTCGAAGCTCACAATTTGAAGATCAGTGCAGAGACCACACTACCACCGATGCTTCAAGTAATAATAATGAAATTAAATTACACAACGACTTTGGCCACAGAAAAAAATAGCGTTCATTTTAAAAACAACCCACAAATATTTTATTGGATACGGTCCGCCCGAAGGCCGAAAATAGCTTGGAGGAAAAGCATTTCAGAAAATATTTCTTACGGATGTTCATTACACATTTACTTGTACAATATTGACTTAACAGACCCAAAGTATAAATAGCAGGTTTGTTTTATTAAAACTTCATATACTTTTAGTGAGCACTTTCTTTACGCGATGTTATTGTACAGAAATTAAATTGTATTAATGGATCGCAATAACAATTTATTTATTAATCAAATTTAATTGATATTCGGCGTTCAGAACTTTCATTGGCCTACCTACCTGAAGGAAGAGTACTACATTGAAGGGAAGTTTCAATTTTTTAAAACTGTTCGTATCTGATGCACATTATTTTCAGAGTAGAAACTATAGTGCCCTATTCGTTGCTGAAAGTTTGAGACTACCATTCTTCATTGTACCGATAGATAGGTTATTTTACCAATGCCAGTTAAGAAATACAGAGATAATGTGTTTTGATTTTTTAAAATATATAGGTGACAGTATCGAAGATACTTCCAATACAAATAAGTATATTGGAAGATTTGTGTTCCTTCCCATTATTTCCATAATATCATGATTTTACATGAAAGATTTCAGACAACGCCTACTGCTGTATACTGGCTTTTTCCGAGGATCTACATACCATTCGGTTCTTCGGTGCAATGCTTAAGGCTCGTGCATTTCTAAATCGTCAGGCTACCTTGTCGTGAACCGCTGTATTGTCCAGTATATCAGCCACTCAAAGACCATTCCACCCCGTGTCTGTCTGTTTTATGAGCAATATACTCTGCCCCTGCCACTTAAGGTTTGCAGCAAACTCTTCGGGTTACGTCAGTGCCCCAGATTCGACTGCGGATTTCATTGGCTTCGATAACGCAAAGATACTCCGAGTATAACCATTTCCATTGTTGACTTAAAGTATCACTTTTGAATGACTTTGGGTATCACTAGTAATTTACAAAAATCAAAAAGAGTTATTCAATAACGCATCATTTATATTTGAAAGTGTATTTTTTTTTATTTTTATTTATACACTAAAATAAAAATGACAGCGTTATGCCTCGACGTCCTTTCTAATATCAAATGTACATTTCAGACGTTTTTACGAGGTATTTAGGTAAACATCATAAGATCAATTTGCACACATTTGCGACGATATACAAAGATATATATAAATTGAACCTGCGTGGTTGAGTAAGGCCTCATCGCGCTAACATAGTTAGGGTTATCGTGCTCCTCAGTAGGGTCGGTGAGGTATTTATTTATTTTCTTTTATTTTATTTGGAAAGCTATTATAGATAATAATAACAACATTCTCATATGAAATACCAGTTATAGACTTCAGCAAATATCTAGAATGGATATAGCTATATCTTAAATATCAATTATTAATAACCAAAGCTATTAAAAAATTATAACCTGCCTGGTCATCTACCGCCTGAAATTGTAAATACTAGTGTTTAAAAAGATCTGAATAAAGCCCTTGAGGCATGTCATTGAATTTCTCGCCAACCCTCAACAGGAACGAATTTTGATAAAAATTTGTTAATAATACAGTAGATACAAAAGGGCATTAAATCTTTTGTTAAGATTACTTTATAGCCTGCAGCCAACATATAAGTAAATTACTAATAAGCTCTTAATATCGAACTGCTTTTGGAAAACATTGTTCATTGCATTTATTATAATTTTTTTTCCTTTATTTCAGTAAATACTATTTTATTCACTATTAAAATCTGACTGACAAGGTGCAACGTGTCTAGTTACAAGTGTACATATATCAAAGCCCTTATAAATAAGGTGCCTGACTTGTTTTATCTGTGTTTTGTCTCTATCTACTTAAACTATTTAAATAAAGATGGAATGAAACAACAACATAGAAAATCAGGCATAAAAAATACACTAGTACTGCCATTACAGCTTATAGAGTTAGGCCTTTTGTAATAATCTATCATAATGTGCATGAAGGAGACATGTGTAATCATAGGATAATCAGAACTTGTTCTCGGTAAAAATAATATGTTTTTTTAAGAATTAACCCTTTCATCTATCTTAACGCCATTCAAATCTACATTCACCAAGTAAACAATTCACTCTGCAGGCTGTTTCACTTAAGTTGTTTTCGGTGCTGCAAGTCTGGTTAGGTATTCGCTACGAGCCAGCATCGAGCTCAGAAGCCTCTTATTCCACGTCCCAGTTCGTTAGTCAAACCTAATTATTTGCTTGTCCCGAGTCCGTTGTATTGTCAAGTGGCCTGTAGATCCAGACTTGCGCAAGTTTTTGCCTAGACTTTTATTTTTATCAATCTCTCGGTACCAGTTAAAATTGATGTGTTAGACTCTTTTTAGCTCTATAATATTAGTTCCATTTTATCATAGCTTTTGTTTACGATAAACATTTCCATCATACATTACATACTCATATGTGTAACTAACGGTTTTGGCGGCGCACGCCAGATTAGCTCTTAGATCAATTAGAAAACAAGAATCATATTGCTTTAGGGGTATAAAATTGCTGTTTGTATTGAGATTTGACTCAGTTCATACTAAAGTATTCCTCAAGAGAAGACTACGAAATTATGCAAAAGTCCGAAGACATTAAACTAAGTGATAACATAATTTTGAAGGCAAGAAAATTAGTTGTCGTAGTCAATAATGTATAATATTTTGGCGTAAAACAACAGCAGGATTTTTTAGTTTAAAATATCCTAATTCGGAGATAAGCAAAACTAGCACTTTTCGAGTCAAAAAGTTGATAGTAGTCAAAACAAAGAAAATAGATAAGAGTAATATATATATTCTATGGAGCTTAAATATAAAAAGTGTAAAGTTTTAATAGAATACGCATAAAAACAATTAAATCCTCTTTATAATTTTTAGTTTTTAGCAATTCTCTGTTTGCGTAGTCACTATGACTGTCGTTTCACGGAACGAGTTCTAAAAGGTTCTGGTCGCGTTCTTTTTGCAGTAACCAGTTTACTTAGCTTGTTATGCACGTCGCCATTTTTCTTTTTAACGAGATTTCATGACGGAAATAGCTTTATGACGCCTCTGAACGTGTTTTTTTAAGAGAACCTCGGCATCGAGTGACTTTATTTATATTGGAATATGTTCACTGCCTTTTAGAGAAAAACCTTTGCTGAACACGGAGTTATTTATACTTTAAGTTAAATGCACTTACATAGATTATTCCTTAATATTCTCAGTTATTAAGTTAATCTTGATTTTTTCTAAAACTTACGTATTCCAACACTGCCTTGAGGTGGCCTTATGGATTGTCATGTGCAATTGTGTACCGATGCAAGTAGAACTATATTCCAGATATTAGTTTAACATTAAATAAAATGGACTGTAAAACCTAATTCATGATTAATAAATATTTATGCTTTCTGAAAAAGACGACGAATGCTCATGGTTTCTAAAAATTCCATAAAAGATCTTCCATTCTTGTTATTCGGTAAACATAGCTGTCTAATTTAGAATTTTTTGGCAAGTATCTTTTGCTTATCGACAGTCGAATCTGGAGCAAGTTAGCAAAAACCTCAGAGGTTGCTATTTGAAGGATCCTTTTTATGAAACAGCCATCTAATTAAAATAACTTTATTACTGAACTTTCTCGGAGCTTTGAATCACATGTTTGCAACTTGTTTTGCTCCTACTGTTGTTTATTTAATATTAAAAATAAAATGAAAGTAGCGTCACGGCTTAGCGTTCTAGAAAGTTATTATGTGTTGGGGTTCAATGGCATTTTTCTAATAAAGAATGATGCTTTACACACGCACCCAATTTCCTCTTAATTTCAATTATAAAATTATTATTGTCACATTAATTGAATTCACTTAACATGTTTATCCCTATTAATTTTATAAACACGATGGATGATTGTTACTTTTTACGTAAAAATTACTAAAAAGATTTTAATAAAACCTTACAATAATATAACTTATACGTCAAAATGACACATACTACAATTCATAATGGTATATGCTACGTTAATATAAGTTGCTCTAAATATTAATCCTACTCAGACATAGTCGCGGGCACCAGTTGGTAAAAAATAATCGTAACATATTATTCCGGTTTAAACCGAATCTAAAAATAACGGTTAACGACTTTATAACATATCATAGGTTTTCGGTCACCCATCCACACGTCTAACCGATGTGATAATTGCTTAACTTAAACTATTAAGTTGCTATTTGCCTCCAAGTTTGTCATGCAGTTAGCTGTTCTTAAGTACGAAGATAGTTCTTGAAGTCTGAGCTCGAAATGTTGATTATGTGCCCCGCAACTTATATATAGGCAACACAAACAGCGGGCTTAAATAAATTGGGACTGAGTTAATCTATGAAACTTGCACTGCGGAAAGGAAAATAAACAGAAAACTATCACTTCGAGATGTATAAGTCCATTACTAGGCCTAAATCTCAACCACGAAACATAAAAACATAAGCCGTAACGCATAAAATTCTTTTCGTGAATATCGCTCTTATATACACTTCGACTTGACTCTTATTTTTAAATATATGTTAAATATAAAACAAATAAAATTAAAACGTATTTTCACATAATACTGCTCTTAGATGCCAGAAGGCATTTAAATGAATAATTTGACTCATGAACCCTATTCTTAAAGGATATTTGTAATACATATATCATAAAAGGACTTAATGGATACACTTTTGTCATAATTGTTGTCAAAATCAGAAAACATTTTTCACAAAAATATTTCTATAATATAAATTAATAATGTTATATATGCTGAACTCTAGTGCTGAAGAAACACGGATAAGATTTCAATGACAGATCTTAAGCGTTTTTGGAATGCTCCTACTTTGTTGATGTCACCTAATTAATTTTATCGACAGTTAAAATATAAAGTATTTATAATTATATTTATCATCAATTAGTTAGGCCGCAAATAGATGCACTAGACGATATATATTAATTGGTTTTTTATTTTATTCTTATGGCTAACATAAGCTAAAACAGACCAGTATTCGCCTAATTATTAAAGTAAGATAATATAATTACTGTGAAAATTAATAATTACCATTTACTATAGCTACAGCATTGTTACATATACAAATATAGCATACTACAGCAGTACATCTCTATGTACAACGCACAATTAATTTTGATTAAAAAAAGAAAACTAATCTGTATAAATCCATTACTTATTGCTTGTTGAAGTAGTAATATTGACAATATTTATTTAATGAAATTGTGACACAATCTCATGTATCTGATCACCTTTTTAAGCAATGCTTGGTCCAGTCAGGCATTACATAAGTAAGAAAATTTATAATTAACTGAGCACTTCCGTGCTTTGGAGGGAACGTTAAACCTTGGATTTTGGCAGTTGTTCGATAACAGTTATTAGAAAAAGTCAGAGGCTTATTTATTTATTTTCAAATAGACATTACATGGCAGAAATTAAGAATAATCCAGGATTCCTAATACAGATACAACTTTTCGAAAAGCCGTTGGTGTTTTTACGACTCTTTACACTACCACTACAGGCACTAACTATAAACACTAACACTACAGGCAGTCAATCATAGTATATCCTTATTAGTTAATACTGTGAAAACGTTACTGTTGATGTACTCTTAAGTTTTATTTAATCAACATCATTTTAGTCCTATATCATAATGTTAAGAAATGTCTAGTACACAAGTCAATGTAAAATAGATGCAGAATTTCGCGTAAAACGAAAATAATTATTAAAAATTCAATTAATAAAAGAGCGGTGTCGCAACGAGAACTCTCGAAACTCTCGACTTTGCGCAGGGCAGCGAAGGTTACTGGCCGGCACACGGTAATTGTTGACCTTTGGAGTCATAAGCTGACACTGTGTGTGCTATTATTGATGTACTAAACCTTGCCCTGCCTACCACTCACTAGATAAAATAATGGCAAACTAACATTGAAACCCATAAACTAATACAATTTTCATAAAAACAGATTATTGATGATCTAAAATACGACGACTATGGTAATTTTGTAGCATTCGTGTTTTTTACTTTTATTTAATATAAATATTTAGAAAAAATTACAAAAAGCTATCTCAAAATCAAATTCTTGATATGACATGAAAGACATCATAAAATAGAGTCTATTTACATTGTCTTAAGAACAAACTTCGATCGTATACATATTGATATATTTGACTATATTATTTTATCTCAACAACAAGATGGAAGGTAATGAACGGTGTCGAATGGCGGATGAGTACTACTGTTACTATCATTGGCAACAGCGTCACGCCCAATTATATTTTACTTAACAGATATCCATTAGTGATTGCAATACCCAGCCTTTTTTAATACCGGGCTTTTCAGTATCAAAACCGTTTCAAAAAGTGTGAAAGTATAAGTTATTAAATCACGTACTTATTAGCATCATAAAAAAGCCAGCCTCGTTTTAGTTCAATTTCAGTAAGCGTCATTATTTGTAAATAATGTAATAGTAGTAGTAATATGTATTTAAAAAATCTAAATGTCTAGAGAGAAAACAATAAATATTAGTTTAAATAACATCTTCAGAATATCATCACCTAACCATAACACAAATCAAGAAAAACATCCAAAATAATTAATAATCCTATAATTTTTATATATATAACATCTTTTTAGATTCAGACTTATTATTTAATTATCTACGTAATAATTAAGTCAATGACAAATAAATAGATCTAAAAACATTAACTTCAGTCGGATAGTACTGGATGACAAAAATGATAATATAAAATTGACCAAATCTTTTGTTAAATTGTTTTACAACATAATACAGTACACCCATTAAAGAGTAGAATCGAAAACAATAAGGTAAATAAAAATTTGAAATTTTATTATAACACATAATTTTTTTATTTAGTTCGTCTAACAGATAGAGCTCTCTTCGAAAATATTTGATGATAGTGGGTCGTACATAGAATAGGAGCAAAGAACTGTCGTGGAAGTATACGTAACGTAAGTGACCTTGTCAGGCAGTGGCATCACTGCTCTTCTCGGCGTGTCTTCCTCCTCGTCTGATGAGGGGGAGCGCTCCTGCCAAGGCGTCTCTGAGGGGCATTGTCTGGTTTTTAGTCGGTAGGTCGCGCGCTTCGCTGACACTCGGCCAAGCGCGCAGAGAGTCCGACATAACCCCGCGGTGTTCCCGAGCCGCGGAGTATGCGTAACACATTTTCTAGGCATTAATAAAAAAAAAGGAGCAAGGAATTAAAACATCACTTTTTGTTTCCACTGAAACGGAGAGGCTGAGAATTATTATGGATATCACCGCAACCAAGTGGCAATAATTGTCGGACTCCAAATCAATAAACTAAACTCAGCCTGAACCGTTGATCCTAATGACTATATGGCATGATATGATAATGGTCATAGTTTAAGTGCTCTAGTGTGATATCTAAGCCTAAGGTTAAAGGAGGTTACGGTATAAGGAAAAGCAAAGGTAACCTGCATACACTTAGCAAGATATTTAAAAGTTTATGTGAAATCTACCAATCCGCACTAGACCAATGTAGCTAAGACCTAATCACCTTAATATAGTAGACTATTTATAATAAAATATTACTGACTAGTAACAAGAATTCCAAGTAGAAAGTACTTACAAGCCTATAATTGTGCCCTTCTGTGGAGACCTATATAAACTAATATTATATATTTAATATAGCAGTTGGAAAATTAATAAGAAGGCGCCTATGACTTACCACCAATAACAATTCTCAGAACACTCAAGACAATTTATAAAAGGTCGTTTTCTAAATTGACCTAGTTTGGAGTAGGCACGTCAAACTTCATAATAAACGGGACGTCTCCGACGATACAAACCCGTTTAAAAGCCCAAATTTTTACATAAAAGCCTCGGGAAAGATTAATTAAAAATTTGCGTTAATGTAAGTCAGATGGCCCATTACCCTTTCGTTCAGTGCTATATAGAAATCGTGCATTTTTCACCGCTACGATATTAGGACGTAAACGCTTTTATCGCGCTCCTCAAAGGGAAGTTCGGTGATGTATTCGCTGGTAAAACGGGGCACATAATTGTTTTTAAATGTATCGTGAAAATTTTTCGTTTTATTCGCGTGTTATTGTCCTGTAAAGGTTCTTTGTTTGTTTATTGTTTCAAGTCATTTTGTTGTTGTAATTTGTAACGTTTATATTTCAGCAACAGAATGTACCAAATTTTAGGTAATGTAGCCATGGTAAAGTATAAACGGTCAATCATAATAATGTTTATTCAAATTAGACCTTTAGGTAATTTCAATAATTACCTAAAGGTCAAAATTAATGTAAAATTAAGAGGACAAAAATACCAAACCTTATACTTGGTTTTATTGTTCTTATCACTCTCTAGTAAGTGGCGCTGATAGCGTTTAGTTTTATGTTTCTAGGAATGAAAAATAATGACGTTTGGTAGGAAATATTTCAGGGATACATTTAATCATGCAGTACAATATACCAGACTTTCCACTATATATCAAGATATATACTCATTCACATAATGATTCTAAAAATATTATACTTCGTCGCTATATTCTTGAGATTTAATATTCACTATGTATTGTATAAGACATTAAGCGCTAAATTATTAAATAGAACATATTGTTTTAAATAATTTAAATATAATTTAACAAGAAGTACATCCTCCCGCTCGTGCCCCTATTTGTGTCGTCGTTCGCTTGTATATGCATGAGCGAAGTTACAATAACTTCGTTTCTTTTTTCTGTTAAATTACTTTTCTTTAAAGTTTAAATTTATGCAAAATAGCCAACCTAGTGTTCAGTATTAGATGTTATATTGTACTCATAGTGTTTTTGTGCGCTATGAAAATACAAACACATTTTTGATATTTATCATGAGTAGATTACTTATTTACTTTAAATTATTAAATTAAATAAGTAATGTACTCATGATAAATATCAATAATATTATTATTACTTTAAATTTGGATTTTTATTGTTAATGCATCCTTTAATTAAATATTGAAAATTTAAATAACAAACAGACTACAAAATTAAATTAATTAAATTCAATCATTTAACGTAACCAGTAAAGTCTATTTACATTAACAAGACAGTATACATTTTATATAAATAGAAATGTATGTGTACGGTGTAAACTTGAGTATGAATGTGATGGGGTTGAGTTTGGTCGGTGTGCAGAGAAAGATCACCATAAGTTAAACTGACTTATATTGTCAAATAATAATAATAATAAAAGTTATAAAAGTAAAGAGTAAAATTAATTGGCTAATGCTTCCTCTGTGGCTGTTAATCGCACACTAAACTTACTTATTACACAAAAAGAATATTAATAAAGTTAAGCATTACAACTCAAGGCAAGCAAACGCAGCTAAAATTATATGACATAGTAAAATATTGCTCAGTACTTAAAAGGTAACATTGCACAGTAAAATATTGCTCAGCATGTAAGCAAGATGATATGTACAGTATGAGACTGTACAGTATGACTAAAATTTACCAACGTAATTGGAAGATAATGGCACATTTTTTCCTTCAGAGAGGTATTACGTTGCATTTTTTTTTAATATGGTTAATATTTTGTAGAATCATTTACGAATCACGATCAGACTGTAGTTTCAATAAATTATAACTGTCAGCTTCTTAAAGTTCCTATAGTAAATTCTAAAATTTCATATCGCTTTACTATCTACGATTAGCCGCTGCATCAAACAAGTCTTATCTAAAAGTGGCATTAAAGCCAGTATGTTTTTAGCGCACATGTTTCTTTACGCCGCAATTTCAGCAACTAATGCTACATATATATGCCATTGCTGCTATGACCATTGATTGAGACGATGTAGATAACCGCAAATTATTATGGAAACTGATTCATATTCGTAAAATTCTGTAATAGAGTAATTTTGTCATAACTGACAAAATTACTCTGGTTTCTCACAGACTGATTGTTATCTATTTCCAATCAATATCATGTCCAATTTATTTAAAAAATGGTTTACTTAATTTTAAGCCCTTAATATGTTGATTGATACATTAAGAAGTCCGACGTGACTATACAATCTATTCGGATGAAACTTCTCTTTAGATATGTTTCTTCTTCACTTAACTGCACTTTGCTTAATTTTGTATTATAGTGAGAACTCCTTCTCTCTGTGTTAACTTCACTCGCTTAATTTGATGGGTTGGTTGATTAATATAACAGAGAACAAAGTTAAGTGCATTATCAATAGACAACAACATCAATACTCCACGAATTTCTCATTTTCGAGGAAAAAAATAGAGGTAGTGTTAAGACTTTTCCCATTTACACTACACACTCGTGTGTCACAGAATATTCCCACGGGATCAAAGGCATTCGCTAAAATAAGCCATTAACTTTGTAACATCACAAATGTCGAAACATCGAACAAGATACCACGCAAAAATATCGAATGACTAATATCATGTGCCAACAGTGTGATATTTGGAATTACGTTGAATCCGCCGGAAAGAGATAGGGATACGGCGACGGTTAAAGATGGAGAGGAACAGGTGGATGCTCTGGCCTCCTCTGGTAAAGTAATACATCAGTATAGATGACGTTATTTGTCTAGTAGCCTAAGGGCGTACGCGACGCGAATGCATAGTTTGGGATGAGGAATTGGAACAACATTGCCGGATTGTGTTCGCAAAATTGATTGGCATCTTCATAATTGTTTGTTCACATTGATAACCGAGATGTATGGAGAGCATGAGTTGTAATCAAATCATTTATATGCATAAATGGAGAATAATAAGTAATTTGTAGATTATGATTTGCAGCAGGGAAGGCGACGATAATTCTGCACAGATTTTATTATAATACTTTATTGGAAATCAAATACAATTAAAATATCAATGATTAATAACAAATTTTATTTCGTCATATCGTCTCTTAAGAATCATAACAATATATTTCAATATCAACTTTACATTACATTTTTGTATTTGTTTAGAATAAAATATTGCAAAATCCTTTTCCTCCCGAACTCCGTAATAGTGACCCAGGTGCAAAAGTAAATTATATAGTCTTGAACGGGCAGTTGAGTCTTACAAATTGAAAAGTTATGTAAATGCAGTTCAGTTAACTTCTATTATAATGCATTCTGAACGTTATCTCATGTGATTTTTGCTACTTCAGATTTTAGTTACCCAATAGTTAAAACATAATTTATTCCACTTCACTGGTAGTGTCGGGTGAAATAATTTGTGTAACATATTGTACCTGTTCGACATTATCATTAATTTTGGTAATATTCTGAAGGTGAAATGAAAAGTCAGCATTTTCCATCTAAAGAGAGATGATATATTCGTATATAAATTAAAATTTAATTCTTTTGAAGCTGTAGCATATTTACCACTAAACGTGTACAGGAAAAAGTTTTATTCAATGGAATAGAGTTTTCAAAATCAAAAATTAATTCTTCAAACAGATTTTTTACAGTTTTCAATTAAAAACTGGCCTTAGATAAATATTCTGAACCCAACCTCCTTTACAAGTTTAACAAGTTGCTATTATTATAAAAATATTTGGCAACGTAACTATTCATTATATTTAAAATAAGCCCAGGGATTGTTATCATTTAAGTAGTCCTTCACACAATAATAACCTTTTTTTCTATAGGTAAAGTTATATTATACTACAATGTAATAAAAGAATATGTGTTTGTACTCTCAGCATAATATTATTATCTAACATCAGAATTATATTTTCCTTATTCCCATTCTCTTTGGTGTTCAGCACTTACAACTAGACAATTATATTGATCCTATGTCAGAAACGTTAACACGAGGACCTTACCGTAGCAACGCATGAATCAGCAAACCTAACCTTTCAGTAGTACAGAAGCCAAAAAGGTTGCCTTAGTAAGGGCTCTCGCACAAAATATCCAATTACTATGAAGGAAAAGAGATTTCCTACGATAAGTACGTTTACATCTAAGATGTGTATATTTTTCCCTTTTTTAATATTAACGCGTCACAGACTTAAAAACAGACGGCGTTTTAATTAAAATATGAAATCGTAGAAACATAAACCGTTTTAACATCGAAACGAACTTTTAAATAAAACGGAAGGTCGAAAGATTTTTTCGCAGAATTTTAGGTAATTTGCTGCCGTAAAATTTGCTGGAATTTAGTGCTCGGTATTTTATGACGTAGGTAGATATTGAGGTAAACATTTACTTTATTTGCGGTAAATTTTGCTATGAGGCTAGATTTACTTGACATTATTGCTTTTTTGTATTTCTTGATAATAGAATATGCTTTTTTACTGATAATAAACGTGTATACGAGTAGTTCAGATGGTAAAAGATTCGTCAGTTTTCAAATTAATTTGTTTGGAAAGTAGTAATTAAAGTTTATTTTAGAGAATGATGTTTAAAGACTATTAAACATCATTCTTCGTCGTCAATATTATAGACTGTTTAAAGACTATAAAGAAAAAATTTACCTTATTTCGTTTACGTAAGGTACTGTACCTATTTTAGTATACTTGTTGTTTGCAAAACCCTATTGCAAACATAATAAGTTATATTTGCTTTATTATAAGTAAATATCTACTTGAACGCGACGAACGGTGAATTCAAAGAATTACCATCAATATTACACTGGTATTAGTGATCAAATTGCGTTAATGTCCACGCAACTTATGAATAGAATGTGTGGCAATTCTGTTATATTGATTCATTGCAATTTATTGTCGTTGTAAATTAAATTGAAGTAAACGAAAACGCGAGATTTATTGGTTAATGCTCCAGAAGTCCTAAAATAAAAATATCGAAATAATTTGGAATATTCAATACAAATAATATGCAATATTATGTATTAAAATTAAAGGTTGCCAATATTTTTGCCTGGAGCGACCCGAAATAAGGACAGAGCGAACGTCGAGGTCAATTGAGGCCGCATTTACCAGAGAGAGTTGCATATTTGTCCACTGGCAGCCCATTTGTAAGGCCGTTATTTAACTTTAAAAAAAAGAAAAGATTTGCTTGCAGTCATAGTACCAATGGTAATAGCATTGTTTTAATTCACCAATTTAAAGGTATTTCAGTAGCTTTTGAATTCCACGAGCACCTAGTGGAGGTCATTAAATGTTTTACACGGGTATGAGGAAAAACACTTTCCTTTTTATATCTAGGGGATCATAGTTTTTGTGTAGTTGTGTACATTAAATATGACGGGCTTTTCCGCCAACTAAGTTGTTTATTAAAATTTGAACAGTTCCAGTTACAGATATTTGTCAAATATTCTGATGGGATTTGATAGGGTTTGACTGCATTAATGATCGAGCTATTAAAAACCTGTAAGAATTTTAAAAATGAATACGGCCATATTACTGTATTACACAAAATACCAGTGGACGTGACGTAGATGTCACGGCCGTATTAGGAATGTGCGAAGTACGAGTAGGTGGAAGGCATAAAGAAAACGATCGCTGCGCTTGTCGCGGCAAAAATGTGCAACAAAAGGAGCATCACGTCAGTCAGATAACAAACAAACTTGTAAATTGTATTGATATAGTTCATATTTGTTGTGTTTTAGTTAATTTACAGCCTCCAATCTTCTCTAAGAGTATCTAATACTATTGTAAGAGGAACATAAAAACATACTTTGAAAAACAACAATAGTTTTTTTTATCATAAAGATTGCACTTATCCTACATAGTTTAAAAAATTATGTTATTATTATATATTATTAAAAACTTAAAGTTAGATATGTATATCGTTTAATGAATATTTTATTAATTGGCTTAGGTTGTATGGCCATTACTTCTCAATTCTTGACCATTCCTTACATGTTCTGCTAACACCAATTTATTTCCTTTTTGCATTGTTTGGGGCTGAAAACTTATAAATCAAAATCAAAATAATCGTTATTCAACATAGACCTTTACAGGCACTTATTGACGTCAACAAACAAAACAAAAAAACAAAGCTTAAAAAAAAAAACAAAAACCTTGTCCGTACGTACGAATAAGGAAAAAAAAAAGAAAAAATATATTGACTCGACACCTGTTCGGAAATAGGGAGAGCCTTCTCGAGAAGAACAGGCACGAAACTCTGAAGGTCTATTTTTTATCTCCTCTTTACAATGTTAATAATTATAATAATATAATATAAAAATACAATATAGTATAAGATACAATCATACCTAATACGATTACAGTCGTATGTATGTTTACATACACATATAAAAATAATACAATATTATAAATAATGTTGTTACCAAACATGGCTCTATAAATAGTGTCCCTATTCCCAAATACTGTGATCATTTAGATAGTCACTTACTTTATAATTTATTGTGTGTTTTACACTCTAAAAACCAGTTTTTATGATAATTACCATTTTTATTTCAATAGTTTTTAACAAGCTCCTCTAAAAATATCATTATTTTCTTTACTCTAATTTGTACAAAATAAACAAACTGTTGCTATTCATTTTCTGGCATATGCCCCTAAAAGTGCGTTTGCTAGGTGGCGCTATTGTCATGCACGTTCCCAATACTGAGTGGGAACCATTTTGGTACTGAGATCTATTTGATATTTCGCTAGAGACTATTTAATAATTTTGTCAAAAGTACCAAATAAACATTTCTTAATTTTTTTTCCAAACTCAAATAGAATTTTCGTGCATATGCATTGTATAATTTATCTTTATAAATAGTTATTGAAATTTAAATTATAATGTTATTATATACATATATCCAAACTTCAATACAACTAGACTACAAAAGCTTTGGCGCTAGTAAAACAATGCAAGCATCAATGAGTAATACTCCCTTATACCTAACCTCTGGCACTGTTTGTGAACAGCTAAATTAATATGCTATTCAAAATTCTACGTGGTTTGCTATCCCGCTGCATTTTAAGGTAGGTTCTGCTGTGGACGAGTATGCTAACTAAAACTTTGTTGAATTAGAAGGTAAATTTGATTATGAATGGAAATTGGAATATGTGGTGTGGTACCCAATTATATTAACATTAAGTTCAGATGATGTATTAAATATAGTTATTGTTATATACTAAATATAATAAGTTACCCTCATAATTTAAGAAACATGATGCTCAGTATAAAGTACATTTTTAATTCTACATAGAAAATTGAAAACAGTTAAACATTTGTCTTAGAAAACTTTATATTTTGGATACCAAGTTAGAAGAATATTATAATTTAATTTGATATTAACAAACCATCGTGTACAGTACACGATTATTCATCCATTTCTGCCGAGAAACACCTATTGTTGGACATTGGTCTTCCCAAAGATCTTCACATTCATCGACTTGAGTCAAGTTGTGTTCAGTGCTTTCCTACAAATTTTATCAATTTGATTGTCCACCTTATGAGAGCCTCATTGACGTAACAGTTTCCGACATATATCTGCCACTTCAAAATCTTGCAGCTCCGACACCACTCAGTTTTTTTGCAGATTTCATATTTTCTGATTCGAGCACACAAAAACTCTGAACGTAACCCTATTCAATACTCTTTGGATGACTTTGTATGATGAGCTTCCTTGTGGTTAGGTTTCGGTGTCATTATGATTACTGAAAACACGCATGAAGCAGACAAATTTGTCTTGAACTACTGGTAGATGGACTGAGAATCAATTTTTAACAGAAAATCAGATTGATGAAGGTAATCAAATGACTTTAACATAGTAAGGGTAGGCATGTGGTGTTCGGTGGGGACTGATATATATTCAACGCCGAGATTAAAGTGTAATTTTGAAAAGACCCACATTTTAGAAAAATAATCTCACTTTCGTATATATTCATTACATACTCATGAAGCACACCCAGTTTAGAGTCAACCTTATAAAAGAAAGAAAAACAGAAAAAAAGATGAAAAACAAAGAAAAAGGGTCCGGCTCAGCGTTAATACTGAGAACTAGGTTCCCAGCACTGGTATTTAATTGATACTTCTTATTACAAATTAAATTACTTGCTGAATATAAAAAGAACATAGAAAAACTTAAAACTAACACTTGGCTTTTGCAGAAGTTTGAATATTAAAAGTACACTATTATATAAGAAATATTTTATATTTAACTGTGTGCCTGCGATCATCATCTTCCTTGAGAGAGGGCTGAAAATCGGTGATCTTATCCTCAGACATTTACACACCGAGCCTAGACCCTTGTTGCTGCTGCACACACATCCATTTCGATTGTAAGTTTTGTCTCCTCTGCGTAATATATATAACATTAATATGTATGAATGTTGTGTATGTTTATCTATCTTCATGCCGTTGATGTTGACTACGTATTATTATTGAACGAAAAGCTTTTACTAATAAAGTAACGATACATCAAAAACATTCTCTAACATCTTGTTAGCAGTAGATTTTTTTAATATTTTCCTCTAATAAATTATTCCCTGGGGCTCAGGTGCTTAATCTGCAATTTTAATTATTTTCTAACTTCATTTCCATCTACGAAGTCCATCAAGTATGAAGCCACCGAAGCATAAATTAAATTGAATCAAATAGCGTGATCTAATCAGAAGCAAAGCGGCTTACACCAGCTTCGTACCTAGTTTTGTAATCGACATCAAACACGACGATTGCGTCGGCGCTAACTAGTTAATCTAACTTGTTATGAACTGTCCCTTTTGAGTTCCGGGTGACTTCCGCTTTGGAAAGCGTTGTAACTTTTTCTAATTTAAAAGTTACTTAACATCGGGAATTATCAACTTTACAAAAATTTCTGTATATCCTGTGTATTTGTATTAAATAAATGTTTATACGTAAATTATTACATTAGCGTATTTATTACAGCATATGTTCAATACCTGAAAATATTTTTCCTTTCAATCTTTGTTTTTTTTTTTATATGTGTTCGGCATATATAATAATTTCATATTTTCCAATTCTCAATAGGAGAGCAAGCTGCGATTGAAAGTGGTAAATAGAACAAAGAGAAACTATGTAAAGGATGAAGTATTATGTTCAGCGAGGAAACTATGCACTATTCTATGGCGACGGAAAAAAAGTCTAACTTTGTTCCAGTACTACCCCATCTTTGTACATTCTTAAAACAGTGCATTACAATCTCGAAACGATTTAATGAACTCGGTTCGCATAATGTCAAAACAAACATGACAATAATTTTGATACATATTATTTCTCGTATTTTGTTACATATCGTGCAACACATATTGAGGTATATACTGACTGTATAAATAGTCACAAAAGCTCGTGCTGTTTATTTACTCTGTGACCCTCTGAGAATAGCCTATTAAGTAAAACTAAACTAGATTCCCTCCCATCTGTGGGCCGCCAGTTCTTTAATTACTACGGATAAATTAATGGAAGTGCCCCCGGCAGACTTTTGATTACATCTCGTCAGATAACACTCAGAAATTGAACGTGTCACAAGACAATAAGCTCTATGCGTTTGTTTTTAAAAATGAATTCGAATAAATTCATTCCCGACCACGTTTAAAACCGTTTAGGTCGTGGCGATGTTTTTCGTATTATGTTAATGTGGCATTACTACGTGTAATCTTTTCACTAGCTTTTGTGAGCTAGCATAAATACAAATGCTACCGAAAAAGCTTTTAAATTGAAGGATTTTTGGAGGTAATGAGTCTTCTTCAATGGATAACAATAAGATGACTGAAACGCTTAGCTTTATAAGTTCACGTGAAAATTAGGCTAATGACCAAAGAATTTAGGTCGGTTTTCTAAAAGCAGTATATGTCCGTGGGTCAAATTTGTAGGTAGCTTCTTTTACAACCCGGATAAAAAGATAGAATCAAATGGATTGAAAGACAGATTCTCAGATTTTTCGCAACACAGTCAAACAAATATCGTAAAATCGTAAAAATTTTAAAATTAATCATTCTTCATGTACGTACATATATATATTTAATATATTTATCTTACTAGCGTTTACGCCTTCATAACATAATGAGAAAACGTATTTTATTCATTTTAATTTTCTTTTGCCGATGACACTTTAATGTCCAATTTCCTATTTCGGTCCAAAGTTCTTTTTAGTACGTACATATTTTACACGTTTGCATAATTACATAGTTGCAACCTGTCCGTTTTTACTAACACGCGGATTTCGATATCGATATGATTTCGTAAGACTGTATATATGTACATATTTTCAATTTACCCCTTTTATTATCAAGTTTACAAAAAATTCTGTATTTCCTGTGTATTTGTATTAAATAAATATTTATATGTAAATTATTACATTAGCGTATTTATTACAGCACATGTTCAATACCTGAAAATGCTGAAGTCAGAATGCTGTCACACACTACACAACATATGCTAATGGCTAGTCAATTGACATATTGGGTCCTCGGCTTTTCTTTGCTTTATTAATACTTTGTGCCAATTATCTATCGAAAACTGTGATACAACAGTAACATATTGGAGAGTGGATAGAAAAATATATATCCTTTGTTTAAGTGGGTCTCAATATTGTGTCACAGTAGCTAGTAAGCTAGTGAATTAGGAGTGCCTAATTCACAAGAATAGACAAAGTAAAATACATAATATTAGGCAACGTTTCATCTGGAAGTCAAAATTTTAGATTATATATACATACCTACACCTTTGTATTGACATTTTCAATAATACAAGATATCTGGAGATGAATGTTGACAGATTTTTTTACAGCACATATAACGAAGTGTTAATAAACGAGGTTGAAAACGTATTTTCATTTTTAATCAAATAAAATATGTAGTGGAAATACGTTGAAAGTGTTATATATGTATATCTTGTCTTGGTACATTTACTACTTATCTTTTGAACGATATCCCGGGTAAGTGGTGTAGTTCAAAGAACAATTTTACTGATGCTTTGACAAACACCTAATATTTCCAATAACGAAGCTATATAAAGAAGCTGAAGTCTTAACAATTAAGACAGCTGTTGTTATTACTGAGTATTTGAAAGCCGCACTCCTTCACTGTTTACGAACCGCAAAAAAACAAAAACAAGATGGAGCTTTGATGTATATTCTACGAAAACTGTTCGCTCAAAAAAATTTAAATATGCTGTAAGAAATTACAAATGAAATACCTAACATACTCCCTACAAGAAAAATGCGGTAGAAAAGTTGGTAAAAGATATAAAATGTCATCAAATACTTTCAAGATATGAAGAGAATTCAGACACCCTAAAATGTACATGAATATATATTTAATAAAATCACTTTGTATTTATATCGCATCTGAGGACCCCCGGCCTTCGCTCCCCTGGCTGCGCTAGGGGAGCTCTTCTCGGGAGGGAAGCTAGGCCTATCCGCTAAAACCATCCAGTGTTCTCCCAACTTCTTTGGGTGCATGCGGTAATGTCCGCATTGCGATGCCACTACACACATTATATAGAATATCTAGAACGCAATGTTTCCCTAAAAAATAGTACGCAATGTACATTTTGTGATAATTTGATAATAATTTGTTTAACATGACTGATTTAATGTATACTACTATACATTTTTTTTTGTTAAAAGTACATTATTTTGTAAAAAGCTCCTTAATATTAAATTACCACATTTTCACAGTTTAAACGAATAAGTATTCTGATACTGATTCTTTTAAACTGTGATTAGAGATTGCCATAGACGTAAATACTAATCCTACTACAATTTACTCAATATTTGCCTACTAACGATTAGTTTCAATAACCTATTGTGTACATTTGGTCATTAATTGTAAACTTAATCATTAAAATTAGTTTTATATAAATTAGAAACAATCTCTACGATTAATCAAAATCAATCTCCACAATCTAGAAATTATTTTCTAATAAAACGTCTAAACTATGTCATGATTATGTGCTTATAAATCACTATAAAACATATGTCAAATTTTACGAAACACGCTAGATGAATACATGTTCTAGTTTCAACACCCGTAGTAGACCAGTGATTAACAGACAAAGATGCCTAGCGCCATCTTTAAACTAATTTTTAAAATGATTCATAATAATTAAAGTGATTAAATTAACGAACAGAAATATTAACCAAACTGATCAACCAACGGGGGTTATTTATCAGCATAGATTCATGAAAAAAATGTGCTACGATATTGCTACGACAACCTGTAGCGCACCGTAGAAAGCAAAATATCGACTGCCTACATCTACGACTACCAAAAACAGATGCACTCATTCGATACTCGCGCGTCGTCCTCTTATACCGTTTGATATAACTCATTGAAGTCTGTCTGTGACTTAGCATTTATGACCAGAGTGAATTTTTTTGCAGTAGCAAATAATAATAATAATAATAATAATATATTTTGCAATTATACTCGTATAATCGTAAAATGATTGTAATGAACTTATATAACTATAAATAAATTACTTTTACAGGCTACGCAGGAAAGAAAATTATATCCACTTTTTAACGAAACAGTTAAAATACTGTGCATAGTAAAATAAATACTTATTATTTTTATAATTGTATCAAGCTGTAGGTACATAAGGAAATTGTTATTCAAACCATTACTAAGGAATAGTAATTGCAAAAGTGTAAACTTTCTTTTAACTGATAAATATATAACAACATACGACAGCAAAATCAAACGAAAATAATCGAATAAAGGTAGAAAAAGACGGTATGACCTTTATATTGTGCTGCCTTAAAACACAGACAAAATAATAACGGCAATGTATATTAATTGGAATGGAAGCGTAGTAATTACCTTGAGTCAAGACAAAAGGCAAATCGGCCAGACAGCTAATAATACAGAGTTGAGCTCAATTCCCATCGGCTACAGAGAAAGGGCAGATCACTTCATAACGAGTCGAAATTCAAAGGTCTAACTAGTGGGATTAGGTATTATTGTTTGGTATAAATATAAGAAGAAAGCGATTCAAAGCTTATCGAATTACAGCCTGGGTCTCACGATCAATCCTAGTGGCCACTAAACCATCGAGGTGGTTAAATTATATGTAATATGTAAGACTTATATAATATATAAAGATTTTAAACTTTCGCGTTGCATTGTACATATAAGTTATATTCTCGGAACGTAACGCAACGTATATTATGTACTGACATGAGCTGAGTCACCTCGTGACCACGGCTAGTGTAACCTAGCCGAAACGTTGAGCAGTAAGTAATACTTACATACTACATACTATACGTCACGTTACGTCCCGAGAATATAACTTATATTATATATAAAGGTACTGAAATTAGAACTTTTAAAATTGTCACTAATGTGTATTGGTTTGTCGCAGATATTCCAATCCAAAATAAATGAAAGCTGTTTTGTTTTTACAGAAACTTGTTTCTCTGTTACGAAATAGTTCACATCACATATATAACAGAAAAAATGAATTTAAACATACAAACTAGAAGTATCTAGTTCAGTACATTCTAAATAATTATTGAAGTTGACAAAAAAGCAGACATACATATATATAATACCGAACACAGTTTTTCAATTACATTTTTTTTCACATTGCATCTAACAACTTAGTCAACTTATTCGCACTTAGTCAAAGTCAAAGTCAAAGTCAAAATATTTATTTCAAGTAGGCAATTAGATATGCTCTTTTGAATAGTCCAAATTTTTTTTTCCCTACTACCCATTCGGACTTCTTTTAGTTATAGAGAAGAACGGGCGCAAGAAACTCTATAACTTTTACAAAAGCAACGACATTTACAAAAATATATATCGTTACCAAGTCATACAAAAGTCAACTTATAGGTACAAGTATAATTACAAAGGTTCATGGCAATGCCTGGTGGAACTAAGAAACATTAAGTCCAAGCATTCATGTCTTTTATATAATCAGTAACCGTATAATAGGCTTTGCTAATAAGTACACTTTTAACTATGATTTTAAATTTATTTAGGCTTAATTGTACAATATTGCTTGGAACTTTGTTGTAAAAACGCACACAGTTACCTCTGAATGAATTATTAATTTTATGGAGTCTAGTGTGAGGCAAATGTAATTTATTCTTATTTCTAGTATTGAAGTTATGGACATCACTGTTTTTACTAAATAAATGAATGTTTTTATGGGTATATATTAGATTTTCATAAATATATTGAGACACAACTGTCATTATACCAGTGTCTTTAAATTTATCTCTTAAAGAGTCTTGCATTTTTAGATTATAAATTGCTCGAATGGCCCTCTTCTGCAGCACAAATATAGTTTGAATGTCGGCAGCATTTCCCCACAGCAAAATACCATACGACATTACACTATGAAAGTAACTAAAGTACACCAATCTAGCTGTTTCTACGTCAGTTAATTGGCGTATTCTCAAAACTGCAAATGCTGCAGTGCTGAGCCGTTTTGATAGTTTATCAATATGTGGGCCCACTGAAGTTTGGAATCGAGAGTAATTCCTAAAAATACTGTGGTGTCCACGAGGTCCACATTTCTATCCTTTATAATTACTTCGAGTCGAGTGTCGGTGGCGTTCTCGGCACTGGTTTACGAAGCGGAAGGTTTGGGGAACCAGGGGTCGATTCTGCCCTGTACCTATATATTTCTAGATTATCGAATTGGGTATCTGCATTAATATCACACTTCTACAGTAAAGGAAAACATCGTGAGGCAACCTGCATACACCACTAGTCAACTTATTGTATTGTACCAGCGTGATTGACTAAGCCCTAATCGTAATAACCTGGTAATAATAAGGATAGGCTCAAACGTTCCCACCGAGGGGTTTGATATACATACGTATTTGAGCAGTGACAACAATAATGCTCGTATTACATTAATAATAGTATTTAAGAGTTTTTTTTCTCGTCAGTACCTTTTAATAAAAGTTAAAGTTATTATTTTTAAATAGTATTATAATTACGCGTAACTCACTACAGTTGTTTTCATGGAATCAAAAGGAATATTTTACAAACGATATAAAGTGAATTAAATAAGGCTGATTCCGAGTAATATCTGAAGAGTAATATCGAAAACTGAAATATAACCTTTTAAGTGGTTTTCTAATCAATCGAATAAGATCTACCTATCAAAGGTTATTGAAATTTTCAAAAGCGTTAACTAATTGATTTTACCAATAGAATACTTACTCGCTAACTTCTATCCATAACTATATCTGTGACGTTTTCATTAAACGTACAATTCTTAAATAAATTCTATACGGTAAGTCACATAATTATTATACATAAAAATATTGTTATACAATTGATGTAATCGCCACCCATTGCATCGATTTTGATTGCAATGAGTTCCAGCACGACCATTGAACGGATCACATTTATAACGGTAGTTGGTTCAAATTGAAATAAACTTAATACTATATTTAACACTGCAAAATACATGTACATTGCATATCAATACAAAAATAATGTATGTTTTCGTATTATCTAAATTGATATCTGTTAAATAAATACATTACATACAATACATACAATAATTATCCGACAGAAACAAATAGAACCTTTCAATCTGACAGATTTATTACGCCCAAATCATCACAGCTGCTCATAGTGGGTCCTTTGGAACGAGTTTCTGGCAGTCTCCACGAATTTTGTACTTGTTAAATTAAGAAAATAATAATGAAATAATAAATCCAACGCATAAATAAACATAAAATTCCAATTTTTGTGTTTTCGATTCATAAAACTAGCAAAATTAATGACACAATAATAAATAAATATAAAAAGAATGATAACAAAGTTTTCGACTCAGTCGGGACTTGAACCAGCGACTTCAACAAACCGTGTTGACGCTTTAACCATTCAGTCACGATTATTATCCATCCTTATCGAAATAAAATTCTGCTTAATTCACCTTTTTGCTTTATCAAGCTAACGCACTATAATTACGCTTTAATTAATAAGTACTTATTTAAAATCAATCACCGCGGTGTGAAGCCGGTTCGAGTTCTGCCCCGTCCCGTCCGTGTATTTATTTAAATAAAAGATAGTTAGAAATTAATAATATATATAAACAGTCACAATTGCAACCACTTATAACTTAAAACGTTACCCGTCAACCTATATTACACAGAAAGTTAAAATTGCTGCCCGTGCTGCGGCTTCGATAGTACCCAAATGGCTGTTTCACCACTACAGGACTTATATACCACATTGTTCCTGTGTACACGGTTAACCTAAATTTGACATTTATTGTTCACCATCAGGGGTTCACTTACAGATGATTAAATTTAGAGGTGGCTTGCAGGTATTCGGAAAACTATTTTGAGGCGGGTACATGACAAACTGTCTGTTCCATTTTGTTTGATAACTCGTTAAGAAAGTAGCATGTCACTGATTTTCAATAACTTTCAAGTGATTTCATTAATATAACACAAAGTATAATACCTCACAATATTATGGACTGGTAAAAAGTGAAATATTTTAATAACAACTGTTAAATTTGAATATTCAAAATGATAGTAAAGGACTACATAACCTGAACAAATAGAAGAAACACGAATGAAGAGTAAATAAGAAGCACAATTGGGTTCTTGGATCTTCTAGGTCTCTCTGTTTCGGTGGTTCTATGTAACTATTGCAATTGGTTCATATCTAAATCGCTGCCAAAAAGCTTAGTAACATCTCATAGGCTGTCTTTATTGAGCTCAATTTTGGACCTGTTTAGCTTACTGTTCTTACTTGTTCAGACAAAACTCTAGAGCATTAAGTGTTATAGACAAGTGGCTAACTGGTGTTTTGTCTGTTGCGTATCAGAAAGTGCCAAGATTTTGCATAATCTTTAAAGCAGTAGGTTGTGATGAAATTAAACGCGTCATGTTTATTCTAACATTGGAGTCTATTATTGCTATGAGCACTATCTTCAACAATTCCTTTATCCAAAACTCCGAATCCGACTACCACCGACCCTCATATCATTTCAGATCCATCTCAACCCTTCCTTTTCTATCTAAAATATTTGAGGCAGTAGTAGTTCATAAACAACTTGCCTCCTTTATATTAATAACAATTCACACACAATTATCAGTGAGTTTCAATCCGAGTTTCATCCGGGATATAGCACAGCTGCAGTTTTAAACAAGGTTGTCGATGATATCTGTGATGTAATGGAGAATTCAATGGTTATTGTGCTGGTTCTGATTAACTTTTTCAACACATCAACTTGCTGTTAACCATGGCATTCACCTCGCCATTTTGTCGACCCAGACATCTCTAACTCAGCCAAATCCTATTTCTTTTATTTTTAGGAGCATCACCAAGCTGTGCGCGTTGATCGGGAACTATCTACAATAATCCATTTTGAACCTGGGTTTATTTATTGACAGCTTTTTGTTCTGGAACGCTCAAATTAATGGCTAGGTAAGTATGTAGTAAGGTAAGAGGTTCCCTGTTGCTAGTATTTTAAAATATTTAGGTATATTGTAATTTATTTGAATGTAAGTAATAAGTGTCATTTTATTATATTTACTTTTCTGCAATCGTACACCGTCCACAATTTCCATCACATTTTATAGGATTCCTTATAAGAGGCATTGATTCCGCTTTTTGTAATTCCGATTAAATAAATAAAGATAATTTGTTGTATACTCGTACATGTTTCTACATATAACTGTTATTATAATAGTATAATATTACTATAAAGAGAATAGTAGTTTCATAACTTATGGTCACGTCGAATCTTGACAAATACAGTAAAACTCAATTGATAAGTTCTAAATAACATTTTTTTTGTGTAAAAAGCCATTACGTGACACCTAACACCATCGAAATAATACTTATCGTATCTTTATTCACTAATTTACACTAAATAATTAAATAATTGTTGGAAATACTAGAAGATAAAGAAAATATAGAGTTATACACTTAATAGAACTTTCAAAGTAATATACAGTTTCATAGTTACTTAATACGATATTTACTCAATTAAAATTGATTAGTGACTTGTTGTAGTAACTAACAAATGTTAAAACATTGGTTGGAAATTTCGTTACATACTATATATGTTAGTGTATATAAAATGTTTGTATACTTAACAAATCCTAACAAATATTAAAACTGCGAAAGTAACTAATACCTGTCGCGCTTTCACTTGCAAAAATATAGGCTTTGATTTTAAATGAGAAAATGGGTTGATAAGGGTCAAATAGGGGATGAAAGTATCTATAGAAGTAGCTGTATTTAAGCTATTTTCAAAACTAAAAGATTTATACTAATTTTTTAGTTTTAATAAATATGACATTCAATGTTTGTAAAATTTTTCACTTAATGTGGTAAAATAAAAATAGTAGATAAAAGTTGGTAAAGAAATACGTAATTTGTGAAACTAGAACTTTCCAACTCTCATTTTTGACTTTTGATTAGATGTAAATAAATATTTCATTTAAAGTTTGGAAAAATTTAAGCCTCAAAGGAGTCAATATACAGGAAGGAAGATACAGGAGGAAGGGGAATATACAGTGATGGTCATATAATTAGAAACACTCCATACAATCGCGTAAGCATCAACTTGAACTAGTAACAATCATTAATAATATTAAGAAATGATTTAATAGTTATGCAACAATATTGCCACTACATTTAAATATGCATACAATAAAAAAAATATAATCTACTTATTATTTTGAATTTTAAATGAAACTTTACTTCATTTGATAAAAATTTAGATACTGGCAGCTTGGACAAATAATTAGAAACATAATCTATTGTACGTTCTAATTTTGAATTAAAAAGAAATAAATTACTTTCTTCGCTTGTTTATGATTTAAAACGTGTTTTGGCGGCATTTTAACATCAACTTCAGTTACGGGACGGTCAATTTTGTTTAAAATGGAAAAAAATAAAAGTTGTGATGCGTCAACTCGCCAAACAATTGTTAATTAGCATTTGAAACGACAGTGGACTTACAGAAGAATCGCTGACCACTTAAAATGCTCCGTAAAGAAGGTATTTAATGCTATTGACCATTACAAAGATATGGAACTACGTAAAACAAAATCAGAAAGCCATGTCTAAGGAAAACGACGCCCCGGGAAGATATGCATATTGTACGTCTTGCTAAACAAGACCCGCTTAAAGGATCCATTGAAAATAGAAATGAGGTGTTTTCACCAAATGACCCCAGAAACGTATCATCAAGACTAATACGCAGGCAATTAGTTGAAGCGAAACTGTTTGGGAGAGTTTCCCGAAAGGTCCCACTTCTTACCAAGCAACACAGAGAGAAGAGATTATTGTTTGCAAAGAAGTCCAGCAAGTGGACAGTACATGAATGGAAATAAGTCTTATTCTCAGATGAAACTGAAATAAATATGGTGAATTCCGATGGTAAACGCTACAATAGACGTCCACTAAACCATGCTTTTAATAATATGTACACTAGAAAAATGGTTAAGCACGATGGTGGAAACATTAAAGTATGGGGATGTTTTTCCGGGTACGGAGTTGGACCCGTTCGGAAAATTCAGCGTGTCCTGGATTAATTCCAGTATAAAAATATCTTAGAGGAGACAATGATTCCCTATTCCTATGATAATTTACCGATAACTTGGATCTTTCAACATGACAACGATCCCAAACACACGGCCAGTAGTGTTAAGTGTTTCAACAACAGATCTCCCTGCATGACCATTCAACATAGCTTATGCTCTCGTTATCGGTAATATGATAGGCAATAGTTTTTTTTTCTAAAATAACGAAATCATATGTATATATTACAGACTAATATCTTCGCATTTCCGCAACTGCTGTGCCGAGTGAAATTATTGAACTGATTTTTAACTATTGTCTTCAATATTGACTTTGTTTACTCTTCATCTCATACACGTGTATTGTAAATTCATTTTGAGATAAAAAATGTCTTTATCTAAATATCTCGTATATAACCTGTTTAATCAACTTACTTCTCTAACTTAATAACTGTAAAAAATACTCCGTATTCTTACTCAAGTTCAATCAGGTTCTGAAATCAAGTTCAATACAATCCAATTTAAAGCAGCAGAAACCAAACATATTTATTTCTATTCCACTTCCAATATCAGAATATATGACATGTCAAAATAACTTCGAAACTGATGATAAACAAATTCTTGATGTCATCATGGTGAACGTTATTATATCTTTTGTCTTACGAACTAAACTTGTATATTATTTTGCCTAACACCAATTTAATAATAAATTATTATACGTATCAGCTAGTAAGTTGTTTTCTTTTGTACCCACTCTGATGTTAATTCATGATTACTTCCGCGTTATGGTCTCCGTAATTTGCCTAAAACAATAGATGAATATTATGATGTAACGGGGGATAAAACAAAGGGAACCCTAATTTACAATTTAATTTATTTGTTTTACTACTACATCCGGGTGTTGAATCGGTATTTTTCGGGCTAACTGACTTAGAAACTTGTTATATATAATGGTTATGATTGCATGATTATTATGCTGCACGATTCGGTGTGATATATTTTTAAATTTGAAGGTGAAGGTGATATAGATAACAGGTCTTACTTTACATTTAACAGATTTTATAAAATGCCTCGTTGAACCGTGTTAGCGGCTGCTAAATTCAACCGAATTATGTTTAATTACTTCTACTTAATTGAATCAAATTTACACCTCGAATTCTGAGGTTGGTACCAATATAATGACAATAAGTTCACTGCGCCCTCTATATGGTACACTGACGCTTTACAAAAATTTTCCACGTGACAAAATCATCAGCCTTATCACCTTGACAATTGGCAGTCCACAACAGTGCTTTTTACGATTTCTCTGCTTCGTTCTGCCAAACTTTAAAATTAATTGTTGTCTGTCCGCTAAAAGGCCGGCAGAGCATTTCTACTCCTCTGGTGTTGCGATAATTCTGGTCTCGGTGCTTTGCCCCTCTGTAACTTAAAAAAAAACCGAAAGAGCATGATGATACGTGTCTCGCGATCAGGTGGTTAGGCGGACGATCAGTTAAGTTACCTATTCAGTGTCTGACTGAAGTTAAAACTTGTGTAAGCTCATTATAGTTTATTTAGGTATATATTAATTAAATTACGATATTGGGAGTTCATTTCATAGCCTGGCAACTGCTAGCATCGACAAATATTATAAATTATATTATTTCAAATTCCTGTCATACTAAGTAATTAGTGTTATTTTAAAACGCGACAAATATTTATTCGCAAGCTCTCCTTTGACAGACACGGTAAATTTTGAAACACCGAATTTCCCGTCACCAAAATAATTTTGGACAACCAATCATTAAATAAATACTTTTCTTTTAAATTACCGGATTCTATAATAGTGTAATCAGCGATTAAAACAAATAATAAAAATCCACTTTAGTGTGATTCTTTTCGGTTATGAACTGAATTTTGACAGTTTGTTATTTAGATATTGAGTAACAATTATTATCTACGACAATATTACTGGAACAATTACATTTGATAAGTAGTTACGTAATTGAACCATCATTACCGTTACATATTTGAACAACCAAGCAACAATAACAGACTAACGTACTACACTGTTTTTGAATAAACCAGTTATTATAAAAATAATTGACTCTTGAACTAAATACTATGTATGTCCTTATTTATTGTTCTATCTATAATCGTAACGTGATGGTCGTTGTTAAGTAATCGTTAAATTTCATTTTAAATTAAAAGAAAGAAAATCAAAGTTTTGAAAATGATTGAATTTTCTTATACGTAAGGAGTTATTACTGACACTAAAATAGATCTACATCTTATGAAAATAAAATAACACTGGCCTGGCATGACTCAAAATTCAAGTCATCCAGTCCTAATGACAAAATGACTGTGACTCAATATAGAAATACAAATGGGTTCATTGTAAAATACTAGGTTTTTTATTTTAGCCTCTGCTATAAGTTATGTTTAATACTTTTATTTATTTTTCATGGAATTCAGTTTGGAGTACAATTTTTAATGAAATACCATGACCTAGAAGGTTCACAGTGATATTGCAACTTCTGGTTTCACGGTCAGCTTGAGTTAGGCAACAAACAATTGTTTAGGCACCCGGCATATAGAGAGGATTCTTTTGGGTTGCCTCTAGTATTAAGTACTAACCCTAGCAAGATCACCTACCATGACTTATTTTCTGGACTAGTCTAAGCATACGACTACTTAAAAAAAATCCAAATAGTTACCAATATCCAACAAAGCATAAAAACTCTACCTATTAAAGTTTTAGCTTAATCACGACAGTTCATCCGTGGACGTTTTCAAGAGAGTACTTAAAGATCATTTAATATATTATTAGATTATAACAAAAGTTGCACGTAAAGCTTTGCCGCACATTTCTTTCAAAACGTCCGTTGTGGTTGGCTGGAAGAAATCTGTATTAGAGATAAGTCCACCATTGTACATATCCTTTCTTGTATATAATTGTACATAATGTCCAATTGTGCAATAAAATGTTTGTATTGTATATTATGAGTGATACTAATATTACCATTGTTAAATAATAAGTAATAAGCATATAATATTTTATTTAATTACTTTCTTTTATTATTATATAATTATTATTTACAAAGGAACTCAAATCAATGCTTAATCTTAAAATATAATACCATATGTATGTATATATTTCTCTTGAAGGAATATATATTACACTACACCTGGCCAGCCTAGTGATGCGATTGGATTTAAGTGATCGGAGTAAGATACCGTGCAGCCAACTTTTTTGGATCCAAGTGATCACCAGTAAATGTGTTAAATCACCAAGTCAATTGGAACTTACTTATTCCCTCCTAAACAGTAAAGATTCAATTGTTAACAAAACTGTTGGTCCGGGTTAATAATTCCACCGTAAATTAGCTGATAAATACAATTGTGGAATTTGCAGTTTTATTTCGGTTTTGTGTTGTGAAGAAAATGTTACATTCTGTTTGAGAATTGTCAACGCACGAATGAATAAATGGAACTATTGTGTTTTTCGGTACAAAAACTGTTGAAGCTCTAATATTGTAAGGATTTGTGATTTTTGATTTGTCATGCTTTATATATATATCATATACGAATATTGTCATATTTATGTGTTAGTACAATGCATGTAACTTTGGACTTGTGTGGAAAGTGATAGGTTTTACTTTAGACTTTGGAAGTGATAGGTTTTAATAAACATCTCACCTTATGGTAAGTGCATCGATGGAATCGATAGTCACGGCATGAGTAATCGAATTGGAAGGTTTGTGACTAATCCTACCATATGCTAAAACGATTTTCCTCATTCGAATTTCATATGTACATTTATTCGACGCTTTTAAAACGGAGCTAAATTTTCGTCAGCAGACTCTGTCAAGTGTCAGATCTCTTTGAGGTCTTTGCTGCACCCTATGGCCTTTTATTAATATATTCAGTATTATGTAGTATTGACGTATATTGCGGGTCTGAAACTTGCAGGTCTGTTTATAGAGTCGCCGACGTGGGTCTTCAGAGAATTGGTGATCCATCGCACGCCGTTTCTTCGTTATATATATATATATATATATATATATATATATATATATATATATATATATATATATATATATATATATATATATTTATATATATATTAATATGGCCTGGCAAAAAAAATAGGCAGAAATAAAGTAAAGTTACAAAGAATTATTCTTTTAATATTTTCAAACTAGCCATTTAAAAAAAAATATTACAAAATAGAAGTCAATTTAGTAACGGTATAGCAAACCTCTGCCACTTGACTAACAACCACAAATAGGGGAATGATGGCTTAAATAGTCGCAAGAATCCTCTCTCCTTCCTTTCTACGAGAATTGTTAGTACACTGCGAATCTAACGTACTTGCCATTATCAAAGTATATGGCTGCCTTCTGTGCCATGTGGCTAATGATACAAAAACCTACATATATTGTCACAAAAATGACTATTTCTGTACATCACAAAAATGTAATACAGTTCAGACACAGTAAAGTTCTTGAAGCTTCAAGGTCAAATATCAAATATTTATAATCCTAATTACCAGTATAATATACCTATATAGTATGTTAATACGTAAATAAATTTTTCGTACACTTACACTAATTAGCTTAGTTCAAAGTAATAAGCTCTTACAGAGCATTTTATTGGATCTAGTGTAACGGTTAGACATAAAAGAAATATATATTAACAACCCTGACTAAGGTACAAATGCTCGCATTCATCACACATACATCTGCCTCACCGGGATTTGAACACTCGACAACAGAAGTCGTTAAAATACTTTGTTACTTTATTCTATACAACTAACAACATACATTTTTTTTTAGAGGGGAAATGCATTATGCGCCGTGACACCGCGCTGGTTAGGCGCGGCGGTGTCAATTCAATTCAATTCAAAATCATTTATTCAGTCTAGGCTATTACAAGCACTTGTGAAAGTCGAAAAGCTACGTCATGGTGTTGGTGTGTGGGGTTGTGTGTTGGTGTGTGGGGCTCTCCGGTCTGACAAGACCGGTCTACCCACTAAAACCCCCCTGAGTTCTCTAGGCCCATGCGGGGCACATGGCGGGGTGCGCTTTCTCGATTCTACAGCCATGAGCTCCGGGGCCACGGGACGCGAAGGGAGGGACTGTCCGAGAACCCCTGGACAATACCCCAGACGGAGAGACATCATCACGACGTGCGCAGTAGCCAGACGCGCTCGCAGCCTCGCGGTAGGGTCATTAGGCGAGCACCGCTCTTGCGTGTGCCCGCTTTCTCCTACCTATCCGTCTGCGGCGGAGAGGAGCGGCGTCGACGTCCTCCTCCCGCTCCATCTGCGCTGCCTTCTTCTGCGAGATGACGTTCTCGCAAAAGGTAGCCTCCCATTCCGCCTCGCCGCGGAGCATAGCCACGACCACGCTTGGCAGCGAGAGGTCGCTGCTTCAACTAACAACATACCTGGTTTAAGTGACCTGGTTAATTTGAGATTAAAGAAGTGGGTGAAGTGCGACAACGTCTGTTGGGTTCACTAGTATTTCTTATATGAGTGATAGTTTCATTATATATGAAACTATCACTCATAATTCTATTTCATCGAGATCGAATTAAAGCTTCTGTCAATTCCGCGGTAACTTAGTTGCTAGCAACTTAAGTTGCGAGAGACCATTAGTGGTTGCTCTATCGGTTAATTCATTTTTGCAGTATCTTACTGCTAGCAGATTTTCTAGCTCGAATCGAATTCTTATCTCGTCTGTTGAAAATTCCATTACTTTCTTTTACTTTTTTCTAGTTTAATATTTTATTTACGTACATTCGAAGTGTAAGGGGTAATTAATAGCTGTATACGCATTGGATATATTCTGCGAAATAGCAAAAGAGGCTCTGGCGCACGTCTCCCCATCATCCAGCACTGGGCTAGCATGGTGAGAGATGGCCCAAATCCGTCATGCTATTTTCTATACTGGGAAGGCTTCAAGTGTCTGGCAGTACTGGAGATCGTGCCCGGATACCGGCACCAATATCACAATTCGCACATTGAGCAAAGACAGTGATTTACTTAATTTAAATCTGAGAAATAAAAATAAACTTTCCTTTCTAAAGCATATAAACACAAAACTAGCTGATTGTTCGATCCGTGAAGTGTTATTGAGTCGCCTTTTTATAACTTTGAAGATCATATATAATGATGATCTATACTGATGAGTAAAGACTATTATAGAGTAAGTGATCTAAATATGTATATCTAAATGATCACACTATATGGAACTAGTGACCAGTATTCGTTATATCATGTTTGGTAACATTATAATTTATTCATCATACAGTATTCTTTATTGACTTTTAATATACGTAAGCATATATATATATGGCTGTAATTGTTGTAGTGTAGTGTATGCATAGTATACACTATATACTCTATAGTGTAGTAGTATGTATTATAATAATATGGTAAATAAAGTTTGGAAAAAGAAGATAAGAAAATAAACCTTCAGTTTCTTATCGGTTCTTCTTGAGGCTCTCTCAATTTAGTAACAAGTGTCGAGTCAATTTTTATACCTTGCTCGTTTGTGCGTAAAAAGTTTTTGTTCTCGTACGCTTACATTTGTGTTAATGTTAAATGCCTATAAATGTTTACAATAATAAAGATAATGTTCATTTTTATTTGTTTTCACAGGGCTAGAAATTAACATATTAAAGTATGTTAGCATAAATAATGAGTTCATAAAATCCATATTTAATTCATATTAAATTTCCAAGTCAATTAGAAGTTTCTTATCGCAGCCTGAATTCAAAAGGTTAATTTGTATGAACAGCTGGACCAGGTAATTAATTCCATTGTAAATTAGCGCAGCTATATGAGGACAAATGTGGGATACGCATTTATCATTATTTTGATAATGTGTTGCGGAGAAAATTTAGCATTCTGTTGGAGAGTCGTTAACACGATTGAACGATCGTATCAACGGATTGTGCTGTATACTCTCAGTTTTAGGGCTCAAATTCTATTGTTATCACTATATGGCTTTATTATGCTCTGCGGTTAGAGTTACAAAATATGGTGTTGTAGCTATAGATTTTATGACTTTTTAGCGGCGCAATACTAATTGCTATCTTGATACTTTTGATACTTAATGGGTTTTGCTCGTATTATCTTCTTATTGTCAGTATTTTAAAAACTTCAGTCTATTAATTTTCCTCTTATCAACAGTCTTTGAAGATTTATGTCTTTGTAAATATTTAACTGTGAATTAACATATTCAAAAGTAATTTTAAAGATATATTGGAAAGTCATTATCTATTCCATTACCTTTTTTTTCAAACAACTAAAGAAATCAGCAAGAATTTTTACGCCACGGAAAATTCACGCATTTCAAAACGAGATTGATCATTGTGTTTTGAAAAACAAAAGAATCAATTCCGATGGTGGCAGGGGTAATCAGGGTAAAGCTTTAAAACGGAGCCTAACACCCAAGGGAGGAATGTTCTGAATCCGGGACGTTACAGGAGTCTTTACCGAAATGAGGCAGTTGGGAATCGGTTTTTACCTCCTCCAACTCGAGTTTCGGCTGCTGATGTCCTCTTAGTGAGATTAAACTTGTTAAATATTGCCATTGGGTATGTTTTTATTTCGGCAGTCAGTGTCTACAAATGTAACGTTATTTTTGTGGAGTTCTAGTTGTTTTAAATCAAGTTATCGATGGTATTTGACACATATATGTTTACTTCTTGATTAACTACTTGTTTTTAAGTTATTACTTATCTATACTAATATTATAAAGAGGAAAGATTTGTTTGTTTGTTTGTAATGAATAGGCTCCGAAACTACTGGACCGATTTCAAAAATTCTTTCACCTTTGGAAAGCTACATTATCCTCGAGTAACATAGGCTATATTATATAAAAAAAATAGGAATTCTTACTAAAACTCCAATAATGTAACCCAAGGTGTAAAAAAATGATCTGAAAAATTCCTTACGTCGCGTGCGTTGCGAAAACTATTGATGATAGAACAAAATCATTTACTACCACTTTGCAGAACTCATCATTATCTACAAAAAGTGTCGCGACAGCATATGTCTAAATATTATAGTTATGTCACAGTAAGCGGTTTTTTATTCTAAAAATTTAATTTATATGCCGCCGCTTGAAAAGGCTCTTTATTTGTACCTTGGTATTAATCCTTATCAAAATAAATAAATTACTTTATATTCAAGACGGCTTAAAATACATTTTTATAACTTTTTGAATTATTTAATTCATTAGGAAAGTATCACGAGTTTAAAAATGCAAGTATTAGAGTAAAGTCGCGTGGTTGCCGCTCACCGCGCTCAGCTAGCCAGCATGCGATGTAGGCTCCAAGTCAGCGTCACTGGGGTACGAGGGGAGGGAGGGAGTCAATGTAATAAAATAAAGTGCCGCGCGGCTCACTCGCGCGGTCGGCTCCCTACGCAGCGGTCGTGTTAAATTTGTTTCGTAGGTAAATAAGTACCTGATAATAAATATAAAAAAAAAATTCAAACTTCCTTTATAATTTGATTTGAAACCCGACGCAAAAAAGAAGGGTGTATGTGTGTGTATGTACCCGTGCGAATCGGGGGCGGGCCGCTAGTGTAGTAACAAGTTGTAACTAACAAACACGACGTCACAAAATTGCGTTTTTAAATACAGTGTAAGCATTTCGTCAGCGATGATGGTTACGGACACATGGTAATGTCCTGTTTCACTGATTCCTTATCAAAAGAAATGTAAATTAACACATACAAAACTTTATATATTCGAGTCACATGTGATGGTCAAAATGACACCGCTAGATGCTGACAGCACAGAATCAATCGAATTGGACATCTTTGAGGAAGTCTGATTAACAGTAAGCGTCTCAAGACGAATATGATAAAGATAATAAAAATGCACTGGTCAACTGCAACCTAAAAGATCAAAACAATTTTAAGGTGACACTTCCCTTTATCTTAAATGTCAAATTCAACACAATGATAAGATTTGCAGTCTAAAAATTTTAAGAATAAAAATATCACAAGGAGTGTAATCTTAATGTCGCCGAGTGAAGCTTGTCTGGGTCACTGCCGCTGGCACACATTTTCCTGAAGACACAATTTTTCAAAATTAAGCTCTGAATTATTAGACATAAGACCCGTTTAAGATTGTCGCGAGTTATTAAGGATAACCTCAAGGGGCAGGAAAGATAATGTCGTGGAATTCTCGCTTGAGCAATGTTCAATTTTATTACGTGAGTAATAAGAGCTACTTCGTTTGCAAATTTCAGCAGGTCAAAGAAAAATTATGTTTCATCGCATAAAATAAGTAGCGATTTGGTTGGGAAATTTGTAGTAGTCTTTTTAGACTAAGCCTAATACATTCAATGGGCAATCTACCGATAAATTTCCAGGAGTTTGATATAATGCCTATTGGGACGACCCAGTCCCTTCATTTTGTTGAAAAGGAGAGGCTTACACATTTTGGTCATGAAAATAATATAGTGTAGTAAATTGTAAGTTAGTATATTATTGAATATATATAACAATATTCAGGACAAACTTATTTATAAGAAACTCACGTCAAAAGAAATTACATTATTCATGCTTATTTGATTGTTATAGATAAGTTTTACACCATTGTAAAAGCTGGTTAATTTAGCTATAAATTTAAATATGGTATACCCCGGAGACGTGCTTAATATTGTTTTTTTTTTCTAAATAAGTCTAGCAGAAATTTTGACGTAACGATCGAACACAGTCTACGTTATTGTCGTGTTATGATTTATTATAACTTTAAAAATTATTTAAAGCTGCAAGAATGATTTGAACTTTGGCATTGGCCCGGCAGCAATACAAAAAAAAATATTTATTTATTTATATTATGTTCCTGTGCATTTCTATGGAGTCTATTGTATATGGAACAGCCTTCCAGAATACATAGAGATAGTTCAAATATTTTTTTTAAATCTATTTTTTAGTTATTATTAGATTCTAAATATTTTGTTAATTGTTGTATTTTTATTTTTAAATTTATCGTTTACTGTTCTTGAAATTTCAATTCTATGCTTTCTTTTAAGTTAGTTTTAATTTTCATACTTTTTCTTTTTGTACTTCCCAACATAATATAGAGGTAAGTACTTTTATTCTCTCTTTCAAAGGTCGCATGGAAGAGATTAGACTTACTAACAAAAAAGCAGCCACTTATTTTTGTCTGTGTTACTGTGTTATGTTTGTCTCTATTTATTAATTGACAAGTTTTTGTGTGCCAAATGGAATATTTTATTATACTTATTTATTGTTCATGGACAATTGTCTCTCTACAAGCACTCTCTATTCGACATGGGTTCCCCATAAACTTGACGATTTTCAGATAGAACGGCGTATGAATTAGTGTAAATGTATGATACGTAAATTTGATGTTGGCTTAAAGAAAACTGTGTAGAATGCTCTGGCAAATGACGAAACTTTATGATAACAACAATGCTGAAACAAAGCGGTAAACAACATATGATTATTTGAAAATGATCAGGCTCCTGCAGTATGTCCCCAAGTATAACATAGAAAAAAAATATTTCATTTTTATTTTTGCAAAACAGGACAAATTGCGACTGTGTTTGTGTGCTTGAGGATTAAAATATAGTCAACTCAGTATTTAACAGTTTCTAACCCAAAAGTTTACTCAACTTAGTGTATCTAATAGTCGAAGCCAGGAACCTTACACCCGCTCTGGCATCAGAATAACGCCACGTACATTTACATGTACATATCTATTTTCTGTTATCTTATACATAGATTTCTTTTAACGTCGATATGTGTCTATAGAGGTTAATCTCGAATAAAGATTTTATTAATTTCGATTGTATTTTCTAGCCGCAGTCAGTGGTTGATTGTGCATGAATGGGTTGCATAATAAATCTACTTTTTTAGTTCTTATCTTAATAAACTAATATCAATACCATGCTCTTCTCAATCGTTGATATGTGTTTCGTGAAATGTTTTTGAATTTAAACCGAACAAATTAGGCTACAAAAATACATGACAGAGCATTATAATATCAGGAAAGCATAGCTCGAAGAGTGGAAGTAACATAATGTCATAACGCTGACGGCTTCTCGATCGCTGTCGTAGACACGCCTCTCTACACCTTTAGCCGTTCACACCAATGTTGCTCCCTTCGCACCCAATATTGGTCTGAATTTTGGGGGGCCAATTTAGTGAGCGGCTAGTCACCACCTGCCGTATTTAAATCAATTAAGAGGCCTTGAGAAGGCAGGTGACCGGAGTCTCTTCCATAGCTTGGTTTTCATTAGCACCAACATCGAAACGCAATAATCCATAAACATTTTGACCACTAATGGCAATAGTTTCTGTGCACCTAACTGGGTCTATCTGCACCATGAAAAATGGGGCATTTTTGCAGCTAGAGATTAGACCAGTTGGTACACTCCTTGCACACTTTCTTTAAATTTCGCTTAAATAGCCTCTACGCGTTGGATCTATATCCTCGCGCACGTCTTATAAACGACCGTGTGTTATTAAGACGCGTGATATATAAGCGACAATAATATTTAGAATTATACTTGTCGTTAATCACATAATCATAAAATTCTACTAAAATTACCTTCTAATAACAGTATCAGCAAACTCTTGATCAGCGAGGCGTTACTTCTGGAAACAAATAAGGCATCTCGCATTCCAGAACTTTCTCAACACGTTGCTCCGACAACATATTGTTACGGTATTTTACGCAATTTCGATACACTAACTTTTTATTAGGGCTGTTATCGATGGGTTCACAGCATTTTGTTTTCGTTGCTTGTTCGCTCCTAAATATCTATGATATTGGAGTAACTTCAACGGAAGCGATAATGTGGTGGAAACTACAATAGCCGTATTGGGTCGGAGCTCGGAAATGCTGGTTTCTAATCTTTATTTATCGAGCAGCATATTTTAGATTTCAACTTCGGCTTTTTTGCACTGATTTTGTTTGTTTGCAAATCATGTGATATCAAGAATACATTTTTGTTGTTTATGCTAAGCCTGCAATTAGTGTGTTCAGAAATTGTAATCAAATTAAATTTAAATGACTTACAGCAGTGGTAGTAATTACACAAAGTACAATTATTAGTTATATTAGATCATGTACATGCACATATTTCTGTCCCGCTCATACGCTATCTCTCACCACGCTCTGTCACAATTTTGCGAGGTCGCACTACACGCACGCGCAAGGCATTTAGTTTTTATCTTTATACATATACATAAATATATATGTATGTATAAAGAATGCGCTCACAAATGTTACTTATTTCTACAACAGTAACAGTAAAATAAATAAATTATAATCTAGCCGATTAGGGTAGGGAGTCATTTGAACGAGATCCAATTACAAATTTCATAGTTAACGAATATGGCTTATCTATCCCGAGCTCAACCCATCAGTGAGAAGTTATTATTCCAACAAATATTTCTAACAGTTTTGAGTGTTAAATTTCCATTTAGGAACATGAAAATAGATAAGTGGGGTCGGAAATTCCATTTACCTCTTATAAGTCTTCATATTTTTCTGACGCAACTAATTCAGACCCTTTCGTCCTCAGTTTCGGTTGGTCCCTAGCATGAATACTTTTATTCAGACGCGAACTTTCGAAACGACAGAGTAATAAGCTAATTCTTCGTTGTTAAAGTTTCAAGGTAAAGTTTTAAGGAAAAAGTTATGTTCTAATTTACAAACAAGTGTTCTTCGATCGCTGAGTCTGATATGTTTTATTGTTCTTTATATTATTTCAATTAATTAAAAAGTTATTTTTTTATTATTTCAAGTTACCAAGCCCTCTGGGAAACCTCACAACTGATAGCGGTAATAACAGCAAGCCAAGTACGTGGCTGTTATAAGGTTAGAACTAAGTTTAATATTTTCAGCACATCAAAAGCTGAGCTCATCAAATGGTATGCATGCATTACTAATTTTTTTTAAATAATTTATAAATATTTTTTTTAAATTCGGCTACCGAGTACTGTCCGTTTCAATAACATTAGTCAATTTGTGCATAACCAGTGGCCACTGAGAATGCTCGGTAACATACATATACAGGCACTTTTATATGTGTACGATAGGACATTTATTCGACATTTTCATACAATTTGCGATTTCGCAGTGACTACCTTTTTACAATGTTATAATTTATTATGCCCTAGCTATCCATTACATTGTTCATTTAATACATTAACATATAGTATGCCCAAATTCAAGAACAGTTTTCATATATCTAACATATTTTCCCTAATAAACTCATATATTCTTTATTACTTACGCTACTATCTCTAAGGGTTTTTAATCTATATATATCAATCTTACATACTAATGTATTCTTATTGCTATGGGAACCTATTCTGTATAGTTTATTTATTTCCTAAGCTAAACTTATCTTTATTTCTTAACCGTGCTTAGTGCTATTCTTAATATTATTCCGCCGTTTGTTATATTTTATTATTATCTTACATATTTATAATCTTATGCATTTTATTTTCTAACAACAACATTTTATTTTTTTATCGCGAACATATTCTATCCCGAACACAATTTATAAATCACAGGCCTTCACAAACGGTTTTTTATCCAATGAAATCCGCTGGAAGAACTAAAACTAATCAATTCTTGTCTAAATTTCAACAAATCTTTCGAATGAGAAGCGACTGGTCGATTTCTTCTTCAGATATTTACTATGTGATGTATTCATTAATATTGTGTATAAAAAAGGCGTCACAGTGCTGTGGTCTCGACGTATTGACAGATTTGAGGTCGATATTGCTATGTAGGCCGGCAACGCATCTGTAACTCCTCTGGTGTTGCGGGTGTCTGTGGGTAGCGGTTATCTCTTACCTATAAAAAAAATCTTACCGTATGGGATAGATAAGTACAGACTTAAAAAGGGCAGCTATAGACTTGGAGATCAACTTTAGAAATAGTTGTAAACCCATATCAACATCATGGACAATAAAAAAAAACAAAATGGATATAAACATCATGGACAAAACATAACAAAGAAAAAAATAAAATAATAAGCTTAGAAAATTTACAACCAATTTGTCAATTCCCAACGCACACACACAATAGCCCGAACGATAAACAAAAGTAAATTAACCATAGCGATAACTTAGACGAACTAACGTGTACCGGGACATTGATGTAGGAAGCCGAACTAAAATTAAGCCACATTAACCGACCTGGGACGTTTTGGGTGACTACGGGGACCTTTTCCGGTTATATGTTCATAAAGGCCGTGGAAATTAATGATGATGATGTAATGTGGTGGCTGAAGCGTTGCATTTATTGCAAATGTCATTGTTTACAAGTTTTGTGAATTTATTCTTTCTGCGACTTTAAATGACAACAAAGATAATACTCAATATACATAATTTATTAGAAAATACTACAGCGTATTTGTACGTAATATCTATAGCAACTTATTACTAACTTCTATATATCAGCATTGTAAATTGTCACCAAAATTTTGAACCAAAAAGTTCTATATCTTGATATCTTGAATTAACTACATGCTTACAATGAATAATATCTTTTTTTTTATTATGGATGGACAGGCATTTGGCCTCGATCTCACCTGATGGTAAGTGACGATGAGGCCGAAGATGGTCCATGCCTGTCCAGATAGTGCCTATTCACTCTTGCCTTGAATAGCCTCAGATTGTATTTATCAGGGAAAATATCCGGCGGGAGGGAATTCCACTCCTTGGCTGTGCGCATTATGAAAGTAGAAGCGAAACGCTTAGTGCATATAGGTGGTATATCAACAAGGTGGTTCCCCTGAGGTGGAATGGGGACGCTGGAATCAAATTGTGCAATTCCATCGCACACTCTCCGAAACGCATCCGATAAAAGATGGCCATAGAGGCTACCTTGCGTCGGTGATCAAGGCTCTGCAGTTTAGCCTTTCTAGACGTGAGTCACCAATGAGCTTCCTAGCACGTTTCTCGATTGAGTCCAAGGCAGCCGTTGGTATTTATATATCGTTTTTAATTTAGTACTTAATAATGTACGAATTACATTTTATTTGTAGATATTTTGTTTTAAATCATAATTTTGACTTTATAAAGTATGGTACTCAACAAATTAGGCTTGTATGATGATAAGTTTATAATTGGGAGAAGAACTAAAGTAACAAATTGAAATGAAGTTATTTTTTAATCTTTGTACCTTACATACTTGTCAGAGTTCTCATTTCAAATGCGTTGTATATTATTTTAACATTAATTTTAATGGCTTGGAAACTAAAAAAATACACTGGCGACAAAATGCTGAAATGACTGTCGTTCCATAAGTTTTAATTCCCAAATACCCTTCAGCATAAGAATTACCCTAATAATTAACACAACATTGTGGTGGAATTCAATGGCGGAAGTCACACGGAGCTTAACATCTTGTAAAGAACACTAACAGAGCCAACCAAGCAATACATAAATATATTAAATATTCTTAACTAACAATAAAACCCTAAAACGTGCATAAATATTTTTTTATAAGAAAGAACTAATGAAACACAACATATTATACTAACGTGGCATGACAATACGAGGGGATATACCTATTTGACTTTTAGTCTTGAGATGGCAACAGAACTTTTCACTTCGAATACAAGAAAAACATTGAGTACAAAAAGATAATCACTTTTCTTGTCAAACTCACCAATATTTCAAAATATACTCGATTTTACACTCATCAAAAAAAGTGCAATTTACTTTTTTATTTTTTCGCATTCGGACATAAAAGAAGAACATAAGTAGACAATGTATGTAGAGTTAGCTGGTCAGGTAAATCACATAGAAAATTGAAAATATGAAAAACATTGCAATCTAAAACTAACTGATCATCCGGCCCTTAACATTTTCGTTATGAATTAAGTCCACATACAATAAATAATTTTTGCAGGACTAAAATTAATTATGATATTATATAATTTATTTATGTTGTATTTTCAATAATAATTATTATTATTTCATGAAATAATCATTAAAAGTTCACATTATAATTCCCTTAAAATATTATAAGCAAAGCAAAAAAAACGATTACATTTTACTCTCTAATTAAACTAATTTCTTTAAGTCCGCAGCGTAAAGTTATATTGACGTACTTTTAGAGAATGAGAAACGAAAAAGTTGTTACTTTGTGTTTGAAATTAGGAAATGAGATAAAAATGATTGAAACAAGAATAAAATTCAATATCGAAATTTGTGTTCACACACTTAACAATAAATGACGCCTAAATGTAAATGAAAATAAGCCTTATGTTTTGGATATTACTGTATTACAATTGCCTAGAAATAAAATATTCTACATGCAATTATGGAAATGTTTTAAAGTAATCCATGCTATCATTAACCACAAAGAAATACATATGTTGGTAAATTATCTTATTGATTAGTTATAATTTCTAGTCAATTAAAAGTAAATTAAAAAAATGTCAAGATATTTCAAATTTCGACGATAAAAGAATCCGTTCAACACATTCTGGGTTTGACTGTTAAAATTATTGACTCTAGAGGAAATAATATTAATTAATTTTCAACAAAAAATATATATTGATCAAATGAAACCCGAAAAATTGCTTGTTTGCTAACAAAAAAATAAATGTGAACTCGATTCATTTCAAGCGGCAATTTATCACTTTGTTTCAATATCGGTCACTGAACGTTTTTATTGAAACGCCATTTCATTATTTATCAATTGCGATTGTTTTCTAAATTAAGATTGAGGGTGATATTATTAGTATATGAATTAAAACAAAATCGTCAATCAATCGTTTTTAACATTAACATATTAAAACAGATTTTACAGTTCTAATATACTTCACGAAATCCTTTACCGTAGCTAACCATGTCGTAGCTGCTACGCCGTAGCTGTTGACGCTAGTTCAATTAGGTACATAGGTTCGGTTTTCATACAAAGTTCTCGATAAACCTAACGCAGTTGGAAGTGTTCGAGAAGTTACAAGGCGTATTATCAGCTCTTCCGTATTACTCAAGACTAAAGATTTTGATTTACACGTGATGGAGTTGATGATATACTGAAACCTGGCCTCTTTCAACGTGGTTTACAAGGATGTCATGTTTGGAGTATCTCTGCTCGACTGAATTAGAAGAACTAGGGAAACATAACTAACATCAAATAACAGACTGCTCACTATGATAAGTGGTTTCATCGCCTATAGTACAAGCGGTTTCTGTCTAATTCGCAGTAAATTACAGTGACAATTACAGATAGAACCAAAAAAATTGCTAACCTGCACGTAAGTACGGCACATTGTTTTCAGAACAGGGGCCTTTGGGATGGAAAAGTCCTGAAGTGGCCGCAAGATAGACCGACAATATAGTAAAGATGGCAAGAAAGCACTGGATGCTAGGGGCGCAGGACCGATCGGTGTGTAGATCCTTGAGAACGTCTATGTTTTGCATTATTTGAAATGATAATGATATCGACACATGTTAGGCTACTACTTATACCGACGATATCAGTCACGAACTCGAATAAAACTTGCCACATACAAGGTACCTGGATACTTACATATTAATTGTTAGGTTTTGCTTATTTATTAATTGTTATTCTATGAGGCTAAGAATTTCGAAATTAAAGGAATATGGTATCCGTTATTTTAAATTGAGAATTTCTATGTTAATAATATTTGACATCACTTTACCTGCTACAGTTAGGTGTCAAAATACTTGATAATCATATCTTAAGTCAAGTTCAGTTCCGCAGCAGCAGAGGGTAACAAGATTTTCGGCGTGTAAAACAGATTGCGACTTGTTTTCACTTTCAAAATTCTTCATGGATACTCATAAAAAAATCTAGCTTCAAATAAAATTGCTTCACAACAATGAATTATGAATTTCCAACTCTAAAGACCGTTAAAAAAATTGTATATAGCAAGGGAAATTAATAACAATGTGGTTTTATCTAATCGTATTTTCAAACGTTTCCGCAGCGAAAGAATTCCCCGCTGAAACCTGAAAACTCCTCTGAAGAAATTATCTAAAAGTTTTCAATGGAAAATTCATCCTCTATCCGTTCCAGGCATTATTTAATTAAAAGCATTATTTGATTATTTTAAATGGACATCCTTCGCGGAGCTTTGTTTAATTTCCACTTGAGTCACGTAAACGGCCTCAAACGTTGAGAATTAATTTAATACGAGCGAATTTTCAGTAATATTGAGTTACACCTTCCAAACTTGGCCGTTGTTCGTTGCAATTAACTCTTTATTAAGTTTTCAATATCGTGTTTCTGTTTGCTGGTTTCCGTTGTTTTCAAAGGTTAAAGTTACCTAGCCAATTAATTTGTATAGTTTCAATATGATTCCTTCAATATTTTTATTACAAGTATGATCTTCAAGAACCGGTACTTTAGCTGAACCAGAGGTTCCCAAAACTTTTTGTGTCGTAAACCCTTTGCCATGTTTTTCGGTTATGGGTAGACCGTCTACTTACCTGATGTTGAATGCCTTCATCCTAGAACTTACAAAATTTTATAAACATTATGATATACATTTTATTTCTTTTATTTTTTTCTACTTTATACTTTTATAAATAATTTTATGTCTTTATATTAGAAGATAATATAATGTAAGTAAATAGATGCCATCAGTGTATGTTGAGATCCGTTATCGTGCCCCCCCCCGTTTTTATTTCATGGACCTGCAAATTTTTGTTTCGCTGACAGACCCCTTGCAGGTTCCCGGGACACATGGCGGTCGAATCGCGAAAGCGCACCCCGCCATGTGCCCCGTATGGGCCTAAAGAACTCGGGGGGATTTTAGTGGGTAGACCGGTCCTCTATGACCGGAGAGCCCCACACACAGCTGCGCCTTGCCAGCGCGGTATCATGGTGCATAGCATTACCCCCCCCCCAAAAAAAAAAGAAAAAAAAAAAGACCCCTTGCAGGTTGTCATAGACCCTAGGGCACGATATAGACCACTTTGAGAATCACTGAGCTAACCAATGTACATACATACATTGGATACCTATATGTGTGGCATGTTCTATTGTTAATGCAAAGTCATTCTTGACGTGTACATCATCCATCCATCATTTTTTTTTTTGTTCCCCCTGAGGAAAATGCATTAAGTTGCATACTCCGGCTGTGGCAAGTTGGCGGTTATGTGGGGCTCTCCTTCCCAGAAGGTGGAAGCCTACCCACTAAAAACCTCAGGGATGGCCTTCCTCAGGCATGTAGGGAGCCCCCGGGAACATCAAGCTACTTTCGGGAACCCCCAGCCTCCGCTCCCCCGCCGATACAGGGGAGCCCTCCTCGTGGGAGGCTACAATACCTCCCCCGATCTCCACCACCGACGACGCCCCCCGGCCACAGAAGGGGCGTGGTCCCTCCCGGGTCGCCGTATCCGCGGGCGCGATACGGCGCCCGCCGGCGACCCGCGGCAGCGCCGCAGCTGTGCTACCGAGCCCGGCGCCGCCTCCTTCTAGCGGGATCGGCCATCTCCCGACCCCGCTCGGCGGCCTCCTTCTGGAGCATCACTGCTTCACAGAAGGAGGCCACAGCCCTCCAACCTCCCTCGTCCGCCAGCATTGCCGCAATCAATACCGGCGGAGACAGATCTCGCCCGATCTCTGCGACCAAGACTCGGCGCTCGGAGGCCCACGCGGGGCACTCCGCCAGCGTGTGCTGGGCCGAGTGGAGGTCGGATGCGCAGTGGTGGCAATGTGTTGATTCCTCCCGTCCTATTCGACACAGATACTCACCGAAGCAGCCGTGCCCGGTGAGTATCTGAGTCAATCGGTAGGTGACCTCCTCCTTGCCGTGGACTTCGAGGTGCGGCAGTACGGCACCGACGGATCATCCATCCATCTATATAGTATATCATCCAATCCGCACTGGGCCTGCGTGATTGATCAAAGTCTAATTATCGTAAATTAGTTTGGCTCGGTGGGGACCTTTGTCAGCTGTTATGATGATGATGACGTATTCTAAGTTTATTTTAGACGAATGAGATGATTTTTGAAACTATTTTGCGTTTTACGTACATTTACCTTATTATTTTATGATGTAATATAATGACCAAATCGACAAATGGTCACCTAATAGCTAACGCCAATAAAATACGAAATAACAATAAAAAAATTGTAGCTATTGTTGAGGTCGTTTTCTTTTTCAATAACAACAACAAATTTAGATATTAAAGAAACAATACAATATTACACTGGAAGGTTAAAATGAAATGGAATAATAAACAATTTCTATACGTATTAAAAAAAAATATAATATTAAATGTACGAATGAAAAAACCGTAAATTCTTTGGCAAAATCCTAATAAAGTCTTAGCCTTAGTCTGGCCATAAACATTGTTACGCTTAAAAATAAACAAAATATGACATTTGAATATAGTCAGTCTGTCAGTATGTCATTTGAATATAGTCATCAGTCATTTCTGTGGTGTTATGATTCTCATTTTAGCGCCTATCGGTTGTCAAATATTTTTGTGATGCTAAAATAGACTAGGGTACTAAAGAAAACTGATTCGCTGGGATTGCATTACATTAAGTAGATTTGGAACCAAATATAATATTTAATACTCTTAATAATATGTAATTAGTCGAGTATTTATGTACCGGGTTATTGATATGTACAATGAAACTTCCTATCTTTATGATATAATAAGATCTGGCCATCCAAGCAATGTTCGTATGAAGAAGGTGATTCAAGCAGGAAGGAAAAGAATTCAAAGAAATTCTATCTAAAAGTAAAAGTGTGGTTGGAAACAAACGTTTCATACTTCATCAGAGCAAATCAAATCAAAATAATATTTAATATAGACCTTTACAGGCACTTATTGTCAGGCACTTTTACGTCAAAACAAACGGAACAAAAAAAAAGCTTAAAAAAACAAAAACCTTGTCCGTACGTTCGAACAAGAAAAATAAAATATTGACTTGAAAAATATTGACTCTACACAGAGCAGAAGACATGTTGTCATCATGTCTCTATCTTAATCCGCTAGATTATAATTTATGGTCAGTTTAAGAGAGTATGACTTACTCTAATTGCCGTAATAATTTGGAGTCCCTAAAGTAATCGATAGTGAAAATTGAATCCAAGGAAAAAAAGTATGCTTTTACTGACAACTTGTACGAGTACCAACATTTATAAGACTGTATTGCTGCTAATGGAAAACACTTCGAATGAGTATCATTTATTTTTTGTTTTTATATATTATTGTATTCATAAACATAAATTAACTTATAACCAATGGAAAAACACTTGTATCCTCTTATCCACTTGTATCCACAATAATTATGGCAATACTAAGTCTATTAATAATAGAAGTTAGTGGAAAACCTATACCTACTGCTGGCGTTCTTAGTTCTGGGAAGTTATGTTGCAGTGAAGTTTGTAGTTCCTGTGAGTTTTACACATTTGCTGTGAATTTCACCGCAATAATATACTCTAACCTATAACCATATACGAGGTGGGTAGCTGGCAATTTATCAACAAATAGCATTCATTAAATAATTACAAGCTTTTTATTGCGTAACGGGAAATTTTTTTGCTATCATCATCATATTTTCGTCCATGTTAGTCATAATATGTTGTCCCTTTTCATTCCTATTTGTTAAACAAAAAAGTACTCTATGTCACTTTCATAGATACGAGAATTAGCTGCAACAAGTCGAGTAACAAAAAGTCAACAAAGGTTCATTTATCGATAAAAGAATTCTTTTAGATTGGACTTGTTTAACCCAATTGCAGCTATCCCTGTCCCACTTCGTATTATATTGTGCTTGTCTCTCTCGCACCTTATTTAAATTCCAGATGTACCACTTTATTCCGTTTTCTCCATCAATTTTGTAACGGGAATGAGCATTTTTGTATAGGATTATGTTGATGTTAACCGAGGGCGACAAGTAATCTTTGAAACTGTTTTCATATCTTTTAATAATGGTTGTTTTTTACGTATATAAATTCTTATAAGACATAGCGATAAGTTTCAGGCTCTGCATGTGAAGGACGAACGCCTCTACCTCTTTTTTTTAGATTGATCTAAATATTGAGTTCTACCTTGAGTGTGTTTATGAAAGGAGCGATAATTGAAGGTTCTGCGCCTTGCCTGGTAATGGACTCGTTGCCGTTCCGGGCCGTTAGAGTTGAACTAAATTGAGAGTCGATACAAATTTAGCACGTATCTACCGGCTCGGACGCTCAAGATTGTCGTGTGTGGGTAAGAATTGACCCGGTACTTAAAAGGACCCAGTACATTGAGGAAATATTTGTGGGCTGAGTCTTCACGTTCGTCGGCGAGCCAACGAGTGTGATGTAAAGAGGACACACTCCTACCTCATGCCCTAGTAACTATTTTAAAGCAAATAGAGTTTATCTGTATCGATATATGTTGCACCACCACGTCAAAGCTTAGAAAGCTTCACAACAAAGCCTAAAAGTATACTGCCATACAAAACTTTGTAACAACACATGTTCAAATGTTTTAATCAATTAGGCTTGTTATGATTGTCATTATCTTCATCATTATTTCAGTTCTCTCGAGGATCTCCACACTAATCGGTATTACGATACTTGCATGAGCATAACACGCATGATTCTAGGTAGGTAAAGGAGACAAGCGAATCTGGGCCTATAGTTACACAAATAAAATATTTATCAATATTTTTTTCAAGATTTTTAATAATGAAATATTAAGCCATTTTACCATGGGATATTAAATAAAATATATAATCATAATATTATTGACTTTCGTTACTTCCTAGCTTTTAACAATGTTGACAAATTTAATAAAGTAATGATATAAATAAAGAAATGATATAAAATAGAAAATCAAAGCAATGAAAGTGAATCAGTGTTTTTTTTCTTTAGATTATGTTTTAAAAAAGTTTTAAATAATGAATATTATATAAAAACGTCTATAAAAACATTGTAAAAATAAATTGATCAACAGGTTGATTTTATTTTTTTTCTTGTACTGGCAACAAAGTAGAACTCGTGTCACATCAAACGTCAAACTAAAAAATCATTCGCTTATATATATACACTATCCACTATATACAATATCCACTATCGTAAGTTCAAGCCAAACGGCTTGAACTTACGATAGTGGATATTTCGTTTTGTTGTGTCTTCGTGTGCTTTTATTATTCAATTAGTATTATTTTGCGACTTTGACTACGTATTAAGGATTCTGACGGTTATTGCTTTAACGAACAACCCACGCTTTTCTTAACGGACTTAGTTTTCTTGCCTACTCGACTTACCTCAGCTATAACTACCGGATTTCGAAGCAGAATACAATGAGTGATCAACGACTTCATTGTATCAATTGCGGCATAGCTAGCTGGCGGCGTAATCCTTCTATAGAATTACATCAAATAGAAGAGGAAAGCATTCTTTCAGTCATACAGCAATAGGTTGCTCCTCAAGTAGTAAGTAATTTATTTCTTACAAGTTCATTTTGATAGATATTTAGAGAGATTTCATCTTCAATAATATTCTTATATGTATGTCACTATAAAGCGAAGGTTTTATCGTTAATTAATGTCATTTATTGTAAAGAAAGTAGGTACTGAAGATAGTTCTTTAACGGCTACAAGAGTAGGATAAATGACATTGTATGAAAACTCATAAATCTATAATCTGAATGTCACCACAATGCCAGCAAGAACTAATTAATACACATGGAATTCACAATGACACTCGAGTTTGGCTAACTTTGGTTTCCATCACTGTTGTTTACTAGTTTCTCTGCTGCTATTTGCACCTGGCTGGCGCAACAAATACAATGTTCTATCCGAGTCATAATTCTGTAATTATTACTTGTGGAAAACTATAAATAACAAACTTTTATTGTTGTAGGTCAACAGATCTCATGACATCTGCCAAGGATGCAGGGATTTAGCTATATAGCATACCTCGGGTGCAATCGCCTTAACCTAGTTATGGTAGCCTCGAGCCCCTCGGTGGGGACGTACATGAGCTGTGATGAACCTCGGGTGCAGATGAGCAACTTTTACCTCCAACAACTGGACATCGTCAAGTGTGTGCCAACTGTGGACGTTCAGTGTTGTGCGCAAGATCTCATTTATTGCGCACTGACATTTAACGAGAAAGAAGGATTCATACAGTGATTTCTGAATGGAATTTCAAATAATCAATGAAAATACTAACAGAGAAAATGATTTCGGTTGTTACCTCATTGAAAATAACTGATTTTACAAGAATACATGTGCAAAATGATAACTTAAATGATTTTCCCCAGCTCACACATAGTGATTTAATAAAAATATCTTTAGGCATTTACCAAATTAAACAGGCTAGGTCATATTATGGAGAACATATATACACATACGACAAGTTGGAAGATATAAAATAAAAGTGTGTAGAGGATATGAACAGCAGCCTACTAAGAGAACTGTCAATATCCTCTCATTCTTGCTGGCTATTACGAGGTCGAATAAAATCTAGACACATCAGTTCAAAAACATATTTTACCTACATTTTAGTTGACAGTTCTCTTAGTGGAAGAGAGGCCATAAAACAATATTATTGTAATTGCTTGGTAGGAAAAAGAACTGTGGGCTGCTGTTGTCACATAATGTCCATAATATGGTACCTAGGCTGGGCAAGGCATCAAGAGTATTTAATACCACCTGCACAGTTTTTAGACGATATTTTAATCATTTATGATGAAGTAGATGATCAATAAATAATAATGAGTGAAATGTGTTTTTCGTTCATACTTAGTCGTAAACCCATCTACACTAATATTATAAAGAGGAAAGATTTGTATTTTTGTGTGTCTATTTGTATGTTTGTAATGAATTAACTCAAAAACTACAGCGCCGACTTCAAAAATTCTTTCATCATTAGAAAGCTAGATTCACCTTGTGTAACATAGGCTATATTTTATCCAGTTATGGAAAGAAGTTGTCCCAGGACGCGGGTGAAACCGCGGGAAACAGCTAGTCTTTTACAATAATCTTAGAAACCGCAATTTGTTAATGTCCTAAAATACAATCTGATAAAATCTATTCAGTAGTAGTCTTTAAATACAACGTGAGAGCACTGAGAGTTTGTAAGAATAACTTATTACGAAGCAAACAATAAAACCCTATATCTTTTTACTCCCGTGTGGCAGTTGTAAAAATGTCTTTTTTTTATTTTGAATGGCAGTAATATCAAAATGAAATAGAGTAGTAATTGTTGCTGTAACGTCAGGTCCAATTTTGTATGGACGTTCGGCCGTCTCCTTTCATTAAGATTTCATTAAATTAATTTATATATCATTGTCGTGTCGTCATTTACGTGTCGCATATATAAAAAATATTATATTTAGAATTTAGAGTGTACAGCAAATAATAACTACGAGTTTCTTGGCAAGGTTTTAGACTAAATTATCGGGGTAATTTGGCGCACGTATCAGTGTACGTGTGTATAGGATTTTTATAACAGGTTTTTCATGAAAGATTTTATACAGATATTAAAATTATAAAGCCTCGAATATTTGTTAACTAAAAACGATTCTGGTCAATTATTTACATGCCGGTGACTTACTTTACATTTTTTTTTAATCAATTAGTGTGTAAAATAAAATGAATTTGTTCTGAATAATATTATTTCATAAATTTTATTTATCAAGGTATTAGATTTGTTAATATGCTGTATATATGTAAAAATATGTCAGTATAAAAGTTTAGATAGATCTGATTTATGAGCGAGTTTTATCAATTCTTGCATATAAAAACTTTTGGTTATATAATTTTGTTGTTTTCCTGTGCACCTATTATCGATATAATTCATAAGAATTCATTGTTGCTGAAGCTGCAATTGGAAAACTAAAATAACATAATTATTCATAAAAAACATATCAACTAATCTTCCCTAAAAGGGTAGCTCTGCCAACATACACTGATTTCACGATTTTGTATTAAAATCTGCTACCTGGATCACCGCTTTACTAAGCTGGTGGTGGTAAATTGGATATCATTACTGCAGTTTTGGAACATATCCAACAGAAGAAGCTGTCGCAGCGACATTTTTCTCGTTAAACTATTTTCATGCTCATCGTTTCTTAGTAAGTTATTAACCGTGTCCCATCTTATATTATATTTAGAATATCGTGAATTAAATATTACGAGACAAATAACGAAATGATGAGCTAATGAATTGAATTTAACTAATTTAAGTAATTGAACAAAACATTACATAATTTACATCCAAGCTTGTAAAATATTATTCCATTTTATAATTTCTATATTATAAGTATATTCTATTATTTTTATATGTAGCTTATGAGTTATTCGCATGTACAAGTTATATTATTGTAAAGTTTTATTAAAATCTTTAATAAAACTTTAAGATTTTACATGACAAAGTAAGAAACATCTACACATACTTACAAACTTTCGCGTTAATAATATTAGTAAAAATATGACGATAAGTATAAAGGAAGTAGGAAAAATACACCACATGTGCAGACGAAGTCGCCGGCGACAGCTAATATTAAATAAACATGAACTTTTTCTTTTGAAAATCTTTATTATTTGATAGATTAGAACAGGTTACCAAAAAGTAGCCTGCAAAACAAATGAAATTCTCAGGTAATAATGTTCAGCAGAGAAATTAATATTTCAAACATTTTTCCCACGTCAATCTCAATTTCGTTGTTAGCCTCAACAGCAGTCAGATACCAAATATTTAAGCTCCGTCGACAAATTGTTTTGTGGGCTATTCATTGCTTCTTTCATCTTTTTTTAGTGCCTTGGAAATGACAGTGATGGATAAGAGCAACAAATCCTTATAAAACTAGCCCCTTGCGGGTTGGTTTTAGATATGCTGTCACATAGAAGCAAGATATAAACAATTCAAATTATTACTTCTGTGATTAGAGGTTCAACAAGATTCATCATTTAATAATTAAAATGTAATGGTAAGTTTTTAAGGTTTATCAAATAACACGGTATTCTGGAACCTATAATAGTTTCATTTCTTACTGAAACGAAATTACAATTGTTTATTTCTTACGGTTTTCATAATTTAAAAAAAATTATTGTGTAATCATTCACCCAAGGGAAAGATCGTTTGATTAGGTACTTCCGTCTTACCTATTTGTGCCGCAAAATATAGTGTTTGCATTGCTGTGTTCCAGAGTTCTCGCAAATGTCTGCTACTGATCATGACTTGCCATTAAGAAATTGCGGGCCTTCTTAATCGTGTATCACTCATAGTTATTATTCTTTTTATTACTGCACAAACAGTAATTTTAAAATGGTTATACATATTGTCGATATTATCTTGTGTATATTTTGGCGATAACCTATTTATTTACTTCACCCGATGATTCGACATGTTTTCTACTCTTTATTTCAATATGCCTTTACAAGTTTATACAAGCATATTGAAATCAAGAGTAGTACTAACCTTGAAATCGAGTGTAGACCGAATATGTGTTTTAATATTAAATAAAGTATTCACAAAGAGCAAATAGACATATTTTATTTTTATTTTTTGTAACTACCAAAAATTCCTAAAATGCTTATTATTTTACACACAAACAGTATTTGAGACAAAATACTTATCTAGATACTTAATTAAATAATACAATAGACTACTAATATGTAAATCCATCTATAAACTGTAATCACACAATAATGTATTATTTAAGTATATGTATATATAACATAATTACATGAACAAATGGAAACAAAACCATCTATAAGAAATTATAGAACATTTTATTTATTAACACATTATTAGAAACATCAATATCCAGAGGTGGCCGATTTTTATTTTTGTGTGAGTTCCCTGGGGATCAGGAAATTTGCGTATTAGTAAACAACTAAGAAAAAAGTTATGATTATTTGTAGCAAAGTGCTAGAAATGTTTACGACTTTGATTACTAATCCACTGTGGATGGAAGGAGGAAACTTTTGTTGGAATAAGAATATAATTAGAAATCAGCAACAAGAAATCGATTGTAGTGTAATAAATTTTCTGTCCCGTTTCACTCAAATAATAAGGATCATTCTTTGAAATCATCAAAGAGTTACGACTAATTCTGTACGTCTTTAAACCTCTACGCAGGTGAAGTGTCGACATTCATTCCCTCGCGTTTATGCAAAGATTGCTCCCTATTGTTCGTGTTGCAAACAGCGTTCCTCTTAAAAACTCTTTGAAGGTTATTTCTTAGAAAGATTTCTCAAGATATTCTTGAGAGTCCCTGTTATTAAGGTTTTTAGGTACTTACATATTTTGGTAAAATATGTGTATTAACTACATTTTTGTATCTGTATTTAATGTCGCCGCTGTATTGATTTTGAAAATATTTAAGTTATACTTAAATATATTTTGAACATGAACTAAAATTTAAAAATTAATTAGAAATATGCTAGCCATAACTTATCATAGCACTTCACTTCACTCCCTTTATTAATCTCGAATCACGGTTCCAAGCCTGTGGGTAATGACCCCCGCAGACATAAAAAATAAATTCTCCGGTAGCAAGAATCTGATAATACATAACAAATCATCTTATTGTGGAATTATTACTTTAGATGCCCTTAAAAGTGACACGAAACCATATTTTGTGTTAGTGAGTTTGTAACGTGTTATTTTTTACTATTGTTTTCAGCACAATTTAATCAACAAAATACTTTTAATTTCATTATTAATTTACCAATTTTATTCTTGTTTACATTTCCATTAGGATTTTTTTTTAAACTTTTTAAGTGGAAGTAAGAGTGAAGGGATCGTAACCTGTACAGCCTCAGCATTAATGCAATTTTTTTGTCTTAATTTATATTTCATAAAAGTTACTTATAACAAGATGGACATAGGGACAAAACATTTAGTTTCTGCATTCATTTAATTAACGTACAGATGGTGTTGAGTCTGTGATAGGAGTTTTAGTTGAAGTTGTAATTTAAAACTTAAATATTTCAATATACAGATCTATGGTTGTAGAGATTTGATAGGGTGAAGCCATAGACTGTAATAGTAAACCTTATCATGTTTTCATAACTAATATATACCTAATATTATCTATTAGGAGTTTACTTAAAACAAATTCTTTTGTTTTGGTTTATTAAAAGAAGTTTTCGTTTCTTTCTCCTTGTTGGACAATTCCGCCTTTTCTTCACTCTGTGATACTTCCAATTCGGAACGTGACGGCTTGATCTATGGTGATCCCTCCGTGGCTATTTATTAGCTATTTCGAGTCTTGGCTGTCATTTGACGTCGGCGAGGAGGACGCGAAAGATGGGTCTTTCGGCGTTCCTCTCCTGGCGGATGTGCCGATTTAGGCCGCCGTGATATAAAATTTAGTTTTTCTTTTTTAAATGTATTTTCTTTTTAATATTTTTTTAATAACGGCTTAATGCCTTAATTAATTTCATCAAGCAATCCCAGATAATGGGTTCACGGTATACCTCGTAATCATCACAAATATAGGGCGTTTGGGCCGTTTCATCCCAACGCGACTTCATGCACCCAGCCATGCGGTGATGTAGATTGTCTTACTTATCAGCGGAAATCCCTGCCATCACCGATGGAATCTCAACGTATAAGGTGACCTCTTACAATTTATACCGTTTTGCGTGTGTGAACCACCGTATTTTGGAGGAATTAATTTTTCTTTTGATGACATTCACCTTGGGTGACGAATGGAGGATGGCTCAGCTCAACTGAACTTTTAAATGTGTAACGTGTGCAAATACCGTGCCCATTGATTTGTGGACGAATATATATATATTTTTTGTATTTACATGTAATAATTTTAAAATGTAATTATAAACTTACATATATAAATTTCTTGGTTTAATTTTATCACCTAACCATTTGAAGGTCTGTTTGTATTTATGTGGAGGCGCCCATATCATTAATCCTAAATATCTACATATATCACCAGGTCGGTTCGATTCCGATAAGGATTATACCCACACCCTGATCTTAGCCGGCAAATTTCTTTTTTTTCTTAAATATCATAAATAGAACGCTACAATTGGCGCCACCAACGTTGGGGCCTGGAAGACTTCAAATGGTGGTGATTTAACTTTTGTTGTAATACATATCTTAATACTTTTACTTAAAAATATACATCTAGAACAGATGTATTCATATGTAATGTGTAATAATAATATTGTGTCTTAATTTTAAGCTTACCTAATTTAATCTAAATCACATATAATTGTGTATTCTTAAGTGTTGTCTAGCTTACCTAATTTAAACTAAATCACATATTTGTGTATTCTTAAGCGTTGTCTAGCTTACTTAATTTAATCTAAATCACATACTTGTGTATCCTTAGCATTGTCTACCTTACTTTATTTAATTTAAATCTCATACTTATGTATCCTTAAGCGTGGACTAGCTTACTTAATTTAAACACATTTTCTGTGTAATATTATGTGTCATCTAGCTTACTTAATTTTAATCACCTTTATAGTTTAAACTTAAACTTTAATTTTTTATAATTAACTTACTTTTGTATTAAAACACAACTGTTATATTTTAATGTTTAACTATTTCATTGCATATTGTTAATCATGGACTTTATCACTGCAGGATGTTCTGTTGAGTATCTCTTGAAAGATGAATTGTTACACGAACTCAGTATCAGACATTTACCAGCTGAACCATCTTCCTCAACGGACGACCTAAGGAAGTTCCTCAGACACACATTGAAATTAGCCCGACGGGGAAGCCTCAAATCCATTGACCAGTTTGGTGTTTGTGACCAGTCTAAGGAGGTGACAATATGTACTCCAAAGGTTTCAGACATTGAAAGAGATATCCCGGATGGTAGTTGTACTGAATCTCGTCTGTTGAAAAGGTTAGTGTCTCGTAGTAATTATCTGTTGTGTAGGTTGTCAAGGGTAGTCGACCCTAATCCAGATATAGTGGTACTTAAGTCTACTTTGATTTCGATATTGATGCGTCTCGAAGGTGATCATGAAGAAGAGCCTGCTACTGGGCCGTCCAAGGACGACGAACCCAGGGATAATTTCAATCTCTCTCTGCAGCCTCCGAAATCATATAATTTAAATTCTTTAAATTTGAAGTTTGCTGGTGACACTTGTGTTCGTGTTTTTCTCACACGTTTAGAAGAGCTTAGAGTAGCTAGGAAAATACCTAAGGAAATAATTTTTGATGGTTTTCCCGATATTTTAGAGGGCCCTGCCTTATATTGGTATAGAGCCAATAAAAGTAACTTTACATCATACACTGAGTTAATTACACTACTCAGTGATGACTTTGATATTCCTGATTTAGACCATTTGTTGTTGCAAGAGATTCGTCAGAGAACTCAAGCAAAATCTGAGACAATTGTAGTATTTTTGTCAACTATTGTAGGCATGTTTTCACGTTTAAATAAACCTGTCTCAATTGAAGACCAATTGGACATCATCTTAAGAAATATTAGACCTGAATATAGTAGGGAACTTGCCTTGCATGATATTTCCTCTATAGATCAACTTAAATTTTTATGCAAGAAAATTGAGTTAGCCAAAGTGAAGGCAGACCAATTTTGTGAACCTAAATTGGGTAGCAACTCTAATGCACCTGATTATGTATACCTAAAGAAGAGTTTGAAAACTAAACCTTCATTTCAAAATATTTCTTATCATACTAAACAAGTAGCCTCAATAGAACCAGGCCCTTCCGGCAGTGATCTTCCAAACATTTCTATTAATTCTAACCTTATTAAGCCTAAAACTTGTTTTAGATGTGGGATGTCTAATCATACCACCAGTCAGTGTTATAAATCCAAAGAAATTGTGTGTTTTCGCTGTGGTAATAAGGGTGTACGTACTCCTGATTGTAAAAAGTGCACGAAATCAAAAAACTAATTGGCTCAGTCTTTTCTAGGTCTAAAAAGATTAATATTCCACCTATGTTCCATACGGAAAAGACTTATTTCGAACCTCCTTTGACGGATGTACGGCCCTATTTATCTGTTGATGTTTTAGGTCTAAATGTAAAAGGTTTGTTAGATTGTGGAGCTTCTTGCTCGATTTTAGGTAATAATTGTCATACCTTGTTTCATGAATTAGGTATACCTATTCATAGACTCAACAAAACTGTGCATTTATGTGTGGCCAGTGGTCAGGAATTAATGAGTGATGAATATATGATGTTACCAATTACCTATAAGAAACAATTTAAAATATTAAAATTTATTATACAACCTCAGATTACTATTCCTATTCATTTCGGTTTAAATTTTTGGAAGGCTTTCAATTTAATGCCAGATATATTTAAGGACAATTCTCACTTGGAAAATTTAGATAGTATTCACACTTTACCCAGTAAGTCTGGATTAAACAATTATGATTCTTTAACTAACTCTCAAAAAAAACAAATAGAGGAAATTAAAATTTTATTTGATAATATAAATACTGAAAAAGTTGGTTTAGGGGAAACCCACCTCCTTGAACATGAAATTAATACTGGTGATGCCAAGCCCATAAAGCAAAGATATTACCGCCTTAGTCCTGATAAACAAATGGCTTTAGAAAAAGAACTGGATAGGATGTTAGCACTAGGTATAGTAGAACCTTCATTCTCACCTTGGAACTCTCCAGTGGTCATGGTACCTAAATCCAGTGGCGAGCTTAGACTTTGTTTGGACAGCAGAAAATTAAACTCAATTTCAAAAACTGATGCATATCCTCTGCCCTATGTCAGTCACATCTTAGACAACCTAAGAGATGCTAAGTACCTCTCATCTCTAGATCTCAGTGCTGCATACCACCAAGTACGGCTGACCAATTCCTCAAAAGAAAAAACTGCATTTACTGTGCCAGGTAGAGGCCTGTTCCATTATGTCAGAATGTGCTTTGGTCTGGTAGGAGCTTCTGCAACTATGCAGAGACTGATGGATAGCCTATTTTCTGCCAAGTTTAATAATAAAGTGTTTTGTTTTGTCGATGACATCATAATAGTGAGTAATTCCTTTGATGATCAGATTAAGCTTTTGAAAGCAGTTTATGAAATATTAAAGGCTGCTAATTTAACTATAAATATGCAAAAATCTGTATTTTGTAGAAATGAACTTAAATACCTAGGTTATGTGGTCGACCAATATGGTCTAAGAACTGACCCATCTAAAGTAGAGACAATTTTAAACTTCCCAACTCCTAAATGTGAAAAGGATATAAAAAGATTTTTAGGAATGGCTGGATGGTATCGCAGATTTATTAAAGATTTTTCCAAAATTGCAAGGCCTTTGTCTAAGTTAACTAGCAAAAAAGTACCTTTTGTATGGTCTGATGAAGCTGACATTTCCTTTAACTTACTTAAAACTGCATTGGTGTCGGCACCTATTCTGAAATGTCCAGATTATAATAAACCTTTTAGTATACATACTGATGCATCCTCTTATGCCATAGGTGCGGTTCTTACACAAAAGTTTGATGATGAGGTAGAACACCCCATAGCATACTGCAGTCGTACCTTAAGTGCTCAAGAAATTAATTATTCAGCAACTGAGCGTGAACTTCTAGCAGTCTTGTATGCTTTAGAGCAATATCGCATTTATGTAGAGGGTCGGAAGTGCTATATCATAACCGACCATGCTTCCTTATTATGGTTTTCAAAACTTAAGAATCCTACAGGCAGGTTGAACAGATGGGCTTGTAGACTTAGCCAATTTAATTTTGAAATAATACATAGAAAGGGCAAGGATCATGTAGTACCTGATGTCCTGTCAAGAATAAAAGTAGATTCTATAATTGACATATCTACCACACAAGATATGTGGTATAAAAAACTTTTCCAAAATTGTATTAAAAAACCTACCCTTTTTCCTAATTATAAAATAGAGAATAATAAGTTGTTTCGGTTAACTAAAAATAAATATAAGTCAGTTTCACAATTTGATTGGAAATTAATACTTCCAGAAGAAAGTAGGCATGACATTCTATTAAAATTTCACAATGATCCTACAGCTGGTCATTTTGGTGTTTCAAAGACTCACAAAAGAATAACTGAATGGTATTACTGGCCTAATCTTTATAAAGATGTTAAAAATCATGTGAAATCTTGTGATGTCTGTAATAGTTATAAACCCCTTAATGTAAAACCTGCTGGTCTCATGGGACATGCTAAGATGGTCACTAGACCTGGTGAAGCCATCTCATGTGATATTTTGGGACCTTTTCCACCTTCTTATTCCCAAAATAGATTCTTGTTTGTGTGTTGTGACTACTTTAGTAAATATGTAACTATGTTTCCCTTAAGGTCAATAACTGCCAAAAACATAGTTAAATGTATGGAAAAAGGAATCTTTCTTACGCATGGGGTGCCTAAGTATATTTATGTTGATAATGGCCCTCAATTTGTTTCTAAAGAATTTAAGGAATTAATAATTAAATATAAAGTTCCACACTTATTTTATAATCCAGTTTATCATCCCCAGACTAACCAGACGGAGCGTGTGAACCGTGAAATTGTTAGATCTCTTGCATCATATGTGCGTTCTGATCATAGAAATTGGGATAAGAACGTAGCTGAGGTGCAATGTGCTCTCAATACTGTAATCCATGATGGTACTAAATTCACCCCTTTCTTTTTGTCACATGGTAGGGAGATGATCCTGGATGGTTCACTTTATAATTTGGATTATCCTGTAGATTCTGGAAAAATTATGGTAGACAACACTTATAAATTCTCTGATTCTCTTAAAGACTTAAATACAATATTTAATAAGGTAAGGGTCAATCTTAAAAATTCACATATAAAAAATTCTCATTATTATAACTTGCGAAGGCGTCATGTCGAACTTCAAGTAGGGCAAATAGTTTTTAAAAGATGCTTTCCTCTTTCTAATGCAGCCAAACACTTCTCTGCTAAGCTAGCCCCCAAGTTCGAAAAATGTGTCATCACAGAGAAACATTCTCCTGTGGTTTTCACCCTGAAAACAGTAGAAGGTAAACCCTTAGGCCGCTGGCACATAAAAGATATAGTCAGACCAGGCGAATGTCCTACTGACTTAATAAGTTAAAATAATTTCTTTAAAGTGTGTTATCAAAATGTATTTCCTTTCATGACTCTTTGAGCATTCCTTAATAATATTTATTTAGATTAATCTTAATATTTATACACTTTGAAAATGATAAACACATTAACTATTACTATGTTAAGTGTCTTGGGTAGATACTCCAAGCACTTTAAATACTTACTTTTAATTAAAATAAGCCTGTATTGTTCAATGAATACTTTCATTTGAGTTGAAGCCAATAAGTCTGTATTTATCTGCAGCATAAACATTTTTGTTTAGGCAACAACTTTAAAAGTTGAATAGTACATGTAGCTACCTTTAAGTGTTAGGTCTTCCTTTTCTTACTTTCCTAAACTAACCTACTGTTCATAAATACTTAATACACCTATGTTTCTACACATTGAGTGTATTGAGCCTTGTATTAATTAATGAATACTTTCATTTGAGTTGAAGCCATTTAAGTCTGTATTTATCTGCAGCATAAACATTTTTGTTTAGGCAACAACTTTAAAAGTTGAATAGTACATGTAGCTACCTTTAAGTGTTAGGTCTTTCTTTTTTAATTTTCTAACACTAATCTATTTGTTCATAAATACTTAATACACCTATGGTTCTACACATTGAGTGTATTCAGCCTTGTATTAATTAATTAATACTTTCCTTTGAGTTGAAGCCATTTAAGTCTGTAATTATTTTGCAGCACTGAGCATTCTTGTTCATTTTGTCTAGGCGACAACTTAAAAAATTAAGTGTTAGTTTTTTTTATTTCCTAACACTAATCTATTTCTTCATAAATACTTAATACACCTATGTTTCTACACATTGAGTGTATTCAGCCTTGTATTAATTAACGAATACTTTCCTTTGAGTTGAAGCCATTTAAGTCTGTAATTATTTTGCAGCACTGAGCGTTCTTGTTCATTTTGTCTAGGCGACAACTTATAAAAAATTAATAATACATGTAGCTGCCTTAATGGGTTAGACCATTCTTTTTGATTTTTCTTGGTAATAATATACTTATTAGTTTGTACTTAAATTACATACTAGAAATCTTATTTGCACATATCTGAAAACTTAATATGTAGTTGACCTACATTAATTGTCCTACTTTACAAGACAAACCAATATAGAATTTGCTTTACTTGTAATGATGTTCTATTATAATATAAACCTAGTGGATGATGTTGAAGTATTTTTGAAATTAGGAAGTTTAAGATTAGTTATTTTAACATGATAGTATTTACACATTGGATGTACTAGTGTGTATTATGAGTTCATTGACATTGAGTGATTTCCTAGTTTGCTTTTTGAGTTCTTTTGTTATTAAATAGCAAGAGTGATGTTATAGAAGTAACTATCATCAGTACAGTCAGCCACAAATATTCTTTACACTTCGTATTTTTTACGAATTATTTTATTTAAAAATTTTTAATTTTTAAATAAAATAATTCTTTTCCCACCTGGAACGGTACTGTAACGTGTTATTTTTTACTATTGTTTTCAGCACAATTTAATCAACAAAATACTTTTAATTTCATTATTAATTTACCAATTTTAATTCTTGTTTACATATTCCATTAGGATTTTTTTTGTTAACCTTTTTAAGTGGAAGTAAGAGTGAAGGGATCGTAACCTGTACAGCCTCAGCATTAATGCAATTTTTTTGTCTTAATTTATATTTCATAAAAGTTACTTATAACAAGATGGACATAGGGACAAAACATTTAGTTTCTGCATTCATTTAATTAACGTACAGATGGTGTTGAGTCTGTGATAGGAGTTTTAGTTGAAGTTGTAATTTAAAACTTAAATATTTCAATATACAGATCTATGGTTGTAGAGATTTGATAGGGTGAAGCCATAGACTGTAATAGTAAACCTTATCATGTTTTCATAACTAATATATACCTAATATTATCTATTAGGAGTTTACTTAAAACAAATTCTTTTGTTTTGGTTTATTAAAAGAAGTTTTCGTTTCTTTCTCCTTGTTGGTCAATTCCGCCTTTTCTTCACTCTGATACTTCCAATTCGGAACGTGGACGGCTTGATCTATGGTGATCCCTCCGTGGCTATTTATTAGCTATTTCGAGTCTTGGCTGTCATTTGACGTCGGCGAGGAGGACGCGAAAGATGGGTCTTTCGGCGTTCCTCTCCTGGCGGATGTGCCGATTTAGGCCGCCGTGATATAAAATTTAGTTTTTCTTTTTTAAATGTATTTTCTTTTTAATATTTTTTAATAACGGCTTAATGCCTTAATTAATTTCAAATCAGGCAATCCCAGATAATGGGTTTTCACGGTATTCACCTCGTAATCATCACAAATATAGGGCGTTTGGGCCGTTTCATCCCAACGCGACTTCATGCACCCAGCCATGCGGTGATGTAGATTGTCTTACTTATCAGCGGAAATCCCTGCCATCACCGATGGAATCTCAACGTATAAGGTGACCTCTTACAATTTATACCGTTTTGCGTGTGTGAACCACCGTATTTTGGAGGAATAAATTTTTCTTTTGATGACATTCACCTTGGGTGACGAATGGAGGATGGCTCAGCTCAACTGAACTTTTAAATGTGTAACGTGTGCAAACTACCGTGCCCATTGATTTGTGGACGAATATATATATATATTTTTTTGTGTATAAATGTTTTAATTTAAAATGTAATTATAAACTTACATTTATAAACCTATTTGTTTAATTTTATCACCTAGCCATTTGAAGGTCTGTTTGTATTTATGTGGAGGCGCCCATATCATTAATCCTAAATATCTACATATATCACCAGGTCGGTTCGATTCCGATAAGGATTATACCCACACCCTGATCTTAGCCGGCAAATTTCTTTTTTTCTTAAATACCATAAATAGAACGCTACAAGTTTGCATTTAAAAATGCTTAATGGAAAATATGAATAAACACACACAATATATTCGTATCGAGAGGATTTAAGCGCGCGTTTTCAAAATTCCTTATTATATCTTTTTAACCAATTTTTCCATTAAGCACAATCCATATCCAAGGACTATAACAACTGCATTCTTTACATTTTACTTTTTAATGTTAAACTAGAATTTATTAACATTTAATCTTAAAACCTCTTCCAACTTGTTAGTCTATAGATTTCTCCGAAAATTGTTTAAGAAAGCAGCTTATGAATCTGTATTTACTTTGCATTTTATATAAAAATGCAAAATAAATATATTCAATAGTATACCTATCAAATGTAATAAACTAACAACTTTACATACGAGTATTAAGTATTTAATATTCGTTTTCGTCAATTCTGCTAATTTAAAAAAAAAACAGATACATATATATATATACAATATTTTTAAGTATTTGATATATTTATAAAAGTTGATTTGTACCCTAAGATTTCGATGATTATACAGGGCCTTATAAACTGGCTCAAAGGCTTCGAAAGGAAATTGAGAGACTATCCATAGAGTTTGTCTGCGTGATCATTTAGAAATGATGATACCCACAAAAGAAGACTCTTGGCTCACCTCTATAGGCCAGGGAAATTGCAAATCTGTACGAAAACTGGCAATGTGTTGCGCACATTGCAAGCAAGACTGGCGGCTATTGGAGCGGAATGATGCGATCTCGAGTGGCACACATATGCCAGGAAACGGAGAATCTCACATGCACATTTGCCTAAACTGGAATAAATTTCTGCAGGTCATATAAATATTTATCTCGTACGGTAATCGAACTCGTGACCCATTGCTCAGTAGCCGATCACTTGACTGCTGCGTCAACGGTATCAATATTCTGGCACTATATAAAGGCACTGAATAAAATTCCTTTATATCTATGATTTATACTACTTAAATAGGCAGAAAGGCCCTAAAGTGGCAAGCATACGAGTATGTCAGGAAATTAGTATTTATAGGTCTTCCATAAGGCAAATCGCCAATTGCTAGCAGCGCAAAACCGATCGATGTGGAGATCCTTGGGGAAGCCTATATCAAGCTATCGCCCACAACTGCACATAGACATCTCCCGGCTGAAATGTTAATTATGAAGGAAACTGAAGGACGTACGCAATTATCTAGAGAAAAACTTTGAAGCTGTTTTAATACATAGAATCAGCAAACACTGCAGCTGAGAGCTCATTACAAACTAGATTCGAATCAGAAATATTGATATTCCCATAAGAAGGTGCGGCTCGTACATAACACTCGTACTCACGTATACTGAAACTTGACTAAACTGTACTAAAATGACATAAGAGTTTAAAGGATTCAAACAGAAGAATAATATATTTTTACTATTCTTCTTTCTCTAGCCCTGTTCCCAACTTTATTTGGGATCGGTGCAACATGTCTGCCTCTTCCACTCTCCTGTATCACTTGCCATGTCAACACTTCTTCAACATATCAACATTCTCGCAGTCTATTCATTGTTTCTTCGGTTTTCTCTTCCCCATACGCCCATCCACTTTCATATCCATAACTTTCCTAGTAACATGATTATTCCCTTTTCTTGATACGTGACCATACCAGGAAAGTCTCCATTTTATAAATTTTTCAATCATATTTTTTACTATTATTTTCTGTAATAGCATTACGACAGCTAGAAACATTTAATAGTCACATTTATAGAGAAATTCAAAGATTTCGCTAGGCAATGTAATATTAACGAGTGAAGAATATTCTTATTTTTAATGAAATTGAATAATATTTATAATATCTCTTCTTACCCGAGAATTTCGCATAGAACTAATTAAATATTTCGTTGTAACGAAATTAGTCAACGACGGCGAGACCAGCATTCATCTAGCACAAACATACTGCAGCAATAAATCAACCAGCATCTGCTACGAACGAATGACACGGCGTAGAAGATCTGTTTAATTTATATTAATTTGGTTTACTCGTTTGGCCTCTGCCTGGCGTTTGCCTTTGTTATATTGGTGACCTTGGATGTCTAATAAGAGATAAGCTTTTAGATAATATGATTTTATCGAAGTATTTCGCAAGATTATTTTTCTTATTATTCTTTTAGTGGCACAATATTACAGTCGTTATTTTCAGCCATGAAGGATCTCTCTAGTCGCTAAGTAAATTTGCCATAAATTAATTCATTCATTCATTCATTAAAAAATCTGTTTTTTTCTGTACGCGTGAATTTTGCACTAAGAGCCCGTGAAATGTTCCCATATAACGGAAATCAATAAACCAAATGCAGTACAACTTCTATTGCTCTATTCGTGGTAAAGTCTTCACAACCTAAAAAATCTGTTTTGACAGGTATCTGTGAATATATGACAGATAGTGTCTGTGAAAACTGACTTGCTATATTAACTATTATTTCCGTAATGTCTTTGACATTTATGAGGTTTGACAGTAAACTATTTCTTCAGATTGTAAAAACTTAAGGATCAATATACAAATAGTTTACTAGACAATATATGTATACAAAATAGTTACACTAACAATATAAACTCAGTTACTCTCTGCGCCTTCGTAGACTCTTTTATATTCAGGTGCATCAAATGGAAACTTACCTACGTCTCTACAAAAAAAGTGTTACATACTTATAAAAGTGTAAAGTAATTGGTAATCAGAAATTATAGTAGGTAGGTAATGATTATAGTTTATACAAAGTAGTTGATTAAATTGATACCAATTGTGGGCTCAAACTTGCCGAGAAGCCTGTGCAAGTTAAAATAGTTAATGTGACTGAAAATATATATAATAAGCTACATTATTTCGATCCAAAGACTTTTCTCACAGAATAATCTTTAGAAAGTAACCAAGTAAATAAGCAGACACAAGTGAATTATATAAGAACTTGGTTTACACTATTAAAAACACGGTGTATACTATAAACACTTTTATTAGAAATTATCCACACTCATGCGCTATAGTTCGTCACACTTATAACTTTGTAGGTGTTACCACAAGAGGCGCCAAACAACGAACGATCACATGGCGGCCGGCATTTATCTTTACACCTCGGTTATTCTCTAGTGATAGTCGGTTTAATACTTTCTTATTTCTAAAACATTTCCAGATTTATCTTAAATTGTTATTATAATTTTACTTTATGTAAATACATTATAAAGTACGATATTACAAATATCAGTTTAATTGAAACATTATGAGTAACTTCCTATTAAAACTAGACACTGATTTTATGGCATGGCTGCGCGCACTTTTGAGCCACAACTAAACACTGATTGAGAACACTTTCACAGATTAGTAATATATTAAATAACTGATTTTCTACGCGTATAATTATACATATCTAATATTTATATGCGCTTTGTAGACTCTTGAGATGTATGACAGAATTCTTTGTAAAACGGGTGTATGTGAAAGGAGTGCATGTGTGAAGATTTACGTATACTGCGGTGCTTATAAAAAACATATTTAATTGAACTTCCGGTGAAACGAGATGATAATCAACTCAAATATGCGTTCCCAACATGGAACTTGAGCCTACCCTAAATTTGGGCACCATCACCTTCCATTATCACCCTAGGTGCTGTCTTTACCGTATGTGTATATAAAAATATAGAATTTTTGATTAGTCGGTTTCATAGACGTCTTTTTATTTATTCTGGTGATTATATATCAGCTCATATATCTTTGCCATGATAATATTTATTAAAAACACAAACAACATTTGAAAATTCAATACTTTTCGAACCTGCCGATAAAAAAATCTGTCTAAGGTCACTGAGCGAAAATAAGCCAAAATTAATATTAATCAAAGTCTACCTAATCTATGATATTAAATTCCAATCTAACCATTCAGCTGCACATGGATATTACATGTAACCAAACAAGCGCATAAAGCAAAACAATCACAATCGTAAACAAACAATTCTAAAGAAAATCTTGAACGCGTACTTAAAACGAAGCAAGAATAGGAATATCTTTTGTTGGACGATAATAAATATGACCCAACAAAAAATGACGCTGTAAATCAAAGTGCACTATGAGTGAATATACTCGTGACCTCAATCAAGATAAGTTTCCCGGCCCCGCTCGGGAACAATGTAGCCTGAATCCGAGAGCCTGATTTGTAGCGGACTAGAGTGCGCGATAGAAAAAAGTAAAGCTTGCTTAACTACCTTCACACAATTGTGACTGGAACCGTTCGTTCGGAAATTCTGCAGAATTGTGGCGTTGATTTTCGAGACCCTTAATATAAGAGGAGCCTCGATAAAACCTACGTGAACTATTCAAAATTATTAGCATCAGGATTTATTGAGATAAAAGTGGTGATGCTAAAATTAAACTAGATGTGATTTCATAGACAAACTTTTATGTAATTGGAGAGCAAATAATCTGTTATGTAAATGTTACTGTTTTTATTTAACTATCCACTTTGAGAAAAAAAGATTTTTCATGACTTATGCCCGTACATACAAAACTAGATTCCTTAGATTCTATGATTCTCTAAGCATAATTATCATTATCGTTTATTTTACTTATACCAAGTTCTACTGTCTCTTTGGTCGGTGTGATTTAGTAACAAGTGTCTTCAGAAACTCAAGGCAATACTCAACTGTAAACAAAATTTTGAAAAGTACCAAATAAGGCTTAGAATGGCTACAAAGCTTACACAGCAATGGAGCGCTCAACCCGACGCTCCCTCCCATCACCTGCCGCAATAACATTACATTAAGTACCCTATTTATTTCGTGGCATTACATCTCGTGTTCGCAGATCTTCAAATCGTACTTACGCCGTAACTCTTTAATATAAATTATTCGTGGTGCGTTCTCTTAAGAATTTGCGGATTTATGAAGCTACTACGTGCTTAGTCCTGGATATCGGCGCAAAGTAAGAATGGCAGCGATTAGTTGTACACCCATTCTCGCCTCGCCTCGCTCAATGACTCGGATCCTGTTGATTTATGTGCCGAGAGTTTTTTCGGCTATTTTCTTTTTAACTAACTTGGAGAACAAGGCTACATTCGTTAAATGCTCCGACGTGCCTGTCAAGTCCGACCTGCGTCTCTGCTAATTGCAATTTGCTTCTTTGAAAACAAAGTAAAGAATATTGGATGTATTGACGTCCGAACCTAATATTGTTAATGAAGAATGGATATTACATTTGAAGCATTCAAAATACAAACCAAGCAATTTCTTTTTTGTAATTGGAATATAAAAATTCTATTGTTTTCGTTGGTTTCTTCTATTGTAAATTTAATTGTAACATTCTGGTTGTTTTTGCTTACCAGTAATTTATTAAGCGGTATACAACACAGACTGGTATTGAAATAGTAATATATATTCTTATAGAATAATTGGACAGTAAGATATTTTTGCATGATGATATGAAATTTAAGAATCAATTTCAGAATAGTAATATTGCCCCTTTATTACTTAATATTTTGGACAGTGGAAGGCCGAATAAAAGATGGATCGATTGTGTGAAGAATGATATAAGAATGAAAGGAGTAAGCATGGAAATGACGGCTGATAGAGAGGAATGGAAGAAAAAGATATACTGCGCCGACCCCAGATAAAGGAAAATGGGCAAGAGGATGATAATGATGATTACTTAATATTTTAATATTAATATGTAATAATATTCCATAGTTGTTAAGGTGTCGCGAGCAGGATGTTTATTAGAAAGTACTAGCTAACTTTCCCAAGGGAATAAAAGTTTTCAACTAACTTTGGTTGCAGATAGGCGGGTTATCACAATTCATAAGGCAAGTTATCCCTAACCTAACAATATAATATTCTGATTACCAAATAAGATAAAGGTGATTTTTTCGCATACATTAGTTAACAAACCAAAACAACAATAATATTTTTGGAACAATTTTGTTTATTTCTTTCAAAATATTTAGTACTAGCTAACCCGTGCCACTTCGTTGGGCATAATACTAATATCCCCGAAGCGAGCACGAACGCGAACCGAATTAAACCCGAAGCCATCGCGCTCCGTACGCTACCCGTTTTTTCACCCATTTACTTTGCAAAACGGACTACCACGTAAAAGCCTTTTTATTTTTCGGATTTTAATATAACCTATGACACTCAGCAACATTGTGTCTTTCTATTGGTGAAAAAATTTTTAAAATCGGTTCAGTAGACCCCGAGATTACCCTTTACAATTTACAAACACACAAACTTTACTTCTTTATAATATTAGTATAGATTTCGACTCGTACATACAAAATCTGCTAATGGAATTCAGCAAAGTCAGCAGGTACATACATATCAATTTTAAACAGTAATAAACATTATTAAACTTACCAATATGTATACGTATATTATACAAAAGTATACACAATTATGCTTTGTGTGAATAGTAAACTATTCGCTTGGCTTAAAAAATAAATTATGTTCCAATTGCGTGAACAGAGCAATAGCGAAACCGATTTCACAGAAACCAAATCCCCCTCTGCCTGCGAAAGCCGTTGGCTTTACTGCAATACAAAGAGATTTTTATCAACACTCTCGTGACTTAGCCCTAATATTAGGTCCAGGATTACTTGGAGTGGCCCGGATTGCCCCGAAAATTGAGGCGAATTGAGAAAATGAGGCTCGCGCGTGGAACCCGATCGTCGAAAGGCCACATCGACCACCTACCTAAGCTCATTTGACAAATGAATCTGATAATTTACCAAGCGTCGTGTTGGTTGCCAAGCAGATTACAAAGCAAACCCTAAAATATTTTTCGCTAGTTCGACGCCGTTAGAGAATTTTAATCAGAAAAAGTGTGTCCATTTGACGTTTTGAACATTCCCGATGAATTATTCATGAGTTCGGCAGAATATTAAAATTAGATATCGAAAAGTTATTTCGATTTCTTTTGGAATTCTACATAATGAGAATTTACAACAATTCTGTAAATCTGAAAAGAAATATACACGTCGGTCGTTAAATTCTGCGAAAAGATTTTTATTTAAGTTTGAATCGATCAAGTGTTAATGAAACAAAGCTTTTATTTAGCTAAGCAATGCAAATATGAATTCTCTTATATAAATTAGTATGGAATGCCTGTATAACATGTTGAATATCCTAACAATAACAGGTGTTGACGAAAATATCATACTTATAATGTTATAGTCGCATATTTATATGTCGCATAGCCAATAAAATTGCTAAAAAGGTCCAAACGAACTATTACATTTTGTGACTATTCAAGTTTGGAACGTGATATTAAATCCTCTAACGATGTATTCTGTGCTCCAACGCACACACGCACACTGTTTTGATAGATATGATTGAATTTAAACTTTATATATAAAGCAAATCGACTGTTTAATGTTAGGAAGACATCTACATTGCTTAGACAACAGTGAGTGCTTGCAATATGAACTTTATGTAATAACAATGAAGCTCAAATTGACTGTACATTTTAGTTAGAAAACGTTTGTATGGGAATAAAGGGCTATTTCAGGATTTTTCTGATAATTATTTGAATTTTTCTCGACCGTAAAAACCATTCTTGAACTTCAACGAACATTTTAAAAAAGGATTGGCCTAATTGGTCCAGGCGTTGCTGAGTTATGCGATTACCAACACATTTTGCGATTCATTTTTATATATAAGATTGTAATGTTATATAATCAATCACATTAACATAAGCATTACGTGATCTAATACGCCTGCTAGTAAAAAAAATGTTTCATCTACGCAGTGGTAAAATGAAACTGAATAAAACATTTCCCACCGCAGTTCAAAAATTGACGAAGTCTGTTTACTTCTGCGCTCGGAGATGATTGATGACGGTAAATCTTTAATAAAACGTCGGATTTCCGCTTATATTGATATTATTTTCGATTTTTCGTACGGTATTCTTAGCTATTATAGACTTATTGTTATGAAACCTGTTTTTCATCTAATAAGAGACGCAAGTGTAACTATAAATATAGTATTTATGACTATCATTTTACACGTGCAACTTAATTTCTGCTAAAGTTACTTTTTTGTCACGATCATAACTTTAATTAGGTTACTCATATGTACTAAATACATGATAAATATTTGCGTCAAATTTCATTTCACCTTTAATTACCTGATATCAATTTTTCACCAAGGATCCTTGAAGAACCAATATATCATATTAAGAATTACTAAATGTTCATTTTACATTGCACATTAAAGTCATTTCTTTGATAGTAGGGCAATTATAAAGGTCAAAATTAACAAGCAGATATTGACCTTTAAAGTAGTTGTAACCAGTTCCGTTGTGAACTAGACAAGTCAAATAGTGGGATTATATATATATTCTTATATATATATATATATATCTTATATATATATATATATATATATATATATAATATATATATATATATATAGTATATGTAAATATTAATGGTGTATAAATAATATTGCAATTACTATTTATTACATAGCTTACTGGTACATTAGAGGGAATCACTAAATTATAGTTTTGTGATTATCGAACAGCAACCATATACTAACTGGAGAAATTGAGCGCTAGTTTGAGTTCCAGTACACATGGATCCCTCCATGTGAGTTTTCTCTCCATGGGAGTATTGATATGCACATAGCATATAAAAAACAATTCCCATAAAATACAATCGATTATTTACTGTTGCCCATTATTAAAAATATTTTTTTTTTTAATAAAATAAATAAATCACTTTTGCACGTTAAAGATGCAACACCATTGGTTCAAAGTCTACGGCGGAAAAAAAGGTTTATTTCTGCTTGCATTTTTAACTTGCTAACCTCAGATAAATAACCTGAACCCAATTTTCTTTACAAGTATAAATTATATCTATACCACATTATAGTTTCATTGTTTTATTTACTATACTCACCATATTACCTCGCTAATAAATCTTAGTACATATTAACTTTTATGAATAAACACAATTAAAGTACATAACATCAACACTACTATTCCTTATCAATTACAGAGTCAATTGCAAGATGATCAATTTTATGTATAAAGTCTGTCAATAATTAGTATTCTAAACCAAATTAAGAAGCAGATGAAATCAGATAAAAGTTGCCCACAGTCTCTATTTTAAGGAAGACCGTTATCAGTCTCTCTCAGATAAACAGTGTACATAGACAATACTAACGATAATAATATCTCATTGAATAGAAACAAATTAAATAATATTGACTCTATTCCACACCACATAATCTCTGCGCTGAACGCGATATATCAGTCACCAGTGCCAATCGGATTATTACTTAATTTAAGTCGCAATTGGGTGCCCCATGAAAAGAAATTCTTATAACTTTAGTTCTGTATAAGGTAGCAAGCCAAAACAAAGACTAATGTGATCCTTAAAAACTGGCGGAGATAATTGGGTAGTAGTTTTGGACAAAAAACATCAATATCTACGAAAAATAAAAAGATTATTTCCGAATAAACAGATATTATTTCAAGTTTTTTTTTTATAAAATCAAAATTTCTCGAAATAAAGTCCTATCATCAAATGATAATTATATTACTGATTTCAATTCTTCAATTTATTACCTGTTTAAAACTATAAATTTTGTACCTCTTACCTTGTAAATCATCGCTTGTAAGGTTAACAAATAATGAAATTAACATATATCTAATCTGTTAATGGAAATTAGAGGTATTATAATATAATAATAATAAGGGGGGCGTATGCCACCCGCCTCTGTCTTGCCTTAACCAGCCGGACAAAGTAGAATCGCAAGAGCAGATGCTCGAAGGGTGGAAGTGTAATAATGTCATAACGCCGACGGCGTCTTGATCGCTGTCGCAGACACACCTCTCTACACCCTTAGACGTTCACACCAATGTTGCTCTCTTCGCACCAATATTGGTCTGCTTTTTTGGGGGCCCATTTAATGAGTGGCGAGTCACCACCTGCCATATTTAAAATCAATTAGGAGGCTTTGAGAAGGCAGGTGACCGGAGTCTACGTGCGTCTAAATGGCCTCTACGCGTTGGATCTGTATCCCCGCGCACGCCTTATAAAGGTCCGTGTCTTATAAAGACGCGTGATGTAAGCTACAATAATAATAATATAATAAACCTTAATAAGCTTTATTGTATTACGAGATAATTGCTTTCATCTTTTACTAAATACACATGCGTTAAAATTACGTTAAAAGGTATTTACATACGCAATGAGTTAAACTCTATAGTACGTACCTGATTATGTGAGTTAGTACGTTTAGATTAGAGGTAAGCCTCACGTAACCACATTGAACGAGAGTATAAATATTATATACTTACCATAGCATGAACCATTACTGATTCTTACATATCTCAAATGGTGCAATTGGCAATGTTATGCGTACCTGAAAAAAAAAGAAAATTGAAAAATTTCAGAATAGTACAATATAACATTAGCTACAATCATTATTTACTACCAGTATTGTCGTAAATTAATCCAATATTCATATAAAGTCTTGATCCTTTCATCCTTCTTACAACTACGCCATAGGATCTATAATATTTCCTTTAGAAAATTATTTTTACTAATTATTATTACTGAGATATATAAAGCTGGTACGTTTTCCTTAATTTTATAACGGACAACGTCTCTATCTATAGCAATGAATGCGTACCTATATAACATTGAATTAAAAAGATATGTAGCCAAAAAACGTTTTGGCTACATGGCCACGGATCGCACGACGTCCTCGTACAGGCGGCAAACTCCATCCCTCGGTCCCCCGAGATTGGGCAGCAGGCGATGCAATGCGCCCGCCACCCTTTTGGCTCGGGGGACCAACCGCACGAAATGCTCCTCGAAGCTCCAGCGGCGGTTCAGGGTGAGGCCCAGGTACTTGATGTACGGCCCCACCGGGACCACCGCGTCACCCACCCGGACCCGGCAGCTGGGTGGTTCCCGGTGCCTCGAAAGGCCGTGGAACCATAGCGCCTCGGTTTTGTGAGGCGCTATTTCTAAACCCAGCCGGCGGATCGCCCGCACGACACATGCCACTCCAAGTTCGGCAAGTCTGAGAACCGGCCCAAAGTCGGCCCCAGTCGTCACGACGAGAATGTCGTCAGCGTAGCAGATGACACTCAAGCCGTGAGGAAGGCTGGTGCGAAGGACCGCGTCGTATGCGAGGTTCCATAGCAGGGATCCCAACACCGACCCCTGCAGAACGCCGCATTCGACCCTCCTCGACGTTTCCATCCCGTCCCGTCCCATCACGCCGATCGTCCTGTTGCGCAAATAGTCCCCGACCACGGCCCGCATGATGTCTAACGACACCGCCAACGCCAACGACCCCCCCCCCCCGGCGGACTCCGACAGAGAACGAACACGCTGGACTGAGTCCAGCGTTGATCGCCCCCGCCGGAATCCAAATTGCCAATCCGATAGGTCAAGACCCGCGCGCGACAGGTGCTCGCTGATACGAGCGGAGATAGCCCTCTCGAAGAGTTTCCCCGCCTCGTTCAGCAAGCAGAACGAAGACGGAACGTCGCCGGTCCTTCCCTCCTTCCTGAGTAGCACCAGCCTGGCCGACTTCCAGTCGACGGGGAACACGCCCTCGCGGAGACAGCTCGTGAAGAGCTGCTTAACCTTGTACCGGTGTACCAGTGGTCGGAGAGTGTAATCACCTCCGCGGCCACCCTACAACCTGACACCATGCGGTGCGCAGAGGGAGTCGCCCATGACAGATTGCCCTAGATCCTATAACAGCACACAAGCCCTACAGAGTTTACTTTGGGCTAGGTTAGTTGATGTAAATGTAAGAATTATTTATTATTATATTCAAAGTTTATTATTCAATGTATATATCACTTTCGAAATCACTTTCGATTATATAGTTTTGGTTATGGATTTATAAGAAAATTTAAACTATAATGAATTTAGTTAGATATTTTTTTAAAGTTGTATATATATGAAAAGGTTTAGTACCTAGTGGAAATCAATTGTCTGTGTCGTTTAATTGAGCACATTTATCTACGAAATTATAATAAAGGTCGAACTGGAAGTTTTTTAATAAACAGAAAAGCTGACTAATAAGTTATAAGTTTTATTATATCATTTCTAAATAGTGTTCATTCACATGGCAACATCGCTCTATTCGTTGAAGTTACTGAGAAAAACCACATTTCCCCCATCTTTAGAGATCTCTGCAATGGCTTTTCAATATAAGTCACTGCTTTCTTGTCGCCCGTGAAACATTTTCTATAAGTTTTCTTTTATTATCGGGAATAAATACAACATTCCAAAGTACAGGGCTAAAGGGCAGTCAATCGTTCGCCTAGCGCTGTGTGATGAAGCGATGTAGTAGTGAATAAGGATCCTACTTCGAGGTCGTTCCTCCTGAACTTTTTACAAGACAAGTTCTCTCTGGGGACAAAACTGTATTTTAATGCTCTGAAAAAAAATTTTGTGCTATAACCAATTCTTAGTACGAACGAGTTCACCATCAGTTTCCACATTTTGTTTTCTCTTCACCTTTGATACATTTAAAAAATGGAAATCTCGGCTGATATTTTTGAATATATATTTCATTGAGAAGTTGATCTCAAGGTTTAAGACCACAACTCACGTAAATGTGTCATAAATTAATAATGTTATTAATAACCTGTCGTGTTAACTAAGTCAAGAAATCGTGACAAGTATTATTTCTTACATAAAAATTGCCTGTCATTATTATCTGGCAACACCCACGGGCGTTAAGCATACGCATCCCTTGGGCATGTGTTCCCGTTATGTTATAAAATTGGGGTGTCACTCACAATTTGTTGATTTTGGCCTTTCCCACACAACACAAGATAGAGGCTTCCTTTTTGTAAATGGCACCGAGACAAGAATTTATGAATGCTGCTTAACACAGACTCGTCCATAAAATTTTTCATATTGTAATTATCGCCAGTACTGTAATATTATCATCTGTATAGTACTTATAATTCAACTTGAGTTCTGATTGGTCAACATTTTTTAACACGCAAGATGTATTCGACGATATAAATGTTAATATTGCCATTCAACAGGATACGCCACACCCATATATTTCATTCCAGTTTCCATTCAGTGGCCATTAAGTGATATTATACTTTTATTTGAATGGGTATATCACTGCTTATTTTACCTTTTAAATCGGAATTTAACAATGAAACACTGCTGTTTTGCAGAAGAAATAGGTAAGACGGAAATCCTAATGAATTTAAATCAATTAATTGGTCATTTGGAGTCTGGAGGGAGATCAAACCAGAAGTAAAATATGTGTGTTGTAAAATACTTGTATATTCACTTTATTATAATTTATGTACATTACTTTACACGACTAATATTTACATTTGACGTCATCGTTATTAAGTGTAAAAAAATACATACAATAATATTACTACCTTTTACGAAATACCTTTAAAGATGAAGGTATCTTAAGAATTAGTGTGAAGACTGGGTTATGATAAAGCCTAGATACCTTTAAGGCAAATAATATCGAAAGAATTCTGTTTATCAGGCATGAACTCAAGGGTGTATACAAAATAACCGCTGGAATCGGACAGGCATCTACGCAACATAGACTAGCTGCAAGAGCTTTGGAGATCTTCCCCCATAGAGTTATTTTACTGTCATGTCTTATCTTTCATATAACCAAGCTGTTGCATTGCGGGAGGAATAGATAAGATGAAAGGACCTGAGCTGCTGACTGTTTGAGTCTCTAAGTGATGTCTCCAGTGCTCAATAAAGATCGTTTAGATCTCTGGCAATTTAATTGATTCAACTTTAATGTTTTTTCTGTTATATATGACATACAGGTTTATAAGCCTGTATGCCTATTTAGCATAGCAGACACATAGTATACCTAAATAAAATAAAGATAATGATCAGTAATATCTTCCGCAATCCTAAAAAGTACCCTTCATTATACAAGCACTGAGAAACGAGAACGGAATTAATAACAACCTGACACGAAGCATCAGCAACACACAGCCGCGGGCGAAACTTACTCGTGACAAATAAAAAATGACGCTTTAGAAACTTCGACCTTATGTTTCCGTAATAACGATGCTAATTGCTGGTGATTTCAGGTAAATTTAATTATATTCCCCCACTGATGACCGGATACTGTCCTCGGGCTAATTGATATAATTATTACAGAAAACGAAGATTGATTGTTTCAATTCACGGTCATTTGATATTTCCAGATGAATCATTAACTTGTCCCTTTAATAAAGTAATGTTGTTCTTGATATGTGTGAAACTGGTGGAATGGGGGTCAATGCGAATAAGGTTCTTTTTTATATATGTATGTATATAAAACCTGATATATTATGGCAAACTCTATACGAAGCCATTGTTATTATTTACTCTAACATGGATGTGACAGCTTTTAAATGTGAAAACGTACTAAAAATTATGTAGCTTTCCTTGAACAAAACAAAGAAGAGAACGGTCGAACATCAAATAAAATAATTGAGAACAAAAATGCAATAGAATTCCTCGAAACGTCTTAACGAGACGGCCTTGTAAGGCATACCTGGAATATTTTCATAGCATCGCAACTACGTAGCCTTATCTCGACGAAGAACCGACTCGAGATCTGAAAGACCCAGTAAGCAAATGATAGCGCACTAGTTCTTGAAGACAAACCATCTACCAAAATTTTATCACAGACATAGCGATATGAATAAAGTTTTGTTAGTTATAAGTAATACACAGCAAGATTAGTTATATAAAAGATTTGAAGTTTATTTTTCAAATAATGTGGATACATGTAAAAAAAGAATATCTCATATCCAACGCTGCGGACCACTTGGAGCGTTAGGATAAAAATGTTGAAATGAAAATAAAATTTGTAGATAACGAAGGAATCTCGAATTAACTATTAAACTATTTTTAGCAATATTTTTGGGTAATAAAACGATACTCATTCATAAGGCCATTTTATTAGACACTAATTTAATTACGTTTTTAGTGAATTAATATTACATACTTTACATTATGTAACCACAGAGACCTAATGAAACTTCACAAATTGTACAGTGAAGATACAGTTATAACTATAAATTAGTTCAATGTGTGTGTAAAAAAATCCACTTAGGCTATCAAACGTGACCAATTTAATTTTGAATGAAAGAACTTCAGGAAAAGTTCGCTTCCATCTTCAATAAAAGCAAAGAGTCCTCTTGTAATAGCTTTGATTTAAAACGACACAAATGAAATGAACGTATTTAAAGTATGTACAAATAAGTTCATACCAAACAGTTATTTTTCAGTTACTTTCAAATGTATAAATTAAAATAGGGTGAGAATGGGATAAATAAGGCGTTAACAGTTTAGACAGTAAATTCGACTATAGAATTCAATCAAACTGTCAATTTTGTCATTTAATTTACCTAAAGATAGAGTGAATGTTATTAATTAAAAAATAGAGTACAATCAAAATTAATTGACAGTATTCTCAATAATACCATTCATAGTTGATTGTGTAATGATCCACAAAAGAAGGGTGAGTCAAATCGTCAGTAACAAAAGAATAATAACACATAAAATTAATTCGATTCGATTTGATGAGTATGAATGAGAGGGCCATATGGTTCCATATACCTTGTCAAAGACTAGGTGACAGCTATTTTATGGACCTACCTTATTATCCGCAGATGATTTTTATAGCATCCAGGCACTTAAATACCTCTACGTAATCTGTGCTTTAAACAACCAACTGACAATTTAATATTACACAATAATTTATGCATATAACTCTCAAGATACATTTACATGCTATGTATAGACTAGAGTAACGAGAAACTATTTTATGTGTTTATAGTTTCTCAATGACATAATTAAAGGCATTATAATTGAAGTAACATCATTAAGTTATTTCTTCAGCTAGACTAATCCCAATTTCTCGTTTCTGAGTAGTCCCTTTCCACCTTAAAAATTTTAATGAGCTACTACCATTAATATAATTGCACGTATTCAAACTGCTCATATTCACTATCACATTTTTCGCATACATAAAGCAAGAAAGGGAATATTAACAACAATTACGTACTCGAGGTTCTGCCCTCTTCACATAAATGGCGGCTGATTTCGCAAGAGGCAATCCCGTAGCCGCCCCAAATGAGCATATAAAAATTACAAGTCTCAAAACCATATTTAAGTTAATACAAAGCCTCGAATACGACCTGACACCCGGACAGGATAATTTTGTACTGATAATGATTACAGGGAGAATCTTGCCTAGTGTGATGGTACAGACGCATACAGAAAGCTATTTTTATGTTGACATAATATTATTTTATTTCTGAATTTGTATTTATATGATTTATTGAATTCTTGTTTGTATCATGTTCTATATTGTTGATAAACAAGCACAAAACATAATACATGTTCACAAGTCTAACAAGAACCACATTTTATGTTGACAACATCTGAAATAAATGTGATGTGACGGTGCAGTAATTTCCTGTTGTGAATTTGACTGTTCTTTTATCCGAAAAACAACTCTAAAATTCTAATTGAGAACGATATCTCCGTTCTCAATTAGAAAGAATTACACAAGATTAAATTTCTAATTTACAAATTTCACAAGCAATTATTAATTATATTGTAACTTTGCCTGTATTTTTTCAAAAATAAACTTAGAAAATATTTAAAAGTAAACAGTTACCTTCTATATCCGACGTCTCTATTTTGCTTATCATTAGGTAATTTACGGTTATACATTCTACACGCATCATATATAATATAAGAATAACCTACGCCTTCATTGAAAATCGTTTGTTAAGCTACAAAACCATCTTATACAAGTCGATGGGAATTTTTACTTGATCTGTCAACTATTTGCCATTGCATTGATTTTATTAACATGCATTAACGTATTATTTTACACATTCTAAAAAGCTGAAGTTAAATGTTTAAAAACTTTACATAAGTTTAACTGTCGACTCAGATTCACAGATTATCTTGTATTAGGACATTTTCTAAAAACAACTAAACTTCGACTTGACCTGTACATGGAAAAAAATCGAAGTGTTGCCGATCCTTGAACAATGTGCGGAAAGTAGCCCCGGGGTTTTCGAACAATAATAACAGTAATCCAACGCACGGAAGGCTCGCCAGCCTGATTCGGTGACGGCTGCAGAATCAAGCAGTTATCGCGATACCGCCTCAGATAATGACTAGGCATGAACTTTTTCAACACACTTAATCAGAATATCGAAACATTGATCCAGTGATTACCAAAGAGGTTCCTATCATACCTAACCATACCTAGGGGTCTACGTTAGCGAAAAAAAAATTTGATTATTGACTTACACCATACTATCTTATAATATAAAGGCATACATTATTCAGTTAAGTACCTATGAAGTACAAAAAATATTTTATTTGTTTAGTAATTTTTGTAAGTTCTAGAATGTAGACATTCAATACCAGGCTACCCAAAATCGCAAAACATGGCAAAGGGTTTACGACTCAAAAAAGTTTGAGAACCTCTGCATTGATCATTATCAATGTTTCGATATTCTGATTAAGTCATTTCTATATATTTTTTAATAATACGAAGGATCAAATACTAAGAATACAAATATTTAGGTTCAAGTTCACTATAAGACACATGTTAAGAATTACATTATAGTACTCTACTATATACGATATTTTACCTTTTAGACAATAGCAAAATTAGGTTTGTAGCCTGTGCCTGTAGCCAAAGTAACACTCATGATATTCACGTTCGTTTTATTAGAACAAAATATATGGCAATTATGATATATAACGGAACAATTTCTTAGAATCATTTAATGAACATTGGTCCTTATATATCGATTATGGTAACGAAACGAACGCTAATGATAATTTGTCTAAGAATCTTGAGTTTATACTTTAAAATCGAACATCGATATCGCCTTCTAACTGTATGATGAAAGATGACAATAATTGGAATTTTTGTATTCAACATCCATGTCTTGTTCTTTTCTTGGCATCTCCCAATACGTTGAATTAAATCCATTGTCCGCAAATGTATCTATCTAAATCATCTAAATATTAATCTAAAATTAAGGTTTCTATGTAATCATTATCTTCGTGAATAGCGCTGACTGCGTTGTTGTGTATACTGGTTTTAATCAGAAGATCCGTAATTCTAACCTGCCTCTTATCAATCTATTTTTCGCTATTAGAATTTCACATGTTCAGTCGAGGAATATAATTTCCCACTTATTTTCTAAGAAATTTTGTGTATGCACGGACAATTCATTAACTTCTAACTTAACACGGACACAGACAATTCATTAGTTTTGTATCTAGAACACGGACAATTCATTAGTTTCGTATCTAGAAATGCGATGCTTATTTTTGTTGGTCAACAATCGATCGATGTTCATCAGACTCTGTTAAAGCGAAACAAATCATTGTGAAGTAAACAGCATACAACTACGAACTCTGTGAAGAAACTCGGTAACAATAATGCTTAAAATTTCGTTATTATGGTGACAACTATAAACAAATTTATGATGACTAGTCAAGCGGGTTAGATTCCTATGAGAACTCGACTCCAAACATTGTATATACTACTAGACCACGAAGGCAACTGTAATAAAGACATCGATGCCGCTACTACAGGTGAAGTAATCCTGCATACAGATGCATAATAATATAATAATATGAGAATAATAGTTTCTGTGCATCTAACTAGATATAGCCTTTAGCTGCATTTTTTATGGTACAGATAGAGATTAGACCCAATTGGTACACTCCATCCACACTTACATTAAATTTCGCTTAAATATTATTTAAATTAAAATTCGCCTTATAAATGATCGAGCGATAAAAATAATAAATTTCTAAGGTACAAATGCGCACATTCATCGCACAAATATTTGTCCCCATCGGGCACAACAACAAATTATTAGCCCTGGGAAAGCTTGTTTTACTAATACCTAATCACCCTAACAGTTTATTGTCAATATGCTATCTTATCCTTTATTATCTATGGCATAACATATATTTTTATATAACTATCGTACAAAAGATTCTTGAGACTTATGCAATGCAATTCTCTTAAATAAACAAATTCTTGCTTAATTCAAGAATAATACAGAGCAATAAATTTGTTCAACTTCTTACTACTACCGGATACGCCATGTTACAATGTACTAAATTCGAAGTAAGTAAATATAAATTCAAATAAAATAAGGGCTATTCAATGCTCACGTAACTCCGCGATCTTTATCTCATAAAGGAAATAACTGTATCGCATAAAATCGTCAATGTAGCGCCAAGTCCATATGGCGGTGTGAATTTTACGAGGCTATCAATCATTATTTTAATGCCTCATTTAACGTTCGTCATCTGAATCGGCCGCTTAAATCTGAAGTCTTCCTGCTTTTATATTCGAGATATTGAAAAATATCATAAATTATCCATTAAGATACTGTGTGGATAAGGTTTCCTCTTAAAACTCCTGGATATATTTACAATATTTGCTTACTTTTTTTATATACTACTCGTATTACGGTGGCAGAAAAGCTTACAGCCTGATGACAGTTTGACACATTTGTCTACTTGATTAATAAATATCAAAATTAAATTTATTCATATCTGTATTGAGTTGATTGTTGGCTCTTGGTGGAACTTATTATACATGTTGAATAAAACTCTTGTACTGTTCCACTACTTTTTTTAATTATTGTCGACCTGACCGGTTTCGCTTTACAGCATTTTCAAAGGTGTTAAGCAAAAAACCTTAAACCTGTTTTTTGCTTAACACCTTTGAAAATGCTGTAAAGCGAAACGGTCAGGTCGACAATAATAAAAAAAAGTAGTGGAACAGTACAAGAGTTATTCAACATGTAAATTTATTCAAAATTACAAAATATTGTGTGACGTAAACGAGTGTTGCAATATTACACGTTATAATAACGTAATAGCATAATAAAAGTTTTCATTCTTATCTCCAAAATGCTTGACTTTCTTCGAAACCATTTAGATGAATATGCCATTAATATTAAATAATAGAGTGACTGTCAAAGCTTAAATCAATAGGTGTTCTAGAACTTTTCTTCAAGAGATTACGTATTACCGCTTTGTTTATTAAAAAATAGATATTTTATTTATTAGATTTTCTTTGTGTTTCTAGGTTATTATAGAACTAAATTAATAATTTAGATCAAATATATAATTCGTGAGAATGATATAATTATGACAACCACATTAAATAATTTATAGCGCGTATGATCATTATTATATTAAATTTGTGTATTTAATAAAATTCAATATTTTATTTTTATGGAAAGTTATTTCTCATCATATTTTAAATGAAAAGTTTATATGAAGGTTCTATAATATCTTACCGTGTATTATAAAAGAAAATGCCTAATGCACTACCCGTCCCCCAAGTAAAAGGAAAAAACAAAATACAATGAAATAGATAATCTTCACACAGTAAATACACAAAGATTCTTAATACACACAAAACACAGAAATATTTATGTAAGTTTATAGTAACTTATATAAATATTTGTGCGTAATATTAAAAATACAATTTATACAATTTTATTGGCAATATAAAATTTCGGGTCACATTCTAACACACATTCCTAAAATGTTATTCTTGTTATTTTCAAATTACTGCAAAGTTACGGAAAAACCAGACTAAGGAAAATACTTGCGTATTTTAAAGTTGTTATGAACGACGAGCATTGGTAGTGTTCCCGACTTCGAATCGGGAGGCCCAGATTCGTTGCGGGCAATATGTTTGTTCCTATTTCGAATTTCATCCATTCCAGTATATTATCTGAAACTCCTACGGTGATGGAAAACATCGCGAAGCAACTTGCATACATCTTTGGAAAAATTCAAAGTTGTATATAAAGTTAACCAATCCGCGCAGAGCTGGCGTGATTGACTAAGGTCCGATCGTCTTAATTTACTTAAGGTAATATTGCGCCCATCGGTAGGAAAGGATATACGCAATCGTCGCCTTCTTAAATAACAGGTATTTTCATATGTTCTCAGCAGCAATAACCATAATAATATCACTGAAGTTGGAAAATTGATGTTGAATCCAATAAAGTTTTCGGTAAAGTAAATAAATCAACAGCTGCTCAAATGTCCAAGCGTTCTTGGAATGAAGCCTTATCTAATTTCGTTAATACAAGCGATCTTCAGCCTATTGACGAATTTGATATCGATAAAATTATTCAAGTTTCCATTGTGCTAACGAACTTTTACGCGAGTTTGAGATATACATAATGACAGGACAATGATTATAATGCCAATCAATTCAACTGTTAAACACATTTCCTATAAATAACATTGAAATCACGTCGTCCTATATCTTCTTTAAATATATAAAAATGAATCACAAAATGTATTTGTAAGCGTATAACTCAACAACGCCAAGACCAATTTGGCCACTTCTTTTTTTAATTATTCATTGAAGTTCAAGGATGGTTTTTACGATGAGAAATTTAATTAGAATAATTATCGGAAAAACCCTAAAAACAACCCTTTTTTCCCATACAAACGTTTTCTAACTAAAACGTACAGTCAATTTGAGCTTTATTTTTATTGTATAAAGTTCATATTGAAAGCACTCACTGTTGTCTAAGCAATGTAGGTGTGTTTCTAACATCAAAGAGTTAATTTGCACTTTATTAACGCTAAATAAAGTTGAAATTCAATCATATCTATCAAACAATGTGCGTGTGTGCGTTGGAGCACAGAATATATCGTTGGAGGATTTAATGTCACGTTCCAAACTTGAATAGTCACAAAATGTAATAGTTCATTTGGACCATTTTTGCAATTTGGTTGGCTATGCGATATTATCTATAAAATAAGTAGAAACAAAAAACTGCCACTTTATTTGCAAATAGATTTACTCAAATAAGATTTTGTTGTTATATTTTTCTATTAGTAACACTATTAATCGTTTAGTAAATACTAGACTATAAATTCTAGATAATCCTTATTTAGATTTAAGTAAATAAGAGAAATCATTTTTGTTTTTTTAGGGAAAAACCAAACAATATCTTCGAAAAACCAAACAATTAGATAAATAATTATCTTAGTTCTGTTATAATAATATATTATAAATACTTTTTAACAGACGTATATTTTCCAAAAAAAGTAGTAATGTGGTTTATGGTATTGATCGAACGTTTGGTAGTAATCACCTCATGACCTTTTTTACCGACTACGGCAAATCCAGTAGAAAGGATAATTGTTTTGAAAGGCTATGTATGTATGTTTTTTTTTGTTCCACAGAACCTCCTAAACTACTGAACCGATTTTAATGAATAAGTTTCAATAGATTTGTAATAATGGTCCCGGCGATAGACTACTTAAATTTTTATATCTGGATTATCTTCTTCCTTCGTTCTTTACATATTTTAGTTATAAAATAGTACAAGTGTTATAATAAAATAATGCTCGTACTATTAATAAAAACGCAAATAATTGCAATTTGATTAATATGGAACATGACATGTTTGTTTTATCTGGAGTCACAGGTAAGTTCTACACAGGTAGATAAATTAAGAAGTATTTATCCACAAATATATATAAATATTTGTTTTATTCAACAAATATACAAACACAAATTTTCAACGATGACAAGAGAAAGTATAAACAAGTTACTGAACAGTTTTATTCGCCATGGCTAGAAATATACTCTATTTACGGCACACGAAACTATTAAAGATAAAATTCCGTTCTAAGCGGCAAGCTGTGCTTACTGACCATTTAATGGCTTGTTAACAAAACAACTCATTATAGCTGGCACATAAATAAAGCCTGTTAAATATAATGTTTGAACAAGAATTTACAGCATGTGAATAAGCTTATTGATATGTAAAACTCCTTTGTTGCCACACATCAAATATAATCATCATGTAACAAGTCAAAAATTCTCTCATAAAAATAAAAAAATTTGACACAGTCAATTATCAATAAAAAATCTCACGACTGAATCTCATGAATATTTTTTATTTTTCTCTCTTTTTAACAATTTTAATTTATCGCAATCTCATCATATGGATCACTTGGGACAACTTCGTTAAGATATATGTATATGATATGTGGCAAACATAATTTGACCAAATTTCCGTAGATAAAGATACAAACTCTTTTAAGTGAACCACCTCATAAACCATGGTTTTATGAGAACAAATTAAATTGACGAGAAGTCGTTCTATATAAATGAGAATTCGACCTGGGCATATTCCATTAAATGCGTTTAAATTTTTGATGGGAAAAAGGAATAATCCGTACCGTGACACTTGTAAAAACGTCAAAGAAGATTATTTCACATTTTAAAAAGTGTGCCCGCAACGAAAGAGACAGTAGAGTTAATGAAAGAATTTTCTTTTAATCGATAATGAAAAAAATGAAAGAAAAAAACAGTTTTGTTTTTCTATTTATAAATGTTTAAGTTTCTGTTTTAAATAAACTAATAGTACTAGAATTATAAATTTCCTCCTTTATTCTTTAGTTAAAAATAATGTTAATGCTTGAAAATTACTTTGTAACCGGCGTCACCATTATGGTGTATGGCTTAAAAAAGAATTTAAAAAATATATCACAACTGTTGTGTCTATACATGGTTAATCTAGTATATGACACTTGACGTGTAATATTTCATTATTATATGGGAAAGACAAGAGCATTGGCCAACAGTACTTAGGACATATTCACTAAAAGTTACTTGATAAATTTTTGTTCATTATTATACCAAAATCACATGATTGGATATAAGATTAGTCGGATGCAAAACTGTATTTCAGTTTCAGTTTCAGTTAAATATTGAAATGTCTACTTTTCTTTCTTCGGATATTCAATTTTTTTCTTTTTGTCAGTAAATATATTTTCAACAATATTTGGAAATTTATCCATGCCAGGGCATTAAATCTAATCAAAACAAATAATAATAATTTTAAATCATATTTTTATCTGATTTTTTGAACGCTTTGTGTAGACTCGACTGAATGAAATACACGTCAGTCACTATTCGATATCTTTTGCGTGGTACTTTTATGACTTGTAATAGTGTTATTTATTACTGTAAAATATACAACAATATACATACATACAACAATATACATACATACAACAACTATATCTATTCAAAAGCTTCAAACACACACTTTAGCACAGATTCGAACAGGCTATAGGACGTCGCTCTATTTCATGCTCCGCTGGAGTTGTATGGTCTTGAGTATTAGTACTGAATATGGACGGACATGCTAAATTAGCTTTGGTACGGTATTGTGATTGCATATAATAAAAATAATACCAGGTAATTTGTAGATGAATGAATTTTCGTATTTATTATTATTTTCTCCTATAATAGATATACGAGTATGTAATTCTTGATGGATGTACAGAACAATATTACAATTTGGTTAGATGTTAAGTTTAATGTACCAAAAATGCCTCCACTCAAAAAACGCTGTGACATGTGACATAGTTCCACAACACTGATATTCTGTGAAAGCCTTTCATAAACCTTTTACTGAGATTTCAATGGGCACTAGATGAATAGACATTACAAATACACAATAAGACACATTCTAGAATATTTTCTTGCTAAACGTAAATGCAACACTTACTTTAACCTTGCACCATACTTAAACAATACAATACAACCTAACCTATACTAAATTAAGCGCTGCACCATACTGGCTGCAATCGCACTTCGTTTCGAGCACGTTCTCCCGTAATTCACTACAAACTTTTATGAATTTAATAATTGCTTTTTAAAATTTATTTTAAAATTCTGTAAAATTAATATCGTCACGAAATCGTAATCTAGATCACTAAGCACATAAGTGATCTATGGTCCTACATCTAGTAATCTGTTCATTCATGCCACATAACAACATCATTACATTGAATTGTGAGCTAGTATCATATATACTAGCTTACAATTTAATTCTCACTTTCTAAATAGCTAAAACAATCTGAATATGTACAGCGGGAAATTATTCCAGTGGAGAGAGGAGTGTGTAAAAACGGAGCCTGAATAACGGTAGTCACGTCATCTCATTTATTCTCATCTCAGCATGTCCATCTGCCAAAATCAACGCATGCGTCTTGACAAAAATGCAGTGAACCTCGAGTATGATTAGGACATGGACTATCGAATTGTAAAATTAAATACAAATCTTTAAGTTTCATTTCAGAATTGGCTTAAAGTTGACCTTAAAAGTGAGGAAAGAAACACAAAATATCAACAAATGGATTTTAGTATTGTTTTAAGAATGGAAGACATTGTCTTTCTAAAGTAATTTTTATTTAATAGGTTTCTTTATTCACTCAATAAAACACTATTAATCTCTTCCACGATGTATTAGATTTAAGCAGTAGTTACAGTACCAATAATTGACAGACATAAGAGCGGCAAAACTTTACAGCTAATTAAAAACGTGTTCCCACACAGACTAAATATATAGGTAAAATAACTAACAATATAGATACAATATAATTATAATTGTCTTATTTCAACACTTTCAAAGCTGGGGCTACAAGAGATTTCCAACAGAGGTAGCTAAATAACAAAACCGTATTCAGTATCCCCCGATATACTAAAAGTCACAGCCTTAAGAGGTTGCAGAATTGTCAACTACTCGTGAATACATTAAATCACAAGGTAAACACGCAACGTGTGCTCCAGCGCGTAAGCTATTTGTACCCTGATACATATTGCTACAAACATTTAAGTTATTAATGGTGTCGTTAGGGGAAGCCGTACATTTCGGGGAACTACAAATGCTCACTATTCCAGTAGGTATACTCAAAATCAGTGCCATCATTCAACATTGAAATGAACACGATTATTAAGTTGCCACTAAAAAGGATTAAATTAAGCATTTGGTTGCTCTTGAGCATAACAAATTTTTTTTTTTTTTTATTGCTAAAGTTTACAAACAAGCAGGCTGCCCACCTGATGGTAAGTGGTAACAGTCGCCTATAGTACATGTGGTTCCCACGAGATTCGCAGCAAATCTGCAAACCTCATAAGAACCACAGTGTACGTTGCCAACTTGTGACATAAGATGTAAAGTCACAGTACCCAGTAATTTCACTGCCTATCTTACCCTTCACGCCGGAACACAGCAAAGCGAACCCTGCTGTTTGGCGGCGGAAATAGGTAAGACGGAGGTACCCATGCAGACGACCCTGGTACAGAGTCTACCTCCTAGAAAATTTGAATCAGATACATTAATAAAGTTAGATAGAAAAAATATAATTTCGTCGTGTCAACTTAGAATATTCAGATGTAGTTGTAGTTACCTACTTAGATAATGGAAATGTATACAGAGCAATGCATTAAACTTTACATGTTGACCTTATGATTATTCTTATATCACCCGTGATAGCGGCGATTTCGTAATATAAATGTAAATCATAACGTGTTGCTGCCTGTACTTATGTTTAATTCGTGAAAATCTTGGTTTTAGAATTTAAGAATTGATAAGACAACTCAAATGAAACTGAACAACTAATCATACTCTGAAATATAGAAACAATAAAGTTAATGGACTTTAAAATAATATATTTCTGTTATATTTCACGACTTGATAAAATGGTGGTATTTGATATTGTCAAATTATATTGAACTCTTTTTGTGAAAAAATCTATGGATTTATTGACTGCTAGCAAAATACATCAAACATATAAACGAAAGTTAATTTAAAAATAATTATTACCTTAATGAAAACGGTCATGGAATTCGGAAACCAATAACACGGTGCAGAAAAAGTACAGAGGAGGGGCCAAACGTGGAGTTTTTCGATTGACACGGACCCCAATTAAAACTTGAGCCACTGAGCAAACAAATTAAAAAAGTTTTCGTGTATGTCGGCCGTATCAAGTGGAAAACGTTGATGTACGATTACCTCTTGCTTATTAGCGATTATATCATGGCTACTTATATAAATTCAAAATTGGCTTACTAAAAATCTGTGATTGGAGAAATAGTCGTCTCATTAAAGGAAATTTCTTTACATGATTCTACAAAGAAAAAAAATGTAAATTAAAGGTTATGCCTTCTTAGAAGTAGTTTTAATATTAAAAACGCGATAGCAAACAGGGACAGAGGATAAGGGAAACAAAGCGAAATCGACATAGACCTATAATCATCGATATTGCCAATATCTAGCCCAAGAAACAGGAAAATTTTGTAAATTGGCCATTTATTGGATAATACATTTTTTTTGTTCCCCTGAGGAAAATGCATTAAGTTGCATATTACCCCAGCTGTAGCGAGCCGGCGGTTATGTGGGGCTCTCCTCCCATAAGGAGGAGGCCTACTCACTAAAAACCTCAGGGATGGCCTTCCTCAAGCATGTAGGGAGCCCTCGGGAACGCCAAACGACATCCGGGAAAAATATTTAATTGGATAATACTAAACACTAACATATTTTGTTGCGTTTGCAAACTTATCAGTTTTTTTAATGAATGCCTCGGAGCGTGAGTTCTACTTTAATTTTGATGAATCTTTATTGTTGTAATGTAACTTATCAATATTAGGCATATCTTATTCACAACGGAACACAACCGTACAATACTGCTGCTATGCAGTAGAAATAGGCAAGAGACAGCTACCAAAATATAGACTATGGTCTCCCACTATTCTCTTAATATACGGAGAAATATATTGTTTTTATATTGGAAGAGGTTGTGATTATCTGGAATACAGGTGCGTTCAGCCCACCGAACTTAGACCTCATCCAAAGATCTCCACACTGACCGGTCCTGCGCTGTTATCATCCTGCAGATTTCCGAGTAAATGTTGGTTATTAGAGCGGAGAGGTGGGGACCTCTCCGCTTTAATAACCAACAGTTCTGCGATTAATGTATCCTGCTCAATGCCACTTACGATTTGTAATTTTTACGGCTATTTTATATTAAATAAACTTTTAAAGTCCATTATAAGTAGTCAATGTTCAGTTCTATATGTCACTGGCAACTCGCACGATATACAATAACTATTATCATGAAGCACTATATTAAATGCGTAGGAATATACAGCTGAGTTGAATCCGTCGAATTACCTTTATCTAGAAGTTGGACTTACCTAGACTATTTTTTCCAAGTAAACATACTTGGTAACAACTTCCAGGATAAAAGATGACGGTACACAACAAACTAATTAAAATAAAATATTTAATGAAATTTCGATAACTTAAAGTAAGAAAAATAAGACTTACAATATTAAAAAAGATACTTCTATTTTATCCTGCTTAGTTGAATTAATAGAGTGCGGAATAAAATATTTTACATTTAAATCTCTTTTTTGCTGCAAGTATGTGTGTATAAATATTTTTCCATAAAATTACTGACACTTTATAACAGTGATATATAGCTGATGATATATGATACCTTTAAAAGACATTTGGGCAGTTGGGAATCTTTAAAAAATCGTTGTCAGAAAAGACCCCTAAACCTACATCGTTGTCACGTGAGATGGCGCCCATGAGAGTAATAGGTATTGGTTCATTGCCCAGCAAAATTATTCTGTGGCCGAAGCAAAGCGACCTTTTCGAAATTCCTAAGGTGATTTGAAGACCCGCATACCTGAATTCAGGGTAATTCAAGAAAAAAGTCGGCGCTACGGCAAACTATACGCATACCAAATCAGGTAATGAGTTGGGACGCACAGTTGGCAATTCAGGAGAGTCTCAAAATACTTCTGTATTCGAAGCAAAACCAAGTAGCAACAGTTTATTTTGAAACGGTTTGGTACTTCTTTGAAATTGTAGCTTATCAGATCTTTATTAGTTTGATGAAGATAAAGATACAAAGCTTTATTGAAAGCTTTAAAGAAATATTTCTTTACATATAGTCTCCTTACTGATTGCAAATATCGCGTTCGCAAATCTAAATTTACAATTTGATCAAATATCCACTTTCATCAGCGTAGATTAATATAACTGGTAATGGAAGACGATAAATTTTTAGCCTTATTGAGTCACGATTGAGTTAGAAATGCACTGCAGCTTATAGGGGATAGGCTATTGAAAGCAGTTCTAAATTGCAGGCCAACACGGAGCATTAGTGGATCGTTCGGCTTGAATCGTCCGATTTGAATAAGAGTTACTTTCGTATTTCCGTGAACTATTTATTTTCATTTGTAACCACTCCCAATGGCCGGCCGACGTCCGTACATTTTGTGGACAAAAGAGACCATTTAATAAACACGAGTGATGTGTTGAACAGCCAAAATAAAGCAGATGAAGTGGACTGGGTCAAGATTTGGGAACTGAAGCTGGAGTAATGACCCTAGTCCTTTTTGCTGAGATTCGTTCGCACAGTTAAACAGTTATAAGATATTTATTTTATTTAATGTTACATTTTTGTTATTATATTATATGTAATATAATTATGTATGCATAATCACTACATTTTATACAAATATGGCGGATAGTTTATATATAATTTAAAGTAATTACGAAACTGATGTTATGAAAATATGTATTTAGGTCAAAATTTAAACAGATTGGGGGGCCGTGTCCATAGCTGCTGAGGGCCTTCTGAGCAAAGGTTTAGCCATATAATGAGGGAATGTCGCCATTTTAGCACATTACCTTGCAATGATACGAAGTCTATTTATATTTAATTTAGATGTATTTAGTTTTAATATATTTTAATTCTCATATATTTAGATATACTGAATGAACGTGTGGGGACAGGAAGACCGAAGAAAAGATGGATGAACTGTGTGAATGTTGAAGGCGTTGAAATGGCGAGTGATAGAAGAGATGTTGCGCCGACCACAAATAAAATTAGGAACAGGGCAAGAGAAAGAAGAAGATTCTCATAAATTTAGATTAAATATATTAATTTCATGCTACTTCTATATAACTAAATTGAAATTGCTTGTACAAAGTGTGTACGAATTAGTACAGAATTACATAAATTGATGTCTAGCTGCGTAAATTCTTATTTGAATATGTCACCATATCTGCTTCACTAGCTGGAGGCTATCTGCAAAACCTGACACAATATAAAACCCAGAAACGAATACTGAATTAGACAAATACGAATGGAGTCCGCATTATACTCGTGGACTAAAAGCTCGAACACTTTTGTTAAAAGGACCTAAAGTTAAGGAAGCCAGCGTTCCCATTATACGAGTACTTGCGATTGAGTGATTCATCTAATCAATCACCAATCCTTATTATCAAGCAGACAATGGAAACTGGCACATTGAAGAATCAATAAGTAGGTATTCATTTGTCCTTGAGAAGACTTATACACATGGCTGTAATTTGATCGTTTTAATTTCGTGCAATAGAGTGATGTGATGTAACGCGTTTGTGACGCGATTGCAAGCGTCAATGGCCTTTTTTTTTTTGTTCCCCTGAAGAAAATGCATTAAATTGCATACGCCGGCTGTGGCGAGCCGGCGGTTATGTGGGGCTCTCCTCCCCAGAAGGGGGAGGCCTACCCACTAAAAACCTCAGGGATGGTCTTCCTCAGGCATGTAGGGAACCCCCGGGAACATCAAGCCACTTCCGGGAACCCCCAGCCTCCGGTCCCCTGCCTAGAGGGGAGCCCTCCTCGGGGGAGGCTACACTACCTCCCCCGGTCTCCTCCACCGATGACGCCCCCGGCCACGGAAGGGGCGTGGTCCCTCCCGGGTCGCCGTATCCGCGGGCGCGATACGGCGCCGCCGGCGACCCGCGGCGGCGCCGCAGCTGTGCTACCGAGCCCGGCGCCGCCTTCTTCGAGCGGGATCGGCCATCTCCCGACCCCGCTCGGCGGCCTCCTTCTGGAGCATCACTCCTTTACAGAAGGAGGCCACAGCCCTCCAACCTCCCTCGTCCGCCAGCATTGCCGCAATCAATGCCGGCGGAGACAGATCTCGCCCGATCTCTGCGACCAAGACTCGGCGCTCGGAGGCCCACGCGGGACACTCCGCCAGCGGTGCTGGGCCGAGTCGAGGTCGGATGCGCAGTGGTGGCAATGTGTCGATCCCTCCCGTCCTATTCGACACAGATACTCACCGAAGCAGCCGTGCCCGGTGAGTATCTGAGTCAATCAAGCGTCAATGGCCTACGAAGACGGTTGACCAGGCAGGCCCATAGTCTTATTTCCAACCTCGTAGTATAAAAAAGGTGCATGAAAAACTATTTGTAAGGAAAAATGAAAAAAAAATATTATTTTGACTTCGTAGTTAGGTATAACATTGTTAATCAATGCAAATGAATCCAAGTTAACAGCGCTTACAGATCATTGGTGAAGTGGGTCACAAAGTGTCTATCTATCTATTGATAAACGATCGCACTAACGATTACAATTGAATTGAACAAATGATTACACGTTCCAATGTTACACACAACAACACAAAACACATCCTCAACAACACATAAATAATTTTATCGTTCTTTTGTATTGAGGCACAGATAATTTAAGCGCAATCTGATATTTAATTTTGTCTGTGAAAACGCAACCGTTTCAGGTAAAAAATATATTTTATATGGACATTAACAAAATAAACCAGCCGAAATCGAAGTGCACACATTTCACTTAGAAAATAAAATAATAATAAAACAAACTCGTATATTTATGTTATGCAAACATGTTGGATTATGTTAAGCTTGGATTTAGCACAATACTGTAATGAACACATTGCGTGTTAGATAATGTTAAATCCAATGAAATGAGTTTTATTAAATTTGAAAGCAAGTAATCCAAACTAATTATTATTATTAAGTATAATTATTATTAAGTAATTGATACTATACTTAAAGCATACTATACTTTTGACGAATATTTAAATAACAAATTGCAATAAAAATATAATATTAAATTGTACATAGCTATTGCGTTGTTAATTATTTGAATTATTTTTGCTTTGAGTATTTTCAATTGACTTATCATAATAATAGTTTTTAAATACTTTGACATTATTTATTTATATATGCAGATTTTAAATACTATTGACGAATGATAAGTATTAAGTATTACTTATGTTTGATAATAATGTCTACAATTACAATGCCCTTGTAAGGTGTCACATATTTCTTAAATATATTATAATTACCATTAATGTTTGATTGTAACATGCAATAAATAAATTTAATTCAATTTAAATAAACTGCTTAAACAGATTTACAAATAACGACCAAAAGTGATATTCAAAAATGGAAGAACACGTTGGTACATGGCGGGTGCCAAACGTTTACCAATAGACGAACAAGAAAATTCTGTGACAAACGAATCACGAAACGCGAGGGAAATGCAAAGCAAACTGATTCTTTTATTTATAGGTTACGTGAATAACTTCGAGGTCATGTTTGTCTGAAACGTTCGCGTGTCACTCAGCTGTTTTTCTTGATTTTCTCTCAAAAACATCACAGGTGCCTCTGCTGACTAACACAAACACGTTTTTCGTGTGAATTGTCGAATAATATTGGGACATCATTTTTTTAAGTAAAAGCTTTGGAAATTCTTTTTTGGCGCCTACAAACTTCTTCTCCTTTCCGTGAACACTGAAGTAGATATGACATTTACCTTGATAAGTTTTAAACTAGTAGATTTTGTATCTGTGGCTTTTTTGGTAACAGTTACTCAAATGACTGTCATTTGATGTAGTTGTACGAACGACGACGATATTGAAGGACGCAATTTGCGGTAAGTCCACAGGGTCATAGATTTCTCTGTTTTTAAGTGTCTTAAACTAATCGTTATTGGGTAGTATTGGGTAGAATCGTTAGATAACTTTGTTTGATAGAAATTGATTACCGTCACTGTAATAATAATTGCAAGCAATAAAACACCTTATATTTCTCTATTTATCTTTTTTATAAATACTCCTTCTGATACTCAAAACTATATTCATATATTACATCCGAAGTTTGATTTTTCAAATTGATATTTCGAAACTACGAAAATAGCGGCTATTACGAGCTACATAAAAGCTGTGTCACTGTCACAATTGACATGTAAAATCTAATGATATACCATGCAATATATATATACAGATAGAGTAAAATGTGAATTTGAATGATACTTTAAACGAGTATCAACACTAGGCTATAGAAAATTATTGGAATAAAGCAACATGCATAGAATTAAAGAAACTAATTCTTTCTAATATTGTCAGATATAATCTTCTATCTTCATAATCAACGTTTTCTAAAATGTGTATTCGGGCTTGTGTAAATAATAAACTTATATATCTTTTTTTATTGTTATGAGATAATGACAATTGAGGTAAAACAATCCGTCAATTTTAACCGATTTACGAGTAGATTGAAATGAGTGAAAGTCGGTTGCAAAATGGGGGTGAAATATTAGAAATATATAGAACGCTTCATAAATTCCTTTTTCTATGATCACTGCTACTCCCGATAACACTAAAGGGTTATTAATTAGCCTTTTATATGGTAACAATTTAAAAAAATCTATTACTTTATATTTTTAAATAATAATATTCAAATTCTACAAATCCGATGTATTCTAGGTAAACTATTTATATACAAGCTTTGAATAGCTTTCCTTTTCAAATTGAAAATTTTCACCCTGATGAACTTCAAAGTCCTACGTATGGTAATACAACCTTTCAATGAATACAAGTATGTACTCGTATTTACTACATTTCTATGCGTAGTTACCTCGATGAAATTTCTAAATGACGCTTCCATCTTACCACCACTACGTTTACTTTCGTTTGTACTTGAATAGTAGAAGCGCCCTATATATATATATAATATTAATACTAATCATTACTTTCACAAAAACGATTTGACAGATTCCATACGGCTTACAATTTGTTCTTTCGAAGAAAAGAACGCCATTCCATAAATATGGCCCTTCATTCTTAATCGTTGTACTGATGAGCCACTGTTCACCCAGTTGATTGATAGTTACTTGAACAGAACAAACAAATTCTTGTTTCTGTGAATACATTTTTCATTTTCACATCCAGTGCGAAAAAGTGTATAATTTGGTTCCGGCTCGAAGTGCGAGCAGAGGCGATTACAGACACGCGAGGGTCGCAGGCGAGCTCGAAAATATTCGTATAACATGACCGTTAGCTTATTAAAAGTAATAAAAAGGATTAAATAGCGGTTCGCCTTCCAGTAATTTATTTATTGATCACTGGCTGGCTAGGCTACAAGCGTGAGCTCAAATTGGTAGCTATTAATTTTTATCAGTATAGATTCATCCAATTTTGACATTATAAATAGACCATTAGTAATTACTGTTAACAGGTTTTGGGTTTGCCCACTTCTTATATGAATAGTTAATATAAGGAGTAGGAGTATATACAAGGTATTACGTTATATTGAAAACGGCGTTATATCTGCAATATATGGTAGAGAAAAATTATTCTATATCCTAAACTACCCCTTCCTTGATTTTCATAAAAAATTCTTCAACCGTTTTGACATAAATAAGTAACAGATAGAGTTACTTTCATTTTTTATTTATTTATTAGGATAGCTGACAGCAATAATAACGAATTTAAATAACTATAGCAATTAACTACATGCAAATCTCAAATAGCCACAACGTTATTGGTCCTAAGTACTAACCTAACTGTCCGTTACTAGAAATATAGTATATATTTAAATTTATGTAATTTATATATAATATTAAAACAACATTCAAACACAGTGTATAAAATCTTAAATAAAAAATGCTCAAGTTACTTCTCCAAGGAAAAAATCCAATAAACATTGCAGTTGATTGAAGTTGCTTCTCCAAGTAAGAATTTTTGATAGCATCATTTGTTATTTACGTGCAATATATAGTTAGTGTATTTGAAATTGAGACCTTTGCGTTACGCACCAGTTTGTCGCAATGGCAATAAATAAAATTGAAATTATTTTCAACTATATTATGTTAAGTTCAATAGGTAAAGTTTACTATTATTGATTTTCCTAAATCCCTCTATGCCAGAAATGGCGTACTCGTTATTTCTTCCAATTCACCCTTTTACCCTGACTAGCCCATCTACGTAGTCATTTTTCCATCTTATTGGTTCTATATTCCAAAGTTCATCAATCGAAAACGTCAATAGGCATTTTATTGTTTTTCTGTATTTAAGGAATTAAGAATCATAAAATTATATTTATATAAATAAACTTTTTTAGTTCATTCCTTAGTTGAAATCTCCAAAAACAGTATCTTTCCTCTAAACGTATACTTTTATACTCTGCCCCACTCCCTAAGATGACTGTTACTGCACCTTATACGATAGTCAATAAAAAAACATTCAAAACATGAACACTCAATACTGTTTCCTGCCGAATATCCCGTTAATGGCATTACGAACACTAATGTATTCAGTAATTAGATATTTATTAGGTTGAAGCACGCCAGCTGTGTAAAACGAAAGGGACATTAGCAGGGCTGAGTGAAATACAGCGGTAAATCTCCGCAGGCACATTTCAATTAAACAATACTTCAATCTTGGAAATTATGTATTTTTTGTAATGGCTAATACAGACTCAGCGATTCTCATATCGCATCGCCTCCATATCGCGGTAAAAGTGCGTATATGACTGACATAAATGAGCAAATACCACTATTTCACACAATGGCATGCTGTAATGATATCCACAACTTCTGCTCATATACCTACAGTTCCGATGTGATGTACAGCATGATCTAGGCTCTCTGTATGTCAATGTTAGGAGACGTATTTTTAAATCATTAGACGTGTATCCAGAATTTGTATATAAATCATGTAGAAAATGATTTTCTACGGATGCAAAGTCTAACGACTTTTTGATCATTTAAATTTATATTTGTCATTCAACGAACTCCATTAAAAACGGTTTCTATATTACATTTCGTTTCACCCAGGAAAAAATTACGAATGACTCATTAATTTATTTATACTATTTAAAAAAACGACGACGAATGATGAGTAAAACGGAACGTAAATTGAAAAGATCTCATGATGTCAGCCAATTGTCAAAATATTTCGATTTGTGCGTATTATCTTATCTTACTCTAACTTTGATTTACCTCGAAATGTGTATAATATGTGCTATAAATAAATTTTATTTTTAGTTGTATATTATAATTATTAACATTGTTTCAGTAAAAAATGGAAAGTAAAAACTACTACTATAAGGATAACTCATAATTCATTTTTCTAGTACAAATCAAAATCGAGTGGGAATCCTAAATTTGTTGCTTGAATCTCGTTCTGTAATAAGGATCTTACGATTCGAATTCTATTATTTAAAACAAGAATCTCCTACAAGGGGATTTGTCAAGCAACCGCTCGTAGATACATTCAATTCCTTGCCTGTTCTATCTAGAATAAAACAAAATCTGATGCCAATATGAATATGGCAGCGGATTAGCGAAGCTGAGATTGAAAAGGTCAAACCTCTTCAACCTTTTTTTAAAAAATAATTGTTTAGTTAATTTTACCTGTCTCTGTCGAGAAGTGATGTATGTAGGTCACCGTCATGTTTTATATATAACACTATTGTACAGTTTAATTGTCTGATGACGTAAGATAATAAAAATACAAAGCTACGCTACTTACTCGTTTATAGTTTAATAAAATAGTTTGTTACAACATTAATGGCATAATGACTCAACACTTTTAAATGTAAACGTACAAACGCTTAGTTCCATAATTACTCAAAATAATAACAAATTAATCAAAATTTATAGACAGTAGAATTCAACACACCAATAGGAAGTAAACTCGCACGTACTCGAATATTAAAACAAGATTTTAATAACAGTCAATCGTTATTAAAATAAATGTGTGTTGTTTTGTCAAGCTCTAACATACACGTCATATAATCCGTGTGGGTAATAAATGTGTGTAATAAACACTTCAATTTTTATAAATCCCAGTCTAATAGGGATCTGCCTATCGGAACATTCCTGGTACCACTTAACAGCGATATTAGTATAGTAAATTTTCTTAGTTGATTTTAAAATTTATTACCACATGTATTTTCTTAAACCCATCATCACGAAATCGAGGTAACATGGTTTTATTTTCTTTGTGAACACCAATTTATTTTTAAATCCGATTTAATCTAAGTATCTGTATAATTATTACATTTACGTTCACAGTACTTTGCAAAATATTTTTATTTTATATATAAATATAACCAAAATACTATAAAAACTGTAGTTAACTAATAATAATGCTTGCAAACCTATTATTTAATATACTTCACAAACAGCCGTGCCTTTTCCAACATGCACGGATAATTTTGTAGTTACTGACCAACAGTGTACCACACGCTAGATTGGCGACTAATATATATATATATATATATATATATATATATATATATATATATATATATATATATATATATATATATATATATAATATATATATATATATATATATAATATATATATATATAATATATATATATATATATCTAAACAGATTCAAAATAACAGAATTTTGAAATACTTTTTTTCAAATATCCATGTATGTTATCTTTATCGGTATCTTTTAATACATTATATCTTTTAATCCATTATATGTTACAGTAAATCTAAAAAATCGATAATTTAGTTTATGCTTTGCCCGAGATAACTTCTTAAAATTTACTATGTAGTTTCAATGTTTTCACATAATATGTGTTGCATATTTTAGAGGAAACAAAACGCATCATAAACAAAACACACGCGTCGGCGTCGTCACGGTGCTGGCAACTCCATATCTGTCAACCATTCACTTTTTTCGCGCCGCATGTGACGCTTTTATTTGTATCCCGGTTTTCACTTTATTTACCACCACGATTCGTCTTAAAAGAAACATATATGTACATAGTAGCGCCTTTTTCCCTGAGATTACGCCGAAATCACATTTTGCATTATTATCTACACTAATATTATTGAGAGAAAAGATTTATATTTTTTGTATGTAACGAATAAACTCAAAAAGTACCAGACCGATATTAATAATTCTTTTTTCATTAGAAAGCTACATTATCATTAAGTAACATAGGCAATATTTAGTACTAGATTACTATAGAAATCTTTAGAAATTCTTATTAAAACCAACCGAAGTTGTAAAAAAATTAGCTATAAAATGTCTTTTAAATTAACTTTCATTAATACTATCACGCACGCTCGCATGCTATAAAATTAACTTTCATTAATACTATCACGCACGCTCGTCATTTCCAGATAGTATTAAACCGACTTTTCTTCGGGAATATCTTCTCTTTGGATCAGATAAGTTCGTTTAAATACAAATCATAAAATCGCCATTAAGAAGTAGTTAAAGAGTAGAAAACAAAACAAAAGTAAAGAATGAAATATAAAAATTTCGCCATATTTATTTTCCTCCTCTTCCCTCCTCTTTGTTTATTAAAAAAAAGTTAATAAGTATACAAAGTTGGGACTGAAGCCCACGTGTTGGTAGACATAGTCAAACCGATTTCAACTAGCATGATGTATGTAAAGTTTAGATATAAACTCGTATATTTACATCATATTTCTACCAGTATTTGTGTATGTTGCTCGTATGTAGTAAAGATTAGTAATACTTAACATTCGGAACGCTTTTGATCCTTAGTCAATTTATTATCACGGTAATGAAATGAATTATTCTAATGCTTTCACACAATTTTAACACGGTTACATAATTCTATAAACTAAATCTGTATTCTCGTTAAATCATTCTACGCTTTAAAATTAACATCTATAAAATGAAGCTTTTTAAGGATTGTAATCTAATTAAATTCCAATCACTATTTAGTTGTATTACTGAAAAAGAAACGTTTTTACTGCAGACAATAAGATAGATAATACAATAGACAATAATTTATATAGTTTTCGGAATTACGACTTTTATTATATCAATTAAGTCACAAGACTATGAACCACATGGATCCACACGTCCAACCCGTGATATAGTGTTTCATCAAGTAACATAAATAAGTCAGGTTTAATAATAGCCTGTCTAAAACAGATCACTCGTCAGTCGTTTACATGCGTTTGTACAACGCCATTTAGAAAACAAAGGATAATACTCTTTGATTCCACGCTTGATGAATTGATTATTTATTTACGAGGAAATACCGACCGTATTAGGCCACCGTGAAGGGCTTAACAATATTCAATGTAGCTTAGGACGATTTGGGTTAAAAGGATTGGTTTAATACATACAATATCTAATATAACCAGATGTTGATTTAGTTAAAATTAATGACGTTCTCAATTATTTATGAGCACGAGGATTAAAATAAAGTTATTGATTTTGAGCTTATATGAGTATTCTGATAATTAATTACTCGTAGGTGAATTGAATAAAATATTAATTGTGACTAACTTACTACAACAATACCTCAAACTATTCATTGAAATTCTTAAGCGTTTCAAAACTAAAAACTAACTTTCTCCAAAACTAAGATTGCACTAGAACATAATCTCCAGAAAGATTGCATGAAAATTTCCTTCTTGTTGTGAAACATTATCCACATGACGCGAAAAGTTCCATGTAATGAGCCTTATAAATTTTCTTGTTCAAGAAACCTGAAGAAATGATAATTTGGACGGCCCCGAATATCTACGTTATACCACTTCCTGTAACGGTGGGGAGTTTACTCATTTTCCGAGACGTTGGTTATTTCCAATCATGGACCACCTGCTCCTGATATTTTATTTATAACTTAGCCTAAATATAGTAAAGTGTGTTTTTTGCTCAAGTAACAACAAGAATCTAATTATTTGTTTGGAAATAACAATTATCCTATTGTAGTTTTTTTAAACTATATAAAACATTAATTTTAATTAGTTATGACATCAACTCGTAACTCCTTTTTCTTTTTTTTTTGTTCCCCCTGAGGAAAATGCATTAAGTTGCATACCCCGGCTGTGGCGAGCCGGCGGTTATGTGGGGCTCTCCTCCACAGAAGGGGGAGGCCTACCCACTAAAAACCTCAGGGATGGCCTTCCTCAAGCATGTAGGGAGCCCCCGGGAACACCAAGCTACTTCCGGGAACCCCCAGCCTCCGCTCCCCCGCCGATACAGGGGAGCCCTCCTCGGGGGAGGCTACAATACCTCCCCCGATCTCCACCACCGACGACGCATCCCGGCCACGGAAGGGGCGTGGCCCCTCCCGGGTCGCCGTATCCGCGGGCGCGATTTCCTCGGCGACCCGCGGCAGCGCCGCAGCTGTGCTACCGAGCCCGGCGCCGCTCCCTTCGAACGGGATCGGCCATCTCCCGACCCCGCTCGGCGGCCTCCTTCTGGAGCATCACTGCTTCACAGAAGGAGGCCATAGCCCTCCAACCTCCCTCGTTCGCCAGCATTGCCGCAATCAATGCTGGCGGAGACAGATCTCGCCCGATCTCTGCGATCAAGACTCGGCGCTCGGAGGCCCACGCGGAGCACTCCGCCAGCGTGTGCTGGGCCGAGTCGAGGTCGAATGCGCAGTGGTGGCAATGTGTCGATTCCTCCCGTCCTATTCGACACAGATACTCCGTGCCCGGTGAGTATCTGAGTCAATCGGTAGGTGACCTCCTCCTTCCCGTGGAGCCAAGCGTCGAGGTGCGGGAGTACGGCACCGACGGCCCGCTGGCGCGCGCAGATCCGTAATTCGAGCTGCGCACGCCAGGCCGCCACAATCCGTCGATGCCACTCCCGCTTAGGCACTGTCCCGTCCCATCACGCCGATCGTCCTATCGCGCAGATAGTCCCCGACCACGGCCCGCAGGTAGAAATGCAGCTCGGTATATGAGCGCCTCCCTAATGGCCTGCCAGGGGAGGATGCCGAATAGTACAGTCAATCTGCAATTTTTGCTCCGAAAAATGACAAACCGGGATTTGACTTGACGAATCGTTAGAGGGGCAAGTAAAAAGCTTAATGTCAGATTTCCGAAGTCCTCCCCCCTGCTGTTTTTGAGAAAATCCAAAAAAAATTTGAAATGCATTTATCTCGGAAACTATTAAGGCTAGCGACTTGTTTTTTTTTTCAAATTGTAAAGGACACTCAGGACTACATTTTCTTTTATTGAAGCAACATCATCCGACTGAAACTGCAAACGCTAGATGGCGCTAAAGTTTTGAAAATTTGGTTTTTTGCTATTTTCATTGTAAAATATCATTTTTTTGCAAAAATGTAAATGAGAAAGTTGTTTGTAATAAAATTAGCTACAACTTTTGTTTAAAACATTTTTTTATAAAACTTACCGTTTTCAAGCTATATAGGGGAACAAGTGCAGTTTACAAGCTGAAGCTTGTCAAAGTGTACAAATCGTACATTGTGTGCCTTACTACAGTGTGTTTGTCACACAATTCATGGATACATCAATAAATTGTAATGTTTACTTATTTTTTAATTATTAAACTTTTAAAACTTTGTTTAACAATTTTTTTTTTAAATAACAATGAAGTTTTTTTTAGTACCTTTTTAGTTTTTATTATTCACCTTTTGCGCTGTCGATAACAAATAGCAAAAAGTTAATATAAAATTCATCAAAGTTAAAGCTACTTGCAAATTTGATTATATATTTTTGATTTTTGATTTTTGCATTAATAAAATTTCATTTTATATGTACTGTTACTAATGCATTGTATTAGTAAAACCGCTTCAAATAACTTTTACTAAAAAAAACTTCATTGTTATTTAAAAAGAAAAATGTTAAACAAAGTTTTAAAAGTTTAATAATTAAAAAATAAGTAAACATTACAATTTATTGATGTATCCATGAATTGTGTGACAAACACACTGTAGTAAGGCACACAATGTACGATTTGTACACTTTGACAAGCTTCAGCTTGTAAACTGCACTTGTTCCCCTATATAGCTTGAAAACGGTAAGTTTTATAAAAAAATGTTTAAACAAAAGTTGTAGCTAATTTTATTACAAACAACTTTCTCATTTACATTTTTGCAAAAAAATTGATATTTTACAATGAAAATAGCAAAAAACCAATTTTTCAAAACTTTTGCGCCATCTAGCGTTTGCAGTTTCAGTCGGATGATGTTGCTTCAATGAAAGAAAATGTAGTCCTGAGTGTCCTTTACAATTTGAAAAAAAAAACAAGTCGCTAGCCTTAATAGTTTCCGAGATAAATGCATTTCAAAATTTTTTTGGATTTTCTCAAAAACAGCAGGGGGGAGGACTTCGGAAATCTGACATTAAGCTTTTTACTTGCCCCTCTAACGATTCGTCAAGTCAAATCCCGGTTTGTCATTTTTCGGAGAGATCGATTTTTTTAACGACATATTGACTGTACTAGAAGGCGTTGACGATGTCAACTCGTAACTCCTAATTTCTTTTTATTCATGTATTTATGCGAGCACCTTTAGGTTTTCCACAATTTACTAGTATGTGCTAAATCACCTATTGCTGCTGCTCTGGGATCCGCGGATAGGGCTACTATACATGTATTCCGTGATTTCAAGGTTGCTTTAATGGTAAAATAACTTCAGAGAGTACCTCAGCTAACGCTAATGAAATCTGTTTAAATATGGAATATTCCGTACACTACACATATAACTGGCTTCTACAAACTTCGATCTTGATTCGGGCGCGAATGTACCGTTGCTCTTCAACAGGAAATCAGTATGCATCAATCTGTCTACCGGGGCACGTGATGAACGACTTAAGGGTAGGCGAATTTAAGATAATATGAAAAACCTGCAAAGTTCTTACTTACACCAGAGCGGACGGCATAGAACGGAATGGACATAAGCTTATATCATATCCTACTGGCAGCTGTGGATATTGGAGACTGGTAAAAGTTATGTAGTCTTACTTCTGTCAGTTGTCCACTCTGCGGCAACCGAATGATTTACTAACTCATGCGCTCGAAGACAAAATTGTATTACTTGTTAATTTATTTTTACTTTCTTTAATTTGCATCAGTGGTTACACGATGCCTAACATTTTAATCCAACAATACCATGTTCGTGTACATTTGCGGTGATTGATTGCCATATAATAAAAAAGTAAAGTGAATTACAACTGCAGTGACTTGACGTCAGAAAAGGCACAGAACTCGATAATATTCCACCCCGTGTTTTTGAAGAGTGTGTTGTGGGGTGCAGCAGCTAATTCCAACTTTTACCCTCTTGGATCACCTATCATATGCCTCTAATTCGGTGCAGCAGACTTGTAGACCGGGAAATATGGAGTCATTTTCCAAAAATGAAGAACTATCTGACCGGAGAAACTAAATTATATGAACCAGACATAGCATTCACCTCATTATTTGTCAGGTATTTGAGAACATTATCACTGCTCATAGTGATAGCTCTTGTTCTACCTAGAGGATTCACTTTTGTTTTGAAAATTCTCAAAACTTACTTAGCTGGAAATATGAACGTAGACAGGAAGCATTCCACAGTTAGGCAGTTCAGGCTATATATGTGGACGCAAATCGTTTAGTGTCAATGGGCGGAATATCAACTACATTACGTAAACATATTTGAGCGATGTACAGACTCAGGTTACGTGAGATGAAAATTTTACTGACTTTACCAAGGATGCTTAGGACCCTAGGTTTAAGATTTTTATAATATTATATAGATAAAATATCAGTCCGCACTGGTCCTGGGTCACTTTTTTTTTATGGGATAGGGCAGCAAACGAGCAAACGGATCACCTGACGGTAAGCGATAACCGTTGCCCATGGGCACCCGCAACACTAGAGGAGTCACAGATGCGTTGCCGGCCTCTTAAAAGGAAATAATGGGAATAAGGCGAATAAAGAGGAATAAGGGGCTTGGGCCTCCGGTACCCTCACTCACTCGGCGAAACACAGCGCAAGCGCTATTTTACGCCGGTTTTCTGTGAGGCCGTGGTATCACTCCGTTCGAGCCGGCCCGATTCGTGCCGAAGCATGGCTCTCCCACGGTTAAAACGGTCACTTAGTCAATAAGGCCTAATCGGCCTAACATAGAGTAGCTTACTAGACCTAATATAGCTCATGCCTCTCAGTGGAAACTTCTTTGAAGTGTAATGTCTATAAACAATTATGGTGAACACTAATTTTCCAGCTTAACGAATGTGTTTTGAATATTTGTTTGAAATTAATATTATTGGAATTATTATATCCAAAATAACTTAATATTATGTCTGCTAGTTTCACAGTCTTCTATGTCGTTTCACTATGAGTCGTAAGCTGATTAGATAAACAATAACGTAAATAACATAAACGCCCTAATTTCAGATATTTACAATTTCATCAAAGCTTCACAGGATAACAAGCGACGAATTAAGTATTTCAAAGGTACAATTCAGCAAAATGTATATCAAAATATCGGTGTTATTTATTTCCCTATTAATTCGACATATCGCGGAATTCACTTGCCAAAGACAGAAATGTATTCAGCGGAACGTGATGGATGATAACTAACAAATTATTCCACACATACACGCACGTTAGAAGCTTGGAATAGCTGAAACAAAATGCTAATAATACCAAATGGAATTTCCGTGTACTTAGCGTTCTCCGTTTCTCGTTTATTGTGTATTGACAAGAGTGATAACATACTGCTTCTTAATAATGAAGGATCATTACAAAATTATATGTGGTATTGAAACGTATTATTTATGTAAATGCTAATACGACTAGTATTTTAAGATACTTAAATAGAAGGATAGTGTGATCGCAGCACACAATAGACTAAATTCCTTTTAATTTATTTTATTGTTATGACCTAATTTAAGTGATTTCTATGTCATAAACGTATGTTAAAATAGATGTTTCGGCTTTCGGTTAATTTAAATAAACAAATTCTTAAACCTAAAATTATTCTTTGTTAATTTCATTCGAAAAAAAAAATATCCGATTTTAAGTTTCTTCATATTAAATATAACGATTTTTTTTAATATCGAGAGAATCCATCCCTACTAATATTATAAGCGTGAAAGGTTTTTAGTATGGTTGTTTGTTACTTTTTTTAAAAAAAAACTACTGAATAGATTTTAATAAAACTTTTACAATCACATTTAGACTACAATTTATAAAGATACTAGATACCTACTAGATACGCGGGCAACAGCTAGTCTAGTATAAACGCTTAAATAACAAAGTAATTATACAATTTTGTTTATACGCTATTACAAATTAGGCGACTATACTAAATTATGACGTCACGATTGCAATATATTAATATTTATAGTGTGCAGTATTTTTCAGCAGTCTGCAACAACGCCGCAAACATGTCGCTATATCTTCAAAAATAATAATCGCAGTGTACCATTAATACTTCTATATACATTGAATAAAAAAATATCATCGACCCTACTTTACTAGGCTATTTGATTTAAGCAAGAAAACTTTGAAGTAAAGTTTAAAACGTTATTATATTTCAATAATTAATATTAAATAATATATATAACTTAAGGCTCTGTAAGTGCGAGACCTTCATAGCATAGTAAATTTGCAAAGGATTTTAAAGGCCGTGGATTATGAGTCGGTGAAGTATTATATATATATATATATATATATATATATATATATATAATATATATATATATATATATATATATATATATACTAGCTGACCCGTGCCCACTTCGTTGGGCATAATATTAATAATCTATATTTTTAGTACAGAGTGTTATGTTTTAATTTCTAATTGCAATATAAAAAAAACTACTTTTTGTAACTTAAATATAAAAGTTAGACATATGCTGTCGTTGACTTTTTTGTAGGCATTTTCAAGCTCCACATCTTTTCTCTAGAACTCAAAAATATATCTTTCATAGTTAAGGCAGCGTTCGTAAGAAACGCTTTCATTCGACCGTTTTTTCTCCGATTCACTTTGCAAAACGGACTACCTACCACGTAAAAGCCTTTTTATTTTTAATTTTTTATATAAGCTATGACACTCAGCAATAATGTGGCTTTCTATTGGTGAAAGAATTTTTAAAATCGGTTCAGTAGATCCCGAGACTACCCCTTACAATTTAACAAATATACAAACACACAAACTTTACTTCTTTATAATATTAGTATAGATAGATATATATATATATATATATATATATCGATCAGAACCCCTAATCAGCAACTCGTATTTCTAAGCAAGCTTTATTATTTTCTTAAAACATAACAAAATCAAAACCAATCAGAATGTTTATGTAATTTCAAATTATCGCAAATTGTATTATTATTTGAAAGTCACGCTACTGCATAAACACGTCCACCATAGAACGATAGCAAAACCACGCTCAAAATGAGAAGTACACACGCAAATCGAACATTCAATACCAGCACCTGACCCGTCCAATTTGCAGACCGTACAGATTTAAGTTATTTGTTGTTTAAGCTCCACTGCGTTAATAATTACAGTATGGTACAAAGCGTGGTAAGCTTAAAATGTTAATTTTATTTTTACTGCGTACATTGTTCGCAGCAAATGAATTGGTGTTTCAAGGCTTTTCGCTTAGGTGTCAGAGAAGGGATGAAACGAGTTTTTTACTGCCTTAGGGCAAATTAGCATTCGCTTTACTGTTTGTTGGTTTTTTGTCTTCAGTACTCTGAGTAAACACTATTTCGCTTTAATTATTTAGACAAGTATTTTGTTCACTAAATAGCAATAAATACTTTATACAATATTATTGTCTTGTATAACTGCAGCAACAGCAGACACTGTTAGTTTTATTAACACTTTAGATAAATTACAAAGCAAACAGCGGTATTTTAATATAAATAGTAGAATGTTATATTTATGAATTTACTAGCTGATGCCCGCGACTTCGTCTACGCAGGAATAGTATTTCGAATAGCTTATATTAGCGTATATATTTATTAAATGATTGCCTATGTGTTATTCTGATGCATAACATATATTAATTAAACTTTCATTAAGTTTATTAGAAAACCGATTAAGATGAAATGTGCCCAAAAAATGTTAAGTCCTCATGAGTTATATATATTTACTTATTGTTGTAATTAAGTAAATTTATTATCTTATTATATAAATCAGTAAACGTAATATCAATCGTCTGTACAAAAAACCTATTTTGTAAGAAATTGACCGGTTTTTAAATTAATTAAAGGCAAATCAAAAAAGTTGTTTATTCTTTGATCCAACCAAACTCAACACTTATAATAGGTAACAAGTAATCAGTTTCATTAAAAACTAAACTTTTAAATATATTATTTTGTTGTATCCCCTGTTACTTTGTTTAGAGTGAGAAAATATTATTAAATTAGGCCTGAACTAAAATTTGCATTTTGACTCATAGTGCGACTGGAATGTTCCGGGGTCTCTCAATTATATCATTTGACTTATTTGCAAACAAATCAGTTCATCTTTAAATTTTATACTTCGCTCAAACAACTAAATATCAACGCTTAGTATATTCTTAAAATAAATCTATATTACTTAAACAGAGCTTAAGTATGTGAAGATTGAGCAAGGATTACTCTAACCTAACTTGTATGTAGGGTACACTGGTGGTACTCAGCGACAGTACTGCTTTTGCAGTGCTGTAAAAGCCAGCTGCACAGAGCTGATCTATTAAAACCGAAATTCAATACATTATAATAATTCCATTGGGAATATATTAATTGTATAATATGTGATAAAGATTTAAACGTGAACTGTAGGAGTGTATAAGTGCAATGCTTGATAGATCTCAAATTCGCATATATATGTTACGCTATATATCATAATCTATCGTAAAACTAATAAACATACTTTACTTTTCAAACTTCTTTGGTATATAACTTGATTCCATTTCAGTATTTCATTTGGTTAATCAAATATGTTACAACTCTTACAAAAAAAAAAACTAATATTAAAAATTTTGTGACATAATATACTTATTCATTACCTACGTCTCATTATTGTTAGTTAGCCTGATGTTATTATCATTATGTTTGCATTATTATTTTAAAGCAGTCTCAACTTACTTTTATGCTTTGTTCGGTGTACTTAATTTAAATAAGTTATTTGGGAAATGCTTACAAACGCCGGTTACCGTAATACAAATTATATTACTTAAGGTGTATATATTATATAATTTGAAATTATAATCTACGTGAATTAACTTTTTGGTCAAGAACAATTTTATTTATATATAGCGTTGAAATATCGGTACCTTCCTTATGTAAATGTCGGAGTATCAAACTTATATAGAACTACAATTCAGAATGTGTCAACATTACCATGTATCCACATTTATTAAAGTTCTACATATCTACCAATTCTCGTTATAGCTATAAATTTATATAAAATTCGCAATCAGGTTGTAAATTAGACTATTTTAATTAAATAGTTTTCTCTTTTGGCGCTTTCATTGTACATATGTTTACTTTACATTTCTCTATACATTTCACAGATTTTTTTTATTTATTTTTTTATGTTCCTATCTTTTCGGCTGTTTTATAGATAATTCATGTAAGAATTATTTTTATGCATTCTATATCTATATATTCTACTCGGGTTATTAGTTTTGACAAAATGCGTCGATAAGCTCCAGAATATACAACTAGCCTATTCAAGCTGGTACCGATACCTAAACTAGACTAGCTATCTTAGAAGAACAGCGGTCGACGCCTGTGTCTATGCTATGCGCCCTCTTTGACAATTGGAAATTACTGTGGGGCCACCGCGTGCTCTGTGGGTCAATTCTGCTAATAATTACTAATATAAATGCCAAATCATGACATCAATTAACAATCAATGTTTTTCTATTAATCAAACCTAAGGGGTTCATTGCGTTTCGGCTGACATTTGTTGATATTAATTATAGGCCTAATAAGTTTTTCTGCTTGACAGAGATCTGCTGTTGCCTGCCTGCTACCTTTTGGTCAAAGTACGTTCACAACGTTCTGCCAATCTACCTGGTCTTCACCTTCCATTGGTCCGACTTTTCCATGACAGTTTTAATTATAAACGCCTACAATTTTACTAAGGAGCAAAAAAATTGTTTTTATTAATTTATTTTATTAGGCACGAATAACAGGTTATAATTAACATAACATAAAATAAATACAAAAGCCACATAAAAAAAACTTGTACACAGCGTTGCAGCAATGCTAGGCAGCAACACGGTCATTACTGCTAATTGTGTTCCCAGTCACATAACTCCTGTGTTCAATAGAGTTCATCAATCACTAGTTGTCAGCTAAAATAAACTGCCTATATCGAAATATCTGATATTCTGTGATGGAATTCGCAAATATGTAGGCAAGTTGATATCGCACCAGGTAGAGCAAAACTGCAAAACCTTTGGTATGCCAGGATTCAGTTTTCAGAATATCACATGAAAAATATATTTTTATAATTATAATTTTAATGTTTATGATTATATATATATATATATATATTTAATAATCAACCTAATATAATCCTCTCTGGGTCATCGTTTTTGACTAAATCTTAACACTACTGACTTATGCAGAAGAATAAACTGTTGATGAGTTACGCAGGAAACCCAATGTTTTCTTGCTGGTTTTTTCAAATACAAGGTTTTTTCTCATGAATACCACCGTAATCAAGTGCCACAGCGATTATATAGAACCCCATACGGATATAGGCCGATCTACCATAATCACCTACTGACTTAACTCAGCCTGAGCGTTGCCATAAGGGCCCTACGGCTTAGATGTGATAATACCAGGTTCTCTTGTTAGGCTTTTGTACCAATAGTATACCTTCTTTGACGTACATATGTGATTGCAATATCCAATGCATCATATAAACATTGACTATTATTTATATGCGCCATATATCAAAGAAAGTACAGTCATGAATTCGTAGCGCGTGACTGACTATCATAACAACAAATTGTGGACTCAACACTCAATGACAATGTTCAACGTCACCGTTCAATGGATTTGGATCATAATGGTAACTTGATTTTTATAGTGATGTTGCGCGATGGATCTCTGTTGTATTTCATTATTTGTGGTCACGTTTTGATCATTATTGTAATCTGATACACTCGGAGCGACTAAGAGTGATCACTATTCAGTTTGGTATGAAAACTGTTCCTTTTTTACATCTCAACTTATAAGCTAGCAACGTACACTGTGATTGTGGTGGTTGCAGAATGCAGCAAATCTTACAAGTGCCACATACTTACATGTGATTTAAAGGTGAACTTCAAGATAATAAATTTACGCGGCATAACTGATATAGATAGTTATGTGAGAAGCTTTAAAGATATCAGTTTTATGAGTAGCTTGGCGTTGCCTATAAGAAGCAAGCAAAAGGCAAGTATTTTTTTTCATACAGAAAAAAATTTCGTATTAAAGATTGTGGTTGATTTCAGTTTCGCTGCTTTCATTTCAGTTGATTCGGTGGCCAAAGCTAACAACCAAAATAAACCAAATCTTATATTGGTAGCTTTATTATTTATTTGCACGGTGCATGTTATATTAATCCTAGTGCTTAACTGTTTAACGTTTAATTTTCATCTCATGTAATATCTTATGTGTATATATTTGTTTAAACGACAGCTTTAAAAGTAGTACACAAGTGAAAAGTATCCGTAAGCGACGAGCGCTAAGGAAGCGCTATTAAGGAAAATAGGGAATGTTTGGATTGTAGGCTAGGGAAGTATGTTATCATTACTTCCAATGCCATGGGTTGAGTAGACGATATTGCAGTTAAGGATACATTTAACAATTATAAGATTAATTTAATGTCATGCTTTTTCTCATTGTATAACAAAGAGTATGTCAATAAAAAAAGAACTCTTATACGTACATCACAAATTAATATAATTTATATGTATAATTTGCAAAATAAACTTAATTCAATTAACATTCACATACACTATTACATTTTTTACGATAGACATTTATATTAATATATGACATGTAATGAGTAATAAATAATTCACACATTTCGACTTAAGTTGCGCTTAATTGATACCTTGTAATAAATGGTAAATAAACTTATTATGCTACAACCAACACATTCAACAGTCAAAACTAGAAAAGATATTAGATTGCAAAGATTAATCTGAATAAAAAAACATGCAACACAGAATATATGCAATAAAAATCTGCGAGATTCCTGTTGTAGCTTGCAAATTTTCATAAAAATACATTAGTCAGGTTACTAATAGACAAGTAAAAATAACTAGTTGATTCTTCCACAGAAACTGCGAATGTCGCTTCTGAATAACCTGAAATATATACTGAAAGTCAGACTTGCTATTATAATACAGTAAGTTTATATTACAAATTAATAAGATAAAGGTTACATTTTCGAAGTCCAAAGCAAACAAACATTGCTTTCAAATCTTAGAGTTGGTTGTAGTGTTACAGTGGATAATTTTATTTCAGTGATGGACAGTATTTAATTTCAGTTGATTTTGGTTTTATTTCAGAGATCAACTTCATCGCTTCAGTGCCATCAACAGATAAAAAGTGATTTTATTATATCCAAAATTAAATTAGTTAAATAAAAAAATGAATTATATTTGTTAAATTCATTCTGATTGTAGTCGCTTACAATTAGAATCAAAATCATTTTTTTTTTAATTTTTGCCTGTCAAAGATCCTACGCCATTGGTTCACAAGCTTACGGCGTGAGACCTTGTACTGGAAAGAACCAGCAAGAATGCTTTTTTTTTCTCCTTGTATTTTTACAGTCGTCAATTAGACACTGGCCTCAGATAAATAGTCTGAACCCAACTTCCTTTTTAACTTTAAGTTAACATTATATCTATATATAACGATAAACATGTAGATTGCGAACCTGATGGCGTGTGGATAGAATCGCCCTTAATGGATCTGGCGAGATTCACGACAAAACTGCAACCGCCATAAATAACAGAGTATGTTGCCGGTTGATTGATATAAAATCACAGTAGTCGGTAAAACTGACTATCTTTTCATACAATACAGTAATGTGAATATTCTAGCAGTAAAAATATATAAGAAGGTAGCCTTAGTAAATGACTTTGCCATAGAGTGTCCTTTCGGTTGATATTTATTAAAGTTAGAGAAACAAGGTACTTCCAGTTCTTTTCCTGATTAATATGTTTTGTCTTGTTTAATATTTTATGAATAGTAATTAATTGACTGAATATTATTGTACAAGTATGATACGATACGACTATATAATTCATAAATAGTGACAGATCAACGTGATTCCAGATTAGACGTCAGTGCGATGGGTGACATACGTATACCATTAGAGAGAGTGCGAATCCAAAAATAAGTGGAATTAAGCGTAGCGACAAGACTCCGTCGTACGTACGTCTGTTGTACTATTGTTACCTAACCTTAAGATTTTTACATTATTTCACAAGTTTGCGCAGAGTAGCATGAAGACATTTCTTTTCACTGTGCAATTGTAACACAATTTGTTCCAGTCCAGCTTTTATTCGACTCTATCCTACTACTATTATAAAGGCGAAAGTTTGTAAGTATGGATGTTTGTTACTCTTTCACGTAAAAACTACTGAATGGATTTGAATGAAACTTTACCACAATATAGCTTATACATCAGAATAACACATAGGCTACAATTTTTGAGGTTTCTAATGTCGTAAAAAAAAACTCATTTTTTGCGCTTACATTGCAAACGCTGACTGAATCCTACGTAGTTTATAGGAGCATACTGCAGTAGCTACCTATAGGCCTATGATTAGGGCTCTGCAGTGCTTAGTTACCGTATTTCTTACTTATTACTAGACTAGACGGGACGAACCTGAAGTCCACGCGAACGAAGTCGCGGGCAAAAGCTAGTACATTATAATTGCAACTGGAACAGATCAGTAAATATACTATCATAGTATGAATAGATTGAGTGAGATATTCATATTCGATGCCATATCTGTTTTGAAATATTGTTTTATAATATTTAAGGTTATATATAGTTTCCGTATTTAACCACTGTAGCTACATTTGTTTTCAGTTAGCTCTCAGAGTTCCTTTCTATCCATTACAAGATTACGAGCGATCCATGGGGAAATCACTTGGACGAATAAGGTAATTTTTCCTCCGGTGTATCAAAGAAAATTTAACTTTATCAAATGACATTATGAAACTGATACTGAAATTTCAATTTAGATTTTATCTTAAATTTTACGTAAAATCTTCAAACGTGAACATCGATTCAACCTGAAAATTAATTGTTTTTTTTGTGTTTTGTAAGATATGCGAATAAAAAAATAAAGATACTACGACGTGGATTACAAATTATTCTTTATCAATACACACACACATCATACGTAATAACTTATTATATATTAGTTTATAGTTAAGAGGTTGTTCGAGGTGGGCGTTAATAACTGCGACACAGTCTTTGACTAAAGTAGTTATTATCGTTTTTATATGAATTTGTAAACTTTATAAATCATTAAATAAATAATTATTATTAATATTATTAATTATGTAGCTTAAATCACGTGTCTTTATAAGACACGGTCTTTTATAAGGCGTGCGCGGAGATACAGATCCAACGCGTAGAGGCCATTTAAGCCAAATTTAATGAGTGTTCGTGGAATTTACCAACTGGGTCCAATCTCTATTTGCATCATGAAAAATGCAGCTAAAGACTACATCCAGTTAGATGCACAGAAACTATTGTCAATAGTGGTCAAAAAGCCTGTGTACTATTGCATTTCCATTTCGGTGGTAATGAGAACCGGTCTATGGAAGAGACTCCGGTTACCTGATTTCTTAAAGCAGGTTTTCCTAATTGATTTTAAATATGGCAGGTGGTGAGTCGCCACTCACTAAATGTGCCCCCCAAAAAAGCAGACCAATATTGGTGCGAAGAGAGCAACATTGGTGTGAACGGCTAAGGGTGTAGAGAAGTGTGTCTGCGACAGCGATCGAGACGCTGTCGGCGTTATGACTTTACTAGCTTTCTGCCCGCGGCTTCGCCCGCGTGGATTTCGGGATTGGGTGTATAGAGGGTTAAGGGTCATAGCTTTTGCCCACGGCTACATATACGCGGAAGTCGGTTTATGGTGCGAAGATTTTATCGCGCTTCCCGTGGGACTATCCGTTTTTCCGAGATAAAAAATGCCGCAAAACTCCTCAAGAATCACTCTATCTATTGATGAAAACCGCATAAAAATCTGTGCAGTAGTTTTTGAGCGAAGCCTTTATTGCGCATCCCGTGGGATCTGTCGATTTTTCCGGGATAAAAAGTAGCCTATGTTACTCGGGGAGAATGTAGCTTTCCAAAGGTGAAAGAATTTTTGAAATCGGTCCAGTAGTTTAAGCGTGAAGAGGTAACAAACAAACAAACAAACAAACAAATAAACAAACAAACAAACAAACACACTTTCGCATTTATAATATTAGTTGGGATTACACTTCCACCCTTCGAGCCCTTTTTGTTTTTTTCCCCTGAGGAAAATTTGCATTAAATTCATTAAATTGCATACCCCGGCTGTGGCGAGCCGGCGGTTATGTGGGGCTCTTCTCCCCAGAAGGGGGAGGCCTACCCACTAAAAACCTCAGGGATGGCCTTCCTCAGGCATGTAGGGAGCCCCCGGGAACATCAAGCTACTTCCGGGAACCCCCAGGCTCCGTTCCCCCGTCGATACAGGGGAGCCCTCCTCGGGGGAGGCTCACTACCTCCCCCGGTCTCCTCCACCGACGACGCCCCCCGGCCACGGAAGGGGCGTGATCCATACCGGGTCGCCGTAGCGGTCGCGACTTCCTCGCGCCCGCCGGCGACCCGCGGCGGCGCCGCAGCTTTGCTACCAAGCCCGGCGCCGCCTCCTTCGAGCGGGATCGGCCATCTCCCGACCCCGCTCAGCAGCCTCCTTCTGGAGCATCACTGCTTCACAGAAGGAGGCATCCTTCGAGCCTTATTAATTATTATTATTAATATTTTAATATTAATATTGACTAAAATTGTTAATTATCTCTTACCGCAACATGTATTGAAATATACGATTCTCGCTCCGCGTTTTATAGGATCCCATTCCATCGATACAGAAAGTCATGCTAGTACATAAACAGAAGTCGCGTGCAGATGTTTGGTTTCATTAGCCACCCTTCTAGTATTGTGGTTGGTCTTAAAACTGAAAGAATTTCTACTCTGTTTTAATTGCTATTTCATTAGTAAGTTTTTAAACCCACAATAAAAATATATTAGACCAGAAGGAAGAACAACAATTAGCAAGACACAGTATTGTACACAATGACTTATGTCAACGAGATCACTTCAAAATATTAGAATCTTAAAGATGTGAATGAAATCATATTATATAATATGATAGAATAGAAAACCTTTATTGATGACACGCTGAACACTACACGTCAAATACAATAAAACACCAAAGGGCTTGTTAAGAGCCGCAATAGATAAATCTGTAGCAGCGCTGACATTCCGCCCGGACTTAAGTGATACACTTAAAACGTGTATCTTTATACTATACTGTATAGTTTACTGAAATTAAACCCTAAATGTTTCAACAATTAAGACTTACTTTAATGAAATTGTATACATTGCATGTATGCTGTCATTTACTTTTCTGCATTATGTAATATGCTCTGTTAGTTTTTTTTTTTTTTTGTGTTAACCTTTTTATGTTAAAAAGGACAACTTACATTGACATTTTATACATACAGTGTATCCGTTTCTTTGTAACAAATGAACGGACACACATCAACAAAGTAAAATAATCAAATAATAGATATTTAAATAAAGACAAAACAAAATTTAAAATCACGTCTCGCACAATTGGTTACAGTTATTAGCTCTAGTGAAGCCGTCCTCAACTTTGAATTTGGTGTTAAATTGCTTATTGAAACTTCGTCGAATTTATCAAAGCTATCACTTGCGTACAAATGCGTAGTGTAGTAGCCATCTTGGATACAGCTGGCTAGTTTGAAATATCTTGTTTTGTTCGTGCAAATTCTGGAACCTTTGGCTAAAACAAGGGTCATAACTTTAAGGTATCTATCAAGAAAAACTAAATGGAAGCGTTGGAAATTCGAAATTGAAGACAAATACACACAAAATCTTAATTGATCCATGTACCTATAGTCATTACTTCATTTAAAAACACCTTTTGCACTATATAGTTATGATATACGAACAATTTTACATAGTTACACAGAAAGGATTAAGTAACAAATGAGAAATATTTGTTTTTAATTAAGATTTAGTAGTCATTCCTTAAACACAAGAATTGCTAACGAATGGAAAAGATACTGGTCGCTTAAAGAAGTAATGAAAGCAAAGGACCTGAGTATGGTACTGAAACGTAAAACTTTTAATTCTTGCATCCTACCATGCCTAACATATGGCTGCGAAACCTGGTCACTTACCAAAACGAAAAAGAGAGAAGCTGGCTAGATGCCAAAGAGCAATGGAGCGAAGCATTACAGGATGTAAACGAAAGTACAGAGTTAGAAATACTGATATCCGAGAGAAAACTATGCTTACCGACATCCTAGGCAAAATAGATAGGCAGAAGTGGAGACGGACAGGCGTGATACTCGGGGAAAATGGAGTAGGGCGGTAACCGAATAGTATCATGGTATGGAAGAAATGGTAGTAGAAGTCGTGGAAGACAAAAATCTAGATGGGTGGATGACATCAAGCTGACCACTGGACGTTTATGGACCGGAGTGGTACATGATAGAGCACAATGGAAGTCACTGGAGGAAGCCTATGCCAAGAGGCACACCGAGTTAAGAGATATACTCTAAATAAACTAATTCATTTGCATTGTGAGATTTTTGTAATTACTCGGAATAAAAAAGCTTTATTATTCCATTCCTTAATTGATGTGAAGCTGGAAGTTGATTATTTTTTTTATTTTATCATCATAATGGCTGTATTGCTTTGAGATCTTTCTGTTTTTGAATTAATATGTTTTACATGAAGTTTGATATAATAACCGCCATTTTATTATTTTTGTAGATTGAATCCTTTCTGTGTAACTACGTAGAATTAATCTCATGAATAAGCTTTTGTATACATATAATTAACGTTGCAAATGAATTATTTAATATTGCTGCAGCTTAAAAAGTTTTAGATATCCTTTTGCTAGCTATTTACATTTTGAATAAAAAACTTCTAATTTTATAGTAACCTTAATTTGTTTTCTCATGTTTAAATGAATACAATCACAATCTTCTATACTATATGCCGTTTATTACGGGTCAAAATATCTAGTCCTTTATAAGGCGTGGATCAGATTATAGATCCAACACATAGATACCGTTTCAACAAATTTAATGAAAGTGTGCTTGGGGTGTACCAACTGGGTCGTATCTCTATTGAGATGCAGCTAAGACTAGAACCGGCTATATGCAAAGGAATTATTTTGATTAGAGGTTTAAGGTTTTAAATTTAATAATTCTGTCGGCGAGTTGCGTCACCGAGGGTACCGATGTGAGCGGCGAGTCACCAACTGCCATATTTAAAATCAATTACGAGGCTTTGAAAAGGCAGGCGACCGGAGTCTCTTCTATAGGCCGGTTCTTATTACCACCAAAATCGAAATGCAATAGTCCACAAACTTTTTGACCACTAATGACAATAGTTTCTGTGCATATAACTGGGTATAGTCTTTAGCTGCATTTTTCATGGTGCAGATAGAGATTAGACCCAGTTGGAACAATCCACGCACACTTTCATTAAATTCGCTTAAATGGCATCTACGCGTTGGATCTGTATCTCCGCGCACGTCTTATAAAGGACCGTGTCTTAAAAAGACGCGTGATGTGAGATAAAATGACAACTGAAATATAGAAAGAGATAACGGTTACCTACTATTTGAATGACTGCCTGATCATATCGCACCCCTGGTGCGACACTGTCTCTTTTGCAAAGATGTAGTTTTTCAAGAGAAGCAATTAAAACTTTGACACTTCACAAAGATACGTGTTGAAGGTAAACCAGAGTTAACCTCACAAAGCAATGACATTAGGATATATAGGCCAGATGAGTTGCTTATACTAAAACGTCAATTTTTAACTTTAATTTTTTAAAAATAATTATCAAGTAAAGGGGTGCTCTAGGATAATTATTACATACTTAACTTATTTTTGATTTTTTTGCAAAAGTGACAGTGTTGCATCGGGAGTGCGATAGTTACTTTATAGTATTAGTAATATACTATAAATAATAATGTATTCATGTCCTTCAAAGACTAAGCATATTTAATGGAAATAAATTTCTTAGAAGAGCCCAGATAATGCCAATACGTGCGCCCTCTATTAAACTGAGACATAATCAAAACGTGTCTAATGTGGGTGTTAAATTACAATTCTAGATAACCATTTATAGAGAACAGACGATATTACATGTAATATTGTGTAAATAGCAATATAGTTAATGTTCATTAACCAAACTAAATGAGAAGAGAGGAAATTAAACCATTAAAGTTTTTCGCCAATTGGTCAAGACAAGGCTGCTACCGGCCACAGCATCGCGTCGACCGGTTTGGAGACCACCGACGCGGGTCGCGGGGAAGACGGGTCGTAGAGGAGACAACGGGACTCGGCCGCTCGCCTCGAGCCAGTACGCGCGCGCGCATACAATTCTTAATTGTCGTTACATATTGTCGGGCACCTTCTTGTAATTTGTTAGTACATAATTTATACAGTCCACTCATCTTTCATTTGGACAGGATTCCCTCATCTCTCAATAATATAGATAGGGCACTGGCCGCAACATATGGTCCTTTTCCGCCGTCATTTGGTCGATCAGTCGTTAACAACCGTCAACGAAAAAATTTAAAGTCATTGAAGGGCAGCTACGGGATATCAATACGTCGCCACTGTTTCAAGCAAGACTTCGTCACGCATATGAGGCCTTTTTCTCCGGGTGAACATCGCAAAAGACATTGGATTTACGCCATCGTTTGCTGACACTCACGGATACGAAACCAAATTTGCGTCGGTCATACCGGGCGATCGTAACTACCTACTACAGCTGTAACCGTCGACAACAACAACGGAATTTCATCATAACATTACAAGAAAAGGATAATTGTATCAAGAGGATAGTGCACAAAAACCGTGAGATCAAACCAATTTCTCCTTTCACTATTCTATTTCATTTTCATACCTAAGTACCTGCTCTGTTCTTGTATCGCATAGTACATCACTCTAGTGGTCATTCTGAGTCATTCGTCTTTAAAACACATTCTTAAGTTTATTTAGCAAAGATTTTCACAATAAAATACAAATTTCATACGTAGGTAATACATTTAAAGTATAAATGACATTAAGGTAATTTGTACTAAAACATTATTTAAAATAAAACATTAAATTTGATTGGTAATAAAAGACAAGTATAATACGATTTATATTAATAATTTTCAATCCTATTTTTTCATAAAACAGTTAAATATAAAATCTATATAGGTACCTATCGTTTCGTTTGAACGTACGTACTCACTTATGCATTGTTTATCAAAATAGAATCAATCATCTGTTAGGAATATAGACATTAAATATTGTTTACGATTTACTATTAATTTGTGTGTTTTTAATTTAAAGGTCGGAATCACGACAATACAACCGCGAGCGGGCGATCGAGTCGCAGCCACATAACAGGACAGTATTGCTTATTCGTTTGCTTATTAGTAGCCGCTTCATTTCTAATTTACCTATTTGATCGCATTAATATTTTTGTCGTAGTTAGCGCTTAATATAATCAATGCAGAACTCATTTTTAAACTTCGTATTTAATATTCTATTTCACTAAATTTAATTGTACTTTTGTGAATTAGATATAACTAAGTATCGTAGCCGTAAGTAATATACGCTTAAATTAGCTTTGCTTCTAACCTATTTTTTTTTAATTATTAATATAACTCAATAATAATTAGTATTCGCGTATAGTGGCAATCAAGGGCTTTGTGTTGCTTGCTTTTTACGAATACTTACAGAACTGTTTATTACTTTATTCTTTATTGTTTTATTATTTTATTTTACTTATTGTCTTTAAAATTAAATTTATTTAAAAAAAAAATGGGAAAGGAAATTGATGCAGAATTGGAAAAATCAATAAAAAATCTAAGAAAGAAACGTGGTATTTACAAATCGAAATTAACATCATTTGATTCATATTTAAATGCTTTGAAGGAAAATAATGAGCAGTTAAGCGACGTTGCGCTTCAAATAGAACTAAAACTACGCTTACAAAAAATAGAAAACTTATACAACGATTTCGACACGTTACAGGACGAAATGGACAGCTTATTGGACGAGCCCGAGGTCGACATCAGACGCGCGTTCGAGAAGCAGTACTTCTCGCTTGTTGCTTCGGCCCGCGCGCGCTTCTTGAAGTTCAACGAGACCACGAGATATCAGAGGCAGGTTCTCGCAATGCACAACAATTTGTAAGACTTCCAAAAATTGATTTACCACATTTTAATGGCTGCTATCATAACTGGCTCGAATTTCGCGATACATTTATGTCACTTATCCATACAAACGATTGCATCGACCCTATTAATAAATTCCACTATTTGCGCGCTTCTCTTCACGGTTCTGCCGCTTTAGTCATTAAAAGCTTAGACTTCAAGGCCGCTAACTATGCAGCTGCGTGGGATTTATTATGTGAGAGGTTTGACAACAAACGCTTGCTGGTGAACAACCACGTACAGGCGCTTTTTAATGTAGCTAGTATACAGAAAGAGTCGAGTAAAGCTTTGCGTTACATTGTGGACGTCACAAATAAAAATCTCCGAGCACTTTCTACTCTAGGTCAACCAACTGAACACTGGGACACTTTGGTAATTTACATGATGTTTATAAAACTTGATAGTGTTACAAGTCGCGAGTGGGAGGAGCGTAGAAATTCCATGGATAATCCCCCTACTTTAGAGAATTTCGTTAAATTTCTCACTAATAGGGCAGATCTGTTAGAGACTATAGAGGAATCGAAACAGGGCTTCAAAAATAAATCAGACAACACCACCGTTCCTCTCTCTAAACAAAAGAGTTTCATAGTCTCGACTAGCAAGAGTCATACAAATAATGTTCAATGTCCTTTGTGTAGAATCCTAACCATCAGTTGTTTAATTGCGAGTCTTTTCGTGCTTTATCAGTGGAAGCTCGCAATCATAAAGCGAAGGAACTCAAGGTATGCTTTAATTGTCTTAGATTAGGACACTTAGAATCAAAATGCAGGCTTAGTCATTGTAAGTATTGCAAATCAAAACATAATACTTTGTTACACTTTGAACAGGCACAACAGCCGCCTATTCAAGGTCATGTCGCGCTGTCAGTTAATAATACAACTGTTACAACAGCGTCACACATATTGCTTTCTACAGCTTTAGTTAAGGTACTTGATTCGAGTGGTACTGCCCATGTAGCCAGACTTTTATTGGATAATGGTAGTACTGCTAACTTTGTTACGCAAGATCTTTGTACCAAATTGGGTCTTAGAATGTCTACCACGCATTCAACCATAACCGGCATCAATAGTCAGACATCTCGTAGCTCACAACGATGCTCTCTTACAATGGAGTCTTATCACGGTGACTATAGGACGGACATTGACTGTTTCATTTTGCCAAACATTACAACATTGCCAAATACATTCATTAATTTAAACAATATACAAATACCTTCTGGCATTTGCTTAGCCGACCCTACGTTTCACATTCCGTCAGCTATCGACATTCTAGTAGGCGCGGACTTATTTTGGAACGTAATAGGCACAAATCGTATCCAGTTAGGTAAACACAAACCAACATTATTTGAAACAAAGCTCGGCTGGCTTGTTTCAGGCACAATACACAAACCCAACTCTGATACGTCTGTATGCATGTTCTTGAATATGTCTCCGCTATGTGATCTCTCTCGTTTCTGGGAATTGGATACAATTGCACCTAAGCATCATATGACACATGAAGAGCGTGCATGCGAGGAAAACTTTATAAAGTCTACTACGCGGAATTCAGATGGGCGTTTCGTGGTAACTATGCCATTAAAAGATGACCCCCATTCTTTAGGAAACTCTTTTCAGTTGGCAAAAAACAGATTTTTATCTTTAGAACGGCGCCTAGAAAGAGAACCTGAATTTAAAATAAGATATATAGAATTTATAAAGGAATACATCGATTTGGGACATATGACAAAAAACACAGACGACACAAATTTAAATAATCATATATATACACAACATTATAACAAAAACGAAAATCAATCTTGCTATCTACCACATCATGGGGTTTTGAGAGAGTCAAATACCACAACAAAGTTGCGCGTTGTTTTTGACGCATCTGCTGTCACAACATCGGGGAAGTCTCTGAATGATATTCAGAGAATCGGACCCACTGTACAAAATGATTTGCTCTCAATCTTATTACGTTTTAGGGAACACATATATGTCGTTTCAGCCGACATTTTAAAAATGTACAGGCAAGTAGAACTTCATCCGTCACAGCGCTCACTGCAACAGATAGTATGGAGGTTCGATCCGTCTGACAGGTTAGAGACTTACACTTTGAACACCCTCACTTATGGAACTTCTTCGGCACCTTATCTTGCCACAAGGTGTCTTTGGCAGTTGGGTCTTGAATCGAGTGACTTGAGAGTCAGGCGCGCCATCTGTCAGGACTTTTATATTGACGATTTATTAACAGGCCAAAATGAGATTCAGGGTACTATCGATTTGATTCAGTCCATAACTGTAACCTTGAAATCGGCGGGAATGGAGTTGCATAAGTGGCATTCAAATAACTCTGAAATTTTGCGTGCGATATGTGATAAGGAGCCGCAGTCTAACTTGGTCAACCTCAGCGAAAATGAACTATCTAAAACACTTGGTTTGAGTTGGTGTTGCGGCAGGGATACATTAACTTTTCAAATTAATATTGATGTTCAGAAGGTTAACAAGCGAAGCATATTATCTACAGTTGCTCAAGTATTTGATCCCCTAGGTCTCGTTGCACCTTGTATCGTGAAAGCAAAAATACTTATGCAGCAATTGTGGAAACTCAAATGTTCCTGGGACGAAGAAGTACCACAGAATATAAAAAAGGCATGGTTTCATTTTACAAACTCATTGCAACAGTTAAACAAGTTACATATACCGAGACATGTCGTTGCTGCATCACCAACTCAAATACAAATACACACCTTTACAGATGCATCAGAGAGTGCATATGGCGCGTGTATCTATGTTCGCAGCATATCAGGTGATGCAGTCACTGTCCGTCTTCTAGTTTCTAAGTGCAAAGTTGCACCAATAAAACCTACGACCACTCCTCGTTTGGAGCTTTGTGGTGCGCTTTTAGGTTCACGACTTTGTAAGAAAGTAGCAGAATCTGTAACATTCACATCCACAAATATTTTCTTTTGGACCGATTCCACAATTGTTTTGGGATGGCTCTCGTCGTCTCCGGTGCAGCTTAAGTCGTTCGTTCGACATCGAGTTTCCGAGATACAGGAAGATTCGGGTGAACATAGGTGGCGATATGTTCCCACTAAAGAAAACCCTGCAGACTTAGTGTCTCGAGGCGTTAGTGCGGATGAATTGGGCGCATCTTCAGTCTGGTGGACGGGTCCAGCCTTCTTAAAATTAGACGAGTCGAAATGGCCGTCTAATCCTAATGAAACTCAGGAGGAGCTACCCGAGATAGTAAAAGCATTTCATTCTGTACAAAATATTAATTTATTTTCAACATTAATTCACAATAATTCGAATATTACAAAACTACAACGTATAATTGCATTTGTTTTTCGCTTCATAAACAATGTCTGTCATAAATCTAAATTATTGGGTCCATTATCAACTAATGAACTCGAAGTTTCATTACATTTTATTTGCCGCATAGCTCAACAGGAATCTTTTCCTGTTGAATACAATTTACTAGTCTCAAAAAAAGAGTTGCCACATAAAAATAGATTATTAAAATTTTCACCATTTCTAGATTCAGAAAAGCTTATTCGTGTTGGTGGCAGGCTTAATAATTCTAATTATGATTACAACGTGAAACATCCTATCTTACTTTGTGGTAACCATCATGTTACCAGACTAATATTTAAATCAACCCACGCAGGGCACCTCCACTGCGGTCCACAGCTTTTACTGGCTTTAGTAAGACATAACTATTGGCCTGTTGGCGGCACTAACTTATCTAAACGTATTGTACGTACTTGCATCACATGCACTCGACACAGAGGCAAAAATGCACAGCCAATCATGGGTAACCTCCCCAAACAGCGCGTGCATCTAGAATTTCCATTTTTAGAAACAGGAATTGACTATGCTGGGCCAGTGATGATAGCGAGCCGCAAGGGAAGAGGTTCCACACTCATAAAATCTTACATTTGTGTTTTTGTATGCCTTGCAACAAAGGCAGTGCATTTAGAACTCGTCTCAGATCTCTCGAAAGAAGGTTTCCTCGCAGCTTTAAATCGTTTCATTTCTCGCAGAGGCAAACCCCGGAACATATTTTCCGATCACGGTACCACCTTCGTGGGTGCGTCCAATGAGCTGTATAGAACTGCCAAAAGCTTAAATTTGAATGAACATGGCATAAACTTTTCTTGCATTCCAGCATATACTCCACACTTCGGCGGATTGTGGGAGTCTGCTGTAAAATCCACGAAATATCACCTTAGGCGTGTTCTTGATTCGACTCATTTGACGTACGAAGAGATGTCTACTTTGCTGGTTCAGGTGGAGGGTATCCTCAATTCCAGACCGCTTACTCCGCTTTCTGATGATCCTTCCGATTTGTATCCTCTTACTCCTGCCCATCTTCTTATTGGACGATCTCTAAACTTTGTACCTCATCTGCAGATCAAGCCAACCAGGATTACATCATTGCAACGGTTCCAGCGCATCGAGCTTCTAAAACAACAATTTTGGTTTCGTTTCTCTAATGAGTATGTGTTATGGCTTCAACAGAAAACCAAATGGCAGCGCTCACGCGGGCAACTGAAGCAGGGCACTCTGGTCTTAATAAAAGAAAAAGCATTGCCCCCACTAATGTGGCTACTTGGCCGCATCGTACGCACTCTTCCCGGCCAGGATGGCGTGGCTAGAGTGGCCGACATTAAAACCAGAAAAGGGATTTTACGCCGCGCTTTCAATAATATATGCCCCCTGCCCTTAGAAAGTATTGAAGATTCTTCAACGCGGGGAGTATATGGTCAAGACAAGGCCGCTACCGGCCACAGCATCGCGTCGACCGGTTTGGAGACCACCGACGCGGGTCGCGGGGAAGACGGGTCGTAGAGGAGACAACGGGACTCGGCCGCTCGCCTCGAGCCAGTACGCGCGCGCGCATACAATTCTTAATTGTCGTTACATATTGTCGGGCATCTTCTTGTAATTTGTTAGTACATAATTTATACAGTCCACTCATCTTTCATTTGGACAGGATTCCCTCATCTCTCAATAATATAGATAGGGCACTGGCCGCAACACCAATGCGATTTTCGAATTTCCTAATTAAAACAAATATTAAGTTAACTAGCTCATTATCTTCTTCTTTTATAAGGGCAGGTAGTAAACGAAGCTTGTTTATGTTTTTAATAATTTTTTGTTTTATTACAATATTTAATAAATAAGATTTCAGAAAATTCTAAACGATACTTTCAGAACACTTGACTATTGACAATTAGAATGCTTGCTCTTGGTTTTGAAATATAACTGGTACATATTGATAATAATTTAAAAACAAATCTATTTGCTTCGTATTTAATGTATGTCTATGAGAAAAGGACGCAACCAAAAACAAGAGATTAATCCTATTGGTCATTAGTAACTGAACAATCAAAATAAAATCAATATCACGTGTCGACAAAGTCCGATAAATACCGAACGTTTGAATTTCCTAATTATCGGATGCCGTTATCAAATTCAATTTATCACGAATTCCTCAGAGCCTACTCCGTGCGTAGTTCAAGAATGCCAATTTCAACACGTTGGTCCTATGTGGTGATCAATTCCCATTACGCATTTCGTTTGTTGGCGTAAGCGATGAGATTGAAGCTGTTCCAATGCCACATTAACGATTTGTGTTTTTCTTTTCACATCACTTTCATGTTTTTTTTTGTTTAATTCTGCTTTACGTATAATGACATGTCATATAGTGTACATTTTTACTTAATGGAAAAAATAAGAATTACGATAATGACTGTACTTATACTTACTTATTTAAATCTGATTATTTTATTAAGGTTCAATTTTGAAATCCAATTACAAACTGTAGTTGATTTTAGGATTAATTCAAAACTCTCACACTCTTGATAATACTTCTTTAAACTTCTTTTTATCACGGACGCTTCAAATTGCTTCTATTGCTATACCTTGTTTGATAAATATCCCGGAAGAGCACGCAATAAAATCATTGAATGAATAAACCAACCCGCAATGGAGACATTGCGGTAGGCGCGAAGGTTTGAGAATTATAAAGGGCTCCTCAGAATCATAAAGGGCTCCTAAATCTACACTTTGGTGACAAGTGGTCGCCGCATGTCACTCCCTTTCTGGCTTACTTGCACCCATGGAAAAGAATGCAGAATCCATAAAAATGCTAAAAAATGTCGTATCTCTTTCAACAGTAACGTTAATATATCTATTCTTTCTCAATCAGACTCTTACTGTTTAAAATTGAGATTCCTTTTTATATTGCCCAAACAATATAATACACTTTTTTTTGTAGATTTTTAAGGTGAGGCAGTAAGAGTTTCTATAGAAAATAGTTATTTGAAGACCTTTTATTACTTTTTACAATATTCTGTACTGCATTCACAGCTATAAAATCAATACTGTCAGCCAGTCAAAAAAAAAATATTATTATGTCATTCAATCTCATGCTACTTGAGGATAACTTGAGGACATGAGTATACAAAAAATGACAGATATCACCAAAAATATTTCCCAAGCATCTTGTACAGAAAAAGGTTAATTAAATATAATCGAAATGTTGGTTAACTGAAATTTAGGTGTATGCACAATACATCGAGAAACCTTAAACTATATTTGAAGTTATAATGGACGGAATTAAACGCTCACCACTCATCACTTACAAAGACACACGCGCAAATTAAAGGTGATTTATTGACACTTTGTGAAAATTAAATTGGTCGTAATTTAGGACAATGTGTTCATCAAAGTGTAAAAGACCGACCAGCAAAAGCTTAATGGAGGATTTCTCGTCCCGCAAATGGTTATATTTTATTTGCTGTCGTCAACAGAGCTTCTGAAAGAGATGGTTTAAAGTATTCATTAGCATTTAAGATTGGTAATTGTGATATTCGAAAAGATTTAAATGAAATCAGAATTATTGAGAACGGTGTCGAATACAATGTTTGCTATTTACTACACAAACCTCAAATTTTGGTAATCTAAATATTTTATGTAGAATTCAGTTAGAATATTTGCTTTGGTTTTGGTCTTTGCCAGTGTGGGTGTCCCGCACAGGGCAATTACGACATCATCTGTAGAGCTCTTGTCACTGGTAGCGTACTGTTAAACTCGAACGATAATCCTATATGGATGACAATGACAATAGAGCCAAAAGGATAAGAAGGAAGTCGTCATCTGTATGTGTTACGATCAGACCAAATCACTCCGATCTCTGAATATGCTGGGATTTTGCTCAGTGGCGCCTACCGCTAAAAGTTTTAAGTGGTGAATATATTAAACACTTGAACAGATATTTTATATACGAGTATTTATGCTGTATAGGATTAGGTTAGTTGCTGTTATAATATTTAGAATAAATATAATAACATTCCTCGTTTTGCTTCTTTTCAGTTTCGTTTCAATTTATCTAGTAAAATAGCTCACATTATAACTAACTTATTAAAGAAAAAATAGCTTTTGTAACTAACAAAACTGTGGTAGACAATTTAGTATCTAAATATAAACTGCAAACATGCAAATTCGTCATTTGTCTTGTTTTGACTAAACTTGTATCTGTGGAATTATTTTTGGCGCTTACTAACCAAAGTAATAATCGGGACTGTTCTTCGTTAGTCGCCTATCGTTTTGTTCCAGATGTAATATATTTAATGGAACTATCGCTAATTACTTTGGGCACGCATGTGTAATGGCTACTAAGTCCAGTAGTACAGTTGTGGTCAAAAAGTGTTTTATCACTTTAAGGCTAAAAATGTGGAGCACTCAGACAACAGTAAGGCAGTAGTAAATATTACTCGTACACTCTTGAGTAGGGTAGGTATGCTTGATATGCGACAAAACTATTTCAATCGTAATCATTTGAAGCAGCACCCTTTATGTAATAATTATTTCATTTGCTTGTTCATATTTTTATTCCTATATTGGATCAAATTTTAGGATAATCAACTTTGGTAAACTAGTGAATATAGTGTTGATATTTGACCTGACATATTACAGAATAGTGGGAAATATTACCGAAAATATTCTATCATATATTATCTACATGTATTATCCATGTTCGATTGATTTATTGATTGATTAATGATGATTCGCTCAACGAACTTTTAGGAACGAAACCAAAATTCCGTGTGTCATTTCATTCTTCATTTACTATATAAAATGGAATGAATTATTTAATTTGTTTTTAATTCATTTAATTTTTAAGATGCTTATATTGTAAATACTCTTGATGACTGTACATGTATAGCAGTGTATTAATGTTCGCTACAAAATTTTGTTCGTTATCAAAATAACATGTTCGTTATTTAATTTAGTTGTTAATACTTGTGCTTCTACGTAGAATGAAATTTTAGGCTATTATTCAGACGAGGCTATATTAGATGTTTATGATAAACTAATGGGTCCAGGATTGATAGCTGACCCGAAATGTACCGAACTTTTAAGCCTTTATTATTATTTACTGCTTTATAACACAAATAAACATTTAGTCAGTTTGTATGTTTTAATACAGTTGTATATTTTTGTATAATATTATTTTTAAAGTATTATAAGAATGACATTAATAAAAACGATTATTTCCCCATCTTATATGAAGTCACACTATACTTATTTTAAACATACAACAGATTGTAAACATAACATTTGATATTCCATAGGTTATATACACAAAGTTGTAACTTGTTAAAAATTCAAAATATTTGCCTGTTTACATGATATATAAAATATATAATATATGTAAAATATATTCTTCAAAGATATATTTACTAAAACTAAACTAAATAAACTAAAATATTAATGAACTAATACGTGACAAATCTACAGATTTTGACATATTTTAGGAATAATACGCCAGTTGTCAAATTTTATAAGTTAAGTATGATTTTTTTATTCAACGCTCAGAAAATCGCGCAACTGCTGTGGCTCAAATAGCCCAGATGGTAAGTGACTACCTACATCCTCTTGTGCATGATTAATATTGATATTTATAATATTTGTGTTTTTTTTTTGTGGCATAAGATATAATTCCAGTGTAGTAACCAGTAACTTTAAAGTCAAGAAGTTTACGTCAAACTGGAAAAAAACAATTTAAGCACCGAAACATTAAAGAAGGTAGGCACTTGACTCTGATACAGATTCTGTCTTCAAGGACTATAATTACCGTGATGATTCGTATAACCAATATCAGTATATCGTAATATCAATTATAGTAAAATTTTAATCTTTTTGAAATTATATAAATAAATTACTTAAGAAAAATACATTTATTTTTCAGTTAGTTTAGCCTGATATTATATTAAAAACATAGTTTATTGCATTTAACTTCTTTTTTTTTTTTTTGTTCCCCTGAGGAGTGGCGAGCCGGCGGTTATGTGGGGCTCTCCTCCCAGAAGGGGGAGGCCTACCCACTAAAAACCTCAGGGATGGCCTTCCTTCCATGTAGGGAGCCCCCGGGAACATCAAGCCACTTCAGGGAACCCCCAGCCTCCGCTCCCCTGCCTAGAGGGGAGCCCTCCTCGGGGGAGGCTGCACTACCTCCCCCGATCTCCTCCACCGACGACACCTCCCGGCCACGGAAGGGGCGTGGTCCATCCCGGGTCGCCGTAGCAGTCGCGACTTCCTCGCGCCCGCCGGCGACCCACGGCGGCGCCGCAGCTGTGCTACCGAGCCCGGCGCCGCCTTCTTCGAGCGGGATCGGCCATCTCCCGACCCCGCTCGGCGGCCTCCTTCTGGAGCATCACTGCTTCACAGAAGGAGGCCACAGCCCTCCAACCTCCCTCGTCCGCCAGCATTGCCGCAATCAATGCCGGCGGAGACAGATCTCGCCCGATCTCTGCGACCAAGACTCGGCGCTCGGAGGCCCACGCGGGGCACTCCGCCAGCGTGTGCTGGGCCGATTGCTATTTAACCTAATAATTGAGTTTTATATGAAAACAAAAATAAATTACAAATTTGGAAAGTATACTTTGCAACGACAATAACAACCATTTACTGTGTTAAGTCATACACGGCACATTGTTTGGTTTGAAAATCCGCACGAAGAGTAAGTTTTTCTTGCAATTTTGTTCATATTTAAATAAAATGCAAAGTAACAAGTAATATCTACAAAAATTGGTTTAGAAAAATCATTTACTCGAAGTTAAAACATATAATAGATTATGTTATTCATTTCATAAAGTTTTTTTTTTTTTTCACCATAATGGTTAAGCCGGCTACAAAATAATTTACATACTCGTATATTGACGTTATTTTAACCGAAAGAACAAAGGAGGAAACTTATAATTCTATTAAGTTAATTCATTCAAATCTATTTCATTTAAAGACCGATGTAATAAAAAACTGTTTAAAAGTGACTAACGACTAACGAATTGCGTTTTTATTGATTCTTGAAAAAAAATAGGACAATTTACGGATTCATTTAAATTACGGAGGCGTCCTATTTGCCTACATGCCAGCATTGGTTCTCGCGCCACGCACCAGACAGGCATTGGCAGTTAATCTGCCGAGTTAATGTTTCCTCAACAATAAATCAGGAGCACATAGTGAAACGCTGAACGTTTTACAACTCTCGCCGCCTGGAAAAACATTAAGAATCAAAAGAATCTCGCGCACCCTGAGAAATAATATAAATTGTGCCCATTGAGAAAAGATTGAAAGCTTTCCTGCATTCTCTTTCGATTGCGTTATGATTTCCGTTAGTGATGTTTGAATACGCAAAAATGTTTATTATTTTTAATAGATTTTTTGCTATAACCGCTATGTTGTTACGTAAAATTATACTGTATGTGATACATATATATTATATGTCACTGTAGTAACTGTCATCAAGAAAAATGGATCGTTTAGAATTACCCACACCAAGCTCTTTATGAGCCTGCTCCTCAAATTTACACTTAATTTCAGCAGATATCGGACCCGCCTAATGATGTGAGCTTTAATATCGGGACGAAAACGTCAAAAAGCAACTCCTCCAAAGCTTGAGTCAGACGTGGAGCGACCACAAGTTGCACAGGAGGAGGTCTGCGAAATTCGTCCCACAAGCACATTTTCTAAGACACTACACGGCAAATTGTATATAAAAATAAAAATAATAATTTTATGAAATAGTCAAAATGTTTGCAATATTAAGAAACAGAAAAAAATGTAAAATAATAATAACGTTATTGTACCTGTGAAAAAATTGTAATCATAAATAATATATTTGTATAATGATAGCAAATAACAATAATGATAGCAAATTGAAAATAATAATAGTAATAATAAAAAATAAAAATAAATAAATATCTAGCTTAAACAATTAGCAATAAATTCTAATGTAATCAAGTAATATGTAAGATTTCTAAATTATAATCAATCTTAGTATTTAAACACACAAATGTTAATACTAATCATAGATACTAATTAAACATTGTTAGTCTTAAGGAATAGTTAGAACATAGATATAGATGGGGCTATGACTGTGGGGTACAAGACCATCTGTCCTCACAAAACGGAGAACAATACCTTTCTCCTGATCGACAAATGATATGTTACTTGTAGATTAAATAATATATAAGGAAATGTAAAAAGACTAACACAAACAAAAAAGAGTGCGGTCCAAAGAGTCCGCAGAAAACCAAAACGAATTAAAAAAAAAAATTTGCTTTGACCTTTGACCGATCACTTAGGCACCAGTCGGGTTACAGAATGAGTTATACTCGTACGAGACCCAAGCTATGTAGAGCTTACAAGAAATGAGACCATTGTACCACTGCGATACCCTAAATTGTAGGAGACAAAATATCCCATGATAATTAAGTATAGATTTCATATAGTGGAGGGCAGAAGCATGCAAGTCGAAGTAAAGAGCCTCCGAAGTTGATATTTACCCCATTTTCTAAAAAGGAGTAATATGGCTGTCATAAAGAGGAAAAACGGTTGCACAACGTCCCACTTACTACATTTAAAATTGACTTTTGTAACATTAGGGGGCCTCCTCATGTTACTACCACTTATGGCGAGGACAGTCATTTTTTTTCTGATGGAGACACAAATCTTTTACCCAGCCCCCCTCCCGATACTTACACTGGCCCAGATGTAAATTGATAATGATAACCGATCGGTTTATAATCTAATTGCGCGTATACTATGGACATCAAACCCAATGGAGATAATTTTTTCTTGTATGGAGAATAGGCCCACTATAAAATGTAACGTTTATTAATGAGACATACGTTAAATAATTTCTTACTAACCCTAGATATTATAAGGAACATTAGCTTGTTTTTATCTAACGTGAATATTGAGAAATCAATTAAAACATGAAGATTAAATAACCTAAAAATTCTTAGTAGTAGCTTTATTTTGATTTGTATTTAAATTGCTTTTTACGTAAATGCTATTTAAAACTTTTTTTATTCTTGAAAAATACAATCTTCTTTGGCCAGTACCAAACGCCCGAAATACGCTACAGCGTATTTCGGGCGTTTCACCAGTGCTGCAATGCTCGCGGAGCGTCGACGCAACCTCATGCATTTACGTTAAAAAAAAATACAGTATAAACAAACCCCTAAATCGTATTACTTTTTGCATTCTAAATACGGGATACGGGAAAGAAAACGAAATCAAGCCGTTGGTAACGTAAACGCAGAATTCGGCCATTCTGTCGCTGTCAAAAATAATGACGCGTTCCGTTTCACGACGATACTGGACTGACGAACTAATAGTTAAAATAATCTAAAATAGTATTAACATAATTATTGAGAGTTCAATACTTTTAAATAAAAAAAATAATAATACACTGTCCTTTATCTATTATTATATTTATATATTATTTGTATAATATTAAATCATCTTTCATTTTGATTTAAAAAAGTTAGTTCCTTTACCTCAAAGTCATTACTAAGTTTAATTAATTGATTTTAACATTCCCGTTTCATTTTTACTCATAATATCGTGCAATTGCTTTTAATAATAAATTGATATTTTAGAGTTCAGTAATATCAATAAACGTTGCCGTTTTCTAGTGGGCCTAAAAAAAATTATCTCCTTTATAAGTGCCTGTAGGTTCCATAGTATTAACACTAATACATTCCAGATTTTTTGATACACCCAAGGGACGATCCGACAATGCATAGTCACATTCAGCTTATGTCTTACCCAACACTGATCCCTATTAATGATGATCAGTTTCACTTTAGATTTATTGCTGAACTTCAAACCGAACGATTACCGGATCTCGCACCGATCAACGCACTGCTAGGGTATTCTGATTATTGTCTGGTTCATTGTACAGTACTTCTCGCACGACCTTAATATTAGAGTAGTCAGCAGACTGGGATTAAATACGCGATTATTATTTGGTTCATTGTACTTCCACGACGTTATTATTAGGTACTGGGATTGAATACGCAAATACTACGCATGCTACTCGTACGAAGTCTCTGAATTTTACCGACATCTATGAACTCAGTTCGTCTACTCAGTTCGTGCTTATCACATAATTAGTTCTCTTGGTACGAAGGATGCTTTACTCCATTGCTGTTTTAGAAGACCATAGGCCTTCATTCATTCATCATCACGACCATTTTGAATAGAATTTTGAAACAGATACATCGTTCTTGCATTGTATAGCGCCATCTTGTTTGCACTATAACTTTGCCCATTTTAAGCAATTATAATAGGCCTAAATGTCTGAACATCGTAAGTTATGATGGGGATACAAATATTTACGTATTTCCATTTTAGTGAACTAGGAACCCGTCATAATGCATTTCATGGGCTAGTAAGTCTAGGCCCAAAGATCGTAGTGTTGCAGCTAATGCTAGTGCTATTGGAATAAATATCTTTGATTTGATGTTATTTACATCCAACACTTTGAATTTCCAAAACGGTAAATATTGATGAAGACTAAATATCTACATATAACAGTAGAAAAACATATTATTGATATGCAGGATCGAGTTCCGAGTGGAATGCCAATGCCGATACCACAGGACCACTAGTATTACCATAATAATTTATCTCCTGTTGTAGATTGCAAATGTAATAAAGTTTTAGAATGATACTTACTGGTCCATCAAAAAAGGGTAATTTTAGTCTAACGTACAACTTAATGGCATTATTATACAGGTATAATATTTTTTTAATAATTACGACCATCCGCGAATATCATCGAGTGCATATGTTCCAATTAGTTGGCGAGATTAGTTAAAGTTTTATTATTGACTCAGTTTCCTATGGGTACGTTCAGATTGCTCAGCTATTTGCACACTCCAGAGCGTAGCTATCTCGTTAACAAACATTTAACTTACTCAGCACTTCGGAGTTATAAGGTATCGGTAACTGTTCATTTCGTTTAAGTAATTATGTTATATTGCTTTATAAAAGCAAAATAGAGAATCAGATTTATAACAATGCAAGAACTGCCAAAGATCACTTTTCTACATATTAGAATTATATGTTCTTCCTTTAAGCAAGGTAAATATTAGTAGAATGTTGTATTGAGCTGCAAATTATTAATTCACGAGACAGTGTTATATTGGTACCAAGGATACTACATGAAGAAGAACTACTGACATGAAGAGAAGTATTTAAGAAGGAGCGTAATCTACTTTTCTGTTAACTACTAAATAAGCAGAGGGAGACTATACCCGGATTATCTTGGATACCATCGTCTTACCTATTTCTACCAGAAAATAGCAGTGTTCGCATTGCTATGTTCTGATGTAAAGGGTAAGATAGGCAGTGAAATTACTGAGTACTGTGTCTTTACAACTTATGTCACATGTTTGCAAAATACACTAGACAACACTTACCAATATGTGACATAAAATGTATGAAGGTGATTTTCACCTTGTTATAGGTATTATTAATGTAATTATGCAATTGTAAAGTATTAATATTTGTTACACTTACACCAATTAGCCTAGCCCAAACTAAGCTCTGTAAGGCTTGTGCTATGGGATCTAGGGTAACGGATAGACATACATATATTATACATATATAAATATTTATTATTGAAATATATATCAACAACCATGAATTAGGTACAAATGCTGGCATTCATCACACAAACATCTGCCCCCACCGGGATTCGAAACCGGGACCTCAGTGATGGCGACACCTTGAAACCGGTGTACTATCCACTCGACTATGGAGGTCGTCTTTGATTAATGATTTCACAATATTGAGTTAACGTCTAAAATAAAATGGACATATTCTATATTTAATTTAATATAATGAAAATTAATTGATGCTATATTTAATTTTGTATAATGAATGATATCATCATCACAGCTCATATACGTCCGTCATATAAATGCCATGTCCCCACCGAGGGGCTCGAGCCTACCCTAACTACGTTAGGGCGATTAGGCCTTAGTCAAGCACGCTGGCCCAGTGCGGGTTGGTTGACTACGTACACCTTTGAATCGCTTCGCAGATGTACGCAGGTTTCCTCACGATGCTTTCCTTCACCGTAGGAGCGTCGAATAAATGTACATATGAAATTCGGCACGAAAAACACATTGGTACACGGTGGGGATTAGATCGCGGGCCTCCCGATTCTATGCGGCGCACAACCATTGCCGAGACCACAGCGCCACTGACGCACAGTGGTCCGAAAATTGAGCCTCCCTTTCATAGAAAATCAATGTCAAGGGATCCCAAAAAAAAAATAATGGATTATGTCTAGTATACTTACGTTAATTACATATTGTAGTATGGAAGGTGTGAGTTAGTCCATACGTGAGAAAAAAAATATTTCGTATTTTTTTGTATGGGAGAAATCACTTAAAGTCGATTTTCTTGAATTTTTTTTAAACTATTAGCGTGTTACTCATATGAGGTGTTGTCTGTGATGAGGCGGTTAGGGTGACATAGTTATTATCAGTATCTGGTTGATCTAGTACACAAATTTAACATTAAATATAATAGGAGAAATTAAACTTCAATGTTCTTTTTGTTTTCTAAATAAAAAAATGAAAAACGGCGGATTGATGAAAACCGTACAACAATGAGATTTGATGTAACATTACGGCATTGTTTTGGTTCTAAGCACAAAATGTGTCTTTTGCACGATCATTTTTGTATTTATTAATGATAACATAACTACGTAGTAAAAAGCAAAATGTATTTTAATGTTAAGTACTTTAATTACATATATAGGATAAAATTATGAACTATAACGATAAAGAATAATTGATCGATTTATCGCACTTAGTTGGCTTCGCAATGTCGGTCTATGTTATCTATATTATACTTACCTCCTTCATATTTCATTACTTGATTAACCTCACAATAATTTTTCTTAGCACTACTATATCGCTTTTTGTATGCAACAAATGACAATAATCAATTATATAACATTTTATATTAAATCCAATTTGGTCTATCCAACTTTAATAATGGATAGTACTTAGAATGCAGTGTCATAGCCTTTATTGTTAAAGCTTTGGCTTATGATACGTATTTAAGTTCGAGTACTCGAACTCGAGAGATAAGCCCGCCCACCTTTCAATTAAGAAACTTTTATCTATTTACAAACACATACGCGCACACGCACACATATACATATATATACTCGTATATATATATATATATATATATATATATATATATATAATATATATATATATATATATATATATATATATATATATATATATATATATAAATTAACTTAGTTAAAAAGCTTAGTTTAGTTTGCTTATCTCTTAGATTTTTTCTTGCTTGTAACCAACCTGTTGGCAAAAATATTATAAAAAAAATACAATTAGCAGGAATACAGGACAAAAATAATAATAATATCAAACTTTATTAAAATTGATTATAAGAACATCATATTTATGTACATTATTAACATAGACATGTTATATAATGTATATAAGCACATACATAACTATGCTTCTTTAGATTCAAGGTCTGTCCTCTTATTACACAAAAGGCAATATGTGCTGGAACCATTTGAGTCTGAATTCAAATACATTTTATATGTTAAATAGTCAACGTTTCTGATTCGGCAATGTCCTATTCCACAAATTAACTTATATTAAAATCTCAGTAGATTCCAAAATTTATCATCATATCACTAGTTTATTGAGAGATATCAAACGCATTATTTGCATGTCTGACTTATGTTTGCGCAACTAGTTTCTTGTAAGACAGGGCCGTTCTACCTGTATAAATATTTAATTTATCATTTTATCTGTTTGCAATACATTATTGATATTCACTAGTGAACGGGAATATTAAATGACTGGTTTATTTAATATACATCTGATGTTGTGGTTTTCCGAGATACATTAGTAATTGCATTTGTATAAGTTCAAATTTTATATAAGTTTTATTTTGAGTATTTCATTTTTTTTGTTGTGAATTTAAAATTTGTTGAAAAAACCAACGCAATAAAAATGTGTGCCAGTATTTTAAGCACCACTGAATCAAAAATTTCATATTTTATGTTTTACTAGATTGTGCCCGCATCTGCGTAGGATTATAATTTCGAGAAGCTTTTATTAGCTATGTAACTATAAGTTTATATGTCGTATACCCTTATAAATTTTAGATTATAGATTATGTGTTATTTTTATGTATAAGCTAAATTATGTATTTTAAAGTTTCATTGAAATTATATATATGTACCCCGATGTATCTAATTTACAAATTTGATATTTTCATGAAATCTGGAACCACTCCTTTACATTAGTTAGACTGTAATCGAGATAGAGTTCCAAGAATACAATCAATTTTCATTATCATTTATCATTTCATCATTACCTACAATTTTTCTCTAGTTAATTCAACAAACAATAAAACAATTTAAAAATTATAACCCACAATAAGAATTACGATAGACCGTGAAATCCGAGTAACTCTTAAAGTGCTATATTAAAAATAATAAAACATTCACAATTAAAATCACAGCTACATATAGAGCTAGTATCCCAGTGTCGATTGGACGATCGTATGCAGGTTGCCTCCTAATATATTTTGTATAATTATGGAAAATGCAAATAAAATATTCGACTTGGGCATGATTTTAACAAACCGTCACCAATACAAAGACAAAAGCGCCCCCAAATCTCTTAATCAGTAATTGCTTAAAATTAATTTTGTACTTATCATATTTCTGTTCCTACTTTAAGTCGCCAGGAGTATAATTGTAACGTAGCAAAAGAATCAAATACTTAGAAAAAGTCAAATCAAGTTCACACCTCCAACTGACGTAATACCGCAACCAATTTAAACTAAACTGTATGATAGTAGTTTTAACGCCCAGAATCGTTCAGAGAGGATCGTTATCGCTTAGACGATAAAAACTATTTTCTTTAAAGCAAAGCACAGATAAAGGCAGGAAACGCGAGCAGATGTGTTGATAAACCTGTCTATTTGACTAAGCTCGAATAAAACCAGTCACTGTAACTACTCTTTATGCATGCAGAAGATAAAAACACATCGGAATCAAGCTACTCTCAAGTCCGTATTTAGTATTTAGATTATCGAAATGGCTTTTAATTTTTGATTTATAGAAACAGATAGAGAACAGATTACAAAATGCACTACTGTTTATTCTGTAATATACTACTGTGTACTACTTTATACCAGTTAATCCCAACTAATATTATAAATGCGAAAGTGTATTTGTTTGTTTGTTTGTTTATTTGTTTGTTTGTTTGTTTGTTTGTTACCTCTTCACGCTTAAACTACTGGACCGATTTCAAAAATTCTTTCACCTTTGGAAAGCTACATTCTCCCCGAGTAACATAGGCTACTTTTTATCCCGGAAAAATCGACAGATCCCACGGGATGCGCAATAAAGGCTTCGCTCAAAAACTACTGCACAGATTTTTATGCGGTTTTCATCAATAGATAGAGTGATTCTTGAGGAGTTTTGCGGCATTTTTTATCTCGGAAAAACGGATAGTCCCACGGGAAGCGCGATAAAATCTTCGCACCATAAACCGACTTCCGCGTATATGTAGCCGTGGGCAAAAGCTATGACCCTTAACCCTCTATACACCCAATCCCGAAATCCACGCGGGCGAAGCCGCGGGCAGAAAGCTAGTTATTAATTAATACTATCCGCCCAATGCTTTACCCGTTTATAATCAGATTTTACCTATACAAAATATTTATTTTACTGTGGTAAAAAATATATCATATTCTTCTCCGGATCTCCAATCCCAAATTCAATTACATCTGAATTCATACAGCTCTCGCTTTATCACATTTTCCTACAGCAAAAATATTTTCCTGTGATAATAATTACTTCGGGTCTCAATCGATTCCTATACCAATCATCAAAATCCATTCAATACTGTCAGAGCCTATACTTCACAAGCAAACAAACGATCGAATCGATATCATCTTCATAGATTATCTTTCAAAGCTATGATATTTTAACAGATAAACTATGGGAGTGACATCAGTCAAAACGAACTTCTTAGGTTGTGAAGACGTTTTGGACTACTATTTTTTAAATAACTGTGTACATTTTTAAAAACAAACAAAAATTTTGAGTTCATGTGTTTTTATTAGATTTGCTGCAAATCTCATAAACACAACTCAAAACCACTTGTGCTTAAAGTGCAGTAATATAACATATGATTTACGGTATTAGGTTTAATTCCACGGCCATATCTCACTGCAAATCGAAACGCAGTAATGCGAATTCTGCTGCTTTGCAGAATAAAATAGCTAAGATAAATATACAAAATAGGTGAGACGGAAGTACCCATGCCGATCCCTCTTCTATATAGTTTTTCGACAATTTGGTGTTATTTGGCTCTTAGGACAAAATTTTTGTACTATAAATTAGTTTTTGCACGTTATCTTATGGTGTGCGCGTACAAGAACGCTACAAATCTAAGATAAACACTGAGATATTTCCTGTATTACCTATTAGCCTAAAACCTTTCCGACAGCTTAAAATTTTTGCGACATTTACATATACAAAAAAAGTATTTATATTTTACGATAATTTGTAAAATGAGCACATATTTCTTAGTATTGGAATAAAACAATATTTTAGCAATGAACATAGTTAAAATCTAAATCATATTTATTCTACATGCATATGTATTATGTTTCTATTGATATCAATAATTACGTCTAAGGGTAATTAGAGGTAATTATTAATGTAGATATACATATACATACATATATGTCACGCCTTGTTCCCAATGGGGTAGGCAGAGACCACCTCTCTCCACTTGCTACGATCCTGGCACACTTCTCTTGCTTCATCTACTTAAAGAGAAATATAAAATAATTAAGAAATCACTATGAGACAATTTCAGTCTAATGTGCAGGATATGTCCTAACCTTTCTACTCCAATAGTCCTTTGTAATATACCCAGCGTGATACCATTAAAATCGAGCTATGATGATGACCCAGATTTGTTTGTGTATTTCATCGTTTATGATTCAATCACCAAAAGAATCCCCAAGGATAACCCTCTCAATTGAGTTTTCTTTGACTTTGATCCTCTTTATAAGGCCCAAAGAATTTAATTTTAAGGCAATTTTGTTTTTCCCTCATAGAACCAAAGTATACATAGCACACTATGTGATTGATCGATTAGATGATATTAGATTGTTACCAATTTAACTCTAATTTTCTTTGGTTTTATTAGCCTTTCAGGCTATGGGATGGCGACCACCTCTTCAGAAGAGACTGACAGTCAACTAACGTTTAGTGACTTAGAATGGCAAAATAACATTAATATTATATATGTGCTATTGAACACAAAACCATAATTGTAATTTTGACTAGACTCTGGCTTACAAAAAAATCTCACGTCTCTCTTCACTAACTAAATTTATTAGTTTGAGTTTATTTCAACAATCAACGTTCCTTAAAACAGTAAGAAATTACAAATATAATAACTAATTGTACACTTTCTAAACTTGCAGCTTAGTAAGGTCATTAAAGGGCCTAAACATTGCTACTTTGCATAACATTGCATTACAGTGAAAAGAACAAGACACACAGTTATACAAGACAAGCATACCCTTTGTTTAGTATGCACGCTTGCTATACCAGTATGCATCATCTTTGTACTTTGTGAATTTAAATACCTGTTCGATAATTTAATATCCTTAAATAGTAGAATTATTAAATTTAAACATTTCCAATATCATATAATAGAGATTATAGCATTGGTTTTACATTTTGATTAAAACAGCGCAAATATTTAATTGTGGACGCTTTCTTGGACCTCTCCAACAACTTGATCGTGATTTGACAAAGTTTCAAGGAACATTGACATAAATTGTCACGGTATCCGACCAAATGTCTTTTCCGGTTCCACGGCGCTGTTTTCGGCGTTGTTAAAGTAATTATTTGATGTTTTAATTAAAAGAATGGCCTCGTTATAATACGAGACCTTTTCACGGCACGATGTAATGAATCCAAACAGTCTTAAAAGAACGAAAATGTGAATTTGGCATGTAATTTTAATATTGTGCCACTCTCTAAATCATGATTTTTATTTAAGTAAAATCTTTCTAACATTACACAAAATTATTTGTTTTATTTTGTAAGTTGATAAGTACCTCAAGAAACAAATCAAAATTCGCTTTAATTCAAATGTACAGAAATGGAAAAAAAATCATTATTTCGTTCGTTATAGATTTGTTTTTGTATTTAGAATTAATTACTATGCTTTATTGCAAACAAATCACCTGTAAGTTGATGACCCATTTTACTTCCCGAGCTTAGCGTCCGTGGTCAATGGGTATTAACCCGTAACGTACATATAGTTCTAATAATGATATGCAATTAATCTTTTAGTTTATAACTTTTTGGAAATGGCTATATACTTTATTAAGCCTACCGAAGTTTCCCAGTCCTCTCTGCCTTAAAGTCTGTTTACCCTGACAGAATTTTGCCTTTTTCACTACTTTTTTGGTTCGCAATTCTAAGCAAATTTCATAAATTCTGATTCGACTTTTAGATGATAAGGCGGTGCCATATTTCAGCACTGGCAACACGCACGACTAAGACGCGGAAATTCCAAAATGCTGCACCCCAACTGAGTAGGATCCGTGGATTGACCTCTTCCTGAAGTATAACAACAGCCACCAGTTCAACCTTCACAAGATTGAGATATTTGACATATTTTTTTAAGTCTAAATTCATTTTAAGTCACTTATTGTGAACTAGTGTGGTATTTGAGCACTGTGCATCACCACGACTATAATATCACTAGCATACGTTTATGTATTATTAAAAAAATGAATATTGAAATAACTTCTCTTCCTATTTAAATTTCAGAGTTAATCTAGAGCAACCTCTATTAGGTACCTCCAAAATTGCTTTAGACTTAAAAAATCTTTAATTCAATAAGCAACTTTAGCGCATTAGTATTCCGTTGCGTTCTAATGAATCCATTAATTGTGCTGCCGAGGAGTTACGAGCAAGCCGAGTTAGTCATGGTAGATTGATAGGCTCAAGAATCAAGTGACGTGAATTCTTGGTGGAAGGTTTGATGGAAAGGAACTAAAAATCGCACATTTCGATTTATTTTTAATAAATGTCAATATTTATTATTACCATACCATTAGTCGCACCTAATTTATGGACAAACTCGTATTCGGGTTAAATAACATTTGATATTTACATAAAATATATAATCCGTATATCCTATAAAACGTTGTGAAAATTTCTAGTTATTCATGGACGTACGAGTATGCAACAAATGAAATGTTTTTAATTAACAAATATATGAATATTTTTTGCTAATAACTACTTAACTGAAAATACTTAGTATTTATTTGGTTACCTTTAATCTCTCTCTCTCTCCTTTGTTAATGTAATTTGATATTTCGGAAGTGGAAAGTAATTGATATTTTGTTCGTTTATTATAGAACTTATTCTTTTTAACCAACATCACTGAAGGTTCTCTCAAGGCTCTATATTTCTAAGATCCAACGCATTTCTGCGATCTGCAATAGTTCATTGTATACACAGTACATTCGGTTGTGATTTGTTCAAAATGCAGGCACTGAATTTTCAATCAACGTTAATCTTCTTACGTATGTAGCATATGACCATTTATTTGATCAACAAATGTTAGAAAAAATATTGCATGTCATGTAGCTAGACCCTTTGTATGTGACTACTACGTATCTTACCCACAAGTGTTCTTCTTAGTTTACTTCTAACTTTGGCATGTAATATTAATCTAAACACAAAAATGTTCTGCCATAATGGAGTTTAAAAAACTATTTCAAACAAAACCCGCTGTGAAAATATAGGGTGAACGCCATTAAGAATAAAACTACAAAACTTAACTGATTCAAAAACTAAGTTAGTAGGAAAATATTTATTCTTCAACCTGAACACCATTGCGTAACCAAGCGAGATTAACAAACTCTGAGCGGAAGCCGTTGGGTATTTGCCAAAAGTTTTTACTTTGTCCATTGTTTCTGTAAAACTAACGGTGATACTAGAAGGTGTCATCCGCAGAACATTCGGTTAAGCAACACAATAGCTTATGTTTTATTGTCTTTCAACGGTCAAATGTTAGGTTATGTTACGAAGTTTCTAAGAATTATATATTCTGGTAAAATAAAACAAACTGAAACAGTGCGTAAGTATCAAGCAGATGAACTAAGTTTGCACGTTGCTGAAATGCGATATTAAGATAGACATATGGAGTACAATAAGAAGGGTACAGTGAGGATTGCATATATAAGGGGAAGTTTGAAAGTAGCTACTATTGTTGAAAAAATTGAGGAAAAAGGGCCTTTCCAGGTATAGTTACGTAATAATAAGAGAGAATGACCAGGTTACTGAAAGTTATGAACATAAAAGTGATGGGGCATACAGGGAGAGAAAGACCGAAGAAAAGATGGGTGGACTGTGTAAATGATGATATGATGAAGAAGTCGTATGAATGTAAGCATACATACGACTGTAATCGTGTTAGGTATGATTGTATCTTATACTATATTGTATTTTTATATTATATTATTATTATAATTATTAACATTGAAAAGAGGAGATAAAAAATAGACCTTCAGAGTTTCTTGCCTGTTCTTCTCGAAAAGGCTCTCCCAATTTCCGAACAGGTGTCGTCAATATATAAGTCAATATATTTTTTCTTTTTTTTTTCCTTATTCGTACGTACGGACAAGGTTTTTGTTTTTTTTTTTAATTTAAGCTTTTTTTTTGTTTTGTTTGTTGACGTCAATAAGTGCCTGTAAAGGTTTATGTTGAATAAATATTATTTTGATTTTTGATTTTTTGATTTTAGAAGGGAGTGAGTCGGAATAGCGAGTGACAGAGGTGAGTGAAAGGGGAAGACGTGTCGCGTTAACTCCAAATAAAATTTATAATAGGGCTAGAGAAAGAAGGAGAAGAAATAGTGTGTAAGAGAAAGCTAGAGTATATTGCGAAAATAAGAGATATGTTTTAGGGAATTTCATGCTGATTCTTCTGATCTAATTTTCATAACCAGACGAATTAGGTAAATTGAGAATAATTTAAAGTTTGAGATCAAAACGAAATGTTCAATTACGTTTAATTAACAAACCAATGTAAAGTATTTCGACCGTGTTCATGACTACATGTCATGAACACGGTCGAAAAAGATTCCAAGAACTTAGTTCAATTAAATATTAATTAAGGCTCTTGTTTTTTCTACACATCACTGTAAGTGTAGAACAATATGCCCATGACTTTGACGTTTTAAATGATTGCAAAAGTATTTGTTTTAAGTTCTTAATTACTCTTTTGTTTATATTTTTGTCGTTGTCGTTGTTTTTGTTTTTTGCGAATGTTGTATACACTTTTAATGTCATATGAATTAAAACTATAGCCATGTGATATTGTCTATAAAATACAATGTACGACGTATGACAATGTACGTATTACATTCGTTAGTGTTTCAAAATAAATATATCCGAAATATTTCTCTTGTTAAAAGATCAGAGAATATTCGAAATCTTACCAATAGATAAGGCTTAGAAAATAAGACGCCTAAACCTTTTCCTTAAAGTATGTGACAACAATAGTTTAATCGTGAAACAGGCTAAACATTTCATCCTTTAACACAAATGATAAAAATTAAAACAATTCTCGTTACAAACAGCAATACCGCAAACGTAATAAATAAGCGAAACTGCCAACGCTTAAAACAAATGAAAAATATATTTAAAGCGATCCGGGATCAAAACAGCTAGCCAGAGCACGGTATTAAACATTCTACATACCACAACCCGCGCACGATTTATTAACTCCCGAGCAAGCCCTAATCGGAAACGGGTTAAAACAGGGCTATAAAATCAATCTGGGACGTTATTCGGATCCTTTCGACCCCGAAAAAATGTTATCACTCAGAAACACACGAGTGAAAATGAAAAATTGCCGGAGAAGGTGGCGAGATCTGGAACTTTTTGCGGAACGGGTCTTGTCGACACCTTTTGTTTCAGAGTCCCTTTTTATTAGCTACGAGGAGGGTTCACTCGATATAGCTATATTTAGTGGGATGCGGATATTACTAATGCCGTCGCACTATTGGCCGTGGGTGAAAAACTTTCATTACTGCATCATGCCTACACAGTAGATTCGATCCAAGCTTTATGATAAAAACCTTTCACGCTGAGTTATATTTGAAGACCTTGAAACTAGTCTGGGGTCACAAATTTTATATTGTTACCTACAAATTACTACGAGCAGCTTTTCAGTTATCCAATATTTCGTGAATATAAATACCGACAAAGTATTGTATATAATAAAACGATATATGATAATAATCAATTACAAGTAATCTTATTTTAAAAATCTCATATGGAAATTTGGCAAACTAGATGGAGCCACAATTTTCGGGTGGCACATCGAGCTCAAAAAAAAAATCATTTGGTTAAGCTAATTCAGTACGCGTATATGGTTCTTTGTATTACCGCGGAAGTATAGAAAGACAAATACATATATAATACTTTTTCCACCTCTAAATAACTAGAAATATGAAATATAAATCTAACCCTGTACCATGCTAAAAAACAGATTAAGTTGCATAATCTGATAGATTTTTAATTAGCCTAGTCCAAAGTAAACTCGGTAAAGATAGTAATAGATAGACATAGATTTACTTATTCGTATTATTTATTTACAAAGCTCGAACCGCATAATTGTTAATTGACAACATCTCAAAATGAGTGAACCAAGAAATGCGACTGAAACGAATCGACCCCTTTCTCGGCTCGACTTAACCCTGCGCTATATTTAGAATGACGAATTTGAGGTAATCTTGTTAACCTGGGATTGTACTTATACCAAGGTTAAAAAATGGAAAAGGTGAAACATTTAAGACTTTTATCAGATTACTAGTCATTTTATTTTAACTGTCAAAGTTAACAGATTGTATTATGTTGTAATAGAAAAATTAATAAACAAACAGTCTGCCCATATGATAGTACGAGGGTACTAAGTTCACACTATTACAAGCACTACTGCTGTAGAAATAGGTAAGATATAGGTACTCAAGCAGACTACTCTTTTATCTTACAAGCGACGATAGGTGGGTCTTCATCCGGTGCAGAACTCTAATTGTATATTACAAAACTAAAGCGATGGGTAACTTCAAAAACTCAAAAACTCAACTTATGACATTTATCATTAGAATATTAAAAAGATTATTGGCTCACAGTGAACCATTCTCGAATCGTTAAATAATATTCTCCCTTCTTAATATTGGACTTTATCAGATTACTTAAAGTTGGTGAGTAATTTGTCAAGGTTGCAATTCGTACGATAAAAAGTAGAAATATTTCTCCACAAAAATCCAAAGATATGCTACAGCCTAAATGAAGCATAAAGTCATAAACCTTAAGATTAAGCCGATTTATAAATATTATTAAACAATATATAAGATATCATACATATTTTCTACATCTACATTAAGTCATTACATTATTCCAAACGAGTAAACAATACATTAAAAAAGAAACTTTTATTATATTGTCAAGTTCTCACTTGAAATTAGAAAAACTAAGTGTTTGTAAATATCGCTAATGAGTTTAAAGTTCTTGTCGAAAAGACTTGTTAATTTTATATTTAATCAAACAAAGGAAACAAAACTTTTTCTTTTGAACAAACTATATATTTTCAAAAGAAAAGTTTAGATTTTTAGTTTTACGCATTAGGTAACGAAACTTGTTCAATGGAACGTGGCGAGAACGTAGTCTAAAACAAATACCTATTTCCCTTCGAATCAGTTTGATTGAGACAAACCAAGGAACTTTCGGAAGTTCACCAACCAAAGTCCTATTCCTTTGTATGTCGATTGAGAGTCGAACTGAAATAAAAACTATTTTTTGTAATTATTGCTACGTTGCTGAGGTTTGACACGTTGAAAAATTCAGTCAGTTTTAGAACTCTATTACTCTAGTAAAATGAGATAATTATTCTATTTTTCAAAGATTCTGGTATACATAATTATCATTTACAGTATGATACACAAATACTATAAGCGCCATCTAGTGCGGCTAAGAAAGCGGAGCATTAAGACCTTTGCACCTACTACTGTTATTGAAAATTATTACTACTATGTCTTCATATACACTACATAAAATCTAAATATTGTTATTATATTATATATATGTAAATTTAATATAAAAGATAATATATACCTTTTCATATGTAATAAAACAAAAGTTGTTTTAATTAATAATTTATCAAAGAAATTTATAAAATCTTTAAACTGAATCATTCGTTTTTCAATGTACTTAGTGTCATAAAAACTTAATGCCTTTTTATATATATGAACAGTACAATTTCCCAAGTATATTAAATAAATAAATGGTTATTTAAGGACTATGTTAGTTTAAATATTTTCAATTTGCATTACATTACCTATCGAATGATATAATTTACATAAAAGGACGATGCCCGATTTTGCCCCACTACCAAAGTCAATGACCAACAAAACTGTATTTGTTACGTAAAGTATTTTAATCAAAAAATATTTTTAAGTGTAATATAAACCATATCAAAGGTAAGGTTTTATTTTTTGTATAATTAAGATGTATATGCATTTCCTGTTACAAATATGACGATTGTTTCGTTTTGTTAATAATTTCAATTATTAAAAATTATTTTGGTAATATTACAAAAAAAAATATATAAATAATAATATATGATTTCTTTAAAAGAATAATAATGTATTTTTTCTTAAAGAGTAAATAATAAAACGCATCGCCAATCAGTTTACTAATATTGAATTGACAGATGGCAAAAAAAAATCATCGCAGTTCCCTTCGTTGCTTGTCACGTTGCACTGTGCGTTTTCTGTTTTCACATTTGATTCACTAATAAACGAAGATTTTGGCTTTCTTTTGGACTACGATATTTGCTATACGTTTTGGATTGTTGGTGGTTTTACAAGGGGGAGGTAACCGACCTTGTCTATTAAGGGGTAGAATTAGATCTCGTTATCGTCGTCGTATAATATTGTCTCAGACATTAGTCAGAGACAATATTATACATATATTTTATTTGAAACCGAATCAAATAGTCGATTACCTCTTGACTTAATACTAGGATATTATTGCAGATGTATAGTAGGAAACAGAACAGTCGGCTGTTGCTGCCATGTTATGTCATTTTATCGACAATTCGGTGAAACTACTTCGATTTTTTGCTAGTGTAAAGGTCATTTAGGTTAGGTTTGAAACCACCATTTTTTAATGAATATCTACGAAACTGCATCTTTAATTTAAAAAATAATGGTTACATCATATTCTAGGATCGAACACACTTAAAATGCACCTACTATTAATTCTGTACATGGATATTTATAAGTGGGGCAAGCCTCCATACAAAAATGGGCATTGTCCTTTGAATATAAGATATGATTACATGTAGTCGAAAATTAAAATAAAGACTTGGCCAATAATTTTCTTCAATTTCACATCACATATTATCAAATAATACAAAAATATTACTACTTGTTACACAATGTAATTACTCAAAATAAAACATGACTACATTCCCTTTGTAGAAAAATGATTATTGAGATTGATTATTTACGATAAATTTGAGACTATAAAACAATTTTTTTCGAAATTGTTTTTTTTAGTGTGATTAGTGGGCCAGGAAATGATCAAAGTTTGTTTGTTGTTTTGTTCTGTACAGGAGCTGACCAACGACGCTGGCTGGCGCGCTGTTATATCGGCAAAATAATCATAATAGATGTTAATATTATAAGTGGCAGAAATGCAAAAAGTACATAATGTCATGGTCTATAAAGAAATGTTCTTTTTCACTGATACTTAAACATGTTCTTTAGTCAAGTCGACTGTAACTTCAGAGACGAACTTTTCCAATGATCACGTGATCAAAACATAAATATGTTGATTTGATAAACCAACTCGCCAACGAGCCTTGTATACCTACATTGTTGGTTTATATGCGCTTGAAGTAGGCACGAGGAGTACACATTGTTTAAAGATGTGTAATTGCCAATTGATTTTGTAAGACGAGTACTGGAACGCGTAGCACAAGTGGCTATCGCGAAATCATATATACCTAATTAGAAAGCGGAGCCGAGGTGATGTGATGGTGAGTGTTGATGCATCATCTCTGATGTTGACAAGTTGTAGGTGCTGCTTCGTGCTCGCTCTCTGTTACACCTCTTTGCGGCCTAAGTTCCAAAAGATTACAATATCCACTCCTCTTAGCTGGACTAGTACCGTCTTAGTAAAGGCTTCCCCCAGACATTATGGCACTTATGGCATTAAAAAAAAGTGATTTAATATTTTTAATGTGGCTACGTTTCAAGGTTAAGATAGAAGTTACGAGTCATTCCTATATGAATAAAATTTATTAGCCAACCCATATATGAACTAATAAATTATCCATACCGGACAATGATCGTACTAGGAAAATGTATTTTGAATTACAAATACAATATAGACCAACAAATAGACAGATCCTTCAAACAACTCCAAAGGAGTAATAATAATCATAATCTATTTTCATGTCTTCATAAATTTTCAAAGGACCATTCCGATCACCATTGAAGTTACGCAACGGCGGAACTCACGTTACGACAATAACGACGAATGTAGAACTCAAAGTCGTTGTGCAAATGTCTTGCCGTTTTTCAAGTTTGCCCGTAAAGCGGCATTTGGGACCTAATGACTGTAATATTATACGCATTTAATATAACACACGCAAGCTTCTGAACATTTTGCTTCAAATTGTACAGTCAAGAACAAATAAAATATATATATATGACTTTCACACCGATCATCGCATTAATGGACGCGTATAACTTTCGAAGTTAGCCTGCGTGTTGCCAATCATTTGAAGCATTCTCCTTCTTGACTTTAATATAGTATTAAGAGTATCTTTACAAAGAGTTTACTTTATGAACATACGCAAATTAATTTATGTGACTGCAAGCGATGCTGTGGGCATGTTAAATGGACCCTGAACATCGTATCAGTTTTCGAAACACCCTGATTGAATGTACAAGCATTGGTATGCACGTATAATTAGCTGTTAAAATTTATACTTCATTAAGGTCAGTTCTATCAAGTTTTATCACACAACGACAGAGCAAGGCGGTATCAGTTCTAAGGATAACGATAAATTTAGTTTCACAATCACCTCCAGCACGAAAATAGTGATTTTTGTGCGTGAAAATTTCCAGCAAAATCGCTATTTGACGCAAGTGTAAGATAAAGTGATTGGAAGTGACACCACCCTTTGAATTTTACTCAGGGTTGTAAAAATAAACCACCAACTCATTTTAAATAAGCGATGTAACCTATACGCATAAAATATTGTATTTATTAAAATATAAGTTTTATGTGTAAAAATGTAGCTTTTAAAGTCGTAGTTATTAAAACAAAATAAATATTTAACTTCATCAATCAATCAAAGCTTTTGCAATGTCGAGCAGTGGATTTTCCATAAAGAAAAATATGTAACGGAATGTGGCTGTATTCACGAAATGCTTATAGCTTTACCATCAAAAACAGTAAAATTAATTATAAACATATATATAAACGCTGTATCAATTGTTTTTCTAACTTATAAAACGTTTATAAAACTTTTCTCGGCAGTAGAGATAAACAAGAATATGTTTCATACCTGAAAAAAGTTATTCTCTAGTTCGTGATTTAAAATCAATACTCGCGGAAAGAAATAGTTTTACTTGTTGAACAAATAACTGTTCCGAGTCTACGTATTCAGTAATGCTTGTTAGAAAGGGAACATGTCTATGGCAAATAGCTCGATCTCGGATTATTCTGCAAAATTATTATCTTTCGTGGTTCTCAAAGATTTATGTTCAATCGACATATCATCGAATCAAGATACGAACTACGTTTTTATTCATGTGTTTTAAGACACGACTTTTCTACGGAAATGAATCTTTCTTATCTACGTTTATACTGTTTATTAAGGTGTTGAATCCATACTTAATTGTAATAAAATGCAGCGGGAACGCGAGCTCCTATCTGTGTGAGAATAACATACAATAATGCACGGCGTATCGCGTACATAAATGTTTAATATTACAGAGAACATCAATAATCTGTTAAAAATCTTGCAAGACCATAACTCATTACGAAGTATTATATCTTAAGGCATAGAGATAGTATTAATAGAACATATTACGTCTTTACAAATGGATTTTTATTTCATTAAATTAAACAGCTTTCCTTACACATCTTTCAGTATAACAGTAATAATGAATGCAAAGCTTACATTAAGCAATGACTTCCCCTTAATCGATGATCTAGATAAAACTTTGTACATAAAATCATTTGTACAAAATCATCTATTCACGTAACCTTTTCTTACGGACTGTGGATTCTGTGGACTGTACCTTCACAATTTCTCGTTATTAATTTAACCACAACTGTGGTTTTGCGGTCGAATCTAATTTCATAGATAACACAAAGGTGGGAAACAAACAGTATTATGGCGACCGATCTATACATAAACATAAGTCGCATTTATTCATCCGTATGTTAAAGCTCTTATAAGAATTATTACAGATCAACTAGTCTTACTATATATCTTGGTATATAATCTACATATCCTTAAATGTGAACTTACTTGGAACTATCAATGCATAAAAACGATACATAATCACAGCTTATACACGTCCACCCAGCAAGGTTTAACTTCACGTACATCTTTGAATTTTTTATGTATTTTAGTAGAAACATCCGACAAATGTAAATATGAATTTTGAGAAAAAAAAGGCATTGGCTGTATGGCCTCCGGGGTCTTTGTTTAAAAGGTTAGTACCGAGACTGAGAACATTAGTACAGCGGCACTGACGTATTTTATTTATTTACAAATTAATTAATTTACATGTTTGTGTAGAACATTTTTAATAAACATTTTTACGATATACATTCAAGATATTTTGTCTTAGTTTGATTTTTTTAAACATCTACGTCATTTTCTCTAAGTCATCCTAAGTTTAACTGAAAGCTGGCCCAGCTTATTAAGCAATGAAAATTTAATTCAACACTATACATATAATCACGTCTGTCCCCCCGAAAAGTTAAGCAGAAGTGTAATCGAATCCCCACACTTCACCAATTTTTATCAAGCCACTTGCCGGGGTCTTTACAGATATATAATTCCAATAAATTCAATTTAACGTGTAACACATATGGGACTTAATCACCGAGACTAAATATTAGAATTATAATTTATCGGATTGTAAGTAAATATCAATTTTATATATCACATCAAAGAATTTCTTTGCTAAAAAATGAACGAAATGAATTCATCGAGAAATCCTACTTTAATATTTTTTAAATGAATTGAGTTTTTTAAACTACCTTCTATTTACATTTCTCGGATATTATGGCACAAGCTTGATCTTGCAAGGATGTTGTAAAGGAATTGGCAGATATTAAATAATTAATATTTACATAGTTTATATATTGTTATTTATTTATATAAATATATATTTATACTTGTATATATATGTTACTGCATAGTTTATTAAATATATGTATATGATTGTATTATATATTAGTTTATAATAACATGTATCCTGCAGCATTTTATTCATACAGATACCTTCATATTTAAGTATAGACCTTTCAAAATCTCGATGCACCTACACCACATCTCCACACCACCCAAAGGTTGGCTGGTAGAGAATACCTTAGGTATTAAGCCCGCCTATGTAATTTTTTTTGCATAAAGTTTAATAAATAAATAAATATTTTCCTAAATACTATATTATATATTTAAATACTATTTCGTACAACTAAAAAGAAAATAACAGCTCTCTGGCAAAAGCTGGCAAAAGTGTAGATAGATTATAACAGATAAATAATAATCTAGTTTAGTTATTTTACTAGAAATAAACAAATATCCTATCTCTAGGATCCCATTGTATATTTGCATAAAATGCGCAGCCCCTGTAGCGCTTAATGTGCAGCGTACAGTTAATTATACAGCGTAGTGCCCACAGTCTTTAGATAATCTTTTCCATTACAAATACTATATTGCCAGTTGTAAGCTACTAGTTTGTGCGCAATTCAAACAACTCTGAACTATAATTTTCATATTTTTTACTATCACTATACTCCGAGCTTTTATAACGTAACCACTTATTAAGATCTTAAGAGAAAAAAGTTTTTATGATTTATATATTTTTAAAATTAATACCTGTGTTTTCTTGCTAGAAACCGATTGAAATATTATTAGTTATTTATTATACGCTTAATCAAAGGTGATTTCCACTTTATGATTTGAAATAAAAATAAGCTGAGACAGCGAAACTTTGATAGGTAGTGAATGAGGTGCCGGAAGATCTATCAAACTGTCGTTTCCCAATTACCGAACAAGGATGGAATCCAGAATCAACTTTTCTTTTGATTCGTAACTACATGGAAACATCTCAATTATTTTTAGAAACTACATACAAAATCAATTCATCCATGATTTACACTTTTTTATGACCAAATGCGCTGATAGGTAGGATGTACTCGTATATTGAAAAATAATGATCGGCTAAATGAAAGTTTTTAATATTTATTCGTATATTTTTTTCTTTTTTTGTGAATGCAACTGATAAGTATATACATGAGTATATAAACGTGTAAATAACTTTCAATGTTACAATTTTTATAAAATACAAACTACACATTTTTTTAATATAATTTCTGTCATCAACAACGATACTAACCTGTTATCATCAGCTAAGCAGTTTTCTGCGGCTCTTGGACATCAATCACCGAATCCACAAACACACCACAAAACATATGCGGTTAGATCCAAAATTCGCAACAAGCTTACACTAGCTCGAGTATTCCGTAATATAACGTAGCATGCACTGAAATCCGTGTTTTTGATTAACGTCCGTATGGTAGTTACGAGACGTAAACTGAATCAAAACAGTAACCGTTGTCACCCTCGCAGTACGAGCGACGGAGCCCGACTGACGCATGCCGGTTGGGAACCGAAAATCCGCACGGATGTAAGCTCTAACATAATTGGAACTTTGAAACGAAAGCCGATTTCAAATTTGAATTCAAAAAATTGGAATCTCTCGTCTGCTCCGTGATAATAACATTCCGTTGTGCAACCCAACGTTGATTGACTTTACATTCTGTTTCGAATTAGTATTGATAGTATTGGCGCTTGAATATTCACTACTCGCTTGGTGCTTATGTTGAGTCGAGTTCATCTCGATAGTGGGATAAGTCTAAAGATCGTGACCAGTGAACTAATAATAGTTCCAGTGGAAAACGAACATCGTGATCGTTATTAATTCATATATTCTTTACAAACATCGTTGAGAGTATACTATCATGAAACACAATGTGTCTGAAATCTCACTGGACGTGTTCATTGAGAATTTATGAAAGAATTGATATGACGGTAGCGGTACTACGAGTATGTCGGATTTACGTCGTAACATAGTTGTCACCTTCTGTGACATATTCTTACAAAAGTTGCTTGGTTATAACAGTGCGATGCGTGAATTATGCATACAAAAAAATAAAAAACCACTATAATATAGTAAGTACCACTCAGATTTTGTCTATGGGATAGATGAAGACAGCCTTACAAGTCGGCCTCGTGGAATATGGCCTCACTGTAGGTTGCCTGAAGCTTTCAGCTCAAAACGAATCAGACACGGGACCAGCGACATGATTCTCATCTTAAACTAAATAGTCGCAATCCCAAAAACGGACCCTATAGTTGCGATAGCCGACCTATCAGTAGCTTTGTTTGGATTACCGCACTGGTTTAATTTCCTGTCTGCCGCGCCGTGTTAATTTAACGAGTCGGAAGGCGGGAATCGGGAATCCTGTATTTTTGTAATTAGTGACTGAATTCCGGACGCTCACCGCGTCTGATTGTGAACGCTTTTGAATGCTTCTGCGTTCGGATATTCCAGATATTAGGGTTGTTCGACTATTTTGGGCGAATAAACGTTCTGAAAATGTTTTAGATAATTCATCTAAAGAATAACATGATTTACAGATGTTTGACGTTTAATCTGTTCATGGATAGCGATATTACCGTTGATTTTCTACACTGGATCTTTGAGACCGGAAAAGTATGGTAAGGCATCATTGATGTAATATTAAATTACATACAGGTATACATATTTAAGCATTATTATACATATTAAGCATTTTTTTTGCTTTGTTTGTTGACGTCAATAAGTGCCTGTAAAGGTCAAATAATAAATAAATAAATATTTGTTACACTTACACCAATTAGCCTAGCCCAAACTAAGCTCTGTAAGGCTTGTGCTATGGGATCTAGGGTAACGGAGACATACATATATTATACATATATAAATAATTTTTATTGAAATATATATCAACAACCATGACTAAGGTGCAAATGCTCGCATTCATCACACAAACATCTGCCCCCACCGGGATTCGAACCCGGGACCTCAGAGATGGCGACACCTTGAAACCGGTGTATTATCCACTCGACTATGGGCGTCGTCAACGCTTGATGGATCCCTTGATTTGTATGATACTATGGAATATTTGAAGTTTATGTCATATATAGGATATATTTAAAAAAAACTGTAAAGCAAATAAGTAAAAATGTCCAAAATCTCATAATTTCACCACTGTACATTTTGTGTAAGAACATCAGGTCACCCAAAGTTCTTCGATTTCAGAACGTTAATATTTCAGAATGCTTCACCTTTGATTGTATGATCGCTTACGAAAAATGTCCAGTGCAATGAAAGCTAAATAGATGTGTATTGGAAGCTCGTTGGGTGCTTAGTAAACGCTGTGAGTTGAAATTGTATTCCGGATCAGAGCCAAATTCCAGTCGGGAACGAAACAAAGAGTTCTAAGGGATTATTTTAGTGATAATCCGTTTAATTAGACAATGTAAAATATATAAGAATATATACAATGGTGGACTTATCTCTAATAGAGATCTCTTTCAGCCAACCAAAACGGACGTCCTAAAAGAAATGTGCGGGAGAGCTTTATGTGCAACTTTTATTATAATTTAATAATATTTTATTTATAAAATTATAAATGCATAATAACAGTCCTATACATGCTTTCAATATATATATATAACACATTATGATTATGGGAGAATAGAAAGATTTTTAAGTACTATCTTGAAAATATCCACGAATGAACTATTGCGAATACTTACGAGCAATTGGTTCCAGAACCATAACGCTGACACCGTAAACGAATTCTTAAAGTAACGCGTGTTAGATCAAGGCTGTTAATATACTCTATTAACACATGCTCGTTTAGGGTATAAAGGCTGAGGGAGACAGTGGAATCGAGAACGAAGATAGTTGGGATACTTATGATTGTTAAATATTTTTTAAAGGAAAGATAGAACTTGGAGGTCACGTCTCTGTCAAATGGGAAGCCATTTAAGTTTTGACCGATATTCAGAAACGTGATCATATTTGCGAAGACCAAATATGTACCTGATCGCAAAATTTTGTAATCGCTCAAGCTTATTAAGTAGTATTTTAATTAATTATATTTGGGTAACCCTACATATGATGTTATCAATATGTTTGTGGAACGTAAGTTAACTGCCAATAGCGACTCCGAGATCACATATTACTTCTACAATGGTCAATATTTTTACGCCTATGAGGTAAGAAGTAAAAGTGGTTTGATTTTTTTACTAATCAGTGTTAAAAAATTTACCAGTTCTTGTGACTTTAGTGGTACTTGCACCTTATGCTATTCATTGATTTTTTTCATTGTTACTCGTTTGGCGACGGAATTAGAATTTAAGATAAACATTTTGACGACATTCTTTGAATATCTACATAACTCTGTCTCGTTTGCGTTATGTTAAAGGTACAACTAGTCTATATCCACAGATAAACAATGATTAATTATGTTAATGAAATTAATTAAAAAAAATTAATTACAATAGTCCATTGTAAATTTAATTCATACTTAAAGCAATTGCTACATATGTAGTTTAGTAGTAGTAATATATTCTCAGAATTCATCACATGCATTATGCAGGGCTTTAGAGCATCCAAGCCCAACATGCGTATGTCTCAATCAAACTGATCAATAGAAGGCCTAGAATAGATCGAATATCATACTCCAATTAGAATATCAAGTTATAAAACCATACAAATTCCATTACGAATTTATTTACATTTAAATACTTTTAAACTTTAACATTTTTAAAATCCCAGTTTATTTAGAGTTTCGTGAAGACCAAAAATGAGCGAGAATGGTGGGAGTCTTGTGGTATGATATAAGGTGAAATTTAACGATTTCAGTTAATAACTGATCGTAAGTCGGATATGCGGAAGTCAGCCACTGACAAATATTGAAACATAAAGGCTGTAAAGACATTCACATATTACGATGACTAATTAAAACATTTTACATCATAACTTAAAACCATCTTCAACGAGGAGAACGAGCCTTTGCTAATTATGTTAGGGTGATTAGACTTTTGTCAACCACACTTTGGTAGGATGATAGCCAGGCACTTTTCTATTATATGTGAAAAATATTCAAGCAAATAGCATCATTACTAAGGTCAAAGATACCTAACTAACAAACTACTGATAATCTGTTTCTGACATCTTATAAGGGACTCATTCAACGTTAGAAGTAATTGAATTTGGTAGCCACAGAGACATACTGCTATTCGAAGTCGAAATCAATTCATATCGAATGCTTCAGAAATACATCCCCTTATATTATTTATACTCTACATGGAACTATAATAATCATACTTAAGCTATCGAATTAATGTCAGTTTTGACATGGCTTCCCAGCTGATACTCTATAGCTTCCTGGTGTTCAAGATATTGCAAAATTAAATTGTATCGGAAGCTATTCAATTATAACACTAAGATATTCCTTTGACGCCAATTAAACGCCATTGACATCAAGTGATGTAAAAAATAATAATATTATTAATTTATAAATATTAATAATATTATATTAATCAAGTCGCTATAAGTCGGTTTTTAATAATAAACATGTAATTTTTTACAACGCATAAAGGCAGGCCGCCTTTATACACCGTATAAGGCGGTAAAAGTATAAGAAAATACTTTAACTGCCTTTATATGTTTTAATAGTATATATATATATGGATTTTGGACATTTTTACTTATTTGCTTTACAGTTTTTTTTTTAATATATCCTATATATGACATAAACTTTAAATATTCCATAGTATCATACAAATTAAGGGATTCATCAAGCGATGTCTAAAATATCGTCCACTTACAAGCCTATGTTTGTATACGTTACCAATCTGCATATTTTTGGGGTATATATATATATATATAATATAATAATAATAAATATTTGTTACACTTACACGAATTAGCCTAGCCCAAACTAAGCTCTATAAGGCTTGTGCTATGGGATCTAGGGTAACGGATAGACATGCATATATTATACATATATAAATAATTTTTATTGAAGTATTGTATATTCTTTATTATATTCTTTCTTAATTGTATACTCATTTGTGGAGATTTGTAATTAGCATAAACTTTTAGTGTATTGCTGTATGTTTAAATTTGTTATTGAATCTGTAAATCTTCCTAAAATAAAAAAATAAAGAAAATAAATATATATCAACAACCATGACTAAGGTACAAATGCTCGCATTCATCACACAAACATCTGCCCCCACCGGGATTCTAACCCGGGACCTCAGAGATGGCGACACCTTGAAACCGGTGTATTATCCACTAGACTATGGAGGTCGTCAATATATATATATATAATATATATATATATATATATATATATATATATATATATATATATATGAAATCAATAATACTTTTGTACAAAAATGATGATGAAAAAGTTCCATATAGTTTTTTACGATTAGGAGACGGATACTCATCGCGCAAAAAATTATAAATTCTACTACATGTAAAACAACCACATGTATATTTCGCATTTGCATTGAATAAAGTTACTGCGCTTGACTTATCATAAATGGCAAAAAAACCACTCTAATTGTCTTGAGTAGTTAGAAGAAAAGTCTATCGATTTATGTCTAGTGGTATAGAAGGAAATTCGCTTCACTTGTCTGGAGTGGTTAGTAGACGTATGAGTGGCAAGAGCGGAATCTTGTACGATTCTAATACAAGTTTGAATCTGAGTGTTTTCTCCGACAGTATTACAACTTAACCGGTCTATCGAATAACAGTAGATTGTATATACTCACCTGTTAGTAAGAAGTGTTCAAATGTAATTTCAGTTGTGGAGTTCGAATATTATTTGAGAATCCTATTTTACGTGTAAGAGCGACGAAACCTCTTGGCATTCCATAGATTCACCATGCGAATGTCGAGTTTATAGTTACACAGAGGGAGTTCTGACTCTTTGATGTTTTCATATAAGAAGATGCGTGGTATTTTATACGTTAGTAAGATTATGATATTGAACATGTATATTTTTCACAAGACAACCGAAGGAAGTGATCTTTTGTTCTTCTTAAAAGTAGTTTTTAAAAGTTCTATTAGATTCTAACTAATAATATTCCTTCCCATGAACCATAACTTAATACATGACTCGCTTAAACTGACTTAAGACTTAAACTGTATCAGTTTGTTCTGACTGTGCAGGTGTTGAGCGCTTTGGTCTGTTAGACTGTAATGCTGTTGGGACTCCTTTGAGCGAATTCACTAATATTAAAAATTAATCAGACGATTTATGTATTATATATATGGACCATTGTCCAGAATGTGTTTATGTATCACAAGGGAATACAAACTGCTGTATATGTGTATAGAAAGTCTAATTACAGTCAGCTACAAAGTTTAGTAGACGTGAATTCTGACTGCGATATTAATGAAAGAAATTATTTTTTCTAGTTTTATTTTAAAAATTTCATTTCATGTCAAGTTCAGCCACAAGCACCGAAGAGTAAGTTGCTTTAAGTAAGTTAGAAGCAATGAAGTATTTGATAAATGTGTTGCCTGAACTGAAAGTCGATTCGAAGCTTTCTGTTGTCGAGTCGAAACAATACTGTGGAAACCTAATCAGCACACAATTTAGCTGTCAAATAGTGTTTCATTCGGAGGTTTCATGGGGGAGCACATAGTTTTGGTACTATTTTGTGAGAGAAGATGTAGACAAACATAGTATTATTAACCGTCATACAGAACATGGTAGCTGATGTACTAACAAACTCACTGTTTTCGTAATAAGCACTGTTTTGTAGAAGAGTAATATTTCTTGTAGTAGTATATATGTACATAACGATGTTCATTGCAAGCATTCATGATATAGGAATCTAAACTACTTACTCAGTTCCTCGTTCACTTATTCTGTTTTATTGTCTGACGTGACCACCTTATCTTTGGACTTGAGTTGTCTACAAGCTTTATAAAACAGCAATAACCTCACTGTAATGTTTGAGAGGCACTTTCTTACAAATAAGCAGTGACTTAGCTGTACCCCTGCCATTACAGGAGTCCATGATCGATAGTTACAAATTGCCAATTGCCATTTGCTCGATTTTACAATGAAAAAAACATTTTGTAATTGTTTCTGTTAGTCCATTTCTCTTCTTGCTGTATCTTTACTTGCACAAAATCGCTTGTTAATATTCATACATTATTCAGAGCTTTCATTATTATCAGATCATACTTTATACACCGCCTCCAGATTGTTTCAAGCTACTTTCGTGGTTAGAGTGCTTAACGTGATAGACCCTGATCTATCTATCTACCATGAGATATATCTTATTTCAGATGCATGCACTTTTATCATCTGTGGAACATAACTGTGGTAATCCCCATACATTGTGTCATGCATTAGCAGATTCCACGTACTATATACCCATAAAGTTCTCGCCGAGAAGCTTTTATACGGAGCACTGCTTACTGCCCTCACTATACTCATTATGAAAACTTGAACTTACGACTTTAAATTTGTTTCTCACATTTCGTACTAGGCATAAATTGAAGTTATTATAGGAATGAATACGTAGTATTTTAGATGGTATAAGTAACAAAAGTATGATAAGTTTAGGCATACTCAACACTATACCAGTTTTCATAATAAACAATAGACCACAAAAAGTCATCAGACCACAATGTTATTTTGTTATCGTTATATAAAAAGGCCGAACATCTACCCGAGTGGCTTATATAAGATTTACTGTTATAGGGTTTTTTTTATAAACTGCTTCGGTGAGTATCTGTGTCGAATAGGACGGGAGGGATCGACACATTGCCACCACTGCGCATCCGACCTCGACTCGGCCCAGCACACGCTGGCGGAGTTCCCCGCGTGGGCCTTCGAGCGCCGAGTCTGGGTCGCAGAGATCGGGCGAGATCTGTCTCCGCCGGCATTGATTGCGGCAATGCTGGCGGACGAGGGAGGTTGGAGGGCTGTGGCCTCCTTCTGTGAAGCAGTGATGCTCCAGAAGGAGGCCGCCGAGAGCCTCTCGGCGGTCTCCCGACCCCTTTCGGCCGGTCGCCGCCGGCGGGCGACGGCGACCCGGGATGGACCACGCCCCTTCCGTGGCCGGGGGGGTGTCGTCGGTGGAGGACATCGGGGGGGAGTATTGTAGCCTCCCCTGAGGAGGGCTCCCCTGTACCCTGTATCGGCGAAGGGGACGGAGGCTGGGGGTTCCCGGAAGTCGCTTGGCGTTCCCGGGGGCTCCCTACATGCCTGAGGAATGTCATCCCTGAGGTTGTTAGTTGGAATGAGGCATGAGTGTATATATATATATAGTGGTCTAGTAGTGCTAGGCATCAAGGCCGATAGTGTCATGGTATCTGAACATATACAGGATATTGTGATAAGTTAATTGCCCCAGCCAGTCTCACAGAACTGCGCACTCATCAAATGCTGAATGACACGGCATCTAATTTTATATTCCGATGGGATAATACGAGTATATAACTCTAAAATTTAAGCCTATATTAAGTCAAAAAATATTTATAATTTTTCTGAGTTGATTGTAATTGTAGTTCGGTTTCAGAAATTTCTTTCATTGTAACATTAAAAATTTGCGTCGCTGTCTATTTACTTAAAAATAACAATATAACAGTTACATATTAACCGATTCTAACGATTTTTGGATTTGTTAAGCATATATTTAGTGAAAACTAATTTCTCGACCAAACGTTTCTACACGAAATTTCGTTAACTTACGTAGTGAGTCATCTGTCATCAGCATTAATCACTTTATAATAAAGGAAATGTATTACAATCTCGTTATGCTTCGTGGTGTTGTAAACAGTAAAACCCATGGTAGTCCTTGAATAATGCAACGAATATTTGATGATGTGGTTACGTAAATAATTATAATTTTCTTCTTTAGTTCGGAAACAAGAAAGCAAACGCATTATCTGATTTGAAGTGGTTACCGTAGCCCATAGACATGAGGACCAGCAACTGCTTGTAACCTACAGTCCAAAAAGGAACTGAAAGGTTGCATTCGATAAATATTTCCAGACGGCATTATTCTTTCATTCATTCATTATTCCACAGCAGGATTACAAGCCTAACAAGGTAAAACAGCCAAATACAGCTGTAATATATAGCTGTTCCAATCTCCAAATTTTGACCTAAATTCCAGATTTTGATCATTGACCGTTTATTCAAAAATGCAACATAAAAAAAGTAAAATATAGGTGAGGTACAGGTAACATAAGACAGTGACATTTCTATAGATCTGTCTGTGATCGACAAAATTCTCTACCTCTAAAGGGACAAATCTATATATTGATCATTACACCTATTATTATGTATAGATCTGAATGTTGGGCATCAAGCACAGTTAAAAAATAAGAAGTTCACTAAGCGAATATTAAAGTATGTGATGTCACTCAAATGGACTATAGTCCATTTCACTTATACTCCACGTCTACTTTCTCTTACATAAGATTATATAAGAGGAAGCTTGAAAGTAACACAACTAGTAGAGAAGATAAGGAGTAGCACAAGTAATGGTATGAGATGACGATGGATAAGAGTCATCTTACGGTGGTAATTATAAAAATAATTGTGGATAGAAATAAGAGTAGGGGAATCTTAAGAAAGAATGGACCGATTGCATGGATATGCTTACGAAGAATGTTCGTGTTATCTCCTAACATATGATATAAGGGAATATGAGAAGTAAAGATACCGACTCCATCTAACAATGAGAAATAGGTAGTTATGGAAATAATATGCCAACAAAAGTAATAGGTAATTAGATGGTGGAATCTGAAACTTCACAATGTCAACATAAGCGTTCGAAACTCTGGCGACCTTAGATTTTTATTACATACACTCAAGCGCAAATGATTTGTTTTCACTTTTCGAAAATTAACTTGACTGAACAATAACACTTATCAATATATAATGTATAAAACAAGATATAATATATTATTCCGCCATCTTAAAATTTATCCTTTGTGTTTGTCCAGTTGAACGTGAAACGTGTTCAATAGTAACAGTTTTTGAAGTATCGTGAACTATAGAACATAAAACTACACAATTTAGTCCAATACATTTCCCGCTATGGTTTGGTCGAGTTTCCCGCAAAGATAGAGCCAAGAAGATCAGCTTTCTCCCTTGCGGAATAGGCCAACGAGCCATCCTCCCCGCTCAAAGGTGGAAGCGTCGACCGACAGAAATTACCCTGGACAGCCTTGGCGAGAGACCAGAACGCACGAGAGCCAGGCGTGCCAGTCTCTCGCCAATTCTCCCAACGTAATTCGATTTCGCCAATGCAATTTGCCTCTTAAAGATAGAATATAGAAGATATTTAACTTTGAGACTCATTTTGTAATACAGGCCAAATGTCGAATTTCCGTTCCATTACTTCAAAGTCATGCTTCCAATGACATGATTAATTAATTCAAATATTGACTGGGCCACAAGTTCTGATGACTTTATTGGCTAAGGTCTGACTGCACGTTCCTTGATGGATCAAAGTGCTAAGGTTCTCCATTGGCACCGCATACTACCTATAAGATAGATAATCTACTTTGCTTTAGTAGATTAATAGAACAACCATTAATTAATAAAAATTATCAGTATCAAATTGCTTAGTTCTATCATTCTCGAGGTAAAATAGATGTAAAATGGCAATAAACGTGAGAAAGAGTAGAAAAACAAGTATTGAAAAACAGTAGAGCTTTAACAGACTCATTTTTTTAATATACGAAGCTTTTAAGTTGTCGCATACAAATACTAAAATCTGCTTGAAAAAAATGTGATTTCAATAGGTGATATTTTTTAACTGTAATAAGATTTTATTATTTAATAATTTCTTCATATTTTATAAAGATTTTTGTATTCTCTTTGTTATTAGTAATATTAAGACTCATATTCGATTTATTTTTCCTATAGCAGTTAATTAATGATTAGGCAAATTAATCAGTCTCGGGACTTGGATTACTTTGCTATGATCTTAATAACCACACGTCTTCTTATCTTACAAATTATTTCAAAGTCAGGTTTAATTATATATTTTAACATTGTACTAACTATCCAAACCATCCGCGTTTGTCTTGTTTGGCGAAGGATCTTAATGAGAAACAAACGGTATATTCCCGAAGTTTTTAAATGAATAAATATTACAATTTGTATTTGATGGAAAAGCAATGTCTATAGCTTTTGTGAGATTCAAATTACATGACATGTATCTAAGTATCTAGAAAAAGTATAACAACAACATTTTCTACCTTACCCCACTATATCATCACACTATCACATTATATGAGGTATCGAAAGTAGAAAAAAATCATTTTTTTGTTTTTGTTTCACGTGTTTTATTCGAAGATATGACACCTCTATGATTTATGTCTAGGAATAAAACTAATCAACAACTAACTTCTATCCTTAATACTTAACTGAATAATTTTATATAACATTTTTGCTTCTTCACTTCCTAGATGCATTAGGACACAATTGCAAGCTCCAAAAATATATATTTTTACTTAAACTAGGTGTACTTAGGAAATAGAATGGAAATAAATTTACATAGACTTAGAAAGGTTAGTGTGAGATAGTCTGTGTAGACTCTAGTCTTACTGACGCAGCAGCATTAGAGTTACGAGAGCCTGTCTTCATATATTATTTGGGTATAACAGTTCAAACCCAGTGCGGGTTTCAAGAGTACTACTATCTCTTTAATTTGATAGCTCGAGTTGAATACTCGTAGCGTCAGACATTTTGGTGAAATAAAATTAATCTTCATGGATTAAAATAGAGAGGGACAAACAATGTGCAGTTTACCGAATTGGACAGAATTGTCTAGTTATTACTTGTCATCACTTAAGACGATGAGGTTTGTAGAAAGGTGTTTTTTAAAATCGTCTTGCGTGCTATAATTAGAGGCTCGAAATCAATTCTGGCATCTATTTATTATGTATCTTTGTTTTGCGAATTTCATTATACAAATATCTGAGGCTTCATTGGTAAAGGAAACATTCGGAAGCACGAGGCATTCAGCATATATCTGCAAAAAAATTCAAAGCTGTATGTGAAGGATGTGAAGGTGTGCCTTAATATAGTTAGGATAAACTCATACTTCTTGGTCGGTATCGATATGAACAAAAGTTTTTTGAATCTATATTCGAAGTTAAAAAAATAGTGTTATATAACAAAATGGCTTCGTTATTACTTTCTAATGAACCTTTCGGGAAGAACCCGCACAAAGATGGGAAATGGCAGCTTGTATATTAGTAGTATCCTGCCAGACCCGGCTCAGGCTACGTATGTTAGCTTTAGCATAATTTATACTTGAATGCATCTCAAAGGCGAACTTTCTGAATAATCATAGTTTTTCGAACTCGCTTTCAGCGCTCACTTGCTTTGACTATCTTATTTCCTTGTGGAACTGAGAACAAAAGTTTTTAATTGTTTTACTATTATATATTATATTTGATTTATTTCTTTATAAGAAAACAACGGAATTTACCTTAGGTACTAACATTTTGTCATCGACAATCTGTGACTGTATACCTTAAGTATCCTTGTAGAGTTCTTATTTTTCACACAAAGAGTCTGTCTATTATCTTTATTTGTAGACCAAAGTTGATATTCCCTGCTAACATCTCTATTTCTAAATAAAATTCACGTTAAAATGGTGCAATTGAAAACACTGACATAGGTTTTTGAAAATCCACAGCAGCTGACACTATACTCGTATACTGTTTAGTCATTTGATGATTATAAATTAACAGATCCTGACATTGAATGTACCATGACAGTATAATATTTATGTTGTTAATATTAATACTTAATTATGGAATTCCATGAAACAAGTTCAATCACTGTAACTGACATTATACATCAAAGAATCTCTTTGCGTTGTGAATGGAGATCAAAAAAAGTGTTTCATATGTGCTACTTAGAAATTTGTAAACAGTTTCGATAAAGTTAAATACCAGGAAAAAATCTGTAAATCTAATTTCATGTCTGATTTATCAACACTAATATTATAAAGAGGAAAAATTTGTATTTTTGTATGTAACGAATAACCTCAAAAAGTACTGCACCGATTTTAATAATTCTTTTTTCATTAGAAAGCTACATTATCTCTAAGTAACATAGGCTATATTTAGTACTAGATTACTATTGAAATCTTTAGAAATTCTTATTAAAACCAACCGAAGGTATAAAAAAATTAGTCATAAAATGTCGTCATTAAGAGTATTAATGATAGGACAAAAAAACTGTACAAAAAAGTAACAAACTCGACTAGAAAGGGGCAGTGCGGGAGAAGAGGGTGCACCTTTATGAACTAGGTAAAAGGTAGCCACGCGGCTCATTCGCGTCTCCATCCAAGCCGTAGGGCCCTTATGGCCAAGGCTAGGCTGAGTTTAGTTGGTAAGTCACGCGATCGGACCGCTCCGGTCGTGTGGAGTCCAACATAACCTCCGTGACACTTACCGTTGCGGGAGTATACTGGGTACGTTTCGTGTGTGAGGATTTTCCGCCTCTCTCTCCTGAGGAAAAAAAAGACTTATTCGCGCAATCGGCTCCTTACGCAATGGACGCAAGCGACATTGAATATTTCGAGATTTTTTTAACACATTTTATGTCGTTTTAATAAACATGCTTATATCTTAAATATCTGTACCTATTTATGTCTACCCGTGCGAAGCCAGGACGGGCCGCTAGTCTTTTACAATTAAACCTATATTTTTATTTTTTAACAATGTTGACTGTATTATTGTAGATTTATTACATTATACAACATTGCGGTAATTTCTAACAAATTCAAATTACGATTAGCACTATAACACAAGGTAATAATAGGATTTTATAAATATATACATAAGTTATATAGAATCTACATTAGGTTATACTATAATTACATGAAATATTGCCTATATTTCAAGTAATTATAGTATAACCTAATGTAGATTTTATAGTATAACCTATTGTAGATATTATACTGAATTCTTAGTCTAGATTGTATTCTAGATGTTCAAGCAGTGAACGTTTATGGGCTTAAATCATAGTAAGTTTGTTAAGGTCCCTCTGTCAATGACGTGATCTTTTAATTGTGGAAGAAAGCAAAATGTCAAAATTGACATAACTAAATAAAAACTTTTCCTCATAATTTATTTTCCTTGCTTATTCTAATATTTGAACGTACTCTGGTCTTTTTGATGACCACAAATTCGATAAATTAAAATAGAATAGAAAAAATTCATTATACAAATCTTTGAAAAGTTGCATTAAGTTTTCAACTTTTGAAATTATGATTTTTAATTTTATATTATTAAGTACATGCAACAACTTACAATCACCTTCAACCTTACATTCGACCAGTAGGTCGAGATCAGAGCTAAGTAAACATTATTACTTACAATTATACAATACCACACTCGCAATAAAAACATATTATTTATTCAAACTAAACATATACACAAAATTTTCTAATATACAATAATAATACTAGTTACACAAGCAAAAAAAAACGTATATATTAATACGTAATACGTAAATAGCCCGTTGAAACACAAACAATACTGCAAACACATTTATTCAATAGGACAGCCGCTCTACAACCCGTTTATTGTTGAACCAAAAATGTCGACTTCCTTGTGAAGGTCATTAAAGCGCCTACCTAGTCTCAGGATTGAGAATGTTTGCATGAAAATTACATGGTGGAGTTTTGTTTTGCTGCTGAGTGTAGCATCAGTTCATTTAATTCTCGTGGGCAACGTAAGTCGCCCAATATTCACAAACGATATAAGAATAAAAATTCTATGAGTTTGAAATAAAATCTTCAAAAAGTTATCAAATTTAGTTTAAAAATGTAATTTAAGTAGGTACTGTTGAGAACTTAATGCGACGTTGTTGCCTCTCTTGCGGAACGTATAGAAAGCAACGTAGCATTGTTGAACAAAAGAACAGAGAATCTAGGACGGACAAACAAGAGAGACTTCGATGAATAAAAATATAGAGCAGAATTAATCAAATTATTTTACAACTTACATATCTGTTCGGTAAAAAAAATTAAGCTATTAATATCGCTATGCAACTGAACAGATAAATTGATCGGTCTGTAATAATTGAATACAAATAAGTCAATCGCAATTGTTAAAAAAAAACCAAAGCAATGCCATATCTGTCAAATCACGGGTTCGATCGCAGGATCGAACTCTTTCGTTTTGATGAACTATAATACCATAAACTAAATTTGTATATAGTATTGCGAACTGGGTAAAAAATGAACAAATATGCAATGAACAAATTAGACTGCTCAAAGCAAACATGAACAAAAGTGATATTGCTTCTTCGCCAATGACCTTGATTGTTAGCTTTTTCGTTAATTATTCATGGCTACTACAAAATTATTTCCTTCTGATATTTCTGCTATTCAATATGTTTATTTTGCTATAGTAGTTATTTGAAATTTTACGATTCCATATCCGTAAATACTTTCTTGCATATCGACATCAACTATACACATACATATATCCGGTACTTAAAATTTGTAGATTTGTTTAAAAGTAATATTCCATAATGGGATCCAAATTAAGTTCTACATATTCATGTGTTTAGGTCAGCGCGAACAATGCAGTTTTGCGGTCTGGTAATCCACCATACGATACGTTCCGCTCTGATTCTGCATGTGGAAACAATTCAATTTATATGCACTACGTTGATATTTGATGGTCATCACATAACGTTTGACAAATTGAGTTTAATCACAGTGGAATTAGGCTGGAGACAGTAACATGAATTGTTTGAATTCCTGTAGATTAAAGAAACAGTCACTTAAGTACTCTATTGTAGCAGGTGTTATTTTGCGGAAGTCCATTGTATTACAAAGGATATTGTTTTTTGCTGATTCCGCGCAGTTCATGATGACTTGTCCAACAAGCAGACCTTGTCTGCTTGTTGGACAAGTCATCATATTCCGCGCAGCTCATGATGACTTGTCCAACAAGCAGACCTTGTCTGCTTGTTGGACAAGTCATCATGAACTGCGCGGAATCAGCAAAAAACAATATCCTTTGTAAAACAGTCACTTACCATCTAAATGTTCTTAAGACGGAAGCAAAAATTAAGGTATTTTTTTTAAAACAAGCTTTTTTTTGTATATTGCTGTCTATTGATTTTTTTAAACTAAGAAATTAAATTCATGTACTTAAATCTCGCGACATGCTTTTATAACATAAATTATGTCAAAAGTGTTAACTTTGAAATGACGTTATAAGTAAACAGTAAAAGTTTTAGTGTAAAAATTTATTTCTTTCTTTTCAGTGCATTTAAATAAAAAGCTTGTTTTTCAAGAATTCTTTTTACCTTAATTTTATTTTATACATTTTAGTTTTTACTAGTTATTCTTGGCAAGACCTTTCATTTGATACCGATATTGTAGGAACGAATAAAAGAAAATTATCCGACATTTTGGGTGTTCCACTATATTGGATTAAGAGTAACGTCACATTATTTTCCTAGTTATTCTTGGCAACCCATCTTGGGTACACCACCATGTTGGATTTAGAATGACGTTACACAGTTAATTATGTATAGTCATCCAAATTAAACGTGTATACCAAAATTCTGCTCAATCGGTTAAGAGCAAGTGCCTTTTTTTTTTGAGGGGGGGAAATGCGACCTTGTGCACCATGACACCGCGCTGGCAAGACGCGGCCGTGTGTGGGGCTCTCCGGTCAAGAGGATCGGCCTACCCACTAAAACCCCCCCGAGTTCTCTGGGCCCATACGGGGCACATGGCGGGGTGCGCTCTCGCGATTCGACCGCCATGTGTCCCGGGAAGAGCAAGTGCCTTAAAATTGAGTTGTAAGATTTGACTCGAACATACAACACATTGCACATATTGCATACATTGCATATGCAAAAACATATACATACATTGCAAGTTAAATAAAAGATTGTAAAATGAAATAATTATAGCCTTTTCTGACTGTAAAGGCTATTTTTTTTTGACAATAAACACAAGCTGACTCTAGCACCTATTCGGAAATTGAGAGGTATTTTCCGAGAACAGCCAAGATACTGCGAAGTTCTAATTTTCTATCTCGTCTTAGCGTACACTATTTTAATAAATGATACCCTAGACAATCACCAAATCTAACATAATACAATTAGCAATAAATCATAATGTGTTAGGGTCCTGCAAATAATATTTAGTGGTAAGTATCTCTTAGAGGTGAAGATTCTGTATAAAAAATATTGACAAATATTATTACTTTCATATTATAAGTATCAACCTACATAAGCGTACATAAATGCTGCGTAAAAATCTATTAAGTGCCATTGCGACTACAACTAACTAGGAAGTTATTGGAACTCTTTTGCTATAATTTTTAAGTCATTTAACTCAGAAAGCATTAAGTATTCAGGTCTGAGTCCAGCACTTCATCTTATATACCTCTCAAATATTATTTCAACAGACCAGACAAGCTACTAGGTAACGTGAAAACGTGTTGCGATCTTTTTGTTTTTCTTTTTTATAACATATATTTAGTAATCACCGCTATAAAAAAATATTGAAAATTGAATATAAGAGAGATTGTTAGGAAAATTAGGCTTGAGACATGAGACGGAAAATATTTATTTTTCAAAGAAACTATATATATATATATAGCAAACAGCAAAACTAAACCTTGCCAATATTTGAGCTAGCCATTTGCTATGCAATATTGCAATGGTCGCTCACGGCTCCAATTTCACCTGCCACCATCAAATGTGTGGGATCTCGTAGCCGCAAGCTGATTTTCATCGTAGTAAACAATGTTACGGAAACGTTAGTCTAGCGTTACGGAAAGAAACAGTGAAACATCGGGGAGATCGCTTTTATGGTACTAATAAATTTACTCACAAATTATTCTTCCAAAGATAAAGTTCTAAATTTACTAACAAATTGTACTACATAAAATTTCTTAATTAAAAGATCTATAAAACTTTAACGTTATTAACATTATAAGTAAAATTATTAATATCCACAATAATTTACTGTTAAAATATATAAATTATTTGTTTTGTTGCTGAAATCAACGAATACCAACTAACATCCATAGCATGAAATCATTTGTTCATTCTGCTGCATAACCATTGAAGTTTCAAGACCGCATTGCCTCGCTAACAACTGCTATATTTTGATCAATACGAATGAGTATCAGTGAATCTAATGCGATTTTCTTAAACATAGAGTGTCATCTGTCTTGATATAACACGATTTGTTGGGATTATTTCAGTCATATTCGGCCAAATATTCAAGTTCCAAGTATATCTAGCTTGTTTTTACTATACATTGACAAATAAGCTGACAACCTAATAATAAGTGATTCCAATCACCATTGATTTGAATCTATAACCCAGCGAGGGTTATAGATTTAGTCTATTAAGAATTAGTACATAATTGTGGACGACATAATAAATAAAACTAAATGAAATGTAAAAAGTAATTAAAACATTGGCCTCACGCGAATAACAATACTTGGACTTGGTGGTCTTCTTAGAGAAATATGAAAAAGCGAGAGGATTAATGACGTGACCAGATTGTTTTTTCTTAGATGTCGCGTAAACAACTGGTTCTATCTCGTGTGCTTGGTCTATGTACAAGAATACCTAAAGATCTGACTACAAAAATAAACATACAAACGAAATTTGTTGAATACCATTTACCATAGTAGGTATAATTACATACATACATACATATATGTCACGCCTTGTTCCCAATGGGGTAGGCAGAGACCACCCCTCTTCAGTTGCTACGATCCTGGCACACTTCTCTTGCTTCCTCCACTTTCATGAGCGTCTTCATGCAATTAAATAATTATTATTTATTTATCTTTAATTATTCTTGTATCATCTTTATTCTAAACATAGTATCTATATTCTGAATATGCATAGTTACGTATATAGCGTACATACGCGTACATTCGTATGTAAATACCTATGTAATTTACGTATATAACAATTCAAAGATATTTCAGGCGTTACCTAGTCCAATTAAGATTAATCAATAAACTGGGACAAATCGAGATCACTCGTTAGTTCAACTTTTGAATATATCTCTCCTGCATCTTACATTACTACACCACTTACAAATCTTACTAATATCGTTAGAACAGATACACCAAATAATTAATCATTGTAAAGGTACCCACAAAAACTCATACAGTTCAATTAAATGCTCTAATTTAATTGTTTTGGGTTCAATTATACGTTGAACAAGGGTAATATAGGAATAATGATTATTTTCCCATCAAATCGGAGTTACGTAATGAATAAACACGCACGGCGCAACGCGAACTGAATTCCGTACTAAATACGCCTATTATAACGCACGAATAGTGGTGTGCTGTCGTTTTGTGTGGCGCGGCCCTTTGATTCAGCTCTGCGATGCGTAAAGTCGGTGAGGGCCGCCGAGACAAGATCCATTGACATATTATCGATAAATCACTTAATGTGAACGGTTTTGATGTAACTAGATTTTCTGTTATAAATTAGGCATTATCTAACAATACGTACATATTTAGTATCTTTCAGAACTGTTTATTCTTCGGTACATAACATACTTTCTTAATGCTTTTACACATCTATTCAGACTTTATTATTCATCAGAATTTTTAATAAATCGCTATGATGAATGGATACTATAAATTACACCAATAATATAATGTAAATTTTGAGTATTTTTTTTTTACATATCTAGAATAAAAAAGGCAGAGGATTTATGATAGCATTTATCACTATCATAAGAATTAAAATAAACTAATAGATGATATTTTATTGAATGACATAGAAGTTGAATATTATGAAAAATATAACATAATTTCATTTGTATGAAGTTGATATCACTCAAATTTTGACTTAATTTAGACTCAAAATTGAATATTCAAAAGCTTATCTACATCTAACCTATTTTGAATTTTATGCCATATCAAAGTTCCACACACATAAAGAAACTGTATAGATATATAGAGCACATATAAATATAATTTAATGCAGTTCTGTTTATTCCACTTTTTTTTTTACCCAATGTTATGTTTAATGGTTACCGCCGCCTAACTATCACACAAATACTATAGTATTTGTGTGATAGTTATATAGTATAGATATTATATATAGATATTTGTATAGTAGTTGTGATTCCTGTCAGATTCACAGCAAATGTAAACTCTTATAATATACATTGCGAGCACTGCTATTTTGCGGCGAAAATGGGTAAGCTGAAAGTATACAGCTGACGATGCTGGTATAGAGTTTCCTTCAGCATTTTATTTGAACAAATTACTTTCCAATCTGCATGAAAAGTCAATTCCGTACGAAAAATTTGAATTGATGATTTTTTTTCTCCTGCAGAAAATAGACTCCACACCAGCTGGAGCGGCCAAACCAGTATGACATACCAACTAAACTCTGCTTGAGCCATTGATACTATGGTTTAAAGTGATGGAGGATGATCACCCTTGGAGGGGAAGGCGCAGTTAGCACCGACATATAAACCCTCTTTTATATTACGCGCTAAGAGAAACACGCATATGCCTCTGGCCTATATTGACGAGGCCTACTCGTAGTTAAACAGAAGATTTGCTTTGCTTGCGGGATTGCAAGGGATACGGCGGCTCAGATCTCGTCGCAAGCAGGTCTTAAAGGTCCTGCGTTAATTGATTTGGGAAGTTACTTTAAGACGTGTTGCAATCTGCGATGCATTTGCTGATTTTTATTAATTACATTTTGAAACAAGCAAGTAGATAAAGAGAAATAAGTTCTTGTGCGACGTAATGCGAAACGAATTGAAAAGAAATTGTTAACATAGTAAACAAAAATATACCACGCAATTAATTTTATGTTATTTTAAATTAACAGTTACATTTAAACAAAAACATCGATATACAGTTATTATTTAAAATTTGCATAGCAACACTAGGCGGCGGTAAGCCAGAATGACCACCGGCTTCCTTGTGGTCTATTACTTACAGACTCATTATAAATCTCAGCCGCTTACTGTCCGAACAAAGCTGATAGTGGTCCAGAGTTTAGACTCGCTTTACGTACTAAGTTTAGATTGAAATATTCTGTGATCGCTAGTATAGAAATCGATTATGAAGCATAATTAACTATCCGTCACCATTAACCTTTCATTGCCTTGTAAAATATTATCATATGCTTCCACTGGTCCTAAATCAGAAAAATATAACAAACTTAATGATATTTAGTTATACTTAATGGTATTTTCTCATTTATATATTAATAAGAATAATTCAAATCAATGAATGCTTAGTAAAAGTAACAAAATCCAAAATGGTCTGATAAAAATTTTGTATGTCTGCATTAAAAAAAGGAAAATTTATAATATTAGCATAATATAAAAAAAATAAGTTTTGTACGAATACCGTTGTATTTGTATACCAAATGTTTGACAGACAGTATAAGGTTCCGTAAAGATAATGTATTTAACTGTCTCCGTCGCTTAATGATCGAGACCACCAGGTTTTGATCAGAAAGTACAGCCCCCGTATTCATAACTGTCGCAAAACATTTCAATCACGAAATATAACTTTCCGAATTGAATTCGTATTCCGATTGTCATGTATGAGAAGGCAGGTACAAGTTCACGATTTTGAGCCCGTCTAATTTCCACCATTTTACTTGTAGTAAAAAAACCTTATTATATCGTGTTACAACAAATGGAGGTAAGTTAAGAAATACAGGAAAAACCGCAACATTTTACATTGACATCCAAAAAGGCTGTGGTCATCAATTTTACTGTATGTATTTTTAACGTTTGTTTGTTATGCGATTATCCAGTAAATTATGAAATGACTGCTATAGTTCCTTTTTTCTTTTACAGGACCACGTTCTTTTGTAAGGTAGGTAATGTTACCTGAAATGTTTCAGGGATGTTCCCATATAAATTTAATCAAAATTGAATCGGTGGTTAAAGAAATCATCAAGAACTCAAATATATTGAAAAATAAAACTATACCTGTATATATGTACTAACATAAACTAAAATGAAAACAACATTATTTAACGTTTATATACAGTTATTTTTGGAATTGATCTATCGCCTATTCCGGTTACTCACGATAGCAGCATTGAACTGTGAATCGTGCCTGGCATCAACTTTAAAAATTACTGTTTATAAACATTAAATAGATATTTAAGTATGAATTATTTATTTATTAATTGTCCTTTAAAATTCTGGCTTTGAAGTAATTCAAATATCATTGTTTATTTATCAAGTTAGTCTGGCCATTAATACTGTTGTAAATTAAAATAGATAAATTATTACATTTGAATTTAAAACATTATTAACTTTGTAATCAAACGTCTGTTAATAAAACACATAACGGCAATGATGGAGCATCAATATAGGCTAATAATTACATCTATTTGTATTTTATTAATAATGATAATCCGTAAGAAATATTACAAAATGTGATTTCTTTGAAATAAATTTAATTAATTAAATTAAATTCAATTTGAAAATTGAAATAAAGTAAAAAAATATTCCTAAAAATATATATTTTTCAACAAATTATACCTATATAAAAACATATATATATAATAAAGAAACTCTCCCCTATAGAAAATGTTGTACCTACTTTCCATAATTGCTTACATTTCGATTAGCATAAGCTATAAAATGATAGGAACATGAAAATATTGACAGACCAATTGGAAACTGAATACGTTCTCACGATTTGAATAGCAGTTTTATGTTTAACCATTAGAATAAGGAACTAGGTTTGAACGCTTAATATATAATTCAGATAAAACAGGTACCAAGCGATGTTTGCGCAAGAGTCGATATTGTAACTAATGCAGATTATCGCGGATAGATGGAGAGGATTAAGTATTTGTGGATAAGGCAAATAACTTATATTTTGTAACTGAAATTTGAATTGTCAATAACCTATGTTTCAGACATAGGCTTTACGTTTAGCAAAGTTTAGCATTTATTATAAAATATAAGCAACTTAGAACCAGAAATATTGGGAATTTAAAAATTGTTTAGTATTTATTATATTACCATTTCCTTAAATCAAATAAATAACGGTTATATTCTGTAGTGTATCTCAATGATACATGTGATTTGGAACTGCCATGTATGACTGTAGCGCTATGTATGATGAACAAAAAATGAATTCAAATGAATTACAAAAAATGAATTAAAAAAACACATTTAAAATGATAAAATATTGCAGTTATGCAGGCTCCACGTTTACGCCGAGATACTCGTAGTTTGGCCAAGACAACACGAGACTCTCGTACATGTTCTCCTCATGTTCTACATTGTTTGGTATATAACAAATGAAATAAATTATGAAAATTACGAATATGTATACATAATATGTATCTCTCTATTCGTATAATATATATCATCATGTTAGCCAATAAAAACCCACTTTTAGACATATAGCTTCCCCGAGGATCTACACAGCGTTTGGCCCTGCACTGCTAGCATCCAATACCTTCCTGCGATTGTCACTAAAACGTCAGCTCACCTTATCCCAGAAGGTGAGCACGTTTACAAACGCTGCGGTGTCAGGGAAATACTCAATGCTTAAAGATTTTAAAATATTTAATATGACACTAAAACAAACGTCAAATAACAAATAAAATGATAAATGTTCTTTTTTAAGTGAGACTAGTCCCTGAAATGTAACATTTTTCTTCATGTCACAACAGATAGAAACGAATTTGGTCTATTTTAATTAAGAAATTCCGTATCCATACTTTATGCATCTTTTGTGTCCCCGATTTTTATACGCATCAATTGGTAATATTATCGCCTTGTCGCTTTTAAAACGGGACTCAAACAAGTACCAGTTATCTCCGTACAGTATCCGTTCAAGAATATTCAATATGGATTATAATTAAAACTTGCGTCTGTCCCATTCAAACTGTTTATAACCAAATTAAATAAATATTAATTTCAATATATTAAAATTACTGATTATTGTTTTTGAAATTATATAGGAGAATAATATATTTTTAAGCGAAGACGTTATTTTGAGAATCACGATTCAGTGTGAATTCAAAAGTAGGTTTTTGAGCGCAGTGTTCAAAACCAGCACGCAGATCATGTATTTATGTTACTATCAAATTTTCATCGATACTGACAGATAGTGTACGATTATATATACCTTGTTGCTTTAGGAAGATCATTTTTACATCAAATCTTAATAAAGCAGCAATACAAAGTGAGGAAAATAATTTTCCTTACTTCAGCGAACGAGTGATATACTCTACTTTTCATAAGAGAAAAATATAGACCATTACAGCCATTTACATAATAACATATCCTTAAATATATAAAGAACACAAAGAGATTAAAGCTACATAACCTTATATACAGATACGTACAAGGAAAAAGTTACTGTACACAATACAATGGCAATTTTTTTACTTGTATTTTATTTATAATACAATGATACTTCATTGTATAATAAGTTTGCCATTGTATAATGAATAGCTCTCTCTATCTAACTCTTAATCGGAAAACCAATGAAAGAATGAACTTGTGTTTAGCGCGCATGTCTCGTTACATGTTTTTTTTTTTTCTAGTATTCATACAAATTCAAATTCGATCTTTTCGAACTCTCTCTCTTTTTCTTTTTTATCGATTTCGATCGATATTATATGCACAATCTTTTTGGTCTCTAAATTTATACCGACTAATATTTTATACACTTTTATGTTCCAAGTCCGCACATAAGTGCGAGAAAAACCTACTTTACTCTCATGTAGACAGAAGTTAATTTCTTTTTCAGGTCTAAACACTAGGATACGGTTGGTATGATCTTACAAAAAATAATGATTTTTTTTGTGGGTTTAATTCTGTATTAAAAATATTAAATATTATTCTACAAAAAATACGTCAATCATGAACGTCGTTTCTTTGTTTTACAATTCGTTAGAAAGTATGCGGAGCCCAAACAAAGCAAGCTTTGTCAGCTTCAAACTAAATCGCTTTGTGAATTTTAATAGTAATAATTCTTAAAATCATAAAATTCCTTTTACGCTGAGTATGAATCTAGTTATATTTAGGTTTGAATTTACGAAGACTTTCAGCAATTCGAGAACTTTTGACAGTATGTAGTGGATTTAGTTAATATACCTCTCGCGCCTGCTTTAACTTTGTCCAAAGTATTACAGTAGCTTATGAAGAATAATATAAGACATGAGACACCAAAAAATTACTCAAATACTGTGTCCTAGTTGAAGCTGTGTCCTAGTTTACGGTGACGAGCGGCTAAGTGTACAAATGAAACTAATAATATGTTATAACTGTTTTAATACAGCTTTTCGCGAAGCTTCGCCATGGATTTTTATAGGAAAGAGATATTTTCCTGTGGTAAAGATTATCCTACGTCCTGACCCAGTTTGAACAATTCCCATACCGAGCACATTAAAATCGAATCAATAACACCGTAGCATCAAAACATATAAACTTTTGCTCTTTTAGTATTGTAGTATAGATTGTTTTTCGTATGTTTAATCAAGACAAACCTTGGTTATGTGGACGACCTCACTGGTGAGTTTAGATTTGTGAGTAATATAAATTATTTTGAGATGTTTTGTTGATCTATTATCTCAATTTATTTTACACTACACACAAAGTATTTTCCCTGAAAATACTTTTTTAATTTTATCTGAATAGTGTCTATCTCCTTCTAATCTATCTCTTCTAATCTATTTTCCTTCTAAATATTTTACATAAGCAAAACCTGTGTCATGTAGTTGAAACAACTTTATAACGTTATTACTAGTGGGTAATAACGTTATTAACAGGGAAAATACGTAGGTGGTTTTTGTAGTAACAAAACATCAACTTCTATAAAAGATGTAATGGAAAATCAAAATTCAGTGATAGTTATATTTCTAAAATCCAAATCGTTCATGTATTTTTATGAACTGTCAAAGCAGAACATGCCTTTAGATTTTGAAACGTTAAACGACCGGTATCAGCAAATTACTATATTTTAATTAGTTTCATTAATATCAAAAATCAGATCTTGCAAATTACCACAAATGATGAATGAAACAAATTATTTAAAAAAGCGTGCTTTTATGAAAAAAGTTTTGGCAATTAATTGACGACGACAGATGATAAACAAAGCGTTAATATTCCCAAAATCCCTCAATTGAAATTAAATACATAGTTTTTGATGGGCATTAGTTGCATAATAAATTCACAATTGTTATAAAAATTTTGTTTAGTAGAATAATAACCGTTTCAACCCTTATTAACAATTAGGATTAACCTGGAATTATATTTGTCTAATTTCACGATATTTGTCTGTTACCCTTAAGGCTTTGTCAATCTAGTTGTGTGGGTTTTTTCCAGATATACTAGAGTGCCCATATTTTTTTACTAATATAAAATGATTGTACAGTTCTTTATTTTTCAAAAATGCTTAGGTAATGATTCGCGTCAACGTGTCAATAAATTTTGCGGTTGAGCCGGCTTTACGGAGTACTTTGCCCTACGCTCGATTGAAAAATACAATTATCTCTCTTATTCAACATTTTAAGCGAAATCTTTCTGAACAAATTGAGCGTATATTCAGAGGACTCAATTTTGTTGATTTTTTACAATGTATAGGAAGTAATTATAAGTAAGAATTAACTATTTTACTTAGCAGTAAAAGTCTAAAGGGAAGTAGTGTTTGCTTTATAATATGTTGGAGAACAAACTGACTTACCATCTGATGGTAACTGGCTACAGTTGCTTATAGTACATGGGGCTCCTGTGAGATCCGCAGCATATCTGCAAACCCTACAAAAACCACAGTGTCAAGATGTCCAAATTAAAATAATATTTAATCAACAAAAGCCTTTACAGGCACTTATCGACGTCAAACAAATATAACATTTAAAAACATAAATCAAATGAAAATTTTTATATCTCGTGTTTGAATGGTGAATTTGAAAATTTGTATTAGTTCTTATGAACATAAATTAATTTGTCATAAAGATAAATATATAAATTTGCTTAAATAAATGTCTATGAAGGACAATTCCGAAAACCGATTTTAGTTGCCAGAGAAATAGGATATTTTCACAATTATAAATTTTCATAACAGTCGGTGCGCTAGTGAGACTCACACTTGGCGGGATTTCTTTGTATACAGATTTAATATTTTATTCAGCATTTATTTAGCAGCTTAGTGTATTTGAAACAAAGGAAAAGCGGAGCAAATTAAAAAACAATATTTTTGCATATCCGAGAGTAAGTGGTGCAGTCTTTCTCTAGGTAAAATGGAGTTGATTTGATGCCAAATAGCGGTATAGACTAAGTCCATGTTAAATTTATATGTTGTGTTTAAAATAGTACAGTTTATTAGTTGACAGTGTGTGAATTTAATGAAGCACAATAAAGCACTTTATTATGCTGAAGCATTTTAGCTCCAAAAACCATCTGCCATTTTACTAATTTTAAAACGCTCTAACTTAACACAGCACCTTTCTTAACTATAATTGAATCAAATTGAAGGAAATCCACTGAAACAGAAATTCGATTTGAATTTTGTTAACTAAATAAAAAGCGTTGATTGGTTCTTGTTAAGTACTTGTGCCTTGAAAAGTTTTCGAAGATTCATGTAACTGCAGAGTGCTTTGTAGTAACGTTCAAATTAACAAGATTAATAATATTTAATAATACCAGAAACGATATGCATTCAAATGATAGAGTTTTAAGATATATCATTACATAAATATATATGTGTTATTTATATATTTGGATTTTATTAATTTTATATAAGTAAGTATCTTTTGTATTAACATTTGTTTTTAATGTCTTTTGTACATCTACCTCTTTATATTTCTGCATCACCTGAAGGATGATTTGTTGGAAATTACTAAGGCATGAAATCCGCCATTAAAATCCATTCTATATAAAGTTTAAATAAATAAATAAAACATATAAGATCTACAACTAATGAATAGTGTCTAAACGAATCTAACCACTACATTCTAATCATATTATTTATTATTTTTTTGTAAATTGTTGTGCCTGACTTAATCATTAGGGATGTATAACAAATTAAAGGATAACAATACATGCAAATTTACTTCTCTCTTGCTTCGTCAATTTATGACAAGGAAATAACATTAGGTACAAGATCTTACACATAAAATTTATGTTTTGGATAGATGAGTTCGGCATTGACTTCTTAAATTTGCCAAATCTATTTCAAATCTGAAGTCCACACGCTGCCATTGCTGGGTTTGGATCTCTTCATGTGAATATGACTCTAACTATTCATCCAGCTCTTACGTTGCCTATATCTAGTCTTGGCACAAATATTGTTACATGGAAACTTATTTTCTATTGCATATAACATTTATATTTATTATATGTTAATTTTATGAATTAATATAAAAACGTGAAATATATACAGGATTACTGGTAAGTCGACCCACATCCGTCGTGAAGTGATAGTTTTGGTCAAAACAAACAATTTTTAGCCCATATTGCCTTATCCAAAAGTTACCCGTTTTCAAGATATTTGATATTTTAGGTTTTTTACTGATGCTTAGGTTATGGCTATTTTTTTTATTTCCAACCTTTGGGTTAGAATTTTTTATTGATTTTGTATTAAAGACATTCAGAATAAACTATTAATAAAATAAAACTATCAAAGTTTTACAAGACAACGGTTGGTACGACCCCAAAACTAAAATTCACATTGCTCTTTTCCTAAAACCTCTAACTTCAGCTCTATCTTTCTTAAAAAAATTACTAGTAGCTATTCCTGCAAGTTTTACTGAAAACATCACTGTTTATCAAGCTACACAAAAAAAAAACAATAGTTAGATAAAATGTTTATAATTCTTAGAAAAAGTGGTGACAAACAGATAAGCGGGAGGTGATTACGTTGCGCTTAACACAATAGGATTCCCTTTGTTATTGCCGCCGCACTAATTGCGGTTTGACATAAAGGAGATAGGTAATGTTATTGTTTACAACTTATGGTTCTTTGTTACTCTTGATTCAAAGAATTAAAGAGATAAGCAACCTGCTTAACTATAGGGTAGGAGTCAAGGGTCAAGTTTAGTGTGCTTCCGTCATTCGTGTCGTGAATATCATTAATACCCTGCAATCATCACCTGTAAAATTGTAACTTCGCTTTTTTAACGGACTGATTATTCTCTTACTTGTGACCTAGCTGTGTCTGGACTTCCGTATTATTCTCTAACTCATTTGACCCGGCTTACCCAATTTGGACTTCGATTTCTTCTGTGAATTGGATTTTGACGTTACCAAGACGTCGAGCAACGATATTGGTGGAGGTTGTTGGATCCTCTTGGAAAAGCCTTCGTATTTCGTCTTCTTGGTCAACGGTATGCACACGAGGTCTACCCGCGGCGGCGGCACCGCGATATATTACAGGAAATAGCTTCACTGTTCTCCTATGCCCACTCGCATAGAAGCGAATCAAAAAACTCAAAAACCGAAAAGCGCCCGGCGCTGACGGCATATCACACAAAGCTCTTAAAGCACACCGTCAACTTTTGACCATACTCACTATTCTGTTAAATGCCTGCTACGACAAATGCCACTTCCCGACCACCTGGAAGCAAGCAGTTGTCATAGGCATCCCCAAACCCGGCAAGCCGCTCAACTTCCCTAGCCACCGACCCATTAGCCTACTAAGCGCTCTTGGGAAGGTCTACGAGAGAGCGATACTCAACAGACTCAAAGATTACCTCTTTGAGAACAATGTCTTAATACCCGAGCAATACGGCTTCCGCCCAAAGCACTCCTGCCCTCAGCAGGTACACCGAATAGTGGAACACGTCCTAAACGGATTCCACCCACGTAAATTCAAAACCGCAGCAGTCTTCTTCGACGTCGCCAAGGCCTTCGACAAGGTCTGGCATCAAGGCCTCTTGTACAAACTCTACAGCTGTGGAACGCCCGACCGATAGCCGTCACGATAGTCCGCATTATCTCGTCATTCCTTAGCCACAGAACCTTTCGTTTCAAACACGATATATATATATATATATATATATATATATATATATATATGTATATATTGGTTATACAGGCTTTTAAAACTTGAGGTCAGTTCTTAATAGAAACATGCACTCTTTCCATTGAAAAAATCTTCCTTACCAATCTGCTATTATAATAGACTGTTACTTTAATGTGCACTTCAATGTGTACTTTAATGTGCATTAGTTAATACAATAAGATAAAAAAATCAATACAGTCCATTAAACGTTAGAAGTTGTCAATAAAAGCAAACACTCTTTCATTGGAAAATATCTTCACGCCAATCTTATCGAATGCTTTAGAAACTCCACATTATCATGGCATGTCGAACAAGTCATACTCTCTAAAACTTTCTATAAATCATAATCTAGCGGGTTAAAATTGTGATTAGATGACGACTACTCTTCAATTCTGATAAAGTTCGGAACGTTCGTTTAAACGTAGTTCCAGTGAATCAAACTTTATGACCCGGCGCTGAGAATTGCTGAAAGGATCATTCTTATTTATAGAACACGATATTATTAAGAAACTTAACCACCACAAGAATCTTGATACTCTTGTTACGATGTTTTGATATCTGTTTCACAATGATAAAGCTCAGTCACTCCTTCATAATAAACACGCCAACAACCCCTCAAAGAAATCGAATAATATCCACACTGTACTTTGTTGATTAAGCTGGAAACTTCATTAGAGCTTTAAGTGTAAACACATAAAGCTTATTAAAATATTGCAACAAAAACAACGGTTGTTTCACACTAACAGTCAAATCTACTCGGTCAAAATGTATGAGAAGTGTTGTTGATTTTTAGTAGAAAAGAATCTTTTAGATAAACGCTATTATTTCAAGCTGACAGTTAACTTTTAACGCTAAGAAACTTCCAGCTAACAGATAAGGTGTAGTCAGCAACCTCGAGTACTGAAAGTTTTCAAACGCTGGTCTCTTTCTTTTCATGAAACACAATGCAACTCGTAATAAAATACAAGGTAAGTTGTAAGAGCAACAGTAGTAAACTTGAGATAAAATAATAAACAAACAAAGAATATTTAAAAAGTGAAAAAAAATGTAACACAATTATAACATTGATTATTAAAGGGATTTATTTAGTTACAGCCCCAACTTAAACTAAAGCTAGATATAAATATAAGCAGTGTCCTTTGAAGTTATCTCGCTCTCTTTCCATCTTATGTATTTATCATTTCGTCTTGTTTTCTCGGCAAAAACCTTTTATTTATTGTTTTTTTATGTAAATACTGTTATTTTGTTTTGTTGGTGATTATTTTTGATAATTGTGGTTAATGATGGAACCACGACGAAGAACATCGAGAGGTAAATAACAAAATTTACTTCTCCAAAAAAGAAACGTCCATATGATGCACAGTTCTAAAAATGTTTAATCGTATATGTTGCAATTTTAGCAAAATTTTGTAATTTATAAACTAACATTTTAACTATATAAACACTATTTTCTTTAGGTTTGCCAAATATTTTAAAACTATATTATCTACTTGCTAAAATATATATTCTACCTTGCATTGGTTTTGTTTACATTTTGTATCGCTTCTCCTTGGCCGTACTTTAGGTATATAATGTTAATAAATGACGATGTCGACACATTAATATACATATTACATATCTACATAGTCGAAAATGTCCGTTTTGACAGATGTCGTCATCATAGTTTGACTTCAACACTGTAGCTATCCCCATAGTTTATTAACTATGGGGATAGCTACAGTCAAACAGATTTCTTAGATTATAAATCTTCAATATGTATTAAGCAGATACGTTTTTGTATCACGAAAGTGAGCACTGTAAAAAGGTTTGCGAATTCTATATTTAAAATGTTGTAATTTTACATTTTTAATTCTACTTATTTAATATTTATATGTAAGTTAGAGGTATAAACGGCTAATGAGGAACTTATTTTAATTATATTCAACATGGACCAAAGATTTTGATCAGAAATTGTGCTCGCTCTTTTAATGCCATAATTTATATACTTCAAACGCAGTGTTCAGTTTCACCAATTACATCTATTCCTTTTAAGCTTCAATAAGATTTGCTATTAATCATAAGATAATAGGAATAATTTGGCATTGAAAATTGATTTCTTGTTCTTAGTTTATCAATTTATAAATGATATTAGAAACCATTTTTGTATTAAAACACTATCTATTTCACATAACAGATAATTATTTTAAATTATTTTCTGCACCTCAGAGAATACGGGCTCCAAATATTTTTAAGCCTGCAAATATTTTATTGGTTATACTCGTAAATTTCATGCATTTGTGTTTGGACTGCGTCAAAAAATTTTTGCTTTTAATAGTTCGACATTAAACGTATTATATTCATTTATTCAGCCGCAAAAACCTGATTTTAGCAGGCGAGCGTTGTAAATGTGTCAGAAAGAATACCGGAATTAAAGTCGAAGGGGTTAGAAAAGTTGGAAACAGGAACGTGATACTCGGGTGTAAAATAAAAAACATACCTCTGCATATGAATAAAAAGAAGCATAATATAGAACTTACTTGCTCATCGAAAAAATTTGGTCTGGTAACTCTACCAAAGATCTAGTACCCAATTCCTTTAACAAATATCTAGCTGCGAACAGACAATAAATTGTAAGGATTTCTACATGACGACGCGCGAAAACAGAACTTAGTGCTAAAAAATATCAGGAAGACACTAAAATCTACTATTACTAAAGACTATAACCTGCGCACCTTGACCTTATAAGTATCTGCGAAACCCTTTATCAAAAGTTTTTACTCGGACGCCACACTAGATATCAATATATTATTTACAGACATACATTAATGTATGGATCAATTGATTTAAAATTTACACAAGGAAATAGCTATTAGTAGACTTGCTTCTTTGAGTAAACTATTATTTACTTCAATATATATTTATTATTTCTATATATAGTCATTTTGTGTATTAATACACACATTAAGACATACTTCAACTCATCTAAGTAAACATACACTACTAACTTGTCAATAGAAGAAACAGCCCGAGTCCTTATCCCTGAATAAGATTCTATCCATCACGTAAAGAAAACACATAGATCTACTAGATTAAAGAGATAACACGGGCACATATCATGTGTTGAAAGCAGTCGGGCTCGTTAGAACTTGATCTGCACTGTCAACATAATATTATTCCGGCTTTACTTTGTACATAGATATCGTATTATTTCAATGTCTCAATACAGTGTATTCACTGTCATTCATCCTTGAGATAGCCCTCAGAATGATCAGGGTTACCCGCAAACTTTCTCTATATTGTTTTATTAAATTTGGTCCTTCGAAAATACCAGTAAACTAAGATATTCTCAATTCGTGTCAACAAAACTTCATCATGTCTTGACATAGTTTCCAAAAGATTCGATTGTGATAAGCTTATGTTTAATATTAAACAAATAATATTCTAAAACTATTAAGTATATTAAAATAAAATATTTTTAAAATATAGGTAAAACAGTTTAATGCTTTTAAAAAAACAATATATAGAATCATTTCTCAAAACTGAACATGGGAATTATTTATTTTTAAAATACCTTTGTTACTAGGTACAGCACACAATGTTTCGATACGAAGTCTTTTGGAAATTTAATATAAATATTAATATTTGTTACACTTACACCAATTAGCCTAGCCCAAACTAAGCTCTGTAAGGCTTGTGCTATGGGATCTAGGGTAACGGATAGACATACATATATTATACATATATAAATAATTTTAAGGTACAAATGCTGGCATTCATCACACAAACATCTGCCCCCACCGGGATTCGAACCCGGGACCTCAGAGATGGCGACACCTTGAAACCGGTGATATTAAGCTTGTATGCTTGGATCCTTTTTTTTTTTTTTTTTTTTTGTTTCCCTGAGGAAAATGCATTAAATTGCATACCCCGGCTGTGGCGAGCCGGGGTTATGTGGGGCTCTCCTCCCCAGAAGGGGGAGGCCTACCCACTAAAAACCTCAGGGATGGCCTTCCTCAGGCATGTAGGGAGCCCCCGGGAACAGAAAGCTTCTTCCGGGAACCCCCAGCCTCCGCTCCCCCGTCGATACAGGGGAGACCTCCTCGGGGGAGGCTACACTACCTCCCCCGGTCTCCTCCACCGACGACGCCCCCGGCCACGGAAGGGGCGTGGTCCATCCCGGGTCGCCGTAGCAGTCGCGACTTCCTCGCGCCCACCGGGACCCGCGGCGGCGCCGCAGCTATGCTACCGAGCCCGGCGCCGCCTTCTTCGAGCGGGATCGGCCATCTCCCGACCCCGCTCGGCGGCCTCCTTCTGGAGCATCACTGCCTCAGAAGGAGGCCACAGCCCTCCAACCTCCCTCGTCCGCCAGCATTGCCGCAATCAATGCTGGCGGAGACAGATCTCGCCCGATCTCTGCGACCAAGACTCGGCGCTCGGAGGCCCACGCGGGGCACTCCGCCAGCGTATGCTGGGCCGAGTCGAGGTCGGATGCGCAGTGGTGACAATGTGTCGATCCCTCCCGTCCTATTCGACACAGATACTCACCGAAGCAGCCGTGCCCGGTGAGTATCTGAGTCAATCGGTAGGTGACCTCCTCCTTCCCGTGGAGCCAAGCTTCGAGGTGCCACTCCCGCTTAGGCACTTCGTGCGCTGGTTCCAGGGCGCTCCCCCCATCGCCCTCCCGGCCGACACGCCGCGACGCATACGTCGCCGCGTACATGTCGGCCTGTATGCTTGGATCCTATTCTAAACTTTATCTGAACGTAAAGTTTCGACATCAAATTTATAAGACATCAATAAAATTATAACTAATCCTTTAAATTCAATAATATTATATATTTAATTAACTCATATATAATATAAAATAACCTTCAGACCCTCCATCGTTCTTAATCTGCTTTCTTCATTTCGTCTCGTAGTGAGAACTACCCCTAATTCCATCTCGTGTTCCGCTAAATCCTGTATATCACGATGAATTAATCTGGATCTGCGGGATGAACCACTTCCTTGAGTTTTTTTGTTGGTTCAAAAAGAAAGCGGGTGTCTGCCTTTTTATTCTATAATATAGTGATAACAGGTAGTTACGTTGCAGGCATGTGGTGATTAGTATATCATCAATTATAGCTTCATGCCATGTTGTGCTTATAAATTAAATTAAAACGAATATGTGAGTGTAGATATTTCGATATCCTTAACATACGCAAGGGAAAAGAGAACATATAATCTGTGGCTGTCTACACGAAACATAGATAGTGATCTCTCATACTTATTTAAATATTAATAAATAATAAGTGTTACATAGTGTTTACATCATTTAATCATTTGCGTTGTAGCAATAATATTACTTACGGTGGACTTCTATCCCTCAATCTGATAATTAAAACAAAACAATCATATTCAAAAGCTTATCACTTAAGACACTCATTTTATTAATACATACACACAGAAGAACAATATTAACATAAACCGTGCTGGCAAAATACCAGTATATTTTTTTCTTTGACGTTGATTCGCTAAGAAAAATTGCTTTATCAGCGTTCTCCATTTGCTAATACGAGAGAAGTGTATACATAGCAATATTTTAAATGACCACACTGTTCTGTCTACATGTTACGTGAAAGGGTATTTCTGATTTTCCTGCTTCCAAAAGTATTATGTTTATAAATTTATCTCTAAATTAGACCGACTTATTCATTTTTGCCTGTATGAAATTCATTTATGTGAGTATTTATCTCACTGTCTCTGTACGACAATTATGGATGATAATAAATGAAAAAAAAAACTTTTTAAAAAAACACGCTTTTATTAAAAAGACTAAAAACCGATCTAAAAACTTGAAAATAAAAATAAAGTCACGCTTTTAGAAAATTTGGGTACATATCAAGAAAAATTTCTGATGACAAAAAGAAATGTAACTCAAAAATTTGTCTATAAAATTTAGCAAATTAGTCCAAGAACTCAATGACTATAAAAGCGTGGGGTGTTCAAAATTAAACATTACTCATTTAATGGTCTTAACATTTACACCCCACGCTTTTATAGTCATTGAGTTCTTGGACTAATTTGCTAAATTTTATAGACAAATTTTTGAGTTACATTTCTTTTTGTCATCAGAAATTTTTCTTGATATGTACCCAAATTTTCTAAAAGCGTGACTTTATTTTTATTTTCAAGTTTTTAGATCGGTTTTTAGTCTTTTTAATAAAAGCGTGTTTTTTAAAAAATTTTTTTTATTTTTTTAAATTTTCTACTTTTTAGATCAAATGTTTTTTAGTCTTTATAACAAACAAAAGTTTTTTCAAACGTTTTTTAGTCTTTGCGTAAAAAGCGTGTTTTTTAAAAAGTTTTTTTTAATTTTTTTTTTATTTACTACTTTTTAGTCTCGTGATTATTATAACAAACATAAAGAAATGTACATAATTGTTCAGAAAATGTAGTATTAGAATTAAACATATGCATTATATCAAATTCTATCTGTTTGCTTCATTGAACCAATTCTCATATTAAAAAGTTTTTAATTTATTACAACATAATTATGTATTTTTATGATTCGAAAATGATTGAATATTGTATTGTCATCTAGAATACACATGTAAAAAAAATTTGAGCTCGATTGGAGCAGTAGAAGTGGTCGAAAAATCGATTACAAGATTTGATCATGACAAACAAACAAACGGACAGAGTAAGTCAATAAAAAGCGTGTAAAAAAGCGTGTAATAAAAAAGTACCAATCGATTTGTGTTTATAACATGAATTTCACACGATCCAATCAGTAACATGAAGTTCTACCAATGCAAAATTTCCCAAAGCTTCGGAAGCCAAAAATCAATACAGCAATATAAACTTTTACTATAAAGCTATTTACCAATTTGATAACTCAGATAAAGCGCAGATTAACTAAGAAATTCGGAGTAAAGATATGAATTGTTTGCAAACATGTATTCCCTATGAATATTTTTTTTTAAACAAATTTTTATTAATATATCCTTCACTATCAATCCATAAACCAAATAAAATTAATGAGATTCTATTATTAATTTTGAGACGGGTTCGCTCAAGGTGCTCACCTGTGACCACTGTTATTAATCACTGAATTAAAGGGCTGGCTTGAATCAATTAATCCTGAATTGTGGTCGTAATTTCTGTTTTGATAAGATTATAATCAATTCGTTGATATTAGTGCAAACCGCTGGAATGAATTCGCGGCTTACGATCATTAATAATGATAAGGGTTTTGGAAGTTCATCAGATATATGCCTGTCTATAGATAAACTTATATGCTTTCTGCGTGCAACTTTATTGTTTTAATTTTTAATAAGAGAAATTAAAAAGTATGTGTAGTAATTATGAATTCCCGCTATAACTGAAATTTTTCAATTACAAACTTATTACTTACCGATCGATAACTTCTAATATACTTAAACGCCATAATTCTACTATGTACATTGTATAGGGTTCTTTTTACTTTTAATATATTGTTAATTTCATGATAATGGAATTCCGTACTTGCGTCTTTGTTCCCGATACTTATAATATAGAGATTTTCAAGGCACGAGTAAATAGACACTATTTGAGTTTGCATGTTCCACCTTAGGCAACATCTTCACTTAACATCAGGTGAGATCGTTGTCAAACGCACTCAAATTTGTAATAAAAAATCATATGTATATATATTTTTTAGATTGCTCCCCAGTCAAGTTATTCATAAATAATAATTAAATATCATTTCGGTTGCGAGTTATTTATGTACCAATTAAAATAAAATTATAAACACTAGCAGTAAGCTAATTTCAGAGCTTTAATTTTACATATGCTTCGATAGGCATGCGTTGTAAAAATATAACAAACGCAGACATTAACAGTCTATAAAGACAAAAAAACAGCAAAATTGCAGATAAAAAACGCTTGTCATATCTAATTTAGGCATAAGAATTCGTCGCGCTGATTTTAGGCAATATCTTGGATACGATTGAAATATGGTGCCCGCTACTTTGTCTGCATACATGCTAAATTTTTTCCAACTTACTAGGCACTTATCCTCATATCTTTGATAATTCACATAATCCTACTACTATTATAAAGGCGAAAGTTTGTAAGTATGGATGTTTGTTACTCTTTCACGTAAAAACTACCGAATGGATTTGAATGAAACTTTACCACAATATAGCTTATACATCAGAATAACACATAGGCTACAATTTTTGAGGTTTCTAATGTGAGGTCGTAAAAAAAAACACATTTTTTGCGCTTACATTGCAAACGCTGACTGAATCCTACAAGATAGATCAAAACAATTTACTACAGTATTGTACAACTTAAAAAGGTCTACAAAAAAGTCCGTGATGGTATATGTTTATCTCTTAGGAATAACCCACAAAAGGAAAAAGATCGTTAAATGTAGTTTATAGGAGCATACTGCAGTAGCTACCTATAGGCCTATGATTAAGGCTCTGCAGTGCTTAGTTACCGTATTTCTTACTTATTACTAGACTAGACGGGACGAATCTGAAGTCCACGCGAACGAAGTCGCGGACAAAAGCTAGTATCTTTATAAATTGTAGCTTAAGTATTGTTTTGATATATATACTATATTATTGTAAAGTTTCATTAAAATCCATTCAGTAGGTTTTACGTGAAAGGGTAACAAACATCCATCCATACTTACAAACTTTTTTAATATTAGTAGGGATTCATTAGAGATTAATTCTCTAAGAGAGAGATTGATAGGCAACTCAACCCTCAAGGCAGTGTCTGATTGGGGCGATGCCAATTTGGTTGAGTTCAATGCATCTAAAACCCAAGCGTGTTTGTTCACCGCTAAACGGAGTGCCTTTCACCTAACTCCGACTTTCCGAAATGTAACCTTGCCGATAACCAACCACATACAGCTCCTCAGCATGGATATTTCGTCCAACCTAAACTTCGGGGGATACATTGAGTTCTTGGCGAAATCTGCAGCTAAAAAGCTTGGCATTTTATCCAAAGTTAGGCGCTACTTCACTGCAGAACAGGTGCTCAACCTAAATCAAGCCCAAGTTAGATCCTGCATGGAGTACTGCTGCCATCTTTGGGACGGCTCTGCCCGCTATCAGTTGGCTGCCTTGTACTAAGTAGAAAGGCGAGCTAGAAAACTTATCGACGACGAAACACTTATAAACTCACGTCACCAGAGTCTAGAACACCGTCGAAAAGTTGCCTTTCGGTTTTCTATAGGTTGCATTTCGGAGAGTGTGCGTTGGAATTACATGAATTAATTCCACCCGCTCCTTTCCAGCACCAGTCAACCAGACGTAGGCTTAACTACCATCCTTACGTGGTGGACTATCCTCGCACACGTATAAAATGGTTCCAGTCTTCGTTTTTAATACGAACGGCTAAGATGTAGAACTCTTTACCGACGTCTGTCTTCCCGGAACAATATAATCTTACGGTCTTCAAGTCACGAATAGGCATTTACAAGGTAAGCGTGTTCCATTCTAGTCCTCATCATCACTTACCATCAGTATGTACAGACGAAGTTAAGGGCATTAGTTACTTTCTAATAAAAATAAACAAACAACACTTTAGTAAGGTAATCAACGTGTAATTAGTCCAACATGCCACGCAGCCTGCTTAATCAGCTCTAAATCACTTTAGGTGCAATAAAATCTACCGAGTGCCCATGTTCAGCGCTTAATACGAGGAAACTTGAGCCCATTAAGGGTGCAGATTAATATTGTTTTGCTCTGCTATTTCACAGCAATCCTATACTACGAGTGTGTCTACATTGGGGTGAACCTGGTCTGGAGTCATTAATCTTGAACAGAGAAACTGAAATTCTGCGAAATTAATTCGTATTAATAATATAAACGCGAAAATTTGTATGGATGGATTTTTATGATATTTTCACGTAAAAACTACTGAATGGATTTTAATGAAACTTTACAATTATATAGCTTTTACATCGAAATAACACATGTGCTACAATATATATAGATATATACCTACCACACTTATATATAAGGTACTTGAACTACTACACATGCTCAGACGAAGCCGCGCGTATCAAATCGTCTGAATATTGAGTATAAGATTCACTCAGAGATTCACTAAAGCAAAAATTCGAATGCAAAACAGTAGCTTTAGTCAAAAAATATAATTTTATATACATATAATATACGTATAATAATATATGTATATAGTAGGTATCAGGAGCATCGAGGATATATGAGTTAGATATTAGATGAACCGTATGTACTTGTCCAAGACCTGAAAATATATGAACTAAAAATATTGTGATAATCGTCAGCTCTCTATCCTCGAATTTAATATTTATTAAACAAAATATTGTATAAATATTAAATTCGAGATAATGAATACATTTGAGAGGTAAAATCAATTTGCTGATACGTCATAGAAGTGACTAGATTGAAAAATTTTGGGACCGCTCTCTTTGAGCGTTCTATAAGTCAGAATAAACTACATCATCTTAACCATAAATTTTTATAATAGAGTGCGAGCTGCTAAGGAACTAAGTTTGTTCCTCGATCTTATGACCATTGTTCAGATTACTACCGTCTTATGAGGTTAATTACTTCAATAACTAGTCAGATAAATAATTTTTATTTTGTGATAAGATTTAACCTTCCTCTTCAAACATAAATAACATACAAATAGTGCACTTTTCAAATTCCGGTTCGCAAAATAATCACTAGCAAGCCGTGCTCATGACCGTAGTCGATTCTCAAATAGAAAACCATCCAGCGCGTCGCATTTGGCCGAAATCCTATTTCCTGATAGAATTTAGATTTTATTGGTCCAGATATGGGTTTAATGGGCCATTGGGCAAGTAAGTTTCATAATCTAAATCACATACGATTATTGGGTTTGTAAAACATCGGTAAAATTTTAAATATCTATGAAATCATTATTAGATTAGTTTATTATTTTATATTTGATAAGTTTTAAGTAAACTTAATTTTATTAATTTAAGTTTGACATTGTTTTCTGTTACATTGCGTTATATTGTAGACTAAAAGTCTTAAATTTTGTTTGACATTTTTAAAACAATTAATATACCTACCATAAATAAGTATCTAATATAAAAGTGAAATCATTAAGACGTATTTTTTGAATGACAAACAAGTTTGTAAAAACATGTGTTTACGATTATTAAAAATTACAAACAAATAATATTTCATTAATTTAATTTTTACTTTTAATCGTTTATTGGCATCTCATGTTTTATGTTGAATACGTATATCTTAATCGCGGCGCTTACTGTATATAAACTCGAGTTTTAGTAACGATCATCTATACCTGGGCATCTATTTACTGCTGCGGTGGGGCGTGCGTGCACGCCATAAGGCTTCTTCATGTGCGAATTTCGAATGTTCTTGCTGCCTCGATACCGGAATAGCGGCATTCTGATGCAGGCGATACCGAATGTACTCGAAAGGGCAAGGAGAATAGAAGTTTCTAGTGGATAGGCCAGGCACTCTTGCTAGGAGAACCCCACATACGCCCGCTGCCTAGCGAACGGACAAGTACGTTGCTATTTCAAACGCAATGCTTCTCAAAAAAAAAATATTTATTTGGATATACTATTGCCCTTGTAGGGTTGTAAGTTTGCCTCAAATCTCACAACATATTCCGTTTTATAGGCGACTGTACTATAATGTACCTTTTAACATTTTCTTACTTCAGGTGGGCTCTTCAATTATTTATCAATTTATAACTATAAAAATGCTTCTTTTTATTACATCATTATATTTTTAGATAATTAATCTACTCAACACCGCTAGATAATTTTTATGAGTTTATACAATGCCAATTAAATCGTTTGGAGCCTTAGAACTCAAGTGATTGACAAAATAGACCCGCCATTTGATCGAAAAATAATTAAATTTTTTTATGAAAGAATCTGTAAATGTGACTATGGTGGACATTTCTTAGATACCATTTTATATAAATAATAGAAAAACCTTTCTTTAATACATTAAATCAGTGTTTTTCAATCTGTGGGTCGCGACCCCTAGGGGGGTCGTGACGCCTTAATCGGGGGGTCGCCGGCTAAAAGAAAGAGTCGAGGTTCTTACACAATAAAAACGCAATTTTAGTGAGAAGGATGTGCTTGTTTATTTTCCAGAAGTTTATCAAATAGTGGTGTTATTTTTGAAACGTTAATAATCAAATCATTTTCTAATTGCAGTCTATTTCTCTTTTTAGTTTTAATGTCTACCATTGAAGAAAATGTCAGTTCACACAAATATGAAGTGGCGAATGGCACTAATAATTTAAGAGCTTCTTTTGCCAGCTCGGGATATTCGTGTTTTCTTTTTATCCAAAATACGTCGACACTTTGCGAATAAAATTCTATTTTAAGCATGCCATCAGCAGCTAAATCAAGAAGACTTTCTTTCATTTTTGTGGTGACATCAGCCAGATCTATTGATTGGTCCAAAAAAGGGTTTAAAATCCATCTACGCCCATTGTCAGCTTCAGAGTGCAAGTCTGGAAAGTATGTCAAAAGTTTCTCTTGTAAATTATGCAAGCTCAGTATCATGCAAGGAATATGAGCCGATACTGCAAAACTTTGGTCTGTTGCATTATCTTCAATTATCTTCTGAACACATGGAAAAGACTCGAACATTTTGTTTTGCAGAGATGTTGACCACAAACGAAGTTTTGCGTGAAATGCTTTTATTTTATCTTTGGCTGTTAAAATATTTTCTCCTCTTCCTTGAAGGTTCTTGTTCAAATCGTTAAGATGGCTAAAAAGATCTGCCAAAAATGCTAATTTCAAGAGCCAAATAGAGTCAGAAAAACGAGAAGGATATTCAAATTTTGCATCTTGTAAGAACATTAATAATTCAGCTCTCAGTTCCAGAACTCTTGTCAATACCTTTCCTTTGGATAGCCACCTGACCTCTGTGTGATAAAGGAGATTTTGATGAAGCGAGCCCATATCTTCACAAACGATTCTGAATAGCCGGGTTTGTAAAGCTTTACCTTTGATAGAATTCACAATTTTTATTACCTCCGTGAGCACGTCATTTAAATCAGAAGGTACTACCTTAGCAGCTAGAGCCTGTCGATGACGAAAACAGTGTGTCCAGGATATGTTTGGCATTATCGCTTTTAATCTTGCAATGAGTCCACTAGTTTTGCCAGTCATAGCTTTAGCGCCATCGCTACAAATTGCGATACATTTTTTCCAATCAATATGGTAGTCGCAAGTGCTTTCTAAAAACATATCGTACAAACACTGGCCAGTACTGTTTGCAGGAAGTGCTTTGCAAAACAATATTTCTTCCGTGATACTGTCATCTGCTTCAAAGCGCACAAATACTACAAACTGTGCACAGTCGGAAACATCTGTAGATTCGTCAAACTGCAAAGCAAAATGTTGGCTGTTCTTTAATTTTTCGACTACTTGTTCTTGAATATCCTTGGCCATATCGTTTATTCTGCGTGAAATAGTATTGTCAGAAAGTGGTATGTTTTTTAATTTGTTAGCCTCCTGCTTACCGACCATAATTTCGACCATATCAAGTGCTGCTGGCAAAATAAGATTTTCGGCAATTGTATGTGGTTTCCCTGCTTTAGCAACTCGATATGCGACTTTGTAGCTAGCTAATAATGATGATTCGTTGACACTGGATGCCTGAAAATAAACAAAACAAAGTTAGTTGGTTAACAAAAACCAAGTTTAATTATGATGCAATTTATGGCGTATAACTTCAATAAAAATAGGTAGGTATTGGTAAAAAGTGCAAAGTGCATTGAGGGTTTTAACACGAGTCGATAAATCGCACCCGTCCAAGAGTTCACTCTTCTCAAATTGCCTTTCGCGCATGCGCGCGAACTTCATCTAAAATCGCGGCGCGAAAGAGCAAATGCGCGCGAATTATCGACTCGTGTTTTAACAACACTTTGTGGAGACTAGGAGAACATTATTTATAATTTACTTACTTACCTGAATTATAGTATTTTGCTGCTGACTAAGAGCTTTCAACTTTCGTTCAAAGAAATCCAACGGCTTATTAGCTTCTTTTTGATGCTTGGTTGTGAGATGCCGCATAAGCTTTGACGGTTTCATACTCTCATGTGATAAAACATCGCCGCAAATTACACATTGAGGTTTATTATTTAAGACTGTGAACCCATATTTCAAATAACTGTCATCGTAACGTCTATTTTTTTTTTGGTTTAATTCACCACCACCGCTATTGACACTCGCACCAGATGTTGAAGGCTGCGATCTTTTGAGAAATTTATCCATATTACAAACGCGCGGAGAAGGTAACCGAAAAAACAAAATAATGATGTCCGTACTTATCGGTGACTGCGCTCTGAGTGAGATGAGAGTTGAAACAAAAGATGATTGCGGGTGGCGCGCGCGGGGGGAGTTCTTACTGTCACATGACAATGCGGTGTGGCAACGTCGCCTGCAGTTTGGCCGGCGTGAATTTAGGTAATGTTTTTCGTTAGGTCCTACTAACTAACGTATGTAAAAACTGTACTTAGGTTAACATAATAAAAAAAATTCTTTGGCTTTCTACGTCACAAGGGGGTCGCCAAAATATTTCAATCTGTAAAGGGGTCGCTTAGTCAAAAAGATTGAATAACACTGCATTAAATAATCATGCAAAATTAAGTTCATCTTGTACATCTCTTTATGTATTCAGGTTGGATTGCTCACATGAGTATGGTTCAATAATATATTAGTTAAGTAGTGTGTTATTGTTCCTTCTAGCTCACATTCAATTGTGAACACGATTTCACTCGAGCTGGAAGGAACATGTTCCTTCTATATCTCGTTCAATCGTGAACACAATTGAATGTGATATAGAAGTAACAATAAAACATATGGTAGCAACTTCTTGTTAATAACTTATCAGATTAGATTCAATTCAGGTCTGAATCGGTTATAAAACATACCGCTATTTATAACATTTTTACGCGACAATGCAGACATCATTTTGTTGAAGTACATGCATCACATCGGTCTTATTTAAGTGTGGACATGAAATTTATCAAACAAAAACAATCACTAAAATTACGATGTATTTGTCCTACGACAATGAATGAACCAAAACGTCATGGCAACTTACTACCAAATACCATTCGCTGTGTAGTCTGCGGCCCATCGAATTTGGAAAGACCAACTTAGTAATAAGTTTATTACTACATGAAGATGGTCCACGATTTCAAAATCTCTATGTCTATTCAAAGTCTTTGTATCAGCCTAAATATACATTCCTAGAAAAAGTTATGAGTAAAGTTACGAACACGACTTATAATAAATATAATAATAATAGTGAAATTTTAAGCCCTCATGAAGCTTTGCCGAACTCGATCATCATATTTGACGATGTTGCTTGTGAGAATCAAAATAGCATCCGAGACTATTTTGCTATGGGACGTCATAAAAATATTGATTGTTTTTATATTAATCAAACTTATACTAAAATACCTAAACAATTAGTTCGAGATAATTCTAATTTGATTATTTTATTTAAACAAGACGATATTAATTTAAGACATGTTTACGAGGAACATGTAGGGTCTGACATGTCTTGGACTCAATTTCGGGAAATGTGCTCAACTGTTTGGAAGCAACCATTCAACTACATTGTTATCAACAAAGACTGTGAACGGAATAAGGGATGCTATAGAAAGGGATTTGACACATTTATTATGGTAGACCAACATTCATAAATAGTTGTTACATAAAATATATAACCAGTTTCATTTCTGATTTCATACCGAAAGGAAATATAAATTAAAACAAAATGGAACAAAATTTGAAAGAACAAATTATAAAATCTGCGGCAGCGGTGAAAAGGAAAGTTATATGATAAAAGATGCAAAAAATGCTAGCAATATGGCATTGGAAACAATATTCAAGCCTATTGTTGAACCACTTAATGTGTTAACAAGCAAAAGTAATAAAAACCATCATGAAGTTTTGGATATTCACCGACACCACCCAACAATAAAAAAAATGAAGTACAGCGAAAGTGAATCATCAAATTCTGTAAGTGAAGATTCTGAGGAAACTATCAATGAAGAAGATGAAAAATCTGATGATGAAGAGGCGTATAAAATATCTAACAAAACTCTTACTACATCACCTTCTGAACATCATGATGAGCATGAGAACTCATTTAAATCTACTCAGTCATCTCCCACTCTAACAAAAGAATCTTTCTCATTTCCTACGTCGTGTGATGTAATAAAAAATATACCTTATGGTGTCAGAAATGAGCGAGGTAAACTTTTCATTGGCAAAACTCGCGTTTACGACCATGGTTGTAGACTGAGGGTTGGAAATTATGATCTGGAAAAAACTTCCGGCTTAATGGAATTATTATATAAAAAAATACCAAATTTAGAACTTGTCACTGATGATGATTTACAAAATTATAAACAAATACTAATTGATACTAGTGCTCATAAACGTAATTACGATCCTTTAAAACCAGTCAACAGTAATAAAGGATTTAAATATACACGTATTATTAAACCACTGCTTAAAGACACAAAGAATATTATAAATAGTGTGGAAAATATTCCTCGAGGAGAAGGTTTAAAACTTTTAAAAACGGTTAAAACCGATACTGATTTAATTTACTGGGACGATCCAAATGAGTTAGTGGAAAGATTAAAATTATTACTAGCATCAAAAGAAGCTGGCAATACCGGTGTAATAAATGAAATATATGCAATAATTGAAGAACTACATGAAGCTGGCATTATAAATGTAGAATATAAAAAGCATCCATCACGAAAATTAATCAGTGTTGTTTCAATGAACAACGAACCAAGACGACAATGAATGTTGATAAATTTGGACATCATGTACACAAACGTTTGAGATTATCAGAATTTATTAATACTCTCAATGACACCTTAGTAAAATCTGAAACAGGAGACTTTGATTTAAAATCAGCAAAATTGAAGGGATTACAATTCCCTGAAAATAACGATGAAGCAGTAAATAAAGAATATGTGGATAAATTTATTGAAGAACTAAGACAAGAAATAAAAAAATATAATAGTGATGTTCTAAGATATTTACATAACTTAGAAAAGACGACAACTACTAGCTTAAATACCATATTTTACACCAAAAAAGAAATAGACCTTATGATCCAAGCAAAGTCAAGTAAGGATGAGTAAGCAAGACGTAGTTGACGAACTTCACAAAGCAGCACGAAGAAATTTTGCTCGTAGATGTACATTCATAAAAGGAATTGATGATCTATGGCAAGCGGACCTTATGGATTTAAAAAATTTTTCACAATTCAATAAAGGTCATAAATACATTCTAGTAGTGATTGACTGTTTATCTAAATACGTTTGGGCTAAGCCTTTGAAATCAAAAACAGCAAACTGTGTTATGAATGCTATGCAAAATATATTAACAAGTTCGTCACGTAGACCCAAAAATTTACAAACCGATTTGGGAACAGAGTTTTATAATACCAGTTTTAAAAAATTGATGCAAACGTATAAAATAAATCATTATTCTACATATTCTGTAAAAAAAGCATCCATTGTGGAGCGTGTCATCAGAACAATCAAGTCTCATCTTTACAAATTATTTAGTCTACATGGACGATATCTATGGCTTGAACATAATTTGGATTACGTGATACAAAACTATAACAACACAAAGCACCGAATTACGAAATTTAAGCCTATTGATGTTACTAAGTCAAACGAAGTTTTAGTTAAGTCGAACATTGTTAAGACGCAAAAACCTAAAACGAAAAAGAGATTTTCGTTTCGAATAGGTGATTATGTACGAATAAGCAAATACAAAGGAGATTTTAGTAAGGGCTATACTCCTAATTGGTCCACTGAAATTTTTCGCATAGTAAAACTTAATGAAACCGATCCTCAAACATACCAAATAGAAGATAGACACAAACAAATTATTTTAGGATCTTTTTACGGGTATGAGTTACAAAAAACTAAAGTTCCTGATCTTTACCTCATTGAGAAAGTTTTGAAAAAAAAAGGAAACAAACTATATGTAAAATGGTTAGGTCTAAACAATAAAGAGAACAGTTGGATTGACAAGATTAAATTGGTTCAATAGTATAAATATCGCTATGCAATGCTATATCTTCTATTCACTTTAAAACTATCGATGAAGGAAGGTGGCAATATAATTAATACAATAATAGACAATTTACCGATAGAGTTACATTTGCCGGGATATCAATTTTGTGGTCCTGGAACAAAACTTCGTAAACGGTTGCTCAAAGGTGAACGAGGTATAAACAAATTAGATAATGCTTGTATGCACCACGATATTGCTTATACCAATAGAGACTTAGACATTCGACATAAAGCTGATTTAGAACTTCTTGATATGGCCAAGAGAAGGTTGAAATCCAAAGACGCTGGAAAAGGAGAAAAGTTTGCTTCTTGGATAGTTAAAAATGCAATGAAAGCTAAACTCAAAGCAGGGAGTGGGATCAAATCATTTATGACCGGTGTGAAAAAAATACGCTCACAATTAAAAAAACTTAAATCCAAAGACAACCACTCAGCAATTAAATATGCCCACGCTGCTGCAAAAAAGATATTTATAAATAAAAAGGGAATACGTTTGCCACGTTGCATTCCTATTCCAAAATGTGGAGGACTTTTACCACTTATTCCGATTTTCGCGGGATTGTCGGCTTTAGGTTCATTAGCCGGAGGAGCAGCAGGTATAGCAAAGGCTGTTAATGATTCTAAAGCTGCACACAAAAGTCTTCAGGAATCCGAACGACACAACAGAATGATGGAAGCTGTGGCTCTTGGGAAAGGGTGGTATATAAAACCTCATAAAAAAGGAGCCGGGCTGTATTTGAATCCATCAAAAAACTAAGTAAGAGGCTACCCAGACGTGCACTTACCAATATTGATATACTAGAACATGCTAGTGACATTCCATTTTTTCGCGGCGTTTTCATGAGAGATACGTTACCCACAAAAGCTAAAAAGATAGAATGTGCGATATTAAATTTGGATAGCTCCAAAAATCCTGGAACTCATTGGGTAGCCTTCGTAAAGCAAAACAACTACGCTGAATATTTTGATAGTTTTGGTAATCTAAAACCGCCATTAGAGTTAATTAAATATTTACACAACTTACCAATAAACTATAATTATGTACAACAACAAAAATTTGGTACTACTAATTGCGGTCATCTATGTTTAAAATTTTTAAGAAGTTATTGGAAAGATCACTTATATAAAGTGTAAAATAAATAAAATTGCCAGTATCAAAATGTCTTTCACTGTGTCTATAACTGGAAGAGGAGCTTCCTTGACAACTAACTATTCACCAACATTGGATTTACATGGCGACTATGAATGTGGTCTTTTATATTTCTCTACTTTTAATTCTATTCCTAACATTGACGAAAGAAATAACAAATTTTATTATGGTGAAAATGAAATCATCGAAATTCCTGAAGGTTCCTATGAACTTCAAGATATTTGCGATTACATAAAAAGTAATATTAAAAACACCGTATTACAATTGACTTGTAACAACAATACTCTAAAGACAAGTATATTGTGTTCCAAAAATGTTTACTTTAACAAGAGTGATTCACTAGGTCAAATTTTGGGGTTTGGAACTGAAACAATACATGCAAATATAAGGACCGAATCTCAGAATCCGGTCAGTATTTTATCAACAACCATCGTGAGGATTGAATGCGACGTAGTCAGCGGTTCATTTGTAAACGGAAAAGCTAGTCATATAATTTATGAATTTGTACCTAATGTACCACCAGGATATCGGATCATTGAAATACCTAAAAATTTAATATATTTTCCTGTAAATAAAAGTTCTATAAGTGCGATTAGCATACGGTTACTAGACGCTGAAAACAAACAGGTTAATTTACGAGGTGAAGAAGTACAACTATATATACATTTTCGAAAAAGAAATGATTGATTTCAATAAAAAGCAAGACGCATCATGTACTCGAGCCAGTTCGAAAAGACCACCTCAAAAAGACGCACCGCTTCGACTAAGAAAGAAGTTGACTAAAAGCAATAAGGATTTTTTGAAATTAGTGGGATTGTTAAAATGAATATATTAAATATAGCTCAACCAACGTCAATAGATAACAGCATTGAAAGTTTTGAATATCACTCGTACAAACCATATGTAACAAGTTTCAACAAGAATGATGAAATACGAATACCTATCAATCAGCAAGATTTGTATGTGCCTGTTTTGTTAATGTTTATAACAGCCTAAGAGAAAAAGTATCTAGTGTGCGTTTCGTGAATAATCCGGTGTTATTTCTGTTTCAAGATATTCGATATGAGCTAAATGGAGTGGAAATAGACAAAATAAAAAATGCAGGAATCAGCACAACTATTAAATCTTATTTATCATTAAATGAAAACGAATCCAAAAGCGCCAAAGCTTGGGGGTGGTCAACTACAGGTACAACCAATGCTGGTGACGGCGGATTTTCTGCGTCTATACCATTGAACAGAATATTGGGTTTTGCAGAAGACTATGAAAAAGTTATAATAAACTGCAAACATGAGTTAGTTTTGTTGAGAAGCAACACAAATCTGAATGCTTTGCAATTAAGTAAAGATGAAACACTTGATGATATTATAATTAATAAAATTGTTTGGCGAGTTCCGCATATTAAAGTATCGGATCGTGAAAGAATTAACTTACTAAAACATTTAGAGAGAGATCGAGCAATCACTTTAGCTTTTCGTAATTGGGATTTATATGAATATCCGCTATTACCAAGAACTCGTAAGCATACTTGGTCTATCAAAACATCTTCACAAATAGAGAAACCTCGATTTGTTATAATTGCCTTACAAACTAATCGGAAACTCGACGCTGAATTATCAATGGCAGAGTTCGATCATTGTCATGTACGTGACGTACGAGTCTTTTTAAATTCGTCATATTATCCCTACGAAGGACTGAATGTTAGTTTTTCAGATGGTAAATTTACTTTATTATACGAACAGTATATAAGATTTCAACAGTCTTATTATGGACGTCGACCAGAGCCGTTGATGAGTCTTAAAGAATTCAGAGACATCGCTCCATTATTCGTCATTGATTGTTCACGTCAGCACGAAACCTTAAAAGGATCTATTGACGTTCGAGTTGAAATTGAAACAGATCAAGAAATACCAGACCAAACGGCTGCATATTGTTTGATTCTGAACGATTGCTTATTTGAATATAAGCCTTTAAGCAATATTGTAAGAAAAATATCATGAACAACGGTACAATAATCGTAGATTTGCAAGGATTTAAAAATAGAAAAAATGAGTTCATAGTAAAAGAATTTGTTATAGTAACTTTAGAGTTTACCAATGTATTTTTAATTAAACCTCCTTATCCATTTTCTACACTAACTGATGAAGAAAAAAAACGTGTACGATGGATAGAAAGAAACAGAGGTTATCAATGGTCTGAAGGACATATAGATTATAGAGAATTTAGCAGAATTATTAAATGTTTCTTAAAAGACAGGAAAATTATTGTAAAAGGCAATGAAAAAGTTAAATGGGTAGAAGATTTATGTGGTCATAATAATATTATAGACATAAGTTATACAGGTATACCAAATTTAAATACGTTAAATGATTTGTATAGTAATAATATGTTCCATTGCTTAACTCATAAAAAAAGATGTGCGTTAAGAAATTCATTGTGTATTAAAAAATGGTGTACGTTAAACGGATACACATTATATGATTTTTGAATCGATTATAAATTTAGTAAAAAAATATGTTTTAAAATTTATATGTGATGGTAAGAATTTTTTAAATAAAATATGATGTATTATGAAAGTTGATTTTATTATGTCTGCAACCGCAAAAAGAATAAACCTTACTACTTGAAAATATATTTTACTATTAGGAAAACATTTTAGAACACATAAACATTTTTATATTGTCTAGAAGTTATCACCACAAAGTTTTTTAGATATTTTTCTTATAACGGTTTCCGTAAGGTCCATAATTTCATCCATCGGTTCCTGCACCACATACTGAGCACTCAACACTACGTTATCTTCCACATCAACAACGTCAGAGCAGCTATTTGATGAACTTGGAGAATCGTTCACTAAGTCCAAGACGATTATTTTAATCAATTTCATGCCTTTCTGATCTTTAGTGACCACATATGATTTTATAGATTTTCGAGCTCTTTTTCTGGTGGACTGAAGGACATTCCGTTGTCTTCTTTTTCTCTCTCCCGTTCTTGATTCATTAGTTTGTTCTTCCCGACATATTATATTTTGAATTTCTTGCGTGAGGCCTTCGAATGGATCTTGTGCATATTGTGAAAATAAAATATCCGACGAGTTTGACATTATCTGTAATAGGTTATAAAATGCATAAGTTGATATCAATAATTATGACCTTAAAAGAGACATAAAAAGAGAATGATACTTACAATAAAATTACAGTATGGACTGCTTGTCACGAACAACAAGTTATAACTGCATATAATATCAAATAAAGTTAAGATTTTACAAAATTTGCTTATTTAGCATTGCATCATACTTGTTCTCAATACAATACGCGGAAACATATCACATGTGCAAGTGCTATGCTATTTTACTACTTATTCAGCATTGCATCACTTTTAACCTCAATAACAACGCGCATTATAGAGTGTGATATTAATAATAAAACACAGTATTCTGTTAAATTGTATTTATTCGGCTAAATAAGATAATCTTAACATAGGTACATTTTACTAAATAATGACTATCCTAAACTAAATTTTCATGTCCCCACGCCCAGGTTCTAATTTTATCGGACAAAATAAAACGTTTGTCATCTTGATTAGATAAAGCTACTTTGTTAACAGTCTGAGTAAAAATCTCATGCTTAATGCATCTAAACAAAATATTTTTTTTTTCTCAATATTTTGTCCTGAAGCAAAACTGATTTATAATCATCTAAAGTTAAGTCTCTTACTACATTTTTTTTCACACCTTTTGCTTTTTTGATAAATGCGGATTCCGTTTTTATGCAGTATAACTTAGACCTAAGACCTACGAATTCTGTCATAATTACACCTCCTAATTCGTCTTTAAATAAGCCAGGTACTTTTTTGTTTTTTAAAGGCAGATCAAACATATTGTCAGAACTATAGTTACTGGTATCAAAGAAGCTTAAAAAGTGATCTTTTAAATCATGATAAAAATCTTTTGTTTCAATATAATAAACAAAGCTATCAGTATCAGTGTAGCAAAGTTGTATATTATTTCCATAGTAAGGTTTTATGAAAGAATAATGGAATTGATACATATGACTTTTGGAAAGTTCTAAAACAGTAAAGCCAATATAAATTGGCTTATCCAGGATAACCCTTTCAGGTTTCATTTGAACCGCAACTAAATTATTGGAAAAAATGGTAGCGCTGTGAAAATTAGGTCTCGCTATTAATTTGTCTGCTGACATGAACTTTTTTGTCTTGTTAGATTTATCACACCATTTATTAACTAAGCGTACATCGACTCTTTTTTCACTGTCTTCCAATGTTTTTCCAAACACTGAATTATTCATCAACTTAAAAAGGTCTTGCTGAAAAGATGTTGAAGCTTGTTTTCTCAATTCTGTGTTTAAATTGATATATTTAGACAAAAAAGGGCTTTGTTTGAAAATTAAGGCGCGATGAATTTTATTTAAGACAAGACCATTATTAATGCATGTTTTTAAATAAACATAATGAATTACATACTGATATTTAGAATACAGATTAGGACAGAGTTTAGAAGTCTTACCCCCGGGTGGTACAAATTTTTCAGGACAAAAAGGATAATCGTTATGGTTTTTATGCAGCTCTTCGGGATATATTAAGTCGACTTCAAGAATATATCCGAACTCAGCATCATCTGCTACGTTCATAACATTTAACGCATCTAACTCGCATTCGTTTAAAAGTCTAAAATCTGAAACAGGTAGATACTGACACATACTATAGCCATACAAATTATTACAATCAATGTAAACTAGAAAAGAATCCGGTTTTGTGAAATCATATTCTGACATATATTTATTGTTTGCATGAGCATATCGCGTCGAGCACATACAAATACCTCCTCGTATCCCTTTCTGAATAAAACGTATTATTTCTAAGTCAGTTAATAATTCTAACTGAATGCCGGTCTTAAGTAACATAGCATCGAATGAAAGACTTGGAGCTGTTAAGTAAAAAGCAGGATCTAATTGATAGTTCAATTTGCAAATATCACGAAAATTTTCAAATACATCAGTCAATAGCAATACATCGGTTTTTAGATAAAGGTCTGTGTAACCACCCATATCTTGAATTCTAAATGTAGACCAAACATTCTGAGCATGAGCATAGTCTTTGTCACTTATATGTTCATCAGTTAAAGAATTATAGAAACCGTTTTTGGGTGGAAGTCGTGTCTCCGAAAATGCCTTCCAATGTGTCATATGATCATATGGATATACTCCTTTGCGTGTTAATAATTTAAATTGAGTTACGTTTGGGAAAAATTGTTTTAAATGCTTAAAATCTGTTTTATCTAACCCACTCGCTAATTTTTCCAAACTGGTTCCTAAAAATTGAAATGAATCAACAAATCGTATTTGAGCATATTTTTCGTTCTTTAACTGTAAAAATTTTGTAAATGATACATAATTTTCTTTATTTTTAGGTATGACTTTAACAGGTCCTAAACTTTCAGCTAATTCTTTGATGAACAGATGACAATCATAGCCTGCTAGGTTATGAAAAAAAACAGGAACTAATTTAGGAACGGTAAATCGTAAGTTACAGTATTGATGCGCAGCACCTCGATAACGTCCTGTGAGATGACAATGATCCCTCACTTTATCAAAGAATAATAGCTGATTACAAATGTGACAAACGTTACTACGCGCATAAGCCTCTGCGTCATTTTCATTGAATTCCATAGGCATTTCATCGCCTAAGATGTCATAAATCTTTCTAACGTCAAAATACAGCGTATCGAGAAATTTTTGGACGCAGTCTTTTCCTCGATACTGTACAAAAGAATTCAGAGTGGTATCAAAAGAGCACACAATATGATAAGCAAAATGCTGGATGTGGTTGTTGACGCTGAGAAGTAAAACTTAATGGTAGGATCATTCTCACAGCCTTCGAACGGTACAAGAAGAGTTTCAAAGTCGGCATAGACCACAAAAGGGAACGTTCTTGCTTCCGTTCGAAATTTTTGAATTGTAAATAAGTGCCTTTTTCAGGCAGTACTGGTACAAACACCGCTGCATGTATGATTATTAAGGTTAACTTCAGAAGTAAAAATTAGCAAGCAATCATCACAAAAATATAGTTTCTTATGATTTTTCGTGATCTGACTTCTTACGAGGCGAGAAAGATTTTTTATCAAAACAAGTGACATAGAACACTATTTTCAAGTAGAAGTAAGTTAATTTTAGTTCTAGTTTTGGATTTGTATGCAGACTTATAAATGGGACCTACTAACTATGTGCTTATTCTTTAATGAATAACATTGACACTTAAATGGATTGTTTTGTTCAAATTTTAGATATCTGAAAACGTTACTGGGAAAGAGATGTTGTCGGTGTTTAGACCTGTCAAAGTGCGGATACGACGACGTGCGATCAGCGTTCTTTTTAGCTGGGTATAAACTCAGCAACAACGCTCCACAAAAAACAATAATCATCATTGTTTTTAAATATAATACATGCCTTTTTCTTTTTTATTGTTAGTGGCAAATCTATATAAGTTGAACCAGACCCTCTCAGAGTATCATATCTGTTAAGTTAACTTCTAAGGAAACATACTTAAAAATGTCCATCCACTATCGCGATCTTCAAATTCTTCCCTTTGTCTTAATTGTACTTACAAGTAATTCAAACAACTTGTTATAATCAAAATGTGCGATGAATCGTAAAATTTTTTGTTACAAATGATTTAATATCATTATCTCGTTCTTGAATAAAAAAAATTAGCAAAATATTCAAAATTTACTTTTAAACATACATGCTTTTTTAGAGACATTTGCAAAAGATTATTAACTTTTAAAATATACTACGCAAGAATGAATCAGGAACGAGCATCGTACTCATCTGCAGGACAACTCTGTATGTAACGATGCGACCTCTGAAAGCACTCGCGAGTCAAACACACTTCGTTTCGTTGGCGCCTGCGACGGCGCTGCGCAACTTGCGCTTGTGCACGTTACTTCTCAGTGTCCTACCCATTGTCTGCTACCTACTTGTATCGAACACTCGGACAGAAAGCATCGTGCACTTCAGAAAAACAAACTATTAAATTGTTACCTCAACACTAAACTGTGGTCTTATTCGTTAGTTACTTAATTAATAGAATGTTGACCGTACCTTATCGTTACTTAAGCTACAACCATAACTCAACTTGGACTTTACCTGGACGTGGCCTTAAAAAACTAGATTAAATATATAACCTATTGTAAGCAATATTTACTAGTATAAAAGTATTTATTTAAAATTTATTTTATTACTACTATAAAATACAGGCTTATCTCTAAAAAGTAACTTTGAACGCTTTATAAACTTTTGCAAGCATTCCCACTCAGGCTGCTCTGGCTCAAGCTGCACCTTCAGTGTGACGAGCGCCTTGGTGTACCGCTGATCGGGCGGCACGTTCAACGCGTCGTCGGTGCTGTACACGCGCGTCTCCACGTAATAGCGACCGTCTAGCTGACTGCGTCGCAGGAGCGTGCCGTGTGCGGTCTTGCAGGCGAGGCTGCTGTCGACGCGTTTGACTTCCGCGCGTGCGCGTGTCACACGCTCAGCTGCTATGTCTTCGTCGTCGCGTCCGACACCAACCCGAACAAATTTGATATTTCAATTGAGCTCGCCTTGGCCTTTTTAGACGAGTTTGATCTGTAAACAACAAAATTAATTAAATTACAATACAAAAAAATTTTATATGTAACACACTCACACCAATTAGCCTAGCTTAAAGTCGCTCTGTAAGGCTTGTGTTTATAGATCTAGGGTAACGGATAGCATACATATATTATACATAGATAAATATTTTGATAGACGTAATAAATTAACAACCACGACTAAGACATACATATTCATGTTCATCACACAAGCGTCTGCCCTCATTGGGACCGAACCGGGACCTCAGAGATAGCACCGGCGTTTCTAACACCTCGGCTATGGAGACGTTCTCCTGCGTTAGAACCTACTTTATTTTTCAAATAAATAACTCATATCTCACCTAATAGTTTCGCGAGTGACCTGCTTTCTCTTTGTCTTAGGCTTTTGTGCTGGCTCGAAGATTTCTTGCTCGGAGTCAGACCTGAAAAGTTAAATTTCATAATATGTTAGTCTCCTAGCTAACACTGATCAGCAAACAGCATACTACTATCACGCGAAATTGTTAAGTACTTCAAACTATTTATTAATGTGAACTCTCAGCATACTTTAATAAATAGTTAATGTAGCATTATCTCATAAAAACTTCACTAACAATTATAAGACATAATAACTACTATGACAACAACATTTTATAAACGTTACCTTGTTTTATCTTCGATGTTGATTTTTTTTTTTTGGTTTTGTATGGTTTTGGTTGGTCTTCTGAACTGTTTGGATTTCAAACTCGGAGTCAGACCTGAAAGTGAATGCAAATTGAAACATGAAAATCACGTTTCTATATACACCTCGAGCGAGACAATACACACTTAGGCCCGTATTAATAATCTATACTATAATATTATAAAGCTGAAGAGTTTGTTTTTGTTTGAACGCGCTAATCTCAGGAACTCCTGGTTCGAATTGAAAAATTCTTTTTTTATTAAATAGACCATTTATCGAGGAAGGCTTTGGGCTACATAACATCACGCTGCGACTAACAGGAGCGAAGAAATAATGGAAAATGTGGAAAAAACGGGGAAAATTATTTATCTTTGAAGGCTTCCGTTGCGTGCGCTGCGAAAACGGTTCAAGATACCAAAAAAATATGCAGAAAATAATTATTCCTCTTGAAATGATCTAAAAAAATGTCCGCGACAGTATATGTCTATCTTTTAAGGTTGACTCACTAGAATCGTTTTTATGGTAATCAAATTTGGTCAAAATTAATGCATTATTACCAATTATTTGTTACGAGTTGTATCAACATAGTAATATTAAAATTTATCCAAATAAATGTGTTGTTGATTAAGAGTATTTAATTGTGAAAAAAATTGTCTATGATGCTTAAAATAACTATTCCACGCGGACGAAGTCGCGGGCACGGCTAGTCGTATCTAAGTTTGAGATGGATCTCAAGTAGCTGTTTTTGACAGATGTTCCTTACTTTTTAAACGTCAAACCAGCTACTTGAGATCGATCTTAAGCTTGAATTGCGTTTATTAATACGGGCCTTAGGTTACACTGATCCCTCATTGTAAATGTGTGAGGAAAATAGTAATTACAACCAACTATCAGTATGCTTCTTAATGTACTTACATAATGAACACTCACAAGTAAAGTACTGTACGGTCGAAGATCTGGGAGCTGGTGCTGGCTGAGGAGGATTCTCGATCAGAATGATGGCACAGCTGTAGCTAGTTCCTTGCTTCGGAGCACTTTGAAGAACAGAATGAACCACTGCTCGAAAATCGCGCGTTATATAGGAATTTTTTGAAAATTCAACAATTTTTGTCAGGGTTGTCACAAATGCAATTGTCGATTTTTGAAACCTGAATATGTAAGGACAGGTCACAAAAACATTAGTATGTATATATATTTATATCCAAATAGGAATCAATCTATATAAAAATTAAATGCCGTCAACAGGTCTTAACTTTAAATCTAATACAAATATAGCAATATGAAGTGATGAGCTGCTGTTGTTGTTGACTGTATCTCGAAAAAATACCTGAATGTTGTTTTACTGAAACTACGTCAGTGAAAAACGTAATTATGTCGTATAAAAATAGTAGTTTATAAGTTTTTGTTTCTATTATTTTGTATAAGTTTGATATTTCTATAACGTCGTATAATGTCATCAATAAATTAAATATATGTATGTCTATCCGTTACCCTAGATTCAATAACACAAGCCTTACAGAGCTACTTTGGGCTAAGCTAATTGGTGTGAGTGGTCGACTTATTTATTTATACCTAAATGTTTTACATGTTAGTAGTTCTTAAACTGATTGATTCCTAATGCTAAATAACAAAATTGAAGTGTCTGTAATGTCAAAATAACTGGATTTTACTAAATGTACATGAATGTATACCAATAATAAAAATCACATTTTAATAAAGTTTGTTTGTCTGTCTGATTGTTCTCGCTAATCTCCAAAACCAGTGAATTGATTAAAACGAGACTTACAAGAATAGGTAGCTAATTCTATAAGGGATAACATAGATTTCTTTTTCCTTTCACTTTTTTGCCTTTTTTTCATGTGGACGAAGTCGCAGACACATCTAGTCATTCACCAAAATCTGTTGCCAATATCTCACTAATCTTACTTTTCACTCGTGACAACCCTATCGAGAGTTGCATGCTAGACAGTTTTCGCCGCTGTGCTGTGTCAGCCGTGTGCAGTAACCTTCGTAATTCCGTAAATGACATGATATTGCTTAATAAACTCAATTTTCTTGGTAAAAACTTTCCATTCGATATTTAAATAATTGTGTTGTAATGAAACGAAATTATTAGATTTCGAAATTATGTGAATAAGATATATAATATAAACAAGTATTTTACTAAGAGGCATTTGTCCCTAAATAGTTTTAAAAAATGCAGTAATATCCTTATAACGATATTTTAATTAACTTTACAGTGTTTTTAAAATTTTTAATTTATTTTATGTTTCAGTGTTATAAAACAAACTAAAAACTAATAATGAAAACATTATAGCCAATAATACATCAACCCACCATAAACATTTAATTTGGTCTCCGTTTATGAATATAATATATAGATTTATTGATTGAAAATTAGTTGCTAAGTTTATTATTGTATAAATGACCAACTGCCTATACCTAGCTAAAATGTGCATACGCTCATCATCCTGATAGTTATTTCTTTACGTTTTTATGTTAAACCTTATATTTGATTAAAACAGTAAGTAGGCATGACTCCTACTCGGTGGATAGGCGACCTGCTTAAAGTTGAAGGAAGGAAAGGATTCATAGGGAGGCCTATGTTATCTAAGCATGCAGAAGACTTCTAATGGTTATTGAGGATGTGATAATTAATTCTAATTGTCCATATCCATTAATTTAACTTACATATATTAATAGTTACGATCTATGAACTCAATATGGTATGCAATAAACTGTTGAGCTGAACTGAATATATTAATATCTAGTTAATGCTTATTATTTAAACCAAATTTTCAGGATGTACAATATACTAGTAAATATTGGTACAGTTTGTTGTGTATGAACACATGAAGTGTCTATTTGTTAGCGAAATTTTATATTTTTTCATTGGAATTTTTTGCGCAGATAAACGTAGCCTATTGTTAATCCAGTTTGTCAGTTGACTCCAAACTATCTTTTGAAAATCCATTCAGGAATTTATGCATGAAAGAGTAACAAACATCCATCCACACCTATGAACTTTCACGTTTATAGGATTAAATATTTACTGTAAATTATAGTTTCGTCATATAAAGTAAGGAGATGTATATATTTAGCGCAAGAGCAGTAAATTTAAATATAATTTATCATAAACGTTCTAATTGATAAAATTAATATCAGTTTTACCTATTCGAAATTATTATAGACAGATATCAAACCATCCTGATAAAAGTTCAGTTATAATCATGTAAAGCCATGTGTGAGCTGTATTCAAATATAAGCAATACCCACTTAATCTCGTTATTAACATCACTTTATGTACTTCACCAGTTCGCAGTTGCGTTCAATTCATTTGAACACTTGTTCTCTGTTAAAAAGTTGGCCAGAAGATATCACTTTTGCGATAAGACTATTGAAATTATACATTATCGCTTTGTAAAACTTCTGTACAGATTTTGTGTCGGGTTAGAAAGTGCATCTTGCTTTATCACTTCGCTTCCCAGGGTGTGATTTGCATAAAAAAAGATAACCATTCCAAAACATCTTTTTGAATGAGGAATTTTTACTCAACCTGTCTGACGCCATCATTTTTGACATACCAATCGTCTAAGACAATCTGTTTTCGCAACAAGTGTTAGTTAAACAAATCTAATATTATTAATTGCAATATTCAAATAATGCAATATACAAAACAAGTGTTGCGACAGCACATGGAACGCGGCAAGCATTTTCCGAATTTGCTGACCATAACTTACCTAACCACCTTCCTCGAAAACAAATAATTTGCTGATAGCAAATAATTGCAATCGTACATCGTCATTATCTGCATTAAATAGCGATATGTTTTACAACCGATTCAGACCTGAATTGAATCTAATCTGATAAGTTATTAACAAGAAGTTGCTACCATATGTTTTATTGTTACTTCTATATCACATTCAATTGTGTTCACGATTGAACGAGATATAGAAGGAACATGTTCCTTCTAGCTCGAGTGAAATCGTGTTCACAATTGAATGTGAGCTAGAAGGAACAATAACACACTACTTAGTTAATAATCTTCAAATTTCAAAAATACAAGTAATAAGTCGTTAGACTTCGCGTTTATGTTGGCCTTACGAAATGGTGGTGGCCTGGTGCTTGATCGAAAAATATAAATCTGTCTTTATAGTGTATAGTGGATTGTCACGTGATCGCTATTTGATTTCAAGCAAAATATTTCAAAATGAAGTGAGTCCACACTCTGGCAATGTAATTTTATTGTTAATTTTCGTAGTAATGGATACTTAGTAATATCAACTGGTTTACTCTAGAGGTTATTTGAGTCGCCGGCTCTTCATCAAAATTAATTACTTATATATACTTACGCAGGTAATGTGAATAGAAAATTCTATGTAAATTTTACCCTTTTCATGTTTTAAATCATTCAATTTTATACCAGAAATATAAAAATGAGTTGTTGACTAGTATTTTTTTTTTGTACACTCTATCATATCATTGATAAAGAAGGATTTTTTCAAATCCTAAGTTTGTGATTGTCCATACTACAGACCTTATTAGTTGTTTTACCTTCCTTTGAATAGAGCATAAAACTTATTTCTTCCCTTAGCCCTATATAATCCATTTTAGCTTCATTTTAGTGCGATACAATAACCAAAGTTGTGTGAATAATCGCAAAGAGAAATAGAGTGTGACGCCTCTGCTTTAATTGTTTGAAATTTCTCTACAAACCATTCTGTTTTTCTTACTCTAGTTTGCAGCACTTTCACTTTGAGTTGATAGGAAACGCGCTGGAAGGGCTACACTGCTAAAGTTTTCTCATCATCAAAATTTGGACATCGTCCTTAAATGTTTTTAGAAAGTTTACTTCTATTCCTCCAGCGATCCCATCTAGAATATCCTTGTTCAACCTCGACCTCGTACTCAAGTCTGACACAATCTCAACCGACCGACGCATCTTATCATTCAAAGCGTCTTTCCGAAGTAACTTGGAAATTTAATCTTTTTTTAAATAAAACGGCATTAACTCCGTAGCCGAATGACTTTCTGGGTGTTAACGACCGCCATCTCGAGATAGCATCTTAGCGAAATTCTGAAACAAAATTCAATCTGATTCTACTAAGCGACGGTTAAAGGGAATCACTTTTGGGCTCTGTGCTCTTAGTGTAGACTTTAAAATGCAATTCGGCTTAAGACATTTTTTTAATCGCAATTGACACTTCAAACTTCTTTGTGGAATGATAAAAACCTTTCCTTATTAAGCCATATCCAACATATCTTAGCACCTCAGCCGAGTAATGGTGAGTACTAATGCATCGTTACCCTTTTTTTTTTTGTTTCCCTGAGGAAAATGCATTAAATTGTATACCCCGGCTGTGGCGAACCGGCGATTATGTGGGGCTCTCCTCCCCAGAAGGGGGAGGCCTACCCACTAAAAACCTCAGGGATGGCCTTCCTCAGGCATGAAGGGAGCCCCCGGGAACTTTCAAAGCTACTTCCGGTAACCCCCAGCCTTCGCTCCCCCGTCGATACAGGGGAGCCCTCCTCAGGGGTGGCTACACTACCTCCCCCGGTCTCCTCCACCGACGACGCCCCCCGGCCACGGAAGGGGCGTGGTCCATCCCGGGTCGCCGTAGCGGTCGCGACTTCCTCGTGCCCGCCGGCGACCCGCGGCGGCGCCGCAGCTGTGCTACCGAGCCCGGCGCCGCCTCCTTCGAGCGGGATCGGCCATCTCCTGACCCCGCTCGGCGGCCTCCTTCTGGAGCATTACTGCTTCACAGAAGGTAGCCACAGCCCTCCAACCTCCCTCGTCCGCCAGCATTGCCGCAATCAATGCCGGCGGAGACAGATCTCGCCCGATCTCTGCGACCAAGACTCGGCGGTCGGAGGCCCACGCGGGGCACTCCGCCAACGTGTGCTGGGCCGAGTCGAGGTCGGATGCACAGTGGTGGCAATGTGTCGATCCCTCCCGTCCTATTCGACGCAGATACTCACCGAAGCAGCCGTGCCCGGTGAGTATCTGAGTCAATCGGTAGGTGACCTCCTCCTTCCCGTGGAGCCAAGCATGCATCGTTACCCTATGCCACCAAACTCTATACTTGGGTCACAAGTCGCGGGTACTGCTACTGGCCATAGTTTTGCAGAGCCCCTCTCTGCAAAACTATGGACCCGCACGGTGAATCCATGAAATTTATGTAAATGTAAAACTTGTAAAAATAATAATGAAATAATTCCCTAGCCTTGTCATAAAATATATGTATACCGAATATGAATTTGAGCTTCATTTTGAATTTGTTGGTTTTCTCCTCAACTTCAACATAATTCAAATAAAACCATTTGCGCTATTAATCATGCTCAATTATTTTCAACTCTTTTTTTAATTAATATAAATAATATGATAACGAAATTGTGTAAATATTAAAGTTATGAATTAAAGATATCACACCTGCCATCTTTAATTCATAACAGCATTACAGCATTCACAGCGCGCACTGCTGTTGGGCTCTGCCATCTGGTTAGTTGGCAGAGCCCAACATATGCCCACTGCCTATTAAAAGACGGGTACGGTGGGATTTCAAGAATTTTCTTTCGAAAAAACAATATTTTCATAGAATAGCCGTCACCAATAGATACACTGGATGAACTTCACAGCACAAACATTAATATTATATGATAGATTATATCCTGCGCGCCACTTATTATTCGCAACAAAGTACACAGCTGTCTGTATGAGAGGGTAATGACTAGGAAGGATGATAGGACTGACCGCTTTTATACAGCCAGGATTAATGATAGAAAACATAAAATAAAATCTTTGCATGTAAACTAACACCAACAACTCGCCAGCCTTAAAAAGTTTTCTTCCACATGCAAGGATCCGATAGTGATAGACATCTTGAGAACCTAGAATCCCCTGATCATCGCTCATCAGCATGCTTAGCGCTATGACAAAAGTAAGCGAAAGAACAATTCTCGTTCTTAAAGAGCATCTCGTTAATGATTATATTATAATTCCAAAACAAGTTCTGATTAAAATATTCCAGTTTCCAACGACGTTCATTTAAAATAATACACTTAATTATAAACACAATAATACTAGGCATTTTTATTCCAAAACTCTCATGTATGATATAACTTTGTACACCAAAAGATTTCGTCGATTCTGAATATACATTTCTATTAAAAATAAATTGCTAAAGCCCAAACATGTGTTACCTTAAAGCACGTGTCTTATAAAGACGAATAATAGAACTTTAATACGAAGGTGTATAACAACAATTATACGAGTAACATTATTTCTTATTAAAAACATTACTGAATCAAAGCATCGGTTTTCCAGTGTCAAGAAAATTGTAAACTTTATTAACATTCTATATAGAAAAAACTGTGTGAATATTAAAGTTTAAAACTGTGAAATGTTAAAGTGTGAAACTGTGTGATAATATCAAAGTTTTTTTTAATATTATCACACAGTTTCGTTGTGTCGTTAATAAATTAATATTTAAAAATATTATGAATAATAGTATTACTAAGTAAGTTTCACTACGGTTCAAAGTAAATAGTCGAATTGAGTTAACAAATAATTGTTTCAATTCATTTCGCTGACATAGTGTTTGACCTTATCTAAATATCTTTGAGATAATACATATCTGTTTTCAATGTAAGAAATACCATATTTTCGTTGAAATAAAACTTAACTAAAACCAGATTTGTAATTATATCCAGATTTATTAAACCGGGAGGTAAGGAAATTTCAATTATATTGGAGTTTCAAAGAAACCTGTTCGCAACTCATAGTAGCCACAGCACCCTATACCTATGTGCATTTAAAGTTTATATAAATAACAATAATCATAAATGCTTAAACAAATTTACGAAAATAAAACACCAAATCGAAAACCTTCAAAGTACACGAACTACCAACGAAATGCAATTACTGAAATATACAGATTATGTACTTCGATATCAGCCGTGTGGGCCGTAAATTCTAATGGTACAAAGCGAATATTTCGCCGGCGCCGCATTTTTGCTGACCCTACATCGGAAATGTAAGTTAGATGGGAATCGTTCACACGCGCGATTGTATCGAAACTGGAAATTAAATTGGAATTTCGAAGGATAAGCGCTCGGCACTTGATAGTGTACTGCAGATGTCTTTGAACTGGAGGTTCGTATTTTGAAATTAGCTTTAAGCTCAAGAAGAGATCAAGTCGAGTTTCGTTACAGGCATTAACCTAAAATGTATTAACCTAAACCCTAAAATTTATTAACCTAAGCATGTTTTAACTCCAGTCTATTGCTGCTACCTTTATTTATTACTTAACTGTAAAAAATATGACGGAACTTCGATGGGTCACTTGGTCGACGTAACGCGAGATTCAAGAGGACCGCGGTTGATTCTGCCATATAACACAGCGTTTTTCGATGTTACAATATCATATATACATTTATCTGATACGCGGTAAAGAAAACGTGGTGGTGAAACCTGTATACAGCTGCAAATAAATTCAAAGATGTATGTGAATTTGAACAATTAGCAGCCACCACGCATTAGGCCAGCCGCCTTAACATAGTTAACATCACCATATCATGGATATGTTCATATGTGATATGGTATGTAGCTATTCTGTTTGTTTCGGTGTTGGAATCATTTTTATAACCATATTTTATACCGACGTACACTCTTTATATAAATACGACTACACTACTTCATATAAGCACGACTCTTTATATAAATACTTGTGGTTTATTCTTAAGTTTGTTAATTCTAAACTTTAGACTCACTAGTGATTTACACACTTTTAAAGTGAACTGAAACGATCTATCGTTTCAATAGCATCAGTATTGTGTATATAAATAAAAAATCGGGTCATCTTTTTTTATATTTTTATTTTGTGATATCACTACGAATTTTCAATCCTTACTTCATCACAAATTTTATGAATCTAGGTCAATGGAAAGTACTCTGTAGTTTTTGATTAAGATGCGAATTTAAAAAAATCGCAAAATTATTCTTTTTTTGTGATACTAATACGAAGTTACAGTTTTTGTATTTTTTTCATTACTTATACTATATCGCATTGGTTCATGCCAAATTTTGTAATTCTACTTCAAAGGGAATGTTTCAATTTCCTTTCAAATTTCAAAATATGCGGCATCATAGAACAAAGAAGCCCGAGTCGTTTGACGATGTCCACTTAGAAGTTTGATTTCGCCACTGCCATAGGAAATCGCAGACCTAAGTATTTCATATTAATTCCACTCATAAGCGTGGATACCAACATGCCTTCCTGAGAGAAAGGATCTCGACAGACCTAAAAAACTAAAAAAAACATAGTATAACTAGTTAGTAGTGTGGAAAAATATATAAAAGTAGATATCTAACTAAAATTAGATAACTTAATATCAGTTCAACAGAGGAAGACTACCTATACCATGATTTTCTGCATAGATACATTATGCTTACTTATTTCTGCCGCAGAGCATCAAAGTTTGCATACTGAAGATGTAGTAGTATTAAAATTACTGTATACGGTAACTTTATATGTTTTGTTATAAGCTCGCAAGGTACACTATTATTCTTGTGTAATATAAAAAATTTTCATATAAAAATGTATAATTAAAGTATTCTCTAACTCTAAATCTACGAAATGAGTCATCCACCTACTCCATTTATTTTGGAAACAATTGTTTTTTTAAAAAGTCGTCCTACACTATGATCCTATCCTGTATAGTGAGTGCAGTCACAAACAGAAATCTCATATGCACAATACAAATTCAAGTCTTCCCAAACAAGTTACATTTCGATACTGAGAAAAATTCGTATCCATAGACTGTCGAAACAATTCGTCAACGAGTTTCAAAAACTATTTATTCTCGAAACGTCGCCTTTCCATTTCTGTCCTTCGAAACTTTTGATTAACCACCCTCATTTTTTATTCATGCGCTCAGTCAAAGAGTCTCAATCACGTACCTACCCTTTAGGGGATTTGTTTTGTGAAACTGAAAGTCTTGGAAACAATAAAACAGTGGGGAATCCAATCAAAATTGACCGAGACTTGAACAGATTCATCTGATTGGTTGATTCGTAAATTTTTATTTATTTTTTTAGCTTCTTAAATCGAAGTCTAATAAAACTCCTTAAGCGTATTTTCTCTGACAGGTAAGAAAATTGTTCGGTTCCTCGTATCGACCGTACTGTAATCAGACAATAACATTCTTAAACTCCAGCCGCTAAGAGAATGCGTTTCTGACAGGTGCTGTCATTTCCTTACGTACATGGAATAAGGTTCATATTTGTATAATACTAGAATCGTAGTTAGTAGTAGTATACAAATATGAACCTTATTCCATGTAAGTAAGGAAATGACAGCACCTGTCAGAAACGCATTCTCTTAGCGGCTGGAGTGTATGTTGTGACAGTTTGCGAAAGTGAATATATCAAACAGAAAACGTACAAATATTGTATTATTTTTATTTGGGAACATTATACATTTTGTGTTATTATTGTGCTAGAGTAGTAAAGGTTTGATTAAATAAGCACAAATTTATGTATTGTATGATTAATTATTTATAGATTATAAATACAAAACTTATAATTATTTCAACTTCAAGCTCTATCTCTTTAAATATTAATTTGCCGGTTTAATACTAATATTAAACAGACGAGTTAGTATTAAAGAAAATTACATAAATTTCGCCTAAGCGAGACATTGTAGGAAGAGAATTTAAAAATTATACGTTTCGTTTTGTTAAAAGCCTTTTTTTAGTTTGCTTAATAAAGTTATCGTTCACAAGATACTAACGTTACAAGACTTCTTAAAGTCTTGTACTAAAGTTTCTTAAAAGCTATTTCAAATTTAAAACGTATATTCTCATATTTTGAACTCATATTCAATGGGCAGCAATTTATTAGCGGAGGACGTATTTTTATTTCATCTGTCCATCACAGTTCATATATGTCCCCACCGAGAGGCACAAGCCTACCCTAACTATGATATGGTTTAGTTAACCAACAGTTATGGTTTAGTAAACCACACTGGGCCGGCGTCCCAGTGTGGTTTGGTTATGCATGGAGAAGTGATTATGCCCCAAATCACACATCAGATCACGTACTTAGTCCAAGTTGATCCAAAGCATATTGATGTCTGTCTGTCACTTCGGGAAACAAGAGTAAGTAAGTAAATATTAATAAAGTTCAACTGAGATTTTACTTCAAAATAAAAACAAATAGCTTATACGACAGATATGAAACTGCACGAACAATATAAAAAACGAGATCGTCGCCATTAAGACATTCAATTAGTCTGTCCACCTCAAGGCGTTCGTAAATTAGCATTGATAAATGAAGGACGGTGTCATTTTTTTAATTATGCCATCATAAGTAAAGTGTAAATCAAACGCCCTCAAAGAACCTCGCCGCTAAATGTGTATTAATGGAGGCTGCACTGTGATGAATAGGGCAGTCATTATATGACGCAATTAAAATTGCTGGGTAATGCCTGACACGGCTTTAAGAGTACTAGGCATATTTATGAAGTATCCCTTAACGTTGTAATAAATGAAGAAGTGATTACATTTTTAAAATACAATATTCATTTATTTTTAGGACGTAAGAACTTCCACAAAAGATAATAATGTTCTATAATACAAATGCGGAATAAGATAACAAATAGTCTACCTAAGTCATTTTAAGAAAAGATTGATTTGGATGAAATCATTACAACATTAATTTTTCCCTCTTGCCCATTTCCCATTACCTGGGGTCGGCGCAGTAGATCTTTTTTTTCCATTCCTCTCTATCAGCCGTCATTTCCATGCTTACTCCTTTGATTCTTCACATAATCGATCCATCTTTTATTCGGCCTTCCTCTGCCCGTGTATCCCTCCACTTTCATATTCAACATTCGTTTTGTGACATTCGTTTTGTGATGCGGAGGGATGAAGGTCACTTCATCCGCATCCGCATCACATGTCCAAACCATGCTAATCTACTTCCTCTCACTTTTTCTACCACTGGCGCTACTTTCAGGCTTCCTCTTATGTACTCATTCCTTATCTTATCCATCCTTGTCACACCACACATCCATCGTAACATTCTCATTTCATTTGTATGCAATCTATTTTCATCCTTCTTCTTGACGGCCCAGCATTCACTTCCATACATGACGACAGGTCGGATGATCAATTTGTAAATTTTCCCCTTCAGCCTTATTGGCATTCGGGGATCGCACGTTGTAGCTGTGACCTGTCGCCATTTCATTACAACATTAATGTTACGACAATAATTTTATTAATGTTATTTGTTAAAAGATTACACAATTCTAATACTAAATTATTTTCAATAACTGCCATGTGGAATATTAATTGTTGCGATTGTTCCTTCTGCGAATGGCTTCATTATAGATGAGGCTCGTCCAATATTTTAAACAGTTTCCGCAATCGGTTGGATTAAGGGTGAAATACAGAAGGCTGTGATCCTAAACGAAGCGTGTATTGTCTAACGATTCTTGTCTCTGTAGTACGATCTACCGGTAGCTTGGGTCCTGCCCCGTACCATTATTGTGTTGTTAAAAATTTTCGAATGATCGTCATAATAGATACTATTGCTTTCTATGAAAATCTCGTGAAAAGCGAAACAGATTCAGATAAGAAGACGAAGTATCTGAACATAAAATTATCGTCATTTAACACTTTATCGATAAATATCATACCAGTTATATCCTATATCGAAATTCATGCACATTCTTTAATATCGACATATAAAAATTAATCGTACCACTTTACTAAACACCGCAACATTTACCGCCCTTTCACAAAATAAAAATGGTTTAATAATATTTATTTCTATATATATATATATATATACAATAATAGACTTATCTAAAACTCGACTTACGGTGAACATCCTGATACTCAATTAAATAATAGCACATATATAATCGCAATATCATTCACATATTGATTTTTTTTTTCCTCAGGAGAGGAGGCTTAGAATCCATCATGGATACAAACGCAACAGGCAAGCAGGAATGCGTTGATTATGTCGGACTTCTGGTGAATCGAGGCGGCTCCACCCAACAGACCTACCGACTAAACTCAGCCTATACCTTTGGTCCTAATGACCCTACTGGCTTGAAGCGATAGAGAGCCGCACTTCAGGAGAGGTACGGATAGCGCTGCCCCATGGGGAGGGCATAAGCACTAGAAGAGGCGCGGTTCACCAAAGTGGGATCGGCCTGTATTGACAGGGAACCTACACGTGGCTAAGTAGAAGGCTGCCGATTAGGGGGATACAAGGGGAGCGACGGCTCAGACGCCGCCGCTTGCAGGTCTAGAAGGTCCTGCGTGAGTTGATTGGGGGGGGTCGCTAAGGACATGTCGCGGTCTACGTATCCTCTGCCGATATTGACTATTGCCTAGACATAGGCTCGCTGAAGGCGGTATTGACGGGAAGTAGAATACTGTTACGCGCCGTAAATGTTAATGGCTAATTAACAGACGTGTGTGGGACTCACCCTTGCGGGAAGTAGGACATACCCACTAAACCACCTCGATGTCCATTCTGTCCTCACTTAGGGCGATCTCGGTACTAGAAGTCCAATTTCTCCAGATCACGTATTGAATAGCACCTAAGTATGTAAGTTTACATCTCACACCTATAGAATAGTATGTAAACATTGAGTAATATCACAATAACAGGCTCTAAAAGGACCTTTACAACATTTCCTTTAAAAGAATCCGATACAAGAATTGTTTACAATTTTTTTTCTAAGCAAAGATGTTATGTAAAGAAATATCGCATACTTATGAACATAAGAAATAAGAATCTCACATCTCGGAAATTCATAAGAACACGAAACATTCCATTCTATTACATTAAACTTTGGTTTGCGTTATACTTTAACACGTATTTTCAGAATTAGAGCGAATATTATCTAAACATGTTAAATGTTATTAATACTAGGATCAGATTTGCTTTTCCTACAATACTACTAGTACGTACTAGTATTAACAAATGAATAACTCAAATGTTTTTTGTTGTCAAACTTATTGTCTCATAGTGAAAAATCAGTTTTAGATAGGACGCAAATCTATTCCGGCGCCGGTATCTTTCAGCAGAGTGAGAACGAGAAAACGATCTCCTTTCTGCTTCCCTCCAACGCTGACATATGGGTCAAAGTGTAAAAGGGTAAAAGAGCTCATCCATGTACTCTACCTTTGATGACCACCTTACGTATGGCTTGCTCGCTAGGATGCCCCCCAAATCTAGGTAATTATTGTTATCTCCACAATACTCCCCGATCGGGGTTAAGACCTGTACCTAGTCAGCTCATCCTGATCTGGAAAAATTGAGTTCCCCAATCCCTGAATCGCCTTAACTAAGGACAAGATGGGTCGACTAGCCATCTTCATTATGGTAAGCAAAAGCATTTTATCTCGAGAAAAAAAGGGGGCATTTATCACTACGACATTATTCTACCTTCGTCTGTAGTAACATTAGTGTAAGACTTGAAGAAGTAATAATAATAATAAATGGAACGAAGTTAACCATGTTTAAAGAATTGACACAGACCGTTCAAATATAAATTGGTATGTCTTATAGAAGTATATAGAATAATGTTACGGATCAACGCCATTCCATCCTCAATACTTTACGAACTACTGCACGAAAAGCTACATATATTTTGATACAGCAATAGGAAAATATGTGACTTTATCATAGTTAATTGCAACAGAAGCAATATTGACTGTGGACAGATATTTTATTATGAGAAATTCTATACATTAATTCTAAAGTTGTAATAAACACTTATGCAATTAGCAATTAAATACTCAAAAAGACTGTTGGTGCGCGAGCGCCGCATCCCTTCTACATCCAACCGGCTTGCGCCTACGAGGCCCGAGCCCCGCGCCGCGCCGCCTCGCCCGGGGAATCGGACCGGCACTTGGCTCACAACCACCGCGCAGCGCGAACACAGATATTTTGTACTCGACCTTTTATTAAACACCCTATCGTAATACGGTCCACAATTATTTTATAACCCGATAGGACCACCCATTCATTGGCCCTTCGAGCCGGATCCGTCAACTGCTAGTTTTTCTTTTCCCGAAACTTAAAATATAATTTTATTTTATTTTTATTTATTTGGGATATAACAACAGCAATTTACATTATTATGTTACAACTTAGTAGTTACATTCTACAAGCCAATTATAGTTATCCACGGTTAAAATATTTATACCAAGCTATTTTATTATTATTATAGCTACAAACTACTACATTGTAATTTGTTAACCATACCTAATTAGCAACTACACATACTTCAGATAGATATATTCATATACTACATAAAATACAATAATACGCATAAATCAATACTTATACTTACATATATTAACAAATTATAACAAATTTTATCAATTTACTTTTTATTTTCGTAAATCATTTACCTACCTATTATCAACAATCTTACCTTGAATTAAATCAGCTATAATTCCATTACTTTTATATAAAGATTATGCAAATTATTTGAACGAAAACCTAATTACAATTAATCAAGGTCCAGAATGGAATTTCTAATATTAGAAATGAATAAATGTTTGGATCCTGTGAAGGGGTCAATTTTTTGGAACAATGTATTAATAATTTTGAATATTTTACACGAATCGTTGCAACTATATAATGTATTATATAGTTGCAACGATTCGTGTAAATACCAAGTTTTTTCCGTAGTTAGTGGGATGACGTGGTAGGTACATGGAACAACGAGGTATGAAATTCTCTATATAGCCTGTTACAGCACTTAATCTTGCAGTGGTTTTATCCTGTCTGTGTTTGTCTATATGAGGCCTATGAAAACTTCATTTTCTATTTTCGTATTGCCTGATTATAAGAAATTAAAAATCGATCTCTCCAACGAGACGCCATTGAAATATAATTAAAATAGCGAAACCAGCTTCATAATCTACATATACATACATAATTACGATAGCATTAATGCAGAATATACGTTCTTTTAATTATCAAAGGGGTATCTTGCGCATTAAATTCACATGTAAAGTCGTAAAGACGTAAGCGGGTAACGTAATGAGATATTAATTTAGCTTTTAGACAGTAATCGAATAAGGACACATTAGCGTCACAAGCCTCTCGTTACTGAACTTAATTAGCGAAGTCTCATGCAATTATGAAACTGTATCGTGTTAGTACCCTTAGGGTTTGATCCAGTGTTAGTGTTATGCGATGTACAAAATACAAATGAAATCGACTTAGCAACTAGATGATAGATAACATTCAACACTTCACTTCACAGGTTTTATTATCGCTAGTACATTAGTATTTCCAAAAACATCGTAACCAAATGCCGAGCTAAGGTATTAATTTAAATAAACATTTATATTAAGCTATGCAGCATTATTGAAATGTTTTCAGAAATTACTCGCTTAACTTAATTTTCTATTGGGGTTTCAATTTTCTAATTTGTGTTGAAATCTGCTATTTTTGATTATGGTTATTTACGTATAAAGACAAACAACTCTGTAATTACGTTATTGTTTTAAATTGTGTGTTTCTTAATTTATTGGGGATGTTACATGTTTTTGATTAGTGGTTATTTAGGTTCCCAAGCTCGACATGATTGTTAAGGTAATGCAAACTACTTCCCTAAATCATTAACATGGTTTTTATCTTTCACAAAGTTAATGTCCAATAGTAGCGTAGTTCAATCTTCAGTTTAAGATATTACTGATTTTCAAGATTTTACCGTGGGAGAGCCATGCTTCGGCACGAAATGGGCCGGCTCAACCGGAGTGATACCACGGCCTCACAGAAAACCGGCGTAAAATAGCGCTTGCGCTGTGTTTCGCCGAATGAGGGTACCAGAGGCCCAACCCCCCTTGCTCCCTTATTCCCTTTTAAAAGACCGGCAACGCATCTGTGACTCCTCCGGCGTTGCGGGTATCCATGGGCAACGGTTATCGCTTACCATCAGGTGATCCGTTTGCTCGTTTGCTGCCCTATCCTATAAAAAAAAAAGAATCTGATATTTTAGAATTTGATATATACCTTTCATTTTGCTTGTATTGGATTACAATTATTATCTTGTATTCATAAAGTAGCAATGCGAGTGTGACCGTGGGATACCGTCATTATTTTGTTAAAATAAAAAAAAAAATCTAAAATCAGGAAACTACTGACTCCTGTATAATTTAATGGTCCCACCAAGGTATCAAACATCACAGCAAAAAGTAAACCACTTGAAAAGCAACGTTATTTTATACTAAATGAAAAAGAAGCGTTAATTAAACGCTCACAACGGGATCCGTTCGTAGATTTTTGACGCCATCATTGATTTTTTAATTCAAAATCCGAACGTCATATGTTGGATAGAGGTGAAAAAGCTTTATTTTGTATCCCTTACAGATGCTTTTTAAGTAACTTTAAAAGGCATAAACATAATTTTGTTTCTTGAATGAACAGGCGCCAGTAACCAGTTTGTGCTGTAGTACTTTTTGTTTCGATTTTAGGATTCCGTATGCATTCGAGCGCCCGTCAGGTGCTAGCTCTACATTATTTTTATTATCTTTACCTCGATTGCAAAATAATTGTATTTTTTGTGAAATACATTTTTTTTTTTCACTCCTATTTAGAATCCATTTTCGTATATCATACATAACGTGGATACATTCATTTACTTCAACCTTCTTTTTTCTTAATTGCATGGTTCTGTTTTTTGTTTAGTTACGTATGTAAGATCTAATTATTATTACAATCTAAGCAATTATTATTACAATGCATTTTTTTACAGTTTAATTTTAATATCTTAGTTTAATTTTAATAACGTATTTCATAACTATCAATTTGTCGCCGCTAAGAACATAACAAATGATCCAAAGATTATATGACCCGCTTATAATGCGTTGTAATAAAATACTACGGAACCGTTCACAAATTTAACTTATTTCAGTACGCAAGATGTCAGACCAACCTCGGGCATGTCTGAGCAGCCTGATAATATTTAAAGATTACCTTTAATCAAGACACCGAAACGTTGTGAATTAATTTTGTACTAACGAGATCCTAAATCGCCGCCATATTTATTATACGATCTCATTATTGGGACGAAGTTTTTTTGTTACGCTTAAATGAAAAACGATTTAGTTGACCAACATGTTAAACTATACTAAGCAGTTATTTGATCTGCCTTTACTACATGTTATTTTTAGCTATGAAAAAGGCTTTGTTTTGTTTCATATCTACATATGTAGTAATGTATATTTTTATTTTAAGAGAAACCTGTTCAATGAATACAGCATCTGGGTACACTTATTGTAAATCTCAAATTTCCCAAGCATTCTACTTCAAACGTGATTATTGCTCTTATTTTTAATCTCAAATTTCCCAAGAATTCCATTTAAAACATGATTATTGCCAAGGGAATTCGTAGGAATTACAGCATAGTGTTCTGTCCTTACAAATTCCACCAACTTTATGTTTTATGCTTAGTTTATGTGTGATAGTAAATTCTATCTTCAAATACATAAAGCCGAAAAGTTATTTATTTTGTTTGAGAACTATTCCCTGAAAATACAGTAGTGGCAGCTTCGTTGTTATTGGCTGGCTCGATTTCAAACAATCACTCTGGAGCTAACTATTTAGTCCACTATTTGAACTTCCATGTTATAAAATTTCATTCGTAAATCTGTTTATAAATAGATATATCAGAGGTCTACCACGAGCGATTGAAATAGGAATAAAACCGCAGTGCAAGCGGTGTGGCATTATACGCTGCAAAAGCGGTGTTTCTGTTTCAATATTGTTTTAACCTTTCTCTAAGGGTCATAGTAATTACTTCCACACCATTTAATGAAATAAAATTTTAGACATTTTTTTATAATATTTTGAATCACAATACTTCCTTCAGAACATCAGTAGCGCTGTGTTCTCGGCAATAGAGACGTATTTTTGAATCATTTGACGTGAATTTGGAATTCGAATACGAATACAAATCGTGCGATTTTTGAATCACTAGTATTCAGTGTTGTCATTAAAAACAAATTCTTAATTAGATTCCGTTTCACGCAGAAAAATTTAAAATCACAATAACAAAAAATATATGTACTCAAACAATATTTACTTATTATTATGTACCTATTTACAAGCTTTACATTAACCAGAGTAAAGGAGAATGCCCATTGTAGTATGGACTTTAGTATCGCCAAAAATGATTTTGTACCATAATGATTTTTATGATATATTGTAGATTTTTAACTATATATTCAATTATTAAAAACTATTTGACTCTATTTCGATGGGTAAAATAGAAATTAAACACCAAAGACTTTCAAGTTACGAATTTCTCCTATCATCATTTTTGATAATACCTATTTAATTGTAGAAGATTAAAACTATAAAATGATTAAGTCTATCTTATCCAATAAATATTACAACTATCCAATAATTCAAATAAAATAATTAATTAATTTAAAAATAATTGTTTTAGCAACATTGATATTAGCTATCTGTATAAAGAAACTCTTAAAGCAGAATAATGACTAAAATATTAGAGAAAGCAGAAAAAAGACTAAAGAAAATTAATTGTTTTGGTATTCCTTTTACCCTTTCACGAGAGGACAGTGGAATGTATCGAATATATTTTTGACCAATCGATCCGATCGTTAATATATGGCAATACCGAAGAGACTGTTTATCAATGAAATTAGAATATCATCAATAAAAATACACGGCAAATGAAACGGAAGTGAAATAATTACTAATTATTATGTGGATTTATCTCCGGCGAAGTTTCGGCTTGGTATATTGCAGAGTTTTGTTAAAAATTGTTACTTATTTTTTGGTATTAGTTTGGTTAAGGCACAAGGACGAGTAAAGGTGATACTACGAATGGGCATACTCCTTTATCACTGTCAATGTCACTTCAACGTTGAATATTCTACTAGTAGAAATCAAAAACGAGTGGGTTGAACCACTCGTTGCACAACGCACGAAATGAAAGTTCAGAAATAGTGAATTCGGTAATTCGTATACGAATCTCACGATTTCGAATGCGAATTGGTTTTCTATTGTTTCAAAAATTCGTCTCCTGATCTACGAATTGGATGATTGACAGGGCGCGGGGTCGATCTTGCCAAGCGATTGATTAATGTGATTTTTATATAGCGAATGTCATATGTACCTTTATCTGGCGTTCCTATGGAGATCATTGTGAAGCAATCTGCATACACCTGCGAAGAAATTCAAAGATGTAAGTAATCAATCAATCCGCATTGAGCTAGTGTGGTTGACTAAGGCGTAATTGCTTTCAGGTCTTTTTTTTTTGTTCCCCCTGAGGAAAATGCATTAAGTTGCATACCCTTGCTGTGGCGAGCCGGCGGTTATGTGGGGCTCTCCTCCCCAGAAGGGGGAGGCCTACCCACTAAAAACCTCAGGGATGGCATTCCTCAGGCATGTAGGGAGCCCCCGGGAACACCAAGCTACTTCCGGGAACCCCCAGCCTCCGCTCCCCCGTCGATACAGAGGAGCCCTAATCGGGGGAGGCTACACTACCTCCCCCGGTCTCCTCCACCGACGACGCCCCGCCCGGCTACGGAAGGGGCGTGGTCCATCCCGGGTCGCCGTATCCGCGGGCGCGACTCCCTCGCGCCCGCCGGCGACCCGTGCTTTAAGGGTCTAACCTAAAATAGAGTTTAGGGGAAGCGTGCCCCTCGGTGGGGACGTATATGACCTGTGACAATCTTTCATAAACGCACAGACCGAGTGATTTTTGGTTATTAATCAATTAAGTTCCATTGAATTTCTACAAATCTATTAATCGTTACTATATAAAACTTACTACGAAGATACCGCACGCATCGTGCAAAATATGTTCCGACAAGTGCGGTCAGACTGGTCTACAAATACAGGGCGGTACGTACCGCAAGTACTAGTTACGAGTTTTGTTTATTTTTTTTCTTAACCTGATAAATCCTATTACATAAACCACAGTTTATATTATGTATGCAAGTAAGTTGATAAAATTACAACGTAAGTATGAATTATGTTATTTTATTGCAACGAATAAATTTAGCAAAGTACTGTCGGTTGACTTAGTACCTGAAAAGGACGAATTTTTAATTTTATTTGAAAAAAAAAATCATTTTTTTGATTTTCACATGAAATTGTTAAATATCGAAAGAACGTAAGAGTATGTTAAAAATATACCTTATAAAAACGAATAAACTATTTTGATCGTTAAGAAAATAAAATAAATCCAGTTTATAAATCCAGTAAAATGTTAACAACTATCACTGTTTTTCTGAACAATAAGTCCTCTTACATTACATTATATTGTAATCCAAACAGATACACATATAGAATATCAAAAACATAATCGTTCTAAATGTAACACATAACATTTACACGAGTAACTTTTAAATTTCAATCCTACTTTGTATTGAACTATTTGATTCACGATTTTCTGAGCATAAGGCTCATTTTAAAAGTACAATCGTACTCTTTCTGTGTTTCCATGTGTACTTGTATACCATGTTGTCGAGAAGCAAGGAGGATTTAAAATAAGTAAACGTGAGCAAATGAAGCAGCCTCTAAGTACCTTGTTAGTCTGCTCGAACATGAAAGCAAATCGATGTTAAATTGATTTGGTTGTGTCGCAAAAACTTCATTCACTCCTGAGGAGCTGATAGCGAGCTTCATTCACCTGCTGTGGCATTCATTCGCGGCACGTCTGCGCAGCGGGCAGGTATTTTAACAAGCAAAAACTCGGGACACGCGTCCGCTACAATCGCGTATTGACGTAGTCCAGAAGTCACTGAGATGAAATAACATTAAATGGAATGTGGTTGGTCTTAATTTGATTTTATAATGGCCTTAAACTGATAACTAAATCTATTGATATGTAGGGGAATATTGCTTGTGCGTTAGTGAAACTTATCAATATTGAAGAAAGCTACCAAATTAAAATTGCAAAATTAAGCTGTGACTGTTTCAGTTAGTCCAGTATAGGAGAAGGCAGACTCTGTACCAGGGTCGTCTGCATGGGTACCTCCGTCTTACCTATTTCCGCCGCCAAACAGCAGGGTTCGCTTTGCTGTGTTCCGGCGTGAAGGGTAAGATAGGCATTGAAATTACTGGGTACTGTGACTTTACATCTTATGTCACAAGTTGGCAACGTACACTGTGGTTCTTATGAGGTTTGCAGATTTGCTGCGAATCTCGTGGGAACCACATGTACTATAGGCGACTGTTACCACTTACCATTAGGTGGGCAGCCTGCTTGTTTGTCAACTTTAGCAATAAAAAAAAAAGTTATAGTATAGGGAGAGTAAAATTTTCAAATTTTAAAACGAATCTAGATTTTTGTCTAATTATATTAGTTGTCACCACGTCAAAGCTAATTACTCAATTTTATGTCCATTATTATGTATATAATGTATACAAGCCTCATAAAGTTTAAGTCAGCCGAAAGCTTAACAGTTCAAAGCTTTCTGAATATATTTATCTACTCTTACGTTTATAACACTCTCAGTCATTAAAAATACTACCTAAGATTCCACGATTCCACGCAGACAAAATCGTGGGTACAGCTAGTACATTATAAACATTAAAACAAAGATCTTAAAGTAATCATTAGGAAGCTGATGTCCTAATTTAACCAGAACTTCCAATATAATAACGCCTAGGCCAGAGTAAATCACTATGTACTGTGCCTCCACACTTACCAACTTGTGCCTCTAAACAACCATACTTCGGTTACTATCAATAAATAAAATAAAAATAAGAAGCCTTTTTGTTTTGCTCCTATGAAGTAAGTAACATTTTGTTTAGTGGATTAGTACTCGTAATTATAGTGCAATAAAGTAATTTTTGTTAGTATTTATTAGTTTAGGTAATACTTATATGATTTGCTCCATATTGCTGGGGTTCCTCCCGTGTGGATGAAGGCCTCCTCCAGATTATGCCAATTATCCCTATTCCTAGTTATTAGTACTATCAATAGTTAAAAATAAACAATGTTTCCCACCATCAGCACACTTTATTATATATCTCATAAACTCAATCTAAAGCAACTTGTACAGTCGTTACATTTACATAATATGATACCAAATTTATTTATAGTACAAATATTAATCTAAAGTAAATAATGAGATGTTAAATTTGGAATATCTTGAATTTGTACTCAAATAATAAATGTGTACAAAATTAAAAAAAAAATCATTAACATTTTTATTTTCTCAGTGAGTGTAAAAAAAGAGCATACTCTTTATGCATAAATGTGACTTAGACTTGATAGGCTTGAGCCTACATTCAAGATTCTTATTTCTCTCGCTCCGCTTATCTTAAATAATGTCCTTATCTCCTCTCGTAAACCCATCCTAAAATCTTTCATAATTCTTAGAATTTAATATACCGTTGTAATTTAAAACATTACTGTATTTCCTTGCTTCTAAATTTACTATTCTAGGGGTTGCAAATGTCTGGAACGTAGATTAACAGTCTGTTTCGCTACTAACTTTAGTAAAAGATCTATCGTTGTTAGATAGATAGATGCAACGTAAATCATTTTTTTACAGTGACAAAAATCTATCAAAGCCTCTGTCATTCGAATATCAAAAGTAACATGCAGCAAGTAAAAAACCTAAACCTAATATTCAAATAACCTCCTCGAATCGAATTTTCGTCTGCAAATTGAGTCCGAATGATTTTTTTTTTTGTAACTTGCATCTCCTCAAACCGTACGTACATAAACAATTGTAAACTTCCCATTTTGGCAAAGACTGACGATTTATCAATCAAAGTTATTTAAGCCATCGGAAGAGCGGGCTGGTAGAATATGGCTTCAGACTTTCAAATTTTCGATTAGAGTTTAAATGAGATTTTGAAGTTTAAATTAAACTTTATTGATTTAATTTCTACGTCATGAAATCGTTCTTGGTTCATTTCTACAGTTATCTAATGCAATAGCAAATGTCATGTGTCAACTTGCTAAAGATTATGTACTTTCCGTAAAACACTACATAAAGGTTATGGTAACATTAAAAATTCTAAACTAAAAAAAAGGTTTTAATATAGTCCATACATTTTATCTTTGAGATTCAACTTTAAAGATGAAATTTTAAATGTATATAACTCACGATATATCTTTTAGGGGTTGACCTTTAGTTTACCGCTACATTATTTCATTAGTAGAAATGTGTTTGCTTTTTGTAGTAATTGTAATCATTAGACGTACGATTCAGTTACTACAATATTTTATTACGAAAATCAAGCTCATCTATATGGTGACGGATTTAAATTATATGCGTCACCCACGTACTATGAAAACCGAAACGCTGTGATAAAATGATTTATCATTTTTATTAAATCTTATCTATTAAAATCACTGCTTGAGTTCAGTTAAAAAGGGAAGATGCTATGGAACCCACATAGTGCCATCCCCTTCTAAATGTACGTAAGCAGAGCTTTGAGTTTGAATCTTGTCCTGTAATAAGAGCCTGAAATTGTTAGTAGGTGTTGAATATTTCTATCGCAAGCGAAACTCTGGGCGAAAGGAGTTACAAAAAATAAATAAATCCAAATTATAACGTGGATGGAATCGCAAATAAGGAAGTCTTATATTTTACATACCAATTACTGAAGAAAATACGAAATAGGCAAACGGAATTAATTAAAATTAATTTGAATATTACATATGCCTCCACAATCAGTCTACATGCAAAATAATTACGGAACAATTATTATAACTCCATATTTGAACGCTAACGAGTTTTATTTGTTTACATTTGTGTTAATTAATTGAAATATTTGGGTTATGTTACGTTTTCAAAGTTCTTCGTCAGAATGAAGTGATCACAATTACATTATTTTATGTTTAAAACATAAACATAGCGTACATTTATTCATGAAAATGTATGATAAAAAAAATTAGGATCCCCTTTTTATTTCTTAAATATGGAGGAACTTGTAATGTTTCTTCACATTTGGATCACAAATTCTCCTCTGCCTTAAGGTTCTACGTTGGTAAATTAGAAAAATATTTGTCTATCATAAAAACATTTAAATTAAAATATAATATAAAAGTATTTTTGTTACGATTATTAAATAACTGAATAAAGCTAATAATTATGTAATGAAATGTAATTAAAATATACAAGCTGAATACATTAAAATAGCCTTATAAAATGATAAATTTCCATTTAATTGTATGCATGTCTTGAATAATTTTCATGATTGATGAGATTGATGACATGAGCGACTGCATAAATGCTGCTGCACTAATACGTGCAGTTATGCAGTCTCTCTGAGACAATATCTTCTTTGTTCCAATTTTTCGCGTACAAAACGCTGATGATGATGGATAGTTTCATAACGCATGCCCTTTTGCCATTCCACGCATTGATTTGTGAGGGTAAATAGGAAAATAATACAAATTACGTTAAAGGACGCAACGGGATCGTGATTTCAAATTCAAGTAGTCGGATCATTGATTCGTTGCTTGCTCTGTACTCGTAGTGTAGTCCTATATTGGAATGTCTCTTTTATTCTTGGAAAGTTATCATACAAACAAAATATTATCAAAATGTTATTAGTAGTAGCGATGATTATTTCGAACATCCATATTTACTAACTAAATATTCATATTTAATAATTGACTTTTATTTCTTACGTAGATCCAAGGTAATAACTTTTTCAACACACTTCCTCATAAAGTGGCTCTAATCTCATGGCAATTAGGCACATAATGACTCCTATAATCAAACTGTGACTTTTTCATCATTATTATTCGTGAGTGAGTAATAGTTTTTTTTTATATTTTTTATATATTATTTTTTTATATATTATTGGTTGACTTACGCTTACATTTGCGCTAAAAAGCTATCCGCGAAAAGCCCAAAAAAAAGAAACCTCATTTTTTAGTCTATGGCCGATGCGCGCACATAGGAAAACTAATAAATTATTACCGCCATTACGAAATTTATTAGTCTATGGCCGATGCGCGCGCATAGGAAAATTGTTTAATTTTTCCCGCCATTACGAAACATTTTTCACAACTCGTCTCGTTTTCTCTTTCGAAGTTATTTAGTTAGTTATTAATTAAGATGTCTGCAAATACAATTTATGAAGAAAATGATTTATGTTGTACACCGCCCGATATAAGATGTAAAGCCCAGAACGTTATGAAAAGTTTACTACCAGAAAACTCAAAGGAAAAATATCTATTAGCGTACCAAAATTTCATACAATGGCAGAACAACAAGAATACGCAATCTTTTTCAGAAAATGTATTCATGGCGTACTTTAAAGAATTATCTTCTAAGTACAAACCTATCTCTTTGTGGTATATTTACTCAATGTTAAAAAGTACAGTCCGAACAAAGAATGGAGTGGACTTAAAAACATACTCGAATTTGTCAGCTTATCTGAAGAGACTATCTTATGGATTTAGAAGCAGAAAATCAAAGGTTTTATCATCTGACGATATTGAAAAATTTATTAAAGATGCTCCAGATAACCAATATTTGGCTACAAAGGTTAGTTAAATTAATTTTAATTAAATATTTAATAGCAGCTTGTTGACTTTAATTATTGTTTCTTTTGTTTCAGGTTGCTTTAATATTTGGTGTAACTGGTGCCTGTAGGATACAAGAATTAACAAATGTAACTGTAAAAGATATAGAAAACCATGGCCAGATGCTTTTAGTGAAGATACCTATCACTAAAAATAAAATACCTAGGTCATTCACCATACACGGTCCATTCTATGATATTGTTAAGAAGTATGAAAGTTTGCGTTCACCAAAAACAAAAAATGACCGTTTCTTTCTAAATTACCAGAATGGTAAATGTACCTGTCAGCCTATAGGTATAAACGAATTTGGTTCTATGCCTAAAGAAATCGTAAGTTTTGGGTTTAGTAGATGCTGAGAGCTACACTGGACATAGTTTCCAAAGAACTTCAGCTACATTGCTGGCAATTCAGGAAGCTGATATAATGACTTTGAAGCGACATGGCGGGTGGCGATCTAGCAATGTAGCAGAATCATACGTAGAAGATTCCATACAAAACAAGAAGGAAATTTGTGCGAAAATTCACAAAAAAGAATTAAACTTGATTCTGAGACGCATCCTTCTATTAGCTAAAAATACCAAGTACATCCATGATTTTCCTGCGTGGGTTTGCCGTCCCATAACAGGCGCGTCCCCAGGTGGTGGATAGGGGAACGCCCCCCAGATATGGGGGGCACCGGCTTCGGCCGGCGCGAGCCAAAAACGGCGGGGAAGGGGCGAAGTCCCTCCTCTTTCATAAGAGGGGGTGGAGCTCTCGCTCTTTGGACCCTTCATGGGTCGTGGGATGGCCGGGTGCTACCCGGCGGATCGCTTCCATGCGGTCAGCCGCTTCAGGCGGAGGTGCTGAGGTCCCCCCTCTTTGCTGAGAGGGGGTCGGAGACCTCGCTACTTGGACCCGTTCAGGTCGTGGGATGGCCGAGTCCTACTCGGTGGCCGCCGTTCTGCCGGCGGCGTGACAGGTGGCGCGTTCGCGCCTTGGTGCTCTCGCACCGTTTGTGGGGCCCCCTCTCGGGGGCAGTAGCCACCTCTCGGGTGGCGCGGGATGGCGGACCTTCAAGGTCCGCGGCGCGGCGGGGTCGGCGGCCACGGGTGTGGCTGCCGATTAGGTCTTTGGACCCCCGCCGGGCAACCTGTGCGCTCCGGTCGGTGTCGTGGATCATGTCTCGCGGCCGATCGGAGTGTGTAGGGGCCCTGCCTTAACCGGCCGGGCCGAGTGGAGAAAGCCACGTTAAAAAACCGCAATTCCCTGCTGTTGGGGACCGCGGCAGCAGGGGGCCTTCGGGTGGTGGGCGGCGTACAGTCCACCAACTAGCGCCAACCTGGGGTACCTCCCGACCCCCCAGTGTATATAGGGTTACCCGGGTGCAGGGGGCACCGCCCGGGTGGACTTTCTCATCCCCCATTCTCGTGGGATTCAAAATGAATGACCTTAGCAAAACAAAAAAAACAAACCGAGGCGAAGGAGTTGAGTGCAGGTGGGGTACCTGCGGTGGAGAAGGTGGCGGAAGTTCCGGCGACGGCCTCGGCCGTAGCCGATGATCCCGCCAGGAGACGACGTGTCCGGTCCTTGCACCGGACGGAGGAGAGTGGGAGGTCGCGATCCCCTTCACGGGGGTCCACCTCAGGCCGCGGCGGGGACATCGCCCTGTCGTTCGCACGACCGGACACGCCGCGGCCAAGAGTGTCCGTTTCCAGGACGTCGGTGGCGGTGGTTGCGGGCGACGACGACAGCGATAGCTGTATGTCGGTCGCGACCACCGACAGCGAGGCGCCGCGGGCACGCAAGCGAAAATCGCTGCGGCCCCTAAGCGGTGCAAAGAAGAAGGGTAGGCGGGTAGATGGGGACGGGGACGTCCCCTCCAAGGAGGCAGCCGCGAAGGACGAGGCCTCCGCCACGCCGGACATTGGAGCTGGCATGTTGGCGTGCCTGTCCGATGTGGAGAAGGCGGTGGAGAGAGCAAGGAGCACTAAGGCGGAGGTGGTGGGCCACCATAAGATCCGTGCTCACTACCCTCAAAGACGGGACAGCCGAACTGTGCGGGCGGGCGGAGAGGAGGGACCAGGAGACCTCCACCGTCGAGCAGCTTTCGGCACGCGTCCTGCTCCTGGCCGAGGAGGTGGCGTCCCTGCAGAGGGAGAACGAGGCTCTAAAAAAGAGCCTCCAGGCGGGGCCATCGGAGCCGTCCCCGGGGATCGCGGCTCCCCCTGCGGTGAACAGGCCGCCGAAGGGGAAGAAGGGTGGAGCATCAGGGGGCGGGCAGGAGAATACACCCGCTCCCCTGAAGTCTCAGTCACCCCGGGAGGAACCGGCTGGGCCGGCCTGGGGCGAGCTCTCCTCCATAATGGAGAGAGAGTTCGCCCGATTTCAGGCCGACCTTATGCGCCGGTTCTTCCCAGAGATGGGAAGGCGACCCCCGCTGGCGCATGAGCGCCGCCAGGTGGAGGTAGCTCGCCCCGCACCGCCTGACGCGCCGGGCGGGAAGAGGAAGAAAAAGAGGGGGGGAAGAAAAAAACAAAAAAGAAGAAGGCGACTCTCCCTCCTCTAAGACCCGTCACGGTGGCCCCGCCGACAGCTCCATCTGCGCCGGCGCTGGCGCCTGAAATCCCGGGGTAACCACCTGGGCCACCGTGGCGAGACGCCAAAAGAAGGTTACCCCCGAGAAGGCCCCGGCCCCCAAAAAGGCCCCGGTCATCAAGGTGGTGGAGACCGGTCCCCGGAGGCTACCGAAACCACCGGCCTGCGCGGCGGTGGTTGTTACGGTGCCTCCGGATTCGGGAACCACGTACGCCGCCGTGATGGGGACCGCCAAGTCAAAATTAGCTTGGCGGCCCTAGGGATCACCGGCGGCGTGCGCACCAGAAGGGCGGCGACCGGGGCCCTCTTATTAGAGGTGCCGGGCCCGGAGAGCTCCGCCAAGGCTGACGCCCTGGCGGAACAAATGAGGGAGGCCCTGGAGGGCACGGGCGCGAAAATCACGCGCCCGTGCAAGATGGCGGATGTGCGGGTGATGGACCTCGACGAGTCTATCGCCCAAGCGGATGTGGCGGCAGTCATATCCGCTGCCGGCGAGTGCTCCCCGGCCGACGTTAAGGTCGGGGAAATACGCGCCGGGCACGCGCGCACGGGGACCGCCTGGGTCAGGTGTCCGCTCGCGGCCGTCAGGAAACTGACGTCGGGGCGGCTCCTGATCGGGTGGTCCTCGGTCAGAGTGCAGGCGCTCGAAGCACGCCCTCAGCAGTGCTTCGGGTGCCTCGAGAGGGGGCACGTTAGGGTAAATTGCCCTAACCGTCAGGTGGACCGGAGCACTCTGTGCTACCGGTGCGGAGAGCCGGGGCATATTGCCCGTCTCTGCACCGCGAGTGCTCCCTCCTGCCCGGTCTGCAAGGACCTGGGCAGACCGGCAGGCCACCGGGTGGGCAGCAGGAGGTGCTGCCCACCCAAAAAGAGGGGGGTCGCCCAACCTCCCGCCCCGGCCCCGGGGGCGAGCGTAGCGATGGACGTCCAATCTTAACATGGATGTCCAAAGCACAGTGTGCAGGGTGCTCCAGGGTAACCTCAATCACTGCCTCGCGGCGCAGGATCTTTTGATCCAAGCGCTCGCGGAGGGTGAGGTTGCCCTGGCGGTCGTCGCAGAGCCCTACTCTGTCCCGAACCACCCAAGGTGGTTTGGGGACGACCAGGGCTTGGTCGCCATTTATTGGGCGACCGACCGACCGCACTGCACCCTGCTCGCTACGGGGCCGGGTTAAGTGGCCGTGGAATGGGGGTCCACGGCCACGATAGGCTGTTACATCTCCCCGAACTGCGGCCTCGCCGCATTCGAGGCATTTCTGGACGGGGTAGCGAACTGCGTTCGCTGTTGCGCTCCCCGTCCAGTCTTCGTCCTGGGTGATTTCAACGCCCACTCGCGAGAGTGGGGCGACACCCGGGACGACGTAAGAGGGGAGACACTCCTGGAGTGGGCGGCGGGACTGGACCTCCGGCTTTTAAACCGGGGGTCGTCAGCACCTGCGTGCGGTGGCAGGGGGAGTCGATCGTCGACCTGTCATGGGCGACTCCCTCTGCGCACCGCATGGTGTCAGGTTGGAGGGTGGCGGCGGAGGTGGTTACACTCTCCGACCACCGGCACATCGTGTTCGACGTGTCGGTGGCCCACCGCCGCCCTTCCCGCACACTCCAGGAGGACAGCCGTCCGCGACGTTGGTCCATCAAGCGGCTGGACCGGGATGCGGCCCTAGCCGCTGCCCACGTCGCGGACTGGGCGGAGGAGGCACGGATTTCGCCCGACCTCGATGTGCATGCGCGGGCCGCCTGGCTCCGGGAAACGATGACGTCGATCTGCGACGTCTCCATGCCCCGAGTCAGGCCGCCCCGGCGGCGCTCTGCGTACTGGTGGAACGAGGAGATCGCGCGGCTACGGGTCGTTGTAGTAGCCGCGCGCCGCCAGTACCTCAGAGCCCGTCGAAGACGGCAAGCCTCAGTCGACGAAGTCCTGAGCGCCAGAAGCGCGTACGGAGCCGCGGCCAAGGCGCTTGGCGTCGCCATCGCCGACGCCAAGGCGCGGTCCTGGCGCGAGCTGCTGGGGGGACTGGAGAGGGACCCATGGGGGCGCCCGTACCGGATGGTACTGGGCAAGCTCCGACCGTGGGTCCCTCCGCTGACGGAGACCCTGGACCCTCTCGTCGTAGGAAGAGCGGTGGATACGCTCTTCCCGAGGGTCCGGGACAGTCCCCCGCCGCCCCGTCGCCCGCCCTTGGTCGGACGACCTCCGGGTGACGGAGAGCGAGCTCGCCAGGGCCGTTTCGCGGCTCTCTGCGCGCAACACTGCCCCGGGACCGGATGGGGTCCCGGGAAAGGTGCTAGCGCTGGCGCTCAGGGCGTTGGGAGCACGGTGAGGCAGCTCTTCACGAGCTGTCTCCGTGAGGGCGTGTTCCCCGTCGACTGGAAGTCGGCCAGGCTGGTGCTCCTCAGGAAGGAGGGAAGGACCGGCGACGTTCCGTCTTCGTTCCGTCCGATCTGCTTGCTGAACGAGGCGGGGAAACTCTTCGAGAGGTTATCTCCGCTCGTATCAGCGAGCACCTGTCGCGCGCGGGTCCCGACCTATCGGACTGCCAATTTGGATTCCGGCGGGGACGATCAACGCTGGACGCCGTCCAGCGTGTTCGTTCCCTGTCGGAGTCCGCAGTCCGATCAGGGGGGGTGGCGTTGGCGGTGTCGTTAGACATCGTCAACGCCTTCGGCACCCTCCCCTGGCAGGCCATTAGGGAGGCGCTCGTATACCACGAGCTGCCTCCCTACCTGCGGGCCGTGGTCGGGGACTATCTGCGCGACAGGACGATCGGCGTGATGGGACGGGACGGGATGGAAACGTCGAGGAGGGTCGAATGCGGCGTTCCGCAGGGGTCGGTGTTGGGACCCCTGCTATGGAACCTCGCATACGACGCGGTCCTTCGCACCAGCCTTCCTGCGGCCCCAGTGTCGTCTGCTACGCTGACGACACTGGGGCCGACTTCGGGCCGGTGCTCAGGCTTGCCGAGCTTGGGGTGGCATGTGTCGTGCGGGCGATCCGCCGGCTGGGTTTAGAAATAGCGCCTCACAAAACCGAGGCGCTATGGTTCCACGGCCTTCCGAGGCGCCGGGAACCACCCAGCTGCCGGATCCGGGTGGGTGACGCGGTGGTCCCGGTGGGGCCGTACATCAAGTACCTGGGCCTCACCCTGGACCGCCGCTGGAGCTTCGAGGAGCATTTCGTGCGGTTGGTCCCCCGAGCCAAAAGGGTGGCGGGCGCATTGCATCGCCTGCTGTCCAATCTCGAGGGACCGAGGGATGGAGTTCGCCGCCGCCTGTACGAGGGCGTTGTGCGATCCGTGGCCATGTATGGGGCTCCCGTGTGGTCGCAAGACTGCGCGAGGTCCCCCCGCTGCAGAGCTCTGCTACGGAGCCTGCAGCGGATAATGGCCATACGGATCGTGCGAGGCTACCGTACAATCTTGTACGAGGCGGCGACGGTTCTGGGACGCTCCCCCCCATTCGACATCCTGGCCGACATGTACGCGGCGACGTATGCGTCGCGGCGTGTCGGCCGGGAGGGCGATGGGGGGAGCGCCCTGGAACCCGCGCACGAAGTGCCTAAGCGGGAGTGGCACCGACGGATTGTGGCGGCCTGGCGTGCGCAGCTCGAATTACGGATCTGCGCGCGCCAGCGGGCCGTCGGTGCCGTACTCCCGCACCTCGAAGCTTGGCTCCACGGGAAGGAGGAGGTCACCTACCGATTGACTCAGATACTCACCGGGCACGGCTGCTTCGGTGAGTATCTGTGTCGAATAGGACGGGAGGGATCGACACATTGTCACCACTGCGCATCCGACCTCGACTCGGCCCAGCACACGCTGGCGGAGTGCCCCGCGTGGGCCTCCGAGCGCCGAGTCTTGGTCGCAGAGATCGGGCGAGATCTGTCTCCGCCAGCATTGATTGCGGCAATGCTGGCGGACGAGGGAGGTTGGAGGGCTGTGGCCTCCTTCTGTGAAGCAGTGATGCTCCAGAAGGAGGCCGCCGAGCGGGGTCGGGAGATGGCCGATCCCGCTCGAAGAAGGCGGCGCCGGGCTCGGTAGCACAGCTGCGGCGCCGCCGCGGGTCGCCGGCGGGCGCGAGTAAGTCGCGACTGCTACGGCGACCCGGGATGGACCACGCCCCTTCCGTGGCCGGGGGGCGTCGTCGGTGGAGGAGACCGGGGAGGTAGTAAGCCTCCCCCGAGGAGGGCTCCCCTGTGTCGAGGGGAGCGGAGGCTGGGGGTTCCCGGAAGAAGCTTTCTGTTCCCAGGGGCTCCCTACATGCCTGAGGAAGGCCATCCCTGAGGTTTTTAGTGGGTAGGCCTCCCCCTTCTGGGGAGGAGAGCCCCACATAACCCCGGCTCGCCACAGCCGGGGTATGCAATTTAATGCATTTTCCTCAGGGAACAAAAAAAAAAAAAAAAAAAAAAAAAAAAAATCAATGATTGGATTTTCACTCCTACACGAAAATGAACTTCAACAAATAACAATAGACTGAAGTATTTCTGTCAATATAATATCATGCAAATAATAGTTAATTATAATTTTACTAGGTGAACATTTACTAATTGTTTCTCTAAAATAAAGCTTTTTATACTACTATACATAGAATGCTTTTTTAATTTTAAGTATTATTTTATCAAGAAGTGTGTTGAAGAAAACGATGTTTGATACACGTGTGTATTGGATTATTATCGTCCCGTACAGTGATCACCTAACAAATAACACCACTTGTTGTACCATAATGTACTATTATCATGAATCATTTATGATTATTATTTTATTTTGCATGACATTTTGATCACATTGCGCAAATTTTCTTTATAAGACAACATTTTTTGTTTCTTGAGATTGAAAAATCAACCCCAATTTTTCGTCCAATAATTCCAGGATATTGTAGTTTATTCACTATAACTTTCTGAAAACAATTTTTCTAGCATATATATTTTTATTAGTTAATTTCTTGTTCTAACACTGCTTACGATTCGATTTTTTTAGGTCTTGCAATTATAGAGTTTCAACTCTTTTAAATGCAAATCTTACTTTCTATACTGCACTCACTGTATGTACATCTAGCTTGTCTTCTGTCATATCATATCAGTAAAATATCTGTAGGAATACTGTTAGTGATATATTTTAACTCCGCATCGTCATATACGCTACATACTCGTATCATAATTTAATGTAAAACCAATAAAGGGACACATACATTTTACAATGGACAATTCCAACCTGATAAATTGTCTGTTTTGTATCGTTGACTTCTCTTTTCTCACATACCTACACCTCACATAACTACAAATAAGAATGTCACACCTTTACTTTGTATTTATCCTTAACGTTGTAAATATGTACAATAGCTTGTAATAATTATAAATCTCACATAAGCTATATAATCTTAAATTACACTATTTTCAAAGTGCAACTTCCACTTTCTTTAGATTATGTTTATATTTTACGTTGCTCTATTCTTTTCACTGTATTCTTATTATAATTTCCAAATATTTTGGGTTTTGCCCTGTTGCTACTAGTGCCTACCTGAGGCTGCCGGTAACGACTGCACGTCAACTAGCCTACCTGGGTATGTTATAAGTATACACAACATAAGAGAGACGTAAACGGCTACATATTTATTTTATAGATAAATCTGTCAGATCGAATTGATGTGACGATAATAACATAAACGACACAAAAACAAATAAAGTAAAGATACGTCCAATTAAAACTCTTAAATATCAGATGATCCAAATCAAAGAACCACACAAAAATTTACTCGTAATAAAAGTGGGGTAGCCCGAAAAAATCAGTGTCACGTGGTGTCACGAAACAACACCCTTGAAATAACAAACATCACTTCCTTCGTCAAGTAGCGTCTTAATCAAATTAGTACCTGCAACTTATCTCCCGAATTTTCGCCGAGTCATCACGGACGCGACAACTTCGATTAATTACGGAGCGCGGTGACTCGGCCGAAACGTATTTCAGGCGTTTACGTCGGTTAGGAGTCGTTGGAGTGACTCCTTATCTATCATGGCGACTGGCTCTCGAGAAAATGACATTATGCTCTCCGTAACGAGGGAACTTCAATTTATTATATTCGCCTCTCAGAGGCTATGAACCTACTGTTGGTCTCTACCTATAAGTCTTATGGTGATTTAGCATCATTGTACTTCAAACAAATTGTGTCAAATTGAAATTTGGAACTACAACACCCTCTCCGGTAAAAAGATATCTAAAAGTTATCCACTATAATATACACTGAACAAAGCTTTTCCCTTATTTATTCATTTGAATTGATATAAAACGTTAGAGCCTCACTTGTCTATCAACAAGTTAGTCGCTAGGGAAGAGGTTGACTTAGGTTCAGGCAAATACTATTCTAACCTACAAGATAATCTGGTCGTATGTTAAAAGTGAGGTAAGATAAGTAGAAGCCACAAACCATCGATACTATGCTCTACAATTATAACCAACAAAAATATTAGGTACAAGAGTGTTACTAAAGACTACCAGTTAAGCCGGCACTAATTCCCATATGTTTTAAAAAAATCGAAATATACTCACTTTTGTAGCCACTGAGGAATTAGCTGCTAATTGACATGGGAATCTCTACACGACTGATCGCTTCTATATACGAGTATATAAATTGAGTGCTACTCGTAGAATCCCTTGGGTATGAAACTGGAGAACTAGGCTGACACCTAGTTCTAACGAATTGAGTGAGCTAATGCTCTGATTGGTTTTTCTTTAAATTTCGTAACATTTTCATATTTTTGTATTCCAATTAATAATGACCGTTATAATTTGGGAAAGCCTTAGAAAAATTAAACAATGGGCGACTCGAGCCTTTTGAAACTGTTATGATAGAAAAATAATAAAAATTTCTCGTTACCATAAATGTATGTGTCTGTATACCTTTTACTGCGATGACTTTTCACACTCACGTAAAACATTATCTTTAATTAAATTTTGAAGACTTCTGATTAAAAAAAGAAAAAGGAACGATTGATGCTTACCTGACATTTCCTAAAGAATTTTGAAGATCGTAATATGTGGGAGTATAAAGATGCTCAGGGCTATAAGGGAAAGACATGAACACCTCTTCGTCAAATTCGCTTGATATTTGCTGAGCGAAAGATGTGTGCAGTCTAGGGTTATCATTGTGAAAACCAAACCTATTTTTTATTAATCAATTCCGAATGCTTTCTCTTAACTTCTTCCTCTAATCTAATTCTGCCTGGCGGTAAAAACTCAATATGAACAGTACTCAATATGAACATCACCTTTTTAACATGGGGTTTGCCACTACCTTTTTCACACGTTCTTTTCGTGCTTTTCCTCACCAGTTATCAAACTTAAAAACAACTATATTTTCTATTAAATAGATCACAATTGTATATATTGTTCATGATTTCATTCCGTGAGTTTAAATTTTTACCATATAAACATATTTTTTCAAATAGCTCATTTGTTATCAATTTGCAGTTCTTCGGCTAATACATAACTACTGACATGCCGAACTTGCTTCACTTTTTATAATGACGTCCATTTTATCCCTAATTGACTAGAGCGAAGTGCATCTTTAGCGTGGAAATTTCCAGATTGAAAATGCTTGAACCAACTTTGTGCTACTCAGTAAGAGTTACAGTTTTTTTTTTGTAAATAAGGTTCAAAATTTACCGGATTTCTTAATTAGATACACTTTTTTTATTAGAAAAAACAAATGAAGAGTTGCTAAGATCAACATTTTATATGTCAGCATAACCAGCCCTATACAAATACTACAGCCATACGAGTAGGTATTTCATGAATAGGTAAACATACTATATGTCAAAACATTTTTTCTCCGACATATTCTATGACGTTGTATCTGACGACCTACAAGCGACTTTAACCAATTAGTATCACGACGGCAGTTTGCTTGTCTGTATATACGAATATTACAATATTTTATATAGCTACTAGCTGACCCGCGCCCACTTCGTTGGGCATAATATTAATAATCCCCGAAGCGAGCACGAAAGCGAACTGAATTAAACCCGAAGCCATCGCGCGCCGTCCGCTGATGATGATGATGATGATGATGATGATGATGATGATGATGATGATGATGATGATGACACTCCGCAATAATGTGGCTTTCTATTGGTGAAAGAATTTTTAAAATTGATGATGATGATGATGATGATAATTTGAGATTTAAACTATCCTATCTCTCAAGTTGGATCGAACTGCACATGGTGTGCGAATTTTATTATAATCGGTTAAGTAGTTTAGGAGTTCATTGAGCACAAACATTGTGACATGAGATTTATATATATTAAGATTAATAAAAAGCTATGAGAAGTGACGACATGTATAAACTTACAATTTTAAGCATCTTACATTTTTATACGAACTTTATAACTCTATCCATAAATTTTTAGTTAAGTCCTATTAAAACACCTTTATATTTGTTTTACAGATGTAATAAAGAATAATCTTGTTATTTAATATAAATATAGATATTAGTTTTACATTTATAGCATAGCGAACCATTCGAATCATATATGTACATAATTAGTATAGTTTAATAATTAATATTAGTCACCACTTCATTATTTCTACAACCTTAGCCCTTTGTTTTTTTTGTTACCCTGAGGAAAATCCATTAAATTGTATACCCCGGCTGTGGCGAGCCGGCGGTTATGTGGGGCTCTCCTCCCCAGAAGGGGGAGGCCTACCTACTAAAATTCTTAGGGATGGCCTTCCTCAGGCATGTAGGGAGTCCCCGAGAACACGAAGCGACTTTTGGGAACCCTTTTTTTTTTTTTGTTTCCCTGAGGAAAATGCATTAAATTGCATACCCCGGCTGTGGCGAGCCGGCGGTTATGTGGGGCTCTCCTCCCCAGAAGGGGGAGGCCTACCCACTAAAAACCTCAGGGATGGCCTTCCTCAGGCATGAAGGGAGCCCCCGGGAACTTACCAAGCTACTTCCAGACTTTTGGGAACCCACATAGTAACTTCAACAATATTTGTGATAGCCTTTTAAAGCATATTACGCTGCCATTTACATATTATTCAAATACGATCACAATTGTGGAATCTGCCAATTTGGTAGCTTTATCTAGTACGAGAACATGTCCAGTCAATCCTATCAAACTTATCTAAATAGGGTAAGCCGGCAAGCTGATTAGTCACTTGGAGCTCGTAATCCATATAAGTGAATTATAATTGGCTCCCGAAGAAAGTAGGGGGCAATTATTTTGAAACACGTGCACTGGTTTCCGCAAAGCCTATTCTATTACGCCTTTTTCTGCTTGATAAAATGAATGTCAGTATGCTACTTTGATTTTTCTTTGAACAATAATATTACTTAAACCGTTAATAGTTTGTTGCAATGCGATATATCTATAATTTTATAATCTAAATAAATTATGTTTATTGGTTTATTAACGACTAGCTTTCTGCCCGCGGCTTCGCCAACGTGGATTTCGAGATTGGGTCTATAGAGGGTTAAGGGCTCATAGCTTTTGTCCACGGCTACATATGCGCGGTAGTCGGTTTATGGCGCGAAGGTTTTATCGCGCTTCCCGTGGGACCATCCGTTTTTCTGAGATAAAAAATACCGCAAAACCTTTCCCAAGAATCACTGTATCTATTGATGAAAACCGCATGAAAATCTGTGCAGTAGTTTTTGAGCGAAGCCTTAATTGCGCATCCCATGGGATCTGTCGATTTTTCCTGGATAAAAAGTAGCCTATTATTTAATCCGGACTTTTACCTTTACGTCCTATAAGTCCTATAAGCTACCTTTAAAAAGTAAAAAATAATAAAAGAATATTAATCCTAAAGTACCTATATGTATAAGTATGGACTGCTCCAAAACTAAATTATTAACTATTAAACAAAATTAAAAATTATTAATCTAAGCAACAAACATGAATTTAAAAACAGAATTAAGAAAAAACGCTAATAAAATGAATTACTCCGAAATATTGCGGTTTAGATACGATATCAGTTAGATTAGATTAGAGATTATTAGAGTAATTCACTCAGAGAAATAAAAATGGAAACAGATCCCGCGTATTGTTATGGATTGTATCTATCTATCTGCCTTTCTTTTCGTGGGTCCCACGAAACTCCAAGCGATCTCATCACGCAATATCCTCAACCTATTAGTCAAGGTAACTTATTAACATTAATTTTTCTGCTCGCCAAACATAATTCAACTTTTGAGTTTCATTTAAACTGTAATATTTCCACTATTGCGTTTGAAGTGCCACGTTACTATTTCAAACTATAAAAGTTCCTGTTTTCTTTTTTCGTGCAGAAAAAACAGCGATGGATGCATTATTTCCGGAAGGCATATGCCCAAATATCAATCAATTAGTGTACATCTGATAGCTGAAATTATATCGATGATAAACGTAAAAATAAATATAAGGGGCTGGGTTTTCAGTTTTTGCCCCACCTAAAAAAATTTGAAGATCCGGGGCTGTTTCAATCTGATAGTACAACAGATTAAGTATGTATTTTAATTAGATATTTTTTGTGGTATACTAATCTTTATTACGACTTATGAACTGTAAACTGAACAAATTATAGACAGAATTCATATATACTGCGCACGGGCAAGTGTTTCAACGAATTATGCGATAGGTTTGATCTTGATCTTTTCTATTCAAGCTGTAATTCATTAAGGCGGAAGCTAAGTTTGTTATTATAATATTCTAAAAAGATAAAATATTTGTATTTCTTTTTTTTGCTATTCTATGTGTTTTGTGAAGCTCGAAGTGTTGTTATTTTAACCATTCAAAAGTTATATATGTGTAAATCTGTTATTAGTTTAATGAAGTTTATTTAAGTAGTATTTTAAAGATTAACAACTGTTGATTTACCTTTGAAAATAAAATAAAAAAAAATAAAATAAAATATAATATGAATATGAACTAATATTATAAACGCGGAAGATTATAAAATGCATGTTTGTTACTATTTCACTTAAAAACTAGTAATTGCGTTTTAATTAAACTTTACAATAATATAGCTTATACATCAGAATAACATATATTCTACCATTTATAAAGATACTATGTGAATTGGCAAAAAAATATATTAAAAATGTTGTAAAAACTCAAGAATATAATTAATTTTAAAGGTTCCACAATTGATTGCTTGGCTTCATTAAGACTTCGTTTTACTTCAAAAATTCTGTATTTTAATCGAATGATGTCAATAAGCGGTATCTATCACTCATTCATAGGCGAGCCTTTCGCATATTTAAATTGTTGATATTACATACTGCTCATGCGTTTATTATACAAATGTCCATTATTTTCCTATGTTTTGTCTGCTATAAAACATTGCAGAAATGTCGCTTTCCGTAACAAAATAAGATCTAGAATTGGTGTCTCGTATGACTGTACAATGTAGCGAAATCGATTGCATTGTCCTTATATTCATTGTATTTGACTCACAATCAATACACATAATTGATGTTGCGTTAAGTGGAGTAAAACCCTTCTGAATGAGCAAACTAAGTGACATGTATGCATGAATTTTCTAGTATACAAGGTCGACTTTGGCAGAATTTACATATTAATTGGACACTAACAAATGTTTATTTAATGGGTTTTGTTTATTTTGTTCTACATATTTCAAGTTATTTTAACAATCAATTTATTATTGTAGTATGATGTAAGTATAAATTAAGTTATATAAGATATGAATGTAATTTTTCTTGTGTTATTTTTTTTTTCAATCTTACTTATAAATATAATGCAAATTAATAAATACAAAAAAAAAACATATTCACAAGCAAATGTTGCTTATTTTATATGTGAGTATAAATAAAACAACCAGTATATTCGTAGTTTAAATGCATATAAGATAAGAAGAAGAGTTTTAAGAGATAGGCATAAGGCTTTTGGGAACACTGAACAATATAAATACACAGTAAAATTCTTTAAAAAAGGTACCAATTGCTTTTGTTAAGACATATTCAATAATTCCAAGTAAAATATTTTAGATATTAGAAAAGATATTACATAATAAATTGTAAGTATTAATAAAAAATGTTCTCAAAAATATTTGCTAGTTATAAAAAAAAGTACACTTAACCCAAGAAAATATTTCGTTTATGCACGTTATCTCTCAGAAAATTTAATTTTCAAAAAATTCACTTTAAATCTTATACACTAACTTTGTCTCACAGTAAAATATTGTTATCCAAGAATATATTGAGTTCATTAACTAGAAATAAATCATTAATTAAGTTGATGATTTTTTAGATTAATTACATTTATAGTTTTTGTGTTTAAAGTTAATCTTTTTTGAGATTCTACGTTTGAGAGTAGTAAAACATAATCATTATACTAACTATACGTTCCCAGCTAGCATCTCGTGCATACCCTATGTTAGGGCGATTGACCTCACGTTTAAATAAAAACCCTTAGATCATGATTGTTATATTTTATTATATAATATAAAGTTATTTAGTCAATCTTACTGGTGGGCTGATACATACTCTTTCTCGACTTATGCCGTCCGGCTGTGGAGCTCTCTCCTTGAGATTATGAGATTGCGAACGCTGGAGTTCTTTAAGAATCAAGTCCATGTTCAGTTCCTGTCAATTATATGTCATATGGTATGACACTTTGGAACTTTTGTGTTGCTGTTTAGCAATAAGACCGCCTCCTGTACTTTTGCTTTTTGTTGTATTTTTTTTGCCTATGTTCTTGTTTTTGGTGTGCAATAAAAACTTATAAACATAGATAAAATATCAATGTAATAACAAGATCTAAAAAGGGTCATTATATTGTTTGACTGCGAAGAACTATACGGAGCTAGTCGTAGTGTAAGCAAATACAAACACGTGTACACATACAACCATTAGATTAGGGTGGCGCTATTGATCCCACCTAGCGCTATTTCTTTGTACTCAAGCAGAGATTTAAATTTGATTTTTATTCTGTGATAAGATTCTCACAAATTTGGAATTCTCCAATTCATGACGTATCTGGGGTCTTATGAAGAGTTTCAGATTTGAGAGATCGCTAGGGTGAGGAATGACTCCTCTTCTCTCAAGGATCTCCAAACCAAAGGGTCCAGCTCTTTTGTTATAAATCGCGTTCCTGCGATCTCCACAAAATCGTTGATCCACCTTGTGGGCAGTTTATCGATATTTTCCTGATATATACTTGACATTTAGACCTTTTAACTCCAATAGCATTCTTCGGGCTATATCGATAGCATTGATTGTTCTGTGGATTTCATCATTACATCATTATTGCAACAATCCAAACTATTATTGTTTTCTATCAAATATTTCAAAAAACTATATATATTATATATTTTCTCGCGTTGTAATATATTTTATGTTCTTCTCCCGGTCTCCAAGCATCCCCATATCATACTGCATTAAAACCATCAGCTGTATTTATCGGATTTTCTATCGGATGAAACCATTTGTAACCAAATTTCATTTTAATCGGTTCAGTGATATTGCCATGAAAGCGTGACAGAATTACTTTCGTATTTATAATATTAGTACGGATTATTTCCTCAGAGGACAGGTGGTCGATGTTTAAATGTATACTGTCCTTTTGGATCTATAATCTTATATTTGTGCTGACGAGTGGTCGATGCCCTCATTTATGTTGTCCTCGTTTGGATCCACATTCTTATATCTGTATATAGTAAAATTTATGACTTTCTCTTTGTCTATACTACTTCAAGGTGAATATTGCTGCGTCTCTCCCAATACTAATAATATAATCGAATGCGCCACGATTGTCTTATTATTCTTAAATTAAATAAAAGTAATTAATGTTAATTAAAATAACTATAATTAAAATAAGAATTCGATTTGTCGTATTTAGGTGATTTCGCTATTTTGGACCCAGGAGACCTATTTTTGAATTACGAATGCGATTTCGAAATCACCGCTGACTAAATAGTCAACGGTGACTTTGAGGTCACGGATTCCTAAACATCCAATTTTTGAAAGTCGATCGCAGAGCTGCCAATATAGGTAAAGTACTCACATAAATGTAAGAGTTCGGTTCCACGCAGAATGTAGCCGCTGCCGGTCATTGCCGGCTTAACCATTATGGTTATTATATATGTACATATATATATATATATATATGTTCATATATAATAACTAATATAGGTAGGTGTATATATTATAGGTATAAAACGGTTTATATATAATATATGTGCTACATTCATATGTATATATATTGAATATATAGACTGAAAATCAAACAAAACACAGATAACATTTCCACCAGTATGACTTGATTACGAGTGGGTGAGGGCACTCGTAATGAAATCACACCTGTGACTAAGGTAGTCACATCAGTGATATTCAAAAATTAGAATTATTGAAAATCGGTGATTATTAGTCACATCGGTGATTTCGAAGTCGCATTCGTAATTCAAAAATAGGTCTCCTAATAGCCAAGTCACAAACTCCATAACCAGACTAAAACATCATTACCAAAGAATTATGACGACCTCCATAGTCGAGTGGATAGTACACCGGTTTCAAGGTGTCGCCATCTCTGAGGTCCCGGGTTCGAGTCCCGGTGGGGGCAGATGTTTGTGTGATGAATGCGAGCATTTGTACCTTAGTCATGGTTGTTGATATATATTTCAATAAAAATTATTTATATATGTATAATATATGTATGTCTATCCGTTACCCTAGATCCCATAGCACAAGCCTTACAGAGCTTAGTTTGGGCTAGGCTAATTGGTGTAAGTGTAACAAATATTTATTTATTTATTTAAAGAATATTTGAGAACGACTTGCTTTGAGAATAAGTTTGATTGACAGACAATTTTTGGAACTACTAATTTAGTGCATGTATTTTTATTTCGCATAACATCAAGATAAGATAAAAAAAAACAAAAGAATTATACATATTCAATTGTAAGACTTTAAATTGTCACTTTTTAGCGTGTGTACTGTAGCACTTTACTGATATACTTCTGTAAGTAATTCCAATTTCTTTATTGTTATGCAAAATGACGCGATCTTTATGTTGCCCTTTGAATGCGCGGGTGTTTCCAACAACGTTGCAACAAAGAACGCAAAACCATAGACAAGATAAACCGGAACAAAGTAGCTTGCAAGCAGACGCCAGTGTGCCTCCTAAAGTTTTATGAGCACTCAAGTAAATAGTTATGTTTTAATCTTCCTTCCTCCATTATGGTGGCTCATGGGATAATCTGCAATCGTAAACGTTATAATTACGGATTATGTTTGCACGAGACCTTCTTAAGAATAAAACGGTTCATTTAACGTATAGGGCACGGTATAAGCGGCATTTTGATCGTGTTGTGTTTTGAGGAAACATTTACTATTGTTTCGTTCATGTATGTTAATGTTTACCCATGTTTTATATACCAGTACTAAAAATATAACAATAGGAAGTATTTCATTTTATACTTATAGAATATTTGTTCATACAATAAAAGATTTATACGTAGTATATTTACACTATTGAATAATTTAGTGAACCGTAATAACTTCATTGAACATTTAACTAAAGAGTTTGTATTGTTAAATTCACTATCTGTGAAATTATTCATTTAAATTAAGAACGTGTAAAACATTTGATAGCTTGGTATAAAAGCATTATCAAGGAAATGTAGTCTAGTCCGTGGCTAACGCACAAGTCGTGCAAGCCAAATGTAACAAAAAAGGAATATGGACTGTCTGTTAGGGTCTTTGCTTTGACATATCGAACACATTTTTTGTTGTGTTTAATCTGAGTTTTTTAATGTCCATACACCATAGACATTTATTTTTTTTAAACTCTCCTATATTAATAAGAATTTTGCAAGTTTGTCAAAGGGATTGTCTCCACCAAATTTGTATTATTCCAAATACTTTGCAGAGGACTTGTATGTATTAATATATTTCAATTAGTATATTTCAATATTATATAGAATAGTACATGTGATTAATTTTGTTAATTGTACACATATTTTTATTGTTCAATAGCGTTTTGTAAATAAATCATAAAAATAACATTTTAATAATTAAATAAAGACTTTAATAGTTAGGTCTAATATTTTTATTACGTTTGCATAGGTACTTGATCGCAGCTCTGATGATAAAGACAGATGATAGACTTCAACAATGTACGGATTGGTTTGGACCGTCCTCCGCGTGTTTCGGTATATTAATTCTATAGAGTATGTAAATACATTAACACGACACAAATTGGCTAATTGGACATATGTGAAGCGCTGCATGGATCGGACTATATAACCTGTTTCCGATCCTTCAATATCCAGTTTCGTATTATCTCGATTACTTGATAACGGGTTGTACATCTCGATTAGTTCTGGTCAACTAATCAACTTGTTTGATAGATCGATTATGTTAAGTGTTATGAATGATCATTTATGCAATGTAAATCAATATGTTATTATGTTTTATATTTTGATGTTTTTACAAAAGCAACTAAGAAAAATGTGTACTGTACAGGTTTTTTTTAATAAACAGTCCAAAATAAAATTCGCGGCAGGCAAAACGAAAGCAGTTCAGTATTTCATATCTGTGTTCGCGAGTGCGGTTGTGTTAGTTTGTCTTTTTCTCTATGTTTTAAATGCTTTATAAGGTTCTCTGTAGATATATCGTGGACAGTAATCTCTTGTTATTTTAGTGTTTATCCATCAATGTTCTGTGTCGTCTCCTAGGGGATCCGTAGGTAGTTAAATTACTGGGTTCAATGACTACTTATATAGTCCTTTATGAGTTTTCTTTATATATATAGTTCTTTAGGGGATTACAGTTTATACCTCCGAGAAAGGTTAGGTTAGTGAACCATAATTATTAAACAATAAGCAAAGTACTTACTTAGCTCACTGTTACCTACTTGGTAAATATGAAATGAAACGCATATAGAGAGGGAGCCAGAAGCAGCATTGGGCAACATTGGACAGCTATTGGATACCTACCGCACAGAATATACAAAAAAAAATAACATAACAAGCCAGATCTACAACCACATATAGCAATTCAGCGAGCCTGTTGTTCCTATTAGGGAACGACCAAGTCAAGAGCGGCCCATCAAGAAACTGAGGAAGAACAATTCCTCAGTTTCACGAATATAGTCGTTACGGCAATTTGGCACGTACTTATCCTCATGCCTTCACACATATTTAGCTTTATATTTCCCTTTTGAGTTTCCAGAGACCCCAGCAACAAAGAACGCTGATTCCAGTATCTTCATTTATCCTTTTATCGACAGTGATCATCAAATACTAAAGAGATTTTGACAAAGCTTTTGATACGGTGTCTTTTCTCTTAATAACTTTGTCTTAGATTATATATTATGCTGGCGATAATAAAATAACATTAAGGTATCACGAATGGAACGCGATCACAGAAATGACACAGAGAGGTAGGGAGTAGCAAAATGCTTGTGTGATGTAGAGATTGAGATGCATACTTGGCCAATGAATCTTACTTAGTTTTAACCTACACGTCACAAACCATGTGGCTGGAATCCGTGATGACTCATAGGGATAATGCGTATGCTGAAAAGATCACAAAGATGAACTTGAACAGTTACTTTGTCAGTGAGATATTATTTTGATAGAATTTTCAATTTGGCACTATTATTATGACTAATCTAAAGAAAACTGATCAAATGAATGATCAAATTCATGCAATGCCCCACAAATAGCTAATACCACATATCCACGTTAGTCTACCTACAAATCAATAACAAACGCGTCAATAGAATAGCAGATGCAATACTTTTATTTGTTTTTTTTGTTCCCCTGAGGAAAATGCATTAAATTGCATACCCCGGCTGTGGCGAGCCGGCGGTTATGTGGGGCTCTTCTCCCCGGAAGGGAGAAGCCTACCCACTAAAAACCTCAGGGATGGCCTTCCTCAGGCATGTAGGGAGCCCCCGGGAACATCAAGCTACTTCCGGGAACCCCCAGCCTCCGCTCCCCTGCCTAGAGGGGAGCCCTGCTCGGGGGAGGCTACACTACCTCCCCCGGTCTCCTCCACCGACGACGCCCCCCGGCCACGGAAGGGGCGTGGTTCATCCCGGGTCGCCGTAGCAGTCGCGACTTCCGCGCGCCCGCCGGCGACCCGCGGCGGCGCCGCAGCTGTGCTACGGAGCCCGGCGCCGCCTTCTTCGAGCGAGATCGGCCATCTCCCGACCCCGCTCGGCGGCCTCCTTCTGGAGCATCACTGCTTCACAGAAGGAGGCCACAGCCCTCCAACCTCCCTCGTCCGCGAGCACTGCTGCAATCAATGCCGGCGGAGACAGATCTCGCCCGATCTCTGCGACCAAGACTCGGCGCTCGGAAGCCCACGCGGGCACTTCGCCAGCGTGTGCTGGGCCGAGTCGAGGTCGGATGCGCAGTGGTGATAATGTGTCGATCCCTCCCGTCCTATTCGACACAGATACTCACCGAAGCAGCCGTGCCCGGTGAGTATCTGAGTCAATCGGTAGGTGACCTCCTCCTTCCCGTGGAGCCAAGCTAGCAGATGCAATACTTAAAATTAAATACATCAAAGATTCGCAGTAACCACCAGCTCTCCACAGCCAAGGTATGCAATTTGATACATTATCCTCAGAGGAAGAAAAAAAAGGTATGGCTATTTGATTTTCATTAATAATGTTACATCTCACTGACCTAAAATATTACATACATAGTCCAGAATATATAACTACACACCTACAGCTTAATCAAGTTCCACCTACATTAAATAAAGGCGGCTATTGAGGTTATACTAAAATTTATATGCGGTATTTAAAAACTTACCAAAACTAAATAGAAAAATAGTTATTTATTATACAAGAGTGGAAAGTTCCTTTTTAACCGCGTGCTCGATTTGGATGACCGAGCAAGCGAAGGATTCTAAAGTTGAATCACGAGCGCAGCGAGTGATTCTAAATTAGAATCCTGAGCGTCAGCGAGGGAAACAAACGAGCACAAGGTGAAAAATCTTTCCACTCGAGTGCAATACGTAACTTTTCATCCCACCTCAGCGAGGAAATGACAAAATGAAAAAGAAAACAATTTATAATGACAAATTATATTAATAGTGGAGCGCCTGGGGGTTTTGACCTCGGAAAATTGCTACAGTGAATGAATTTTTTTGGTTGAGGTGGCATTTTCTTTCTTATACTACATCTTGCAAAGTTTACCAAAAATTTTTTGTGCTTTCAATTTTTTCACTTTTTAATTGAAAAAAAAACAAAAAAATTAATACTTCAGCATATAATTTAATTTCAGATAGCATTTATTTTTATGTACACGTAGAATTTGTCTCGAATAGGCTATAGAATATCATCTTCTAGATATACCTATGTTTAGGCAAGGTCAAACAAAAAATATTTTCTTCGAAGAGTCTAGAGAAATCTTTACCAAAATGTAAAGAACATATTCTTTTTTTACATTCCTTAACGGGTTGTGACACTACTTCGGCATTTTTCAATAAAGGAAAAATTAAGTTTGCCAAAAATTTTGAAAAACATCATGATTTGCATGAATTCGCAAAAATATTTAAAAACAAAAACGAAGACTTCAATAATATATTTCAAGCAGGTGTAGCATGTATTTTGGCTTTATATGGAGCTCCTGCAAAAATCAAAGACTTGAATACATTGAGATACAATTTTTTCATTAAAGCTACAACCAAAAATACCAGTGTTATTCTGTCATCATTACCACCTACAACTGATGCCGCAATTGAACACCTGAAAAGAGTGTACCTGCAAACCCAGATATGGTTAGGAAACGACATAAATATTGGAGATTGGGGGTGGAAGTATCTCAATAACATGTTCATCCCAATAACCATGAACCAATTACCAGCACCGGATAATCTACTGCAAATGTTATTTTGCAATTGCAAAAAGGGGTGTGGAGCTGCTTGTGGATGTCGGAAGAGTGGTTTATATTGTAGTGTAGCATGTTTACATTGTAACGGAGATAGCTGCCTTAATACTTTACCTACCATTAAAATGACTGAAGTGGAAGAAAATATTTGATATATATCAATAATGTAAAATGCATTAATAAACAAAATTTTATTTTAAATGTTACCTTTTTTTCCGATTTTCCTTGAATTACTACATTTACTCACTTGTTATGCATATATAAAAATATACCTGAACTTAATTTTCATATACAAAATCATTTTACACAATAATATGCTTCATACTATTTGAATTATCATAATTATCCATTTTTTTTATTTTAAAATCAAAAGCACAAATTTTAAATAGGTAAACTTTTTTATTTATGTTATTAGCTAAACATTCGAATTTTTTTTTTTTTCATCCACTGTAACGGAAGTCTGAGGTTTCTATGATTTTGACGCTCCAGGCGCTCCACTATCCCAACTAATATTATAAATGCGAAAGTGTGTTTGTTTGTTTGTTTGTTTATTTGTTTGTTTGTTTGTTACCTCTTCACGCTTAAACTACTGGACCGATTTCAAAAATTCTTCTTCTCTTTGGAAAGCTACATTCTCCCCGAGTAACATAGGCTACTTTTTATCCCGGAAAAATCGACAGATCCCACGGGATGCGCAATAAAGGCTTCGCTCAAAAACTACTGCACAGATTTTTATGCGGTTTTCATCAATAGATAGAGTGATTCTTGAGGAGTTTTGCGGCATTTTTTATCTCGGAAAAACGGATAGTCCCACGGGAAGCGCGATAAAATCTTCGCACCATAAACCGACTTCCGCGTATATGTAGCCGTGGGCAAAAGCTATGACCCTTAACCCTCTATACACCCAATCCCGAAATCCACGCGGGCGAAGCCGCGGGCAGAAAGCTAGTAAGCAATAAAACGTGAAAAACTAGAATGGCGCGAAGCACGCAAATAAAACAAAGAAACCAAGAAGGTTCCAAATTTAATTTTTTTCACAATTTAAAAAGTTCTAATCATAAATTTGGCACCATAGAGGTTACATTAAATAGGTTTAATGACGTTTTGAATTTACAATTATATACTCAATATAACTCATTATATGTGATGTTCTAAATTCAAATCTACTTTGCCGCTCAAGCGAATAAAATAGAATTTTCCAGCCAGATTTCGAAGCGCAAAATTACACTTTCCGAGGTGGTGGGATGAAAAGGATCTTTTTGCTGTTACCTTTATCAATCACATCAACTCACAATATAAATATACTACTAATATATAATATATCACTATTTAATTAAATTAATTTAATAATTTCTTCATTATTTCATACTTTCCACTTTGAAACAGACCACTGCTTTTTAATATTAGGCTCGTTTGGTTTTTCTGCAGATTTCATGAATTCAGATTCAGTCACGTAGAGTAACTTCGTCCTGAAAAATCCGAAATGGACAGGGCAATCCTCTCCTTTACCCTTTGGGTGACGTATGAGCCTGCCTAAGAGACGATGTAAAAGGTGAAGAATACTATTGAAATTTGGCGACTAGCGGCAGACAGATGCGGTTTCGACTTACGCATAAGTCAAAAATTCTGTTTGCATTTTAATCATGATTGCTCAACTTCTTGGGGAAGTACCAAAGAGAAGAAAGAAAATAACAAATTGCTCAAAATGAAATAGACTACATGGTCGAACTATATGCAAGTTTAGTACATATTTTTATATTTTATTCATCATATTCATTCTCAATTTTACTTTTAACGGCAAGGCTTAAAAATGCCCACGCTAAATAAAAATGTCTAACTGCGACTTCTATGTAATAAGGCGTCGTTAAAAGAAGATTTATCTTCAATTGTAGAATGTAATAAATACCTATTTTTTCTAGTGTCGTATTTTATAGTAATTGTCGTGCTACGTTTTTATTAGTATTTAATATTGCTCTACTTTAAAAAAAATGGTATCAATTTAATTTACTTCGAACTAGATTTCATTTTATTGAAATCTTTTAGTTCAAGTGCCTGAGGGTATTTATATTCTGTTGTTCAGAAAGAAATATTAAAGACTACTCGTAGCTAGTGCCTGCGACTACGTCTGCGCATGATTAGTATTTCCAGTATCTTATATTCGAGTGGCGTATATCTTTATAAATTATAGCCTATGTGGTATTCTTATGTACATATAAGCTGTATTATTGGGTAGACGACAAATTTTTAAATTCTATATACAATAAGAGTACTCCTTCAACTGAGAAATATTGTAAAACTAACAGTATACCTGCGCCTATTACTTTTGAAGAAACATCGACATGTTTGCAGCGTAGTCGCGGATTGCTCAAAAACGATCCATACTAAAAGCACTGCAATCGTGACGTCATAGTTAGGTAAACTCGCCTAATTTGTATGAGCGAATATACAAATATCAAGATAACTTTGTTATTTGTACGTTTATACTTTCTATATCAAAAAATATTACATATAATGTGAGAATGCTAGTACTATGTTCGTTTCATTAGAATTACGTAAATAATAATTGCACATTTTTTATAAGTTTAAAAACAGTATAAATAAATAATTTTACTGAAATTCCAATATTGACATACTTTCTTGAAATATAAATTTGCTCAAATCACATTATTATAGTATAAAAACGACCATAATCAGTTGTAGTCGTCTACCCTATTGTAAAATTTCATTAAAATCCATTTAGTAGTTTTTACTTGACAGAGTAAGAAACAGCGATCATATGGACGGACTTTCGCATTTATCATATTATTAGGTACAAATAATGTTGAGATTTTTAGATGTAAAAATAACACAAATTCGAAATGAAACAAAATCAACTCGTAATTATATTGCAGGATATTGTTTACACTTTTGTCCCTCAAAGAGCCTTCTAGAAGACTTATTGATATTCCGAAACTTGAAGACAACTTTCATAACTTCTTGTTGTTTTACTTGTGAATACTTTAAAGAGTTAAGTATGAGCTTGATAAATCGTTGGGCGTCTGAGAAGTTAAATATTTCAGTTAATTAAATTACATGAAATCGTACCTTTTGATTTTATATCTTAAATCTCTCCTCCTGAGCTTTTTTTCTACGTTGATTTCGTTCATTTACATACATACATACATACATACACTCACGCCTTTTTCCCACGGGGGTAGGCAGAGATTACGTCCTTCCACTTGCTACGGTCCTTACATATCTCTTTCGCTTCATCTACTTTCATAACATTCCTCATACATGCTCGACGATTGCGGGTACTTCTGACCTACTTCGTTCATTTCCGTCACATTTTTATACAGTTACTAGAATGCCCGCGACTTCGTCCGCGCTACCCGTTAATAATAATATATAAATATATAAGCTACTTGAAATAGGCACCAACTAGTATTTTTATAAATTATAGCCTATGTGTTATTATGACATATAAGATTCTAATATTCTGAAGTATAAGCTATATTATTGCAAAGTTTAATAAATATATATTCAGTGACAAACTTCCGCGTTTATAATATTAGTAGTGATATTGACAAACAAACAGACAGGTCACCTATTAGTAAGTAACTACACTCTAATACTGTAGTACTCGTGAGTTGCGCAGGAAATAAAGTACATTGCCAACTCGTAGTATATGATCTAAAAGCGCATTACCGAGTTATTTCCCTGGTGCATCTTCACAACCCGGAACGTAACATTGTAACCAGTTGTTTGAGGCAGAAATTATTTTTTAAAAAAAGACAAGATAGTTAAACAGATGACCTTGGTAAGGTCTCCGTATGGCTTTTGTCCGAACTATAACATTTCTATCAGGATAATGAGTGCTATCGATAGTGCCGATAGTTATTCGGGATCAATCAATTAATAATAGATGTGGCTTAGACTTAGTGTAGTCTTTGCTTCCTTTGAGTTCATTAAGATAGTAATGTATTACTTAGTGTTACCTTTTCCAGTGATTAAGAGAAAATTAATGAGTAGTTGAACGAAAAGATACTCAATGTAAGCACTTGAATAAGTCCTATTTCTTGATTAATTATTAGTAATAGCCTAGGCTATATCGAGCCAAAATTGGACACCACTAAAATAGTGCTCTATTCTAGTTTGTATCCAATTTTAGTTCGCCAACTTATATAGAGAAATACGCTTAGATCGTTACAAATGGAAAACTGTAATCTCTGTCTGATCCCATTTGAATAAGGTGCATGTATCTACTTTGTATCACTTACTTACGGACTAACAAGGCATTTTTTTTTATTCTTAATTTTTAACGAGGCTTTGAACACTTTGGGTGAACATGTCAGGCTGATAGGAATAATCACATTTTTACATAACATACACACACAATTATTATATACACAAATATTAGTTTGCCTCCTCAAAGGACAAGTAAAAACAAACATGTACAATTATATGGCTAAGCTGGAGAATGGTTCCGTCAGCAAACAATTTATATTGCCATTAGCCAGATCCATTCCCACGAGGACTCTTTCTCCTTAGCTCAGAGTTTCGGGCACATTCCAACAACATGTGATAAACATCATCGATCCTAGAACACAGCTGGTTATCGCACAAAGGTGAGGATTTCACACCAACAAGATGATAAAACTTGTTTATTGGAACATGCCCAGACCATAATCGGAAAGCAAAAGCTTTCTAGTTGGATGAGTCACTGTCAAACCAAGGATTCCATATAGGTTTCTCCTGGATTGTACCACACCAAACTCCAATGCCTCTGACCAGGGTCTCCCCAAAATGATATTCCCATTTTTCCAAACATCTTTTCTTTATTATTGGAATAAATTCACTAGCCAAGGGTCCAGAATCCAGCACGATACCATCCAAGACAACAAGACATTTAATGTGCCCGCTGCTAGTTCAATGAGGCGACAAATGAAAATTTCAATGATGTATGTATAAATACACTGCTGACGGATTCAATAAATATTTGGGATGGAAATCGTCTGTGGTACCAGGACGCGACTCGGATGTTAAGTGAAAGGTCGTAACCTGATTTTTGCAAATTCCTACCAGCATTAATATTGAATGAGCTGAATATTAAATGCACGGAATTTTCGTCGCCGCTATGAAACTTCATATAGATTTCAAGATATATTTTATGGATGTGGTCAGAATATGCGGAGTCCCAATAACATAATATTTTTATTGTTACAGCTTATATAATTAATTACATATTGTAGTATATCACAATTACATACTGAAGAAGTATAATAATAGTTGGACATTGGATTTTCTGTTTTGAGAGACTGGAAGTTTTCTTTTCTTTCTCATTTTAAACTGCCTCTATTATGACCAAAGATTTTTCTACTTTTAATGACCATTAGTTCACATTAAACAAAGTCGTGTTAGTTACATCACAAAGTCTATGATGTAATTAACACGAATTTGTGTCTGTACTAGTCATTAACAGTAGAAAAATTTTTGGACATACTAGAGGCATTATAAATAAGTATCGATTATCCGATGATGAGAAACCGATGTAAATGATCAATTATTTATTGAATTCGTACCTTGATCTTGTCCAAACTGAACTATGGTGATCTGGTTTATGGGCCGCGTATACTTTCAAGATCACGCCGCTTAATCCAACGTGTTCAAAATGCTTGTTGCCGGTTCTGTTTCCGCGTACCCCCAAGAAGCCACATCACACCTTATCTTAACGATGCTTCTATGCTCAATATGAGTTCACGAAGACACCTACACCTAGCCAGCCTATTATATGACTTACTTAAATATAAAAAACCTAGTTACCTTTATGAAAAACTGCAGTTTCATTATTCAAGGTCTAACACCAGAGCCAGACGTTGTCTGCTGGAGTATCACCCGCATAAAACTATTGCATTTACCGGAAGTTTCCGCTACTTAGCTTCAAGGTGCTGGAACAATCTACCGCCGCCTCTGAGTATATCATCCTCGAAACGCATGTTTAAAAAAGTTCTCAAATCATATCTTTTAGAAAAACAAAAAATCGGTTTACCTGCTGGGTTTTCATTAGATTATTTTCGAGTATAGTCGATTCGTGTGTGTTTGGTTATAGTGCATTGGAATATTTGCGAGTATGTGTGTGTATATATATGTACATATGTCTGTATGTATATGTATATATATATTTATAACTTAAATATTAGATTTTTGATATTCAAAATGTATTTAATAGCAGTATATCTGTTCAATTTATGACAGCTGCGTAACATGTATCCATATTAGTTGTTTAGTTTTTATTTCATTTTATTCTTTACATTGGCATATAAATCGTTTGGCAGTTTGATACCTTTTTTTAGGCCTCAGGGTTACAGCAGAATATCAGTGATTTGCTCGTCTGTATGGGCAAATCGTATGCTGAGCTGTTTACCTATTTGCACCGCTATAACACATATCCATAGTACTATTTTAGGTAACCGATATTAAAACGGTAACCTCTTTAAAGGTTTTTTTCTCGTAATCAAGGTCATTTTTAGGTAACCGGTATTAAAACGGTAACCTGAATAGAGGTTACCGTCTTCAGTCTGGTTACCCAGATAGCGGTAACCTAAATTTGAAAAATAACCGAAATTCTTCAATACCTGTACCGTAATTTATAAAGGTTTTCGGTCCCTGGTACTAACACAGTGCAAATATAAACAATTCCTTTGTTTTGTACATGATTGTTGCCATTGTATATTTTCATGTTTTATTTATTTTTTCTTCTGTTTCTGCTTTTAATTTTGTGTTTGTATACTGTGTTTCAACTGTTAATTATGTGCAAATAAAAAATTATCTATCTATCTATCTATCTATCGTACCTTTCAATAATTGCATCATCTTAAAAACTATTAAATTAAATGTCCGTTTTGAAATTCCACCATTTTGCGTATAACTCACGTCTATTTATTGACAACTAGCTTTCTGCCCGCGGCTTCGCCTGCGTGGATTTCGGGATTGGATCTATAGAGGGTTAAGGGTCATAGCTTTTGCCCACGGCTACATATGCGCGGAAGTCGGTTTATGGCGCGAAGGTTTTATCGCGCTTCCCGTGGGACTATCCGTTTTTCCGAGATAAAAAATACCGCAAAACCTTGCTCAAGAATCACTCTATCTATTGACGAAAACCGCATGAAGATCTGTGCAGTAGTTTTTGAGCGAAGCCTTTATTGCGCATCCTGTGGGATCTGTCGATTTTTCCGGGATAAAAAGTAATCTATGTTACTCAGGGATACTGTAGCCTTCCAAAGGTGAAAGAATTTTTGAAGTCGGTCCAGTAGTTTCGGAGCCTATTCATTACAAACAAACAAACAAACAAATCTTTCCTCTTTATAATATTAGTATATTAGTATAGATGAAGCGGTACTCAGTTCGGCGGGTCAGTCAATAATGTTTACAGATAACGCAATTCCATGCTACGTGATGTTTAAAATCTTCTTATTTATTAACAATTAACAAAGTTAAAATAAGCCTGACTTAGTTAATCTTCGTTTTTTTTTTCATTTTCTAACTTATTATTTATACTGACAGATGGAGCGAGATAACAACATAAATTAACTGACTAGACATAAGAAATCTTTATCAACACGATCCTTAAGGTTTTACAAGATTATTAGTGGCTAAGCACCGCCCCCGTTCTGGAGGGCGGGAGTGTTAGTTCAAGCTGATAGGGTCCCAGGCCTTCCGCCCGACCAAAGGCTGTAGGTAGTGTTTAGTTGGTAGGCTGGCCTTCTGCTAGAGTCCAACATAACCATCCGCCGTAGACCGGTTGCGGGTGGTATCCGGTGCGAGGTCGTCCAAGCACCAGGGGGTTGTCATAGCAACCACTGTGGTGACGCGCCCCCTATGAGGATTGACTACCATCCCCCGTGGGAAAAAAAAAGATTATTAGTGAATGAAACAATTCATACGATAGAGGCGTTGCGCTAGCCAAACATAGCATGGAAGCAAGAAACGATGTCTTCAATCTCTCGCTCTTCAATTTCTCAACGATTAAAAGAAATTACATCAATTGCCCGAATCTGATGCCCCATTTGATGCGCTACTGTAGTATCTACCTCGTATATAATGTAGTATTTTATTATTTAATTTCTACGATATCTAGATCTAAATAAGAACACCATCACCGTCATAAAGGAACATATTATCGATTATTATATGGCGAGATAGTATATATAAGGAGTTGAAATATCTGACTATATCAACCAGATATTTTAACTTTTCAGTTATAATGAAACGCTGTAATTTCATTCAGAAACGTAATTATTTTTAATAACAGTCCACTATGTTGCGCGATTCCCGACTCTGATGAATTATGAAACGGCGCTGACTTGCTTCTTAAATATGGTTTAGGGGACAGGCAACATGATGAAAATAACACGTGAACTATTTCTGGGATTGTATCTTCACAATAATTTCGCCTCGCTTGTCTTTGCCATCGCATAATTTATTGACTTGAAATACAATAACAGTAAAATTTTGTTGACCATCTGAACTTTACAGAATCAACATTAGTTACCTATACCATTGCGTCATTACTGTGTTGCGACCAACTTAAGATAGAGATAACAAAATACGTTTAAAATAACATTTTGTGACTAGAAAATAATTTTATCCGTCCCCAGCTCCTGGTCTTTGCATTGTAAGCGAGTCAATGAGCGTTTTAGTATGAATGTATTCGCGAGTTAGTTCAAGATATGAATTATTCAACCACGTCTCGGTTGAAATGAAAAAAAAGCAAAAACGCACCAATCTTCTGCGTTTAAATTATATTTTCTTTTAACGTCATCCTCAGTATACATTTTAGCTGAAAACTAATTTATCATTAGTTTAAGGGTGTATTCTGCCTCAGCCAGCACCAAAAAGAGATACATTTACAACACGATTTAATAAAGATTGTTTTCTCTTTTGTCTAGTGGTTGAGACGTCCAATTTCTGATGATAATCCAACCTCAGATAGTGGGCTATCTCAATTCTAGACTAGCTTGATCTTACTAGATTAGTAATCACTAAATATATTAAATACGTAATTCACGAGTAAAACATTATTATTGCAACACCGTAGTCACAAGAACACTGGAGAATGCAGATATTAGCTTTCAAAACGTGAGAACTGACTAAAGCTGCCCTCACTTGCTGATATGTTAGTTTATTACATATTCCAATTACGAAAGTATTATTAAACCTATGCATTATAGTTATGATAATGTTTTGTTCCCACCTACCATCAGAGGAAAGATCGGTTATTGATCTGTTTGGGAAACAAAGTGTCGCTTCTATTTTCTGTAAGGTTGGTGATAACAGTACTAATCAAAGAACACCAGATATTGGTGTGCAAGTTGATAATAACCTTAACTTTGGTAGCTACATAGAATCCATTGCCAAAAGTGCAGCAATGAAGCTCGGCATTCTCTCCAAGGTCAGGCGGTACTTCACACCGGAACAGTTGCTCCAACTATATCAAGCACAAGTTTGATCTTGTCTGGAGTACTGCTGCCACTTGTGGGATGGGTCTGTCGAATATCAACTAGCGGCTCTCGATTCTATTGACACACGTGCAAAGACCCTCATTGGTGACACCAAACTAACCGAGGCCAAGCTGCATAGCCTCCAACATCGTCGTGGGGTGGCATGTTTGTCGGTATTTTACAGGATATATCACGGGGAGTGCGAATTAATTCCGCCTTCTCCTTTCCATCTCAGAGCAACCAGACGCCGGCTGGGGTTCCACCCTTATGTCATTGATATTCCTGCCAAGCACACGAAGCGATCCGCTTCTTCATTCATTTGGCGAACGGCAAGAGAGTGGAACTCTTTGCCCGCAGATTTGTTCCCTACACAGTATAACTTGGAGCTTTTCAAGAAAAGAATGAATAGACACATACTGGGTAAGCATGTTCCATCCTCGGCCTCATCTTCACTTTCCATCAAGTAAGATGGAGGCCAAATACTTCTCCAGCACTCATAAAAAAAGACTTAAATGTCGAGACGAGAGAAATATATAAGTCAGGTCGTGCAAACGCATTCCTAGGTCATATTTGCAGACTGGCGTCTTAGTTATTCGATATTTCCACTGGACTCATAAGAGTCCTCAGTCATGAGCATGAATTAGATTAATTTAAAAAAGACTAAGTTACTAAACATTTTTTTAGTTACATCAGTACAGCATAAAGACTAAATAACAGTCTTTACCGTTATATCCATTTTAGTAAGATAATATAGTCTTGCGGTATACTCCTTATATTCAATTAAATCTCTATCTTATTAACTGATAGTTCTAGGTTGATTCAGTTACCGACTAACCGAGACATTTTTAAAAGAACAAAATGACATATACATGTAAATAAAAGATAGTCTTAATTCAATTAATAGATTATGGAACGTAAATAACACGAGAGGTCAACATAAATATTGGAATTCGTTCATTACTAAAGGAAGGAAAACACAACTGGAAATATAAAGGTACTGTAAATCGTTTATGTTATATAATTATATTAACATGTTATATTAGCTTGTTACATTTTATACCAATTATTTAATTTATTAATATTTATATTTTATATTTTTTTGCTCTACTTCTCACAGATGGATAACGAGGTTAGTTTTGTGGATTTTTATCAAATTGTAAAGTTAAGACCTCACGAACGAAATTTTTTAATCACACTGGACTCAAAAAAGTAACCAAAAAAATGTTTACTCGACATATACTAAAATACTACTTAAAGATTTGTATCGTATTTGCCTATCGTGCTCATATGAACTAAAAATTTTAGATTTAAAGAATCTAAAATCTCTTTATTTACATATTCCACGGCAATAGACGATTACCAAAAATAAAATCAAATAACACATACCAAACAATTAGCATTTCAAACGTATATCAATAAATTATACAGGCAGTAACACGTTTAGTTTTAATTTGACCTACGATAACCACCGCTATTGTGGACAACTTAAGAGCTGCCTCAAAGCCAACAAGTAAAGTCTAACGTGTTTCTTTGTATACAACGCCGTGATTGAATCTGATAGATCCACTGCATGATTGGTGCTTTAAGAATATAATTGTCGTATTGCATCACAATAAAGCCGCAATTAACTGCACTGTATAATTGTATCAAAAATTTGATAGCAACAGAGATGCATAATTACTCGTAGCCTACGGCTCAGTATAACTCAGTTCAGCCAATAGTGCAACCAAATAACAATAATTAACCCGCAGAGACAAAGTTTCGCTTGCTTCCCAGGACTACGTTTCCAGTATTAGAGTAATATTTACTTGTCTCAATAATATCTAATGGCCTTTCCTTATACGGCTAGCAACACATCAAGCATAATATTTGCACTACAAACGCCACTGCTATTATGACCGACATAACAGCTATTTCAAGATCAACATGTAAAATCTGCTGTTTGTATATGTTCGACAATGTTAAAACCTTTATTCTAAAAAAATTCATATGAACTTAACAATATACATAAATACTCATGCAATTTCATTACAAATAAAACATAAAAACTATGTGCAAAGTAGGGACTGAACCAAGAGTATCGGAACAATTTGTATAAGTACACTAAGACCAATGACAAATTTGTAACACTTACTCAAAATATCAAGCGGATTCATGACAAATATTTTCTTCTACACTCTACGCATTGTTAATAACTAAATCTAAATAGCGATCGTCGCTATTGTCAGTACTATTTAACTGGAGTAAATTATTAACGTCAAAGAAGTGGAGAAAGAAGTAAGAGAGATTAAAAAACAATAAAACGAAACGACAGAAATAATAGATATTTTCCATCAATACTGGATGTCCAATAAACAAATCAAATACTCGCAAAGTCCCCGCTACTACAATTTGTCTGCTTGGCTTATAGGGAGTTCAATACTATTTAGAAAATGCTCTATCACCTCCAATAACGCTATTTATCATCAAAAAAGAAAAAACGCTTGTTGCAATTTGAAAATGTTTAATATTCGATGCCCTTAAGTGGGTTTTCTTTAGGGTGATATTTCGATCCAATTGTTCTTCTGTAATCGTTTTCGGATTCAACGTGAAGAAAATTTACAGCCTGCAAATAGCTTAGTCAGACGTCGGATTGTATAAGAAATCGTATTTTTCTCTTTCACTTTTCTACAAATTCCACTGTCGAAGTACAGAATGCTGTATCATTCTATTTAATGATAATCGAATTGGGAACAAAGAATGTGTGTATGTATATTTTGATATACATATACACATTTTTAATTTTATAATTTTTATAATTATAATATAATATTTTATAATTTTTTATAATATTTTATAATTTTTTATAATTTAAAAAAAAATATTTTTTTTATTGTACGCAGTTATTTAATGTTATGTTATTAAATATTATATATCTGTGAATGTTGTACTTACCTTTAACTGGTTATGCATTAAGATTTGTTTCTACCTAATGTATCTATGAAAATGTAATATTGTAATAACTGTTGGTGAGTCATAATCATAATAAAAAAATACTTATTAATTCTAATGAATGAAGAAATGTATTGACAACCGACTGGTAAATATTTGATGAATGTATAATGTTACAGTAATCACTTTACTCGTCGTGTCATATTTCAATATGGAATCTTTAATTTTAGTTCCAAGTGGACAGTGTGTTATAGGCGATTTTATCAAACCTGGTATCTGATACACTTCTTTGATTCTTTAAAATATTTCGTAATTTTTTCGTGTATTTGTAATTCACAGCGCGCGTGCATCACCAACATTCTATTGAAATTGCTCCAACTTGTAGAGATAACGCTTGCCATGAGTTACAATGCGAGAACACTTATATAAATGAACGGTACATAAATGAGAATTGTTTCAAAATACTTAAATAATTACTGTAACTGATCTGTGGGTAACAGTTTAATTGTAGAGATTAAAAATTCTATTGTAGAAATATGAAGACAGAAATTTCAACTTTCACAAGGATCTGTTCGCAGCTCCTCAATAACTATCTCACAAGACCTTTTAAATATGCTTTAATACCTGTACAGCAGATTGTACTGAACAATTTATTCGGCAAAGTTTATGTCTTCAATGAAATCTAATATATTTTTATTCAGTTCATAATACAAGAACCCTACAGCAAATCATCTAAAAATATATGTTACAAATTTTTTACATTACTTACAAAACCCAAATCACGATAACAGAAGTTTTGATTAAAGATAAATAAATCGAAATTCTTTAATCAAATTGTTATCATAACCTCTTCGAGAAAAAAATCAAATACATTATTATCAATACACAAAATCTCTTCTAAAATACATGTTATGATTTAATAACAATTCCAATCCATAAAAAACCAAATATCCACTCTAAAATAATTTTCTACATTACATCAAGTAGAAGCATAGACAGTAAACCTAAACAGTTTCCACCAACTACAACAAAAAGTTTTTGAAACAGCCTATTTGCCTTAAATTATAATTTACTATAACATTGCATATTGACGTTAGAAGCTTAGCAACTTTATTTGACCTCGAATAATTGCTACAGTTTCAATATAAATTCAAATATTTCAGTTCAAATCATACATCAACAATAAGGCTTGACAATATTCAACTTTATTACATCGTCATAAAGCTGTAACTACCTAATCTTAACGATAATAATTTTAGTATCGATTGAACCCTCAAGTTATCAGGTTTACTGCCAAATTATACCGACTTGATCAAACATAGCATTTTTCAGCCGTATCTTTTGCCATAGAGTAGTACAGTTTCGTACATTTAGCTGTTATATTACAGGTCTACTGCATGATGGACCGTATATTTGTTTTACTCTTCGATCGACTATAAAATTAGGGTTGTCATGTACATAACTTCTGTCAATACCCAAGTCGCTATTCGTGGTTTAGAAGGGACATAAATTAAACATCCGATCACTGATATCGGTTATGTCCGCCAATGTAAATTGCTCCGTACTTCCTTTGCTTTGATATTGAAGTGATATATTTTCGCGTCGTTTTGTTAGTAGCTATCGATTTCATGTAATGGTCGCGTGTGTATCAAATAATTTATCAATTTTAAAGAATGTCGACTATCATTTTATAGCTGCTTTGACGTTGTTTTAATTCCATGATTTTAATATTCTTGTTTAAAAATAAAGTACTTTTCAAATAACATTTTAAGTATAATTTATACACATTAAGCTTTTATATTGCACACAAAAATTCTGTGTTATTATTATAACACTTTGACAATACAGGTTTAGGTAATAAAATTGCATTTAGTAAAATAGTTATTTTTGCTTCTATTACCCTGTATTACCAAGTCAACTACACCCAATAATAAACACATATATACGGCATTGAGTGAAGTTTATGTTGTATGTTTGCAAGTAGGTCAGTAAACTTTATGGCGCCTCCAGTCTAGTCGTAAAAATTTGACACCTAACCTTAGCATTGTCTTCGATTTGATTTTCCTTAGTAATGTACGTTCACACTTGACACATATTACTTGATATTGCTAATGAAGGAGAATTGCTTTGTTAAAAAATTATGATATAAAAAAGTAGTTTCCCAGCATTTATTATCGTCTGTCTATACAATATTTATACAGACTGTGCCTGGGTAAGGGTCCGGCCCTACGAAATCAAAATTATATTTATTCTACATATATGTAAAAACAGTTATTGGCCTCAAAACAGAAATAAGATTAAGAGAACCAAAACCTTATACGTGCAAATCAAGGACAAAAAAATGGACTTTACCTGTTCGGAAACTGGGAGAGCCCTGTCGAGAAGAACAAGAGAGAAACTGTGACTGTCTATTTTTTTATCATTATTATAAAACTTTAATTTGGACATACATTGTACAATTATAGTCGTATGTACACATATACGTATAGACATGACGTTAAAAATGAATTGTACTATAAATAAATTATATTATTACGAAACATGTATCTATAAACTGTAAGTAGTTCCATATAGTGTGATCATATAGTAATAATGAAAAAAAGCGGCACTGAAACACAGTATTTTAATATATTGACGACTATGACGCCACATCTTACCCACATGCTCCGATTCTGACCAAATAAATACGACATATAGAAAAAAATATATTTAGTCAGTGACGTAACAGCCACAGTTACAAAGTATAAGGTGTAACAAATTAATTAGAGTTGAGCTGAGTTTGGCGGCGGTCTGTCCTTGTCATACTCTATACAAAATGACAGGGGGGGACTGTTGTCGGATTGGTTTTTGGGTTTAGAGAATCACGCTAGAATCGACACCATTTCAGGGTTAATTTAATTATTAATGTATGTTAGGATAGCTTATTATTATTAGATTAATTAATTTTATTGTATAAAGTATTGAAATTAAGTGTATTGTTAAATGGTTGTATGTAGATATAAATTAGGATAGTTATTAGATAAGAAAGTACTATTGTTAGATAAGTAAGTGCTGCGCAACTCACGTTAATGTTAAGTCACGGAATAGTATTATAAGATAATATGACGCTGTACGTACAGTACGTAGTAGATCCAAACGAGGACAGTTCAAAAAAGGCACGGACTACGAGTCCGTGGAGTAGACATATATATATTAAAAAAAAAACCAAATTAATTAACCATTAAGCCACCATCCAGGCAGATACATCGTTGTCATTGTTGCGATATGTCGTACGGTATGTGTGACTTATTACATACACACAGTAGAGTTAAAGCGAGACGTGCGGAGAAGTGGTGACGATATATTTTGTGTTCGATTTTAAAGTCCTCGTTTGAATGTCAAACTCAAATGGCTGCTAGAGGACAGTTAAAAAGGTCTCTTTATTATAACATCTATTACGTTACATTTTGTTGTTACTAGACATTTTGGTGCCATTTCTATCTCTATTACGAACATCCATTTTTGTGCTTCCCTCATACAAACACAAAGTTTAATATCTCGCCTTCTGTAATACAGCGTATCTGCGGGGTAAAAAGCCAATTAGAAGTTTATTTTCATTCTCAAATAACGTTTCAGACGACTTTATTTCTAAACTTCCCAAATTACTTTTGGGCGCGCCAGTTTGATCTGCTTGTTTTGATGTAAGCAACAGTATATAGTCAAATTGCTTTCATTCATTGAATACAGTTCTCAGAAAAAAACAGCAATTTAAGGCTGGTGTATCGCAAAAATGATCGCTTTTGTGGTTTCAATAATAAAGCGACGGAATATTTGAGCAAAATATATAAAGATTTTTAATCAAGCTTAATCTTGATAATACTATTTAAGATTGATTGAATCACTTGAGCATTTACATCAATATGGAATCAATATAACATACAAAAATTTTACCAATTTAAAATACCATAACTGATAGACAGATTCCCAATAATTCAGTGCAAACTTCTTATTAAAATCATTTCATATTTTACTAGCTACGTAAAACTTATAACTGAAATCCCGGATAAGAGCCTTTGACGACACAGTCTTGGTCACACGACATCCGGTGTCAGAAAATGTTATTCAAATCGCACTACCGGTTCTTTCATAGAATAAGAAAAGTATGGAATAGCTATTACCATAAAAGATTGAACTATCTTGCAAAAATCATGGCAAGCACTGGTTATTAAAATGTTTCTATTTAAACATTGGGTTGGAAGTGCGATTTGCTTAATTTATCCATTATACAGAAACCATTTCCACAGCTGAAGAAATAGAAAAATCTCGAAATATTTTTTACTTTACATACTCTCAGAAATTGAAATTGGTAATTAGTTTTAAAAGATGAAAAATATGTTGCTATCATTTGACCTTAAAGAGCGGGAGTAAAGTGATTACTTTATCAGAAAGTAATTTGGTACAAACACTTTTTTTTCTTTAGATGATATTTCAATAAACCAAAAACCCTATAACACAACTTCTTATATATACTAAGCGAAATAAAAAATTTGGGTCGATAAACCAAAATAGATACCACCAACAGCTTCATAAAAAACGTAGCGCTAATGAAATTAAATAAAAATATTGACTGCCTATGGACGAAATTATTACTTAAATGTTGACATCTACGCTTATCCGACAGAGAAGGGCACAAAAGTTGACACCATATTGTATTATCCACTTTATTCTACTTTGCCTATGCACTATATCTGCAATTTGATTTTGTTAATCAATGTCTGGTTGAAAAAAGCGACCGCATTTTTGTAGTGCTAAATCGAGTATAGTTTAAAATTAATTGATATGTAACAATATTATAATAAATTTAACCCTGAAATTTACTTTCTCATAACAAAATTGAAAATATCACTTAAATTTGATCTATTAAACTAAACAAATAACTGCTCCATATATTAAATATAGCTCCATAGTTGCATTCATAGCTAAACTGTCTAGAGTTATATTCTATGTAAAAGTGCCTTAGAATCGGGTCACTGCTTACCAGGTAGACATTCTATGATATTTATTTTGCTTTAATGAGGAAAGGGTTGCTTAATAACAACGCATTTAGTCATTCTCGGATGAAAGTAAGTTTTATCGTGCTATTATATTCTATACTAGCTTTCTGCCCGCGGCTTCGCCCGCGTGGATTTCGGGATTGGGTGTATAGAGGGTTAAGGGTCATAGCTTTTGCCCACGGCTACATATACGCGGAAGTCGGTTTATGGTGCGAAGATTTTATCGCGCTTCCCGTGGGACTATCCGTTTTTCCGAGATAAAAAATGCCGCAAAACTCCTCAAGAATCACTCTATCTATTGATGAAAACCGCATAAAAATCTGTGCAGTAGTTTTTCAGCGAAGCCTTTATTGCGCATCCCGTGGGATCTGTCGATTTTTCCGGGATAAAAAGTAGCCTATGTTACTCGGGGAGAATGTAGCTTTCCAAAGGTGAAAGAATTTTTGAAATCGGTCCAGTAGTTTAAGCGTGAAGAGGTAACAAACAAACAAACAAACAAACAAATAAACAAACAAACAAACAAACACACTTTCGCATTTATAATATTAGTTGGGATTAGTTGGGATATTAGTTGGGATATTTTGTATCATCGGCTTACTTCTTTGGATTTTATTATCGTTAACGAGTATTGAAGTACCATTAACTTTTGACACTATATCTTTTAATACATTCTCACCATCTCCTTTTGCCCTCTTTAATAATGTAGATAGTAAAGTCCTTTGTGGTTGTAATTTTCGGGGAAGCAGGCATTATCATTAACATCGATATAATATATAGACAAATTTATTTATACATAAACATGCATATATTACAATAAATTCTAATTAGGAATCTTGTTAATTTTTTATGATACATAAATATTTTTAGCAGTAAACACGGGCTTAGACTCTATGCCTGACTTCGCCCTAAATATCACGTTCATATATCATCACTTACCGTCAAGTGAGCCGTTTACTTGTCACATATATAAACATCATCCACACCCATTTGTAAATCCTTGGGTTTTTTTTATACTGCATCCAAAGTAAATATCACAAAAATCTGCTTTTATGTATTTTAAAGACAAAATTATTCCATTGAGCATTTGGTTACTGTTTTTTGCCTTTCAGCAACAGTTGCTGTTTTTCTTCTACCTCTGATGAGGAGAGGCTGAAAATCCTCATTAATACCACCACAACAGAGTGACTATGATTATGTCAGACTCCATACGAAACGAGGCGGCTCAATCCGAATGACCTGCCGACTAAATTCAGCCTGAACCGTTGGTCCTAATGACCCTACGACGTGGCGTGATCAAAGCTGCTGTTTAAATTTTGCTATTTTTATATTATACGGGAGAAAATGAATCATATTTTTTTAGCATGAGAATACGTTACGTATGTGTTATAGTTCTAATAAAATCTAGTATCAAATTGCACAAATCTTAAAATAACATTTCTTATATCCTAAAATACTGTACGGTTAGCAAATGGCACATATTGATCAAAACAATCGCTTGATCAATCTTGGAGCGTGCCAATATCGTCAAAGAATTTTATAATTGCTTTTATTTCCAAATTTTAATCACAGTAAAAGATGAAGTCCACGCTAGGAATAAACACCGTTCTAATATTGAAACTATTTTCCATTATTCAGGCCATCTTGTATATAGTTTATTAAAAAACGGGCCTCAATTTTGAAGACAAAGAATAATTAATCCTTTTCCTTGTTGTGTAACGTTGGAACGAAATTGTGATCCAGTCGAAATTATAAGCCTGGGCACGAAATAACCGAGACATTTACCAAAATTGATTTTTTTTTATTAAGTATCAAAAAGCAATTTTGTTATTTGTGAGTCCCTTTTTGTGAACTCCGCTTAAATAGATCGATTCGTGATGGAGAATGGTGAAATATGATTCTAATAACCCGAAGATACTTCAATATTCTGTTAATAAGTGTCAATTATTAAAAGATACTTATTAAAGATACGTATATAAAAATCAAAGCTGTGGTGTTTAAACATTTTTCATCATAAATTAACAGAACTTTACTTTATCTTGAATGAAGTTAAGTGCAGGTAAAGTCAAAAAGCGAACCTATTCATTTGAAGCCTATTTATTCACTCTGGACCTATTAAGTGAATAATAATAATAATATTTATTTAATAAACACTTCTATAGTCAATATTACATTTTTTTAGCTTAAATTATATGTATACACGTATTATAATAACTGTGAACATACCTGAACTAGGATTAACCTGTATCTCAGGCTTGTAATTACAAAAATAAAAATATGGACACATAAATCAAATGCAAAATGTATATTATATTTGATTAATAACTAAATTTAAACAAAGTAAGAAAGAGATAAAAATATAAATAAAAATACAAATTATTTGTAACTAGTAATAGTTTCTCTGTATCGTCATACGACATAACTTGAAGTGCTTCTTGAAGAATTATTTTAGCTTTATGATAGGTACAATTAAACATACATAGCTTGGCGTTTAATCTATTATATAGAAATGGTCCCAGGAATACATAAAATCTGGCCAAGAAAGTATGCTTAATTCCCATATTTTGAGCACAAACAATATCCCTTCGTCTTTTGTTAGTATATTCGGTGCTAAAGGGAAGTGTTGAGTGCTGTTTCAGGACTGTATTCATTATAAATAGTTGAATCAGGCTATATTGTAGTTAGAACAACGTGAATAATGAAGAATACCTTCGTAACTTCCTCAAATTTAATGTGGATGGTAAAATATCAGATTTTTGTTCAGGTTCATAACAGTTTTTAGGAACACTCTACAAAATCCGTTCTATAAAAAAACAATAACCAATCGTTGTCTAAGACATTGTCAAAAATCGGAGTAACCGTTAGAGTGACTTTTTTGATCGACCAGTCAAAAGTGACTGAATAACTCCATGTACAACCAGATTTAAGTTTTATATCTTATCAAAAGCAGAACTGAAGTAAAGTACCGCCTCGTTAGATAAAATACCCATCTCTTGCCTCAATGGGTCGTCCAATGCTGAGGTCCTGTGCAAAATCAACGCCCAAAAGTTGTTAATAGTACTCGTATATTAAACGCAAGAATACGTTCTGAAAAGTGGGACGCTTTCACCGCTTATCAGGACCAGCTTGGTACTACTTAAAGCTCTGCCTTTGTTTCATGATTTGCTAGCCTATAGAATATAGAAACATATTTATTTTTAATTACCACATTACCAATGCCTTCAAATTTACCTTTGAAGGCGAGAAGGTCAGAAATATTTATTTAAAATATGCTCCCAATGTTCCGTTGTCAGGATGGGACCTCAGGGTTCCAAATTATAGGCATTGTCTCTCAAAAGTCTTCAGTTGCCAGCCGTCGAACCACCTTCATCTGAGAGATATGCTAAAAATGCCCGAGACATAGAACCTTCCTAGGTTCGAAGCATAAGTACAAAGCGAATTCAGCCCTACGATCGTCATTTCTACCTATATGAGTAATTCATATCTTCTGACCCAAAGAGCATGTACGTCACAATATTGACGTCCGGATATATTGATTCAGATGACATTATTTATGGGTCGGCGGCCGCCCGAGTAAGGGTGTTGTCGTAAAAGTAAGGGGCTATCGGAATACATAAAATGGGTAATGGTTATATATTAGTAATATTATAAATACGCAAGTTTGTGACGCTGAGTAACAATCATCCACGTACATTTATGGCTTTTCACTCGAATAGTAAACGATGGATTGTATTGAAACTCGACGGGTATTTAATTCATGGCTTGGTTTATTTTAATCTTTGATTGCCCCCCCCCCCTCCCAAGCTACAGATTATAATGTATAACGGTTATATCTCATCATTACTTTTTGAACTTTAAGATTAAAACCTAAGATTTAAGATATATTTATCAAGGTAAGTACAAAGAGTGGTGATGAGATAATATAGCTCAATTTGGGGCATTCATATTGTTTTTATCTATTTCAGTGTTTGATTTTAACATGTATGTATGATTATTGACCTAATATAGTGAAGTGACCTAATAGACCTAAGTGTCTTGACCTAATATAGCATTACGAGCGTTACAAGTTTGGCGATAGTGTGTCTCTGTAACTTTCTATAATATTACTAGTATTTTTTTTATTTTGTGTTACTGCTCGTCGAATAAAATACCAACAACAGACCGAATACAATTACTACATCTGACTGTAACGTAGTGCCTGTATATACAATGTAAACCCCATAAAGAATTAAACATTGAATTTAGCACGTTATGTCAAGCTGCAACACAAAATGAAAGCGAAATTATACTTCAAAAAACTACACTTTTACTGCAACACGAGCAAAGGGGAAACAAAAGTAAGGTCGTTTCGTCCTGCGACATAAGATAACGTCAATTAGGCAAGATGTATGGCCTTTTCGTAGTTTTACCGCAACATACGGCCCAGGCCGCGCATTTCCAATATATACTTATTTCTTGACGCTCTGATTGAGTGAATTTTAATACAAATGCTCAATCATAGTTTAAGAATGCACAATTTAAATGGCCATATCCTTATTATTTATCCGTATAAGTCTGTTACTATTTTGCCATATATTGTTAAACTAGCAGATTTTGTACCCGATGGTAAGTTGTTACAATCGCTTATAGTTTATGTGGTTCCTGTGAGATTCGCAGCAATTGTGCAAATTCCACACGTCGCCTTTTTGTGACATAAGATGTACAGTTACAATAACCAATAATTTCTGTAACTATCTTACCTTTCACGTCAAAACACAAAAAATAAGTAAAACCAACATAGCCAAGTTATGCAACACAACAACTTTTCTATTTGTATCTATTAAATGACATCTTAGTTTGTAAATTAATCTTTTACAACGATTTCGCATACCTTTAATCTTCTTCATATAATTTGTCTATATTTTTTTTGGGATTTTTAGGACTTCTACTAGCTATTTAATTATTTATATGCTGTCCACGTCAGCGTCCTCAACTCACCTAGCTTACCACACGTGTTACGCTAAGGATGGCGTTTCTATCCATCACCCACGAATTACGGCTACATGGAGATGTTGTTCCTTCTCCTTCATCCCAGCCACCGCTTACGAGAGTTCTAATTAATTCTAGTATATAGAAGTATTTCCGTATTATGTGACAAATTAAGTAGTAATAATAATGATATTCTATTCCAGCACATGACTTATCCGTGGCATATCCATTAGTAGAATCTTGAGTCGATAATTCACCAGTCACTCCATTCATTATATGTTAGTTTAGCATTATATATTATTAATTTTATGCATTATTATTAGAGATCGGATAATCCGATGCATATTTACCTAAAGTTAGTTTAAGACAAAGTATGGAAACGGCTTTTTATTGTTTTGTTAAATAAAATTTTTCACCATTTCGGTTTTTTATTCAATTATTCAATTGATTATTGTTTTAGTCAAACTAACTCACTACTTTCGTATAACACTCTTCATGTAATAAATCGTACATTCATAAATCGCACGGGGAACTGAAACTAAACTTCATGTAAATACGTATGCATAGTTGTATAAATGAACCCGGAGTCTCGGTCTTTTGAAAATAAATACCACGTGCTAATTTAGTAATTTTCAAACAATATCACTACGTTAAATTTGCAGTCCCGTATTTTCCCGGGATTTTTATTTAACAAAATGTATTTTAAAAAGCCGCTTCCTTAATTTTTGAGCCAAAAATTAACTTTAGGTAAATATGCATCCGATTATCCGATCTCTAATTATTATATACCAATGTAATAAATTATATCCTGCAATCTGAGCAATTTGCAGAGATGTAATAAGGCATTTTCTGAGATTAACGAGTTTTCTAAGACTGTGAAAGATGATAGATGACGTTATATTTGCACATATTTAATTCAAGTCTACATTTCTTAAGTTAAATTTTGCTTATAAATTTCCATATATTAAGTGCAATAAACATATTTTGCATTATTTAAAAATTTTACTTGTTTATACTACAAATTACAAAGAAATTGTTTTGCAACTAAAATATTTGCTTTAAAGCATTATCATTCAGTCATTTTAACTTTACTTAAGACAAAAGCGCCATATATTAGCTTAACTTAGTGGAATAAGTTAACAAAATATTTTCTCAATTGACTATCGAACTTACTTCATTCGTCCCCTTTCTAATGACATGTAATTATACGCTATATAGCAAATATGTTCTGCATAATTCAATACCAACAAAATAATTTCAATTTAATATTAGGTAATTAAACTTAAAGTAGTGAAATCATTATTACAATATCATAGTAACTAATTACAATTAGATACAATTCAATATCACTAATAATGTAAATCCACAGTACTGTATTATATGCAATTAACAATCTGATTCGAAAATACCTATTTCCATTTAATTCGGAAATCATATTGATTGTTAGTACATTGTGTATTAACGTAGTGTTTGTAAAAACGCCTCGTTTACGCTCTAGTGTCACTGAGATTTGGTAGCTTTTTATTGGGATCTAGTTAACCCTGTTTTTATGGGGGTATGTCGGTCATACCCGCCAGAATAATCGACCTCGTTGCTATCTATCAGCATCTTTTACTGCCACTCCATCGTTAGTGTGGAACAACTGAAAATAAAAGTTTATGACAAAACTAGTTGTTGCCCGCGTATATATGCGGTAATATTTTTTCTCATGTACGGTTTATATTTACCTGAGCATTGGCTTGACAACAAATACACATCGGATATTTTTGCAAAACTAAGAAAATATATCATCGATATGTCTATATAAACTAATATTATTTTGGTATGTAAAAAAACAGTTGAAGCAAATCTTGAACATCATATAAATAGCTTCTACTCCTATGAATGTTTTACACAACACTACGATGAAAAGGTATTATCAACTCAAAATCGGTTCAAAATTACATATAGAAAAATAGTTTATTCAATTATCTAGTGGCTCTTATTTTGTTTTAAATAGATGTCATCCTAAAATTTATAAGTTCATGTTCAATAATTGTACCTATTTATGCATTCTCTCTTTTTTATTAATAGAGAGTATTCTTATTATTATTATTTCATTTATTTGTTTATTATAATTGTCAAACTAAACGTTGTTTCATAAACATGTATGTACTTTAAATTTAATTGTACAATCTATTATAGATAAACACAACAATAATAATAATTATTAGCCTCATATTACAAAGTCATGAGACAGTGGTCGAATTTTGTAGTACGAGGTGGGGGCGCGAATAACTAATCAATCGTGTGACGAGAATATCGATAAGAAATTCTGAAGTTACCAGGTCCAATAATTGAGGACAATCTGTTACATTGGTCAACAATTTTATGAAAAAAGTTAAGTCCAATAAATCTCAGCGATTCACCTGACTACTTAACATTGTTAAGTTTATCTTTGTATTTTATTCGTTTGGCTTCCTTCTCCGTGTAAATCAGGTGCCAGAGAATTTTTTATATCTTAACATAGGTAGCTGTCGGCTTGAAACGGTATTGTGTTGACCAAACACGTTATATATGCGAAGTATCCATACAATGATATATCAACTACACTGAAACAATTATTTTTTATTTTTTCCCCTAGCAGAGAGAGGAAACCTCCGCCACGGCAAGTGTCACGATGATCATGTCGAAGTCCACGCCGACCAGAGCGGCCTGACCTGCATGATCTATCGACTAAACTCAGACTTAACCTTGGTGATAAGGACTTGAATGGAAAAAACAATTATTATTGCACTGAGGTAATTATGACACCTCAGTATAACTCTTCCAATTTGAGTAGAACAGGCATGAATCCCAAAGTTAAATGAAAAAGTAATTAACGTATAATACAAATGTCTTCTCGTTCTTGCTAATCGTGTTTCTGTGTGCATACGAGTATCATACGGCGAGCGCGGTGCATATTAGATCGCTCTATCCAAACTACAACATAAAAGCTTTGTAACTTTGTTGCTATTGTAATAGAGGTTCGTAGGATCGTCGTATACGATATTATACGATTTTCGTATTTAGAAATATATGATCTGCTCCAGGATCTCACTATTAGAAGGTCAGCGCCGATACCTCAGCAGTACTGAAGTCTACATTCATATGTTCATTCCTATCTATAATATTTTATATTCATTAAGATCGCAAAATAGAATCAATGACGTAACTCATATACAAGTTTCAGTATGAGCAAATACAGACCCATAAAACTGGGGTCATTAGCGTTTCCGACCTTTTTCTGTAACGGAGTCCCTAATAAATATTGTACTAACTTCCTGTAACCCTTCACGGTAGTTACTGAACTATATCATGTTTGTTTTACTTTATCAATTTCATCCAAAACTTTCCATGGAGATCCATTTACCAGTATGTAGCTTAATTAGTAGATGGGAACTCACGATTTCTACCCGTTATAGATTTTGCTGTTTGATCAATAATTCTATTAGTCTCTTGGGTTATATCGATAATCGATAGTTCATCTGTATTATAGTATAAACATGCATAAGCTTTCCTGTGGTAACATCTGCATTGAGGAATAAGCCTCAAAAGGAATAAGCACTGCAAGACGCTACAGATTTAAAATTATTTTTAAAACTAATTGTATTTTATATATGATATTTTTGCGAAGTCAGTCGTGAGCACCAGTAAACTATTTTCTATATCTCGAAATTAATATATACCATTATATTCTATGGAGAAAAACCAGGTGAAAAACTAGGAACTATTGAGGTAGTGTTTTAGTCAGATAAGTTTACCGTGGGAGAGCTATGCTTCGGCACGAATTTTAACAGCTCGACCGGAGTGATACCACGGCCTCACAGAAAACCGACGTAAAATAGCGCTTGCGCTGTGTTTCGCCGAATGAGTGAGGGTACCAGAGGCCCAAACCCCCCCCCCTTCCCCCTTATTCCTTTTTAAAAGGCCGGCAACGCATCTGTGACTTCTCTGGTGTTGCGGGTGTCCATGAGCAACGGTTATAGCTTACCATCAGGTGATCCCTTTGCTGCCCTATCCTATAAAAAAAGATAACTTTCTAAAATCTTTCCTTTCAAAAGTTGCGTATTTAAACTGTCATAGTTTTACGTGATCTACATAATTAGAAAGTACAAAGATTCAATAAAGAGTGAACTAACTTGCTCATTACACACTGAACTGAAATAGAACTAAAAATTTACCATAAAACAATTAAGACCCATTTCAAAAAAGCCTAAAGAACCGTGTAGGTGCCATGTTTGAAGAGATTTGAAGAGTTAACTGCGGATATGAAAAGTGAATCGCATACGACAAAAACGTGCGAAAAAGGTCGTGGTCAAAAGTAGGTCAGCCTTCAAAGACTGTGGCAAAGCCCCGGTTAACTTGTAACAAAGTGATACTGTGTAACAGAAGGAAGGAATCGGAAGGGCATTGTTCATTATAAGCTTTTACTGTCGGGCAGAACCTTAAATTCGTATCTCTACTACAAATAACCGACGAGATTAACGCAAGAAATAGATCAACAAAAAGAGTTGATTTATCACGATAACGATCAACACATACATATTTAGCCAATAAAAATAAAAACAGTTAGTCAAAGGGGTATTAATGCATCCAGTATATAGCCCTAACCTCACACCTACAGATTTTTATCAATATGGTCTCTGTAGAAGATTATAGTAGGTATCTATATAACATAAATACTGAATTGCCAAGACCACTTTTATTTCATCAGAAGTCCCACAGCAACGGGATCATGTTACCTACAAGATGGCAAAAAGTCTGTTTTACTAAGTATATTATATTAAAATGTAAAAAAAGATTTTATGTCATTACATAAAAAGATTTTTTACATGAAACTCAATAGTTTCATATAAAATACAATGAAACTTTTCCCCAACGTAAAATGTTTCCGACCCTGCTGTAATATGAAAACACAACACTGGAATACACGAATGTAATAGCAGGATCTAAACTAGTTAGAAATATATGAACCCGTAAGGTCCATAATAACTGCATGCAATATCCTGCTTTGCATACAGTTACTGTTACATGAGTTTTTGGAATAAAGCCAAAAGTATTTAAAGTGACTGTCTCTCCAATCTTCAGGACTCCCGTGAAAATAATCAGACAAAACATTTTACAAGTTACCTAAAATTTGACATGTAACTTTATAAACAAGTTAGGTTCAATAATTTTTTTGGATTTAAATCATTTTCAATTTGATAAATGTTTTCTGTTAGACGTACTTTCAAATCCAGAAATAAACATATTATATTATGTCTACATATGATTTTCTTATAAATTTACATGATCATAGCTCCACCACAGACATAATTTTCCAGCACCAAAGAAATAACCTTAAAAGACATGTTAGTCCAATATGAACTGCGAAATAATATCCGTCAGATATGAAATTCTAAAGATAAAATATTAGGGTTAATCTATTTTTATCTTATTGCAAACTAAACAATATATATTTAGAACCTAATATCGACAATCCACCTTTGCCTCTACAGCCAGGTAGCATTTCTTTTATGTTAACATCAATTAGTCAGGTGTCATTTAAAAGATTTTGCTTTCATTTTGATGTTGTTCAATTTGGAAAGTATAAGGATTTCTGGTCTTAGACACTTATCCATTTAATATCTATCCAGGAGACCTATTTTTGAATTACGAATGCGATTTCGAAATCACCGCTGACTAAATAGTCAGCGGTGACTTTGAGGTCACGGATTCCCAAACATCCAATTTTTGAAAGTCGATCGCAGAGCTGCCAACATAGATAAAGTGCACACATAAATGTAAGAGTTCGGTTCCACGCAGAATGTGTAGCCGCTGCCGGTTATTGCCGGCTTAACCATCATGGTTATTATATATACCTATATATAATGTATATTCTCCAAACGAAACACAGATAACATTTCCAAGTATGACTTGATTACGAGTGGGTGAGGGCACTCGTAATGAAATCACACCTGTGACTAAGGTAGTCACATCAGTGATATTCAAAAATAACAATTATTGAAAATCGGTGATTATTAGTCACATCGGTTATTTCGAAGTCGCATTCGTAATTCGAAAATAGGTCTCCAGACCTCTGAAATGTTATGTCACCGACCATCAAGCACTATACATTTCGGCTAAAATTAACTACTTTAAAATCCAAATGATATCAATAAATCTGACATTTTTGGTATAAAACTGCCAGTGATCGTCTAAAGAAACTTTACATTACTGACATTTTGGTTTTCAAACACCTAACATAAATAGAAAAATAAATTATTAACACTTTTTTTTAAGAGAAAATAGTAACAGTGATATTCGTAAATCGATGATAAACTTATATTATCACCGTTAAAACTCAGTCAGTTAATGTTATTTTTCATAGTTATGACAAAGGACACAATACAAAAATTCTATCGTAACTACGAATAATAAGGCAAATATTTAGTATCTTAATTAGTTATTGTTTACTCTTTTTTTTTTCTTTCTATGTAGGGGTACCAACTACAAATTATTAAAATGTATTGGACTGAATTGCGATTCATTCTGAATTGTTTGAACTGTGTTGCTCTTTAGGATGATAACCAGTAAGTTTTATACATACATTGGATAATAATATATTATAAAAAAAAGGACACAGTTTCTGTCAGTCTACTGTCAAAAGCGTTTTGTTAATATGCCCTATTAATACAAGCACAGTTCATGTCTTTCATCTTAGGTTTATTATTACTCTGTAATAAAGAAACGTATTAATTGTGGAGGATGTTGCCATGTTGATGAAGGGATACCAACATTTAAAATAAAATCTCCAGTAAAAACGACTTATTTTTAAAGTTTACTAATTTAAAGCCTATTTTAAATAAATGAAATTTTCTTTATTAATTGATTTATCAACGATTGTTACAATAAATTTTGTTTCATTAACTTGTACACAAATTTGATTAATTGTAAAATCTATTATAGATAAACACAATATTCATAAATTACAGGCTGAATAAATACAAAAATACTTACAAGTACTATTCCATACTGTTAACGCCATCTATTGCACACCTCGGGATATACTATGAAGAATCGATAGAACGAGTTTCACCGAACCCACCGCAAGCGGCGCGGCGCAGATCTACTCGTATATACACGCTTTGCTTAACTTGATGTGACACAACGTACCTACTTACTATTGTTAATTTATTTCATTAAATCGTTTAAAGTAAATCGAGTTATTCTTCAAATATTAAATACGACTTCAACTCGCAAACATTGGACCTTCGATCCGCATATTCTAACAAGGAACGATACCAGACCAGGAGAAACAGAAATTCAAGACCACTCTCTCTGGAGCGATCAACGTCGGTGTTGTGAAAAAAGGCCAAAATTTCTCATTTTTCCATCCATTCCGTGATAGGAAATATTACTTCATTTGTGTTAAAACCAGCATTTCGTGTTTGTTGTGATATACAGGAGAATTGTAAGTACTTTGCCTCTGTTTTCTTTACATATTAAAATGAGTTCAGACGACGGTAAATCTAGTGTGGAACTATCAAAAAAGACCGTAGGGGAACTTAAACGTTTACGTGGGACTTTGAAAAGCCGTATAACGCTTTTGCAAAAATTTGTGGTGAAAATTGATAGCGATTCCCTTACTCCCTTACAGATTACGGAACTAGAAATTCGTTTGCAAAGTGCTAAAGACACGTTTAATGAATTTAACAATATTCAAAATAAAATAGAATTATTAGTCGAAGAAAGCGAATTAGACGAACATTTGGAATATCGGGACATTTTTGAGTCTTTGTATTATAGTGTCTCAGCAGTTGTCCAGCAATTAATTAAACCTGTGAAAGACTCTGAAAGCTCTGGATGTATTTCACGGGAACCAAATTCAAATTGTAACGTGAAATTACCAAATATTAAATTACCTACATTTGATGGTTCTTATGATCACTGGCTAGAGTATAAAAATTCATATTTTTCCTTGATTCACAAACGTACGGATCTCGATTTTATTCAAAAATTCCACTATTTAAGGTCGTCATTAAGTGGTAGTGCCTTACAAGTAATAAGTGCCTTAGAATTTACCGGTTCTAACTACGTTCATGCATTGGAGTTACTACAAAATCGATTTAATAACGAACGGCTTCTTATACACAATCATGTAAAGGCTTTGTTTAACATGCCTTCGGTCTCTAAAGAATCACCTCGACAGATAAGAACATTAATAGATACTGTGTTGCGTAATTTACGAGCGTTAAAAACGTTGCAGGAACCAACCGAAAGTTGGGATACCTTACTTATTTATTTGATTACCACTAAACTAGATGTAGCCACGGAACGTGAATGGGAGAATCATAAGGGCTCCATGATATCAAATAGTTCGGAAACCAAGTTAAGCTTAGAAGATTTGTTATCATTTTTACGTAATCGAGCTGACACTTTAGAAATGATTCACTTTAATCACCCAAAAACGCTACCTACAGGGAAGAATACACATGAAAGAAATTGTAACGATTCGAAACGTCAATCACATAACGTCCATAGTTACGTAACTACCAATAAAAATAAATTTGAGAAACGTCCTCGTAATTGTTTAGTTTGCAACGATAATCATCCGCTTTATACTTGTACAAAATTTCTTAACATGTCAGTTAAAGGTAGATCGAAATTTGTTGATGAACATAAACTGTGTCGTAACTGTCTGCGTGCCGGCCACTCAGTAGGTGACTGCTTATTTGGCCCATGCAAGCAGTGTCAATCTAAACATAATAGCTTATTACATTTAGATACAAACTTGAGCGGCGAATCGAACCCACTTAATAAAACCTCGAGTGGAGGTAGCAGCACATCGACGGCGCTGCATACTTATACACAAGACAACACAAATAGTTTAAAATCTGTATCTCAAATATTACTTTCTACGGCGTTAGTGGAAGTAGCGGATGATAAAAATAAGTATCATACTGTGAGGGCACTTCTCGACAACGGAAGTGAACATTGCATTATAACAGAGCAATTATGTAAACGCATAAACGCGTCCTTTATACAGTCCACTATACGAATCTCGGGTGTGGGGCAGTCCGTCTCACAATCGAATAAGTTATGCGATATTCATATACGTTCAAGACTAAGTAATTACAATACGAATATTACTTGTTTAGTCTTACCAAATATTACAATGCGATTACCATCTAATTATATACGTGGAGACTTAATACAGTTGCCAGAAAATGTCTCACTGGCTGATCCTAATTTCAATGTACCTGCGGAGATCGAACTCCTCATAGGTGCTAACAAATTTTGGGAATTATTAGACGAGTGCAAAATACGTTTACCAAACGGCCCATACTTACAGAATAGTAAGTTAGGTTGGCTTGTGTCCGGCCCCGTTTACACCGATAGCCTGCGCATTAATAATCAGGTATCGTGTAACGTTTCCCAGGCCCAGGGTTTAGATTTAGAAATACGAAAATTTTGGGAAATAGAAAATATATCTAATGTAGGCCAAGTTCTCACTAAGGACGAAATCTATTGTGAAAACTTATTCGTTAATACTACTACGCGTGACAAAGAAGGTCGTTTCCAGGTTCGGATACCTTTTAAGGAGTCGCCAAGCGTTCTTGGTGATTCGTATACGATAGCTCATAATAGATTCTTATCTTTAGAGCGAAAATTAAATCGTTTACCTTTGTACAAAGAAATGTATTCTAACTTCATGCGCGAATATGAAGAATTAGGACACATGACACGAATAGATGAATACAAAAATTCGCACTATTTTCTTCCCCATCACGGTGTTTACCGTGATAACAGTTTAACGACTAAGTTACGCGTCGTTTTTGATGCAAGCGCAGTTACTACAACAAACAAGTCACTGAATGATATTCAGTACGTAGGGCCGCCTCTTCAAAATGATATCTTTTCAATATTATTAAGATTTCGACAACACAAGCATGTTGCATGTGCTGATGTTGAAAAGATGTTCAGGCAAGTGCAAGTACAAGAGGATATGCGACAATATCAGCTTATACTGTGGCGCGAACGACCATGCGATTCACTTAACATCTATCAACTTAATACCGTGACATACGGAACCGCGTCCGCACCATATTTAAGTATGCGTTGTATACGACAACTTGCTAACGATTGTGGTGACAGTGACCTTAGTCGTATTATACGTAATGATTTTTTTGTTGATGATTTAATTACAGGCCATGATGATCCTGACGAGTTACAAAAAATATGTGAGAAAATATCTAAAGTTCTTCTGTCCGGTTGTTTCTCCTTACGAAAGTGGACGTTTAACTGTGACGTTACTCAAAATACTCTAAAAGAGCTGTCTGTAGGCGAATATACGCAAAATAAAACGTTGGGATTAGGCTGGTGCAATTCAACGGATGAATTGTATTACACAACTAAAATTGAAATTACAAATATAAAATTCACTAAACGCGGCATGTTGGCAACCATAGCACAAATATACGACCCACTAGGCTTATTAACACCTTCAATAATTAATGCCAAAATAATGTTGCAAAGGTTATGGCTACTCAAAATTGATTGGGATGATCCCTTGCCCGATGACGTCATAAGCGCTTGGACGAATTTCATAGACAGCTTGCCATGTTTATCTGAATTACGCATTCCGCGGTTTATTCGAAGCACTTACGATGGGTGCACAGAACTGCATATATTCTCAGATGCATCGCAGTATGCATATGGTGCTTGTGCCTATATAAAAACTTATAATGAATCGGGTACAGTGGTACGATTACTTTGCGCGAAGAGTAAAGTGGCACCGTTGAAAGCGATTAGTATACCTCGGCTTGAGCTATGTGGAGCACACATAGGAGCTAAGTTATATGACAAAATTGTCACATCCCTTTCATTAAAATTCGATAAAGTGGTTTTCTGGACAGATTCCACCATAGTTTTGGGTTGGCTTCGTATGTCTCCTCATTTATTAAAAACATTTGTCCAAAACAGAGTTACAGAAATAAATGAGTTAACTGTCAATTCGCAATGGTTACATATAAACACTAAGGATAACCCGGCGGACCTGGTATCTAGAGGCCTAAATATGAATTTACTAATCAGTTCGAAACTGTGGTGGCACGGCCCTGATATTTTACAAAATAATAATTTCTTAGAATCAAACTTATATAAAAATATTAATTCAATTTCAATAAATAATTATGAACTACCAGAGATAAATTTAAAGAAAATTAGTTTTATTGCTGTCGAAGAGATAAACATAATTGATTTTAATAAGTTTTCGTCCTTTCAAAGATTATTACGCACGGTCGCTTATATTTTACGTTTCATAAATAACTTACGACGCGTGCGAAGCAATACAAAGCGTCAAACCGGTTTCTTATCTGTAGACGAAGTAGAAACGGCGCATAACACATTAGTTCGTATTGTCAGTCACAGTCGTTTATGGAGGTGCATTATAAATAAATAAATAATATACCTTTAAAATTAATAGATAATAAGAAGATTTATAATAAAATTTCGAATCTTAACATATTTCTTGATGAATACGAATTGATTAGAGTTGGCGGTAGACTATGTAACTCCAAATACGACTATGACAAAAAACACCCGATATTATTAAGTTCAAGTCACCGATTTACGTTGCTTTTATTTGAATACGAGCATAGACGTTTGCTACATGCAGGCCCGCAGCTTTTGTTATCGACTTTGCGTGAACGTTGGTGGACACTAGGTGGTCGCAATTTGGCAAGACAAGTAGTTCATAAGTGTGTGCGATGTGCACGTATGAAGGCAACACCACTGACACCCATCATGGGCAATCTACCCAGTGCGCGTGTGGACCCGGGTTACCCATTTATTCGTTGTGGGGTCGATTACGCCGGGCCAGTGATGATATTGAACCGCAAAGGTAAGGGTGCAAAATTAACTAAGGGATATATTTGTTTATTTATATGTTTCGTTGTTCGTGCTATACATTTGGAGTTGGTCAGTAGTCTTTCTACAGATGATTATATATTAGCTTTTAAACGGTTTATTTCGCGCCGTGGTAAACCAGTCGAGATGTTTTCCGATAACGGAAAAAACTTTGTTGGTGCGGAGAAAGAGCTTACTTCATTTTTAAAAAATAATTCAATGCAAATTTCAGAATATATAACTAATAATGGTATAAAATTTCATAGAATTCCTATTTATGCTAGCCATTTTGGTGGTCTTTGGGAGGCAGGGGTAAAGTCTTGCAAATTTCACCTTAAACGAATTGTAGGGACGGCAAATTTGAACTTTGAGGAGCTAAGTACGGTTTTAGCACAAATCGAAGCTGTCCTCAACTCGCGCCCCATGACACCCTTGTCTTCAGATCCAACCGACCTTTTACCCTTAACTCCCGCCCATTTCCTCATTGGCCGACCTTTAACTTCACCGCCTACTCAAGATTTATACAATGAGAAGATGAGTAGCCTTACGCGCTTTCACCGAGTTGAACAGCTTAGGCAACACTTCTGGCGACGGTGGTCGACGGAGTATATCTGCGAACTTCAGACGAGAACAAAATGGAAACAGCATACAGATGACGTTAAGCTAAACAGTCTAGTTCTTATCAAGGATGAACATCTTCCACCTTTACAATGGAGACTGGGACGTATAATACACGTATATACAGGCAGAGATGGCGTTTCTCGCGTGGCAGACATACTGACAGCAGCCGGAGTTATTCAACGCGCCTTCTCAAAAATTTGTCCCTTGCCACTGGAGCCAGCTGGCGAGTAACATCCGAGACGATATCGATTAAAAGACATTGGAAGTGATGCTTCCAAGGCCGGGGGCATGTTAACGCCATCTATTGCACACCTCGGGATATACTATGAAGAATCGATAGAACGAGTTTCACCGAACCCACCGCAAGCGGCGCGGCGCAGATCTACTCGTATATACACGCTTTGCTTAACTTGATGTGACACAACGTACCTACTTACTATTGTTAATTTATTTCATTAAATCGTTTAAAGTAAATCGAGTTATTCTTCAAATATTAAATACGACTTCAACTCGCAAACACATACTAATATTATAAATGCGAAAGTAACTCTCTCTGTCTGTCTGTCTGTTCCGCTTTCACGCCAAAACTACTGAACCGATTTAAATGAATGATTTTATATAAAAAAGGTTGTAAAAGGTTGAAAGGAGGGATAATAGGTTGTATGAAAATATTGTTAAAACCACTAAACCGATTTAATTGAAATTTGGTACACAGATAGTCTAGAGGTTGAGAAAGGACAGAGGCTACCTTTTAAAGCAGAAAAGGGTTGTAAAAGGTTGAATGAAGGGGGTGAAAGGTTGTATGGCAGTATTGTTAAAACATATCCTTCCTGTGGGAAATTCGAATATAACGCGAGCGAAGCCGCGGGCTGAAGCTAGTAATATATATTGTGTAATTATTAAATTGTTTTCATTATCATCAAAATACATTGTTGTCATATTTAAAAATAATCTTTTATTTTTCACATTAGTTAATAATATGTATCATATAGTACATGGCAACAAACAGTTGCCGATTTCTGATGTAATAGTATGGGAGTATATTTAAATGAGAACTGAAACTGTTGTAAATATTACAAAGTCGCGAGATAAGTTAGTTATGGCCGAATTTTGTTGCATGCGATGGAGGTGCGAATATCAATCATATGACAAAGATATCGGAAATTGGACATTGTTTACACATCGTTGGGTCTTTCTTCAAATTATGATTATGTCTTCAAATAATTCTATCTATTTTTAAATACTAAATCATTACTTGACGACCTCCATAGCTGAATGCTTTCCTAAGCATAAACCAGTTTAAAGGTGTCGCCATCACTGGGGTCCGAAGTTCAAATCCGGATGCAGATGATTATGTGATGGAAGCGAACATTTGTGACTTAGCCATGGTTGTTAATATTTGTTTATGTTATATATATATATATATATATATATATATATATTATATATATATATATATATATTATATATATATATATATATATATATATATAATATATATATATATTATATATATATATATGTATCTTTTCGTACCCTAGATCCCATTACACACACCTTGGATTAGGTTAATTGGCGTGAGTGTAAAAAATACTTATTTATTTTATTAGTTTATCTGATCATTTCAAAATCAACTGGTTTATCTTTACTGATTCAGAGAATGCAAATGCTCAATGTAAAGTATAGAGGCAAACGTTTATGGCCGACAAATAAGAAATAAAAATATACAAATTGCCGTATAAAAGTCGGAGTTCAGTTAAATAGGTTTTCTGACTGCGGCTTAAGGTTAACAATAAGTAAGAGAACAGTTCAAAAAGTGCACTTAAGTAACCACCGAGCTTGTTGGCTGTCAGCGAAGTTTTATGTCGCCTTTTTAAGAGCCTGTGTGTATAAGAATTTATTCTTACACTTTATGTATACTGGAAGCGATGCATACCTTATTTTTGGAGGAGGCATTTCATTTAACAGTAATAATAATAAATCTTTAACGCACCTACTTAAAAGGTACATCTGATATGAAGAAAAATACATTCTATTTTCATATGTATACTTATCTCAGACTAGTACGTTGAAAAATAAAACGTGGTGTAACAACTTACATATACCTACCAGCCAAGAATTTCAAAATTTCAAAAATCGAAAGGCCTATCTAGTAGGCTCCCCTTGTTGAGAACGGTTACCAGCTGTAATGCCTGCCTGGTCTGTAAACCGTTAATGTTACCAACACAACACATAGTTCAGATAATAGATTCCTGGAACAATCTCAGTATGCTCAAATTTGGCTTAAATTTCCAATACATTGTATAATATGGACATCCATGTTACTACGAATTTCGCAAGTACGAGAAATAGCTTTACCTACTCCAAACACTTGTTATATGAATGTTGTAGGTATAATTAACCTTTTATAATTATTTTCTTTATTGAACACAATTAAACACTATTACAATAAAAATATTATATATGAGGTACAAATTTGATTGGTCCAAAGGCGGACTTATCTCTCAGAGAGATTTCATCCAGCCAACCCTAGATAATAAAAAGCCGTAAAACAGCAAGAGGAGTTCTGGGAAGGTATGAAAGATACTCTGTCGCAATGTAAGGAGAATGAGAGGATTGTTATGCTTGGAGATTTTAATAGCTGGGTAGGTATACAGCGAGATGGGTATGAAAAAGTGTTAGGTAAATTTGGAGATAAGAGAATAAATGCGAATGGGGAAAGTTTATTAGATGTATGTCTGGAATGGAATCTTGTGGTGACAAACACAATGTTTGCTCACAAGATGATTCATATGTACACAAGAGAAGATGAATGTTCGAAGAGCATGATTGATTTCGTGATTGTGGATGAGAGACTGAAGAGTAAGGTGCGGGATACAAGAGTGTTTCGAGGTGTCGGCCTGGATACAGACCACTTTTTGGTTGTTAGCCGAATAAGTGGCCTTTTAAATAAATGGCGACATCGAACCAAGGAAACGACTAGTATTCTGCAACGCATAAAAGTGGAAAAATTGCAAGAGAAAAGAATAGAAGAAGAATATGAGCGAAAGTTGCGTGATAGACTTGAGGGTATGAACGAAGTTTGTGAGATAGAAAACATATGGAAGTTTGTCAAGGAGCAAATAGTGAATGTGGCAACTGACGTATGTGGTGTGATTAAAAGAAAAAAAGGACGACAAGAGAGGAGAGTATGGATGGATGAAGACGTGCAAAAAGTAGTGCAAGATAAGAAGAAAGCATGGAGAGATTGGTTGGCACAAAGAGCTAACCAGAGAATGCAAGTGAGTACAGCTGAAGATACAGAGGAAGCCAGAAAGAAGTACAAAAGTGTGAAGGCATTAGTGAAGGATGTAGTGAATAGAAAGAAAGAAGAACGTAAAGATGAGTTTGATCGCAGGCTCTCTGATAATTTCCGTTCCAACATAAAGTATTTTTGGAAATCCATTAGGACAGCTCGAGGAAAGAGTACAAACTCGGAGCTGGGTAATATCAGGGGCCACGATGGAGGTATGATTAAGGGCGAGGAAAGAGTGATGAAGAGATGGAAGGAGTATTTTGAAAGTTTGTATGAAAGAGCAGACCAGGGCGAACAGGACGATTATGTGTACATGGAACAGGATTGGAATGAAAGTGAAATAAGTATGGAAGAGATAGTGAAAGCTCTCAAAAGTATGAAAGCGGGAAAATCTGCTGGGTATGACAGGATTGTGGTAGAGATGCTACGAGCTGGAAAAGGTCCCGTCGCAAAACAGCTGCACTGCCTTTTCAACTTGTGTTGGGTGAACGGCCGAGTACCTAAAGATTGGTGCGAAGCCGTCATAGTCCCACTATACAAAGGAAAAGGGTCGCGGTTGGATTGCAAAAACTATCGAGGAATAAGTCTTCTCAGCGTCGTTGGCAAATTGTATGCTAAGGTTCTGATAGAAAGAGTCATAAAAGAGACGAGTGATAGAATCTGGGACGTGCAAGCAGGATTTAGAAAGGGAATGGGATGTACGGATCAAGTCTTTTCCTTACGATGCATTACTCAGAAATTTCTGGCCAAAAGCCAACGAGTATATTGCATATTCGTGGACTTGGAAAAGGCTTATGACAGAGTGGTGAGAAATGAGTTGTGGTCGGCATTGTCCATGCATGGAGTGAGCAGCAGCCTAATTCGAGCATTAAAATCTCTCTATGCGAATTCTAATGCTCGTGTTAGGATAAATGGTGCATACACGGAACCGTTTCACATCGAAAAAGGTGTGAGGCAAGGGTGTGTAGCATCTCCATGGCTGTTTAACCTATTCATGGATCAGTGCCTGTCGAATTTGAAAGAGAGTGAATGTGGTTTACGCATGAATGAGTTACTTGTGAAATGCCTACTATACGCTGATGACCAAGTAATATTGGCATCATCGGCCAGTGAGTTGCAGGAGATGGTAACTGTTATGAATGACGCTTTAAATGATAAAGGAATGAAAGTGAACGTAAGTAAGACCAAGGTATTGGTGTTTGAAAGAGATGTAAATATGACATTGTGTGACATTATGATAGAAGGAGAAAAAGTAGAACAAGTAGAAGAGTTTGTATATTTGGGATGTATGTTTACAAGGGATGGAAGGTGTAATAATGATATAGAGAAGCGAGTGAAAGCTGGTAACATGGTGAATGGGGCCATGCATACGTTTCTGAGTAGTCAGAAAATTTCAGAAAAAGCGCGACTAGCAGTGCATGAGGGCGTGCTGGTCCCAACATTAATGTACGGAAGTGAAAGTTGGGTATGGGAGAAACGACATGAAAGCAGAATAAATGCAGTAGAAATGAGAGCTTTGCGGAGTATGGCAGGAGTAAAACTGAGTGACAGATTGTATAATGAAGTGATTAGAAAGAAATGTGGTTTGAAAGAGGATATCGTGACAAGAATAGAGAAAGGGATGCTTGGGTGGTTTGGGCATGTGGAACGGATGGATGAAAGTAGACTAACCAAAATGATTTATGAAGCTGGAGTGAGTGGAGACACGGGACGAGGAAGACCTAGGCGAACATATTTCGAACAAATCGAAAGTGTCCTCGAAAAAGGCCAGGTCAGAAGTACCCGCAATCGTCGAGCATGTATGAGGAATGTTATGAAAGTAGATGAAGCGAAAGAGATATGTAAGGACCGTAGCAAGTGGAAGGACGTAATCTCTGCCTACCCCCGTGGGAAAAAGGCGTGAGTGTATGTATGTATGTATGTATGCAACCCTAGATGGCTAGGTGAAAATTTTAATGAAAAATTTGCGAGAATACAGTATTACACCCACACATAATCATAAATTTATAAATATACTTACCCATAATACATACATACACGTATACATATATAAATATATATATATACAATACGATCAAGTGCAGAAAGTAGTCTAAGACAAACTACATAGGTAGTGTTCCTATAGATTGCGCTTGAAATAAGCAATGGATTGACAATCTTGAACACTAGCTGGCAGCTCATTCGATGATCTAGCAGCACGAACAGTAAAGGAGCGAGAGTAGAATTTTGAGTTCGAAAAAGGTACATTTAAAACAAGGTATGACACACAAGCACGCTGAGGCTGGATAGAAGGTGGCAGTAAGTCAAATCTACAGCGTAAGTATTGAGGAAATGTAGGTACTTAGAATAATATTATATTATTATAGTTAACCCGAAGATATAAATAGATATAATTAATAACACATAAACACAGAGTTGTGCAAATTATCTACTTAGTAACCATTATTCACCAGGTGGGCGCGGGCGGTCTGCTTTGTCAATAAGTATATTACTATAAAAAATAGAGTTCGCCGTTGCAGATATACTATTACTGCAATTATCCTCCGTTATCTCATTACTCATTCAATTATAACGGTCGGTGTAACAACACAACACTTTAATATTCTGCCGCCTCCATTCCCCGCTGAGCCGGAGGTCAAACAAGCAAATAAGTTAACTGTACCCCAAATTTGTAATATTAAAACACTTTTTGTGCTTCCGCACGCAAATTATAAGGGTTTTATTTGTTTGGATACGAAATATCTTTCGTGTTCTTCATTTATTACACAGCTATTTCCGCATTGTTTGTTGTTTTGTCTGTGCTATTTTACAACCATCTGTTGACTATGTGCGAAGACGAAGAAACCCGTAGACTGTTATCTATGAAGAAACCAATAACTAACTGTTATTTATATAAATTACTACCTTATGTGACGACTTCAGCCAATGTAGTCAAAGGAGTATGCCCATTCGTAGTATCACCTTTACTCGTCTTGTGCCTTAACCAAACTAATACCAAAAAATAAGTAACAATTTTTAACAAAACTCTGCAATATACCAAGCCGAAACTTCGCCGGAGATAAATCCACATAATAATTAGTAATTATTTCACTTCCGTTTCATTCGCCATGTATTTTTATTGATGATATTCTAATTTCATTGATAAATAGTCTCTTCGGTATTTGCCATATATTAACGATCGGATCGATTGGTCAAAAATATATTCGATACATTCCACTGTCCTCTCGTGAAAGGGTAAAAGGAATACCAAAACAATTAATTTTCTTTTAGTCTTTTTTCTGCTTTCTCTAATATTTTAGTCATTATTCTGCTTTAAGAGTTTCTTTATACAGATAGCTAATATCAATGTTGCTAAAACAATTATTTTTAAATTAATTAATTATTTATATGAATTATTGGACAGTTGTAATATTTATTGGATAAGATAGACTTAATCATTTTATAGTTTTAATCTTCTACAATTAAATAGGTATTATCAAAAATGATGATAAGGAGAAATTCGTAATTTGAAAGTCTTTGATGTTTAATTTCTATTTTACCCATCGAAATAGAGTCAAATAGTTTTTTAATAATTGAATATATAGTTAAAATCTACAAAAATATATCATAAAAATCATTATGGTAAAAAATCATTTTTGGCGATACTAAGTCCATACTACAATGGGCATTCTCCTTTAATGAACGAAATGCTCCGTTTGTCCTTTAAGTGACGTGTGTAACTGAACTTGACTATTTAAATGGGGAGATTAAACAATGGCGCTGTTTCTTTGGCGCGCGGAATCGCGTAAACTGCACCAACGCCGTCTGCTACATCTCTGCGTTTGTTTCTATATATTGTCTGAATATAAATGTCCGGGGGTCAAATTAAATCAGCGAAACTGCGTGGAAACGGTGATATTATACTACTAGTTGGTGTCCCGCGACTTCGTTTGCGCAAGATTAGTGTTTATGTGGTAATTTAAATGTTATAATGTTAGTTCTTTTCTACGTCATGCTGATAGCATGTTAGGTATATTTGTAAATTGTAACCTATATATATATAGGTCCTATATATTATCGTTAAAAGCTATTCAGTGGTTTTTACGTGAAAGCGTAACAAACATCCATACTTACAAATTTTCGCATTTATAATATTAGTAGGATAGATGACACATATGCATACTGCGAAATGGTTAAAAACTTCACCGTTTTTGTATCTAAATCTTTTAATGTTTCGCGAAATTAGTTAGTGTAGTTAGTGTATGTAACAATTATTCAGAAAGTATGGAACGAAAGATAGCATTGTGATAGCCAAACATAGCATCAGACGAGCAAACGACGTCTTCCCTCTCTTACCATTGTCTAATAGACTCACCAATGAAGGGCATAGTGTTACGGTGATTATGTCCGACTCCAGACCGATCAAGGCGACTCGACTGACATGACCTACCGACCAACCTCAGCCTTGGATCATTTTCATTGTGGTAAGTACTACCGATCCTCAGGAGAGGTTGCGATACAACTGCAATTTTTTACCTCTTATTTGCATATTATTTAATATCATGGCGCAGAACAGAGATAGCGCTATCACTAAATCTTCACCTTTCAACAGGCAAAGTTCAGTGATTACACTATTACAGTTCCAGAACAAAAGCAAGCAAATAAGAATAAATTTATTGGACTAGAAAATAACATTGACGGAGTCTTGTCAGAGAATTGATTCTATATTACAAAAAATTATATTCAAACGATTTTATTAATATTAAAGATTGTTTTTTTTTTCAACTGGTCAATGCCATAGATTGACGTGGGGAGTGATGATGACTGATAGGTATACCGAATTATTTTGTAGCACATTCTCTACAATATTGTCATATTTTTAGTTTTTGATTTTGAAAAACACAAAACAAAAAAACTGACCCACCATTTAGTTTGGGGTAATATTGGATTTTCATTTTATTCTCAAAGAAAACTCTATCCTAATATTCAAACTTTTTTTTTCTCCTCCCTAGGGGGAGGTAACGTCAGCGTAGCAGACGACACTCACGCCGTCAGGAAGGCTGGTGCGAAGGACCGCGTCGTATGCGAGGTTCCATAGCAGGGGTCCCAACACCGACCCCTGCGGAACGCCGCATTCGACCCTCCTCGACGTTTACATCCCGTCCCGTCCCAGCATGCCGATCGTCCTGTCGCGCAGATAGTCCCCGACCACGGCCCGTAAGTAGGGAGGCAGCTTGTTGTATACGAGCGCCTCCTTAATGGCCTGCCAGGGCGTTGACGATGTCTAACGACACCGCCAACGCCCTAGCAGGCCTAAAACTAACTAACCTTGATAGTGCATTACTGATACAACATTGCCGGTTTAATATCAATTATTTTCATGCAATAGAGACACACAGCCCGGGTGGGACAATAGTATCAACATGGTGCAGATTAAATAGACATTAAAACATTTTAATAAGTATTACATAACACAAACCTTACAGAGCTTACTTTGAGGTGTAAGTGTAAGAAATATTTATTTTAATGAGTTCAATCCAGCGTACTTGTTATAATAAAAGCCGGTATGTTCAAAACGTTTATAAGCTATGGTTAAAGATTACTAACCCACGTTAATACTTGTTTTATTTTTAGAAGTAGAATGAACAATTAATGCAGTCAGGATTCAAGTGGCACTCACGCCATTAGCGTGATTATAGCTTTTTTACTAGTATAAAAGGAGCGTGTATAGTCGTAACCATAGTCACTTAGAGCACAATTTGTAATTTTACTAATAAAAGGATCAGTAAATATTGTTTTGTTTATATCGTAATTTTTAAATCTATACAATTAATACGATTTTTTGTACTACTGACAAAAAGACTTACGGCTACGGTTCTTGAAGATCGCGTTACTCTATTCCCCGGGAAAGTCTCAGCAGAATGGTTTTCATTCTCGAATCGAAGCATGCGCGGGAAAATACCCACTTACTGTTTCTAATTACCGTTTACTAATTTTTAATACATTCAATACTACTAATACATCGCTTATTGTGTTTGTGAATATCTGGGGGTAGCGGACTACAAAAAGAAATGCACTGCGTAATACTCGTAAATAATGTTGCGCTCTCGAATTCCTGTGAATTGATATGAACTAAACGACCATATTGTACCACATTTATGGTCTATTTCAGTTTGCATATCAATTTCTGGTGTATATAGGTGTGATTGCGTAATATAATTATAGATAGGTATAGTCTGCCTTACCAGCCTTTTTTTTTTTTGCTACCGAGCCAGGCGCCGCCTTCTTCGAGCGGGATCGGCCATCTCCCGACCCCGCTCGGTGGCCTCCTTCTGGAGCATCACTGCTTCACAGAAGGAGGCCACAGCCCTCCAACCTCCCTCGTCCGCCAGCATTGCCGCAATCAATGCCGGCGGAGACAGAACTCGCCCGATCTCTGCGACCAAGACTCGGCGCTCGGAGGCCCACGCGGGGCACTCCGCTAGCGTGTGCTGGGCCGAGTCAAGGTCGGATGCGCAGTGGTGGCAATGTGTCGATCCCTCCCTTCCTATTCGACACAGATACTCACTGAAGCAGCCGTACCCGGTGAGTATCTAAGTCAATCGGTAGGTGACCTCCTTCTTCCCGTGGAGCCAAGCTTCGAGGTACGGGAGTACGGCACTGACGGCCCGCTGGCGCGCGCAGATCCGTAATACACTTTGTGCAAAATGATTAAATAACTTTTAATAAAATGTGGTTTAAAAATAAATAAACTTTTTTGCACATTCTGCCTGCAGTCATTGAATCCGTGGGGATGGCAAGAAACGGCAGTAAGCGAATGCTGCTACATTGGTAGCATGAAATCTAGGACAGTCACATGCGTGGACAGTTTTGCATAGCCCCACACCTACACCACACACTCAAAGGCTGTTTCTGCATCTGATCAAGCCCAGGGGGGCAATCGCACTAACAAATCGCAGCTGAAACGCAACCAAATCGTTCCACTCAACCAATCCGAGAGCTAGAATATCACGTCATCGAACAGATGACGTGATATTGTGGCGTTCGGATTGGTTAAGCCGAACGGTTCGGTTGCGTTTCGCTTGCGATTTATTAGTGCGATCGCTCCTCAGGTTCTCTAGCACGGATACTCTTTACTGAAAGACAATTTTGCGGCGCTCGCAGTAGAGACGAGAAAAGACCCATGGTCTGCCGACATAAAATATTTTGTGTGAGTTTTGTCAACACGACTGGTCCAAAGTACAGAGCTTTATAGATAACTTTATAAATTTATATTTATTTATAATTTAAACTCAGTTTATTGTTTATTCAATTGTTTGTTTTTAGTATAAGTAATTTGGTATATACTTTAAATTATGAAATGTTTAATTATATTAAGTTACGTCTTTCTTTTATTCTTTCAATTTTTTTATTGAAATTGATACTTTATCACGTCAAAAATCTAAGCACCGACCAACCAATTTATTCGACTATCTATTAAAGGAAACATAAATGTCAATGCCCCATTTTGAATAACAAACTTGAAGTTTCTCGAATCTCGAATTTCTTAATTTATTTTTAGTTAATTAGCCTCCTTAGTTGTCTTACAACTTGGGACTTCGCCGTTGTTTTCTCTCTATTTTGTTGGAGATAGGGCCGGTGATTTTAACGTAATAGAATTAAAAGTATACACTCCGTTTTAATCGAAATCAAAACACAATTTTGATCAATAGTTTTCATTGTGTCATCGTCATAATTTAATGTTCATGTTGTTCCTGAATCGTATTCTGCGGCTCGATAGCCTAAAATAGTATCTCGAGGGTTTGTCGTAGTTTCGTACAGTCTCCAAGCGAGTCTCCACGGAGCTTTAGTAAAAAAAGCTAATAAATATTTGAACGGCCTTTATCAATGTGACTTATATTTTTATCCCACTACATTAACAATTTGTCTTCATATAATATACATATTTTAGTCAAGATAACTGTCACTGTTTAGTCAAGATAACTGTATTGAGCTATTCTAGGTGTCGACAGTCCAAACACCGCGGAGATGTCTTCTCCTCACCTCTTTGACGACCTTTTTATTGCGATTATATCAGGAGAGGAGGCTGAGAAATATCAGGAGAGGAGGCTGAGAATCCATCATGGATACCAACGCAACAGGCAAGCAGGGATGCGTTGATTATGTCGTACTCCTGGTGAATCGAGGCGGCTCGACCCAACAGACCTACCGACTAAACTCAGCCTGAGCCTTTGGTCCTAATGACCCTACTGGCTTATATGGAAGGGGGCCGCACCTCAGGAGAGGTACGGTTAGCGCTGTCCCATGGTGAGGGCATAAGCGCTAGAAGAGGCACGGTTCTCCAAAGTGGGACCGACCTGTATTGACTGGGAACCTACTCGTGGCGAAGCAGAAGGCTGCCGAATAAGGGGAGACAAGGGAGGCGACGGCTCAGACGCCGCCGGTCGCAGGTCTAGAAGGTCCTGCGTTAATTGATTAGGGGGGTCGCTTAAGACATGCCGCGGTCTGCGTGTCCTCTGCCAATATGGACTGTTGTCGTGGGATGTGTCCGCTGAAGGCGGTGTTGATGGATAATTCACTGACTCTCGAATTAACGGGTTGATGTGCTCTTCCGCGGTTCAGAAGAACCGCTTGGAGCACTCCCTAAAATGTTCTTGAATAGTGGGGAGATCGAAGTCCCTGTGGAGATCAGCATTACGGACGAACCAGGGGGCGTTGACCATTCTATGCAAAAGCTTGCTTTGAATGACCTGGATTTGTTGAAGGACTTGCGGCTCGGCATGTGCAAATACCGAGCTCGCGTATGAAAAGACGGGCCGAATACATACCTTGTAGAGGGTACGCTTGTTCCTAAGGGACATGGGGCTGAATCTACCTATCATGGAGTTGAGACGGGATATGTATCCGTTGGCATTACGCGTCACCCTGTTGACATGAGCTCGGAGAAATGCTCGGTGTGTGGGGCTCTCCGGTCAGAGAGGACCGGCCTACCCACTAAAACCCCCCGGTGTTCTCTGAGCCCATGCGGGACATGGCAGGATCTGCTTCGCGACTCCACTGCCATACGCCCCGGTAACCTCTTCGATGGCCTATCTATTTTTACTTACCTTCTTCATAGTTCTTTAATCAATTCTTATCTTGTTAAGACAGTACTTTTTTACTTACCATATTTGATATTCATGTATTATACAAGAAACCAGACAAAAATTGATTGCATTTGATTAAAATAATTTTTTCATGCATTTTAATAAATTTTATCTCTTTTTATTTGAAATTCGCTTTTTGTGCTGTTCTTATATGAGATCATGTGTTCAACATAAAAGTGCATAATCCGTTGGTACTGATTGTATTGATATCAGTATCTTGTCTTGTAAATAATAATATTTGTCACCTAATAAAATTATGAAGTGATCATAAATATATACGTATTTTAATATGTAATCTATTATATTTCTATAATTTACTTTGTCTAGCCATAAATAATGTTACATTTAAAAATAAACAAAATATTACATTACGATTTGGATTCTGTCATTATTTTATGAATGTTGTTTTCTTATTGTTATCTCATTTGGCGCTAACCGGTTGTTAAATAATTTAGTGATATTAAAATGGAGTTGGGTGGAAAAAGGAACCAAAGCACTGCGATCGTATTACACAGCCAAACACAATTTTTGAAACTCTTCTGTTTGTACCAGAAAAATATCTGGCCGACTATGTAGTGTTGATACGAAGAAATCCCGTCTGAAAGCAAAATATTTTATCTCCCAAGATGAAGATAGCACCATACTACGTATTTTAAATGATGACTTAAAACGTGTAGCCTGTAAGAGATGTACTTGTTATTACTTAACTGATAATTTAATTGATCCACCTAAGCTTAGTTGGAAACGAATTCATCAGAGCCAAGGACATCTATTCACGATTTTAATGATAGCTAGATTATGATTTATGGATAACGCCATGATAATTTGGAATTCTAAAAGCAATCCATAAAATTGGCAGTGAAGAATTTTCCCATGTAATATTCCGTGGAAAATGAAAATCTACAAGCCGATTTATTAGGATTTTATGTATATTGTAATTGCAATCACCTAGAACTCAGTGTCAAAAAGTGTGAAGTGATCACTTACACAAGAAAACGTAGTATTGTAGATTACGAAGTACCAATTTGACGGTTGCGCGATTCCTCGAGTTAACTTGTTCGTGACCTTGGTTCGTTATATTGGACAGTAAGCTGTCATTTGCGTTTTATTTTGAATTTATTGTGCAGAAAGCTCACAAGATGTTGGGATACCTCCATAGAACTGCTAAACCACCAAAAATTCAGTCTATGAGTCAGGAGTATGTTTCACCTTCTGATACACGCATAAGGCTCGTATACAATCGGTTCAGCGCTGTTTCACTCGACTTTTAAGCTATTGCCTTAAGAAGCATGATATAGGGAAAGACTTGTATCTTTTGAGATGCATACTCTGGAGGGCCGTCGTATAGTCGCTGACATGAAACTACTATATGATATAGTGCATACTGTAGTATTCACTAGGTCCAGGTATATCTGGACTGTCCAGCGCTCACATCACGGATTGCTCTTTACACCTGCAATATGCGCACAAGACAAAAGAGCTCTATTTCCGTTGGAGTAGCTCGTTCGAGTTACGCCAAGCATTCCGTACTGTATCATCTCATATAAACTTACGACGATAGATTTAGTTACAGTAATATTTTCTTTATGACTCACAACCAATTCATATAAACAGTATATTAAAGCATTTATTCGATTCTCAAATACATAGTATGCTGTGTAGTAACATACAAACCTACACACACATACCCAAACATTCACATACCCTTCACACGCGCAATCGCGTCCACATCCTTATATTATTCCGTTCCATGATCTTTTCAGAATGATTAGTTTTGTTTTGTCTAAATTATCGTAATTCCTGTTTTTTGTTATAACAGTTTACTGCGTTGCCTACGGATTTAAATATGACATACTTTGTAATTGACTGTATATGTTTTTTAAGTTTAATGTTATGATCAAATTTTTATTATGCTGTAAAGTTTGCTAGATAAGTAAATAAATAAATTTAAAAGACTATTGCACGAATAGAGAAAATTTCTAAACATCTTCATAAATATAAAATGTTTTAACATTAATGTATTACAAACACACATTGTAGCAAAAAATGTTATATGCAATAGGAAAATAAAACATTTTATTTTGTATCATTATTTATGGCAACCCTAAGTAATCTTATATACAAAAATACAACAACACTATTATAGTAGTTTTAATTATACCTATGATTAATTTTTGAAAAATTCGTCCATAGATTAAAATATTCTGCAAAAGCCAGAGGCGCAATTCCTTTTTAAATGCGTTATATGGGAGAATCTTTATGTGTTCTGTTAATTTATTAAAAATCTTAATACTCATTGCATAACAATTTCTTTGGAAGCATGCGGTTCTAGGTGTAAGATCTAGAACAAGCCTATGTGGATGTCTAGTATTTCACGGATAATAGTCTTTTGCCTCTACAAATAAAGTGGAACATAAACAATTTAAATACATTTAACGACAAAAATATAAAGGAAAATATAAAAGATAATTTTGCTGTTGTAACGACAGTTTTGTCATTTCAATCGTTCATAACTTCAGTTCATAACTCTGCCTGTATTGAAGCCACCAAATACCATCGCCAAATAAAGAGATCGGAGATATTTCACGCGCAAAACAAGCAATAAATAATTTTCTTTCGACCTGCACTTATGCAAATAACGCAAAATTGAGTTATAAAAAGAATAAATTGGAGATACGAGGCTGCGTAAAAAATGGACGCGGGCCGTAATAAAAATTACAAGCATTTTGGTAATATGCGTTGATTTATTGCACGTAGTTTTTGGTTGCCTTTTAGTCGCTACAGAGAACTAAAGATCAGTATAATAAGACGGTCGATGAAATGAAAATGAAATATTACTATAAAACGTAACAATACCAATCGCGTAAAAGTACCAATGATTCTTTTGAAGCAAAGAGATGTCTATATTAAGAATCCCTACCTTTCTTTAACTTATATCATATTTTAATATATTTGAATTAATGTATTAGTGAGACTGTGAGACAGATTCTCAAGATATGTGTATATAGTTTTAATGCACTGAGTAAGAGCCTTATTAAATATTTAACTTGTTGCACTCACAATTCTCTGCAACAACATTTATCAACACACTCACTCACAATTCTCTATACCAACTCTATTATCTGATTCATTTTGTACATATATATCTAGAATTTTATTCATCGTATTATATCCCTAAAGTAGATGCCTGAGATCTGTACTAACACGCAAACTCAGTTTTACATTTCGGTAGGGAAATAATTATCTTCTAGCTTTGTTTATTTGTATAATAATAAACAACCACATCATTAACAAAATAGAATATTCTTGCTGAAAATAAGCCGCTGATGGAAAATACTTTTTGTTGGTTTTGAAGTACATGACTTTATTCAATGCTGTACTCATTACAGAAATATAAATTTAGTTTTATATGTCATCCCCAAATAAACATTCGATTAGTAATACACTTTGCAGAATTGACAGCTACTGTCAAGTCAAGTGAATAAAGTGTTTGCTCGATTGTCATCTCTTGTAAACACTTAAATAAATATTTAAAGGAGATATGACACTGTCAAAGTTGGCAATAGTATCGACTGTCTATAGTATAACTAGTACTACATTTATTAGTTCTACTACGGGGAATTAATACTTCCTGCCCTAGACCTTACAAGAGCGACGACAATACGCAAGTTGTAATGACGTAAAAAAGTGTAAAGAGTCTGTAAGTAAAGAGTCTACTGTGAATTAACATCACATTTCTATCACTCTATATAACTAGCCATTAACACTAAGAATTATTTGCTTGAGTATTTTCAATATCACATTGAAAGAGTTACCATACGTAGAGTCATATATATGAGAACATACTGCTAGTAAGTATACTGTAAAATGCTCTCCACCCTACCCTCTATTTGAGGCTCAATTAAAGGCGTTAAGGCCATAGGACCTTAACGCCTTAAATATAGATTAATTTACAATAAATTATTAATTACGTTCCTCCAAGTGCCGTAACTGCACGATAAGACTATCCTTGCTTCTTATTCTATCAAATGTAAAATAAATTTGGCCAGTAGGTCACATATATAAGTCGGAAAACCTTTATCCGTCAAGAAGTCGATATATGATTTCGACCAGAGCTTTGGTAGAGATCTCCGCAACTTTGGTTGCGGTGGTATTCATGAAGATTCTCAACCCTCCTGAGGGAAAAATTTTCAGTCGTCGTTTGCGATTGGTTAAATTTGGACGCTTAGCCAAGCTAATTACAATAAGTACGCTTAGCTTTATCTATGTCTATGGGCCTAAGTTACCTGATATGACATACAAAAAATAAGACGGAAAAATAAAAAGGAAACTCTAACAGTTAATGTATGTTGACATAATTAAAAACAGAATTAACAAAAAGCGTTATTTGTGAGACAAACATATAACCGAAAATTATGTTGATTTGTCACAAAAAAAACATTTCATTGAGGTATTTAATATTTTCAAGTATACATTTCAAAAAAGCGTGATGAACATATTGTGTTATACGTGATTAAATATATTGAATGTTTATGTTTTATAATTAAAGTAAATATAAGTAAGTGAAGTAAATTTAGGTTTTATATTGCCATATATGTGTACTACTCTAGTTATGTGTCGTTCATGTTATACACACATACGTAGGAATATAATCTGGTCTACAATATTATATTAAAAAAAAAATGTATCAATAATCGATTATATTCTGTTTTGTGTGTCAAATAAATAAAATAAAATAAAATGTCTATATAGTCTGTAACACTGTGCACAATCTATGGTTATTTATACACCTATGAAATGTGGATTGAATTTATGTACACGCCTATGAACAGAATTGATGATTCAATATATCACTCGGAAAATCCTTCATTAACCTTTGCACTATTGGATTTATCTTTAATTCACCGACACGAAGCTTAGCGATGGTGAGACCTGACTAAAAGATTTATTCCATTTAATGTTTTATAATAAACTAGCGACCCGCCCCGGCTTCGCACGGGTGCAGTGAAAAAATGGTTATGGTGGGTTATCCCTAAGAGATAGCCATATACCATCGCGGACTTTTTTGTGGATTTTTGTAATTTGTACAATACTGTAGTACATTATTTTGGTCTATCTCGTAGGGTTCAGCCAGCGTTTGCAATATAAGCGCAAAAAAACGTGCTTATTTACTACATCACATTAGAAACCTTTAAATTTATCAGTGTTTCTCTACTATATTATGCATTTATTATACATACAAACCTTCCTTAAGAATCACTCTATCTATTAAAAAAAAACCGCGTCAAAATCCGTTGCGTAGTTTTAAAGATCTAAGCATACATACGGACATACAGCGAAAGCGACTTTGTTTTATACTATGTATTGACTAGCGACCCGCCCCGGCTTCGCACGGGTGCAATGCTTATGTAAATATACCTCCTACAAAATGTCCTTATACACAACGTTCACAGTTTTTTTTATCATTAGACAATACAAACATGTTTTGCTTAGAGCGCAGAAAAACGTGCTTATTTACAACATCCCATTAGAAAACTCTAAATTTATCAGTTTTTCTCTAATATATTATACGTGTATTATACATATAAACCTTCCTTAAGAATCATCTCTATCTATTAAAAAAACCACATCAAATTCCGTTGCGTAGTTTTAAAGATCTAAGCATACATAGGGACAGACAGACATCGGATAGCGACTTTGTTTTATACTATGTAGTGATAATATTAAATAAATATTTCTTATACTTACCAATTACCCTAGCTCAAAGTAGCTAAAGCTCTATACAGCTTCTTTTTTTTTTTATTCCATACGGTGGTAGACGAGCAAATGGCCCACCTGATGGTAAGTGGTAACCATCGCTCATGGACATCTGCAGTGCCAGAGGCACAACTGAGCCGCTGCCTACCTGGAGAGAAATACTCTTTTTAAGCCTCGTTTGAAGTTAGACATATCGTAGCGCTCAGGAAACATCGCAGCTGGGAGCTCATTCCAGAGTTTGCATGTACGCGGAAGGAATGAACCGAACTGTACTCTACTGCGGTGGCGGGTGGTGCGATGGTAAAAAGGTGACGATGGCACCATTGCAAATAGTTCCTCAGAGCACTCTCCGTTAAAGAGCCTATAAAGAACACACAGAGAGCCAAAGTCTCTCCGCTGCTCCAAGGTCTCTGTTGAGGCCGTAATATTGGGATCACCGATGATACGGAAAGCACGCCTTTGCAGGGAGTCAAAAGGGTCGAGTTGATATTTGGGGGCTCCAGCCCAGAGGTGTGAGCAGTACTCCATGTGCGGCCGTATTTGAGCTTTATAAAGCATCAGACGCTGACTGGGCGTGAAGTACCGCTTCACTCTGTTGAGAACACCCAATTTTTTACTTGCGTTATGGGATCGTGTTATGGGATCTAGGGTAACGGATTCACATACATATATTATACAGAAATAAATATTTTTAATAAATATATTTATATAAGGTACAAAGGTACAAATGCTCACATTCATCACACAAACATCTACCCGAACCGACTCGAACCCGCGACACCTCGAAACTGGTGTACTAACCACCACCAACTACCGCAGCACCAAACAGAATGCTAATTTTAATATTATAAGGTGGTCATAACAAAGAGAGCCTGTAAAAACAATCAACTCGCATAATTACGATCGCAAACATTCGAAGTCAATTCATAATTCATGAGGCTGCGATGCAGTGGACTGGTGATGCTACCGCCCGGAACGAAATTACCTGGCACGAGGCTAATGTTTATTTATTAATGCGCCAGAGCTTATTAATGATATTTATTTGAATCTATGCGAAAATATTTAGGAAGCTAGTTATAATAAAAGATTTTTAAGTTCCATCTGTCTTTAAAATATAATATAATATTTAGGCTCTATACTCGTATCTAATGGTGTTACGTGTAAGCTAGTAGCTTATTGAAGATCTAAATAAACTCTTTTGCAAAATAAACGGGCCTAAGGAAATTTACGTTCTAAGGTCGATTTTAGTTAATTAAATGAAATTTATTTCTTTGACGATGTCTATTTACTTATAATTAATATATATATTTCTTGTGTGCGTGTGTATGTGACTGAACTCCTCCTAAACGACTGGACCAATTTTGATGAAATTTTTTGTGTGTATTCCAGGGGGCTTGAGAATGGTTTAGATTCACAATACGGTCATATAGATATTGTTTTTCAGCTAAATTATTTATTTAAAAACATTTGAGACAACGTGAGACAACGTGACATTTGAGACATTTGACATTTGAGACATTTGACAGGACAACGTCTGTTGGGCCAGCTAGTAATCGTGTAAATTAACCGCGCGTGAAGTGAATTCGAGAAATTAAAAGAAAAAAAACGATGGATTCTTTAAAATCGATGTACACGCCCAAACAATGAGAAGTAGTCGGCAATAAAGACTAAACTTTTTTTACTTTTTTTAATTAAATAAAGTTACAAATGTAAAAACCAAATAACGACTGTGACCTCCTCTTGCCAAAGTCACAGCTTGAATCTTTCTGGGCATGCTTTCCACGATGTTTTTAATAACGTTTTGAGGAATACGTTCCCACTCTTCTGCAATGTCTCTTTAGCTCCCTGATATTTTGTGGAGCAGGTTGCACTGATCTTACCCGTCTCTTTAGAACATCCCACACATGCTCAATTGGATTGACGTCAGGACTTCGAGCTGGCCAATCTAAACGACGGATCCCAACTTCTTGCATGTACGCTTTCACGTCGCCAGAACGTTGCGGGGGAGCATTATCGTCCATAAAAATGGAATCTTCCACAAGTGCAGTCAATGTGGGTTGTGCATATGGAATTAGGGCTTCCATTATGTACCGGTGTGCATTTAATGTTCCATTTTCTATGAAAACTAACTCCGTACGCTCCGTCGAATTAATTGCTGCCCAAAACATAGCGGAGCCTCCGCCATAAGGAGTGATTTCTTCGAAACACACTTCCGCATAGCGTTCCCGTGGTCTTCGCAGCACTCGCCGGCGTCGGTCCTCTCCACACAAAGAGATTCTAGCTTCATCGGAAAACAATACTTTATTCCAGTCCTCCAGAGTCCATGAAGCACAGTTCCGAGCAAACTGAAGTCGAGCAACACGGTGCTCACGGAGTAATTTAGGGCCCCGAACTGGGCGGTGACTCTTGATATTGGCAGCCTCCTGATCGTCCACAAGCTAACTTCTACTCCTCTTACTTCTTCAAGGCTCTTCTTCAAGTCTACACTTGACGCCTTGAGATTGCGCAACGCCTGACTCTTGGTTCTGTGCATCGTTTTCTTCCCGAACCGGATCTTCTTTTGACCGAACCAGTCTCTTGATACCGTTGCCAAGTCCTCTGGAAAGTTGAACGACTCGCATTTAGCCGCTGAGACATGTAAGTTTGCGAACAACCTTCTTCAAGTAGGGCTATAATTTTACCGGCCCTTATCGCTTTATCACTCATATCAAAAAAGTAGTATTTAATGTAAAAAGAAAGATTAAATTGTTTAATTTGCAGAAAATATCCAAAAAGCTTTAAAAAAATATCGTAATTAGTTAAAAATCGATTCAACAATTCGCGCCATTAGTAAAGCAATTTTAGAATAATCCACAATAATCATTATTTTTCTTTTAATAATTTAAATTTTAAATTTGGAACGTGAAGAATCATGCCAGGATGCTTCAAAAAACATGCCAATACATCGTCAAATTAACAAAACCTATTTTTTGTCCTTATTCATTAGAGAGTAGAGAAAAAATCTAATGTGCCCGTTTTTGCAAAAGAGTTTATATATATATATATATATATATATATATATATCATGTGTGCCCACTTAATGTGCAGACGCATCTTGCCCTGTGGTCGGACTTAGTTGGAATCTCGTATACTATATAAGTATATATAGTATCGATATCAGATAAATATTTTATTATACATATATATAAGCTGTCTATAAAGCTGTGTTCGTTGTAATTCCTCGCAGATTAAATAGTGTGGTTCTAATAGATAAAAGAACAAATATCGTTCGATTTTTAAATCTTTTCTGCGAGGTACAAACGCCAAGAGATTAGACTACCATAAATTGTCATATTTCTATAATAGACTTTGAAGTCTATGATCATGGAATATAATTGAAAAGTTATAAAAGAAATTATCATACAAATCTATATTATATAAATATTATATATACAATATATAATTGCAAAAAAATATAAACTCACGAAAAACATTTATGACTTTTCACTGCGTCAGTAGAATATACTTCTCGAAAAGAAAAACGTATTCATCTCGAGCAGGTTTGAATCCCTCGCTTCATTCAGTATTCAAAATTTTCCCGCTCTGATTCAACTCTCAAAGACTTCAATTTCTAGGCTACAGTTCTTTTTTCATGGACTCTTATTGTTAGCCTAGCTGAATGTACCTTAAGAAATAGACATTATCAAAGACCATTCGAAAAAACACAAAAAGCTTTATCTCTTTGCTTTCTAATCAACTATCGAATAATCAAACTTTTGAACGTCACGTCAAGTAGTATTAAACGATTACTGTTTTATCATAAACAGGAGTTTTATTATATTATAATTTTACTTCGTAGACATGGCAGAGCTAAAATTAGACTAAACTAAATGCTCCGAAAAAGCTGTTAAATCTCACTTCTTATTCAAGATACGTCCACAAATTTTAATATAAGATACCGTCAGCAGATATGAGCCGCATCTTATTATCTCGGTAGGCTCAGCGTGCGATAGCATTGTGTCGCAGGCATTGCACTTAATACGGAATATGTAGAAAAACTATAATCATTTGACTGCACCAACTCATCATTTGAAAAACCAGATATAGGTACTAATTTGTTTGGATTAACAACAAAACTTGAAATTACAACAGACATGATGAAATTATATTTCTAAAATCTTTTTATTGTGATTTTTATATAAATGAATATTTATAAATTTATATTTATATTTGAAGTTATGTCTTGCAAATCAATAAAAACTATAATAATTAAGTTACTCCATCTATACTATATATATATAATATATATAAGCACTTATGACGTGTCTGGTTCATATACTAAGAATATAGATAATTAAGATTATTTTTCAATTTAATCTACATTAATATATACACCATGTGGAAAGGCCCATTAGGCAAGAGGAGCAGAGGTAGACCAGTGGAAAGATGGCTTGACGAAGTGACTGAAATAGCGGGAAATAACTGGAAGGAAAAGGCAAATGATAGAAGCATGTGGAGAAAAATGGAGGAGGCCTTTACTCTGTAGAGAGGTCCTTAGTAATAAAAGTTAAATAATATGAATGTAATTTAATAATATTATAATATGCATAATGTCAATCTAATGATCCTAATCAAATTCAAATTTAATTATAATGTAATAATATATTTGCATGCAATAGGAATAGGGAATTAATTTATTGTAATTAAATGTAAATATGACTTTATTATTATATACATGTGACAAATTTTAATGACGAATTGTGATCTAAATTTTAATTGTAGTGTAATTTTAATTTTTTTTTATTGTTGAATCGAATATCATGCGAAAAATTGTATTTTACTAAGGATTAAATGAGGCTTTATTATTATTATAATATATACACCGTAATATTTTTATATACCGAAAAACCTGAAACTAGATTACTTAAATTCATTAGCCAAATAAAATGCAAGTGTTTTAAAAGAAAGCCGTATTTTGTGCCAAATATAATAAGATTTTGCTGTAAAGTGGTTAATAATGTAAAATAAATAGCTAACGGCTGGCGGTGATAAGTACTTCCTTTACATCGTTTATATACAAGCAAATGTTTCTGTCTCGCTCATACCACACTCATACTCTTTCGCTAATAATGCGAAAACATTTTTACTAATCTTTATTTTTTCTTATTTAGGATACCAATTAGAATTCAACTTCTTAAATGATAATTTACAACTGATTTTAAACTGAATATGGATTAACTACTTTTATATTGATGTCGCAAGGTTACACAGGACAAGTTATACAACCAATTAGTACGTACAATTTTGATTGTATAAAGTTTATTTTTAGACCTACACAGATATGAGTAAAAATGGTGTATACGCGCGTCGGTTTTATTTTATATATAAGAAATAACATGCTATATATCATTTATGTATATTCAAAGACATCAAGAGTTGAGGTGTTTTCAAAATATCAAACTTCACGTACACACTACCACATAAATTCTGCGTACTAGCCTAAGGGTGTACTAATGAATATTCCACAGTTTTGCTGGGTGGTGCTGTTTTCTTTATAAAAAAAATAACATTGCAACACCGATATTATGTATTCACGCATTATTTTATTAAATTAAGTTTATTCGATGTAGGTAGCCGGTTGACAAAGCCACAGTGATACCTGCTGCAATTTATCTGAAACGTAGTTTGAGATCAAGTTATATTGGAGATTTATTGAAGAATTTTTAAATAAACTTGTCAATGTAAATCGCGATCGTGCTGATAAAAGAACATAATGTCGATAAGATTATTAAGATAATCGTAAAACAATCTTGGAGCGCTGTTAGCTTATTATGCTTGGTTATAACGTATCTTATACACAGCTCTTACAGTGGACATGTCTTCCGTGTGGGAAATATTTAAATGCAAAGAGTCTCGAAGCTATTAGAAAACCCTACCAACCTGGTCCAGCGTGACTGGTGGCAATCTATCTAGATTGGCATTAAAATTCTTGTCAAATTCTCTTGCTCAGAATGTATTGTTTTTCTTTTTACTTAATATTATATAACACAGCACCTACTGAGTTCTCCTTTTATGTACAGACCTTGTTAAAATATAGATAAATTAGATATGATTTGGTATTGAGTGCGGATAGATTATTATGCTTGGTTATAACGAGAAATTAAGAAACGGGAAGGTCTATTTGTATCGCCTCTTTTAAGTCATAATTTAATTTAATTTAATATTATTAGACTAAATAACGTAGGAGCATCGTACACAATACACTCATATGTACTCTTACATACGTATTAAATGTCAGAAAAATATTGTATTATAGATAAATAATGTTGTTACCAAACAAGGCTCCATGCATACTTTTCCTATTTCCATCTAGTGGGATTATTTAGTTAGTATCCACTTTGTCATTGCCTTTATTCGTGGGTGTGTTTTATTTGTGATTTTAACAAATTTATACAAAGGCAATTCAATGAATCTTTGTGGAAGTTTATTGAAAATCGATATACATTTCCCCAATAACGAGCAGCTAGTTTTATGAAGCCTGAACATTGAAACTACAAAGTTATTTTTATTTATTGCATTAACACTATGTAATTTACTGTTTTTATTGAATTTGTTGTAATTTCTATACCATATAAGTATATACAAAAAGTTAATTACCACATGTATATTAACTAGCTAAAGTTAAAATATTAACTTCTCCCTCTAACTCTAACCCGTAATATAAGTGACACTAATCACTTTTTTGTGTAAGAGGAAAATAATCTTAACGTTAGCCGCTGATACCCACAGTAACAATCCATATGATATAACGCTATAACAGTAGTTGAAATAAATAATTCTATTTCAACATTTTTTAAAAACGCTATCAGTTTAATTGACTACGCTCCTGAACTAAGTTTGTTGTCGTAGTTCTTCATTGTAATCGTGAATCTAAAGTAATGCCTAAGAATTGTGTATACCATTCAGAGATAAACGAGCATATACCCTATATTGGGAAAAATGCATTTGACATATTTTATTTTCTGAGAATTTAAACTCAAATTACAAAATGTAAACCAACACGCTAATCTTGAGAGACCAGTATTTACAGCTTCATAACATTCCTTTTATCTGTCAAATTTAAATAGTAAAAAAGTATTATTTGCAAACAATACTGTCTCACTCGAGTGTATGATGTAATAAGGTTATATTATCAATCAGAGAGGAACCAATATTGATTTTTGGGGCATCCCTATCGTTATGCATGGTTTTATTGGTTAAACCTATTCGGGTCGGAGTAGTTCTTATTGTTATCTCGAAATTTATTTGCAGACTTATAAGAACCATATTTACAATTTACTGTTCCAGTTACTATCAATGATAAAATTCAATATTTTCTTTTGAATATTTCACTAGGCAAAATGTAAGATCTTTTTATACATATAAGATTTCAACAATAAATCCCGAAGTTTAAACGGTATTCGAATGTGTATTTCTAAGACGAAAATCGAGCACTTAACACCCTTTCGCAATTCAGAGTTTGATTGTGGTCAATCCGCTCTTAGAAGTATATGGAGGAGAGCCTATAAACTATATGGAGGAGAAAGGACAAAAAGTACGTATGCAAGTGAAGAGGAATCCCTTTCTCCCAAAACAATTCAGTGTATTACAAGGGTGCTTCAAAACAAAAATCGTCAAATAAGTACAACATGTCATCGGAAGTTCCAGTTAGTGATGTAACTTTCTTAATAATATCGATATTTAATCACAACTTATCTTTTTTTATCAGTATTTATAATATATATCTTATATTATAATTTATTATAATACTTGTTCTTTTTAACTCACGTTTTATATTCACTACTAGTATAAGATGTACAGTATATCTAACTAGACTTGAGTAACTTATTTACAATTAATTTTTGGGTGAAATGTAAGAAGTGACGATATTCTTTAACACCTTATGGGGTATGCCTCGAAATCTCATCATTTCCGGCCTACAATCTATAAATTGGTTACAAGTGACAAAGCTGCGGTGGGGTTGTGGTCTCGGTTCTCGGTCATTGAACATCGATTCGACGGGCCTAGTGTAAATCCTACTTAAATTAAAACGTGTGTGTGAAGTCGACTGCTCCGCACTAAGACAACGCGGTTCCCTAGGGACTAGGTTCACTGGGGACAGATGTGGGCTAGTATGACAACCTGAAGGAATTAATTTATTATTCTCTGATTTTATAAATACTAAAAAGCAGCCACGGTCTATCGATAAATAAAAATCGATACACGTCTCATCCTAACACTTACATTGACGACAAAACAATACGGAAAGACAAGACCGTCAATGATCCGACCATCAATATTTTGAGGGTACCGCCGAGGACCCTCGTCCGCTATTGTGAGGGTAGAAGCGAAAGGTTGCAATCCGAACCATTGAACAGCGTCTTAACTTGTCATTACGTTGTCGAGATGATACAGTAGGTATATTCCGGAATTGTCAGCCCTTCAGTTGTTTGATATAAAAAATAGGGTGGCATTACACTAGCAAAGGACATAAAAAGTGCTCAGCGCCGCTAAAGAAGTTTTCACTTCAACAATCATTATCCCATACATTTGTCCCTGAAACAAAGAATTGTTTCCTTTCTTTGAAAAAAAAAATTGAATATTGTACCTACACAGGTATATACTCTAATATTACCAAAAGCATTTATTTAATCAAGTGAATGAAATTTTTGATGATTTATCGTAAATAAAAAATATTTAACAGGCATGAGAAAATAGAACTCAAATTTTATCGAAGCAAATATTGATTGAAAACTTTTGTTTACTCAAAATTCATTATAGCTTAGTAAAATTATTCTTAGTTTAAATATTTACATCTCACTTTGAGAAAACATACTAGACAATATAATATTCTTTTCAGAAGAAAAATTTATTTCATATCTATAGAGAAGAAATGAAAATATGTCTAATTTTTATAATTCAATTTTATTGTGTACTGTAACCAATTTATCAAAAAATATACATTCTTTAATTATTAATTGTACCTATCATAAAGCCAAAATACTTCTTTAAGAAGCACTTCAAGTTATGTCGTATGACGATACAGAGAAACTATACTAGTTACCTAATAATTTGTATTTTTATTTATATTTTTATTTCTTTCTTACTTTGTTTAAATATAGTTATTAATCAGATATACTATACATTTTGCATTTGGTTTATGTGTCCATATTTTTATTTTGTAATTACAAGCCTGTGATACAGGTCAATCCTAGTTGAGGTATGTTCACAGTTATATAATACGTGTATACATATAAGTTAAGCTAAAAATGTAATATTGACTATAGAAGTTATTAAATAAATATTATTATTATTAAAACATGAACCCAACATTCGAATACATTAGTAAATAGGCAATATTGAAATTTCCAAGAAATTGTGCGAATGTAAATGGAATACTGAAGTAAAATATTAAAAATGACCATTTGTATGTAGAGTAGGTAGCACTTGAAGAAATTTTGCCGAAATATTTATGCTACGCGTTCCAAAGGAAAGCAAGCGAAATAATTTATTAACTGAAGGCAACCCGTACAATACACGCCCCGCAATCTTGCATTACCATAACAATATTACAGCTTGAAATAGATCCTATTCGTTGATGTTTATTCTGAAAGTTTTACGAATACACTTAAAATGAGTCTGGCAATACACCAGAAACCTTTAGAAATATTATCTGCAGTATAGAGATTAGCAATTCGCTGATGTTTTAAGCTAACTCGGGATAGGACCGACCAGTTGTAAGGCATTATATATATGACAATTCCCATATCATTCTATCATGTTTGCAGCTAAGATTGAACATAACATAATACTAGATTAATAATATTATTAATTATGTTTTTTTATTTTTCTATAACTGAAATTCACACCACTGATGAATACGGGTGGTGGTTTTACCTAATATATTTTTAAGTTATTTGCTAAGTTTCTTCATTTTTTTCGTATAATCAAATGTTTCAGTATTCAATCGTTTGACGGATGTTTGTAAACCTGCAAGTCTGCTACAAATTTTAATCTATAATATTTCAGTAATGTTTTATTTCAAGCTTAAAACAATATTATTTTATTGCTCTCTAAAGATTTATTCACTCTTATATGGTGCTATTTCTTTTTTACTGTTTTTCTGCAGATCTTTTGACGCGAAACGTCTTTAAAATCGCGCCGGAACATACGGGTACCAGGTTTAAAAACTGGACCGTAACGAAAAGGTCTATATCATCTTATCTTAATAATTAAAACACTATTAGTCTTAGAAACAAAAATGTGGTGTGAATATTTCACTTACATAGTCAGCTCGCTGTTGTGACATTGAGTTTTTTATTAAAATACTTAAAACACCGGCAATCTTGTTTTTATTTCAATCTTTTTTTTTATTAAATTAATCAACAAAACGTCTTGATAAAATGATATTAAAGTGATCTTATTTTAAACTCGTTATAGTTCAAATTCTCTATCTATTATATCTATATCTCAAGAACTAATATTGAAACAACACAGCTCTAAGAGCTTGTGGTAGGCCCCTGCTGGCATAAAGAAGTAAAGACACCATATATCAGAAATAATCCGTCGTGTAATTACAAACATAAATATGAAGAAATATTCCAAATACTTATATTTAAATTTTAACGAAATAAATCAATCAACAATTTAAAATCGACCAAACGCGATGTTATTCTTCTTACTTATTTCCCTTTCACCAAAAGGGCCAGTTTTATTAGCCATTAGTAATATAGACAGGTCATTTAGATACAAGATTATCTTTATAACATGCCCATAAATAAAACCTTTCCGGTTGCCAGTTCGAATTAAATAAGGTTTAAATTACAAGAAATACGAGTAAAAAGTTTCATGCTCGCAAATCGAATCGGCCGTTCCTGTCAATTACGAAGCGCGTTCAATTTTAAAAAGAAGAAAAACACGGCGTTGCGTCGTTGCAATGGCTTCCCGCCAAAACAAAATGGACGACCACAGTAGCGTTGCCTGTCAATAAGCGAACATTTTGGATACGGAAAATGTATTAAGCTCTTTGATATTTCGGTTTTATTATACGACTTCATTCCGAAGAGACGTCGTATCCTGTACGAAAGAAGAATAAATTTCCATTTCATTTGATTATATGATTTTTTTAACATACAAAGCAAATAAGCTCTGGATACTAACGATAATAAGTGCCGATATGACTAAGTATAGAAGTACGGTTTAGGTGTCTGATCCTTAGCCAACCTGACGACATAAATTGTTGAATTCCATTTATGAGTTATATGACGATACCTAACCCAACCACCTATCTACACAGTTACAGAACCTTACTTTTATAGCATAGACATAGGTATATCTATCTACCTACGAGAACTTCAATTTTGTTCATAGATATAACGGAAACTAAAAAAAAATAAAAAAGGATATACATATACACATACAAGCATTTATAATACCTTTATAAATGCTTGAAGTTAATTACAAATTAAAAAAAACTAATCTTAATCAGATGTAGAGATTTTGATACCACCAATCGTTTACGTATTTTTTATCAGTCAGAACAGATAGTGCTCATAGATTCTATACGGAAATGCAAGATTGTAATATAATTAAATGACTGTATATTTTTTGGGTTCAGTGATATTCATCAGATACTACAATAGAACACAAATAATCAATGAAACCATGTCTCAAATAATTTATTTAAAGTGCTTTTAAAATATGTAATTTTAATAATTAAGTAAGTATAGTGGAAATATCGCTATTATAAGTCAATCTATATTTTTTTTTTTTTTTTTTATGTGATAGGGGGCAAACGAGCAGACGGATCACCCGATGGTAAGCAATTACCGCCGCCCATGAACGCCCGCAACACCAGAGGAGTCACAAGCGCGTTGCCGGCCTTTTAAATGGGAGTACGCTCTTTTCTTGAAGGTTTGGATATCGTAACGCCTCGGAAACACTGCAGGCGACAATTCATTCAATTATAATTAATTAATCCTTATATACACCATAACCATAATCAAAATGCATGCAAATTTAAGTGAACATAAATACTCATGTATTGATTTTTTTATAATCCTACTAGCTGGCCCAACAGACGTTGTCCTGTCAAATGTCTCAAATGTCACGTTGTCTCAAATGTTTTTAAATAAATAATTTAGCTGAAAAACAATATCTATATGACCGTATTGTGAATCTAAACCATTCTCAAGCCCCCTGGAATACACACAAAAAATTTCATCAAAATTGGTCCAGTCGTTTAGGAGGAGTTCAGTCACATACACACGAACACAAGAAATATATATATTAAGATAAAGAACGCAACTCAAGCCAAAAATGTGTAGTTTTTACTTTTAGACGTATGACGTCAAGTTAATAAATAATTTTCATTCTACATTGTATACACAATGCAGTTATTTATTTATTTATTGTACCTTCACACGATTTATAACGTTAGTTTAAAAATTTGTTCTTTACACAACGTTGTAAAATTTATTTTATTTGATGCTAAGCCAATTCAAATCTATACGTAATTAATATTTGTTACGACATAGCATTCACATAATTAAAACCTTGAAACATAAAAATAATACCTAGAAGTTTCCGCTTTAAAATATATTACCTTCAGAGTTTCTTGCCTGTTCTTCTCGAGAAGGCTCTCCCAATTTCCGAACAGGTGTCGAGTCAATTTTTTTATTTTTTTCTATTTTTTCCTTATTCGTACGTACGGACAAGGTTTTTGTTTTTTTTTAAGCTTTGTTTTTTTGTTTTGGTCTATGTTGAATAAAGATTATTTTGATTTTGATTTGATTACTTAAAAGCTATTTATTAATACGAGAATTTAATAGATAACAGTTTATTTTTAATTATGCGCAATGCTAAGACAATACATACAAATGCCAGTAGTTGTAATTTAAAATTCCCGTTATTTTCCCTTTATTAAAAAATAATTCCGACATTTTTTCATTTTTATACTGAGCCTTCTCATCAGTGTTAATATTATTATTTATGTAACGGGACAATTCTGATAACTTTCAGTATGATTTATGTATGGTTTACAAATAAACACACTGCCCACGTAATGGTAAGTGATTCATGTTAGATTCGAATCGAATATATACCCCAATAAAAACAAGGGTATGTATCATACAGTATACATTTTCTAAAATTACTATTCTCTTCTGGTTTCATTTTATTTCATATTTTTTTAATTTCTGTGTGAATATTATCATTGGAACGAAGGAATTGCTAATACAACTGTTAACTGCTCTTACTTCACCGATCAGACCCAATATTTGAGTTAGTCTACAGTCTACAACCATTACTCCGTATAACAAGAGGGAAGGACTACGAAAAAATGATATCAACAGAAATGTTGGGTACGCTCGGAGTAAGGGGAAACTTTTGCACAAGTTGTATCGGTTTTTCTTTCAAAGAAAAACTAAATAGAATGCCCCTGTGACACACTGCTGCCACGTTGACATAACAAAATATCAATTCCATGTCTCTACCTTTTGAGTAAATTCTTTGTTTGTTTATCTACTACTAACTTTTGTCAAGTAATTACTGTACTTTTTCATAAAGCCACCTTTTCTTTATGAGTTTATATAAATTAGATGCTGAGATATATAAGAATATATGAAGAATACTTCATACTGTGGCATATCTCTTTAATTTTCTGACATGTTATAAGCTTAGCAGCGTTCGCAACTCAACTTTCTACGTAACACATCCCATACAATGAAAGATAACTGCATCATAGTTATCACAAGTTAATTATCTCATATATTTTATCTTTTTCATAGTCAAACACATAATTTTATCATTGACAAAATTTACTTATAAAATTGTTTTGCTTTTCTCAATTAAATATCATATTGAATTTAGATTTCTTAACGCTAGAACTCTTTCAAATATAGGTGAATATTACGACAGAATCCTTAGAAGATTGTTCTAATTAAATAAATAAATGATATCATTATTCAATAATGAAGGAATAAATTAATTAATTGCATTGAGTAGTGCACACTAGAAAAATGAATTAGTGTAAGAGATGAAAAGGGTAGTAGAGGCACATAACGAGAGTTGAAATTGAACTATTGTATTAAGGATCCAACTGAATGAATCATAATAATGGAATAAAGTTCATCTACGTTTGGTTTAGTAAATGTACATACGTTTTGTAATATTTTGAGACAAAACATTGATTTATTAAACGAAACTTATAATGACATCACTAATTATATATATATATATATAATATATATATATATATATATATATTATATATATATATATATATATATATATATATATATATATATATATATATATATATATATATATATATATATATGTATTTGTAATCCGTTCGTAATACTTTCGGACTTAAAAAGCAGTGTGTTCTCTCTAAGCATGACTCCGACTAAGAAAAACGCCTCAAAGGTAGTGATAGCTAAGTTTAACTTGCTTTCTACCGCTTCGGCCCTTAGTGAGAAGGGTTAAAGGCACAAATCGCAGCTTGTGGCGATAATATGTTGGCTCTGGAATAACAAGAGGCAGATCAAAGGGAACTTGTAGGGGCCGGTTTGCCTGTCAGAACTTAGGAGTAACTGACAGGAGGGCATCATATCGAAGTAAAATTACTTTATAGGTATATGTTTTCCTTAAACGGAGGGTAACAATTAAAAGAATTCTTTTACATTAGTATAGCCATGTTGCTTTTGTTCCACTTGTTTTTAAATTAATTCTGATTGTATGCTTAAACATTTGAAAACATACTTATATCAATAATTTTGCAGCGTCATAAAATAAACTACGTAATTGTATAAGAACTTGGTTTCACTATTGAAAACACGGTGTATACTATAAACACTTTTATTAGAAATTATCCACACTCATACGCTATAGTTCGTCACACTTATAACTTTGTAGGTGTTACCACAAGAGGCGCCAAACAACGACCGACCACATGGCGGCCGGCATTTATCTTTACACCTCGGTTATTCTCTAGTGATAGTCGGTTTAATACTTTCTTATTTCTAAAACATTTCCAGATTTATCTTAAATTGTTATTATAATTTTACTTTATGTAAATACATTATAAAGTACGATATTACAAATATCAGTTTAGTTGAAACATTATGAGTAACTTCCTATTAAAACTAGACACTGATTTTATGGCCTGGCTGCTAGAACTTTTGAGCCACAACTAAATACTGATTGAGAACACTTTCATAGTTATATATTAAATAACTGATTATCTACGCGTATAATTATACATATCTAATAATTGTTCGAGATACAATTATTGTTATGTATTTATTTTGTAACTCATAATTGTGTTGACGGCACAGGTAGACGGATTCCATGCAGTTATGCGCATAAAGGCGGCGTCCCTGTTGCGACGTATGAGAAATAGCAGCAACAGTGTTCTGCAGGCAATTACTGCTCGTCCTGATTGTCTCATGTACGGGACAATCAGGACGAGAAGTAATTGCTTCTGTAGTAGTTGTTTCTGTAGAAACACTGGATTGAGACGTAATATATTTATAATTTTTATTACTAACTTACTTTAAAAATTTAAATATTCTTACTAACGTACTAATAAAAATATGGATGTAAAGTCTGAAATAAATATTAATTATTATTATTATTAATTCTAGATAGGATCCTAAAAGAAGTACCAATTCTTGATGCACCAATCAGTAAGACATGATGCCATTATATCTTTGATAGAAAACCACCCGGCGTCAAACTGACGACAGTGCCTTTTCATATGACCTTAATATCAAGATATCAACAACCTTACACATCCTAAACACTATCTTCCAATGCGTAATAATCTTAATTTTAATATTATCCTAGACAATGTATCTGTCCTTCAAGCCTTCCATTGCAATAGTATCAACTCTGTCGTTATATCAGACATCATAATATATTTTAATCAACAGCAAATAGAAATATTATTAGATTCATAATAGGGGTAGAAAGGTAAAATACATGGAAGCACAAAAAATAACACAACACGAATTTATAGAATAATGCTTATGCATTACGCTTATACGTAGCGATCAGCGAGCGAAATTTTGCCACTCACTAGCATTCCTACCAGTATGCTGTAGCCCAGAGATGACTGGATTTTAAGGCTAAGTGCTGAATAATCCCAGCCAAAACTAATGGGAAAATATATAAGATTTCATTATAATCGATCCCGTAGTTTTTACAATTATTCGTTACAAAATAAATATATATTTATTTATTTTGTAACGAATAATTGTAAAAACTACTAATAATTCTTACACTCACGCCGATTATCCAAGCATTATAAGGCTTATGTATGTATACGTCTATAAATACTTTTCATAGAAATATATATAAATATATATTTTAACAACCATTACTGAACCACAAATGCTCGCATTCACCACACAAACTGCCCGCACTGGAATTCAAATCCGGATGCTCAGAGATCGCGACATGTCGAAACCGGTGTACTAACCACTCGGTAGGAGGTAGTCAAATATACAATTTTTGACGTGACAACGTCTATTAAATTGGTACGGCGTGGAGTCATTCTCGAAAACTCCGTAACGGCCGAAGCTGACGCCACACGGAGTCCACGAACGGCGTAACGGCCGATCTGACGCCACACGGCAACGTAATAAAAATATAAATGTTATACATTACTTTATTGACGTGACAACGTCTATTATTTAAAGGTATTGTTGGTTTAGAAAAGAGATGGACTAAGTGTATCGAACTGTAAGGAGATTATGTGGAAAAATAAATTTAATTTTTAAGTATATAGTTATTTTAATATACCTATTCTCATTACTTTTGGATCACCCCTCGTAGCTTGAGCGCTCCTCAGATTCGGACCTATGTCGAATTACTTCGCGCCAACATCGATCGAAATCCGTGATCGTGCCGTTGATCGTCAGTGTATAGCGCGATTATCAGTTTTGATCACGAAACTATAGTGATTTTGACGTGACAACGTCTATTAAATTGGTACGGCGTGGAGTCATTCTCGAAAACACCGTAACTGCCGAATCTGACGCCACACGGAGCCACGCACATTACTCATAATAATTAATTTATGTATAACTTCAGAAGCAGAAAATTTAAACAAACTGTAAAATAAAAATATAAATGTTATACATTACTTTATTTTAAATAATTTCATTGCACCCAGAAAAAATTACCATGTACTTACGTTGTCAAATTACATTGTAATTACATTGTTGTGTAAATTACGTTGTCACGTTCAAATATCGGCAGTAGACGGAGTTCTACAGACAACCAATTTTTTGCTTTTCATAAGATTTGTATTCTTATATGACATTAAGCTGCGAGGTCTCAAATAAATAATTATGTATATCTCGTTTTTAAAATCTGAACTAGAAACAACAAAGTACTCTTTAGCTCCATAATGGCCACCTTGCTAAATCCCTATCCAGCATTTGATCCCGAATTTCCCCAACGTCTCCGTCATAATTTACTGCGCGTCGCATAATATTTTTGTTATGGCATCTCGTATTCTGCTCGATTTAATGCGACCCAAATGCAACCCTTTCAGAATTAGAGGGCGCTTTCATTTATAACCGACGACAAGGCACCAAGGTTTCACGTATTACATGCAAATGTAATCGAGCTCTACCATTCAGTATTCGACCTTGGGTGGTTAGCTTAGAGTATACTTTTAAGATGTCGAACCAGTAATGTTATACTCATTTGTAAGATTGTTAATGACATGTAACCGGCTTCAAGATTAGGATATTCTGACGTTGACAATATTTAATCTTCGTTGGCTGTTCAATAAATGAAACCTTCAATGAAGCTAATGTTCACTTTATTATCTTGATACTATATTTATAAATTATGCTTCGTTCAGAATGCGCTCTGCGTTACGAATTCAACTTAAGCAAGGCTAAGAAAAAAATATATATTTAGAAAAATTATCAAAAAATATTAATATATATTAATTGAAATAGACACCATGTTCCAATTTAAGTTTTATTTGTAATAAATAAATGTAGATACACAGTGCGTAGAAAAATTGTTTTTTAGTGTGGAGAAAAAGAAAAGTGAATAAAAAAAGTATTATTTGAAATGAATAGTTATAGATACATATCCACTGCTGTAGGTCGTAAATAAGCGGTTTTTTCTATTGAATAAGTAGTACTTTATATAGAGCCAAATCCATTGTCTACCAAATATTTATAATTTTTTATAATATCCATTTATCAAAAAAATATCTACTCATAGAATTAGCTAATACTATATATCTAACTAATTACGAATTAACGTACAATACAACTAAGATTTTAAATTTATAAACTAAATACTAGCTTTCTGCCCGCGGCTTCGCCCGCATGGATTTCGGGATTGGATCTATAGAGGGTTAAGGGTCATAGCTTTTGCCCACGGCTACATATATGCGCAGAAGTCGGTTTATGGCGCGCAGGTTTTATTGCGCTTCCCGTGGAACTATCCGTTTTTCCGAGAAAAAAATACCGCAAAACCTTGCTCAAGAATCTACCTATTGATGAAAACCGCATAAAAATCTGTGCAGTAGTTTTTGAGCGAAGCCTTTATTGCGCATCCCGTAGGATTTGACGATTTTTCCGGGATAAAAAGTAGCATATGTTGTTCGTCATCCTTTCAACTATCTCTACGTAAAAAAAACACGTCAATTCGTCACTCGGTTTTGCCGTGAAAGACGGACAAACAGACAGACACACTTTCCCATTTATAATATTAGTATGGATTACTCTGTAAAATATTTAATTAAATTTTAGTAACACGTTTGTGGTCGATAACAAATTAACATAGCATACGTAGCAAATTATGATTTGCTTGTTTCAGATTTTTTCATTTTTTTGTGTTACATATAAATTTCACGATTCTAGGTTTACAAAAAGGGCGTCATAAACGAAGCATAATAGGCCATATCTTTTATTGTGTTGACTTAAGAGTTTGATTTTTTCACTGCTACAAAGGACTGCCTGAGTATTTGATATTGATTTCACGTTCATAACTAGAGATCGGATAATCGGATGCATATTTACCTAAAGTTAGTTTAAGACAAAGTATGGAAACGGCTTTTTATTGTTTTGTTAAATAAAATTTTTCACCATTTCTGTTTTTTTATTCAATTATTTCATTGATTATTGTTTTAGTCAAACAAGCTCACTACTTTCGTATAACACTCTTCATGTAATAAATCGTACATTCATAAATCGCACGGGGAACTGAAACTAAACTTCATGTAAATACGTATGCATAGTTATAGTATAAATGAACCCGGAGTCTCGGTCTTTTGAAAATAAATACCACGTGCTAATTTAGTAATTTTCAAACAATATCACTACGTTAAATTTGCAGTCCCGTATTTTTCGGGGTTTTTTATTTAACAAAATGTATTTTAAAAAGCCGCTTCCATAATTTGTGAGCCAAAAATTAACTTTAGGTAAATATACATCCGATTATCCGATCTCTATTCATAACTCCATGTGTTCCTGAGAAAAAGGGTGTTATATCACAAAAAATATATATTTTAGATAAATGCAAGAAAATCAAATTTTTAGGATACTTTCCCAACGAAAACGGTTTATTAATTTTACCATTCTAGATTTTGAACTAGATTGAGAAAATTAAATACGAGGCAATATCATGTGTCACAAGAAAAAGAATACAAAAATAGGTATACGCGGCTTTTTGACACTCGTAAGGAATTCAAAACGGAATTCAAAACGTTGACCTAGAATAATAAAATTTGGCAAGTAGCAGTGTCATATAGCAGCAGTAGTAAAGACTCAGTTCCAATAACCGTAAATATGTATGTGGTTGCATCACAAAAATAATAAGTTTTATTTTTTTATTCATAAAACTAACTTAACAGCATATTAATTTGTTGTACTACCCTCAATTTGCGATTACAATCCCGAGTCCGATTCGCACTTGGCCGGATTTAGTTTTTATAAAGCAACTCTCTTCTCTGGAAACTTATGAACTCTGTATGAATCTATTTATGGCTTCTTGGTGAATTAAAAACATAACATAATATTATTGGAGCGATTATAAACAAAATTATATAAAACTTGCCCTTGGGTTCCCTAGAGTAGTATTATATTACTTACTTTTGTTATTTCCAGTGATTATAAGTAGTTGGAAGAGATAAAATTATTTTTTACGGCTATAAAGACTTAACATCACCCCAGGACCAAAAGTAAATACGTAGAATTAAGAAAAATAAGTGGAAGACAATAAATATTCAATAAATAAATATTCCTTTTAAGAGCTTTCCTTACGTAAAACGGTTAAAGTTAAGCAACAGTCACGACAAAAATGTTACTTTTTAAAAGTTCGAAAAGCATTCGCTGCAAAAATATAGATGTGCTGCTTATATTTTTATGTTAACTCGCTATAACTCTTTGATGGTAATCAAATAAACAAGTTTCTTAATGTAATATACAGCAAGTAATAACCAGGAATGGAATATATTTTAGTAGGCTTTCTACTCAAATTTACGGAGGCAAAACCGCGGAGCAGTTATTAATGATGCTGTTGAAAATAATACTATTACACAAAGCTATTCCATTAAGTACTTTTAGAGCCAAAAATCCTTAACCCTAGGGTACTGAACTTTTTTAATTTCTTTAAGACCTAAACTCGTAGTGCATTTAAGAGAAAAAAATACAAGCTTCTATATCACAAGATCTAGTTCGCCTTCTCGAACCTTTTATCTTTTAATTAGAAACAAAAGGATCGGACGCCCGGTGGGGCGGCGATATAATTGCCACTCTAGCGAGATGAGACTTCAGTGCGTCTTGAAAGAAATTGCTGGACCAAGGGTTATATTGGTAGTATCTTGACATAAAATAAGCCGCGTCATAAAAGAAAATCCTTACAATCAACAATCACATAAACAGTGATAGCTGCACTTTTTAAGACTTGTAACTTTGCGATTTAAATTTCGAATGCACAAGTACCAATGTGTTTTTCGATTTTCGAATTCATGTGTTTTTTCATTTATCGTCCTACGAAAAAAATCGTAAATATGTATAACATTACTTATTTAAAATAATTTAAAGCAACAAGAGTTAGACACCAGTCCTTGGTAATATAATTGATTATTGTCGGTACACACACTAATAGCTATGCCTGTTACTTTGTCCGCATATAGTAGGGACATTTATTCTAACTAATAATTGCACAAAATTATGTATTTTTGTTCAAAATATCTTCCTCTATTATTCTATTTCTGAAGAGTGACATTTTTACAAACTTTGAATGTCATATTTATTTATCTAACCAACAAACTAAAAATAAATTTCAAGCTTCTAGCTTTAAAAATGACAATGCTTCCATACAACCTATTTAGGGTTCTAAATCCCTCCTTTCTTTTTTCGTATTGAAATGTAGCCTATATCCCTTTATAGACGCTAGTTATCTTTGTACTGAATTTTATTTATATCGCTTGCATAGTTTTTGCAAATCCTAATAAATCTTATGCCACTCTTCTCTTCTGACATGTTGCTGAGCGTGTATATTTATTGAAGTCTGCGTAAAAAACTATCTAATTCAACTGAGAAATGACATTTTTGCCTTCAGTACAGAGCTTTCATTAATATAGATTTAAACACTATTTTATTCGTGACATTTAATGAAAGAAATTCAATGTCGGTGTGCCGTTTAGAAGACTGGGGGAGAGGCAGGGAGTTCATTTCACAACTGAAATGTGCGCGTGAGAAAATTCCTCAGAAACCAGAATTCTTCGAAACCTAACCCATTATACAAACTGTAAAATACATTGAGATTTTCATTTCTATGACATTAAATTAACAATATTAGCAAATGACTTTGTGCCTAATTAAATAAATCGATTTTTATGTACCGAACATATAATGTCACAATAGGTGCAACAAATGCAAAAGTGCAAACTTGCGAAAGCTGACTAAACCTTCAGCACCCTTAAAAAAACAACAACATATATCTTCCGTAGAGAATATGATTATTGTAATATGTCTCCACGACTGGCAAAACTCTTGGCAAACCACCAATATATTTACTGTACACCAATCACATGACAAGATGTCCTTCCTTCATTTACTGTGCTATAAAAAATATTGAACCAAAATTTTTTTTTTTCGGAAAAGCCCGTATGACTTCGCAAAAGTAATAGTAAAAGTCACTTATGATCTTAATAAAATATGAACAGAACAATAGACTCACGATCAAGAAAATGATGTTTTCGTCATTTTAACTGTTTAAAATAGTGTATAATTTTTCATAAACAAACACAAGAAACAAATATTTTTTTTTTTTTGGCGGGTAGGTGTCAAATAAGCAATATCAGATCTCTGAGTATATTTATTATTTAAATTATTATATCAGTATTTACACTACAATTTCACTATATTTCACATTAAAAACAATAAATATTCAACATATATTGGAGTGTATACTGTGGCATATGTAATATTATAGATAACTGCACATATCTGCCAACAAACTTTCTGTATTGCAAGATAAGATTTTCTAAACCCTATTCACATAATGGACGCCATTCAGGAGCTTCTTGCCTCACAGAAATCACTTGAAGCTGCTGTTTCCCAGAGAATGGATAAGTTTGAGATGGACTTCAGAGCTGCTTCGACCCCAGAAACGACACAATCAGGTAACACTAGTCAACTTTACAACGAGTTTAAGCACTTTCAAGAACAAATTCTGCAAGTGTTATCCGGTATACGAGCTCAAATATCTGCAATACTTAGATCACGTCTTACAAACTCAAACATAAAGATAATCTCGGATAGCGCATCGGCCTTACAGGCCCTCCAAAACAATACTATCAACTCTGTCCTCATACTGGAGTGTCATAATACGCTCCAAGCCATTGCAGATACAAACCGGGTAATCCTGCAGTGGATAAAAGGACACAGCAACTCACTCGGAAACGACGCGGCAGATGAGTTGGCAAAAAGAGGCTCCAACACGAAAGTGTATGGACCAGAACCCCTAATGCCCATTCCACAGGCAGAAGTAAAAGCCTGGCTGCGCAAGAGAACAGAGGAACTACACCTAAAAGAATGGACAACTAAGAAGGGGTGCAAGCGAACGAAGGAAGCAGTCCCGGTACCTTCCAAGAAGCTTGCCCGTTCCCTTATCAAACTAAAGAGAGACAAGATCCGAAAGGTCATAGCCACCATAACCGGACATTGCCTTTTAAACAAACACCTGTACACAATAGGTATAACAGACAGCCCCCTGTGCAGAGGGTGCATGGAGGCTGAGGAAACGCCACAACATGTTCTTATGGAATGTGCAAGTGTGGCCGACCAACGGGAGAAACTTCTCCATTCCCCGGCGTCCCTGCCAGAAGCATGCAGCAGCCCACAGAGGCTGCTAGCGTTCTGGGAGGAACTGGGATGGATGGAGTAGGAAGAAGGCAGGAGCCTTCTATCATACGCACAATGGCCCAATCGTGAGGCTAAGTGCGGTGGAGCCCAGCCAAACTAACTAACTAACTAACTAACTACTTAGATCACTGGATTCATTGGAGATGCATCAACGAAGAAAATACCTCCTGCTAAGTGGTGTCGCTGAGAACAATGAGACCTTGTCCAACACTGTAGTATCACTGCTAAGTAATCAGCTCAGTTTGCCTGACTTGACAGCTTCTTCTTTACATTCCTGCTACAGGCTTGGATCCTCTATGGTTACTGAACGCCCCCGACCAATTGTTTTGAGATTTAGCAACTATGATTTAAGATCTTCGGTCTGGGGCCTTAAAACAAAATTGAAGGGTACTCCTTATGTCATCACTGAGTTCCTGACCAAATACAGGCAATCACTTTTTACTCAGGCTCGAAAACACTTTGGAATCCGCACTGTATGGTCAATGGAGGGCAACATATTCATCAAGACTGAGAATGGTGAGCGCCACAAGGTGTTATCACAAGAGGATCTGGATTCTCTGATTGCACGGTTTCCACGAGAGGTCAAGGAGCCCCCGTCGGTCATATCGATTAATGTTGTCCCTCCTCAGGTTGCTAAGCCAGTGTCAACACGCATTAATAAAAATACAGCACGTCGCAATAACCGACCAGTGAAGTAGACATTTCTTGTGTTTATGTAAATTACACGATTTGCGTTTCATAGTACGTATAAATTTTTATGTAAATTATTGATAAAGCGTTGCATGGTAGGCTTGTGGTTGCATGTTATTTGTCAAGTTAACTTCACATTTGATTTTGCTGTAGGTACCTTCTAGTTCTCACAGAAATGTAAATAAAATTGTTATCTACACCACACACAGGGATTATTATTCTTAAATACAGACGTGGGTAATTTGGTTAGGTAAATAAAACTCTTTGTTGAGATAACTTTCACTCTCTGTCAGCTGTCAGTCCGTTCGATGCACAGATTAGGTAGGTGCCGTTGCAAACATAGATGTAGTATCCGTTGCGTTTCTTGACTATGGACAAACGGATTTGGCCAACGATTAATGTTAATGTAATCTATAGACAAACAATTTTTCTTTTATAACTTTTTGCAAAGTTAAAAATCTTTGCAACGTTTTTATTTGCTTTTATTGTACTATATTTGCTCTTATTGTACTTTAGCTATAACTAAATATTTGTAAACGAGTCAACCGGTGGAATGTGCAGACTATAGCAACTTGATTTCTTTATTTGATTCAAATAGGTACCAAGTTTATTATTAAAAAAAAACTATTTTAGTTTATTCTTTATTTTTTTATTTAGTTTTCGTATTTATTTATTTTAAATTGTTGTCTTATCTCTATGTCTGATATAGATTATTTTTCTGCCATAGATTCTGATTCCGATGTCTCATTTCATTCTGTTGCAAGCCTTCATAATGCCTCTATTGCGTCACTATCTGCTGTTATTTCTGGAAATCCGTTGAGCTTCAATGTTTGCCACATTAATGCTCAGAGCATACCATGTCATTACTCGGAACTTCTTAATACATTTTCGTCAGCCAATGTACATGCGGTTCTTGTGTCGGAGTCGTGGCTCAAGCCGTCCTTATTATCGACATCTTTCTGTTTACCTGACTTTGTTTTAATACGTAATGATCGTGTCGGGAAGGGTGGAGGCGGTGTTGCAATATACTTGCAATGTAACATTCCATTTAAAATTATATGTTCGTCCTCTTCACGTCATAGTTGCATGGAATATTTAATTTTGGAGATTGATCTCAGGGGTATCAAACTGGTTCTTGGTGTAGTCTACTGCCCTCCTTCCATTAACTACCTCTCAGACTTAGAATCGGTCTTCGATTTGGTGGCCTCGGACTACGCACATCACATAATCATGGGTGACTTCAATACAGATTTAATGTGTAATTCTATTAGTTCCCGCAAGCTCCGCTCGTTAATCGACTGTTCTAACTTTGTTCTCCTTCCTTTAGATCCGACCCACCATAATGTTTCCTCCCATGACACTTGGATTGATCATATTATCACTTCTTCTCCTGATCATGTTATCGATCATGGTCAATTATCTGCTTCTGGTTTTTCACGACATGATCTGCTCTTCATTTCATACAAGGTCAAACCGCCAAAAGTGCCTGCCAAACTGATACGTATGAGAAATCTAGCCAGAATTAACGTGGAACAGCTTAAACTAGATGCTCGGAGTATTGACTGGTCTCCGCTGCTCACTGCTGCAACAGTCGATGACATGATATCCACTTTAAACTCAGAAGTTCTTAAATTATTTAATCATCATGCACCTGTAGTGGATGTCAGAGTCAAGCGACCACCAGCGCCGTGGATTACAGATGACGTTCGTAGGGCTATGCGGAGACGGAACAGAACTTTTCAAGCATTTAAGCGTCATCGCACAGACCGTCACTGGGAGGCTTATAGGCTGGCAAGGAACCGTTGCAATCAGATGGTGAGAGCGGCTAAACGTCGCCATATTCATGAAAATGTGCTCAATGCAAGTGCTGGAGATGTCTGGAAATTTTTAAATTCCCTTGGTTTCGGCAAAAGTGTGGCCCGTCTACCTGACAATCCCTGTTTTCATTTAGATGAGTTAAATCGGCATTTTTCTAACACACTTAGTGTACCTCTCCACACAAAAGTCGCAACTATTGATGAAATTTCCAACGCTCCCTCGCTCCATTCTAATCTATTCTCCTTCAATCCTGTTTCAGAGGCAGAGGTGTCAAAGATATTACTCTCGATTAAATCTAAGGCAGTAGGTTGTGATGAAATCGGTCGCACAATGATAATTCCAATATTGGAGTCTATTATTGTCCCATTGACTACTATCGTTAACCATTCCCTGCTATCCGGTACTTTCCCTGCTATCTGGCGTAATGCCTACATTATTCCTCTTCCCAAAATTCCCAACCCGACTTCCTTAAATCACATCAGACCCATCTCTATTCTTGATTTCCTATCTAAAATCCTGGAGGCAGTGGCCCATAAGCAGCTTGCCTCCTTTACATTCGCTAATAACCTCATCAGTCAGTTTCAATCAGGGTTTCGGCCGGGACATAGCACGGCTACAGCCTTGATTAAGGTAATTGATGATATCCGTGATGGGATGGAGAATTCAATGGTTACTGTGCTGGTACTAATTGACTTTTCTAACGCCTTCAATACTGTTGACCATGATATTCTCCTCGCCATTTTGTCCAACCTTGGCATCTCCGGCTCAGCCAACTCCTGGTTCTCGTCTTATCTACAGGGACGTCGACAGGCAGTGCGCGTTGATCGTACAATATCTAAATGGTGTGAACTCTCTGCTGGTGTACCTCAAGGCGGAATTCTTTCTCCACTGCTTTTTTCTCTCTTTATTAATTCTCTGACTAGTTTGTTTAGTTGCTCGTACCATCTGTACGCGGACGACCTTCAATTATATCATAGCACTTTAGTCGCAGATATTGGTAAAGCCATATCAATAGTCAATCACAACTTGGCTAGTATCTATGATTGGTCTTCGAAATACGGAGTTGTCGTAAACCCCAGTAAATGTCAAGCCATTATCGTTGGTAGTTCGCGACAATTAGCAAAGATTGACTCAACTTTACTTGACCCTCTCCAATACAATGGTACGGTTATCCCCTTCGAACCCGTAGTTAAAAACCTGGGTTTGTTTATTGACAGCTCTCTGTCCTGGGACGCCCAGATCAGTAACGTATGTAGCAAGGTAGGAGGTGCTCTGCGTTCAATGTACAGGCTCAAAAATTTCCTACCTTCCTGTACCAAAACTCTCCTTGTGCAATCCCTAATTCTCCCTATAATTGATTATGCTGATGTATGTTATCCCGATTTGAACCAAAACCTTCTAAATAAATTAGATCGATTACTCAATAACTGCATCCGTTTCATTTTCGGTCTGCGTAAATATGATCACATCTCCATGTTTCGCAAAAAATTAAAATGGTTACCCATTCGCCAGCGGAGGAACCTAAGACTAGTTTCCCTACTTTTCAGCATATTTTTCGAACCGAATGCTCCTAATTATTTAAAAAGAAGGTTTCAGACGCTCGGTAACAACCATGGGCTCAGCCTACGTTCCGCTGCCTCTATGACTCTGAAAATCCCACCTCATCGATCCGGGTTTGTGTCAGACTCATTCACTCTGTCCGCCACTCGCTTGTGGAATGAGCTGCCTCCTAGTTTGAGAGTGGCCAGTACTAAGGCATCTTTCAAAAAACATGTGCGAAGACATTTTCTGGAGTCAGTCTAAAATTGGTATGACAACAATATGTATATGTATATAATGTATGTATGCGTGTGTTTATATATGTGTATATATTGTATATGTATGTGTTTTTATATATGCGTGTATTCTAACTTTATTTGCATACGTATAATTGTTTATTTGTCACGTTAATAAATAATGTCTTTTAATATTATTTCTCTCTGTAATCGTACACCGTCTACAATGGTTCTCACATTTTACAGGTTGACTGGTAGAGAATGCCTCAGGCATTAAGTCCGCCTTTTGTACATCTGTTTCTTGTTGTACGAAAAAGAATAAATAAATAAATAATATTTGTCGCCACCAAAAATTTCACGTCCAATAAATAACCAATGTTTTTTTTTTTAATAAATAATATTAAGTTACCCAGAAATCGCAGTCATATTTGAAAATTGGAAAGTTCAAATAATATGGCAACTGCATTAATAGTTTCAAACTAATTTCGATAAAGTTAAATTATATGAAGTTTTTGGCATCCAATCAAATAGTTCATCATGATTGGTTTAAATTCGAATAGGTGTCTATCCGGTTATATTTTCATTTCATACTTTGATTTACTCGCGCAATAGCACAAAATATAAACAGTTAAGATTACTCCATTACTGAATAGAGGATAAATAAACAACAGTTGTTTGTGTTGCTATAAAATATCTAAGCCACCGTCAGACTTGTATGCTTAATTTACCTAACTTATGCTTTTAAATTAAACACAAACCTAAAAATAGAATTACTCGTAATCGATTAATTTATACGAAGAAAATACTAATGGTTTCAGCTAAGTGCATTTCACCTAACCCATTCTTTTGCCTCCAAACACATAACCCAGCAGAATATGCCATAAGCCACGATATTCTAATGCAAACTTCAGAGCCCCCTAGCGGGAAAATGCGTCGTTAACTTTTTTTGCGACCATTACATTTTTTGCTCAGCTCGACCAGGAGAACAACATATCCAAAATTTAGACCTTTTTTTTAAGAGGGGAAATGCACCTTTTGCACCGTGACACCGCGCGGGCTAGGCGCGGCCGTGTGTGGGGCTCTCCGGTCTGACTGGACCGGCCTACCCACTAAAACTCTAGTTTACTTCTCTAGGCCCCTGTGGGGCACATGGCGCGCTTTCGCGATTCTACCGCCATGTGCTCCGGGGCCGGCTCGACCTTGGTCTGGTCGAGCCAACTGTCCGAGAACCCCTGAACAGTCCCTCAGACGGAGAGACATCACCACGGCGTGCGCGGTAGCCAGACGCGCACGCAGCCTCGCGGTACCCGAAAACCACTGGGCCATTTAAACAGTATCATCTACTTTACATACTCTATTGACTTAATATGTGTTTGATCAATCTCGGTATTTGGTTTCAATATATCTTTTCTTCGAATCAAATCCCCTTAATTAACAAACGTACTTAGTTCTGTTGAATTTTCCATCAATTGTGAACTTACGTTATATTTAATGATAACATTAAAATTACGCTATTTTTCTTTTTATTATCTAGTAAATGAATCGTTATAAGTGAAATTTACTTAAGAAATACGTGTTGTAACAAGTCATCAGTATGTTTATGACGTCAAAAACAATGCTTTAAATCGTGAAAAAGGTTAAATTAACATAGACTGTCCGTTTTATTATCTTACTAGGAATAAAAACTGATAAATGTAATTATTTTCTATGAAGAACCAGCAACTCGAAAAACCCTTACTTACCGACGGGCATGTTATCCTTCATGGATATTATAATTGGTGTAAACGCTGAAAGTAAATGATTCAATCGGATCGCCAGAGCCTAGGCAACTTTTCTCAGAGAGATTTCGCTTAAATTTCATTAAAGGCGATCCACTTTAGCGAAAAAATAATTGAAAACAACTTTATTGTTTTGATTAATTATTTATTTAATAAAGTCGTCACGCACTAGTTTTATCCCGTGTCATGGGTGCAGTTACAAACATAAAACATAAAATACACACAAACCAGAATAAATTTTTGTCATACAAAATATTTGTCTCATGTGGAAATCGAACCCGCGACCCGTTCCACAGTAGCGGATCACTCGACCGCTGCACCAATTCAGTCGTCGATAGATTAACGAATACCTATGCATTTGGACGGACGAACGGACTGCTCTTGCTACTCTATAGTAGCAAAAGAAGTTCGTCCACTTTTTTCTTTTTTTGAGCGCCAGGCAAAGGACGCCCCATATAAGTTATATTCTCGGGACGTAACGCGACGTATATTATGTAATATGTAAGTACTTGTACTTATATGTACAATGCAACACGAAAGTTTAAAATCTTAAAAAAAGGATGCCCCTTCATACAGCCGTAACGACACATATTTGCTTATTAGTCCCCACAGCAAAATTTATAAAATATTATTCCGGACTAAAATCCTGCCAGTTACTTAAAAAATAAAAAGATTATATATCATTACTCTTGAACTCTAAAACATATTGTTATTGTCATTTTGTATATCATATTAATTAAAATCTAAGAGACGTTTTGACGATTATAGACGAGAAAACTGTCTTTGTAGACGTTGCTCGGCCATATTTGATCTCCTAATCTCTATGATATGTCTAATATCCAAGAAAAATTAATCCACTATAATAATTTTTAATGTCATAGTGACCTATTAAATTTATTAATGAATGTAATAAATAAACGTAGAAGTGATTTTAATAAACAAAACTAAGTGCCACCAACAGAATTTTCAATTAATGACAAAAAAGTGTTACAGCACCTAGTTATGAAACTCATTACGAGCACACGCCATTGGGCACACTTTTGAGTTTGCTCTTTGGTTTTAGTAGTGCAAGATTAATTTTTTATGTACCTTTTCTCGAAATTTGTTTAGAAATCTTTGCAAAAAAATGCCAAATAGAAAACTTTCCGAAAGAAACTAAACAAACTTCATTAGGACCAAACGTTTAGAACTTCTTAAAGGCCGCCGCTTCGATTTATTTATTTGGTCCTTCGTGCCGGATGCTTTTAACTTTTAATGAGGTTTCTATATTTATTTTTTTGTTTTCCCACGTTTCCGTTTCTTCAATGTATAATAATATCATTATCATTCCGTTCGGACATCAAAGAGTAAAGATTCTGTGTATTTTTTACTCGTTTGGTATGTATTTATCTTGGTTACAATGGTTTCGTTAATGTGTTTATTGTGTGCCTGTATAAAATATCTTTTAGACGAGTATACCTACTTCGTGTTTGTTACATTGACTGGAGATTAACGTAAAACTTAAATTAAATCACGAGAATACACGGGGCTAATACATCATCAATTGTTTAGTAATAAAAATACTCATATTAATATCGTGTTGTAATTTGATAACATTATCATTAGTCATAAGGATAAGGACGAAAAGCTTGTCAATGTACGGAACGTTGAATGTGAAGATCAGTGTGGCACTTTAATAACTTATGAACAAGAAGGCGTCGAGTCGTCAATATTTATCGGAAAACGCAGCATTTATAGGCCCCCTATACAGTAAACCAATAATCTGGTGAAGGTTATGAAATAGTACTTACTGGATACAGGAAATTTTTAAACCAACTGTACAAAGATCCTTCAAAGGAGTCTATGTTTTAATTACGGAGCTAATTGATGCTTAACAGTCAAAGTTGCGAATCAATTAGCTGTAATCAAATTCAAAGGACTAAACAAAATCATGCGCCTCATACTAGTTCAACAAAATCTTGAGACTGAAAAAATCCTAAGCCAGACATTCATTAGAACAGCAACCAATCTTATCTCAGTTCGACTCATCTAATTAAGCTAAAAGGCTCCACACATAAATACAACACGCGCGTTTACGAGTTTTCCCGCGCCTACCCGGCCCTTTCTTGAAATAAAACTTCGCGGTGTACGGGGGACACCAAGTGAAACATCTCTGCGCCAAATTATTCGAGTCTAGCTTCTATTTTTATTATTTTTTTCATTAATATAATATTTTATCTGAATCCATTTCAATTCACATTTTTACTACAGAGATTTGTACAGATGACACGGTGTGCTTATTAATAAATTAATTAAATGTCGACAATACCGACAACCATAGAAAAAATAAGAATGACAGATTTATTCTTTAACTATTTCTGCTTAGGAACTATTAATAAATTTATTATGAATTATTATTATAATTAAATAAATAATCTGAAGCAACCACTCGCTGGTATATAGAGTTGGCGCCCAACGCGGGGCTCTGTGATAAGAAAACTTTTGTGATATGTAAAACAAAGCACGTAACCCGTTTTTGTACTTAGAAATAACAAAGATAAACAAGGATAGTAGCGCCCTTAATGCTCTTCAGGCGGCTATTTTCCTGAAAATGAAACAGATACGATGAGCTCTGTGTACCCAGCCCTTAGGGGCAATACGTCGACACCTCCGACAGAATATATCGCCTTTCTTTTTATTTGTCGAGACGTTAAGCTCCCATTTCCCCCACACTTTATTTGATAATAACTTTACGTTGCCTTGACGTACAGGGACAAAACCAACATCTCACATTATATCTTCGGCTTTTCTAGTCAATAATGCTTATGCTCTTTAACAACAAAGTTTTTTCACTTACAGAGTAAAATAACATTAAACTAGATTTTCTATGCCTTGAGTGCCTATACTCAGAATTTTACTACTTTTTTAATAATATCTGTGGGGCTGAGTTAGCAGGCCGAAAATTTTTCTAAAGTGTGACCTATTGTATTGTCTGGAATATGGCAGTGATTGTAAAAAATACAATTCTGTGATAACCCAAATACCCATCGTTTCCAAGAAGATGACGCTGCTGTACCAACGCCTGTAAATATTTAGGAACCTTAATCTATAATTGCGTTTATTACTCCACTTACACTTAATAAGGTAAATTTTAAAATCTTAAATTAAAACTAATGAAGAGATTTTAAGTCATAAATAAATGACAAAATATAAGTAAAAAAAGTACAATTTTAGTGCCTAAAAACGTTTTATTGTGTTTGCTCTAGATTTCCATAAAATAGAGAAATACACAGAAAAATAAAGCTTTCATTTAATGACAGCGCGGTAGCGTCATTAAAAGTTATGCAAATATCAACCATAGTACCTTAAAATAAAAGAACGACCGTGCACAAGTAGGTACACTTACTTCGGATAACTTGTCTAGTCTCTAAGTTTTCCATATAAGCGTTTTGTTTTTCATCACAATTTATTTCTTAACTATACAGTTAGCTTATTTAATAAAATCAAATGCAGTGTGTAGTCTACTTATAAATCCGTGTAACTTCTCTTATGAAACAAAACAAACAAAAACAAGGAATGGGAACTTTAAGCTGATAATCCTCTTAAATTTCTCAGGTTAAGCCGTGTGTTTGCGTTTACGATAAAGACAAGACTTCAAATTATACTGTCAACGACACACCTCATGCTTAACAACCTGCCTTCCTTATTGCCAAGGCGCTAGTGCCGCCAATGGCTTTCAAATGCTTTTAATAATTACAAAAACGAATTGCAGCGCTGTCATAGATGCTACTTAGCACTACTACCAATAACTGCAAGCGTAACATACGATAAGAAAATAACAGTGGTAAAAAAATATAGATTTTTCAAACATGGAACGACAATTGGTCGGACTCAACTCTTAATTTATGTGTATACTCTTACAATGATACAGAAATACATACAAGTAAAGTTTAAGACATTCAATTATAGAAATTTTATTTCCTTAATATATATTTATGATAAATAAAATAGAAAATCTTATATTTATTACATTCAATAAAAATATGAAATAAAGTTATTTATATACCCATAATATAAAAACAAGTATGTCAAATTAAATGTTCATACTTGAATAAATTAGAAAAATATTACATTAAATTAGCCTCTCGACATATCCACCAGGCGAAAAAAAAAATGTTTTTCTTTCCATCTTGATCACTTGCCTCTTTCCATTACTGACTGGGTTCAATTACCGAAAGATACTAGTAAAGATTCAATTCAATACAATTCAAAATCATTTATTCAGTCTGGGCTGTTACAAGCACTTGTGAATGTCGAAAAGCTACGCCATCGGTTCGCAAATCTACGGCGGGAGACCTTGTACTGAGAAGAACCGGCAAGAAACTCAGCAAGGGCTGTTTTTTTTTCCCTGTATTTAAATATATACAGAGTCGTCAATTTGGAAAATGACTTGAATATTGATAAAATTCATGAAGTCACTTTCCATTACATAATATAATTAATAAAATTTTATTTTGAAAACATGCCTATATTAGGATTGCCGTGTCATACAGTTTTAAAATAATATATTAAAGTTAAATTAAAATTATAATAAATACGAGTAGTACCCAGTATAGCAAAGAGCAGACTCATCTCCGCTGGCAGCACCCGTTCACGAGCATGACGCATGAACCAGCCATCGCTTCGCTCAACCATGTTTTAGGGAACGTAACGACCCGCCTCACACGACACTGCCGAAGAGATTTTAATGAGAGTATGACTACCCTTAAGCCACAAAAGGATACAAATTACCAGAAACAGGTACCCGTGTAAATTAGCACAGCTAAAAAAGAAAAATCAACCGCAGGACACACGCATACAATCATTTAAAACTAGCAATAATGTATTATGATACAAGTAACAAAAGGTTATTATAATAGGTACAGTTAAATATACATATTATTATGTTACACAGTTACCTAAGAATTTATTAACAATTTGTTTATTTCAACGAGCGAGGGTTTTTTAGTCCCAGACACTTCGATCATCCAGGTAATCCTGGACTCGATAATATCCTTTGCTCATGAAAGTTTTTTTTACTCGAGTTTAAAGTTATTCTACATTACCTCTTATTTTACTAGTATTCTTTGATTTGCAATTTTTCAAATTATTTTTGTTTATTTCTGATACTGAATTTCTGTCATTGTATTTTGCAATATCTATTTCTCCCAATTCATTAGCTAATATTCCCCTAATCCTACCCCTCTACGGCACAAAATAACAAAATGTTCAATGAAATTAAATTAGTGTTCTAAAACATCATCAATCATAGTTGACTGACATCCTCGCTGCTAAATTCTATGTAACTTTCGCTACTATTCCTTGATCGGTATTACCTCTTGTTGCATCTTGCATATAATATATTTGTTTAACTATAAATTAAGAATTTATAGTACACATATTTTTTTAAGGATCGTTATAATCTTTTGTGTCGAATAAAATTGTCCCATTTGAATTTATCCTATTACAACCAGAATAAAACAATCATTAATTTAGCCTCTTCGGACAATATCATTGGTAACATACAAATTATGTGGCTAAATCAAGGAACATGCGATCCAACTGATATTAAGTTGTTATCTTTGTCTATGGATGTACCTATGTGTGCATAATAAGCTACACTTATTGGAACTTTAAGTAATGAATAGTCAACCAAAAGCAAGAAAGAAACATGAAAATACCTAACTCTTTCGACAGCCTATGATTAATCCTGATGCATTACAAACATGGGTGCAAATTATTTTCGACACACGCGGCGTGAGTAATGATATGCCATTCGTCAGGTTGCGATCAACTCCTACTCCATTTGTCGGGGAAATGTGACATGCGTAGTGATGTGATTTATGCTTAGGGTTATCTCTGCGGTGACATTCCGATCGAATCTCGTTCGAATAGATTGCAAATAATTTTTAAAATGTTGCATATTGCATTTGATTTTAATGTTGCGAGCAATGCACATTCCAAGCATACCCTGACGAAGAAAAGTTAATTAGTAGCCAGAACATCATCTTCAACGAATATTCTTGACTAGCAAATAACTTCTACATTGTTATCTAATTACCAAATTGAAAATATATAACAGGAAATGTTTACTTACAATTTGTTAAGTAACTACTTATGTTGAAAACTTATTACATATATACTACTTGTATAATATCTTAGTCAATAACTGCCTGTGCAGGCCTTTGTTGAATAAATATTATTATAATTTCGATTCAAAAATAAGTAGTGGCCACGTCGAATAAAAAACCCATAGAAGAGGTAGATCTGACCATGAGATCAGTTCGTAATGTGTCGATTCTGCAATCCCGACTTAGTCTTAGTAACATACAATATATTACATTATTATTTATATTATATTATTATTATTCATATATTTAATTAATAATCTTAAATTTAAGTTTTTTACAAAATAGATATATATAAATAATACTACTACAAATAGATAAATAATACTATAAACAACTTAAACCTAGTATGCCGCCGGTAGCGAGGCAAGGCCCAAACAAACCGGTGGTTAGGGCTGCAGACAGAGAAATCTCCGGACAATACGTGCCGTGTCGAGAATCACTGCTTTTTGTATCCGACCCTTGATCCATCCGTCAAGCGAGAGCCTCTTAAGATGTTGATCGAGACTCTTTGCTATCAAGCCATTCGCAGACACAACTATCGGAACAATGATTGTCGAATCAACATCCCACATGGCGGTTACCTCGTATGCCAAGTCAAGGTACTTACTGGCTTTGTCCTTCTCGGCTTTTACGAGGTTCTCGTCATGAGGGATGGTAATATCGACGAGCATTGCACGGCGTTGGGAGCGGTCGACCACCACGATATCAGGTTTATTGCACGCAATAGTCCTGTCCGTGATGATAGAGCGATCCCAATAGAGCAACACACGGCCATTTTCAAGAACTGGCGCTGGTGCGTACTTATAGTACGATGTCTCATGCTCAACAAGGCCATATTGAAGGGCAAGTTGCTGATGGATGATCCTGGCTACTAGGTTGTGTCTATGCAAATACTCACCGTTTGCAAGATGAGAACAACCAGAGGTAATATGCCTAAGTGACTCTCCAGGACAGCGGCATGCCCGACATATGTCGACGGTACCGTCCTTTAGGATATATTTTCTATAGTTGTTCGTCATCATTACTTCGTCCGCAATTGCACAGACAAAACCCTCAGTTTCCCCAAAGAGGTCACCGAAGCGCAGCCAGTTCACCGACGCGGGAAGATCTACATCAGGGCCCATTAAGGCCCGATAAAACCTTCCGTGCAACTCTTTGTCCCTCCATACTTCCCTGCGATTTTCGACGCTAAGCACCGATGGTTTACGCCAGTTCTCAACTGCCATAGAGAGAGGGGTAAATCCCTTGTCAACTGCCACAACGTCACAATGCATCCCACATTCGTTGTTGAGGAAATAGTTCCTGAGGCTGTACACTTCATGGTTATGGGGGTTTTTGGCATTTAGAAAGCCTCTACCACCACACTTCCGTGGAATGTACAGTCTCATAAAATGCACCTTCAGAGTTTCTTGCCTGTTCTTCTCGAGAAGGCTCTCCCAATTTCCGAACAGGTGTAGTCAATATTGTTTTTATTTTTTTCCTTGTTCATACGTACGGACAAGGTTTTTGTTTTTTTTTACGTTTTTTTTTGTTTTGACGTCAATAAGTGCCTGTAAAGGTCTATGTTGAATAAAGATTATTTTGATTTTGATTAACAAATCTTTTACAGTTATGCTTGAGTCCTATGAATTCGGCAAAATACCTTATTGTACATTTATTTATGCACATGAGCTGCGTTGCTCTATTTTTAATTTTTTGTTTTTTATCGTCAGGTTAAGTCATAATCATGTCTTTGGTATTGAAAATAAAACCCAAGAACTTGCAGACCTGTTTTGGTATCATAACACTTTTCTTTGTGTTTATGATGAACCCTAAGGATTCTAAAAGAGTACGTGTCGCCTTGACGTTTAGTAAGCACGCGTAATATGAATTTTCAAGGCATAAAAAATCATCAAGATAATTTATTGATGAGTAACCTAGAGATCGCAAATGTTCTAACACTGGTTTTAATAATTTAGTGAAAACAAACGGTGCTGTGCAAAGGCCAAACGGAAGAACGTTAAATTCATATAATTGGGACCTCCATCGAAACCGTAACTTTTTTCGATTATCTTCTTTTATAGAAACTAAAAAATAGGCATCCTTGATGTCTACTGTACACATATAATAACCTTGGTTAAGAAGTTTAAGCGCCGTCCGATAATCTTCCATTTTAAAATGTTCTAATTTTATAAATTTATTTAGTTCTTTCAAGTTTAGTATGAATCGATGTTTTCCGTTTGGCTTTGGCACTGTAAAAACCGGGGAAATGAACTGTCCTTCACAAGATGTACATGGTGATATAAACTCAAAATTTAGCAGTTCTGAAATACATTCGTCAATTACTTTTATTTGAAGTTTTGAGTTACATACGTTATTTTTGGGTTCGCTAAATTGCAAGGGTTCTTGAATGAAAGGTATTTCATATCCTTGAACCCAATCCAAAATAACATGATTTTTAGTTAGCTCACACCATTTGTTGTAAAAGTAAGATAAACGACCTGCAATTGGTACCTCTGGTTCTCCTTCTATCGTCTCCTCATCTGACCCCGTGCGTTGTTGGTGGGACGACGGCCACGAGACGAGTCCAGACGGCGATCCCTTGGCGGTCGACGTGATGCTGGGGTCGTCCGCGGCTCGACCGCTGATGCTAAGCGTTGCGGCGCCCCCCTCGAGTTTAAAGCCACACGTGGTTGTGATTGTGTAGCCGAAGACCTATATGCGGGTCGTGTAGGTCTTTGTTTTATTTCAGAACCTGTCCTATTTATAGCTTTGGAAGATTTAATATGATCAGTTAAAGCCGATCCAAAAAGATTATCATCTATGCTTGTATTTTTAACAGTATCTCTAACATTTTTATTAAGTGTACTTAGAGCTGCATATCGGCGTGATTGCGATTCTTTGTAATGGCTATCACATATAAGTCTCCCTGCATCACTTAATGATTTTATAACGTCTTGAGGTACTATATTATTTGATGACAGGGCCCAATTCAGTACTCGTCCTATAGCAGCGAGGCTACTGGCAAGTTGATTTTGCTTACTTTGGCTATATAAGTCTTTTTTAATATTCATATCTGTAAGAGCCGCCCTGATTTCTAAGTTAAGTTTTGGAGCCCTGATGTTTGGGCAATTTTCTGGTGGTAAATACCGTTTCATCAGATCTAACTGGATATCTTTATTTAAGCCATTGGTCAAGATGGGCTGATGGGCCGAGGGCCGATGGGAAACTTTACATAAAGATTATTTATGTAAAGTTTCTCCATATATTTTCTGATTGGCGGGGTCCTCGCCGAGTAGTTGTAGGATCTCTGGGTCCAACGAAAGGATATTGTCATCATGTACATTTTTCGCATTAGTTGTTGAGGGTCCAGGTTGTGCATTATCTGTATTAAATGTTGAAGGTCCAGGTTGTGCTTCTGGTACGGACATTGGTAAAGAAGTGGCATTGGCCTCCGAATTAGGTAGTGATAGTGATGGTCCGGCAACCTGTTCAACTAGCTCAGGTTGAGAATCCTCATAAACATCGTCAATCTCGTCCTCTCCTAAAAATAAGGAAATGAAAGGTATTTACAGAACACAATGAAGTGGATTTTTACTTTGATACAATATAAGTAAAGTAAATTAACTCAATACTATTGAAGTTGAGTTTGCCCTCAACAAGATTTACGTGGAGTAATATGCCTCAACACTATTAAAGTGGAGTTTTGCCCTAGACACGATTTACATGGAGTAATATGCCTCAACACTATTAAAGTGGAGTTTAGCCCTCGACACGATTTACATGGAGTAATATGCCTCAACACTATTAAAGTGGAGTTTTGCCCTAGACACGATTTACGTGGAGTAAAATGCCTCAACACTACTTAAGTTGAGTTTAGCCCTCAATAAGATTTACGTGGAGTAATATGCGTCAACACTATTAAAGTGGAGTTTTACCCTAGACACGATTTACATGGAGTAATATGCCTCAACACTATTAAAGTGGAGTTTAGCCCTCGACACGATTTACGTGGAGTAAAATGCCTCAACACTACTTGAGTTGAGTTTAGCCCTCAATAAGATTTACGTGGAGTAATATGCCTCAACACTATTAAAGTGGAGTTTTGCCCTAGTCACGATTTACATGCAGTAATATGCCTCAACACTATTAACCCTCAGTTAATCTGGTGGTGAAATATCCTTTAATTTATCTGGTGGAGTCCAATGGACTCCTCGACAAATCGGAATTTTTTTTTAAATAAAACTCCATAAATAATCAAAAACTATAATATATATTTGAATAATCAACATTACACTATCAGACTTTAAAATCACACTTCGGTTTTAGGAACTATTTAGAATTTTAACAAGAAAACAAAATCACCCTCTGAATTAAATCAACAAAAAGTAGTATGAACTTCTGACTACTGTAAGAAAATCTTAATTAAGTATATTTCAACTTCTTACTTATGAATAATTTGAAAGATACTATGAAATCTTAAGAACGAAATAAAAAAGCATATAGTTTCATATGAAAATAAAAAACGTGCAGCAGTCAATCTTTGGCTGTCACAACACAACGGGCGCAAATCTTTTCCCGTAATAATATTTTCTTGTCTTCACCTGAGGCCACCATATCCTCACAATCAGAATCTATTGAACATTCTGATTCTGAGTCATGATCAGAAGGTATGCACTCGTCTTCGGGGTCGGAAAGTAATTCCTCAGGTATATTATTTCGAGGCACTTCTTGAGGGTGTTCAGATTCGTCATCCTGCTCCATATCTTCGTCGTTTAGCCAGGCCATTATGATCAAATCAGCTTCTGGTTGATCTAAGTTTACTACTAGTCTACTGGAAGCCATTTTGCAGTCTAAAACAAAGAAAATATATTATAAAACTAAAAGAAAACAATATTATAAAATATGTGCAAAAGTAACACAAATGCTCTGGTAGAGTCCCATGGACTCCGTGAACATTATAACTTACCTATAAACAAGCGCCCACGCACATCTTCCCGCCGCCGCACGCCGCGCACTACTGGAGAAAGGTACTGTGACACACAAGCTTGTAAGTGCAATATAAAAAAAAATTACAACGCTTTGAAAAACAAGCGGAGTCCCTGGGACCTAACAGATAAATTAAGGGTTAAAGTGGAGTTTAGCCCTCGAAACGATTTACGTGGAGTAAAATGCCTCAACACTATTAAAGTGGAGTTTTGCCCTCGACACGATTTACGTGGCGTAAAATACCTCGACACTATTAAAGTGGAGTTGTTACCGTCAACACGATTTACATGGAGTAAAATGCTTCAACTTTATTAAAGAGGGGTTATAACATAATTTACGTGAAGCATGAATATTTAATATTTTCCATTATTTCGTTTAACCAAATTCATATATGCACAAGTTATTTTAATAAAATGAAAAGAGGGTACTTTCATAATCATTCAATATAGATTTGTAATATAAGTATGAAACAATTAGTAGTTACCTAGTAATTCCGCGTAATTTCCATGTTCGTGGGTATCATAAAACCTTCTATTATATATGAACCATCACTTTCCGTTAAGGCCGATGATATGCGTCTTCTTTTCCGCAACTTGGATTCTAATTTTTTCACTTTACGTAAAATAATAACGTAGTCATCACTGTCTCGTGAAAGCTTTTTCCCCATTTTAAACTATTATTAACAATCTTTCTGAAACAAGTAGTGTGACTCCGACAACACAAAAACACGTAATGAAATCGGTGACGCGGTTGCCACTAAAGTAATCTTATTTTTTAGAATATTTTTACTCTTGAAAGTGTGACAAAGACAGCACCAGCACATGAAATGCTGCAAGTAATAAGTAATCGTCTTCGGTAGAGACCCGAAGTATAATCGTATTGGAGCAATTATTATTATGTTTACCTATTAATATTATGGTTACCATTGCAAACTATTGTAGATAAAACAACGAAACCCTCTAGGAACATTTTCTGTAATAAAGAAGCACTTCAAAAGTGTTTTTACAGAATATATCGATGATGTTAATATCTAAAGTCGGGCTAAGGGCGATCTTTTTTCCATTTCTATTTATCTCTATGGGATTTGAGAGTGTGGGTAGTGGCATTAATCTGTACTATAATGTTAAAATCAATTTCAAACTACCTTCAAGAGTAGTAGCCATAAAAGATAATATAATGATCCAATAACAATAGCGTGATGTAGTCGGACTCATTATATAACTAACTCTTATAACGTTAAAAGCCCTTTGTGCTAAAATGTTTGTTAATTATTATTTCTAATGTAATGTTAATTGACATGAAATATTTTCATGAAACCTATTGACCTTTCGTCTTCAGACACCAAATGATCTACTAACTGGCGAATTTCATATCTCAAATAGGATTACTCCAACACAAAACAAAAATTATTTATATTTGATAAATTTATGTAAAAATGCCCAAAGCTCATTCAAGCAAGCTATCTTCACGAAATATATAGACGTACTGTTGAAAGCATTTGTCATTGCAGACTCGTGGCTGAATTGCTCCATTCATACGCAAACACACTGTTTTGTAATGCCAAGTGAAAATGGCGTCCATCTTTGTGTGTTATTTATGTAAAAATGTATTAATCAACTGTACTAAATATTTTATAAGATCAAAGACATTAATATCAACCATCGTGTAGCATAAACTTAATGAGTAATTAATATATAGACAATTTACTTAACCACATGAAGTTAGCAGAAGATTTTCCTCTTTCATATTCATCTCAACTTCATCTTTCAACGTTTGTACCGATCCTTAAAAAGTATAAGAACTTGGTTTCACTATTGAAAACACGATGTATACTATAAACACTTTTATTAGAAATTATTCACACTTAAATAGTTCGTCACACTTATAACTTTGTAGATGTTACCACAAGAGGCGCCAAACAACGAACTACCACATGGCGGCCGGCATATATCTATACACCTCGGTTATTCTCTAGGGATAGTCGGTTTAATACTTTCTTATTTCCAAAACATTTCCAGATATAGGACATAAATATCTATGTTATCTTAAATTGTTATTAGTATTTTACTTTATGTAAATACATTATAAAGTTCGATATTACAAATATCAGTTTAATTGAAACATTATGAGTAACATAACATAACATAACATAACCCTTTATTGTATTCATAAAATATTCACACACAAAAAAAAAGAAAATAACAAATGTACAAAAGGCGGCCTTATTGCTAAACAGCAATCTCTTCCAGGCAACCTAGGACCAGGGAAATATTAAAAGGAGATTTAAATATAGGATGGGTACAGTAATTGGACAGGACAATAGGCTATAACTAGTTTAAGTTAAGGAATCTTTGACAGGAAGTGAACACGGACTTGATTCTTAAAGGACTCCAGCGTTCGCGCTCCCCTAATACCCTCAGGAAGAGAGTTCCACAACCGGACGGCATAAGCCGAAAAAGAATATGAAAAATACTTCGGGGCGGTATATCCAGAGTCAGATTAAAATTAGAACGCAAGGCACGACATGACGAATGGGATCGAAAAGAAAACAAAGATTTAAGGTAGGATGGAGATGTTGGAAGATACAAAATATTGTAAAGTAGGGATAAAACATGTAAGTCTCTGCGCTGGCGAATAGGTAACCATTTGAGTTGAAAGCGACAATTAGAAACATGGTCAAACCTACGCAGATTAAAAATGAACCTGATGGCTACATTTTGCAGCCGCTCCAAACTGTCAAGTAGTTCCTCAGATAAATTAATCCACGCAGCGTCAGCGTAGTCAATCAAGGAAAGCAAGAGAGACTGAGCTAACACTGTCTTTGTAGCTATAGGGAGAAAGCCTCTTAATCTATTTAGAGTACTATATGCAGCAAACAACTTCTTCCGGACAGCCTCAACCTGCGGCCGCCATGTCATGCACTGGTCAAACACAATTCCTAAGTTTTTAACCACTTTGGTGAATGGAATAATTGTTCCTCCAAAGATTACTGCAGGTAACAAACTATGGTCAAGACCCTTTAAATAATACGAGCTGCCAATAACAATTGCTTGGGATTTATTCGGATTTACAACAACACCATATGCTTTACTCCAGTTGTGGATTTCATTGAGATTGCTATTAGTCAATACTATAGCCTGAGAAAATTCAGATAGCGGGGCGTGTGTGTAAATCTGCAAGTCATCGGCGTACAAGTGATAGTGACATGAGTAACTTCCTATTAAAACTAGACACTGATTTTATGGCCTGGCTGCTAGCACTTTTGAGCCACAACTAAATACTGATTGAGAAAACTTTCATAGTTATATATTAAATAACTGATTATCTACGCGTATAATTATACATATCTAATAAAAGTAACCTACTGTGCACCTGGGTTCTTAAACCTTCAAGTAGTAACAAACATCAATATATTATTTCTAACTTTTGTATAATAACATTATGTTTGATTTAATAATACTGAAGAATCTGTAAGCTTATAAAAATAACAAGTTGTGAACTTCTTAACCGTATGTAAATGCTCTCCAACTCTTGAAACATAAAGCAAATTGTAAGTTATTTCATTCGTTATAATAACTGTTAAATCAAACAACTAGACCTTTTATAGAACAACATCATTCAACCACTCGTCTAGCTGTCGCTTAGCTAACTAATTGAACATTATGTTTTACTTCTAGAACATTGTGTTCTGCTAACTGGTTATATATCAATTTTCGAATATACATCTTAATAGTAGATGCTTAGGTATAAAATTGTTTTATTTTTATTAGGTGTAAAATTTTTCGCCTGTATTTGAAACTTTATAACTTTTGAAATTTAAGTGCCATAGACAATATATATTACTGCATTACTTTTCATAGTAACATTGGTTAGTATTGACTAATAATTGTAAAATTAAATCGCTGAATTGGGATATTATGAAGAAAAAAAAAACTCATAAAGTACCTGCTATTGTTTTAAACCGAGTATTGTATAGTACCGAATATTGTACATTATTAACAATATCCTTACGACAACTAATTTTTTTGTTTTTCAAACTATGTTATTACGTAGGTCTATTAATGTGTTCTCCCTTGATTATCAAATAAATAAGCAAAACATTAGTATGAAGTAAGCTTAATCATATACATTCTAAATAAATATTAGAAAAAGAAGGAAAGGACTAATAATTTTTCGGAGACGTATACTATCCATCCAATCAAATTTTTCAATTTGTCCGTCTTTTATTTTCTTTGCTGCTGTATGTTTTATTTGATCTATACAAGATGTATACATTTATAATTAAAATTTATGCTTACTGACTGATCGTGTCTCTGTAATCTTTGGCTTTCACACAACTCTCTAGAATGTATAGGGATCGTAGTGTCAACAACTGTTCATTTCTACTAGACCACAAGTAGTCCTAATTCAGCGTTTATTGTCTACCCTCAAATAGAATTCGATTCTCATTTTCAATTCTCATTTTCATTTGATCGCCTCTGATACAATAGTTCTTGCTACTAAAGCAAGGTCTATGCGCAGATATTTTTGCTAAAAAGCCGTACCATTATTTTCATAGCCACGGTCATAAAAAGGTTTCCAGTGCGCTTAGCAAATTGGCGCCGACGTGAGGATGATACGCAACTCCTACGAGTGAAGCAGGCTGCAATAAAAATAGTTTCCGTTTCACTGCGCCACGTAGGGTGACAGTTTTATGTGTGATTCAACGGATGTGACCTTTTTTTTAAATTTCATATTCTCTAGATTTACTTTTCCTAACCTGTGGGTAATTAAATTATTCCAGCTAAAAACTTACGTAAGTGCTCAAAAGTAAACCAGTCCGAAATCGATCTAAAGGCTATAAAAACAGACACGTGATAGTTAATTTGTATCTTGACTAAATTCATTGTTACATTTGAGAAGTAGGAGATGAAAGTTTAAGTACTTCTGCTCGGAGTTATTATTTGACACATGTATCGTATTACAAAAATATTTTATGAACTCTGTACTCCAATCACGAACAAAATGGAGATTTATCAGCTGAAACGTGCCCTACTGTTCTAAATAGAATTATGTGCTATTCTATAAAGGTTCTAATGTTATCAATATATCACATAAGTAATTAATGAAATAGCACATGGAGATCTCTGCATTTCTGTCAGATTCTGTATATCGATTAGGTCGTGTTCATAATAGGGTCATGGACTGTAGTAATAAAATGATATGTTGTTTTGTACAGGGATAGTATGTGGGGTTAGAATACAATTATTAACAGGAATAATTAGATAAGAATCATAACTTTTCTTTATTTTTAACATAATAAATTATTATTTTTAATGTGAAAGTCACGTGACTACAAACGCCAATCACAGCGCGTGACGTCATTTATCATTGTCACTTGTCACCTACTACTTGTTTACGTTGTTTGTGATTTTGAAACCTCGTTTATTTCTTGCATATTCTCTGTGATTTAAAGTGTTAGTCGTTTGCTTGAAGTAGAATTTCAGTTTACGATGGCAAAGAAATTCGTAAGAGCTGATAGTTCAAATTTGCCACGTATCGACGTCAAGATGGTGGCATAATTATTCGCTAAAAACCCTGATTTTATCTCATCGGAATTCAGAAATGTAAAAACTGTCGCATGAAAAGTGAATTAAAATTTCTTCTATGTCTATCTAATATTTGTTACAATTATTTTTCTTACAATCACAATTTTATTTCTATTCTAAATTATTTTTCTTACAAAAGCAATTATTTTACACAATCATTTTCTTGTTTTTGAATAATATTTTTGAATAATATACTTATAGTGTTACAATATCGGTTCACTGAGTGCATAAATTTCAATAATTACCACAAAGTTTCGAAGCCGCTACAGAAACGTAAATTAAATTGTTTACTTCGGTAGAGACAGACTTAAAACTATCGCAAATATGTTAATTTTTGAGAATGAAATCGTTTGCGTGGCAAAGTTAAAAGACGTAATAATAATTACATTTTTTTTTCAATTTTGGGATGCGAGATGCATTGTATTAAATAAAGTCGCTTTTTTATTTATAATTTTAAAGTTATTATTTATTTTTAAAGTTATATGTTTACTTTTAGTTTTTCACAAACTATAATTAAAATGAAAGATTTTTGAAAAAATGGGGTAATTGGAATTTCGAACGAATAGACAATTGAAATTACTAGATTGAAAATAAAAAGCAATTAAATAACGCATTGTTAAGTCAGTTGCGTCAGTAAGTAACTTTGATAAAATCTGACTTTTTTTTAAATCAATTATATATTTATTATTTGAAGAACTGTACGTAACAAAAGCGAATTAAGCATGCATAATATACCTCACAGTATGATGGATGCATAAACATTAATTCCATTTATATTTTAATAAAATAATATTTATTAAATGTTAAGAAAGAATTAATGATTTTAAGATTATTATATATACACTTGTGTTTTATGACTAGTGCACAGATGGTATTTGGCATTTTAAGTATTATTGTTGTTTTTCAAATATGTATAAAATTAATTTTGTTATATTTATTTTTGTCTAATATTATGCATACTGAAAGTTGGTCAAAAATATATGTTTTTTCGAGACTCAAGTAACACTATTTACAGGAATAGGTTATGCTAAAGGTTTGATAAAATACGATTGAATTGCTTAATGCTCTTAGCTTAGAATCAATGTTTGAATCGAAGTCGTTTGCATTGATATTAAATATAGATAATTCCATAATAAAATTTGTGAGTGGGGAAAATGGGAAGTGGGCAAGCAAATTATTTGTTCTTATATTTTGTTAAAATATTTTTTATGTTATTAGATAAAAATTGATTGTAAGAACATGTAATAAATGCGGATTTTGTAGTCTTGTTTCACGATAAAAAATATTTGTGGCGGAATTATTTAAATAATAAACTTTATTAACCATGAATATTGCATGTAAATAATATATAAATAATTTGTATTTCATAAGTTATACGTTCGAACTTGATCGATGAGTCACCGCTTGATAACCGCAACTTGGCAATTATTTTAATCGTTTAAAACAGTATTCAATTAACTATATTTTATAATTGTTTTTAAGTATTGTCCTTATTACTCAATAAAAATAAAAATTATCTTTATTACTCAAAATACCAAAAACCATATGTATAAATCAGTTAGGTAAATATATTTTTTCGAAATTTCAATTTTGTAATATAATCAGTTTCTCCAGCTTGCAAATTATTATTATATAATAATACAATGAGATTCAAATAAAAATAGGAAGTCATGTCGAATTAAAATTTCTACTTTATTTATTTGGATTACACGTAGTTTTTATCTAGAACAGCTTGGCAAATTAGAGTTTGGAGCAATGGCAGGTAAAACTAAGTATTTAATTTGAATGTTAACATTATATCTATATATATGATGTCATAATTATTTTTTCATTATAATAACTGCTATCTAAACGAATAAATAGTTGTAAGTTAGAGTAATATTTCTCCACAGTTCTGTAAACTATACCAAAATATTATTTTTCGTATGAAATAAAATCAGTTTGGAGCAATGGTACTCTAAATATAAAATGGTAACTAAATATTAAATTTGAGTGTCAACTTTATATCTACTTATTTATATAACCGCTGTTAACAACAAAGATACGATACACCTTTTGAACATACCGACAACGATGCATTGTTGTCATTCGGATAACATAATATTTCTTTAACCAAAACATAAACATAAACGTATATTTTACGAGGTTTCACCTGATTTTATTAAAACCTTTTTACGTTTTCCATACATACAATCATGAAGTAGCCGTTTAGCCATTGCGAAACTTGTGAACCAATGGCCTCTTGCATTTCGACGTGCAAAAGAATAAAAGAATCCGTAGTAAGCTAATAAGCATTTCTCTATTAAAATTGCAAATTTATTAACCCCGCGGTATGAGAAAAATATTAAACAAAAAATTTATCAAAACAAAACATAAAGAAAATCAAAGGGACGCCCCCTTTGATTTTCTTTATGTTTTGTTTTGATTCAGGGTTAGATAAATAAAATACACATACATAAACTTATATAAAATATATACATATACGTATATAGAACATGCAACTCGATAGTTACTTGATGTTATCGTATACAATATTAACGTTATCGCGAGCTATTTAAAAGACTACTAAAAAGTAAATTGCCTTACGAATTCGTCCTATGAGGTGAACAATGTAAAAAAAAAGTTGAAACGCGTCAGGAAAGGTGCTCTACAACAATTGCGGAAAGACTACATTATTAGCAAAATAATGTAGTCTTTCCGCATTTATTTTTTATTATTTTTTCTTTGCTAATGAGAATTTTGAAGAATTTTACCGCGGCCTAGAGCGACATATAATTGGCCATGACTAAAAACGTCAGAGCGTAAATCCACGACTATTCGACTGATGGTCTGGCCCTGACTTTTATGTATAGTCATGGCATAGGCAACTTGTAATGGAAACTGACGACGAGTCATTTCAATAGGGCTTTTTGGTTCTATTGGCGCTTTGAAAATTATGCGAGGAATGAAATAGACATCATTCTCGCCGGGCCTGCGAACGGTTATTAAACGCAGCGATGTTTTGACAACGATAACTTTTGTACCGTTAACTAATTTGTCCGAAAAGCTAAGATTACGGATAATCATGCACACGCATCCGACCTTCAGTGTCAGATCATGGGGAGGAACACCTTGTGGTTGAAATTTGTTCAAAGAATCCGCGCCTAAAAAATATTTCGTCTACATTATCTGTGACAACTTCATCAACGGAATAAAAATGCAACAATTCGTCTTCGATACGATCTAATATGAGGGAATTGACTTCGCGAACATTTACGTTATGTGTAGTCAAGATTGCACGATGGGCGCATACGTCTGGTTCGTCAATGACCACATTGGGAAAAACTAAATCGACTAAATGTAATTCTGTGACTACCGATATAAAAGATAAATCTACTAAGTTTTGTGTTGTACTACCAATTTTATGGGGATGTACTTCTAATAAATTAGAGCCCAACTTTAATAAAAACTCTGAATACAGAAACTACTGAATACGAATAAGAAAAAGACTGCCGAAGTGCTGATGATTTAACTGAGCAATTAACTACGTCTAAATCTGTTCTCTTAACAACTACGGGTGGTATCTGACGGAAATCACCAGCAAATATTAAGATTTTACCACCAAATATGTTGTCACAGTGCATAAGGTCTCTAAGGGAACGATCCAATAAATGGATTAGAACTTTGTGGGCCATGGGCGCCTCGTACAATTCTGCCGCAAAGTTGTATGACTTTTGAACAGTCCATAAATAAATTCTTGTAAATTTTAATTTACAATTTTAGGCTAATGTTGCCTAAAACCAATTTATTTTCTTCAGGAAAAGAGTATCTACTATTGTGCTAATCTTCCTAATGCCATTTACCGTACTGTAGTTTTTCGATAGTGGCCGGACAGATATTGTTTGTATTTCGTACCTTATACGTTTCATGCGATTATATTACAAAAAATGTTCGAAAAAGATATAAAATGTGTAATTGTGATAAGAAACCTACATAATGCATTCGATGTGTATTCTGACAATTCCACAAGATAGCAGTGAGCGTTCTATGAAATTATCTCAGAAATCGAATTGGATAAATCAAATGCCGTCTCTTTTCTGTTCTGAAATGTTCTATGACACAACACTTACAACAGATTAAATAAATAAAGGCACCATTAACAATATCCTATCGACATTTAATTCAGATATAACTCGAATTTCGTTTCAATCCCAACTAATATTATAAATGCGAAAGTGTGTTTGTTTGTTTGTTTGTTTATTTGTTTGTTTGTTTGTTTGTTTGTTACCTCTTCACGCTTAAACTACTGCACCGATCATCACGAAAATTTGCATACACATAGTCTGTGGTACGGGGAAGGATATCACATTTTATCCCGGAAGAAAGTAGTTACTGTTCCCGTGGGATCGAAATTAACGCGGACGGAGCAACGACGGGCGGAGCCACGGGCAAGAAATAACAATATAATTATTTAATAATATTTAATATTTGCATACACATAGTCTGCGGAACGAGAAAGGACATAGGACACCTTTTATCTGTTCCCGTGGGATCTAAATTAACACGGGCGGGCTACTAACAGTGTAATCCTTACTAATATTATAAATCGGAAAGTGAGTTAGTTTGTTTGTTTGTTTGTTCCGCTTTCACGCCGTAACTCCTGAACCGATTGCTTTGAAATTTAGCAGACGTAAAGATAAAAGTCCGGATTAAATAATAGGCTACTTTTTATCCCGGAAAAATCGACAGATCCCACGGGATGCACAATAAAGGCTTCGCACGAAAACTACTGCACAGATTTTCATGCGGATTTCATTCATCAATAGATAGACTGATTCTTGAGCAAGGTTTTGCGGTATTTTTTATCTGTTTAGTCCCACGGGAAGCGCGATAAAACCTTCGCGCCATAAACCGACTTCCGCGCATATGTAGCCGTGGGCAAAAGCTATGACCCTTAACCCTCTATAGACCCAATCCCGAAATCCACGCGGGCGAAGCCGCGGGCAGAAAGATAGTATGGAATAAATAAAACAAAGCATTTTTTTGTAAATTCCTAATTTTGTCTAAAGCTATAGTCTCCCTATTCTTGTTCGGAAAATAGCACGAATTTCTGTCGCCGTCGTCGTGGCAGGAAGTATTTGCATGTATGCTAATATTGAAGTTTCGAAAATCCCATATAATATTAAATTTTACCCTTGCTGGTATGTCGAAATGGCCGTATTACTTCGTTTGGTTTGTAATTTTAAAAAGAGGCCAATATTACACTCTTTTTGTGTGCATCTCAATTGAGTTGAGAGCTGAGTTGTGTCGACACCACTGCTTCCACCAACCTTCTCTATTCTAGTTCAGTAAGCAATCAACAGCGTTTCGTGCATGTATTTGAGATAAAGTAACAAATGTCTTATTTTTAGTAAACTTTTATAACTAGTTCGCAATATTTGGTAGAAAATATTTATATTTTCGAATTCTTATTATTTATTAAACTTCACAGTTTTTTTTTCAGGCATGTTTATTTGTACAATTTCATCATTATTGTTGTGTCATAATATTAAAGAGCATATGTACCGTCAAAGTCCCAATAACATGAAGTAAATACAATCAAAATCAAAACAAACTAAAAATTACAATTAATCAAACCACCGAACCTATTACATACGTCTTCATAACAAGCGAATAAGTCCAGAGATGGAAATATCAAAATGCCCCCCAAAAGGCTAATTGTATCACGATCCAACTCACTTTTTTGGACATTAATTCATTAAGGCAACGACCACCCTTCTCAGGACACAATGGAGGACGCTTTCCTCACAAGAGATACGCGTCAAATAAAACACGCCTTATGAGATAGACGCGGAGCTACGAAAGAATATTATTGACTGAAAGACTCACTTTTATAATGTGATCATGAATAAACCAAACATAGTGAAGATTATTATCTGCAAAAAATTAAAAAAGGGTTTAATAAAGAGTGTAAAGCCGTTGCTTTTTATTAAACTAAGCGTTGCTAAAATGTATATGCTGAGAGGTGGACAGTGTGTCACCCTGAGTGACCCATTGCTAATTCGTCGACTTCACATATAACTTTGACTTTCTTTACAGGTGTATACAAGTTGCCGTCCGATGTTTTCCTTCACTGTAGGTGCGTCAAATAAAACGTAAATATCAAATTCGAAAACTGAAAACCAAATTTACACATGGTAGGTTGATAACTTACACTAAACTTTATTCGTTGTATTTTTAATATCATATTGCGTTATACAGAAACATAGATCTAAAAAACCTCAGGTGCATTCTTCGCACAAAGACATATCCATTCTTCCGCGGTTCCTCCCCGAACAAGTTAGATAAGGACACAAAGCGACGTATGTAGGTTGAAAAGGGTGCAAGGACTTCGCGCCTCTGATTGGGACAGAAATCCATTCACGAAGATATATAGCGCCAACTCTTAGTGCGTAATTACGTCACACACTTTTTTCAGCAAACTCCAATATTTGTCACTTAATAAAAATATGTTTAATGTATTTAAATGCACGTTACACACCTTCCTAAATACAACCTATTCAAAAAGTCACAAAGATTTCCAGAAAAAACAGCACAAATAAGAAAATCATACTCTAAAAATGTTTTCGTTGTTTGTTTTACATTTGTAAATATTTGTCAGTTCAAATTTATCTGTATGATTATTTATATATTCAAGTTCAAGTTGATCTATAATAATATAATTATGCACGAACAAACTAAGCTATTTCGCAAAGTTAAACAATTTAGAAAATAATTAAAAACATTTGACAACATGCAAATAAATCAAACATCAATATCAGAATATAATATACGAGTACGAATCGCTAATATACACCTAAATAAATAATTTAATTTTTTGCATAAATAATTCTTTTACTTTTTATTTGTATTAATTAAAGATAAAATATTGCACGACGTTAAATTTATAAAGATTAAAATAAAAAATGTGCATTTTGTTTCTGTTGAATCATTTTCAATATTTTTACACGAGTCTTATGAATAGATCTAGATATAGGTAGAGATATTTTTTAAGCTTTTGTACCATGCATCATTTAGTCTGTTTAAATTTAAAGCCTAATAATTTATTTCTATTTAGATAAAAAATACTATGACTTAGAAACAGGTAACTTAAGGCTGTACCTTTTTCTAGACAACCATTGTTCCAACAAAACTAAAAGATATTTACTGTTACTGCATAATATCCTACCTCCTTTGGTTAAATCGCTTATTATAATCAGGAAACAGGTATTCAAATTTAAGATATAACCACCAATTTGTATCGAGAAAATAAGTATTATTATTTGTTAGGTACGTTGTGTCAGGACATTTTGTTCTGAAACCTTGGTAAATTCAGTGACTGTCTTGAAACGTTCAGCTATTGTGAGTCTGAATACTCATACGCACAAGGGGGGTACACAGAAATTTTACGTAACTAAGAACAAGTTTCAACGAGAGCAGCATCTGGTTCGTTAAATACTGAAATTGAAATACAATGTAGTAAGTTTCACAACAACGAACTTCGGCGGGTGTTCTGCCCTTTTATTAATAACGTTATAAATTATGGTAACATGTCAAGAGTGTACCACTGGGTCCATTGTTGATTCGAAAACTTTATCTTTTGGCTTCTGTCACAATGATAAGAATATTCGTAGTCATAAATTCTGGATGTGGATATCCTTAATTTTAATTTAAGTTTAAATAGATTAAAGAATAATATCAAAATGTGTATTTAATTAAGTTATAGATCTTACTTATGTGTTGTTTTATATTTGTATGTTGCTCAGGTGTGCGTTGTGTTTGTTCAGAATGTATGTAATAACTTTATGTGGACACTTAATTGGTTTATGTTTTGTTAATTTGTTTAGTCTTTGTTTATTATTATAACTGTTTGTGTCCCTAATAAGAATAAATAAATAAATATGAAACCGTCAACTCTATATTCTCTCTTATCTTACTCTGTGCGTTCACCGCTAAAAAAGCCCCATTCACTGTAGCCCCACAATTCCAGAACACAACCTTGAACATCTCGAAGAGTATTGGGATCCTCGGTGTCAACATCTCCAGTGACGTTCAATTCCGAAGTCACTTAGATGACAAGGTCAAGTTGGCTTCTAAAAAACTAGGTGTGCTTAACAGAGCTAAGCGGTACTTCCTTCCGAGGCAACGACTGCTATTATACAAATCGCAAGTCAGGCCCCATATGGAGTACTGCTGTCACCTGTGGGCGGGAGCACCTCGATACCAACTTGATCCTTTTGATTCGGTCCAAAGACGCGCTGAGCGTATCGTTGACGATCCCATACTCACATGCGGTATTGAGCCCTTAAGTCTGAGAAGAGACTGTGCCTCTTTGTGTGTTTTCTATCGCTTATACAACGGGTTGTGTTCCAAAGAATTGTTCGGCATGATTCCCACGGCCACATTCTACCATCGCACCGCTCGCCATCGGCAGGGTGTTCATCCTCACATGCTGGAGCCTAAATGGTCACGCACAGTGCGGTTTCAACGTAATTTCCTTCCGCGCACGCTCCGATTGTGGAACGAGCTCCCTGCTGAGGCTTTCCCGGGGGATCACAGTATGGGGTTCTTCAAAAAGGGAGTAAATAGGTTTTTAAAAAGGTCGGCAAAGCGTTTGTGATGCCCCTAGTGTTGCAAGCGTCCATAGGCGACGGTAACTGCTTACCATCAGGCAGGCCGTAAGCCTTTTTGCTACCGTTGTAGTATAAAAAAAAAAAAACTCTATTTTATTCAACCACGCTAGCCCAGTATTGGTAAAATCATATACACCTTTGAATTTCTAGGTCTAAGCTGGTTTTCCTTTAACGTCGAATAAATTTATAGCGTCAAATTAATTATAAAATCAAAAAACGATTTGGTCCATGGCACTACCTCAATTACAAGTTCGCTTTTTGGATTATCTATTATTTAAAAATATCATGACATATTTTAAAAAGTTATTGACAATTTTTAGGAAACTTTATAGTCACACCCACACCGGTGCCAAGACCACAACCCTCAATACTCAATGTGAAGTTGTTTTACACATTTACTAACTCAAACTTAACATGTTAGTTGTTGACATATTTAACAACTACTCGATTGTTTCAAAGAGGCGTAAAGCAAAGTTTCTAGTTGGGAATGTGTAAACGATAGTACTTATGGAGTTGTTGAATGAAACTTAATCGAACATATCCCACGAAGCCGACGATCAAAATGCCCTGGAGCTACCCAATAGTTACTTGTGTTGAAATTGTTTTGATATGCTTGCGAAAGTTAAGCAGCGTTCGCAATGGTCAGGCAATGATGGGTGACCAAATATTTTCGACATGTTCTTTCAAAAAAGTTCACTTCATATTCGAGCGTGAAGAATGAAATGCGACTTGCGTTTCAAGAACTTTGGTGAACTCTAACCATGGCGATATGAAAACATGCATTGCCATTATTTTTCCAGTGGAAATACGTAAAATTACACCTTATAACCGTAGACGGTTGGCTTCCAATAGTGTCAAACCTACCCACTAATATAACCCGGTTCTCTCCCTACCCAGCGCCATCTTTTTGCGCTAAAGCTGCTCCATCACTGTGTCAAATTCTACATGCAACACGGAAGAGACTAAGGTTGCTACTTCTACTGGTGGAGTGGCCCAGATTTAAGAACAAGAGTTCTTAGCACCCGATCCAAACACCCTCTGTTCATAGCGATGGTGGAAAAGCCGGTTCAAATGATCCCTAAACCTCCTTACATTTACCAATTATATTTTTTATGAAAATTCATTATGAAGTTCCACTGAAGACCTACGTACTCGGAAACTCATACATAGACACTCTGAAAATTTTAAAATACAGGATATTAGTGCCTTGTTAAACATACATATGAGAATGCAATTGATGTTATGCTCAAGGCAGGAAGTCCACATAACTTGAACCTAACGTAGCAGATACCAGGATGTTAACTATTCGAGATTCGCTAATAGAATAGCGGTATGCCTAATGAAGCATAGTACATCTTGAAACAGTCAAGAATCTATCGATACTTCGACATTAAAGCTTCAGATCTCGCTACACCAATATACCAGGAAATTGCTTGAAAAACTCGCAAACTAGTATGTAGGTATTTAAATGTCGTTGTTTCAGGATTGATTTGTTTGTATTAAACCGTATCAGTCGTTTTTTTGGTAGGTCACGATCACCATTGATCTGAAGTTCCGACATTTAATTGACTACAGAAATACAAATGGTATGGTGTTTAGATAAATAATCCATATACCCACTATAATGAAACAAATATTACACACACTAAAGCAGATTTATAATCTGCTTTAGTGATCACGCTAATTTCTATAGGTACTGATTTGAATTTATTTATTTTTCGACCAATGCTAGTTCAAAGTAAATCGGTCATTCAGTAAGTTCTGCCATGACCTACACCTATTCACATCATGAATAATTATTTATATTTCATTAATTGTTTGTTATGAGTGTTGTAAATAACAATTGAACAATAGAAAAATAGACATTCAGCGTTTCTTGCCGGCTCTTCTCGAGAAAGGTCTTTTTTCTTAATATCCTAACAGGTGTAACCTATATTTTTGTACCTGTATACTTATATACTACGTGCTTATATTAGTCTAATTTGTTTTGAGATCAATAAGAGTTCAATAAATGTAATGTGAAATAAATATTATTAAGATTTTGGTTTGTATATAGTTCTTTTCCTGAATCATGGCTTAAGTTCTACATATGTATCAATGTATATCGATAAATAAATCAGAATGCTTATATATTTTTGGTTTTTACTTTTATTCCATTAATTAAAAAAACACACAAATTAAACATTATAAATAGTAATAATACACATTAACGATATTTACTAACGGTACATGAATATATCAAAAGATTCAAAAAGTTCATAAGTCTAAGGAGTACTACATTACCTGCGTAATTTGACTAGCGCTATCGAATCGTTATCGCATCAAGTATATCAGATACAGCTATGGTTTTCCCTCGTATAGGAAACCATTATTAAAGGAAAGGAACACGTATCTTAATGATCGCGATCATGCGAGGGCGCCATTTATTAGTCAAAAACAATATGCGGCTTATTATTTATTTATTGATGATCATGATTGTGGTTTTTACTACTTTCAGCTCTATCAATTGGCAATTGCCATTTTCTCTACATTCCAATTTAAGATGCTACGAGACTGGCAATCTAGTTTTACAGAGGTTATATTACTATAGTTATCGTTATGTGATCGACACGAGCTGCGGAGATTTCTCATTTGTTTCTCATACATTTTATTAGTGTCGGCGATAACTGAACCCTATCATCTTTAATCGCGACAGAGCTTAAGACCTAACAATTAAAGTCTTAAGCTGAATTGCGATTAATGTTCACGCCACACAACCGTTACACAGTTCTGTCCTCCTATCCTGTCTCCTAATCAAATAATGTAACTGCAACGTTCAACTTTTACTTTGTTAAGACGAGTACATCGTTTTAATCTAAAAATTACCATGAGATTTGAAGAAGTTTGTAGTGTAACTCTTTTGTGCAAGAGTCATGCAAAATTATATGTTATGCTACAGGTCATGAAAAGATAAATTGTATTGTACAAAACTATGACAATATAAACTTTTACGACGATAAACAAGACAAAAATATTGGCCTAATTCACAAATACAACTTTCCCTTAATATTTGAATTATGACTTGGCAAAAAATGGCTAATTCACAAGAGAGAAAGGAGAAATGAATCAGATTTGATTATACACAATTTTTTGTATACTAAGAAAACGGTAATACTTATACTTATTTACTTACAAAGTACTTTTTTGTTTTTTTTTTTATTATCATACCAGCAACGAAGAAATCAAACTTCACGAGCGACTTAGCATAACCAACAAAGATCTTTTCTCAATACCAGCTAGAGAGGAAGTTTTTGTGAAAATATACCGAAACCAATCGACAAAGGGCACGGGAACAATAACTACTACAGCTTGCTGGGGCTTAGGTTCGTACAATATGTAGTCTGCAGATCTAAAGTTATTAGAAGTGTCATTTTTTCAATATTTAAATAACACACCTTTTTAAATCACCCAGACTCGTGTTACTTTGTTTGTAACAAAGTAACATAAGTGATGTCTGCGTTGATTTCTTTAGATCAGTATGTATGGAAAAGATTTTAAAAGTGCAATCTAGAAAAAATTGCACATTCCATTTCCAGCTATATATCAATTTGTTACAAAAAAGAATTGTTAATAAGACGAGCTCTATTGATATGGTGTCTACAGGCTCTGATAAATATCTAAAAATGTGTCGCTTTAGTCGTTTTCATACTACTTAACGCTCATCTTAAAGATATATAGGTAATATTCTACAAAATCAATTCAAAAGTTATTATAAACTAATAAAAGTTCATAAGTTAACTTATGTACTTTAAGGTTTGAATCAAATAAAGCAGTATATTTGATTGCACTTATAAGTCAATTTATTTAGATATTATCATTTATAATATTTTAACAGTACAGTTTTGTATTCCAAATCCCTATAACTGTGTGTAAATATGTGTTAAATTACTACATTATTTACGACCGGTGTTAAAAATAAGTAATATATTTTACGTTACAGTAATGTTGTGTAGTGTTCTGTGTATCGTTTGCCAAATTTTATTAACTCCCAGTATAATTATTGATTTATGAAATTATATCACAAAAATATGTGTTAAAGATTGACGCTAAATACCTATATGAATAAATTTACTAGTCGGTGCCGCCATTGCTTTTTCAAATCACAAATCGTCACTAACGATGTTATAAAGTTAGTTATTTACATTGCATTAAGCCGCATCCAGTTATTTTCGGTCTTGAATGTAAACTCGAGCTCCTTATACACAAAGCCTTATCTAGTCTAGTCTAGTCTTAGTCTAGGCTTCTATTAATTAAGAACCACCTGCCTATTTATTATTTTCTGTTTAAAATACTCGTTTTCTCTTAATACATACAAAATATGTGGAGATAAGTGGCTGGAGTGAGATGATTTGACCGTCTTCTACACAACAAACTCAGGCGTGCAAGCCTCAGCGAACACGCTTGAGATAAATGTTGTTATAAACAACCAAGAGGCACTAACGCGTTGGAACTGAGCTATTCAAATTCAGCGAATTAGTGTAATTTCATTTAGTCGCATAGTAAGCATAATATTAACGAAAAAGCGAAGACGATTCTTATAAAAACCGCCATCTAGGGTATGTAGAGTTTGGTCTCCGAAACTTATAAAGTTTTTCGCAAACTACTTAAAGATTATTTATTCTTATCACGCATAAAGTTTGCCATTACTCGGGAAAGGAGAAAGACCAAAATAGGCTAGCTAAGTTGCCAGTTGCAAAAAATGTTTTCATATTTTTGTATCAGGTTTTCACTTCAGGAATTCTATTTTTAAATCCGAATTGATGGTTTTTCATATTAGTCATAATTTTGACATTATGATCTCTTCATTTGTATAACTTGCGCAACTATCAGCCATGATAGGTGATTATTTACACAAAAGCAACATACATTAACTATATTAAATTCATAAATTGTTATTAATTGGTAGTAAAATCGTTATGTTGCACAGAGTATTTAAGTAATATATTATAGTTCTATTCGCTTATTAATTATTTTTATTGTTCGTCTAATTGGATGTACTGCTAGTGTCAAGCTAAATGACAGACGAGCGGCACCTGCGGCCGACAGCGGCCATTACTGCTTACAAGTCCATTAAGAATATTTTTAATACAATAGTTGTATATTTATATATATATATATATATTTTTTTAATTTATTTACATAACAGATAAATAGACAATAAAAAATTCGATTGCACAGCAAACGAAAACCAAAAGGTTTATCTGTCGCTGTAAGATACAAGATCTAGTTGTTTTATTTTCTCTATTTGAATCAACTTGATGAACTCTGTTCAAGTCTTAATTTCTAGTTACTTATACACCCGGGTATTTGTGGGAAAATGAACATTTTTATTTTGTAATATAAAAAGAACCTTTAAGACTATTATATTATAAAGACATATTTTTCGTGCTAAAATGTTGGACGTAATTATATATATAATGAAAGATTGTAATTTAATTATGTTTATTTCTGTTATATATTTAAAAGTGACATCATAACAGCTGATTGGAATTTTACCTAATTGCAATTTAGAAAACGATCACAATAAAAAAGTCAATTTCCAAACAATTTTGACATGCTTCTCAGTCATAGTAGCGCATTTTGAAATTGAATCATCACTTTGTTGTTTGATAATTCAAAAAATTGAATTGAAGGATTTTCTAACAGTCAATTAAAAACAAAATTTCCCATATATATATTGTTTTTTTTTTATAGAAATGACAAAGTCATTTTTTTTTGTTAAGAAACAATTTTCCCAACATCCCGTTTACTGTTTGACAGCATATATATTTTATTGGTAAAGTATTTTATTTGTAATTCGTAAAGTATATTATGCATAATAACGAAGTTTATAAACAGTTTTTAAAATACGATTTACAAACGTCGCGCCACGTTTACTAGGCTTACAAAAATAGTGAATTTGTCACTAACGTTCAATTAATTATAATTATCTTGGATACATATTAAACTTGGTAAGATTTTTCATGTGTATACGTTGCATCAACAACTAATTTTACAAAATCATATTTCAGTCATGTTACAAACTTTTAAAGCCTTTCACGTGAATTCTGATAGGTGAACTTTGAATACGAACTTAGATACTTCTTACTCAGTACAAACTTCTGAGTATTTTTTGCGCAACACTGCTTATTTTTGTTGACTAAATAATGTGACAATTATGTAGGTACAGATGTTTTTCTTCATTCATCCTTATTGCTCAAAAAATCCGTAATTGTAGCGACCGTATTAAAGCAGGATTACAATAATATATTTAGCTAACCCGGAGCCAGCATCTCATAATCTCTTTGAATAGAAACAGGAAGCATTTTAAAAAATACCCTAATTAAAAAGTTGACTCAACTGTATGACAAATTGACGTTAAAATTATAGAGAAGTCTTCGATCTACTTTTTATCAACAGTCAAAACGGAAAATGCCGTTAGATTTTATATGGATAATATATACAATTATCCATATCCATTGTGACGTCTCTGTATATTTATCGATTGGTTAATTAATGATATTAGACGTCATAAATATTTAAGTTTTAAATGTAAAATTGTAAGTTTCCTCCTTTTTACATTTGTTAAAATAATGTTAATGCATCAAAATTACTTTGTAGCTGGCTTAACCATTATGGTGTAAGGCTTAAAAAGAATTAAAAAAAAACATCTGATTATGAGACAAAAAATCAATGAAATCACATGTTAAATAAGGCTCACTTTTATAATAGTTTTGAATTAATTGAGCATGATTGAGATAGTTCGTGTTATTTTCGTTATTTTTATCATATGAGGATGATAAATCATCCGTGCGAGGGTAGGATAATCCTATAATGATTATAATTTATAAATATTATATTACATTGATTATCAATAATACATTAGTTTTATTCAAATCAACTAATATAACTATCGCTGTCATTATCAATGCGATTCATTGTTGTTATTGAATGAGCAAGCAAGTGATAAAGTAAACTCTGTCGTCACTTCGAACCGACTGATGATCGAACTTCACAGACTTCAAGCCTGCAGTATCGCGTCTACTCTACTAAGTCTATTTTGACTTAGCAATATAAAAAATTGAAAAAATGCAATCGAAGTATTCCATTCGAACGAACAGTGCTCAATCGCCGAAAAATTAAGGCATCAGTACAGTTTGTTGAAGACGCGGGATCAAATGCAAAGTGACAAATATATTACAATTAACTAATGTTGTATTGATATATTTTAGTTTCAAATAGCCATGTTGAAAACCTATTACCACATTCCGGAAAATCTTTGCTCCTTGTAAAACAATCTACTATTCTGAAATAAGCCTTACCCAGTCTTGTTCCGAAGATATTTGCACACTTTGGAATGTATCACAGTATCAAAAGGACACTTTTCTTAAGACTTTAAATATCTAAAAAAATTTATCGTAATCGCGTAGAATTTTACAGCTATTGAGACATCGGTAGAAAACTCTGAGCTGATATAAACCGATAATAATTAATAATTTTGAGTTGTAATACAATCAAGTACCAGCAAGTTATTGGACTAATTTCACATGCGTTGAAATCGCGTATGTCCCATGTTGGGCGCCAACTGTCATCCTGCTTCTTAGGATTTAATAATAATCCGTCTCTACAGATTAGTGTGCATCGCTTAGTTCATTTCCCGTGTAAGACATTTACATTAACTTAACCATTCTATCTGAAAACATATTTTTGAAACTCATTATGTATGCAAAAATTATTGATAACATTCTAAGTAATAATTTAGCTTAATAAAAGGTGATAGAAAACAATTGTATCCTGATCGTCAATTACTTTAGTAACAAGCAATTACCAGGATAACATAAAATATAGGAAGCCATGTACATGTTGACTTACACGCACCTACAATGCTATCTCTTTCAAGCGCGGATGTTTTTTCACACAATGTGACTGTAGGCAGACACTCAAGTCTGTAACGACACAGGACGTCAGGGCGCAGCTCCCTAATTGCAAACATGCGCGTTTTCCAATCCATCCGGATATTTTAAATTTTTAAGTTCGATGTATCTACAGTGAATTGGTATGGAGATGCAAGAGAATCCGATAAGAAAAGTTGAAGATAAGTAAGATAGCAAGAAGACAAATGAAAAAAAGAGTTCAGTGCGATGACAAATACCATGTGACGGTGCAGTTGTGAGTTTACTGCTAATTTCTGTTTCTTGCCTAAAGATATAAAACTGTTTTGGTTATGTAATCAAGAACCACTTTACGTATTAATTTGGCTTCCAGCAACACCCTGGAGCGAGATTTTCACTATCCATTTTTTGGCACCTACCAGAACAACTCGTCATACTTTGTTCAACCGCGTTACCATAAATATTATCACCATTATTTCCTTAAGATGTCAGAGCAAATCAGGAATGCAAATCAAGAGCTTTCGTGATTTTACAAAACATGTAATTAACGTGACAGAAGATAAAACTGCACTGACATAAGGTATATGATTTTACTTACTAGACAAAAATTGAAAGAAATTGAAAATTTTCCACTTTCCAAGGATGACGCAGGCGAGTAACCCGCGGCGCGTCAAATGGAAATCACGCCGGGCAGAAGCGAGGAACACGTAAAAACACACTCAAACGCGTCGGAGTGCTTGCGCCTCTCGCGTGGTTACCGCGACGCGGACGTGACGTTACATATCCGGTGAAGGCATAAGCTGATAGCGAAAGACGAGTTCACATCACAGTATCTACATAGTACAGATAATAAATATCAATTGATTTCTAGTATAGTAACAATGTGTTAAATATTACTTAATGAGGCGCGCATTTACACGTGATCTTGAAACCGCTTCTTGTCATGTCTGAACGCTGTGGCGACATGTAAAACGAAGTAGTATGGAACAGTCACGAAACAGGTGGCACAACAACATGGTCTACTTAAGAGGTCAGCATCACTTCAAAATAATCTTTATTCAATATAGACCTGTACAGGCACTTGATGAAATCAAAACAAATATAACATTAAGAGAACACACACCTTACTACTATTTTTTATTTCCTCTTTTAAAACTTAATTGACAATATTATTATACATAAATTAGGACAATCATACATAGTGATATCGGACGACAGAAGTTGGATTCAATCGTGTTCGACAGGGATCAAAACTGTTTACCGCCACTTTACGTCACTCATGGTCGAATCGCCTGTTTCAAAGCATCTATGGACAAGAACTTGCCAGTCAGTGTATAATCCGCATTATACCTACCATGCTTGAGCTCGATCACTGTTGATAGCTACATACGTATAAACTTCCAAATATTTATTGAAAGCGAATAAAGTTTACCTCACCTTACTAAACAGAAATGCAGTTGACATTTTGATTGGGATGGATAGTTGAACGGTAGCAAAATTAGTTAAGACGTCATGTTGAAGTCGCGGGTTCCAGTCAATCCGCGTAACATAGAATATCGTCGACCCAGGCACGTCATTTCTGACCCTCCCGACTCATTGACGCTGGCTCTTCAAGCCTTGCGAGAGGCGACATCTGCGCCGCCATCCCTTAGTTAGTCCATACTTCGCAGCTTGCTGCACATGTACGAGTAGGCCCCATCATTTCAAGGCCGGACCCACTTTGGCGTACCGAGCCTTCTTTCGCGCATATGTCCTCTTCGGAGGGTAGCGCTGACGTGCCCTCTCCTGAGGGTGCGCCAACCATTCCATTCAAGCCGTAGGGCCATTAGGGCCAAGGCTAGGCTGAGTTTAGTCGGTAGGTCTGTGTGGTCGAGCCGCCTCGACAGCACCAGAAGTCCGACATAATCAACGCATTGCCCGTTGCGTTGGTATCCATGAGGATTCTCAGCCTCCTCTCCTGAGGAAAAAAAAAACAAGTCGCGAGTTCAAATCTGTTATATTTGTACATTTTTCAGCATTTTTAACAAATTTAAACGTAGAAATACACATATATAGAATAAAGATCTAATATAATTTAAAATAATATACATTATAAAAAACACACACAAAAATAAACCTTCTGATACCTAGCTATCTGATACCTGCTAACGCTAATAACTTGCGACGCAAGCCCGACCAGACTATAGGAGTGGTGTGCATGAACTATTCAGCACTCTTGACATATAGCTAATGTATTTCCGTATTTATGTCTGTGTCGATGAGGTTTTTGTTGCGACGCACGACCGAGAGGCTTTTCAGAAGATTTCCTCCGACACAAATGGAGGATCTGTTGTGAAACATGTGAAAGAGTCCTCGTAGGTATGTGTGGGTAAATAATCTGCTGAACAGAAGCTGTGTTTTCATTTAGTAGTGGGAATGACAATTTGGTGGATACATAGGTAACATCTCTGCCTTTATAGAGGGATCGTACATACTTTTAGATAATTACTACATTATTTAACTTATCGCGCCTCCACCATAAAAGAATACTGAATACTTTGTAACTTATCCACAAATTAATTGAATCGTATATTCATTTATAATATTCCTTCCGCCTTCCTCCTCCCTCCCTCTATACCTACCTACTTGTCAACATGTATTATTCAAAGAATTCCTGATACAGGAAATTTATTACTAGCAATCTTTACATTAAATTATAAATTAGTAATGTTTTAAAGCTCTGTCGGGCAATGTAAAAATTTGAGGAGACTAAATTATTCTGTGTGAATTGTGAAGAGAAATTCTTTACCTACTTATGTTGTAATGATTTTATTTATACATTACAAATATGCAATTTATCACAAATAATTACAGACGATTATATTTTTAACTAGGTATTTGTATATTTTATTTAGATGTCTATAAATCTATCAGTAATGATGAGAAACTGACATACTGATAATTACTTATAGAAACCAATGGCGTGATTGATATAGATAATAGCTAGGAGCACAATAAACATCGAACTGACTTAATTAGATACATACATTCTTATAAATACTCACGACTCTTTCTCATAAGAGCAGGCAGAGATTAGTTTTCCACTTGATACGATCCAGACCCTAGCTTCCTCGACTTTCATTAATATTTTCATGCGCGCTCGTCGTTTACGGGTACTCTCAACATGACCCGACTTGAATTAAGTTCAACTTAAAAAACTCATGCGATAGCAAATTGAACTAAGTAATTAATAAAGATTAAACGACGAAATGCTGATGAGACGAGGGATATGCGATGCTTGTTTCGTACGATAGTTTTAATAAGCGTGTGCATGTATACTAGGGCACATTTCTCTAGGTAGTGTCGCTAAAGAGCGGTGCTCGCCTAATGACCCTACCGCGAGGCTGCATGCGCGTTTGGCTACCGCGCACGCCGTGGTGATGTCTCTCCGTCTGGGGGACTGTCCAGGGGTTCCCGGACAGTCCCTCCCTTGGCGTTGGCTCGACCAGACATAGGTCGAACCGGCCCCGGAGCACTTGGCGGTAGAATCGCGAAAGCGCACCCCGCCATGTGCCACGCATGGGCCTAGATATCTCAGGGGGGTTTTAGTGGGTAGGTTGGTCCTGTCAGATCGGAGAGCCCCACACACGGCCGCGCCTAACCAACGCGGTGTCACGGTGCATTTCCCCTCTAAAAAAAAGGTAGTGTCGCTAAATTACTACTTTATTAAGGAATCAATGTAAAAATTATCTTCATAAAGAACCGATGTAACTACACTAGCAACAGAGTTTTAATATCACATTCTGTGACTTTTCCAGAATTATATAAAAAGAAATAAAAAAAACCTACAGTCACATGTAGTACAATGTTCTTGTATGTTACAATCTTTTCATTGCTATATCTTATAACCCTTCAAACCGAAACACAACAGTGTAAGCACCATTGACTTGATCGTGGTACGAGTACAGAATCTCCCGATAGTAATTCTAATCACGATTAGTATCACGTAATCACTTCGCGGTATTACATATTTTAAAGTTTCAATGAAAATTTTTGTCATTATATTCTATGGAACGAACTTCACAAATATGGTCAAGTCGTTGTCATTTTAAAGCGGGAAAATCATACGAGTATTTACGGTGGCCTATATCGACCCCTACGGGTCTATGACAACCTGTAAGCGAAACAAAAATTTGGGGGTCCATGAAATGAAAATGGGGGTCCACGATAATGAATCTCAACATACACTGATAGTAGGTACCTATTTACTTACATTATACTATCTTCTAATATAAAGACATAAAATTATTTATAAAAGTACCTATAAAGTAAAAAATTATTATAAATGTTTATAAAATTTTGTAACTTGTAGGATGTAGGCATTCAATATCAGGTAATTAGGAGGTCTACTCATAACTGAAAAACATGGGAAGTTTGGGAACCTCTGCTATACCTATACGATAGGTCTGCCCACAAAGAACCTACTCGGAATCAGGAAGTTCCAATACATTGAACAGAACCTCTGGAAAAAAGAAGGTATCCTAGAATTCAATAAATATGTATAAAATTAGTAAGTTAAATGTAATATATTTACCTAAATTAGATTAATTTCTTTTCGATCACAACCCTTTCAAACATAGTTCAATACAAGAAAAAGGTACCCTCTGTGCACGAACTCACGTTGGCCGGCTTTTACATAATTTATTTGTCGGTAATATGTTTTAGATTCGTGTCGGTAAGGTTTTTCCACCTTAGCTATTTACCATAATATAAGGTAAAGTCTTAAGTATTATAACTGAAAGTTGAAAGGACACATATTAAGAGTGGAATCAAATATTGCTAATTTTAATAAATTATATTGACGAATGACCAAATGACCTCCTCCATCAGTTCAATTTATCGTGCTCAAGAGCCTAATAATGTCCTTTGTTGGTATGGCCCTGTAGTCAGCCGATCTTGGATAACCAATACCCGACAACTTTCGTATGCTGCAGGTACCATGAAACTCGCACACCGACGCAGGCTTCCATTGCTGCTCCTACCCCCTAGAGCGCTAACTCGCCACATGCTCGATATATACAACAGTATCTCTTCGAGAGTTGATATGACGAATCCTAGGGGCCTAGTAGCAAAGTAACATATTTTAACATCCTTTTGGTATTTAGGATTGTTGTAATAATTTTTCTTGTTTCTTGAACTACGCTTAATCACTTATCTATTTATACCCATTCGATTGGCTTTATCTTTTTTGTGTTGTATTATTGTATTAAATTATATGTAAATTATTGTATATTTGTGAATGTTATCTTTTTTTGTGTAAATGTAATATTGTAATAACTATTGGTGAATTATAATAAATAGATACATTTGTCCCCTCCATAGTCCGCAAAGCCATCCCTGCTGCCGGCCCAGTTAATCGTGCCACTGAGGTTGATGATGTGCCTCTGTAATAAGATCTCTAGTCTCTTACAACATGGAGTATCGCACTGACACAACAATATTCCGTGCTATCCTGTTTTTCCTGACAAACTCTATGTATTTAAGCACTGGAATGTCCCTTCCTATAGTCCATTTCAAATAAGATGATCTCTGTGACAGTTCGATTTCGACACTTGTAGAGAGGTCCTACAGTGAAAATAAAATCGATTGTTTCTGGTTATCGATTATACTTTATATGGAAATGAAATCGATATTATCTTACTACCAAAACTTTGAGTATCATTAGTGTTTCTGTATTATATTGAAAGTTTTTGTTGATCAATGCATTTATCTTATGTATATAATATTATGTAGTTATAGTAGAAATATAGTCAAGTGTTTACCTGTGATTATTTCGGCATTTTGCCAAAAAAAAAAACAAAATAACAACAATAACAGAACACCACGCAAAAATCGATGAAAACATAACTCTCATACAAGGCTGACACACTCGTACTGACGCGATTGTCAGGTAATCACAAGATGGCCGCCGATTATTCGATGTCCCACCTCTATGTTTTTTTGACGTTCCGTTTCATGTTTGCAAATTGCATAGTTATTTAAAAAAGATTTATTTTTATTCTTTATTTCATTAAATTAAACTAAGCGATACTGTCTTCGTTTTATAAGTAAAATATATTTTATTTTATTATTTTTTGCAATGAAGCTACTACGAATAAAAAATATTAAAGAATAAAATTATTTTTGTTTGTCAAACGAGAAATGCGTGATTAGGAGCACGATGAACTGTCACAGAGATCATCCTAGTTGAAATGGACTATAGTTAGAATGATCCTAGTGCCAAAAGGACAGGATAAAGCGCCAGTCATTAGGCGGATTTGTGGTTGAGGTCAGTGCAAATTTGTGCAGAGTTATCTGTAGCCAGAAAGCGCTTTTCCTCTGGAGAGGAGAGGCTTAGCATGTGTCATCCCGGTTTGATTAGGAACGCTCGCCTTATTTGCACGTTTTAAATTTGGTTTAAATTTCTAAACAAAGATATAAGGGTATTTGAATGAAAACACAATAAAATGATCGTCATGTTTTTTTATTTATTGTTGATCTAATGACTAGGTTTATTTTTGATATTATTCATTATATTTGTTAGTTGCCCAAACATCGTACACACTATTAAATCCATGTAATCCTTTACTGAACAACAATCCGATTATTATCATTTTCGTCAAGTATTTTCACTATGCATATAATATAATTATACGTATAGATAATACAATACTTATTCTTTCTCACTATCCTGCTCTGAGTTATAGCAGAATACACTGGTATTCTTTTGGCAGAAATACAATCAAAGCTCTGGCTGTATTTCTGCCGCAACTATGTGTTGTATAATTTACAAATTAGTAATGAGCATATGGTTGTACTAAGTATAGTATTATTTAGTTTAATATTATGTCACTCTATTTATCTATTGTTGTACATATTATTTATAAAACTATACACATGATGGTCGATTAAAATAAATAAAAATTAATGAACGTTTAAGTTTAATTGACACAAAGTTCTACAATTAAAAAGTACTGTATTCAAACACTGCTATTACTGTTACTTTTGTTTTTATTTTTATGACATTATTATATTTATTTATTATTAAGTTTATACTTTTGTTTTTATTTTATTTTAATGATAGAAAATGATATTACATTTAAAATGTGTGAATATTATGCAACAAATCGCAAAGTTGGATCCATCACGCCATCGGCCTTCTATAAATGTATACACAACAATACGTGAGTTTATATATTAACGTTGACCTTATTTCGCTCTTATGCCCAATATGTTGCTGATTGTAGATTGTGAGACACCACGAGTACACCTGTGAATATATGTGATAAAGATAATTTTATTCAATTATAAGAGTATATAATTAGCTCAGAAATACCGTAGAAGGAACATTGTACCTGTCATTATTAATTTTGAAAATACCTATTGCAACATATTTACATGAATTTCGCATAACACTCAAAAACGCTCAATACACAAGACCGCGGAAGTAACATTAATGACATTCGCTTTCGTTTCGTTAGAAGGTAATTAATATACGGGAATGATGGCATAATTTGAATCATTACCATACATTATCGTTAGTTATCCAAACTCCATTTAAATACAATGTAATGAAGGATATTCTGATAGCCAATTAAAAAAGAAAAATTGTAATCACAATAGAAAAAAGATGGCGCACTTATCTTAGAATAGTCAAATTTATGTATATTTTTCACGAAACAATGTTTTCATAATATTATTTAGTGTTTTAGCATATATTTAATTCGAAATATATTTTTGTAATACATAGCATAAACAAGCAGAATGTTTAATTATTGCATAAATAAGTGTATTCTATGTATTTTATAGAAATCTATATTATTTTTCATCTATGAAATGTAGCTTGATTTTAAATACAAAATATGACAACACTATCTATGAACAGGCATGGAAAACTCGTAAACTATCACTAGAAAAATCTCTCATTGGAATCTATTAGAAGCTGAAAACATTACAATATACAGTGGCGTAACTATACCGTTCGAGGCCCGTGGCAAATTGAGTGAATATAACATGCCGAACTGAGTGAATATAAATGTAAACAAATATACCTACACATTTTGGAGGTATGTTTGTCCATGCATGTTTCCGAAATTATTAATTGGATTTTACCCATTCATTCTAAAACTGGGTTAAATCTTTTATTACTAATTTATTGAAAAATTATAATACCTACCCGTATTCTTTTTTTACTTGTGTAAGCAACTAAGGAGGTGACAAATAAATTAAAGACAATTTTTTTTTTTACTTAAGTGTAATAATAAATGTACTTAGGGAGTTGAGACTTTCCTGATCGGGGGCCCCTTCGGGTTGGGGGCCCGCGGCATTTTGCCGACTTGCCACCCTATAGTTACGCCACTGACAATATATAATCCATCGATATATATGTACTACGTACTAGATTGCCGCCCGAACACTCACTACGTTCAAGTGAAGTGCAGGGTACACTCTGCACCTCGCTCAGTGAGTCGTCGTGTATGGTCGTCGTCATTCGCGCAGTGTGCATCGCTCATAGGCCGACAATAAACATAATTAAAACAGTGATTAAATAGTAAACCTGAACAAAAATAATTATTGAAAATTTAAGTGAGTGAAATATCTAGTTGTTTAATTGGAAATAAGGATAATAATATTATAATTATACAACGTAAGCAATATTTTGTATTTATTGACGCCGCGCTGTCACGTGCTTGCTAAAATCATAGAGTAAAGCAGTGGCGTAACTATACCGTTCGAGGCCCGTGGCAAATTCATCGGAGGGGCCCTCCCATCTCCCCAATTTAAAAAAAAAGCTGAACCAACAATAATAGCATTTTTTTATTTTATAATACCTATTCATTTATAAACTTTTATTTGTAAGAGGTAACTAATAAATCACTACGTGAAGTAGGTTCAAACAAACTTTAAAATTATAATTACTTAATATACACATTTTGGAGGTATGTTTGTCCATGCATGTTTCCGAAATTATTAATTGGATTTTACCCATTCATTCTAAAACTGGGTTAAATCTTTTTTTACTAATTTATTGAAAAATTATAATACCTACCCGTATTCTTTTTTTACTTGTGTAAGCAACTAAGGAGGTGACAAATAAATTAAAGACAATTTTTTTTTTTTACTTAAGTGTAATAATAAATGTACTTAGGGAGTTGAGACTTTCCTGATCGGGGGCCCCTTCGGGCTGGGGGCCCGCGGCATTTTGCCGACTTGCCACCCTATAGTTACGCCACTGGAGTAAAGCCATACAGATGTTGCTCCATTCCTAAGCGTACGCGGCGACTTTAGGTTAATATAATGTATCTAGACGAGATGATTATAAAATGTTTAGTTCGTAATTTTTTATTGTTTAGTAAAAATTTATATAGTAGTAATAATTAAATAAAGTCCTAATATTTTGTTTTCTTTTATGTTGCCATTCCTTCTATTATAAAACCTAATAAATGTATAAATTTAGTATCGCTTTTGCGGTGAAAACTCTTTGATACAAAGCGCTTTAACGTCATGCTTCACTGCGCTCGGCAAAACGTCATAAGTAAGCGGCGGTTACGACGTTTTGGTTGAACGAAATCTATACTTTGACAAGCGATCCAGCAGTTGTCTTTTTTCTATGGTCAGACAAGATCACATAAATTTAGCGATCTAGCTGATTACAGTTGTAACATTCACCAGTATTTGAACACACTTTTTCTTTAGTGTTCTTGTCTATCGGTAGAATATATGTCAATGATATAATCCATAATCTATTTACTCCTTATCCTTGAGCAAAGAGAACGTAAAGTGGAAACGATGTTGTTGTAGAACGTTGAATATGAAAGGAAATTTCTTTTATCCTTAAATATGGTAAATTCACCTAATTAGTAATGCAGTAAAAGCAAAATCGCTAAACATACAGTAGCACATCGTAAATTTTCACAAACCTAATTGTAAAAATTTATGTATTTTCCTATAAATTATTCCCTAATATTTGAAACCTGAACATATGATCTAACAAAGGTAGATTTATATCATTTAGTATGTATTTTAGATCATTTGGTTGGGAAGTATATACATATTTCAGTGCCAGCGAAATAATATGTCCTGGTGAGTATTCATTAAAAGTGAAGCTTCTGTAAGTAGATAAAATATTAGCATTATAACAACTAACACTTTCAGTAGTATTTGTAGACTTTACTATGCATTTCTTTACAATGTTTACAGGCTTTATTCACATATTTGTCTACTAACCAAAACATATTATATTATTCTTCATAATGAGCAGAGGTCGGAATTAGAGTTATTCATCTAGTTACACTGATTTCATACAGCGAAAGAATAAAATGGGGGGTTGGATTTAGAAATAAGCTCCCTCGTTCTGGGGAAACTGACACAGTAGGGGGGCTCAGGGGGTCTTACTGAAACTCCTGATATCGATTTTGGCTGCCGGAGAGGTACCTACGTATTTTTTTTTATTTTTTCATTTACTTAATTTTTGAGTGAAACGAAACGAAAAACAACACGGAAAAGTAAAGAATAACGTGAAATGAAACGTTTTCTGACAAAAATGACGTGTGACGTGATTAGAGAAACGTCATTTACGTAGTAAAATTAAACTTTTACCTAATCTGTGGTCACGCCGTCCGCCATTTTGTGTGTTGTGCTGGCTGTCATTCGGTTGCTTACGAGTCTACGCGAATGTTGTTCCCATCCTGTTTTGTGATTTCGACCCTTTTTATTGACCTTGGCGCTCCCACCGGACTGATTGGATACTTCTACGATTTACTTTGGCAAAGAACTTGGATACTGATTGGATTGCATTACGAATCACTTTGGCACGTTATTTGGATACCAAACGCAAGCGATATGGCTTCTACGTCTGGAATCCTGGATCCGCAACCTGGGCCGTCGCAACCCAGGTCATCAACAAGCGACGCCAGTGAAGACCTTGACCCGCAACCCGGGCCGTCTCAATCCAGGTCACCAACAAGTGATGATGAGCCCTACGTCGATCGTCATTTATACGTGGAGGAGATTATTTCGATGTGGAATTTGTCAAAAATTGTGAGGGAACTTGGGAACCGGGACCAGTGCGTGGCATTTGCAGAGGCGCAGGGGTTAATGCCAACTGAAAAACTGTGTCGCACGCATCGTACGCCCATGCTAATTGCGGCGTCAACCAACAGGTTAGTGTAATAAGCAAAACCTATGATAACAATTGGGGCTCATATTTACATTAGGGGCCATCGAGTTAGGAGTTAGTTTTTTTTTAGTGAAAGATCTCGTAATTATTAACTTGTGTGTAAAATATTATATTGCGGAGATCAATGGTTTTCGAGAAAAAAAATATTGAAAATAATTTTTTTTAGGTTAAGTGACGAACTTTTACAACAAAAACGCGCTTGGAATGTTGGCAGCATTGCTAAATTGACATCATTTATGATTAATGGGCTGTATGGCCTCCTCAGGTAATTAATACTAAAAGTTGCGATATGCTATGTGTCACAGAACCGATTTAATCAACCCCGACTCCACGTGGTTCTAGTCGCTCTTACCCCTAGAGTGTTTTTTATAAGCGCGGAGGGGTGCAGCCCCTGCCCGCCGTAACAAAGCATGAGCAACCGTGCTCGCCAGAGCGGCTGAGGCTGGTCGCCGAAGGCCGAAAGCCAAGGCGACCAAAAAGCCGAAGCTGCGGAGGCGAGTATGGATGCTCATGATTTGTTACGCAAGGGCAGAGGGGCTGCGATCCCCGAAGCGCCGGAGCACACGCGTATCCGACTTGCTTTCATTAAGAAATGATATACAAGGCGGGCTTAATCACAATTTAGATTAAGTGTATTTAATTAATTATTATCAATTCTTATTTCAGATGAGGAACACTCGATAGCCCCTAATGTAAATTAGAACCACAATTGGTATAAATTGTTTGGAAAAATATATTTATTTATTTTCTTGTACTTTTTTTAGGTCATTCGGTTCATGGGTGTGCCACAAGAGAGCTTGCAAAGGAATAAATAAAGTGGCCCGGACTAATGGAACATTTTTTGAAAATGTAAAAATTGATTTAATTCATGTATTTTATTTGATTTATGCCTTTGCTTATAAAATGGATTATAAAACTGTTTTGCGAGAAGACCCATTCAAAGAAGAGAAACAAAAATGTTTAAGCCGGGCCACTGTTGCTGACTGGTACAATTACTGCCGGGAGTCAGTAGTGATATACCAATTAGAAAAGACAGAGTCAAGAGAACTTATTGGGGGCCCTGGCAAGATTGTTCAACTCGATAAATCCAAGTTTGGGAAAAGAAAATATAACCGAGGTAATTTTGATATTTTATTTAACAATTAACAACACACATACATCAGAGTTAATTAAATGTGCAACATTTCATTATCATAATGAATAAATACTTATATTCATTTATTTCTTTTTTAGGACGGCACATCGAGGGTCATTGGGTCCTCGGTATGATTGAAGATGGGTCTGAGGATCTGCGGTTGGAGGTGTGCCCAGATAATATAAGATCCGCAGAGGTGCTGGTGCCACTCATAAAAAAACATATCAAACCGGGTACCACAATTCATACGGACTACTGGCGAGCATATGATTGTCTGGGGCAACATGGGTTTATACACAAAAAAGTAAACCATTCTGATCCAGACAACCCATTTATTGCCCCAGACGGTACTCACACGCAGAGGATCGAGTCCCAGTGGAGGGCTGTCAAAAGATACTTCAGAAAAGATAACTATAACCATCCGCACGATTTTGCAGATTCGATTGTAGAGTATTTGTGGCGCAGAAACATAATTAAATATAAAAAAGACGCGTTTTTAGAAACAATTAATGCCATAAAACATGTATACAAAATAAATAAATAAATGTGTAGAATTTCATGCTTTTTATTTTTCATATTATTAGTGACAGATCCGAAGTGGGGCGGGGGGGGCGAAGCCCCCTGCAATGAATAAAGTCTAAAGAGTTCATTAGGTTAGGTTAGTATGGTGACAAAAACGCGCGAGCCGAGCGAGCGTGCCGCGGTAGCGGCCGGCGAAGCGCCAGAAACGACACTTTTGTACGTGCAACGTTTTTTTTTTCATACTTTTTCCCCTTTCCCCACCTCGTTTTAGCCTCCCTCCTGCTAAATTTTCATTTTTTTTTGAGGTTATGTTTACAAAAAAAAATATTTCTCGAAAAGTACGCATCTCCGGCAGATGGCGGTTGCAGGGAAGGGGGTTGTTCCCCTTCCCCCCCCCCCTCCCCCCACCCGAAGCAAACCCCTATCGAGGGAGCTTATTTCAAATTTTTTACCAAAATGGGTATGCCTCAAATCCCAAGATTGATTTTAAAGAGCAGATAAAATCCTCTGATTTTAAATAAAAAGTTACACACTTCAAACTACTGCATGCGCAACATTGCCAAACTTACATCAATAACATGGAATGTCTGAAGTTACAAAATTCCAATACGTGTGATGTTGCCACATTTGTAGTTCACACAACATTTTGAAAACCACTTCAAATCTTACTGGTAATGAATCGGACAAGAAAAATGTTCTGATGAGCCATTTGAATAACCTCACGAGTCTAGACTAGAAGCAAAAGTATTCGCTCGTATTTATAAAAAAGGTAAAATATGCATATGAGAATTTGCTTAAGACTATCAATAATTTGTATTGTGAATTAATGTAAACTAATATAAATTGTATGTTAATTATCTTTGTTGTACTTGTCTATCTCTGAGGTTTTTATTATTATTTACTTGTTATATTATTGGCCACACGGGATTGTCCATTGGAACTCACCGGAAAGTCCTCATAATTATCAACATTTTAATGCAAGTACATAAATAACTCTACCTAATTCCGACCTTTGGGCATATTGTTAGAACAGCACAGATATTTACTTTGAAGTACCTTTTTGCTGAATCCTAACTGTATCCCTGTCAAGCTCTCAGGAACTCTATTCACGTCTCAATATTGTCAATATCAAATTACAAGTCTCTCATGAATACGTAACAACCTGTGATACATATCATATTTTTCTCTTGTAAAGTTAAATCGGTTTGGTTTCTCCTGCAAATAATGTATTATAAGTAATTTAATCAAAGAGCAACAAATAAATCACAGACAGCACAGCAATGATACCATAGATACAGAATGCTGAATTTAGTTGTCCTTGGTATTGTGAACTGAAATTTCACATAACAGGACTTCATACAAAGACACATTTTAACTTATGAGATAGCCCAGATTATATCCAGGTGGAGCAGAGTTCATTTCCGTGCCTTATTATCAAATAGAATCAGTTGAGATAAAAACTTAGTAGTTGATAATAGATATAAAAGAATTCTTACATTTGGAAAAAAGTCAATCTCTATTAATACAGTTTCAGTACATGTTAATACAACAATTACAGGGCCTGACTTCCTCTCGCAGACATCTAGTTGCATAGCATATTGTCCATCTTTTAGGTATGCAATCTCTTCGAATATTGGTTTTGTAGCTTGTTTTTGAATATGTAATGTATACAAAAGTATTTTACCACACTCAGTACCAATCAAAACATTTTCTCCATAAAAAAACAAGGCAGTGATAGGTGGAAAGTCTAGATAAAGATGTTGATGTTTGTCTGTTTTGATTTTAAATAAATTTCGTGAAAAATAGATATAATTTTTATCATTTAATGCACATACATACTTTAATTGTCTTATCCACTCTGATGGGCACTCAATAGGGTTAATTTTTAGTGACTTATCTTTGTAAACATTAATAATCTTACCACATTTAGTAAAAATGTATAAGACAGCACTGTCATATTGTATTGTTTTAATATCATATTCGCAATGTATCACTAATTGTGGCGACAATATGTATAGAGATAAATCACACTCATAAACATCTCTATTTCTGAAAAAGTATAGAGTTTCACCTGTTAGAATGAAATCATCAGCTTCGAAGAAGGCTTGACACATATGAGACTGAAATTTGACAGTTTTCTCAACTAGAATGCCAGTTTTCAATAACAATATGGTAGCAGTACTACTGTTTACAAGTTTTCTACAGGTCTTGTCAGGTACAGGTACAATAATAGGTTCATATGTAAATGTATTCAGATTGTGCATGGTTATACCTTCACAGAGTCTTAAGGGTAAGTAATTATCATCAATTTCTAATGCATGATTCTTATGAATAATTGATGTATTAAGGCTTATCATGTTTCTCTCATACGATGTAATTTTAGACCACATTGTTAAGTTCCTATAAATATGGAACCAATCGCACTCATTGCCCGCCTTTTTCTTGGCTATCTTCGAAGAAAACTTAAAATCTCTTATACAGAGTTTATGCCACAAGTAATCAGAACTATCAACGTACTCCTGCCATGTTTTACACACTCTTCTACATTTTCCAACAGCCTTTCCATCAGTCCTCATCATTATTTCCATGAAAGCTTCTATAGGTAAATCGGATAAAACATTAAAATCCATCTTTATACAATAATTAAAAACTATCTAAACTTATAAATCATTAGTTTATCCGAATAAAATTATTCTACGTGTACTATTTAACAATCATCTTTAATTTTAATCTCTTCACGTTCTCAGATTTTAAATATTTTTAAATACTTCAAAAAGAAATTCAAATAATTATTCACATACGCATATTGGCATAACAGCTGACTATGATTGACAATGTCCACCACAGATAAACAAATTAACAAAATCTTGTGACCCATCTAACGCGGTCCGGATTATGCTACTACTGTACTGATATCATCGATTTAGCGTGGTACAAATAGAAAGTCACTCGACATGATAAGAGATGTCTGGGAGATAGAGATTTTACGCGTTTGAAAATAAAAAGATAAAATGTATGTTTTCCAAAAATAATTAACTGCATTTCACAGAAGTGTTTTATAGCCACAAAAACGAGTTAGTCATAAGCCCACAAGTTTGTGGTAGTAACGAGAACACTGTTATAGCTCGAATTTCTCATACTTATCAAAAACCATAAAATATGTTTTTTTTATAAATATGAGTATGCTTATATGCAACACGTTTAATACACGGCATATTCTTGGCCCATCTCTTGTAATAAAATTAATTAGAAAAAATACATTATGTATTGTTTTTGTAATAAGTAAATCTATTTATAAAAACTGTTGGTTAGTGTTCTGGATTATCTTGGATACGTGCAGCCATACATGTATGTCTCAATATAATTTCGCAACAGGAATAGCAATGCAGACACATCTATTTTACGGAAAAATATACATATAAGACAGAGATCCTTCAGGTGAAACGTTTAACCGTGAACGTTAACATATTATAAAGATAACTTAATAATTAATCCGTTAATGGCAATGTTAACTTCGTTAATTAACATGTTAATACCCAGCTATGTATAAGAAATAATTATTTGAAAATAATTTTAATTCGCTTAAATATAGTTCAAACTATTCCATTCCACAAAGAAATATTCTAGGAAATATCCTCTTGACGAATCCTGTGTGACAATATTTCTCTTTTGAAATCATGTAAAAATTATCTTATTTTAAATTAAATAATTGATATGTTTATTAACATGTTGAGTATTGAGGTTTTATACCTTTAACAGGGCAGTGTTCGGGAAGTTAAAAAACAGCCTAATTACCGTAGTACCTAAAGACGAAAGTCTTTAGTATGTGTGTGATAACTCCTTATGACTGCATGCATATGTAACCGAAATCTGGACTGCAGAGATTCGACGAAAACGATAACTTATATTAAAAAAAGTAAATAATTCAGGAGCATTCATATTGAATGTGTAAACCATAATCACTATAGTATGTCGGATAATTTTCGCAAACATATTCGACTTGTCCACCAAAGTTTGAACTATTGTAAAATTTTAACTCAAATGCGAGTAAAATCATTAGTAATTGTTCAATTCAACCCGTAATTTACCTCTACCACCATTGTAATTAAGCAGATAAAATAGATTACAGCGACGTCATCACTAGATCAGAAAGTCTGACAGCAATAAATTCGTAATAGCTTCCTCCATCCTAATATTCGTTACGATAATTTATAATTTCCAGTTAAAAAGTAATATATATGTATATAATTTATATTAAATCAAAATCAAATTAGAAAGCAGCTAGAATTATTAAATTTAAAGTTTAGTATGATAGAATAAAAAAATCACTAAGATGAATAAGCTACTAAACTAACCTATTTTACTCTTATTTTTGTTCAGTTTATGCTTTGCTGAATAGAACGTCGGCGTTTGACATTTTGGGTAGATAACTTTTTATTTATTAAATAAATAATGTTTAGAATTACTTTATTAGCATTTATTTTATTAGACTTACTTCATTAGGACTGAACCGCCGCATCCGTTGTACTTATGTATAGCCATGTATAGGCAGGGACCTTTACCCAAATATTGTAGAAACAACCACAGCAACAGAGCAACTGCGCTTATAACTTTTTAATAAATGCGGCTGTGGCATGTTTGTGGCGCTATCCAAGGATTACTCGAAAAACGCTCCGTGCTGCAACACTGCAATCGTGACGTCATCATTAAGTAAAGTTACCTATTTTGTATGAGCCTATAAACAAAATTCCTAATAACTTATTTGTTACGTTAATATAGGTAGACTTTCATCATCTAGTGAACTAGCATATTGGCACAATTTAATTTAATGAACAAAATTAACAGCTGGAGCAAAGGCTAAGTGTTGGTATTCGCCCCATAGCTGTTGGCTCCACATTTCGCCGTATAGCATCCAAAATTTGTTGTCAACATATCTTACCGACACTTTCAGCTGATTTTCAACCGGTCCAGCTTGGCTTTGGCGTCAGAGGGGGGTGTGAAGCAGCCGTTCACGCTTTCCGTACCTTCCTGACTCTTGACGGAGCTGAAGTGGTGCTAAAGGTGGATGTAAAGAACGCCTTCAACTCTGTGGATAGAGGTGCCTTGCTTTCAGCTATCAAAGAAAAAACCCCTACTATTTTTAACTATCTTTGGCAATGTTATAGCAAACCCTCAAAATTAATTTTCAAAAATAATCAATTGTATTCTTCTGTTGGCTGCCAGCAAGGCGATCCTCTCGGGCCTGCTATTTTCAGTTTGGCTATACAACCGATTATTAATTCACTAAATTCTAAATTTAATGTATGGTACCTTGATGACGGAACTATCGGAGGAGACTTTTCAACCGTACTTTCAGATTTCCATACTATTATTGAAAAATTTAAAAGCATTGGCCTTGATTTAAATTATTCAAGATGTGAAATATTTATTCATGAGTCAAAATTTACACCTGATCATTTACAACACTTCATCTCAAAATTTTCGGCTTTAGCTCCCAATATCAACATTCTTGACAGTAAATCACTGCGTCTTTTAGGTTCCCCGATTTTTGACGAGGCTATCCCTACTTTTATAGACGAACAGATCTCCAAATTTCACCAGTCTTCGGACAAAATTTTAAAAATCAATCCTCACATGGCCTTATATTTAATTCGGTTTCGCGCTTTCGCCCCAAAATTCATATACTTTTTACGCAGTACACATTTTTGGCTTTTCCCAAGGCAACTCTCCACTATTGACAGTTCGCTAAGGGATATACTTTCGAAAATTCTTAATTGTTCTTTTTCTGATAACGCATGGAAACAGGCTTCTCTCCCCGTACGTTTTGGAGGATTAGGCACCCGCCAAATTTCTCATATTGCCCTTCCAGCATTTCTGTCTTCTGCATATGGTACAGTCGAGCTCTTTATAAAAAATACTATGTCCTTCATTAGGCGCAGTGGAGCCGGCTCACCATGTAGAGGCTGGAATTGCTTGGTCTAGGGCATGCCCGGGAGTAGATCCACCATCTTCCCTATCTTCACAGAGACAGTGGGACGAGCCGCTCTGCTTGCTTATGCAGAGCGATTTTTTAAATTCCGCTGTAGGCGCTACTGACCGTGCTCGTCTCCTAGCGTCCTTCCAAGTGGAGTCCGGATACTGGCTGCAAGCCCTTCCTTCAGCCAGTGTCGGGACGCTGCTTGACAGGAGCACGATATCCCTCGCTGTATCGCTCAGACTTGGCGTCAAGACTAATCACCCCCATCGCTGTCGTTGTGGAGCTCGTGTCGGTGAGTAATATGGTCACCATGGCCTCTCTTGCCAAAAAAGCGCTGGCAGAGTCTCCCGCCACGCCTGCATCAATGACGTCATCCGCAGAGCTCTTGTCGCAGTCAACGTGCCAGCGCTTCTTGAGGCTAGTGGTATCTCTCGTGACGACGGCCGGAGACCTGATGGGATGACGCTCATTCCATGGAAGCAGGGTCGTCCTCTTGTGTGGGACGCAACTTGCTCTGATACGCTTGCTCCGTGTCATACAGGTAGTACGTCCCTTGCTGCAGGCGCGGCGGCTGCCGCTGCTGAGTGCTCTAAGCGGCGTAAATATTCGGCTCTCAATGATAGCTACATATTTGCGCCGTTTGGTGTAGAGACAATGGGTCCATGGGGTCCAAGCGCTCGGTCCCTTTTTAAGGATTTGGCGAAGAGACTCGCCGAGGTGACGGGTGATCAAAAGGCTGGCAGTTATCTCGGTCAGCGTATTAGCCTCGCCATCCAACGGGGAAATGCTGCCAGCCTTTTGGGCACCATCCCTGACGGCAGCACTGGAGGTGAAGTTTTTTTTATTTTGTAAATTTTGTATATTTTATTTGTAGTAATTTTTAGTCGTTAAGTAGTTTTAAGCTTAGAATATAGTATTTATGTCATTAGTTAAAATAAGTTTATTATATGTTTATGTCATTTTCTGTAAATATCTTCGAATAATCAAGTAATATATTAGAATTGCTAGTAAAAAAATAAATAATGAAATAAAATAAAATTAGCCTTTATTGCTGTTTAACTTATACATAATATTACATATTACGTTCTTCTAATCTAATTAACTAAATATATTTCTTTATTCTAAATTATCAGCGTTCAGGTCATTATTTTTATAAACAGCTTGTCTCTCGACATTGGCCTCCTCTAAAGGTTTCCATTTTTCTCTAACTTTTGCAACTCTGATCCATTCTGTTCCCATCTTTTTCTTTGTCCACCTTTGTTTCTTTACCGTCCCTTGGATACCTGTTATTGTTCTGGTCCATTTCTCTAACCTTTCTCTCAACATATGTCCAGTCTATCGCCATTTTAGTGTTCGATATACGGATTGTGCCTGTTTGAATTGAGTTTTGTTTTTTATTTCTGTTAATTTTACTTTACCTCTCTTATTACCAATGACACCATTGCCAGTATGACCCATTAAATTAAAGTGGATGAATTACGTGAAGACAGCGAAGTATTTAACTAGAGATGACGTATACACAGAACCTCACCAAACTTAACATATTAACCAGTTTTGACGTTTCTATTTCGCCCGTTTTAATAATGCAAAATAATGTAAGGGCCAATAAATACAAATTGAAAATTAGATAGTGCGGCTGCACATATAATGTTTTATATATAAGGACACGGAGAATGTGATACTTTGGTCTGGGACCAACCCATGATTTATCTCCAAGTAAAAATTGATATTTGATTCATACTATACACAAGAAAAGGATATATTTAATTATATATAACGAGATAAAGGAATAATTTACTTTGACACGAATCAATAAAAGAAATACAACTGGAATATCCTGTATTTATTTATAACGAACCATTTGTACCAATTAAAAGCATAACATTATAAAATATTAATAATGTCAAATGAATTTCGATTACAAACTATTTAAATAATTAATATAATAATAAATTAAGATATTAAAAAAATATTTGTCCGTAAGCATGTTATGTTGATTTTCTCTGTTTGCGGTAAAACGTTGTATTTAAGTTCAAGTTGTCTGACGTAGACGTTTCTTGGGCCCACACTTGGCTAATGACGACAAAAAGGCTAGTCTGATTAATATTTGTACGTAGCAATGAGTTCCCATTGTGCTCCCGACATAAACAAATGAGCTACAGACTAGTTCTCCCGGAAAAATCTCTTCAGAAATCAAGATTTTGGCTTAAAGATGTTGCATGAAACCAGTGTTTATGTTTGATCCAGCGGAATACGAAAGCTTTGCTAAAACGCAAGTTTTACTGGGCTACAATGAAATAAAAATCAAAAAATTAATGAATGAAAAAAGAAACAACTAAAACTAATTTAAACTTTTATACAGTCCGCAAACAGGCTTATTTACTTACGAAATGGAAGACATTCCCTAAAATAAATTCGCAATTGATAATTATTCATGAAACATTTACCTACATTTTCTAATAAATCACTCGACAAATACATTGCGACAAACATTATATTGAAAGAATGAATAAAAGACGAATCTTTGTATTTAAAACATCGCGTATTTGCAGGTATTGCGCATGAAATCAATCTTTGACAATAATCGATCAAATTATGTATTTTGTGCGACGTTTATTCTGATTTTGACCATAATTGTTTTTAATCATTGTTGCACTGTAGGAATGGCCGTTTGGGCGACATTACGTAAATAATAAGTCGACATATTATATGTTGACTTATTATTATTAGTTAGTTTCCACAATCGAAGCTTCTTAGATTGTAAAGACTTTCAAACTTGTTCTCTAGATAGAATAAATAAGGTCTAGGACAAAACTACAAATTATGTTGTTACATAATCTCTTGATTTCTTTGTTCACTTTTAATTGCTCCTCTGAGTGGAAGACCGCAGTTGCACAAGACAAAAGCTTTTCTTATACAATGTCATGTATTTATAGATATTAGAATCGATTTGAAAGAATTGCCATCATTATCATTTAACTCGCATGCTCTCTTCTCGTACAAAACACTTACATTAAATTTGAACATTTAAATAACAATACATGAGCAAATTAAAAAATCTAAGTACGTACAAATTAATCGAATCACAACATACGTATTGTATAGCAGCCATATTATTCTGTTCATAACAGAAAATAGCTAATGTTTTCACAATCAAATGTAGTTTAATATTTTAGTACCAAATCACAGTAAACTATTTTATATTTTCATAACAAAGATCGAATTGTTAACTATGACATGGCATTAAAATATTAAGCTACTTTTGATGTTGGCACACTACACTTCATTAACACTTCAAACTTATCTTTTTATGGTCGAAAATAAAATTGTTTTACCACCCTTGAACGTATTTTACATGTCAGGAAACAAGGTCTAATTTTGCTTATAACATCAAGTGACATTATATTGTATATGCGTGACATTAGTATACAATATAATGAATTTGATTTGTTTGAAAAATTATTTTGGGTGAGTGATTATGTCAATAGTAGTAAAGCAATTTTACAGTCGAGTATAAAGTAAATTAACGTATGGACTAGTTTAAATTTGGTTTCTAAGGTTGGTACTCTTGTATTATGCCATGGCACGAGTATATAGTGATTGTGATAACCATAAACTGTAACATGTTTTGGGGACATTTTTTAATCACACAATAACTAACAAATCACAACACCACTATGACATTATTCAAGAAGTGAAACCGAATTTTATTGATCGATATTACTTTATCTGAATCGATAGTCCCAATAACAGCAATATTACAAAGTAGGCGAACTTGATAACGCACTAGGCGCAATTTTGGTAGTTATTTAATCTTTGCGAGCCATGCAGACTACAATATCAAATAACTGCGAAGCGAAGGGGAGAAATTTATCTGTTCAGTAAGCTACTGGCATTTACTTAAGTTAGATTATATTTTTTATGATATTATTTTTGATTATATTATATTAGATAGATTTGGATTATATAATCACTCGACTCAAAATTGGACTCGATTACTTTCGACTAGTAGAGAAGGGGTTTTATACGAAATTACATGCTGTAGGAAAATCAATAAATATAACTAAACGTGACAGTGTGAAGGTACGTAGTGAACTAGGATATATTTTATAAGACTAAAGGTATGAAACAAGGCAACGTTATTAGGATAATAAGCACGGGGAATCCCGATGAGTAATCAAAGTTAACCTACTGTGTAATATTTATACTGTAATGTCAAACTTAACTAAATGTCTTGTGCCTTCTACCACCAACCAATAAAGAAAGATATATAGGTACTCCAATACCTACCTAATTTATCGAATACGAAAAACATATATTTTTTTACATTTCTATATCGAATAAGAATATTTTATCTATATTTGATATTTTCAAAATCCATTCTTTCTTTATTGATATAAATATAGAAGTTAAACCGCTTTGAGCTAGATATAATCAATATTAACTATTACAAATGGAATAACCAAAATACACTTAAATTATTTTGTGTTCAACAATTGCACCTAATTATTGTTTCGACTAGAGTAGAATAGAATGATTTACACAGGGTAAAAACACTACAAAACTAAATTTTATCAATGTCCACAGATTAATACATAAAACAACAGTCTAAAATTATATTCGGTTGCATATGAATAAATAAAATCAACAACAAGTTGCAGTAAAACATCACACATTTTCTTGACAAATTTACTATGAGAAAGCATTTCAAACCATTGTGTTCTAAGGTGATGGTTCTTTTACTATGTATACATATTCAGCCTTGGATCAAAACTTTTACTACCACAAATAATGGTCTGTATTTGTTTTCTGTTAAGGATGAAGACTAATGAAGCGATATTAGATGATATGAGAAAAGTTTTAAACACTTCTGTGCCAACAATACAGCCAGAAACGTAACTATATTTATTTTTAATTTGATTTTATGTTAGATTTTTTTCATTGAACTATATTAACAATGTCCAATATACACATATTAAATCACACACATTCACTTAAGTAAAACAGTAAAGAATATAAAAATGTCACATAATATCAACGTTAAAAATGCTTTCAAATGCGTCAAAATAAATAAAATATTTGCATATTAAATTTAATACAGATAAAATTAGCAATAAGAAAGATAAAAATAAAACACAACTATATATATATCCATGATTGGTTACTAGAATAAAATAAGAAATGCTTACAGGGAAACTTAAAACTAATTCTGATTTGCATACAATAAATTTTCACTTATCACCTATTCTTGAGCAAATTTGAAACGACTAGCATTGTGAAACTGCCTATAAGGTACAAACTTGCCGGTATCGATGCAAGAAGCTTGTACCGTTCCTCTGAAAAAGAAAACAAAAACAAATGATATTACAGACAATTGAAACGCAAACCATATTTAATCTGTTCTTACATGTATTTATTACAGTCGGGCCAATTTAATAGGCCACATTTGACATTTGTTCATAGTGAGGTGACCTGCTTAAACACTCCGATTATGGTGAAAAAATCGATATTTACTTCAAACATATGTAAATCGAATACAGTTATTATGGAAAAGTACTTTTTTTTTTAATTTTAATAGGCAAACGAGCAAATGGATTACTTGATGGTAAGTGATTATCGCTGCCCGCAACAACAGATGTGTTGGCGGCCTTTTAAATGTGAATACACTCTTTTTTATAGGTACTGTATTAATATATTATTTCTCTGTTAAAGAAGTTATTATTGTTTTTTATTATAAAACAAAAGAATAACATGTTTTATTTTAATAAAAATTTGACTCAAAAAAAAATCAAAATCAAAATAATCTTTATTCAACATAGACCTTTACAGGCACTTATTGACGTCAACAGACAAAACAAAAAAACAAAGCTTAAAAAAAGAAAACAAAACCTTGTCCGTACGTACGAATAAGGAAAAAAAAGAAAAAATTAAAAAAATTGACTCGACACCTGTTCGGAAATTGGGAGAGCCTTCTCGAGAAGAATAGGCAAGAAACTCTGAAGGTCTATTTTTTATCTCCTCTTTACAATGTAAATAATTACAATAATATAATACAATATAGTATAAGATACAATCATACTATTAATTCATGGTGAATAATGCTTTCACAAGTAATCATTGCATTCATTCGATTTATTGAGGGACATCACTTACGTATAGACTTCACTGAACGCAACATTGTAACAACGGTCATTTGTGCATTTCCAAACTAAAAAAATATTGAATATTTTATGTCCGCCATTACAAGGTTAGTTGAGGAATTTTAATGAAATGTCAAATGTGGCCTATTAAATTGACCCGACTGTAAGTTAAAGTACCTATGTGAAAATTTAAGTATTCATTAAAATAAATTAAATTAAACTTATCTTAAAGACGTTGACTTTGACTTGGATAATAAATATACTTTGTTCTTATGTTAGTACAATAGTAATGTTTAAAGCCATTCGATTTAATGCCAGTAGAAAAAATACATTGCGAAAAAGAATTACTTTTTTATCTGACCTTGTTAATGACCAAAGCACTAAATGTAATATACAAATGATTAACAAACAACATGCAAGGATATTTGATAGAAAATTAAAATGCCCATATTAAAGAAAAATAATACTTTTATTTCGGCGTAGAAGATATTAAATAAGGTGTTAGTATTAACTTACATAATTAAATATATTTTAAATTCGAATAACAAAACGTAACAGCTAGCAATCTAATGAAGTACATTGTTCACATCTAACTACAGTTATTGTAGTTTATGCAACTGATACTTAGTGATAGGTCCTTAAATCACGAATGTGACGGTTTTTTTCAATGTCGAATCACACGAATGTGTTAAGGCCTATTTATGTACATTACTTTATCCACACTCATATTATAAATACTCTAAAACGAGTTTAGAAGCTTCCTTAATTCCCTATTGCAAAATCGTTTGGAACCAAATGGCGTATCGACAAAAAATTCCTTCGATCTGACGTTTCATCTCGACTAACTTTTTCTTAATAAAACCATAACCTCTAACTCGATATACATCGATCGACACTTTTTAAAATATCGAAGCTTTTTATCGATTTAGCTATAAATCTGAGCCAATGATACAATAGCACATTCCCTATTTAGAGCTGCTATGTTGAAGGTTCAAATTGACATGATCATGAGCAGATGTGATGAATGATGATCAATGTGACTATTTTTATCAATCAAACGATTTAGGTAATGTAATTTGTTGTTCTCGTCGATACAGCTTTATAATTTGACATATAGTTTTAGACAGAAACGTTACACATATGTCGATAAATTTATCGAATGTATATGTGTTCTACCAGATGGGCACATCATATTAATCAAACTTCCAATTGTTTAGAATAACGTTCTTGAACTAAGTTCTGCGCCACTAAGATTCGCGCCTCCCCGCTCTTCGCCCCGCGAGCGACCCGGCGCAATGCGCATGCGTAACAAGCTCCCGCCAAAACTGAGTTTCGCGACAAAACATAACTTCTATTATCTCACACTAATTATGATTGGTCGAAAATGAAATGTTATGATTGGTTTATAGCTAGAGATCGGATAATCGGATGCATATTTACCTAAAGTTAATTTTTGTCTCACAAATTATGGAAGCGGTTTTTTAAAATACATTTTGTTAAATAAAAATCCCGGTAAAATACGGGACTGCAAATTTAACGTAGTGATATTGTTTGAAAATTACTAAATTAGCACGTGGTATTTATTTTCAAAAGACCGAGACTCCGGGTTCATTTATACAACTATGCATACGTATTTACATGAAGTTTAGTTTCAGTTCCCCGTGCGATTTATGAATGTACGATTTATTACATGAAGAGTAATAAAAAATACGAAAGTAGTGAGCTAGTTTGACTAAAACAATAATCAATTAAATAATTGAATAAAAAAACAGAAATGGTGAAAAATTTTATTTAACAAAACAATAAAAAGCCGTTTCCATACTTTGTCTTAAACTAACTTTAGGTAAATATGCATCCGATTATCCGATCTCTATTTATAGCTTTAAGGAAAACTGTATATATAGCTTGTAAGGAAATATTATACACTCTCTCTTATCACATTCACATCGATTTTCATTATTCCAACCTACTAGGAAAGTATGAGTGAGTCACCTAAACCCAAATTCAGATATAAATATATTTGACTAAACACTCATAAGTGGCAGATATATACGGGGAACCGCATCATCCAGACCCACAAGGTGGACGTGCGATGTATAGAAGATCGCAGTAACGCGCTAGGCGTTAACAGCGCAGGACCGATCGCTGTGGAGATCCTTGGGGAAGGCCCAGCAGTGAGCGTTTCTCAGCTGAAATGATGATGATGGTGAAACACTCACGCAACACTCAAATTTTTCATACCTTTTTTTCGATTACCTGTTCTTTATTATAAAATGACTTTTATCCAAATGGATAAGTCAGTCCTATCGGAACATACATTTTCAATCATATACAATACGGAACATATACAATCACAGTTAATCTCAAGGTAGTCGCGGCGGGCACAGTACATACGGGCCTCTTTGGAAGTTGGCTGCGCCAAAATACTGTGGAACATACCAACATCCATTATATTAATTTTTAATCTGTTAATTAAATCTCTCCTAGCATTTTGATAACGGACACATTCCACCAACAAGTGTTGGACTTCTTCCAGGGTTACCTGTTAAAGTTAATTAAAGTGCGAAACCTTGAATAAAAAATTATTAATTATTATCTTTATCCTCCCTATATATATATATTCATTCTTCTCAAATGAAGGTTGATCATCTCTTAAAAAATAAAACAAAGAAAATAACATTAAACTTACATAATACTCAATAAGTCAAAGTACAAACGAATAATGAAGGTTTAACTTGTCTACGATTTCTTTGCATACTTTATCCTTATAATTATAACGAAGGATATTAATTCTTAAACTTGTGTGATTTATAATACATCAGTTTATTGATTAAACCTACTTTCTTGCCCCAGCCATTAGCGATAAAACTCGAGAAATAAACTCTATTTATCTATCTATAGGTTTGTTAGTTTCTGTATTAATTGATTCTATATTTTATCACGTTGTAAAAAGAGCTATAAATGCCAAGAGTTATCGCGAATTCATGCGGATATGACCGGGTACCTATAGCCAGGGCGGTGATAGATCTAGGTCGCAAGTCTCAGGCGCTACTTCAAACTCCTATAAATTCACTTGAACGGTGAATTTATAGAATGCTAACAATTTCGTATCTTTGGACAAATTTGTAAATCCGACAGATCAACACCTATTTAAGTTACGTTGGCTTCATAAAATATAATAAAGCTATGAACATAATTGTTCCTGTAATGTCACCAATTCTACAGATTTTAATGTTATTATTTTAAAACGAAAGGCTACTGGTATACCACTAGTAATTACAGAAGTCATTTTAGGATAAATATGATATGGGTGTAGATAAAACTTAAATCACATATTTAGCGACCTATTAAAGAACACTCTTGAATGAAATAGCTTCTAAATATTAAACCTTACATATCACTGTCTAACAAATAAATAATAATCGTTACGTATTCACAATTATATACTACTTTTTAATTAATTTTGTACAGTAAATTATCAAGACTAATGAGACATTTAACTTTGAATAGAAACCTTTTCATAGGGTTTAGGATGTTTGTCTACGCTAACGCGGCGATTTCTATCGCTATCACTATGTACCGGCTCGACAATTATCGGATTATCGTCACTATCGAATATGATCTCGGGATCGTTCTCTATTATCTCCTCGATCGATTGCCAGTTCGTCAGCACCTTTTTCTCAACAGGGCAACACTGGCACATACCATAATCACACTCTTTCTTAGCCATGAAGTAATCGGCGTCATCTAATATAGTCTGTTCAGGGTTTTGCGACTGCAACGGAATGAAAAGCGAGAATTTTCTCGCTGAGTACTTTAAGAGTTCCTCGTACGCGCGACTACCTTCATCTGGGTATTCAAAAGAACCTCTTTTGAAATCATCCAACTGAGCGAGCGAATTTTTTCTCGATTCGTCGGTCGAGTAATCGACTACAGAGTTTTTTCTAGAGTCTGCGAAGTTTTCGGCGGAAGAGTTTGCCTCTGCGCTGATTTCACTATTCTGGTGGGATACCGTGCTATACTTTCGTTTGGCCTGACCTGTCATGGTGATCGATTTTTTTGTTGTCGCCCATCCGAGCGAGCGTTGCACAGCCATTTTCCACTTGGTGTACCTCGCGTCGCGATCTGTGGACGATATTTTTAATTCAGCTTTTAATTCGCTTGCGAAATTGTTGATTTCTTGGTAATAGCACGTATTTACGTGTTTACGTACAAAATAACATAGCGAATGTTACTGGAATTTCAGAAAGGACGAACAGTAAAGCCTATTAAAGAAATATATCGACATTAAACTCTCTACCACTTACACCAATTAGCTCAAAGTAAGCACTGTAAGGTAACATATATTATACATTAACAACTACTTTTGCTAGATATTTATTTAACAACCATAGCTAAGGCAAAAAAATGCTCGCATTCATCACACAAACACCTGCCATCACCAGGACTCGAACGCGGAAACGGGATCTAACATGGCGACACCTTATTATCGGTGTACTAGACACTCGACTTTTATAGGACGATATCGATGTAATGTTCAACGAAACAAAAAAGGGATCTAAATTTCATGATGTATTCATACAAGTCATCATAATGTTTTCACATTTTATCCATGATATGATTAGTTTAGCTCCTATCTAGTTTTAGCTTCCAATAAATTCGAATGAAGAATAAACTAAAAATAAAACAGTATAAAAATAGTTATCTCACCATCATCAGTGGTCGTGGGGAGGAATGTATCGGCGGCCGTGGCGTGTTGCCTCCACTTCTCAGAGCTCCAAACTCCGGCCGATATCCCCGCCACTATGGCCACGCCCAGCGCTGACATATCCCAAGATTGGGCGCGCACTAACAGACAGAAAATAGACGGAAAATATAAGTAAACTAGCTGTGCCAGCGACTTCGTCCGCGTGGAATACTTATTTTGAGCATCGTATTTATTTTTGCAAACAACCACCTCAGCTGTTACCCGATCTTGACAACGCGACATATCCAAATTTGATTACCATAAAAACGATTCTAGCGAGTTAACATTTAAAGATAGCCTGTCGCGGACATTTTTTTAGATCATTTTAAGAGAATTAATTCTTTCATACATATTTTTTTGGTATCTAGAACCGTTTTCGCAGCACGCAACGGAAGCCGTCAAAGATGAATAATTTTCCCCGTTTTTTCCATATTTTCCAATATTTCTTCGCTCCTATTAGTCGCAGCGTGATGTTATGTAGCCTAAAGCCTACCTCAATAAATGGGCTATTCAATAAAAAAAATTTCAATTCAAACCGAGAATTCCAGAGATTAGCGCGTTCAAACAAACAAACAAACAAACTCTTCAGCTTTATAATATTAGTATAGATTATGTAGCATATATTTAAATAGGTACGGCAATTATCTTTGAAATAACCATCATCACTTACAAGACGTAAGTGATGATGACTGAGTATATATATTTTAAAAACAGTGATTAAAACAAAATAAACAAAAGTGGGGTTTATTATTTTAGACATCGTCCCAACACTATAATTCACAAGATTATAGATCATTTTGACAGCTGTCATCTCCATAGTTTATCTGTCACATTGGCAGATAAACGATAGAAACCACGACTACGCCTACTTTCTTTTGCACAAAATTTCAAAGATGAATGTGTGATATGTCGAGGGTAATTCAAATAGGCATTTCATCGGACCCCAGCAATTTTTTTTTCTAAGCTACTATAATATAATAATAAATAAGCCTCCTTATTTTGTGACATTTAATTATAAGCATTTTATAAACAATTTGATAACTGGAGAAATGATTGTTTAAGTGTCAATCAATTTATTAATATCTTATTAATCATTTAACATCTTAGTTTTAGCTTTGGTGTGAAGTAACAAAACGTGTTTTCGATTGTTGACTTCCTAATCAGCTTCTTGTACTTGCGCAGGATTTAGACGAAGAGAGCTATTGTTCAGGTAAAACATCATCAATGGTACATTTATCAGGCACTTCCACGGTGAAGGAAAGCATCGTAGAACAAGTTACACCTGCGAAGAAATTCAAAGGTGTATGTGTGACGTTGACCAATCCGCACTTAGCCAGTGATATGCACCCCAATTTATTAAGTGGGGACTTACATAAACTGTTGATGATGAAGTAATACTTACGCACTGGAATGCCAACAAGATCTGCCTGAAGTTGCATCAAGAGGTCGTTGGATGTCATCTTGCCGTCCACATGCAACTTGGATAAGGGCATACCGCAATCTTTGTTCATCGCTTCCAATATATCTCTGCGAATCACATTGTGACTCATATTCATATATATTATTTTTAGACTATGAAAACACAAAACATATTACATGGAAATATGTATCGCTTTTATAAAATAGGGTAGACGACTACAACTGATTATGGCCGTTTTTATACTATAATTATCTGATTTGAGCATTTTATATCTCGTGAAAGTATGTCAGTATAGTAATTTCAGTTTAATTATTAATTTATATTGTTTTTAGATTTCTAAAAAATGAGCAATTATTATTTACGTAATTCTAATGAAACGAACACATTTTTAACATTCTCACATAAAATGTAACATTTTTTTATATAGAAAGTATACCTATAAACGTACAAAGTTATTTTAAAATTTATTTATACGTTCATACAATTTTGACGAGTTTACTGAGTTATGACGTCACAATTGCAGTGTTTTTAGTATGGAGCGTTTTTGAACGACCCGCGACAGTGCCGCAAACATGTCGATGTATCTTCAAAAGTAAATAGGTGCAGGTGTACTGGTGGTTCTACAATATTTCTCACTTAAAAGAGTACTCTTATTATATATTGAATTTAAAAAATTGTCGTCTACCCAATTATCTCTGTGGAACTATCCATGGGAAACTGTTCAAAAATGTTCTTTGGTAATCGTCACTTGCAGTTTTGACATTTATTGGGCACATACATAATAAAATGTCTTCACATACAAATTCAGAAAGCATCATAAGATAAATTTTCTACTTAAAAACAACCATTGATATGAACCTTATTGTATTACTTGTTATTTACGTGATAATATTTATATCAAAATTATTATTCTATTGTTAAATTCTTCATGTTTTTGCGTAATGATGCCTCATTTTTACGGTTTTACGCGTTCACCTGTCAGTCAGAATAACCTTACCTAGTTTGGAAGCAAACAGCTTCAAGTGCCGCCCTTATAATGTGGTTTTTCGTCGTGAACGAAGTCAGCCCACAGATAATTCTGGAACCAATCATTCGAATTTTTTAAAAACGTATGTTTAAATCTATCGGCTCGAAAAAAAGAAATGAGACTAATTTATTTTACAATAACCAAATATTTTGTTATAGCGCTATAATGACAAACAAGCAGCCCACCGAATGGTAAACGATTACAGACGCCTATAATACATATGTATTCCTATGAGATTCGCAGCAAATATGCAACCGCCACAAAAACTACAGTGTACGTTATGTACGTGATGTCACATCATAAGATAAATACTCACAGTATCTAGCAATTTTACTGCCTATCCTACCCTTCATACCGAAACACAGCAATACGAACACTGCTTTTTTGCAGCAGAAATAAATAAGACGAAGGTACCCAAGCAGACGTATGGTATACAGTCACCCTCCATAATAACATTATTATATTCCAATAATGAAAAGTAAGTTAGACAGTTCCTCAAATGTTCAAAGAGCCTCACCATTATCTTCAATCATAATGGAATTTAGGATCTAAACTAACGACACCGACTTTTATGAACTCTGGAATCCTCACTCACAAAAACACAAAAATTGATTGGTTGCAGACTTCTGTAAAACGGAAGTGCTATCCCAAGGAAGCACTCACTAATCGAAATCGCTCAACACTATTTCAACACTCGTATGATTTTTATTTAACAAGTAGCGGGCCAGACAAACTTCGTCATGTCAAAAAAATTTGTAAAGTAACAATTTTTTGTTCCTACTTATTTTATAGAAAATTCGCATAACCAACCAAATTGCAATCACGATCCAAATGAACTATTTTTTTTTTAATTTTTAATTCAATTTTGGAACGTGACATTAAATCCTCCATCTGTAATCTGTGCTCCAACGCACGGTGTGCGTGTGGCACACTGTTTTGATAGATATGATTGAATTTCAACTTTATACAGTGTCAATAGAGCGCAAATTAACTCTTCGATGTTAGGAACACACCTACATTGCTTAGACAACAGTGAGTGCTTGCAATATGAACTTTATGCAATAACAATAAAGCTCAAATTGACTGTACGTTTTAGTTAGAAAACGTTTGTATGGGAAAAAAGAGCTGTTTTTGGGGTTTCCGATAATTATTCGAATTTTTCAATTAATTTAAAAACCATCCTTGAACTTCAACGAACATTTTAAAAACGAAAAGAATTGGCCAAATTGGTCCAGGCTTTGTTGAGTTATGCGCTTACCAACACATTTTGCGATTCATTTTTATATAATATCTTTAGGACCTCTTACCCCCGTGCGTCCTTGCGCCAGTAGGGTGCGTATAGCCCATTGAAAGCGGGAACGAAGTACACATCCCCAGTAGAGAACACCTGGCCAGCTATATGTTCCGTGTCTTTAGCCACATCCTTGATTAACTTCAGATTGTCCCGGAGAAACTTCATCGCTCCACCAGCGACAGCTATCGATCCTGCAGAGACGAGATCACTTTATTGCTATATATTATACTAGCAACTAGCGATCGCACGGGTGCATTGCTGATACTAAATACAAAAAAAAACTGTGAATGTTGTATATAATAAATTACAGTTTAAAAAACTAAATTAAAACACGCTTTTGAAATTTAAGACGCTTAATGGATGTTGCGAGGGCTGCTACTTACGTATCCGGAATCTGGGATTTCAACATTTTTAAACGCAATATATGACCTCCATGGTAAAATTCGTTCTTTTTTTGAAATACTGGCCGCTATTTTTTTTCCTTATGTACGCTAGTGTTTTGTTTCTGATGGGTTTAAAATGGCATGTCGCTGAAATGATGGAACACACACGTGAAAATATTCGTGCTATGATTTATTACGATTTTCGACGTGGTTTAACGCAACAACAGTGCGTAGATCAATTAACTTCAACTTTTGGTGTTGAAGCTCCATCAAGAACCACTGTGTATCACTGGTTTAGTGAGTTCAATCGTGGACGGAGTAAGCTCACGGACGAAATTAAGGAAGGTCGCTCGAAATCAGTCGTTGTGCTACAAAACATTGAAGCTGTACGAAAACTAATTAAGCAAGACCGTCATGTTACGTATCGCGAGATAGAGCTACTCTAGGCATATGTATGACAAGCATTAATAAAATATTACATGAACATTTGTTTGTAATAAAAATTTGTTCGCGTTGATACCGCACAACTTAACTCAGCATCAAAAAAAAGCTCGCGTAGAATGGTGCAAGAATATGTTAAAAAAAATTAACGGAGGTGACTCAAAATCTGTTTATAACATCTACACAGATGATGAATCTTGGATCTATGCGTACGATCCCAAAACTAAGCAACAATCTACAGTTTGGGTGTTTCAAAATGAGCCGAACCCTACGAAAGTGACTCGTGCAAAAAGCACTTTAAAGCAAACGGTGGCCTGCTTTTTTGGTATTAATGATCATGTGGCTAAAATATCACTGGAGAATCGTAAAACGGTAAATTCGGAGTGGTACGCGACCATTTGTTTGCCGGAAGTATTTGAAGACATACGTAAAAGCAACAAGCGACGCAGAATCATTCTACACCACGACAATGCCAGCTGTCACACATCACGAGAAACAAATACATTTTTGGAGGGTCAAAAAATAGAATTGATGGGTTATCTGCCGTATAGCCCAAATTTGGCACCTAATGATTTCTATTTATTCCCAAATGTAAAGAATAAATTACGTGGTCAACGATTCTCGACCCGTGAAGATGCCGTCGACGCGTTCAAACAGCACGTTTCAGAGATAAATTAGTTTCAACGTATGCAAAATTGTATCGACCATCGCGGAGAATACTTTGAAAAACAATAAACCCATATTTAGCCATATACGTTTGTTTCATTTTTCTATTCCGGATACATAAGTAGCAGCCCTACTTCAATCACTCTATCTATTTAAAACAAACCACATCAAAATCCGTTGCATAGTTTTAAAAATTTAAGCATACATAGAGATATAGGTACAGAGAAAAGGACTTTGTTTTATACTATGTAATGTAGATTTCTATGTTCTATATTATAATAATACATGGTTGGAAAATGTGTCTTATCCACCTGTAAACTATAGAGCAGGCTCTTACAACATAACTTTAAAATTAAGAAATAGTTTCGGAAAATTTTCTATATTCACAAAAACTCGTCACGTCAAATCTTAAAATAATGGTTACGCGTCTTATTTTCATACAACATGATCCGAGTCCTTACCATAAATGCATACAGTAGTTTTAAAGATTTAAGCATACATAGAGATATAGGTACAGAGAAAACGACTTTATTTTATACTATGTAATGTAGATTTCTGGGTTAAAATAATTATGAAACAGAGATATCGAATTACATTTCAGTTTATTCCTATTTTAAGATATCACGGTAGGTCTACTGTTCTCAGTCCTGTTTTAAATAATGAAGCGAATGTTTCATCTCGCGCCACAGCTTACAAGGAACGCATGCCTATTTTTTAGAATAATCTTGTAATAAACTAAATCAATAAACTTTATTATATTTATATTATAGGGATAAAAATCTCCCCCGAGGAGGGCTCCCCTCTAGGAAGGGGAGCGGAGGCTGGGGGTTCCCGGAAGTGGCTTTATGTTCCCGGGGGCTCCCTACATGCCTAAGGAAAAAAAAAAGGGATAAAATTCAATTTTAATTTGTTCTCATCAGACAATGTCAGATAGAACGTCACAAAAGTCCATTTACATATTTTGATCAAAATTATACTCCGAGACAGATCAACATGGCAATCAAGGTAGCACATATAGCAGCCTATCCGCGCACTTCTATCGATTTTAATCTCGCGTACGTTGTTGTTTGTTGTTGTGTTTTAAATCATTTTAATCGGTAAGCGCTTCCTCGTCACGTGTTAAAACAAGAAAACCAATAATTCATTCTCAAGGATAAGAACTAGATGGAAAATTGAGACGTTTAACGAAAACACAATAATCCCAACTAATATTATAAATGCGAAAGTAACTCTGTCTGTCTGTTTGTTATGAAATTTGGTACAGACAATCTTTAGACCCTGAGACAGAACATAGGCTACTTTTTATTTCGAAAAAAAGGGTTGAAATAGAGGTTGGAAGTTTGTATGGGATTTCTTAATTTTAAAAGATAAAAACTTTATATTTAAGCTCTTGATAAGAAATCATTTAACATTTGTTCTAGCATTTTTGAAATTTCGACCAGCCAGGGGGTGAAATAAGGGTTGAAAGTTAGTATGCAAGTTAGTCAAATATCACGTCATAAGAAACAAAAAATCGTTTGTTCTAGCATTTTGATTTTTTTTACCAGTGTGGACCCCCACACATACGTGGAAATAGGGGTTGAATTGAAGATAAGACCATGAATCTTGGTACCTCAGACATAAGGGACCAGGATTGACAAAAACTACTTTCACGCGGGCGAAGCCTCGGACGGAAGCTAGTTATAAATATCCTGTCAATCAGACATTGATAGTTTAAAATCGGCTTATCAAACACTGAGTAAATCTGATTCATTTTAATTTTACTTATAATAAACCTTAATTAAGTTACCTAGTTAACTAATGCTACTCTTATTTTGTTGCGTGGAAAAATAATATCGATATAAACTACCTACTTAGTAGGTGAAGCCACATCACTAAAAATCTGTCGTACACTGTGTCACTTTTTTTGTTGCAAATGAGTGCGTGGCTTTTATAGTAATAGAAAAATTACCACATAAATTATTTAACTTACCTTCTAACGCGTAAACTGCGGGTGAATTTGGCCCTAGTTTATAAGCGACAGTAGTCAGCAAACCATGAGTGGACTGCACCCGTCTTGTTCCAGTGTTGTACAGTAAGAAGCAACCACTTCGATACGTGTTCTTTGCTTGGCCAGCCAACATACAATTCTGGCCTACCAATGCAGATTGCTGGTTGCCTAGTATCTGCAAACAATGAAAATCAATTGGGTGGACGACAATTTTTTAAATTCAATATATGATAAGAGTACTCTTTTAAGTGACAAATATTGTAGAACCAACAGCACACCTGCACCTATTACTTTTGAAGATACATCGACATGTTTGCGGCGCTGTCGCGGGTCGCTCAAAAACGCTCCATACTAAAAACACTACAATCGTGACGTCATAACTAAGTAAACTCGTCAAATTTGTATGAGCGTATAAATAAATTTTAAAATGTCTTTGTTATTTGTACGTTTATAGGTATACTTTCTATATAAAAAAATGTTACATTTAATGTGAGAATGTTAAAAATGTGTTCGTGTCATTAGAATTACGTAAATAATAAATGCTCATTTTTTAGAAATCTAAAAACAATATAAATTAATAATTAAACAGAAATTTCTATATTGACATACTTTCATGAGATATAAAAGATATAAATTGCTCAAATCAGATAATTATAGTATAAAAACGGCCATAATAAGTAGTAGTCGTCTACCCTATTGTTATTGAAAATTAAACCCGGTCGAAAACCTAGCGTACCACTCTGTAGAACGGTACAAAATTTAATGGGCGTAAATTTATTTTATTACTAGCTGTGCCCGCGACTTCGTCCGCGTGGAATAGTTATTTTGCGCACCTCAGCTGTTACCCGATCTTGACAACGCGACATATCCAAATTTGGTACCATAAAAACGGTCATTGTGACTAAACCTTAAAAGATAGACATATGCCGTCGCGGACTTTTTTTTAGATCATGTATAGAGGAATAATTCTTTCATACATATTTTTTGTGTATCTTGAACCGTTTTCGCAGCGCACGCAAAGAAAGCCTTCAAAAATGAATAATTTTCCCCGTTTTTTACACATTTACCGCTCTGTCTTTGCTCCTATTGGTCATAGCGTAATGTTATTTAGCCTATAGCCTTCCTCGATAAATGGACTATCCAACAAAAAAAGAATTATTCAAATCGCACCAGTAGTTTCGGAGATTAGCGCGTTCAAACAAACAAACAAACAAACAAACAAACAAACAAACAAACTCTTCAGCTTTATATATTAGTATAGATTGCCCTACATGGACCACGGAAAATATTGAACCTCTTTCTTAATGCAATATAATAATAATAGATAAGAATAAAATGGAATAAAAGAAGTAAAATTACGGCACCCTAAAAATTTTACTGCCATTACTACAGTACCATTCTCCTTCACACCAACAAACAACACTATAAAACTCACTCCAGATATTCTGATCCCGTCCAATATTGAGCCATCTTTGACGCTACCATACACTTCAGAGCTGCTTCGTATCTGCGGCAAACAATCGCGGTGTATCCCAAATAACCTGTAAAACAATTCAACAATAAGCTTCCTAGTTATTAAAATGTATATTTGCTTATTAAAATGTGAGTACAGTTGTTTTTTACAAAAGCAAAATAAACGTTCATGGGATATTTTTACAATCGCCGAATAAGTATTGTATGAGAGACAGAGAAGCATCTCTATCTCTACTTAGTTAAGTACAAATAGAGTTTCAGTTGTCTTTAAAATATAGAAAAAATGTTTGTTTAACAAATACATCTATATATATAAAAATGAAACCCGTTTCGCGTTGTCACGGCATCACGTGTGAACGGCTGAACCGATTTCGATAATTCTTTTTTTTTAATGTTTGTGGAAGTCCAAGGATGGTTCTTACGGAAAAAAATATAAAGAAAATCTCTCAGAAATATTGAAAAGTATACATTTAATTTTGCATATTTTAAAAAACGCGCGTTACGAATGTCAATTTTTTTTTATACGAATGTCAACGTCATTCACAGCCATAGACTATATTAAAAGAGCATCGTTTCAACTATACAAAATAAAGTAGTGCATCAAAGCTACGCTAAGGCGGTACGAAGTTCGCCGGGTCAGCTAGTATTATATACAAAAGCAGACAAATTGTCATATTTGTTCATCATTCTACATACCAGTCATCTTCTAGATACATAAAACTAACGTTGTTTACTTATATCACTTCTGTTATGAACCGCTAATCCGAATCAATGATCACCTATTTATTGGATTCGTCAAGAATACCAGAACAGCTATTCCAATATTAGAATTATTTTCGAGTTATTTGGTAAAGATCTCGGGAAGACGTTGAATGGTAGCACAAAGTGTTGAGAAACTGGGCAACCTATGTCCAACAGTGGGCGTCTCTTGACTAAAAAAATTATGATCGTGATTGTAAGGTTGCTTTATATTTAACCTAGTTTCAACATATTCCAAATATCTTTATTGGGTTTTGATGCCCGTGTTGGGTTATTAACAGAGAATAAAGTCTACTTTGGCTAATAAAAGAAAAGAGGAACAATACAATTGAATTTTTATCTACATTACGGCGACTAAGTTTCTATTTGTCCTATAATGTATTTTGAACCTTACCTACACAGCATAGGGTCCCAATTCAATGTTTCCAGGTTCATCAGAAGCGTTCTTGACGCGTTCGTGACATCTGTAATGTGAATTCCGCCGTGGGGTCCGCCTGTTAAATTCTGTAACAATACAGAATACATTTTTCTCTTACTAAAATTAATATTATTACTGTTTTTGTATAATTTTGAATATTAAATGTGTAATAGCTGTTATCCCCATAGTTTATTTGACACATTGACATTTGTGCATGTCTCAAATTATGTCCATGTCTATTTACACGAAAATCGGTCTCGTCGTTTTTAACGAATTTTCTGACAAGTCCATCATGAGTCATTTTTTACTCTTAATAGTAGCTGTAACTATTAACCCATGCTATTAATTATACCAAAAGAAAATTACACACACCCAAATAATCCACGAATCCACCGTTCCGAACAGCAACCTCTTATCTCTACTGGCTTTTCTTACAGCTTTAACGTTGTCTTTGAGCCACCTCATCTTTAGCGCACTAAAGTAAGGACTAATGGGCAAACCGCTGATGTTCTTCAAATAGTTCTTGTTTCTGTCGGGCACCTTCGCCAGGATCGCGTCCACAGTGGAGTCCGTCCTTATGTCGTTCCATCCTGAGAATAGAAACAGCTACTACATCGATCAACCTAATTAATATTATTACTATTTTTAGTCTATATATATTAAAAAGAGTTTAATATTAGCTAAGAAATATTTATTTTTTATAGGATAGGGAAGCAAACGAGCAAACGGATCACTTGATGGTTGCCCATGGACACCCGCAACACTAGAGGAGTCACAGATGCGTGGCCGGCCTTTTAAAAGACAATAAGAGGAATAAGGGGGGTTGGGCCTCCGGTACCCTCATGAGGCTAGCTGTTCGTTCTTGGGGAAATGTATATCTATGTTTAACAAACTTCCGCAAAGTGTCATTGATTTGCCTTTATATAAATTTAAAATCCATATCAAAGACACTCATGAGTAAAGGTTATTATAAAGTAAGTGACTACCTAAATGATCACACTATTTGGGAATAGGGACACTATTCATAGAGCCATGTTTGGTAACAACATTATTTATGATATTGTATTATTTTTATATGTGTATGTAAACATACATACGACTGTAATCGTATTAGGTATGATTGTATCTTATACTATATTGTATTTTTATATTATATTATTATAATTATTAACATTGAAAAGAGGAGATAAAAATAGACCTTCAGAGTTTCTTGCCTGTTCTTCTCGAGAAGGCTCTCCCAATTTCCGAACAGGTGTCGAGTCAATATTTTATTTTCCTTATTCGTACGTGTTTTTTTGTTTTGTTTGTTGACGTCAATAAGTGCCTGTAAAGGTCTATGTTGAATAAAGATTATTTTGATTTGAGGGTACCGGAGTGCCGGTACCGGTACCGGAGTGCACTCACTCGGCGAAACACAGCGTAAGCGCTGTTTTACGCCGGTTTTCTGTGAGGCCGTGGTATCACTCCGGTCGAGCCGGCCCAATTCGTGTCGATGCATGGTTCTCCCACGGTAAAATATTGTAGAAGTAACCTGCGATTATTACTTTTGAAGATACAATCACATGTATGCAGCGTTGTCGCGGATCACTTAAAATCGCTCCGTCTAAACTACACTACAATAAGACGTCATAATCTGTTGCCTTACTGCAACAACAAACACAGTAGCCGATAGCTTTGTTGTTTATGTATACCTTCCATCAGAAATGTCACATTTGATATTAGAACGTTTAAAAATGTTTTCGTTTTATTCACATTATGTTAAAAATGGCTTATAAAATAATGAGATGAAAATTACATAAATTATGTATTTATACAGAATGTCACAGAAAGTGTCTCAGAATGTAATAACCGGTAATGATGACACAAATATGTGTCATATGCACATTTATCTGACACGCAATTTGATGTGATACTGCCAGATCCTCGATTATTACAAAAGTCCAGGTCCACCTTCAGTTTGTTTATCACTTACTACAGTGGCGTATATAGGGGGGGGCCCGAGGGGCCCGGGCCCCCACGAAATTTTTACATACCTTAACCCGCAATACACATAAATTATTTTTTAATATAATAATAATAATAAAATAAACATTCAAAAAACTAAAAAAAAAAAAAAAAGGAAAATCTTTTTCGAATTTGTTTTTTAACCATTAATGAAAAATCCTGTGCCAGAAATTAACGTTGAAACAAAAAATCAATATTAAATTACATTTGCTTGAAAGAGTTTTGCGTCATTGATAATTTGCTGCAACGGACAAGTTAGGCAGAGTTGAAAAATATTTGCTTGAAAAAGTATTGCGCCAAAGTACATTTGCTGCAGCGTAAATCATCTTTGGAAAGTGAAAAAGAAGAAGAATTTCGTTGAATCCTCCCGACTTCTAACTTGTTATTTAAATTTTTCGAATTAATGTGCGTGTGATATTTGTGAGTGAGGTTTTTTTTTTATTTAATGTTGTGCTTCTTGATTATTTTATTACTTTTCATTTGTTAGCATTTTCGTAACAAAAATGAAAAGACGCAATCAACAAAGCGACATCTCTTCTTTTTTTAAGAAGGCAGCAATATCTGAGCCTGAGCCTGGTACCAGTCATTCTGCCAGCAGTTCTGATTTTATAGCAGAATCGCCATCAACTGCTAGTGGTAAAGCAATTGATCTTGAACATGACAGTGACAGTGACAGTAATAAATGTGACATTTATAATTATGTCCACAACTTAGACCCCCAGTTGGACAATGTGTCCAAATTAAATATGTTGGAAAATATTTGGAAACCTCCAAATAATTTTAACTTTCCACTTCATGAGCATGGGGGCCACAAACGAAGGTTTCAAGCATCATGGATGAGCACATATGAATGGCTAAGTTATTCGAAGTCATTAGAGGGTGGGTTTTGTAAGTATTGTGTGTTGTTTAAAAGAACTGACTCCAAAATTGGCAAAGGCAACCACCAAATCCCTGGCAGGTTAATAAATAGCCCCTTAGAATGAGTCTCGGACTGTTACAGTCAGAAAGACACTAACAGCAAGCAATATATTCCTGCTCCTCAGCTGAAATGTGCAAACCTAAATGACCTACTAACTGAGAGGTAGAGTCAGAGTCAAGAGCTACATGACATACTACACTTCTTCCTGCTATAAAATATTTATCCAAACAAATAAACTTAATTTATTTTCAAATATTATTTTCATTTTACGCATAACATGATATATATATATATATATATAAACACTTTATTTTCTGTTGTAGACTTTTAAAGAAGGTACGTCTGGAGTTCATTTATATATATATTATATATATATATATATATATATATATATATATATATATATATATATATTATATATATATATATATATATATATATATATATATATATATATGTATATACATACATGCATGTAGATATTCGCTGGGCCCCCCACGAAACTCGAGTCTATATACGCTACTGACTTACTATCACTTAAGATGAAGGTCAAAAGATTCTTTTTTTGTTTGATTGTTGCAATAAAGTTACTTCATAAACATGTACTTAATGTAAATTTAATTGTACAATCTATTATAGATAATTACAGTCTAAGTAGTTAGTTCCTTTTATATATTAAAAAAAAGTAAATATCTGCCGATCTGGTAGATCTAGAGATAACACGGAAGAACTCGTGAGCTAGACCACTAATATTGTAATGAACGTGAAGGTCTTTGATACGGCTAGCAACATTTGCCGTACGAAAACCATCGCTATTACGAGCGGCATAAGAGCTGCCTCGAGACCATCATATAAACTCGGAAACATTGTTGCGGTAAATTGTACACATGAAATTACTTATGGTATATTTTCCTCGATTATTCGAAAGAACACGCAAAAGAAAATGTAATTTTAAATGTTTTACAAGTCGAAACTAATATTATCCCGTTATCACAAAATGATGCTGTTCAATTTCATACTTGTAAAGCGAACTTGTACTACCTTGTACAGCGATTAAGCCTTGTTCACCCATTATTTGATGAGCTGGCTTTCCTTCACAATAAAGCAACAGAAAGACACACTTATTACCTATAGCTGGATGAAGCGGCTCTCCTGTGTATTTATCCCATGCTATCGTTGTCTCTCTCTGATTTGTGATGCCCAATGTAACGATATCTTCTTTAGAGTAACCTAAAACAAGAGAACTCCGCATTTTACAAAGTGTATGATAAGAAAATAAAACATATAATAAACGATGGACTAAATTTTTATTTATTTATCCTTAAACGAATCTCATATTAGTCACTATAAATGCGACTATAAAAAAACAACACTACAGAATAAGTACAATATTAGCTTTATTTATTGTATTTATTTATTGCTTCACACATAGGTGTAAAAATAATGTAAATCAATGTATACAGTTGAAGTATATAAACAGTTTTTACAATGTAAGGAGTAGAGGCGGCCTCGTCAACATGGATAATCAGAATTGTAACCGTGTGTGAACATTTAGCACGATCTTCAAGACATGTGTAGGGTTATCCAGTTAGTTATTTTAAACCATTTTACAGCTCACGAACTGTTTGGATAAACTGAAAATCTGCTTACAATTTTTTTTTAACTCATTCAGTAAAATATGTACAATGTTTGACGTAATGCCTGGGGTATTTTCTGTCATTCAACTTTCAGGTGATGCTGAGAGCAAAAATTTAAACAACTGTAGGGTAAAATGAGTTACGTTGGTACAAAGTGCGAACCCATCACCTAAAATAAAAAAAAAGGTAAGAAGGAGATAATCATTAATAGATTAGTTAGCATGTTACCTTAGCAGCTTTGAAATTAATTTCATTAGATATAAAAATCAAATTTAATAGTAAAGAAAAAAGAATGTATCTCAATGAGTTAACTCAGTGGTTCCCAACGGGGGCGATACCGCCCCCCAGTGGGCGCTGCAGACTTTTTTGGGGGGCGGTAGGGAATTCAGAAGCAAATGATAAGCAGGCAAGAAAGAGGAATGGTGAAATAAAAATGATTTAATAAGGGTTAATAAGCAGATTTAAATTAGCATTAATAATAATACTAATAATTAAAAGTTTAATAAACAATTTTATTGTCCATTGGGTAGTCGTTTAACCTACTACATCATTCCTCTAAATTCTAAAATAAAATTAAGACATTAACTAAAGTTAAAGCTAAGTACAGATCAATTGGGAGGGTGTAAATGATATTCAAATAAAACTAACTACTTTGGACTAACCAGTGACTGGGGGTGGGGGGCGGTGAAACTTTTGTTCTCTTCTATAGGGGGCGGTGGTCCAGAAAAGGTTGGTAACCACTGAGTTAACTGAATGACTTTTGTCATAAATAAAAATTTAACATTTCATACTTTATATAGTAAAATCTCTCTCTCTCTCTCACGTCTCAATGAATTTTGTCATAAATAAAAATTTGACATTTCATTTCAAATCTCACGTCTCATCAGTAACAAAACGGTGTCAACTGTGGAATACGCCTCCAAAGGTGGGATAGCAGGTGAAATGAAGTAGGAAGAAAAAGACTGCACAACCAAATATTGAAGACTGCATAACCAAACTCACCCAATTCACTTAGCTGTGCAATAGCCTGTTCTGAGCATATTTTAATGTGGTCGATGATCTCCAACGGGTCCTGCTCCCACCAGCCCTCTTGCGGCTGTACCTCCGTCTTGTCCAGTTGGTACGCTGCCAACTCATCTGAGCGCTCCGCTTCATATATCTGCAAAGAACAAGACAGCAATAATAAAGAGCGAATAAAATTGACGTTACAAACGTAAACGCCATAAATATTTAGGTTTAGTTCCAACACGGCATTCACGCATTAGCAGTTACGGTTAAACATAATTTATATGCATGTATATAGGTAGATTGTGCTGTAAGTTCTCACTTCCACATGAAAAAATAAAATATGAATACACTATATTCCCTAGGGATGGATGGATCGACATGAATTGTGAAACTAAAACTGATAAATGCGTAAACTGTCTACGGCGAGTGTACAGGACTGAATAAAAATTATCAGGGTATATTCATTAACATACTGCAAAATCGAGCAGGTGAAACTAACTAGTTATCTAGCATATCTAGTTACCCTCTATATGCTCATACTGTAGAGGTCAATATGAAAATGATGAAACTAAGACTTATAAATATATGGCTTAACTGTCACGGCGATCACATAGGAATGAATAAAAAATCCCGGTGTACCGCAAAGAAAAGAAACTGAGGGAGCTTAAGGCGAAATATCAACATACGTAACGTACTTATCAAAATACATTAAAAATATCTTAATTTCTACTCAAAATCAGCCAAGTAGCATTCTTGAAATTGATACATACATTAATTTTCTATCGGAACACTTATATACTCATACAAGTACAATTATCTAAGAAAGCAGAATCGCCGTTCGAGGGTAGCGAAACGCGCATTAATTAACATAACAAAGCAGCAGAGCAGTAAATAAACGCCTAACTCATCAAGTCCCCAAATTCTAAATCCGAAGTCCACTGATAACGTTCATTGCGAATACGTAAACAAAACGCGCTCAGTAAATTTTAGCGAACTTTTAGCACATTTAAATGAGATATTACTTATGACAAGATTAAGTTTGCCTAATAAGATCCCTGAATAAAATTGTTTACAAACATGTGCTAGATAATAAGTATTACAGTAGAAAATATAAACAACAGATTGATTAATTTTAATATTGAGTTTGTAATATTGTTGTAATATTGAGAATTTAAAGTAGTAATTTTTGGGGAACATAATAACAAATAGATTACCACTGCGTCCCAATTTTAAATCATATAGTGGCCTATTAATCATCTCATATTTCAATTAGTCATCTATTTACATGTATAACATTTTCTTATGCCTTCCAACTGACCCTCCCTGACCAGAGTAATCTAGTAAGATAGGGAAAAGCCTCCGAAAAATCTTGTTTTAATTGTGGTGAGGCAATAGGTACAGCTAAGCATCTATTGGTAGGTTGTAAGGTGCTCCTAGATAGGGGTCATTATTCACGTCGCCATGATAGAGTGCTTGAAATCATACGTGAAGCAGTAGTAGTAGTCTTTCAATAGCTAGAGCCCGAAAAGGACTGACCACAGACAAAAAACAAATTAAGTTTGTTAAAGAAGGCTCAACTAACAACTCAAAGCAAACCATTGTCAATCCTAACCTCTGCCCCTGACTGGACTATTTTAATGGACACGTATGAAAAGCATTACAAAATCCCAGAGGGTGTATGTGTTTCCTCATCTAGACCAGAAATTTTCCTTTTCTCTAGACACACTAAACATATAATACTTGTGTTCCGTGGGAAACGAATTGTATACCCAAAGACCACGCGATAAAAACAAATAAATACTACGATCTCACTAACGAAATAACTAAAAATGGATTTACGGTCAAATTATACGCGGTAGAAGTTGGAGCGAGAGGTATACCAGCAAAATCTCTATACAACTTACTAAAAGACCTTGGCCTGTCGAGAGCTGCAATTAATTCAACTCTAGATCAAAGTACTCTAGAGTATCAAAGGCAGCACTCGCAGGCTCCTATCAAGTCTGGCTCGGCAGAGGGGGAAACACGAGCAGTGAAGGTGAGCGTTGACGCGCATCGAAAGGGTGCCCCTTAAACCTACACCCGCGTCGCAAGTCCCGGGAGCTGCTCGGAGTTTCTCTCTTTGTCACACGATGGACCCGGCACCCGCACAGTGAATCCATGGATTGCTAAGATTTTCGTCTCTCTTTTCAGGGATGTGAAGAAAAGTTTTCAATGACTGCTTGTCTAAAGGCGAGATACCGGCAAAGTGATAAGACATTCAAATCATCCCAATACAATAGAAAAACCAGGCCGAGATCCAGACTGCATTACATCTATTACGCCAATATCACATATCAACTGTATAACACATCAACATGTCAGTGTTCGCTGTATTTATATAGTAAAGTTGGTACATTTATCAACCCTACACTTTTATATTTGTTATTTTTAAAATTCTTAGTTGCTGATTGTTTAACTATAATTCGTTTATATTCTTAGTAATGCAAACATAAATGTCTAGAGGTGAGGGAGCCTGGAGATCAGGTTTATCCTGGTTCAGACTCCAGACTCTCACATTAAGGTTAAGTTGTTATTATTATTACATAGTTTATAATCTCCTTATTTTAATATCCCATACCTTATGTGTGAGTAAAATAAAGATTATTATTATATGTAAAATTACCACAGAACCAGTACCTGACGACAAGAGTTGTAAGTATGTCGCAAGTCATGATTTATTCTTTAGCCGTACAATAAAGTTCCGAAGATCAAAATCGTGTCTCGACAATTTGGTGCGCTTATAGTCACTTGACACCAAGGATTTTCTAGCCCTTGGCTGATTTGATAGATAATAACGTTTATAATTTAGTTAAATTTACAAATAAGCGAAGAAGTGGAGATAGAATCCAGTAGCTAAAATTTTGAAAGAACATCCTCTCGCTTTATCTATACCTAGTCACACAATAATATGCATATATTTATTTGTTATAAATGTATATGAATGGGATATAATGATACAAACTTCGTTCCTACTTATTTTATAGTCAGGGCAAAAAATTCTCCTATACATAATATTCATATTCCCCCGGGCGTCGTGAATAATTAATTACAAAAAAGGTCCAAATGAACTATTACATTTTGTGATTAATCAATTTTGTAACATGAGTTTAAATCCTCCAACGATGTATTCTGTACTCCAACGCACACACGCACACTATTTTGATAGATATGACTGAATTTCAACTTTAAATAGTGTTAATAAAGCGCAAATTGACTCTTTGATGTTAGAAACACACCTACATTGCTTAGACAACAGCGAGTGATTGCAACATAAACTTTATACAATAACTATAAAGCACAAATTGACTATACGTTTTTGTTAGAAAACGTTTGTATGGGAAAAAAGGGCTGTTTTAGGGTTATTCCGATAATTATTCGAAATTTTCCCTAAAAACCATCATTAAACTTCAACGAACATTAAAAAAAACAATTGGTCAAATTGGTCCAGGCCTTGTTGAGTTATGCGTTTACCAACACATAAGATTGCAGTAGAATCCTTGAGGATTCTTTGCCTCTCCTCTCTAAAGGGAGTAAAAAAAGAAGTCCTATCTCCGTTAGTTCTTTTCATCTGATTATAACTAGGTAGGTTTCCTCCGGGCACTGAGGAACAGCCCTAGTAACGATTAATTTATCGAGCAAACAATTAATATTATGATATAATCAAGGGATACCCGACCAGAATTATCATATTCAATCATACCAAGCATTACTATAAACATTACCTTACATTTTATTGACAGCTCGCGTGATAAATTACGATAATAATTAGATCACCTCTGACTCCTTTAACCACAAAGTCAACCTCCCGATAGTGCGTATATTGCATAGGTCGAATATTTTTTTTTCTGCAATAACCACTATAACTGACAATAAATTTATATAACTTCAACTCGCGATAAGGACTTTAAAAGTAGATAAATTTAAGGAAAATATAAACTTAAAATCCTTGTTTATAATTTGTTCAATTTCTTATCATTTAGGATAAGAATTTACAAATTATCATATTGATGTTTAATTGCCACAAGCTCGAGCATTGAGGTTATAAAAACTGTCGGAATTTTTTTAAGTGATTTTCAACTTAGTAATGAACAACAATAGAGTTCCATATCAATTAAAAAGTAAATACATTTTGTAGTTGATTAATTTACTGGTGAATGTATACTGCATATTTTGCTTACGATAAATATTGGTTGAATTAACGAAACATAAAGATAAATGTAAGTAGTAAGTAGTCGTGACACTGTGTCACCGTAGACAGTAACTTTCTGCAGTATGCATACGCCATTTCACGCCTTTTAGTGCATTACTTAAAAGGCCCTATTGCCACACTATGATTCTAAAGTACGTTGACATAAGATGCAAAGTATACGGTATCCAGTAATTTCACTGCCAAAATGGATAAAAAAATTCGCACAGTTCGATTGATTTAACTATGACGTCAAATCACCAAGTCAGATGATATACAAGCTGACCTCAGATAAATAGACTGAACCCAACTTCCTTTCAAAGTTTAAAAGTACACATTATATTCATTGTGTTATTTACTATAGTCAAAACATTTACCAACATAACTATTGAGTCATTATTATAATTAAACCCAAGCATTTTGTCATTTAAGTAATACTTAGACAGTTTTCACAAGAGTATTTTTGACAATTGATTTAATTTTGGCTATGGAACATTGTTGTAAAAAACGATGCTGAGTTGTTTTTCTAGCATTGTACGTTGAAACGGCTAGCTTATTTTTATTTCTCGTGCATAATTTATGAATTTGTATTATCAAAATTATTATAAGTAGTTCATATGAATATAAATTAAATTTTACCTAAATGGTCCCGTACAGTGCGGTTCCAGAGGAATTCCCTCCCGCGTACACTTCCTGCCGAGGTTTTCCCGGAGGGCTAAAGTATGGGGTTCTTCAAGAGGGGAATAAAGAGGTTTTATAGGATCGGCAAAGCGCGCCGCGGGTCGAGGAAGTCGCGACTGCTACGGCGACCCGGGATGGACCACGCCCCTTCCGTGGCCGGGGGGCGTCGTCGGTGGAGGAGACCGGGGGAGGTATTAGGCTCCCCCGAGGAGGGCTCCCCTCTAGGCAGGGGAGCGGAGACTGGGGGTTCCCGGAAGTGGCTTGATGTTCCCGGGGGCTCCCTACATGCCTGAGGATGGCCATCCCTGAGGTTTTTAGTGGGTAGGCCTCCCCCTTCTGGGGAGGAGAGCCCCACATAACCGCCGGCTCGCCACAGCCGGGGTATGCAATTTAATGCATTTTCCTCAGGGGAACAAAAAGAAAAAAAAAGGATCGGCAAAGCGCGAGGGACACCCCTGGTGTTGCAAGTGTGCATAGGCTACGGTAACCGCTTACCATCAGGTGGGCCGTTGGCGTGTTTGCCATCATCGTGGTATAAAAAAAATAACTTTAAATATTAATAAAGAATCTTCTGCAAGCAGTACTGTATCCCATAAGTCGTTACTGTGATACTGTATTTATTAGATGTGTTTTTATTTTTTTACTCTGTAGAAGCATGCGTATGCAACGTCTACGTGCTCTGAAGACTTATTATTGAATTATTAATTTGTCGTTACTATGAATTTTTCGTTAAATATAATAAAGTCTATTTAGTTACCACGAGCTGAGTAACAACGAGAATGTATTCACATTGACAATGACAGACTAAATTTTTTCTTACAAGCAGATAAAATACATATATAGAGCCATCTAAAACCAATGTAGTTGTGATGATTAGGTATTACTTTTACAATTCAGTTTCACTACAATTTCTTTGTAAGACTTTGTCAAACTTTATAAATAAAGTTTATTACAAAGGTTTGCTCCTTAGGACCAATATTATAAAAATACGGGATGTCAAGTTTAAAGTTCAATATAATTACAATGAAAACAATATATGAGGTGTGTTCGTAATCATTTTCGGATAACTGTGGACTTTGTACATGGTCAGGCTCAGATAGGCGAGGTTAACTGAAATAAGGTCAAAAATAAACCTGATAACTAAACTACGATAACAGCGATAATACCTACGTCAAGTCTATGACGATCATAAAAAAGGAGGAATTAAATATTAAAGCTATTGATTTACAACGGAACTCATAAGGCCCAATTAATAGAACGGTATAGAAATGAGTTGAGGTGCGCACAGGTAATCGAGAATGAACTTTAAATGATATTTATGTTAACAATGTTTATGTATCTTTAATGAGTTCAGAATTTTGAATATTTTTTCTATTCGTTTAAGAATTTGTCCTATATATTTTAACCATACTATATTTTACTTATATTTTAAACTTACTAACCGTCCTCGCCTACAAAGCTGTACAGTTATTTAAAATATAGTCAATACGTTACCAAACAGTTTCCAAGTGTAAAATGTTTTATTTAGGCACTCCGTTTTCGGGCTCTTATTGTTTGAAAATTGTTTTTACTGTAACACAACTCGTTTCAATCATAGCGGAAAATATCCTTCACACACAATGACCATAGATTGGAGAAGTTATATTTCTGTCTAGTACTAATATTGTGATCAATGAAAAAAATATTGTTTTACACACTCACATAAGGAAAACTAAGTCTACATTATTTTATTAATACAATTATTTGTACACGTAATACACGCATTCTTGTTTTAGTCCAGTTTTAAAATTGCGGTTTTAATACATTTTTAATGTGTTAAAGATAAAATTGATAGGTAAAGCATGGACTTATGGATACATGGATTAAATAGACTACACAATAATGATTGTGTTGAATTTTTGCGCACGAATGATGCTACCAGGCCTAAGCAGTTGTTGACAGATGCAACTCGTGAACATTAAATACACTTTGACTCTTCATTATCTAAACTGTATTAAAAAAATCATTTAAGAATGATAACAATAACTTCTTACCACAACTCTGACTGTCTTAGTACCATCGTCTATGACGCCCACCAGCGGTCGTTTGATGTCGTCTTTGACCGGCATATCGCCTTCTGTGAAGAAACATACAATATAACTAGATTTTACAACGAAATTCCAGTATAAGGGTGACAAACTATACTCAATTTCCTAAAAATAGTTGTATATCTCTTCAAGGCATTGCACAAAAAGTAAGATAGGTTGTTTTTATAGTATGTACATTTGTTATCGTTTATCATCGCGCTCGCCTGTGAGTCAAATGAATAAAAAATATATTTCAAGTTTCAAAAAGCACACTTGATTCATTGACTGTACCAGAGCCATTCATTCACACTGGCCGGCCACTGGTTAGGTAACCACCGCAACGCCTTGGCTTGATTAAGGAAAACGGGCATTGAGTGCAATAGAGCGATTTCCTCGCGAGCTACGGGAAATACCGGCTGACGCGTTTGAGTAACATGACTAAGATTTTAAATTTGAGGGATTTGCAGACACTTAAAATGATTATTATGACCTGTGCAACAACACCGATGAAAGACTGATTCGTGCGATTTACTAGTGATAAATAATGAAACTGAAATCTGGTCACTTGAAACGGGCCTTAGGTATATGGCAGTTCAATATCAACCAATGGGCAATGGAGAAAGCTATGGTCGGGATTTCACTGCGCGATCGAATCAGAAATTAAGAAAGACGCAAGATTCAAGGTTACTGACATAGCCTGAGGAAAATTGAACCTTAAGACTGACTCCATTTAAGGTTCGCAATTCTTCCGATCAGGGCACATTGTCCGTAAAACTGATGGCTGCTGGAACGAATAGGTGCTTGGATGGCCTACTTATTCTGGGAACCGCAGCGTTAATAAGCCTCCCAAAAACTTGATTAACGATTTGTTTAATATCAAAGAAATGAGCTAGATACTAGCAGGCTTTGGTGGAGGCTTATCCAGCGTTGAATGTAGCAGGAATAAATACAAAGCATAGGTAACTGTAGCTATCAAGTTTACAGAACAGAAAAGTGTTTCATTTCAAGGACGGTCCTGTAACCTAATAGTATCCAGTTAGCCTACCATGATCGCTTAAAACTAAAATAAAACCGCAGTGTAAGCGAGATGGCACTATATGTTGTCTCTGTTTCAATATAGTTTTAACTCTTAAATATGGTGGTCAGGTCGTTCAAGCCAGATTAGACCTAAAATCATACGCAGTTTTTACTCTTGCAGCGAAGAGATGTATGCTTTAGCATGTGTAACTGTTAGATACATTATATTGAACTCAATAAAATTGCTAGAAACTATAAGTGGTACAAATCAGGGAATTATATTTCTTGCGAATCTGATCTATTTAGTGATTAGGTATAATTTGACCTAATATTTGTTGAAATATAAACAAAAAAAGAAACACAACAATATCATTTTTTTTCTATTGTTTTTTATCCATTAACTTATTTCTTTTGTCTTAAACGCATAACTTATTAAATTAGCCCACTCAGGCATGCATAAGGGAGATTCTCCACCGCTGCTTTAAATGAACTTGATATGCGCGTTATAGATAAAATGCAAAGGTAATATAAAATTATATTGTAAAATTTATTAACATAGATTTACTAAAGTAATAAATAGCTATTTCATGGCTAAGGCTCTCTGACACTATACATATTAAACTCGACGCACAAATACAAAGTAACCTCCTGCATGTTCTAAACATACCTGTAGTAGAACCAGGAAGAACGTGCACTGTAAAAACGTCCGACATTGCGGATATTCTAACCCAATTTTACTAGCAATTCTGAAGCCATGCCAAACGTAGTTCCAACTGTAAGAACGTAGAAGCATAGTGGGCGGCTTTGTTAAATATTACCTAATTCTGACTTTGTTGTCGACTTTTGGCGCGTATCCAGGTAAATAAATATGCATGACCTGCCATTAATATATGTACATAAAAGAAATGACTTACAATTTAGAGACTTACAATTTTATCGATCAATTAACTCTAAGGTTGGGCATTGCTTGACTTTAAAAGTACATTGTGTAATAAACAGAGGTCGGATTTAGGTAGAGTTATTCATGTATGTACTTACACTGATATATTTACTTTTACACAATCAAACTATTGCACGCGTGACGTTGCCAAAATTACATCAATGACAACGGATGTCCGAAGTTGCAAAATTCCAATATGCGCGATGTTGGCACATTTGGAGTTCGCATAACATAACTTGTGAGATCAAAAGAATACAATAGCGGAAATGCGGAGCACTCCCCGCTTAACGGAATGGACTAGATTTTGTATTTATAAAAAAGTCGAAATATCGAATTTACTTAAGACTATCAAAAATTTGTATTGTGAACTAATGTAAATTAATAAAAATTGTATGTTAATTATCTTTGTGTTATTTGTCCATCTCTGAGGTTCAAATATTATTTATTTGTAATATTGTTGGCCACACGGGATTGTCCATTAGAAATCCCGGGAAGGTCCACATTAATATCAACATTTCGATGCGAGTACATAAATAACTCCTATATATAATACCTAATTCCGACCTCTGGTAATAAATTATTTTGTAATGTTTGTATTCAGTGATGTCACGTGTCACCTTCATAGTAACAGGCCGGACTTGCAACCAATACGATTATACGATGCCAGGGTTTGCACTCTAAACATAAAATGCCGTCATAGTAGAGTAGCAGTCGTACTCTCGCTTATATACACATTCTAAAGTTAGAGCGAGATATAGCGATATCAACGATGAAATGACTATATTACACTATTCTACACAAATTTGGGGAAATTGAGGCGGGGCGAGCTTGATCTGCCGTACACTCGCTCGGGACATTCCGATCAGGAGTAGTACATTTTATTAAACGCATATTTTTTTATTATATACAAAATGTGCAGATGTTTGCGATGAAATTTCAATTAGTTTCAATTTCGATCTTGCGAAGTCCGCAGAGGGTCATCGCGACCCGGGCCGTGCGAGCCTATCGCACGGTCAGCCACGGCGCGGCCTGCGTTCTAGCGGGCCACACGCCGTGGGATGTCGATGCACAGGTGCACGCCGCTGTGTATCGACATCGGGTCGCGGCACGTGAGCGGGGAGAACGGGTCGCTCCACCTGAAGTGGAGGGAGTCCGTGCCCGGGTGCAGAGGGGAGGCTCTGCACCAGTGGGGTGAGGCGCTCGCCTTCCCAGCTGCCGGCCACCGGACTTTGACACCGGACACCGATTGAAGCCATTCGTCCGGTGTTGGAGGAGTGGGTTGGGCGCCGGCAGGGCAGCCTCTCGTTCCGCATGGTGCAGGTACTGACCGGGCATGGTTGCTTCGGCCACTACCTGCACAAGGTCGCACGTCGTCGGGAGATGACGCCGCGGTGTTACCACTACGGTGCTCCCGACGACACGTCCGAGCACACACTGTCAGTGTGCTCGGCGTGGCAACAACAGCGCAGCGAACTAACCGCTGCGCTGGGAAACAGCGATCTCTCGCTGCCGAGCGTGGTCGTGGCCATGCTCCGCGGCGAGGCGGAATATGAGGCTGTCGCCTCCTTCTGCGAGAGCGTCATCTCGCAGAAGGAGGCCGCGGAGAGGGAGCGGGAGGAGGACGTCGAGGCCGCTCCCCTCCGCCGTAGACGGATTGGTAGGCGAAGGCGGGTACACGCAAGCGCGGTGTTGCCTGTCTAGTGACCCTACCGTGAGACTGCGTGCGCGTCCGGCTAGGCGCGCACGCCGTGGTGAAGTCTCTGTCTGGGGGACTGTCCAGGGGTTCTCGGACAGTCCCTCCTTTGGCGGTGGCTTGACCAACTCTTGGTCGAGCCGTCCCCGGGACACATGGCGGTCGAATCGCGAGAGCGCACCCCGCATTGTGCCCCGTATGGGCCCAGAGAACTCGGGGGGGTTTTAGTGGGTAGGCCGGTCCTCTTGACCGGAGAGCCCCACACACGGCCGCATCTTGCCAGCGCGGTGTCATGGTGCACAATGCACAAGACCGCATTTCCCCCCCTCAAAAAAAAAAAGGAGTCCACATCTTAATACAACATCCATTTCAAGACGCGATTAATTACTGTAAATCATTATGGGAAAAGGTAAATTTTCGATATTATAAACTAGACTTTAAATATAGATATCTTAAGGTTGATAGAAGTCATTTTTTTTCTTTATATACCTTCATTCCTATTCCTAAAGACCAGTGTCCCTTCGTGAGGCGGAAGATGGCGTACACACCGCGACTTTCAGTCAGCCGAAACGAGCTCGGGCATCGCAGACCCAGGCACATCATAGCTAACCCTTCCGATCAATTAACGCAGAATCTACAAAACCTCCTAGCAGCGGCATCTGCGTTGTTGCAACCACCTCAGTCCTTTTCTCGGTAGCCTTCTGCTTCGTTACGAATAGGTCCTATTGATTACGAGGCGGCGACGGTTCTGGGACGCTCCCCCCCATTCGACATCCTGGCCGACATGTACGCGGCGACGTATGCGTCGCGGCGTGTCGGCCGGGGGGGCGATGGGGGGAGCGCCCTGGAACCCGCGCACGAAGTGCCTAAGCGGGAGTGGCACCGACGGATTGTGGCGGCCTGGCGTGCGCAGCTCGAATTACGGATCTGCGCGCGCCAGCGGGCCGTCGGTGCCGTACTCCCGCACCTCGAAGCTTGGCTCCACGGGAAGGAGGAGGTCACCTACCGATTGACTCAGATACTCACCGGGCACGGCTGCTTCGGTGAGTATCTGTGTCGAATAGGACGGGAGGGATCGACACATTGTCACCACTGCGCATCCGACCTCGACTCGGCCCAGCATACGCTGGCGGAGTGCCCCGCGTGGGCCTCCGAGCGCCGAGTCTTGGTCGCAGAGATCGGGCGAGATCTGTCTCCGCCAGCATTGATTGCGGCAATGCTGGCGGACGAGGGAGGTTGGAGGGCTGTGGCCTCCTTCTGTGAGGCAGTGATGCTCCAGAAGGAGGCCGCCGAGCGGGGTCGGGAGATGGCCGATCCCGCTCGAAGAAGGCGGCGCCGGGCTCGGCAGCACAGCTGCGGCGCCGCCGCGGGTCGCCGGCGGGCGCGAGTAAGTCGCGACTGCTACGGCGACCCGGGATGGACCACGCCCCTTCCGTGGCCGGGGGGCGTCGTCGGTGGAGGAGACCGGGGGAGGTAGTAAGCCTCCCCCGAGGAGGGCTCCCCTGTGTCGACGGGGGAGCGGAGGCTGGGGGTTCCCGGAAAAAGCTTTCTGTTCCCGGGGGCTCCCTACATGCCTGAGGAAGGCCATCCCTGAGGTTTTTAGTGGGTAGGCCTCCCCCTTCTGGGGAGGAGAGCCCCACATAACCCCGGCTCGCCACAGCCGGGGTATGCAATTTAATGCATTTTCCTCAGGGAAACAAAAAAAAAAAAAAAAAAAAAAAAAAAGGTCCTATTGATTCACGTCGGATCAACTTGATCCACCGCGCCTTTTCTAGCGCATATGTTCTCTTTATAGGGTAGCCTGACCCTGCCTTATCATGAGGGAGCGATAACACTTCCATCCAAGCCATAGGATCGTTATGAGCAAGACTCAGGATGAGTTTAGTATTTAGGTCATTCCGGTCGAACCATCTCTATCGATTTGGAGTCGGTTTTTTCCCCCTCAGAAGAGAGAGGCTGAGAATCCATCACAAAGGAGCACGAAACGTGCCCAGGATACCCCCCGCAACGGCAAGTGTTCCGGAGGTTATGTTGGACTCCACGCGCCCAGAGCGGTCCAACCACGTGACCTACCAACTAAACTCAGCCTTAGCTTTTGGCCATAAGGGCCCTACGGCTTGAATAGATTTGGAGTAGGACATAATCGCAGTGGCACTTGATTGCGGTGGTACACATGAAGATTTTTAGCCTCTATTCTCTAGACAAAAAAAGAGTATGGGCAAAACTGTAGAGCGAAGCTAATCAAACAAAAATTTGGCACTGCTTATCTAGTGTAATAACTCAGTACAATATTACAACACTGTAATCTTCCAAGTCTTATGAAGCAATAAAATAATAAATTAGACGGAAAACTACGAGAACAATTCATATAGCCGCGATTAGCCACTTTGGTTATCGCGACACCTACATTACGATACCACAAACCTAGATAAATGGATTAAATAGCTAATTATAAAACGGTCGCGTGTCTTTGTCAAGTTACTTGTAGATTCAACAAAATAGAAATAACGCAAATAGCTTAACTCTACAGTCGCTTATAGCCTGTTTATCTAGAGATGAACTGCGAGTCACGCAACCTTTATATAAATCGACATTAAAAAGTGTCCGCGTAACGAGTAATAAAGCAAACATCTATTAACAAGGATAAATACAGAAAAGGAACACAGAAGCTAAATTAGGAGCAGGCCTCAGCCTAAGTTGTCTGATTATACGGATATGACTCCCGAATTTAAGATTAATCCCAGAAACTACTGGTTCGAATTAAAATTGATTTTTTTTATTGCATAGGTTAATTGGGTAGGCTATCTTAACATCATGATGATGCTGCGACGAATAGAAGATGGAATGGAAAATGTTACAAAAAAGGGAAACGTTATTTCTATTTAAGAGCTTTCGAACAGTTCAAGTTACGTAAAAACTATACATGATGGCATTGTTCCTCTTTAAACATTGTAAAAAAATTCACGTCTGCGTACGTCTAGCTTTAAAGATTAACTCACAATAAACTTTTTATTGTAATCAAATTAGGTTGAAATTGACGTAATATGTGCTAGATTTTTATCAACTTGATATAAATCCTAATCAAAATATACGCATTTTTCAAAAAATAAACTACGTCGCCCCACATTAGGAATTTTATCCTGTGTCGTGGGTGCAGTCACGAACATAGTCACTTGCACAAACACCCAGGCCGGAAAAACAATTTGTAGGTGACCCGTTGCGACCCGTTGCGTAGAAATCGACCACTGCGCTAAACGTGTCGTCAAATATCACACTATTAATCATAATTATTATACAATATTAACCACAAATATTCCAAAGAGGCGAATCGTTTCCACGCGGACGTAGCCGCAGGGGCGGCTAGTCACAAATAATTTCGTGAAACATTCAAACATAAGTATGTAGACGCAAAGCGGGGTCAGTTTTTAAGCGTCTCACATTATAGACATGAATAAGCCAATCCTTTCATGATATTATTAGCTCCATTGATCAGAATAATGGATACCAACATAAAATGTATAGGCATCGCCACAGAACAACGGATAGGAATGTGCATTAATCTAACAATCATTTTGGTATCAGCATAGCTGGACATACCTCGTTAATCCGTTATTTAACGAAATTAATATTTCCAACTGAAATAACTTTCGTTAATTTTGCCACAATGTGTTAATCTATTGTCTATAAGCATATAAGCAAAAAGATATTGACTATAAGCATGTCAAGCACCGCGCAGCGACATGAAAAACAACATTTGACAAGTACCTTCAGACAGATCAAATATACAGCGTGGCGCAAACCGCAGCATATACATATATCTAACATAATATCTGGTAGAACACAAATCAACTGTTTTTTATGTGTAGATTACTATCATGACTATATTTAAACATGACATTTCGATCACGTGTTAACGTAGAACCGTTAACTTCAGTTGAATATTATAAAAAAGTAATTGACGATGATAACTATTTCATTATTAGTGCCCAGTTCTTGATATCAACACATCACTATACCGTATAACCATAATATTTAAACCTTTTCCTTTGTTTATTGTAAATGAAAATTTTACAATATGCCTACAGAAAAAAACTATAGCTATACTGATGATATAAGATTATTGAAATAAAAAAGCTACGATCATTTATCATAAGTAGCTAGTACAAGTGCTATTATTTAAGTACTATATATTGGTAATTAATATAGAAACATTTATCAATCAATAACAAAATATTATCGAAAATTCCGATTAGTTTAATATTGAATAAACAAAACAGACAAATACATTATCGGTCATTGATGCATACAGACGTTGTTTTCCAAACTTTAGTAATCAGTTATAAATCACCATTGCAATGTCAAATAAGTCTGTAGATAATGCTATAGGTGTGCAATTAATATTTTTGTAGGTTACGTTAGAGTTTTACGGTGCCCCAGTTAAATTCGACCCGTTAAAATTAATCCATATTCCTCCACGCGTTTCAACTATCCCCATACCAAATTTTATCAATTGCAAACAAGAAAAAACCTTCCTACAATAGATATATGATGTTGAGGATACTATTAATTCCATCACTAAATTGGAGTATTTAGTATATCATTTGGAAAGAGATTTAAAGAACAATGTTTAATGTCATAATATGATAACAATGAATTTATAATGTAACTATTAGCATTCACTGTTACGAAAAGTTGCACAAAAATAATATCGATTTAAGGCAGGCAATTATAGAAGAATACTAGCGACCCGCCCCGGCTTCGCACGGGTGTAATGCTTATCTACGTTCCTGCATTTTAAATTTGTAATATCTTCGGAAATATTCACTTAAATTACATGCTGTAAAAAGCATCTATAATAAATGCACAATTAATTTAAGTCGTACTTACTTGGATAAGGATTAATGCTGTATTGTTTAAAATCACTTCGTAAATAACTATTTTTTAGTAAAAGATAAAAAATTGTTATGGTGGGGTATCCCTAAGAGGTAGACATTTATACCATTGAGGACTTTTTAGGTGGACAATACTGTAGTACATTATTTTGGTCTATCTCGTAGGGTTCAGCCAGCGATTTTGCAATATAAGCGCAAAAAACGGGCTTATTTACGACATCACATTAGAAACCTCTAAATTTATCAGTGTTACTCTGCTATATTATGCTACTACATTTAAACCTTCCTTAAGAATCACTCTATCTATTAAAAAACCGCATCAAAATCCGTTACATAATTTTAAAGATCTAAGCATACATAGGGACACAGACAGACAGACGGCGCATAGCGATTTTGTTTTATACTATGTAGTGATACTAATTGACAATACTATATTCTTATGATTATATTAATTTATTTGTAATTATATCTTTAATACATATTTCATTATATGACTGCACAAAGTAAAAATATACATAATAGAAGACATGCGAGGTACATGAGAAAGAACGAACCATATCAAAGACATGCCGCCATCAAGTTTCATTTACAACCTACTTAATTATACATTCTTCATATCGCTAAGATATCGGACGCGGGTAGTACAAAATTGATGCGACACTCGATCCTGAGGGCCCCCTACAACGCCCGAGGATGGCCATCGCTGAGGTTTTTAGTGGGTAGGCTTCTGGGGAGGAGAGCCCCACATAACCACCGGCTCTTCGCAGCCGGGGTATGCAATTCAATGCATTTTCCTCAGCGGAACAAAAAAAAAAAGGTGTCTAGTAAGGTGGGACAACAAATGAGGACCCATAATCGTAAACGGAAATGTATTAAAAGTAATTTGGTTTAGATAATGAAGAACTACAAGTATCTAAGCGACTGGTAATTGTGAAAATTCGCATTATCCATATTTTGTGCAACGCGTCGAGACTTGTCGACCTTTTTTTAAACAGATCTGAAAAAAATCATTTTTTTTTGAGATTATAAATTGGTTACTGTAGCTGCAGGGGGTCCACCGAATCTAGAAGTGCTCTATGAAATAAAAGAGTTCGGGAATCTCTGATCTAGACAAAGAAGAACTTTATCACAGTTCATTACTTCACAACGAAGCCAATCATGTTTAGGGAAGCCATTGGCGTCTAGCAATCTCCATATATTAATTATATCTAGAAAACGCATTTAATTCTTAGATTTACAACCATCTTATTTATGTTTATGCCGATAAAAGCCAACTGTTAAGGCAATTAATTAGCAATAATTCAGTGTAATAACTCGTCAATTTTTGAAGTATCTTATAAAGGAAAATCAAAATTATATTGACTGCGAGAGAAATCGTAAAACACGTACAAGGGCAACGCAATAGCCGATTATAAACAAACGGTAAACAAGTTTAAATAAATACTTCAAATCACGACGCACGCCATTGCGGTAAATAATAAACATACAATCATTAGAGCAACAAATTATACCAAAATTGTAATAATTGAAAAAAGAAGTACTAACGTTAACACATCATCGTCTCTCATCGTCGTAAAGTTCTTTTATAATGTCGAGAAAACAGATGGATGATGGTGTGGTTCGGAAATTGGGTAACCTTCTCGAGAAGAACTGGAAAGAAACTCGAATAGTATATATTTTTTATACTCTAATGGAATATAAACATTAAAATAATAATTCATTTGCCTGATGTAAATGTATCGGTACTATAAAATTCTTGAAACAATTTTTCAATGCAGACATACCACATGCAGTATGAATATTTTTTTATAAAAGCCCAGTCCTATTTCTTTACACAATATCTTTAAATAAAAGTCCTGAATCTTCTCCTCTTATTTGGGAATTTATTATGAAAACGTACACAAAAATTCCTAAGAAATTTATTCCGTCTACATTTTACTCGTGTTAATTGTAATTAACTAATATTAAAGTTTGATTTTTTTAGAGCCTCCGACTTTAAATTTCGTAATTTGTGTTAAATTTTTTTACTCTGTCTACATATATAAATATATGAAGACAGAGTAAAAATAACTCTTTTATAAAAACAAATATATATTTAAGGAAAGTATACAAGGTTCTCGTAAATAAGTATTGTAACGCAACTATCATAACATTAATTTCTTAAAATTTTTCTTACAAAAATATTTTATGGCTTTCTATTGCCTTAATAGCTTTCATCATAATTAATTACATAAACAATTTAAATGCAATTAGTATTTAACCATAGGATCATTATTCCCCACAATACCATATTATGCCATCTCACTATGAAAGCGTAGTATACAAGTCTCGCTGTATCAATATGAGTCAGCTGATCAATTTCCCATACAGCGTATGGGAAAAATGGGCTGCATAAATAACATGTTCTTGTAGTGGATGAAACAACAGTGTCAAAAAGCACTATTAATCTTATTCAAAAATTATTAAAAGGAATTATTGAGGGTATAAAAATAATACATTTGTATTAACGCAAAAATAATCAATTATATTACAATACAATATTAAACATAAAATAATTTGCAGATGTTGTGAAGGAAGTAAGTGACACCTAAGTCTAAAGTCCTATTGCCACTTGATAACATGATCGATACCAGTTACATTATTTACCGTCTCGTGTGTCAAATATCCATATCGAAAACATTTCATTTAAATCTCACATAAATTTCAAAACTCGACAATTAGAAAATTAGTACGGTATAAACATTAAGTAGTACAAAAGCCATTTAAGATAATTTATGTAAATAATACCAAAGTAACTAAAAAATGTGAGCAATATAATATTTTTTTTTCACAAAAATAAGTGAACATACCATCGTCCATAGCGTGAAAAATGTTAGCGTCGGAAACTTTCACAAACAAATCACCCAGTACTGGCCGCAAATGCCAATATAATAAAATGTTATCTTTTTTAAATCGCGAACGACACACGCTTCCCGCGCGTAAACAATCTGTCAACTGCGGAGGCGCGGCCGCTATCACGACGCGACGTGCCCGCTTATCAGGTTTTTTTGCAATATCTCGACGTCACAGTAACTTGCCCACACAACGTCAGACGAGAACGCCCATCATAACATAGAAACATAAAAAGACTATAATTTGGTAAATTTGGGAGAAGACATAAGAAAAAATCTTAATAACTTCAGCGGTTATTGCTAAATACTTAAATATTTGTAACAGACGAGAACAGTACCTACAGTGTCGGACGATCAGAAGTGTCTATATTTATATTTCGTAATATATGTGCGATAAAGTGAGAGAGCCACAGAGTACAACACAATACCTACTATTAGCGTAAATATCAGAAAACTTTAAAATGAAACCAATTGTTAAATGTTAAATTGTTCTAAATATAAATGCGAGACAAACACCCGTAAGAAACGACTTTTCGAACACATTGCATAGTAAATATTTGAATTTAATGTAAAATGTGCTAGCGTACAAAGTCCATATGATTCTACAAACATCCGACTTACAATCAACCTACCCCAAGGATCTTAAACAACGTATACAAAAACAAAACAATAAAATTTTAAATAAAATAGTAAACCAGTAGAATTAGAAGCAATCATACATTCACAACAAAATGCAAAAACGTAAACAATAGATATATCTTACCTAATATTAACATTGTATCTATAATCATTGTCATGGATACCACAAATTAATTCAAATTCAGTTAAAATTCAATCACTTAACACACTCAGACAACACGAAAATCCCGACAGGTGTCACCCAACAAACGTGTAATGTATAGGTCACATCAAATCGCCCAATGAGAAGAACCTATTGCATAAGTCCAAAGTGCTAAAATAGAACATGAATGAGTGCTAATTACTTATAGACGGAACGCAAGATCATGTGATGATTCAAGTCGTAATTAATACGCACTGTAAATTAGATTTAGACAAAACACAATGCAGATTGTATTTCGACCTCTTTTCAACAGATAATGCATTAACAGGTTCATTAATACCGTTATATTACGCATAAACATAAACCATTTTGCTTCTTCTTTGCGATTGCGATGAAACGTCTAATTAATTCTGTTCGTTTTGAATAAATTAACATTTAATTCGTCAAATTATTCATATTAACAGAGGACTTTACACTAAGATTGTTAGCTCAGATACTTTTGTTTAAGCTATTTCTTCTGCAGAACGAGGCAGAACTGGTTACTGGTTTACATCTTATGTCATGGGTTGGGAACATACACCGTGACTTTTGTCGGAGGTCGCAGATTTCTTGCGAATAGGTATTACAGGAATTACGTTCTATAGTCTCCTTTAGTCACTTATAATCAAAAGGGCAGTCTGCTTGTTAAAGATATAATAAAAACAATACTTCTTGTTCTAATACAGAGGGTGTCTCATAACTAATGTCGGTTTCTAATGTTCACTTTGTTTATTAAATAATTGTTCAAAAAGAAAGCCTTAATATTCAAAATATAGCCCATCGTATTCTATGATTTTAACCCAACGTTCCACAAGCTCTTTGAGACCTTGGTAAAACCATTCTTTGGGCTTAGAAGCAAAAATCTTTGGATTCAAATTTTTTCCCACGCAAGAATTTCGCCGTTGATCTGAATAAGTAGTAATCTGACGGTGCAAGGTCCGGACTAAATGCTGGATGTGGTAGGAGTTCAATACCACCAAGTTCCTCGATCTTATTCCGCGTAACCTTTGCAGTATGTGGTTTAGCATTGTCTTCTTGCAAGAGAACCCGCTTTCGGTTAACAAAGCTTGGATATTTCTCTGATAAAACCTCATACATTCGTGTTCACTATATATCTCGGCATTGATAGCTTGATAATCTGGTATGATTTCGAAGTATACTAAACCTTCATAATTCCACCAAACACACACACACACACAAGACTTTCTGCTCGAATCGACCTCTCTTTGCGACGGGTTCTGGTAATTGTCCTTTGTCTAACCACTGATTTCCCATGTTCGGGTTGTTTAGGTAAATCAATTTTTCATCGCAAGCAACAATGCGTCTAATAAAACGATCGTCTTTCGGCAGGGCAAGGAACTGTTTACACACCTTTATTCGACGCTTCGCTTGAACCTCGGTTAATTCGTGTGGTACTACTATTCGACAACTTTTATAGACCTTACCTAATGATTTTAAATGGCGATGTATGGTATCTTTAGATGGTCCAAGGGAGTCCGATAAATCAGCGAGTGCTGGTACTAGGTTGGTTTTCTACTGCTTCCCTTGTAACCTCAATATCTCACGCACGTGGACGACCACGAGACGAATTTTTGAAACAATAGAAAACCAATTCGCATTCGAAATCGTGAGATTCGTATACGAATTACCGCATTAACTATTTCTGAACTTTCATTTCGTGCGCTGTACAACGAGTGGTTCAACCCACTCGTTTTTACTTCTACTAGTAGAATATCCAACGCTGAAGTGACCTTGACAGTGATCTGTTTCACGTGTGGGTCATCGCCGGTTTTTTGTTTTTGTTATTGTTATTTTGAATTTTTCTGCGTGAAACGGAATTTAATCAAGAATTTGTTCTTAACGACAACACTGAATTCAAGTGATTCAAAAATCTATAAAATTGTAAGCAGTAGAAAATAATTTCGCGCAAGATTTGTATTCGTATTCCAATTCCAAATTCACGTCTAATAATTCAAAAATACGTCTCCTGAACGTGAACGATCTTCGAGTGTTAAATCTCCATTATTTGAAACGATTAAACCAACGCTGTGCCGTTCGCTCATTAACTGTGTCTTCCCCTTCAATTTCACATAATGTAAAATAAATGTAAATGTAAAATATCTTGAGATAGAAGCGTAAACACGAACAGCTGTGTACTTTAACACCTTTGAAAATGCTGTAAAGCGAAACCGGTCAGGTCGATAATAATTAAAATTAGTGGAACAGTACAAGAGTTTTATTCAACATGTATAATAAGTTCCACCAAGAGCCAACAATCAACTCAATACAGAATATAATTAAAAAATTCTAAAAAAAGGTTAATTCTAAAAAAAGGTCTAAAATTTTGATTTTTTGATTTTGATTTACTCTACTACCATGTATAGGTAAGGTCGTAAAGGCCATCGACCATATTTTGTATTAGAATTAGTGTCCCCACATAGCTCCCCATTCTTTAATCACACTACACGCAAAGTTCATCTTTTCTTTTATTGCTGGGTCATGTTCCTTCACAAACTGCAAAACAAAGTAAATAGACAGGGCTTAAATATCGACTATATATTGGGCATTAATCAAGTCTGATTTTTAATATTAGTAAGGCCACCATGTAATATTGTTAGGTTAGCTAATCACATAATATCAAAAGACAGAAGGACTCTTAATATGGATCTCACAACTGTTTAGGGTAAAAAAGTAAGATGCGAAACTTGGATTTCTATGAATTATATTTTTAATGGCTATTACATAAAGGATAACAGACTATACGATACAACTATACAACGATTTAATACTATACGATGAGCATGCATCAAAAGTAAGGGAATATTCCCTAGCTTCCGCACATAAGCAGTCTCTCTCCAAGTAACTAATCTCATGTGAATACTTCAGAACCTATTTTGGCCCCTATGTCATATACATAAAATTCAGTATTAAAACACTGTAGGTTGCAATTCAGACACTTTAAGATATGTTTAGAGTCAGCGATGAATATCTTTAGAGGTCTGCCAATCCATTACACACAGTATGTATTATATTATATAGAAGTTCAGCACTGAGGTACCCTAAGGATCCACAACTGTACCATTAAGTTATTTGCATACACTAATACTTTTCTGGTTGCCGTGAGTTCAGCTCTTAAAAGTATATTTAATGTGTATTTAACAAATTAATCACTAAAGCATCATTCTTTACCAGGTCTAGTAATTTCAGATACCAGCTCTACTTTTACTTCATCATCATCCTGCACACTTTCAATAAATACCAAAAGAGTATATACATTGCACTACAAATTTCAATAATTATTCAATAATATATGTAATCAATTTATTGACTTACCCAGGGGACTTGTAATGTTGAAGTCAGTAATATAAACTTTATACAATTAAAGAAAGCGCGCTGTACGATAGCATGTTGGTAAATATTGAACGTGTTAAATCATGTTCTTAAATGAAACTAAATTTTAATTTTACACTAATGTATAACTCTTTATTATTTTATATTATTATCGACCACTTTACGTAAACAATATTAAAATTATAAAAACGATCGATTCAATTCACATTTGCGACAGAGCCAGTGACAGCTGTCAATAGAGAGTGATCCACAGATTAGTATACTATTGAATGATCAGATCAGATCACATTCAAGGAATAGGCAATGGAACTACCTTTACAGCCTTAATTTGAGTGTATCAATCATACGATAATTTATTTTAGAACTTACAATGACTGAAAGATGACAACACATTCCGAATTGCGATAATCAATATTAATTAGGTCATAATGATAAACGCATTCCAATTGCTTATATGTCAAAAATATCAATGAAAGCTAGTGAAAAATAAATTTCACTCACAAATTATTCCACCATTGATTTTGAGTTTTAATTCAAAGTATATTTAACAATATAACATAAAATGTCTCTTTACCTGTTGTCATAGAAGAAATACAGAAACACACCTAGAGCTCGGCAAATATTAATACGAATGGCTGGCCAACATTTTTGTAAATATTGCGTTGACTATAGCTCGATACATATAATACTTTTTGCGGGTCCTATAGATTTTGAGTAACCTTCATGTTACATACCAACTGTTTCCCTGTTTATGTTAATTATGTAATAATAAAAAAATACAAGGCCGCCAGTTTTTAACTTTTCGTGTTACATTTAGTGAAAACTGTCTTAAAGAAATGTTGTCCTAATTTCAAGATATTTAAAGTGTATTCTGTTGTGAAAATAAAAGTATATCAAGTGATATCAGAGACCCGAAAATAACGGCTTATTGTAAGCAGTTATCGGATTATTTAATGCTTACCACCGTAAACATAATATGAGTATGGATACGCCTCCAGAATCAAGGGATTTCGGGAACAACAAAAAACAAAAAGGCTAGTTCATTGCATATCATATATCACAGATACAGTACTCACAGAACAGACTACAGTAGCAATTTTGGGTTGTGGGTAGACATGGGCTTAAGCGTTAAAAAATATTAACACTGCTAAATGCTAATGCTAAAAATAATTAACACTTAAAATTAGCAGTTATTTTTAGCAACTGCTAATTTTTTAAATTTAATCACAGACAGATTGTTAACATAATTAATTCTCATTTCCTTCATACTTTTCACAGGCTTAGGACTGTCAACTTAATTTGTTGGCGTATTTAAAATGTGAATCAATTTATTTACAACAATTTCGGCTTAATGAGAATCAATTTTATACAACAATTTTTTTCTGTATTATTCTTTTTTATTCGTATTTTGCCCTTTGTTCCTTTTTTATATTGTCTATTTTTTTCTTCTTATATCTGCATAACATAAGTAGGTACAAAACTTTCTTAAAATTTTATATATTTTTTATTTCCGTTTAAAAATGTTAATTGTTTGACTTTTCGAACTCCAAGTCGTGTTCGTCGTTGCGAAATTATGTATCCGGCTCGCGAAAAAAGTCTTTCGCAAGAAACAGATGTACAAAGTACATTGCATTTGTTTCGAGCCAACTTTGCCAAATGTGGAAAAATGCTTTGGTTCTGTTTCCACCAGCTTAATGGCAAATTATTGCGACTAATCAGTTTTTCATTTAAATATTTGTCAATTTCTATTATTGCTCGTGCAGTTGGTGACTCAATTGGTTGCGGTACCTCCCTAGCATCCCAGTCGTAAAATATTGAGTTGGGATCGAGAGAACTATTGGCGCTAACTTGAATATTTTCAGTTGGTCCTTCTCGAAGTTCTTGATTTATTTCTTGAGTGACAAGTTTGATCATGCTTTCCTTCAAACTTGCTTGCTTTGCAGATGTAAAAGGCTGTAACTTAAAGCGGGGATCCAAAAAAGTAGCTACCCCAATCGTGTTACTATTTTCTATATTTTCGAAACGACTGTGGGTCAAATCCAACAAAACTTGAACAAAATCATATGTTATTGGCAAATAGTAATAACTTGAAGAATCTGAGGTTAAAATATCGCTGAGAACTCTCTTAATACCTTTTATTATTATTAGTAGTTGACTGGCCGACAAATACTTTTCACCACTCAGATATTTTGATGCTTCTTCAAAACATTTCAGGGCTTTACAAATTTCGTTACAAAGTAACCAGTCTTCCGGCGTTAAATTTGGTAAACTTGTAGCACCCAAAATGGCAATGGATGACTTCACGGCATCTTGAATTTCAATTATCCTTTCGAGCATGTAGAATTTCGAATTCCACCTCGTCGGGACTTCTTGAAGCAGTCGTTTGGGCTGTGCTGCTCCATTCTGCCTTTGAAACTCATCAAGTTTTTGAGTGGCTTTAGTGCTTCGCTTGAAATAAGCGACTATGAGCTTCACTCGTTCAATCACAGACTTGATGGGTACAGATTTTTCCGTTGCTTCTTGCACTATTAAATTTATTGTGTGTGCTGCACATCCGAAATGCTTCCACCCTAGCTCCTGTGATATGGCTTTCTTGATGTAAGCCGCGTTATCAGAAACAGCTAAATTTATTTTAGCTGAAATACCCCAAGAATCAGTAATACTTTTCAACTGAAGTGCTGTATTTTCACTATTTGAAGGTCCAGAAATTACTTCGCAGTCCAAAACAATCGATTGAAAGTCAAAATTTGTATCTATAAAATGCCCAGTTACAGCCATGAAACTATCATTTCTCGCCGAAGTCCAGTTGTCGGTCGTAATGCAGATTGTTTCGACTTCTTTATTTATGACTTCTTGCACCTCTGTTCTACACTGTTCGTACAATGTTGGTAAAAGTGTATTTGAAAGATATTTTCGAGATGGAAGTGTATAAGAGGGGTTTAAAGCATGTGAGTACTGAATAAATCCAACGTCTTCTACAATAGAAAATGGTTGAAAATCAAGTATGAAAAGCTGCATTAAATAATAGTTGAGCCGCTGTTTTTCTTTGAGAGTAATCTTTTTTGCAGCATAGGTTGCTACACTTGCTTGGATTTTTCTCTGCTTTGCTGGTGGTGGCAAAAACTCGGCATTAGTACACGAAGAACTTGAAGTACTGGGAGCATTTTCAGGAATAGGATCTGGCTGTTGAGAACTGTCGGAACACTCAGTTGTTGACGTTGTTGTACAAGCAACAACTGTTTGTTGTCGTGCCTGTTGAATATTAATCGTAGGATGCTTAAACTTCAAGTGGGATTTTAAATTTGAAATTGAGCTCTTGTACGAAATAGTTTTTTTACACAAATTACACGTCCCAATCTTTTTTATGGTATCGCTATCGGTAAAAAAGTTCCATATTTCACTTTTTTTTTGCCGTTGAATATCCATTTTGGAGATGTCTTTTTTGCAATTGTTCTTTTTCAAACGTGAAAAATACTACATAAACAAACCATTAAAATGTTCACTCACAACACTAATTGTATATTATCTAGATAATAAACACGTAAAACTATTTCAAGCTAAAAATCGTAACAACGATCCGACTTTATTAACACTAGTTAAATTTAACATACATTAATACCAAATGCAGCAGCTATTTAAATCAACTCTATTAAAACTAACAATCTGTCTGAACACAGTTCAATTCACACTTGCTTAATATCTCGTCTGCCTGCGGCGTGCGCCGTGCAGTACTGCGATAAAGCGAGGCAAATATATATATCCGTCCCGTGTATGGCGTGGGTGGGAGAAACACAGAGTACCTACTAACTAACGCCGCCATAGTATACTAATCTGTGCGCCGCCGCTCGCTGCCTTAGTTAGTACACAGATTTATGAATGTTAAATTTAACAACTATTAAATGAATTATTTAATAGGTGTTGACACTAAATAAATTTAGCAGTGTTAATTTAGCAGCTTATTAATTTTAGACACATCGCTAGTTGTGGGGTTTATAGAAAAGCATTTCTAAGTAGTCTGTGCAGTGAAGAAAAACAGATTTATTTCTATTTGTAACCAACGTAAGGTTATCAATTGTAATAAGTACTTGCAAAGAGTAGTGTTTGTATAGTGGAAAGTACTTGCAATAAATGAAATATGGCTCTAATAATTAGTGCTATCAAGAACATATGGGAAATGGGTGAAGAATTTTGTTGTTTTTGCTTCATCAACTCGTCCGACCCACTAACTCACATTGATGATCTAGTTTATATTATTATAAAAGAAACTGAAACTTATATCCCTATGTCTGAAATACTATGTACATTGCTAGATTATGAGGTAATACATTTAAATACAGACACAATGCTGTAAATATACAATAAGCTAATATATATTTTTTAAAGTTGTTTAACCGTTTGAGTGCTAAGCAATTTTTGCAAATATCTATTGGAAAATGTTTGCATAGCATTTTTATTTTGATTACTCTAAAGGAAAAAATTATGGTGTCAAATAAAACACTGATTTAGACAAATATTAATCAATTTTAATAAATCTTTTCGGGTTATACAGAAAAAAATGCGTCGCACTTTTCGATACTAATCGCCGCAGCGCAAAATCGCTGCTTAGCACTCTGTTACATAGTCTTAAGATTATTATAGTGATGTAATTCTATTTATATGTTTCAGGTTCTCGATTATTTGACCCCTTTCAAACAAATATGCAAAAGGTGTACGCAGTTAGCAGTAAACAGTTATATTTTCATCAAAACAACTAAACTAAATGCAGAACTTTTAACAAATGCTATAAGCAGCATGTTGAAAAATCTACATAATGATCAAGAAACACAAAGTTTAGGTAATAAATTGTTTTTGGTACTCAACACTGAGAATTTTGTGACAAAACAATTCTATAATGTAAAAAAACCCAGTAAACTATCTAAGAGAAGGAAAAGAAATACTCATTCACACAATAACTCTAAGGTAACACAGTTATCAAAAACAGAAAGTAATAAACGGAAAATAAGCATATTACCTATAAGAACCAAAGATATTTTATATGAGGACAATGATGAATCAATAAGATGTAAAGTATGTCTCAAATCATATTCATCTCTTTTAATCCTAAGGAACCACTTTATCAGGGTACATGCTCCAAAAATTTATAAATGTGATGATTGCAACAAAAAATTTGGTTCACCTGCAGGGTTAGAAATGCATAAGTCTGATCATCACAGTACCTATATTTGCAGTGAATGTGGAAAAACATATAAAAGTATACACAAATTCAAAACACATGAAATGAGCCATAATTCAAAAATTGTATGCCCAGATTGTGGCAGAGCCTATAAGAATAAGGTCACATACAGGAAGCATATTGAGTTGAATATATGTAGTCAAAAAACAAGGGCATCTCCAGCTAATGCAAAATTCACATGTGACTATTGCAAGAAAAGGTATACTCAAAAAGCATCATTACGTGTTCATGTACAATCAGAACATCTAAACTATAAAAACCATTATTGTAAATATTGTAATAAGAAGTTCTGGGCTCAAAGTAGACTGAAAGCTCATATGGTAAAACATACTAAAGAAAGAAATTTTCCTTGTGCAATATGCAATAGAAAATTTGTAACAAAAGAGGCATTATTATATCATACTCGTATACATACAGGTGAAAGACCCTATGAATGCTCTAGCTGCAAAGCAAGGTTCCTTTCAGCTTCACGCAGAGCTGAACATGTAAAACGTCATCATTTGAATGCAACAATAGAATGTGATATATGTCATAACAAATTCAGCACCCAAAGCTATTTACAGCAACACAGACGAAGTCATCTGCAGTCTGAAACAAATGTACAATCTAGTAATTTAAAAATGGAAGCAATAAAAAGCTTGCTATACAGCAATAAAGATAATAAAAATTTCATTAAGCTTGATTCTAAAGATGTCATGGATGCAGGAACTTATAATGTTCAGTTCTCACAGGAAGGGAGTCAGTTCACTGTGTACATGACTGATTCTATATAATTTTGCATTTAATATTGTAGTAACGTATAAATAAACAATAAGCTAAAAATTTTATAATCTGGCACTACTAGTAATAAATCTAATATAAATCCATATGTCTCCTCCATTCTTGAATGGTCCTACGGCCCTTATTGCTAAAGCTAAGGTTGAGTTTAGTTGATAGGTCACGTTGGTCAGATCACTCTATAAAACGGTACGGTTTTGTTATTAATAGCATTGCTTTTTTATGAAAAAAAAATACTTTGAAACGTAGACTTGTCAACATTGTTCAGTCTGCATCTGAAAAATCTGCTGTTGGGAAGTGGCTTGCTAAGTGTAAACAAGACGAAATGAGCGGATGCACAAAGTGGATGTCAAAAAAGATGCTGCCAACCATCTTTTTTGACATCCACTTTGCCACTTAGCTACCAAATACAAGATGTTATCAACGAAAAAAGTTTACCTTAAACGTAAAGTGACATTGATTAAGATAACTGTGATCAAAGAAATGTGATGAACATATTGTTAATGAATTAATATTTGTTTGCGAAAATGTTTTTCAAAGTGGGTGCTGAGGGAACTCCTAATTAACCAAAAACAACAACGAGTTTTTGATTCTGAGCAGTATTCAGAGATGTTTTGTCATAATAAACCAGAATTTTGCATTATGCCATAATTTCGCACTGGACTCCAATCGACTGTTAGCCAAAAGTCCTGCGCGTAATGAACAGACTTCAAAGTATGGAAAGATTCAAGTCAGTTGGTAAGGTCATGGCAGCAGTATTTTGGGATATGTATGGTATAATAGAGAAGCATTGGTAGAGCAAAAACAAAATTCATCAAGACTTGATCAAGACAATGCACTGTGTCACAAACATCGATAAATATGTACTACGTACTAGATGCGCCCGCCCGAACACTCACTACGTTCCAGTGAAGTGCAGGGTAGACTCTGCACCTCGCTCAGGAGTCGTCGCCATTCGCGCAGTGTGTATCGCTCATAGGCCGACAATAACATAATAAAATAATGATTAAATATTAACCTGAACAAAAATAATTATTGAAATTGAAGTGAGTAAAATATCTAGTTATTTAAGTGGAAATAAGGATAATCAATTATATATAAAATGAAACCCGTTTCGCGTTGTCACGGCATCACGTGTGAACGGCTGAACCGATTTCGATAATTCTTTTTTTAAATGTTTGTGGAAGTCCAAGGATGGTTCTTACGGAAAAATATTAAGAAAATCTCTCAGAAATATTGAAAAGTATACATTTAATTTTGCATATTTTAAAAAAACGCGCGTTACGAATGTCAATTTTTTTTTTATACGAATGTCAACGTCATTCACAGCCATAGACTATATTAAAAGAGCATCGTTTGTTCGGAACGTAATAGTAGTGCATCAAAGCTACGCTAAGGCGGTACGAAGTTCGCCGGCGTCAGCTAGTAATATTATAATTATTACAACGCAAACAATATTTGTATTTATTGACGTGCGTTCGCGCTGGCACGTGCTTGCTAAAATCATAGAGTAAAGCCATACAGATGTTCTCCATTCCTAAGCGTATGCGGTGACTTTAGGTTATATATGGTATAGAGGGGATGATTATAAAATGTTAGTTTTGTATTTTTTATTGTTTAGTACAAATTTATATAGTAGTAATAATTAATAAAGTCTAATATTTTGTTTCTTTTATTTGCCATTCCTTCTATTATAAAACATAATAAGTGTATGAGGTACTATGTGCTTATTAAATTTGGTATCGCTTCTGCGGTGAAAACTCTTTGATACAAAGCGCTTTAACGTCATGCTTCACTGCGCTCGGCAAAACGTCATAAGTAAGCGGCAGTTACCGACATTTTGGTTGAACGTTTATACTTCGACAAGCGATCCAGCAGTTGTCTTCTTTCTATGGTCAGACGAGGTCATATAGATTTAGCGATCTAGCTGATTATAGTTCTAACATTCACCAGTATTTGAACACACTTTCCATTAGTGTTCTTATCTATCGATAGAATATATGTCAATGGTCACAAATAATTGAAAATGGTAGCAAAATGGCATGAATTGTGTTTCGAATTGTTTTCACATCCACATTATTCTCCTAATCCTAATTGAAGCTTAAAGCTAAGGACGAATTATACCAAACACAGATATCGAAAAGTCATTGCCTTTAAGGCATTATTAGTGTTAGGTATATTGAATAATATAAACATATTTTGTAAAAAAAAAACGATGATTGCTAACAAACTACTCGGCCTACTTCTTATGTATGTATAATTTAGTAGACAATTTTTATCCATATAAATTAAAAATCTTTTATAACAAAAATTTTGATTGATTTGAAGATTGATACTATAACACAATTTTACAAAAATGTGTTAGAGTCGGGTCAATTAATAAGGAATTTTATGAAATGTCAAATGTGGCTACATTTGACATTTCATTAAAATTCCTCAACTAACCTTGTAATGGCGGACTTAAAATATTCAATATTTTTTTTAGTTGGAAATGCACAAATGACCGTTGTTACAATGTTGCGTTCAGTGAAGTCTATACGTAAGTGATGTCCTCAAAAAATCGAATGAATGCAATGATTACTTGTGAAGGTTATTCACCATGAATTAATAGTCAGTCAGTTAGTTTATTGTATTATTTTTGTATGTAAACATACATACGACTGTAATCGTATTAGGTATGATTGTATCTTATACTATATTGTATATAATATTGTAATTATTAACATTGTAAAGAGGAGATAAAAATAGACCTTCAGAGTTTCTTGCCTGTTCTCTCGAGAAGGCTCTCCAATTTCCTAACAGGTGTCGAGTCAATTTTTTTATTTTTTGACGTGAACGTCTTTAAAATCGCGCGAACATACGGGTACCAGGTTAAAAACTGGACCGTAACGAAAAGGTCTATATCATCGTACCTTAATAATTAAAAACTATTAGTCTTAGAAACAAAAATGTGGTGTGAATATTTCACTTATATAGTCAGCTCGCTATTGGACGTTGAGTTTTTTATTAAAATACTTAAAACACCGTCAATCTTGTTTTTATTTCGATCTTTTAGTTTAAAAGCGATTCCCTAACATAGACGTTTCACGTTAAAACCAACGGCCGTGTACCCCGGCACAGACCCGCCCGATATTTTCTTTTTTTCCTTATTCGTACGTACGGACAAGGTTTTTGTTTTTCTTTTTTTAAGCTTTGTTTTTTGTTTTGTCTGTTGACGTCAATAAGTGCCTGTAAAAGTCTATGTTGAATAAAGATTATTTTGATTTTGATTTTTTTTGAGTCAAATTTTTATTAAAATAAACATGTTATTCTTTTGTTTTATAATAAAAAACAATAATAACTTCTTTAACAGAGAAATAATTGGTAATTAAAAATTTTAAGGCAATTAAACTCGTAAAAATATTAATACAGTACCTATAAAAAAGAGCGTATTCCACATTTAAAAGCCCGCAACACGTCTGTTGTTGCGGGCAGCGATAATCACTTACTATCAAGTAATCCATTTGCTCGTTTGCCTATTACAGTTATTGTGGAAAAGTACTTTTTTATAAGACAGGGATCTTAAAAAAAAGTACTTTTCCATAATAACTGTATTCGATTCACATATGTTTGAAGTAAATATCGATTTTTTCACCATAATCGGAGTGTTTAAGCAGGTCACCTCACTATGAACAAATGTCAAATGTGGCCTATTAAATTGACCCGACTGTAGTTTGTTTAATGTAGCTCACATAATCTGTGAATAAATAGTCACTAATTCTATTGACGGAATTCTAATGTAGTTATTACCAACAACATTACAAGTTTGAGGAATTACAGGGTACTTAAAGCCGGTTGAACACAATGTAGCGCCTTTATAATAACTTTTTCATTGTTGTTCCTATCTACCACACAATCGCCACAATCTGGCTATCCATAATCTGTTTATAGATCATTATAATAACAACTTATATCCGTCTGCATGGAAGGGCACGGGCGAATCTAACACACTCGCGTTCTTTGTGTACATCATAATTAAATAATTATTTAATTTTGAATTGCTATTCATTACAATAACATAAGTACTTAAGGAGCTTTCCTGGATTATGGGAACGATTACTCTTTCCCATAACTTAGGACAGGGCAAAATAATGAACGTAAAAATATCAAATCTAATTAATTTTATTAGGCCTTTAATGTTCTGCCCTGCTCGAAGTGATTCTTTAATGTTAACAAAAACTTTTTCGAACAATATAATGAGTAAATTTTGGATCACCGCTATTAATAGGTATAAACTGTAGCAGGTAATAGATATAAACTACATAATAATGAAATGATGCTAGATCGCCTGTTTTCGAGTTATCTTGTTATATGTAGTGAAAACTTGTAGAAATGTTATCTTAACTTGTTAATATTTAATGTGTAACATTTCCGTATAACGCTGTGAAATTGGCCATAGGTGCCATATAAAGTTTGCTAACTTTTATTACAATGATGAATGAACAATGAAAATTTTTTTGACCACCCGTACATAATATTGATTTATCATATATTTTCCTATACTTCGTAGTGGAATAAGTATTTAAAGAACTGAACCCTCCTGGCACTTGCCGTTGCGAGGGTATGCTGGGTACGTTTTGTGCCCCTTGCGACGGATTCTCAACCTTCCTCTCCTGAGAAAAAAAAACAAAAGCGCATGGTAACGTACAGTGGAGTTGTGCTTTTTTTTTACTGGAATGCATATATATAAGGAGATTGTGTACAAAGATGGGAATTTCCCAGCAATGCACATTTCATATGAAAATCGGTACATTTGTCGGCATTTTTCTTAGCATCACTGTAATAAACTAATAAAGTTTAAAATATCTACCAATACTGGAAACCAACATCTGTAAATTCTAGTTCACAACAAATGTATAATAAAAATTCTTAGCATTAGCTGCAGGCCCATTTGGGTATGGCAATAAACTATGCCAGGGATGAGTAGCGTACAGTCCGTAGGCCGCTTGCATTACAATTTATGTATGAAATCTTTACTTTTTAAAATTTTATATTATTTTCTTTTAATGTTTATTATAAATAAAGTTTAATTATCGTTGAACTGGTTCACGCATTTGTTTCGGTTCGGTTAGAGGTCCGGTTCAACAGAAAAAAAACGTACCGTACTCCGGTTCACGGTTCGGAAATACCAGCCGGTTCGGGTTCGGTTCAAACCCTTGTTTATAATAATACCTATAAAATTCGTAAAAATATGAAAAAAAAATCTTTAAGTCTTTTTAATTTTGTTATCAGAAATCATTATTATTTCCGGAACACGTTCCAGTCCAAAAAGGAAGTACCGGAACGACGTTCCGGATCGTTCTGGCTCGACAACACCACTGGTAACGTATTAGGGATGGCGATCTGAGATCAATTAATCGAAAAATCGATTCTTCGAGCAAAAAAAAAAAACTTTAAGAACAAGGTTTTATTTAAATACGCTAAAAAAATAAACTTACTTTACTGTCACTACGTTTATTGAAATTTAACACACTTGCTGCGTATTAAAATTATACTAAGACAACGACGACGACGACTTACTTAAATCTCCCGAGAAGCTTTTATAACATATAAATTGTGTCAAATTTGAAATGACGTTAAGTTAGGGATGACGATCTGAGATCGATTAATCGAATAAAAGATTGTTCGAGCAAAAAAAAAATCGATTTATTAAATCGATATTTAGTAATGGATCGATTCATTAGATCGATACATCACCCTTTAAAACCAAATTAGTTGAAGGTGCCAGTATTACAAGAGTGCTGTTGGTTAATTAATCAAAAACTCGCGAGATGGTTGTGTGTTTAGTGTCCTTCGCCTTACTTCTCTTCAATAAAAAAAGTAACGTTTATAATTTTTTACTTTTTGTATTTCTGCTGTGATTAACATTGCTTCATCATTCATTAATTTGTTTGTCATTTGATTGTGTGAGTGACTCTTTATTCAACATTCTGTGGTATGGTCTGTGATTAGCAAAATAAGTACGCATTTTTTTGTAGTGTTTGTTGTAGTCTAATAACTAATTGAGAGTACGTAAGTAAAGCGCACCTTATTTTTTCTTTGATGCTATCATTTTCAGTTTGTTCTGTTAATTGTGATTATTAAATGTAACCATGTATGTAAGTCATTTCAATTTTAGTTCACATACACCTGCAGCACCCTGCAGTATGATCCTATAATTTATTGTCAAGAACAAAAAAAAACTCTATTTATCATCAAGTTCACTCAGCCATGATGTATATGAGTATTGTGGGATCATCTGTTCCTTGTGAGCGCCTTTTTTCAATTGACGGAAACATTGCAAGTGATAAGCGGAACAGCTTGGATCCCAGTAGACTTATCAGACTGTTGTTTTTAAAAAGTTTAGATATTAAGCATTGGGAACTATAAGTTTAATTATTTATTTGCTTTGTAAACAGCAAATTTTGAAAATAAATGTCTTGTTTTCTATCTGATCCCGTCTATATATCTGATATATATATCTGATATAAAAATAATTGTTATTATTGAATTTCCTGATTTTACTGATCAAAAGATAGTTAATTATAATATCTGTCTTGTTTTTAATAAAATTGATTTATACTTATATTGTAAAAGCTAAATTGAATAAAGATCGATTTTGTGGAAATCGATCTTTTTGACTTCGATTTTTATGTGGATCGATTCATCAGGTCACGATTCGAATCGATTTAAAATTCGATCTTTTTTGGAAAGAATCGCCATCCCTATAAACTATATGAAAAATCATGGAGAATACTTTTAGTATCAATGAAACATATATAGTTCTATTGCTATTTTTTTTTTAACGACAAAACTTTAAAGGCATACATGCAGTTGGTAAATCATGCACAGAAAGCGCAACTCGGACCACAGGAATCGAAAGTCAGTGTTTGTATCAATCAGTTTTTGTAGTTGTCACATTTGTGGGATTGTACACAATTTTGTATTTTTTGTTTTTAATTCTACTATTACAATTATGACATTTTGGGAAGATACATTAATAATATTGATATCTCAGGTAGGTTAGCTAGTTTATCTTTGATTGATCCTAGATCTTTTTCGGGGTTATATTTTCATATTCAAACAACTACCGGTGTTTGTACTATTTTTAAAGATAAATGCAATCAAACTTTCGCAATGTTGATTACAGGTATTTTTTTTCGTTGGTGGTTGGATCTTCTTTGTTAAACAATTGTTTCGTGACTATGAAGTTCATCATTCTCTCGTTCAACTTATATTTTCGGTGACGTTTGCTCTCAGTTGTACTATGTTCGAGCTAATTATATTTGAAATTATTGGATATCTGGACTCGAGGTTTGTATATTTTATTACACTTGAACGTATATTGCATGTGTGTAATCTTGGATTATTTGAGGCCATATATGGTGTGTGTTTGGTTTAATTTAAAAGTTTGTCATGGCAAACAACTGTAAAAAATATCTGTGGTAAAAAGTTCCAATATTTTTTTTTGTTAACACATGATCATCACCGCTGTCATTATTATGATTATCACCTGGATCATAAATACCAGGCTAACTAACAAATTTGAGATGACTCTGCTTAGTACCTTAATGCTCCGTACAGATTGCATCATTGAGCTATCCACATAACTGAGGTTGTAGCAACTTACACCCTTGAACTTTCATAACTTTGTCATAGCAGCATCACCTCTTTTAGGGTGTTTACCAAATATTCCACATTAAATGCTTTTTGTATTACCTATCCCTCTTTTTTCCTTAACAGAAACATGCATAAGGGCCTTTAGAGTCAATCCTATACATTATTCTCCTTTTCATACCGTAGATTAATATTATAACCAGATAATTTACATTAGTATTTGCTACAATAAGCTTGTCATTTTATTTACACTGTGCTCTATTCTCATATTAAATTTTCTTTTAGCTCAAGATATTTCCACTGGAACATGGGATTGTACTCATTGCTGTTCATGGTGATAGCTCTGATACCATTCTATATAGCCTACTTCTGTATCAGTAACATAAGATTTGGTAAGTATGTGACAAACAACTTTTTTTGTTTAATTGACATTATATAGTATGTAACCATAAAATGAAATGTTTATGTTAGATCTATTCAGTAGACAATAGTTTAAAATGTCAGAGTGTACTAATAGATGAGATTATGAACATTATGTATATGATTGGTTTATCAGTTTGCTGGGAGATCATTTTAAGCTTCTTACCATGTTAACAATATTTATAGTATTGTAATATTCTGATTATATATAATATACACTAAGAATTAGGAGTCAAAGGAAATTAATTTACAACTCACTTACCAAAATATTTGTGACTAGCTAGTACCTACGACTTCATTGCAGGATTAGTATTCAGAGTAGCTTATGTTAGAATGGCTTATATCTTTATATATTGTAGCCCGTGTGTCATTTTGATGTTTAATTAAAATCTATTCAGTAGTTTTTATGTGAAAGAGTAACAAACATCTATACTTACAAACTTTCCCATTTATAATAATATTAGTAGGGATTTACAGACTATCTGTTGTATCAGTACAATAATTATTACTCACAGATTGTATTCATTTTAACAAATATTTAAATTGTGCTTACTACATTTTATCTAATTTATTATTGTTGCAGTGTCACAGAACATGATAAGACCTTTGACAGTCTTTGTCTGGTTCATTTATTTGTATTTCTTTTGGAAAATTGGTGATCCTTTCCCTATACTGAGTCCAAAGCAGGTACGTATCCCTATATTTTTATGTTTTTTATGGCTGTTGGGATCATTAGATCTTTCTTTGAATACTTTTCCAAGAGCAAGTCTGATTTTGTATAAAATAATGCAGTAACTTTTCGAATGGTTAAATATCAACTGGATACATATTACTTAATTGGTCTAGTCTTAGTACAGATTTGAAACTTATTTGCTACAAAAATGTTATGATGATCAGCAGTGTTATTTGTTTGTCTGTCTACTATACTCTACAGAGTGTACTCAAGGTCTCCATAACGTGATCCCTTCATATTATCTTCGGGAGTTTTGACATACAGCTAGATACCACCCTCTCTTAAACATTTGGTAGATTTTTTTATTTTACAACTTTATTTTGATTGAAAAGTATATTGACGGTGATTAATAAGTTGTTACAGTTGCCTATAGCATATGTGATTCCTGTGAGATTCACACTACATCTGCATCCCACACAAGAACCATAGTGTATTTTATCACAGTACCTATTAATTCAATTCAATATTTGGTATCCACAGGGTATTTTTTCAATAGAGCAAGGTGTATCACGAATTGGCGTGATCGGCGTCACGGTGATGGCGCTGCTCTCTGGGTTTGGTGCTGTGAACTATCCCTACACTTCAATGGCAATTTTTATAAGGTAGATTATGCACTCCTGTGAAGTAGTGTTGGCTTTTGTGGTTTTTATTTGGTTTTATGTGACAAATAGCGAATGATAGCAACAACTGGTGACACTGGTAACAATCTGCACGGTGATATACTAATTTTCTTAGCATGTGCTTGTCGTGTGATAGGGTTTTGTCATATAAACTCTGTAAAATGAAATGTAAACTCTGTGTACCATTCCGCTGCTTGTTTAGTTTACATACAAGTAGGTAGCAATTGGTTAAAGTGCACCAGATAACTTACATAAAAAAATCTTTATTCAAAAATTGAGACACTACAATTAATTTGGATCTTTACCATTGTTATGTAGGTAGTTCCATACAGGTTATCTTGTAAATTAATATAAGGTTAATAATACATGTAGGGTATTATATAAAACTTCTCCTCCATATTACATTGTTGGTTTTGCTACACAGCACAATAAATCCTGTTACTATTATTTGGTGTTTTAATGGACATAAAAACCATATATTGATTTCAGACCAGTCACACAAGCTGATGTTCTATCAATTGAAAAGAAATTACTGCAAACCATGGATATGATATTAGTGAAAAAGAAAAGAATAGCACTTGCCGAGGCGAATAGTATGGGAGGGAGACAGAACTATAGCATGATGGACCAATCTAATGTCAAGAAGAGAGGTTTCTGGACGAATATCCTGTCCAGTGTTGGAAGTATAGCTAACCCCCTTGGAAATGGCACTGAAAGTAAGATGTATTTATTTTAGCATCTGCCTTGTACATATTTATTAGGTTACGCGATTGTGAGTATGTCAAGATGTGTTTATTGAGTAGTCAGTGGATTGAGCCGTCAAATTCTCCTATGACTAGGTGCCCATCTCCATGATTAACGCCAGCGTGACTTTGGCTTCCCGCGCTTCTTTAAGCTTAGGGTCCCCTTTATGGGACTGCACTGTGTTATATACAAATTATTGTATGGTAGTTGCTAAACCTTATTTTGTGATAATGTTAGTGAAGTATGTGGGTAGACAGAATATAAGTACCAACATTCATTATGCTTTGCTCCTTAGCTCCATACAAGTAATCAGAAATTAAACAGTGTTTTATTGAATGTAATAGTGGCGACGAGGTGTAAATATTGACAAATGGAGTGCAAATCAGTGAAATTTCGTGAATTTAATACACAGTGTGATAATTGGGACAATTATATTGACCGCCTTAAATATTGTTTTGAAGCTAATGGTATTGAAAATGATGCAAGTAAACGAGCAAATTTCTACACTATATGTGGTGAACAAGTCTTCGAAACCCTTTTAGCTTTAATAACACCAAGAAAATCAAATGATGTAACTTTTACTGAGATTGTTAATATTTTGACTAAGCACTACAGCCCAAAACCAAATGAGATTTCAATGTCATATACGAGGGGCGGTCAAAAAGTTCGCGGAATGGCGGGGTTGGCGGGGGTGAGGTCGCTCCTCCAGGTAGCCGCTACTTGAGTAACTCATAATTACTATATATGCCAATTTCTAGCCTAATTGGGTCATTAGCTTTCGAGTTACAAACGAGTAAACAAGTAAATCGGGAACAAACTAGCCACTATGGAGAAAATTGAACATCGCGCCGTCGTAAAGTTCCTCACCAAACAAGGAAAAACGCCTCAAACTATTTTGCAAGAGATGTTAGCTGTTTACGGAGACTCTGCTCCTGGTAAAACCATGATTTACAAATGGCACGGCCTTTTCAAGCAAGGAAGGGAGTCAATTGAAGATGATCCTCCACCTGGACGGCCCATTGAGGCCACTACGCCGGAAATCATTGAAAAAGTTGAAAAACTTGTATTGGAAGACGGAAGGTTGAAGAAGAAACAACTTGCAGCATCAGTTGGAGTATCAGAAACCACAATTTTAAATATTCTTCATCAACATCTTGGCATGAGTAAAGTGTGTTCAAGGTGGGTCCCGAGAATGCTCACGCCGCTGCAAAAACGTGAGCGCGTCAACTGTTCCCGCGAGTTTTTGGACCGCTGTGGAGAAGATAGGGAAGAAATTATGGCCCGAATTGTAACCGGTGATGAAACTTGGGTTCACCACTATGAGCCTGAGTCAAAGCAGGAGTCGATGCAGTGGCACAAAAAAGGCACACCACCCCCTAAAAAATGTAAAGTGTCGCAATCGACCGGAAAGATCATGGCGACTATTTTTGGATACTGAAGGTATTCTTTTGATCGATTATAAAGAACGTGGTGTTTCTATAACGGGAGAGTACTACGCTTCCCTATTGGACCGATTAAAAGAAGCTATTAAAGAAAAAAGAAGAGGAAAACTGACAAAAGGTGTACTCCTTTTGCACGACAACGCGCCCGTTCACACGAGTCATGTTGCGACGGCTGCCATTCATCGATGCGGTTTTGAACAACTACGCCATCCACCCTACAGTCCAGACCTGGCCCCTAGCGATTTTTATTTATTCCCAAAGATGAAGAAAGAGCTGCGTGGAAAAAAATTTAGAGACGATGATGAAGTCAAGTCGGCGATTTCGGCGTATTTTGACGCCCAAGACAAAACCTATTTTTTCGACGGTATTAATAAGTTATATGCCAGATCCGAAAAATGTATTCGTGTTAAGGGGAATATATTGAAAAGGAAAAATAACATAATGTATCATTTCATCTTTTTTCCCAGTCATTCCGCGAACTTTTTGACCTCCCCTCGTAAGTTCTACAAGCGGGATCAAAATGTAAATGAAACAGCTTCAGAATATATAACACAACTAAGAAAAATAAGTTCTGGCTGTAATTTTATGAATTTAGAAAGAATGCTTCGTGACAGACTTGTGTGTGGTATGAGTGATAAAAAATTGCAGTATGAATTACTAAAAAGAGATACATTAACTTACTTAGATGTAGTGGATTTGATGTTATCATCTGAGAGTGCTGGAAAAGATGCTCGTATGATTCAAAGGTTTGGAGCAACTTCGACAAATACAGATAGCGCAATGACAGTGCCAGCACTTACATATGAACCAATGGACGTGAATGCAGTTGAACAAACTAGTTCCAGGTTGAGGTTTTGTTATAGGTGCGGCGATCGTCACGGTGGCGAATGTCGTTTTATTAACGCTATTTGTCATTTTTGTAAAAAACGAGGGCATATTGAGAAAATTTGTTCTGTTAAGAAGAAAAGTCATATGAGTAAAGTTAATTATACTGAAAATAGCAGTGATATGCAACTCAATGGCATTTATAATGTCACCAGTTTTAATAAACGTGTGCCTCCATACCGAGTTCAAGTTGTGATAGAGGGTGTTCCAGTGATGATGGAAGTAGACTCAGGAGCAGCTTTTTCTATAGTAAATGAAGACACTTGGAAACAATTACTGTGCAGTAAAATGTTGCATACAGTACCAAATAGATTGTGCACATGGAACAATACACCAGTGGAGGTTATTGGACAATCTACAGTGAATGTTATGTATAAAGAAACTAAGTGTAATCTTAATGTGATTGTGGCACGAGGTTTGGGGCCTAATTTAATTGGCCGTGACTGGTTTAACGATTTGGGTATATCTGTAAACATTAATATGATATTGCACACAGATATGGTAGCTATAGATTTGGTTATAGAAAAACATTGTGAAGTTTTTAGAGATGGCCTAGGTACATACCGTGGGGATCCTGTAAATATCCAGTTAAAGTCAAATGTTACACCAAAATTTATAAAGGCACGACCTGTACCATATGCAATTAAAGAAAGGGTTGAAAAAGAAATAGACCGTTTAGTGGGGGAGGGAGTACTCCGTCCGGTAGCATTTTCGGAATGGGCTACTCCGGTAGTTCCTATTATAAAGCGTAATGGGGATATACGTCTCTGTGGCGATTATCGTAGTACTGTAAACCAAGCCACTGAGTCGGACACTTATCCAATGCCTACAGCTAGTGAAGTATTTGCAGTTGTTACAGGTGGTCGTTTTTTTACGACTCTTGACCTTGATAGAGCATATACCCAGGTAGTTGTTTCAAACAGTACAGCTAAGCTGTTAACGTTAAATACTTGTAAGGGTCTATACTCCGTACACAGGTTGGCTTTTGGTGTTAAAGCTTGTCCGGGTATATTCCAGCGACTAATGACTGCTCTCCTTGCTGGAGTACCAGGTGTAGCGGTGCTAATTGATGACGTAATTATTAGTGGTCGAACAATGACAGAAATGGTACAACGCCTGGATGTAGTGTTAGACCGTATTCAAAATGCTGGCTTGAGGTTAAATAAAAATAAATGTAAAATAGCTAAAGAACGAGTAGAATTCCTAGGTTTCGTTATAGATGCTCAAGGCATACATCCGGCAGCTAGTAAAGTAGAATGTATTTCAAATACTCCTCCACCTAAAAATATGCGTGAATTGCAAGCTTTTCTAGGGTTGTATAACTTTTATGAAAGGTTCATACCACAAAAAGCAACAATATTAGAACCCTTACACAGACTACTTGATAAGACTCAGGCATGGCAATGGACTAAAGTGGAACAAATTAGTTTTGATCAAGCGAAGCGTTTACTGTCATCAGATTTAACACTTATTCATTATGATTTGAATAAGCCATTAGTGCTCACTTGTGATAGTTCTGAATATGGCGTTGGTGCTGTGTTGTCGCATATTATGGAAGATGGAACAGAGCGCCCAATTGTTATGAGTTCTAGAACTCTGCATATTCATGAAAGACGTTATTCTCAGTTAGATAAGGAGGCCACAGCAATTATATTTGGAGTGATCAAATTTCATAATTATTTGATGGGGAGATCTTTTAACATTGTAACAGACCACAAGCCTTTAGTTGGTATCTTTGATCCAAAACGTCCAATGCCTACTGTTTTGTCACCTCGGTTGACAAGAATCGCATTAATATTAACCTCGCATGACTATAGCATTACATATAAGCCTGGAAAACAAATTGGTCATGCTGATGGATTGAGTCGTTGGCCACAACCGGTTCCAAATATTCCAGAGGAGCAGGTTTGTGATGTTTTATTGATGGCAGAAACTCCTGCAGATTTTCCTGTCGATGTTGATGTGGTTGCAAGAGAAACTAAAAAAGACCAAACATTATCTCGTGTTTATCATTACTTACTAAGTGGTTGGCCTGCTAAGATAACGGACAAAAAAGTACGCCCATATTTTTTGCATCGTACGGAGCTTTCGTTGCACGAAAATTGTATATTACTTGGTTGTCGGGTGGTCATACCTCAATCTTTACGTATGCTTATTTTGAACACTTTACATAAAATACACAGTGGTATTGTTCAAACCAAAGCTTTAGCCAGAAGCTACGTTTGGTGGCCACAGTTAAACGCTGATGTGGAAACATTAGTACAGGGTTGTAATGAATGTCTAGAAAATAGACACATGCCACCAAAATCTAATAGCGTCTGGATCACGCCGTCCAAGCCATGGTCTCGAATACATGTAGATTTTGCCGGACCTTTTCAAGGTAAGATGTTTTTGATAGTAGTAGACGCATATTCTCGATGGCCTGAAGTTTTTATAGTAAATAAAATGACGGCAGAGACGGTAATCCGGCATCTTAGAAATCTTTTTGCTACCCATGGGTTGTGTGAAATTTTAGTCTCAGATAATGGGACATCTTTAGTGGCTAAGGAAACTAAACAGTTCTTAGAAGCAAATAAAATAAAACATGTTACAACTGCACCGTATCATCCGGCTACTAATGGCTTGGCGGAGAGAATGGTCCAAACTGTTAAAGACAAACTACGCAAAATGCAGGATATGCCCTGGGACATCAAACTTCCTAACATGTTATTAGGGTTACGTTCAACACCATGTGCTTCAACGAATAAAAGTCCAGCTGAGCTTTTGATGAATAGGCGATTACACACTCTTTTAGATGCTATCCATCCGGATAATCGCCAACTACAGAAGAGGAACGAAGAAATTCTACATAATGCAAAAAATATGACTAGAGTGTCAGAAGTGGGACGAAGTGTTATGTATCGAAATTATTCTGGTGGACCCCGTTGGTTGCCAGGTACTATAGTTGACCAATGTGGACCATCCAGTTATAAAATTTCAACAGATGAGGGGCATATTGTAAACCGTCACATAGATCAACTTATAAATAAAAAACAAAATAATATCAATTCTGATATACAAGATGTGGAGGATTCACATGATTTAGTTCAGGATACAGAAGAAAAAAAAGATGACAGTGCAAATAGGAATGACGATATAAGTGAAGAAATAATTGAAATTCCAGACTCGGACAAATGGGCTGAGATGTTAGGTATACCTAAGGATGCTGAAACAACTTACGCTGGGGGAAAAATAAAAAACAAATTAAATATACATTCGAAATTACCATATGATAGACCCAAACTTAATAAAATATTTATAGCATAAAACTTATACATATAATTAAGTAATTAAGAAAGGAATTGTGTATTCTTAGAGATTTTTTTTTCTTTTTTATATATCATTGTTAGTTTAATTATTTGTTTTCGTTGTAGTAGTATAATACATTCTTAGATCATAGAGACAAAAACATGGGGGAAAGGTATGTTATATACAAATTATTGTATGGTAGTTGCTAAACCTTATTTTGTGATAATGTTAGTGAAGTATGTGGGTAGACAGAATATAAGTACCAACATTCATTATGCTTTGCTCCTTAGCTCAATACAAGTAATCAGAAATTAAACAGTGTTTTATTGAATGTAATACACTGCATCGTCCTGTCTCCTGAGGGAGTGGTCGCCCTCACGATTAGCCTATATAGTTCTTAGAATTTAGGCAGAAGCCTGAGTTTTGTATAGAATTTGTTCTGGTATAATTGTAAATATGTACATTTGTCAGTATCATTTATTGGAAAAAAATATTCTATGAGTTAACACCAAACCACAGACAGTGGTTGTTACCATGCTGTTTATTTTTTTTGTATATCTTGCATGGTGCTTCTAAGCAGATTTAAGCCAAAGGAAGCTCTGCTGAACTGTTAAATTACATCTAAAGTCGTTAAAATTCACACGATACAAAAGTTCCTAAGTTAACTCTCTATTATTGTAATCATGCAATTTATTTTTTATATATTTAAAATAACACCACAATGTGGAAACTATTGATAAGATGATGCAAATTGTAATATTTTAAGGCTAAATAGTTATATTTCCAAATATGGTAACAAGTTTTTAAATATTTTTAATGTCGAAAACTTTTAGTATGACCTAAACTAATCGCCAAGGAATGGTCTAAATACAAAGAAAAATGCTAAAGTTATTAGTTATTAAAAATAGCACTATTTCTTTCGGGCAGAACAAATTTTTCTGTGTGGATTGTATAGCGTTCATGTCATCTCTTTAATTAAAATATTATACAGCTTTATAACTTTAATGGCTTTCACAGATATTTAATAATATATTAAAACCTGACCAAAGTGATAAGAATAAAGTGAATTGGGCTATCAATGGTTTCATTGGCTGTCATACTGTTTCAAAAAATATGATTTTTAAAGACACTATCTGGGTAATCAAGAATCTTGTATTTTTTTAAATAAAATCTAGTTTTAAATGTTATTGTCTGGCTGTACTCGTGCTTGAGGCATGCTGGTCCCTACGCTTATGTATGGGAGTACGAGGGCTGCTACTTATGTATCCGGAATAGAAAAATTTTACAAACGTATATGGCTAAATATGGGTTTATTGTTTTTCAAAGTATTCTCCGCGATGATCGATACACTTTTGCATACGTTGAAACCAATTTTTGTAGCATTTTTTCCACTCTGATTGCGGTATCTCTGAAATGTGCTGTTTGAATGCGTCGACACGGCATCTTCACGGGTTGAAAATCGTTGACCACGTAATTTATTCTTTACATTTGGGAATAAATAGAAATCATTAGGTGCCAAGTCTGGGCTATAAGGTGGATGACCCCTCAATTCTATTTTTTGACCCTTCAAAAATGTATTTGTTTCGCGTAATGTGTGACAGCTGGCATTGTCGTGGTGTAGAATGATTCTGCGTCGCTTGTTGTTTTTACGTATTTCTTCAAATACTTCCGGCAAACAAATGGTCGCGTACCACTCCGAATCGACCGTTTTACGATTCTCCAGTGGTATTGTAGCCACATGACCATTAATACCAAAAAAATGGTTGCCTGTAAAGTCGGTTTTACGGGCGAAGATTTTACGTGACAACGTCTTTTTCTCGGTAGAATATTTATTGATATGAATATAATTAAATTGCACAATAGGAACAAGGAATTGAATGAAAATAAGAATTGCACAAATTAATTAATTAATTAATTTTAAACTAATAATTTACTTAACACTATCAACATTTATCAATAGTATGACATAACCTATAAACTCAGTTTCTCAACTTTTGTGTCAATCTAACAATTAATCAATCAATCATAGTTTACGATAATGAAATATCAGTGTACAATTATTTACCTTTATTGTTGTAGTTGTTGTAAATGACGAATCTAAGCACTCCACATTTTCACTACAGACACAGCTGACGATACTTTAACCACACGTGTGAACTTGTATTATGACGCTTTCTTGTTTTTCCAACGCCAAGAACGTTCGAGAAAGACAAAGACAGAGACACAAGCATGCGCCGATTCAATGCGCCTAATTCTCTAGTGCTGCGCGCGCGGCAGACCGATCATAGTTGAGTGGGAGAGAGACGCAAGGCATTCGGCGGGCCTCTCTCTCGTTCGGTGACTCATCGTAACGTTACCGAGCGTTACACTTTTTCATAAGTGACTCCCAGCCGCAACCTAATTTAAGACGTTGTAACGTCAAAAAGCAGGCCACCATTTGCTTTAAAGTGCTTTTTGCACGAGTCACTTTCGTAGGTTTCGGCTCATTTTGAAACACCCAAACTGTAGATTGTTGCTTAGTTTCGGGATCGTACGCATAGATTCATCACCAGTGTAGATGTTATAAACAGATTTAGGGTCACCTCCGTTAATTTTTTATAACATATTCTTGCAACATCCGACGCGAACTCTTTTTGATGCTGAGTTAATTGATCTACGCACTGTTGTTGCGTTAAACCACGTTGAAAATCGTAATGGAACGCCGCGACAGCAACGGGGAACCGCACGCAGTAAAACTGTAATCAGTTCAGTCAAACTATTTAAGCACTGACAAAGTATTTTGTTTACTGTTTTATCAGTCAAGATTTACGATAGATTTATATGTATTATATTTTAAATGTACTAAATTCAATGTACCTTGGCGTACATCAAATAACTCTAAAAACAAATTCTATCTAAATCGACTAAAATCTTACGAATTTCTAAGCTACTTAAATGATTTTATCTATAATATCAACGCGACTAAAAGACGGTAGAATGAATTTCACAATAAAATAAAAAATTCACAGCAAAGTTGGAAATTGAAGAGAATATATTTAAATATTCGCAATATATTTGTTCTTACACTTATTCCACAGAAAACTTCACTTAGACATGTGTATTGTGAATATTATAGCACAATAAACAGCAGGGAAACGCATAAAACAATTTGTGAAACATGTAGGTGCACCTCACGGTTATGGAAATTAACATTAATTTAGCGCAAAAGCAAGACTATATACACTTTCCACATTAAATAGAATGCGGTATATAAATAGGGATTGAAGATAGATATAGGAACGGGCTTACTTCCTTTAGGCGTAGACCTCCAACCGACGAAATTGTGAAGGTGCCTTGGCAGCAACGAACTCCGATTCCTCAGATTCTTCTTCTGTCACAGTCGCCAAATATGTACAAGCCGATGATTGTACGAAGATTGGAATGAAAATCAGTACTTGACTATTAACTGTTTAGCAATTAGGCCGCCTTTTGTACATTTGTTATTTTCTTTTTTTGTGTGAGTATTTTATGTATACAATAAAGGGTTATGTTATGTAATGTTGAAATGCTTAGATTGTTTGATGCTGTGATCTCTGCATAACTCCATGGAAAAGTTTGAAATCTTTAAGATTTTAGTCATTAATTTTAACATGTTATTCTTCCAGACATAACACAGTTGCGTCAAGAAATTGTCGGGCTGGAAGAGCTGAGCCGTCAACTGTTCCTGGAGGCATATGACGCTCGGAGCATGCGGGAGAAGATTGACTGGTCTAAGACTTTCCAGGGGAAGTACTTCAACTTTCTCGGCTATTTCTTCTCTCTCTATTGTGTATGGAAGATTTTTATTGTGAGTATCTTATTGTTTTATTAGTAGTTATTATTTATATAGCGGTGGGTGACCAACAGAAGTGATAAAATTATACAAAAAAACATGAGCGTTAATTAAGATACTTTTATTTCCCTTACAAATGAAATATTTTTGGATCCCAAGTATTGACAGCCCTACGTTAGCGTACAAGTAAAACTACGCAGCGATCTATTAGGCGCCTACAATTAGCTAGCATTTCTTTTGTATTTACGTCTACAATACGTAACCAATCAGGGATAGTTACGGATCACGGGTCGTGCCCGGCCGCTTGCACACGAAGATTTCTAAAAAGTGGTAAGGCGCGAGAGACCCCGATAGTACATGTTAAAAAGACGCTAATGAGTAAGGGCTATTACAATGTCAGTGATTATTTAAATGACGCCAATGCTTGGTGTTGATTTGAGGATGCATTCTATATAAAGTGTAAATATTTGTTTTCCCTTATAAATTGTAAACATATATATGTACATTGTATGATAACGACATAATTTATTGTAAATGTTGTTATTACTTTTGATAAAGCTGATAAGTTTCTTGCGCCCATTCTTCTTATCAGCTATAAAATACGTCCTGAATGGGTGGATGGGTGGTTGGAATAAAAAAATTTGGACGATTCAAAAGAGCTTATATAAAGTCATATTTGAATAAAGTTGATTTTGTTTTGATTTGAAAAGCCTATTCGTTGAATAACTTATATGAATTTTTAGTCGACAATCAACATAGTGTTCGATCGGGTGGGCAAGAAGGACCCGGTGACGCGAGGCCTGGAGATAGTAGTCCACTGGATGGGGCTGGCCGTGGACGTATCCTTCTGGTCACAGCACGTCTCTTTCGCACTCGTCGGTTGTATCGCTCTCACAAGCATCAGAGGACTGCTTCTAACACTTACCAAGGTGAGTGCACAAATGTCTTCTGTTTATACGTAAAAATAAAAACTAATCGTCGGAAAGACTCGGGAGAGTCCTTCGCTTATTAAGTCTTTGTTTTATAGTCCATAATATGAGTCCATAAAAGACAGCTATAATCGCAAGTTTATATATATGTCGCTGCCAACTGGTTAAAATAGCCGTTCAATCAAACAGCTAGCCCTTTGACTGAACAACGTCATTCAATCACACAGCACAGCATACGTGGTTTAGCCGACTTGTTGATTGCAACGTTACAGCTAGACGACGCTTAGACAATTGGTTAAATGGCAAATTAACTAAGGTGACCATTAGTTTAGTACTTAATTTGAGATAATAGTAAGACTTTTTGTAATTTCTTGGGAGGTTATTCTTGAATTAAGTTTAAGAGGTGACCAAAAGTTTGATGAAATAAGTAAAAATGAAAAACAAATTATTAATCATAATATTGTTTATTGCACCGTTTTGGTAAATACATATATATTATATAAAAATAACGCTCAATAAGCTCAGGACACGTATTTTTGAATCATTAGACGTGAATTTGGAACTCGAATATTAATACAAATCGTGCGCGAAATTATTTTGTACTGCTTACAATTTTATAGATTTTTTAAATCATTCGAATTCAGTGTTGTCATTAAAACAAATTCTTAATTAGATTCCGTTGCATGCATAAAAATTAAAAATCACAAAACAAGTAAGTTAAGAGAATTGTAATAAAATATTTAAAAGTCATGAACTACGAGTCAGTGGAGTAGCAAATGTAAAAAAAAACATATTTTGATATTTAATACACAGAGTAGACTAAATTATTTACTTATTTTTTTGTAACCTCATGCTCTACCAAATAAATCTAACAGCTGTTGGAACTAATCATTATCAGTCGTAGAAAAGAGTCTTGCATATTTTAATGTCCTTTTCAGTTTTTCAACAAGATCTCATCTTCGAAATCTTCGAACATCATCGTTCTCATTCTGGCCCAAATAATGGGCATGTACTTTTGTTCGTCCGTCCTGCTCATGCGCATGAATATGCCGCCCGAGTACCGCAGCATCATCACACAAGTGCTGGGGGATCTGCAGTTCAACTTCTACCACAGATGGTTCGACGTCATCTTCTTGGTGAGTGCCCTGACCAGCATATTCACTCTGTATCTAGCGCATAAACAACCATCGGTGAGTTAGTATCAAGTATTTTAGGTACAATGCATTAACTTTGTAAAACTTGTAAATATGCCAGATCACTCTTCAATCAGCAGTCAAAGGAGAACGTCAGTTCATGTACAGGCTACTTTTTGTCATGTGCCAGTGCCATGTTTATGCAATATCTTTTACATTTAAATCAGGAGTCAAAGGAGAACGGCAGTTCATGTACAGGCTACTTTTTGTCATGTGCCAGGGCCATGTTTATGCAATATCTTTTACATTTAAATCAGGAGTCAAAGGAGAACGGCAGTTCATGTACAGGCTACTTTTTGTCATGTGCCAGGGCCATGTTTATGCAATATCTTTTACATTTAAAAGACACTATGTTGCATTTATCAGATTACAATTTCAACTTGTCTTAAATCAAATAACACAAATTAAAATCAGCACCGCAAAACCGAAAAAAAAACGCATTACGAAAACAAAACGCAACACGATTATCAGTACTACATAGAAGAAAAATGTATTAATCAATTAAATGAAATCGACTTTTTGTGAATTTTATTATATATTTTGAATCTTCAGATTTATGTAATGCAAATGGTAGCACAGTGTTTTCTAAATGCAAAAAACTTTGCTTTAAACTATACTTTGACTGATATCAAAGATTTATCTTTCTCTTCGATTTTGAGTACATCATTATACGTTATTATTATTGATATTGTAACTAATATAATTCTGATGCATTATCTACATATTCCAATGTCTAATATTTTTGTTGGTGTTTGCTACTTTGTTTGTGTTCTATAACTCATATTAATTCTTAGTAAGATATTTTGACGACCTCCATAGTCGAGTGGTTCGTACTCCGGTTTCAAGGTGTCGCCATCTCTGAGGTCCCGGGTTCGAATCCCGGTGGGGGCAGATGTTTGTGTGATGAATGCGAGCATTTGTACCTTAGTCATGGTTGTTGATATATATTTCAATAAAAATTATTTATATATGTATAATATATGTATGTCTATCCGCTACCCTAGATCCCATAGCACAAGCCTTACAGAGCTTAGTTTGGGCTAGGCTAATTGGTGTAAGTCTAACAAATATTTATATTTATTTATTTATTTATTATTTTGATAAAGATATATAAGGCTTAATAATAATCAGTTACAAAGAACAAAAATCTATAAACATAACCTCACTTTTTGTATTCAAAACATTATAACTATTGAATGACAACTTAATAATTGTTTTCTTTTTTTGTTAGTGGCTTTCCAGAAAACTATCATTATTTCGACATTTTTCATTACTGTAGGTACGTGATAAAAAATGGGTGTACGAAACTCCCATACAAGCTTGCCGTTCTCCTTTACTAGTTCGTTTTAGTATTAATTACTTACTATTAAGGTTAAGAAATCAAAATCAAAATATTCTTTATTCAACATAGACCTTTACAGGCACTTATTGACGTCAACAAACAAAACAAAAAACAGCTTAAAAAAAACAAAAACCTTGTCCGTACGTACGAATAAGGAAAAAAAAATATTGACTCGACACCTGTTCGGAAATTGGGAGAGTCTTCTCGAGAAGAACAGGCAAGAAACTCTGAAGGTCTATTTTCATCTCCTCTTTTCAATGTTAATAATTATAATAATATAATATAAAAATACAATATAATATAAGATACAATCAAACCTAATACGATTACAGTAGTATGTATGTTTACATACACATAAAAATAATACAATATTATAAATAATGTTGTTACCAAACATGGCTCTATGAATAGTGTGCCTATTCCCAAATAGTGTGATCATTTAGATAGTCACTTACTTTATAATAACCTTTACTCATGAGTATCTTTTTGATATGGATTTTAAATGTATATAAAGGCAAATCAATGACACTTTGCGGAAGTTTGTTAAACATAGATATACATTTCCCCAAGAACGAACAGCTATACTCTGTCCATTATATTATTTTCTTTTTGACAGTTTAAGATATTTTGAAATCAGTGATGAACTCGCAAGTTACCGATTCGATTAAAACAGAATATCGATTTTATTTAAGAAGAACTTTTAATCGATTTAATGCAGCGATATTATTTTTAATATAAATATTAAATTCGTTTATCTGGTTTTTTCAAATACATGAAATAAATTGTCATATATTGTCTATGGGGTTGTCTAGGCAACGGGAGTTGTGAGGAGTGACGTTAGATTGTATGTGTCATTAAATACGGCTACGCCGTTTGGTTGTCATTTGCCATACAACGCTTGTATCACATTCATTGCTTTCATTGTGTATTGCAATTGATAACATGATGGCACAAGAATTGGTTATTTTTGTAACAGAGGACTCAACTGACGAGTCTAGTGTAATTTACGAAGAAGAATCTGATGAATCTATGTAATAAATAATGTAAATAAATTTACTTGTTTAATTTTTATATTATATATTTGGCGAATTACTAGCTAGGTAATTGGTAATTCGCCAAATATATAAAATTTTGCCTAATTTCCTTGGCATGTGTAAAACTTTATTTTTTCGTATATTTCTGATCCATTTAAGAAAGTTTTCCTTTTTCTCTCTTAAATGGATCAGAAATATATGAAAAAATAAAGTTTTACACATGCCAAGTAAATTAGGCAAAATTTTATATTTTTGGCGAATTACCAATTACCTAGCTAGTTTGTTAAAAAAATGGTATGTATGTGATTTTCTAAGTATTCTTGATCATAATTCTTGATTTAAACTTGACGTAGATGTTATTAACTACATATGCGTTTTAATATTAAAATTCACATACCTATAAATAATGTAAGGTAGCTGTCGAGAAGGAAATAAATAAATTTACAAATATTTGATTTGAAGACAATTTATCGATTTATCTGATTTCAAGAACTGCTTATTGTCTGTGGTAGTTTGTTATGCACAGAGCACTTCACTATGTGGGCGTTACCCGTCTAGAAAGTATATTATTACTGTAGTACTATAATTTGAAAATAGAAACAATATTTCATACGCGCGATCTGTCAAAAAGAAAATAACATAATGGACAGAGTATAGTTTTATGGAGTCTGAACATTGGAACGGCAAGTTTATTTTTGTTTCTAGTATTCTAGCATAAGATGCTCGTATGTTATCACAGTGTAAAAACAAAGAAGAAATGGTATAAACAAAATAGTCTAGTTTCTATCGGGTGAGTTCTTACATCACATGATTCTAGATACTTAAACTAGACGCTCTAAGTTCAGTTTGATTGTTATCTGAAAGAATTGGACGTCATATTAAATGAAGTGTTGTACTTTGTCATGATAAATTACACGGATGATGATGACACCGATGAGTTAATGATCAAATCAAGTATTTTTTTTATACATATATTGCATTACACCGAGAGGGTTGTATTACGAGCCCAAACAAATTAAAAATAAAGACTGCTTCAAACGGATACTAATTATTATTTAAATCGCCTTTTAAAATTATTATATTACCACTACTACTACTAACTTACAAATACTTAAAAATATATTAAATTTTACATGTAACGAAAACGGACAGTTTTTTGCCATCTGAAATGGTCACGATTTTGAGTTCGGCGGTATTTTTAGTACTAAAACTTAAGCGGCGAAATGCACAAAAAAGCATATCGTAATGGTGACCATTCGGTTTTACAACTAAGGTGATCTATGGGCATTATCAATTTAGGCCTGCGGATGTAGTAGAAATTACTATTATTTACTTTCTGTAAAAATATTTCCGTACAGTAAAACTAAATCGCTTCGACACTACGTCTGCACGTCGCATATCGTAATACTTAACCGACTATGTTTTACTTGATTGAATAAAGAAAACATAGAATATAGAATACAGGACACTTTTTTGTTTTTGTCCTGTGGTTACAATTTAATATTATTGGAATACAGGACAGAGTGATTTGAACAGTATGAATAATACTTATTTTAAACTGTTAGGCACAGTGGCCATTATAATTTTTTGTATAATTTAAAACTAATACATATCATGTTATTATTAAATTGACTGTCGATACAACGGTAAAAACTAAATCATGTACATACATAATAAGTTATAATATTGTAATGTTGGTAATTGACAAGATAATAATAAAAATAATAATGAAGGCCTCTTGTTTTCCAATTTTTGAATTTGACGTCATTAAATGCGTGCAAAAGTCTGTTTAATAAAGTTTTAAAAACTTCACTCCTGACTTATAAGAAACCTAGTCTTTAATCGATAGGGTTAAGTATAGTAAAGTTGATTGTTTATGCTCTATGTAAAGCACAAATTTACTACGACTGATATTTTTTTTAACCTGGCAATATCAGTTTCACCAGAACTGCACCACCAGAACTGGCAACATCAGTTTCATCAGATTTTTTTTAATGCTAATGCAGTTGGATACACAAAATTATTTCTGTTTTGCTAATAGTTTCTTGAACATTTCCTTAAATTTTAAGTATGTTGCGCGTCTAGCTACCTAGTACAAAAATGTGTAAGTACATAAAACGCAGTGACATAATATAATGAGATTGCTAAATTCACTGAATAGTGACAAATAATAATTATTTTTGTCAGCACACGTTTGTCATTTATTTAATCAAAATCGATTATTCTTAATCTATGAATACCATATAGTATTTGTGTCTACATAACGAATATTAAAAGTGAGTTTAACACGTAATTTTTCAAAGAAAAATGTATGTTATGAATGTTTAGTGTAAATTTCTCATATTCAGAGTATATACCACTAGTTATTTAGTTGGATTTTCTGGCAAACAGGATACAAATTGAATGTATATAACATTAACTACCAATTTTTATTAAAGTCTACTTTTATCATGAATTTTTTACATACCATTAATACTGAAAAGTTTCATAGTGTGCTCAGAGGGCCCAATTTATTATGGCCCTTAATCTATTTGCATATGGCATTCCTTTTCATTCATTCATTTTAATTAAGTATGGGAGAATCTTACCCTGTATCCCACCCGTGGGTTTTGGTGGTTTGTTCCTCTTTATTGTAAGTTATTTGTATATGCTTTTAAGTTTAGATATATAAGGTTACGATATAAGTGAAAGACTGAAACTTTGTTGTAAAGTTGTGTAGTTAAGGAATGTATCAAATGTAAATAAAAATGTCTTTTACAAATTTGAAACATTCCAGAGGAATGTAATATATTGTAAAGTATTGTTTTTTTTTTCGTTTAAAAATCTGTATGTTGTCTATTTAAATAAACACAAATAAAATAATGCGTTTATTTTAACCGACCCTGACCCCGAGTAGATCCAACGTTGGTCAAAGCCAATCTTGTCGTGTAGTTCAAAAAACAATTATATTAATATACCACTGCTTGATAGTTGACCAAAATACCATCCAAGTAACATATCGCTCCGCGGAAAAAAATCATAAGTCGTGGAGAAAAGACACCTTCTCCCAACCGAGAATTGATATGTTACTTGTAAATAAATAATAAATAAGGACATAAAAAAATATTATCACAAAAAAAAACGAGTGCGGACCAGAGTCCGCAGAATTTATTTCATTTAGCTAAAAATAAAATATACCACTGCAAAAACATGATGAAACAATGTTATTAACAATTTACTGACAGTAGCTATTTATCTAGTATGCTACTATGTATAGCGAATAATACCTACGTGTCATATCGTCCTTAAAAAAATCTCATTAAACTGTACATAAAAAAAATTCTCGATTAATTTCTATAAAATGAAGACCTTGACCTAGCGTATTTCAATAGTATTTTTTTTTTCACAACAACAGGGCATGAATATTTTTGCGCACCATAATAAGATTTTTACTAAAATACACTGCACATTGTAATGACCTGCTTATAGTAATTGATATATGAATGAGCAAGAAGAATCACGCTGAGTTCGAGTCCGAATTAAGAATAATGAACACAAAGCTAAAAAGCTACGTTAGTTCTTTATTCAAATAATTAAATGCAAGTTTACATACTGGACTGTTGCAAATAATTTTATTTCAATTCTATTAAGTAATATGTATTCGCGATACTAAACGAACTATAAAGTCATTAATTACTCTATTCGATCATACAAGTAATCTCTAACAGTTAAGTAATTATTTAATATGTAAATTGTCGAGCTACGATGCAGGGTGTATGTGAGTGAACCCGATACTATTGCGAATTGAAAACAGCGAATACCTAATAAGACGAATCATTGAAATGAAACTGCAAAGAAATGTTTTAATTTCTTTAAAATGTCTCAAGAATTCATATTAAGTCCAGTCGAATTTAGTTTCTAAATCACTAGGGGTACGACGAACAATAAAAATCCTTTTCTAATAAATTCTTTTAATTAACATTTTTAAACTATCTTACATAAACTATATCGAAATAGGTAATATAGAAAAATTTACTTGGAAAGGCCACCGTGCGTTATACATCACATAAACTCACGAGAATCGTTCAAAAATATCCCAATTCTTTTATGATTTATAAGATTTGAGATAATTTTTAATCGTGAAGCATTTATTGAGAGTATAGAGAGATAATTTTAACGCGAATTGTAATTTACTCCTCAAAGGTAAATATTTGATAGCATATAATTTCACAATATTTAAAAATTGTAAATAGATTGTATTCTTAAAATATTACTCTTTATAGACAATATTTTCATAAATTTTGAAAGTTTGAGATATGTTATATTTAATTGAGAATTTTCATATAGTTATTGCATTTTAATATTAACATTTTATGTATAAAATTTGCATTTCAAAACATATGCAATTATTAGAAGCATAAATTGTCAACACAACTTAAAATAGATGCAAACTTTTATTAAAAATAAAATGCAAGAAACGTTTAACATTACGAATTGGTGTTATGATTGAGCAATACAATACTTACGGGCAAAATTTATAAATAAATATACGAAGAATTTGTTCAACTAACTGTAAAAAAATTAAATATTTTTACATACTCTAATGGATCAAAGCTCCGATATTTGTTAAACAGTGTCATGTTAGCACAAATTCAATTAATCATATTATAAAATTCATATGCCCAATTTGAATTTATTTAATTTCCATTTATAACATTTTAAAATGCAATAAAGATCAAAGCTGCATGTATAACTGAAAATACTAAAATAATTAAAAAAATACTACATGTCTTTATATATGATGACCGATTTCTTTATTTTAAATTATATTTGTATGAACAATGGATGATCATTACTATAGAATTGTATGCTATTTTTACATGACATCCATAGTCTTATTGTACAGCTGGCCAGAAACTCATACTCATTGTTAATAAGGTACACATTCGTTTGGCACCACAATGTTAATTTGTACAACTTTCACTAAGTCATATCAAAACTTTTATTATAAGTGTCAGAAAAAATACAACAATTTCTTGGTCAACTTTCATACTCACAAACAAATAAATAAGAAACATTTAATTCCAAAATTGAGAGAATCGAGAGAGTACTACTCTCCCATAACGTCCTCGTACTGTTTCCTGAAGCAATCTCCCACCGGGAAGAAGTCCCAGCACCGCTGCGTGTACATGTTCCATACGTATGTTTCCTGACCTGAAGACGGGTTATAATATATTAGTAAACCAATTTATATGCGTATAGTCCATATCCTTAGACGACCTCCGCAGTCGAGTGGTTGGTACACCGGTTTCAAGGTGTCGTCATCTCCGAACCCCCGGGTTCGAGTGCCGGTTGAGGCAGATGTTTGTACCAGACTAGTATTTCGCCGGCTATCCATTGTATTTTTACCGCATGCTTATTAATGTTGTTAAATCCACAAATATTAAATTTCTTTTATTTGAACGTAATATGTCGGCAAGCAAGTCGATTAAGCCTCACGACCATGAATTATCTGCGCCATTTTAATTAATAATCATCACTTAAAATGGCGATAAACGAGATCTTAATTGCCAATCTAACTTAAGCTTTAGTGTAACGCAATAAAGTGCGTATTTGGTATGTGTGATCAAAACTTCTTATATTTGTGCAGGATTCAGACGAATTTTTATAAATAGTCTGAAAGACTGTCATAAAAGACACAAAAGAAATCAAAACTGTGTTTTCTATCAGCTTTACACATGTAAGTTCGATAAAATAAGTCACGTCAACATAAACATTACCTATAATATCATATCGCACCTTTAGAATAGAAGTGACCTAATCCAAAATGGTTTTGGTATCAAATTTTTTTGGTAAACGCAAAAAATATGATTGAAGAGTTGTTTTTTTTTATCTATTATAATGGTTTAAGTTGAACGTTCATAGTCATATTTTTTATTGTTAATGGTAGTATATGAATTGTTTTCATGATGGTATACTAAACTAATCTGTATAACTAATTAGAACAAGAATTTTGGATTAGGTCACTTCAATTCTAAAGGTGCGATATCAAATATCAAACAAAGTCATAAAAGTTACCAGTGTATTCCGTGTCCGGCTTGTTGATGAGATGCATGAGGAAGAACATGTAATTGGCGAGGTTGTGCTCCCGCTGGACGTGCGTGTCGAACCCGTGCGGAACCTGTACGTTATTACGTACGATATAAGTCTCATTTTATGTTAGCAGTATGTGAATCTGTTACATATCATTGCAATCATAGTTCTATAGTGCACTAACAATCATACTATTATTTTTGACTATTTTTATTGACTTGCAGCAAATCTGCAAACTCCCTCTAAAAATCCTATAATTTCACAGCCACATTGTCTTTCAAACTGAATCACGATAAATGCATGTCTGCTGTTTTGCAGCAAAAATATGTAAGAGTAAAGTCCAGAGTAATCCACTGTAACACTTACTAATATGATATTAGAAGGATGTGCATAAATAAAACAACCGAGTTAATTAATTAGCTCGAGCGCCCAGAGCTGGCGTTCTGAAGCAACTGCCAGTACTCTGTGCAACTGACTTTATTCTCCCAGTAAGTTTAATGTGTATGTTTGTATAGTCTTTTGTTTTGAAATAGAAAAAGATAACTTTACCAAACACTAACTTTATTGAAGTATTAAGTGATTTGTGTTAGTATATAATCGCAGATTTGAATTACAGCTACCTTATCAAAGTAGTCTTTATTGATGCCGCATATGAAGCAGTTGGACTCCATGTCCTCCTTCACGGACTCCAGCTGGTCACGCAGCTCACCGAACGCGTCGATGATCAAACCTGACGGTAAGCACATTGTGATCATATCTTTTTGTCTAGTAGTCGCTCACCTTGTCTTAGCAATCAGTTAACGGAACATCACAATTTTGGATTCCAAATTAGGAAAAAATTTAAAAGTTAAAATAATAAAAAGTTAGTATACTAGGAGACCAATTGATGCTTTTTTTGATGAGATGCTTAGATTTTTTTTTGGCAGAAAATATCGAGTTTACGTAAGTTCCAAGTGAAACAAAATTAATTGATTGCATTTGTATGAGTAAAGTTTTTTTTTTGATTTGTGACTTTTCTAGTACTGAATTCTCAGTTGGTCCCGTAGAACTTTTTGATCAGCATACGAAATAGGATCGATTAGCATAAAAAAAAAGTTTTTGTGAATAATGCAAATTTTCGGTTAGCAACTGTACATTTTTTTGAAAATCTATGAATGGGAATGAAATTTTTTTGATAAATTATGAATAGTCTCCTAAGACCAATTTCTTGTAGCTGCAACGATTAAGGTACCTCCCTTGGCTGCCCCATTGACACTTCCCACTCTGTATATTTATCATTTTGCATCTTTGTTATCTTCTGGACAATCTTAGCATATGTGGTTGTTGAATTGATGAAGTTTTATTGCCGATCAATCGACGCGTCATAAATATTCATTAAGTAAACATTGTTTCCGTGTAACTTTGTAATTATTTATTCGGCTCGAAGGACCATATCAATATAAAGGTACATTTATCTGATTCATGTTGACCTTGAGACCGCTTCTGTTTCTTATGTTTTCGTAGTTCGAACGTATCGTAACGTGTTATTGGCTGTATATTGAAACGTGGTCTCTTTAATTCCTATGGTCTTTAATCCTATTTTACCTTAGCGAGGACGCGACATGGTGAAAGTTTTTACATGTACGTGGTTGACATCTCGCCTACTTGTACCAAATTATTCACGTCCACATTTATAACTGTGCTGAAAATAAAGACGCATGATTATTCATCATGCGTCTTTATTTCCAGCTAAGTATTCAATGAGTTTGCATTAGGGTTTGGTAGTGGTGGCAGCGACTGATCAAGAGTTCTGACCGCCCTAGGCTAATTGAAAGAACGCGCCCCCGCCAGGTGTGTTACGGTCGGCCTAAAAAGAACCGATTTAAGTTAAGTCAGGGTTTGCCCGCCCCCCGATCTTCGTGCCCTAGGCTGCAGCCTAATTAGCCTAAGGGTTAATAAGGCACTGAGTGGTGGTATCCAAAAGGATTCTCAAACTTCTCAAATTCCAGAGGGGGAGATGGGTGAAATTTGAAAATTCCTCTATTACAAAGTATTAACCAAATGTTTCAACAGTCATTACAAAATAGGAGCACGACACGCGGTTGTAAAGAGACAACACCATTGGAGAAGTGACTCACCCTGCAGAATGGCGAGCAGGATGACGATGATGAAGAAGAAGAAGGAGATGTCGAAGATGATGCGGTACACCTCGGAGTCGTCCCCGTCGGGCGGCTCCAGCTCGTCGCCGATGCCGCCGCCGGCGCGCACGCCCTTGTACAGGTTGAACACGAAGCACTGCCCAGGCGACATTCGTTGTGAATACCACTTTGTTACATTTGTTTTTAATAATTACGCAGGAACACGGCAGAACATACTTGTTCACTTTGAACAGCTCTTGTGTCGCTCGTAATAGCGGCGGTTTTCATTGTGCTAATATTAGTTCGACGTATGATATTGTAAATGACAATCGAAATGGGAAAATTTAATTTTCTCGTAAATGTCTCTCTGAACAGGTGTAGTAATTTTTATACTATTTTTAGTCAAAAATGCTAATATTAATCAAAATAAAATATTAAAAACCGCTCTTAATCACTGTTTTGGTGTTTAAACAAGTCTTCGTATAAATGCTACAAGCCCCTTGCGTAAAAAAATGTACTCAAGTTTTTTCAGCAGAAAATTTAGCTATCGATAGGTAATGAATATCGCATTACAGTTCAAACATAATAATAATAGACACACTCGTACACTCCATGCACACGTTCATCAAATTTCGCTTAAATGGCCTCTATCGTTGGATAAAGGACTGTGTCTTTTAAAGACGCGTGATGTAAGCGATAATAAAAATAATAAACACTGGTTGTTCTCACTCGACAGTTTACACATTACTTTACACGTAGTACCAATAGCAGCGCATCGAGACGACGAAAACGTTACATACAAACAAAACTGAAAACGACAGCGACACCACGACACGACCATAAATGATATTGCATGTGACCACAGACAAAATAGTAGATACTACGTACGTTAACTTGACTTTGCCAGTTGACATAATGGTGACAGATTACGTAATCGGTTTGGCAAAAGATATTTAGCTGTTATTATTTTTCATTTATATCTAAAAATACAGGAGTCAGCTAGGAATAGTAATGTTATATTCATAAATTCTAGTGATATTATCGGTACTCTAACTGTCATTAATCAATCATCAGAATAAGTATTAATCTATAATCGATATATCTGTAACGAATGAAATAGTTATTTTTCTTATGCATATAGCGTTTTAATATTGCTTGGCATATAAATACGTTTTGTTATCAATATTCCCTGAAATTGTAACTTCAATTTTTCTTTTTTTACAAAAGTTATCGATTTTTCTCAGTTAAAGAAAAATATGTAACTAGTTACCGTTTACAAAATATCAAAAAATCAAAATCGTACATTTAACAATGTAATGGGTACTAGGCTTGCCAATCTTCTTTAGTATAGGCTATTTGACAATGCGAAAAATAAAGTGTCAATTACTGTTAACAGTATAAATTAAGAGTTAAAAAATGATTATTTATTAACGTAAGTTGAAAATAATGATTAATTTATTTTAAAATCCGTAAATAAAAATTGCATTTTTTAAACGTTTGCCACGTGACACAAAACGCTCCTGATTGGTCGAATTTATCATGACGTCACTTGCTTGTAAACTTCGTTTGCCTACTTGTGTTGCGCCTAGTTGTGGTAGATTATCTCCGTTATATTAAGATTATGCATTGTTTTTTTTTTTGTTTATTTGCACTATTTTACAAGTACTTTCAACCATGGAGAACGATTTTGTAAAAGCAGACAGCAGAAACCTGCCGCAAGTCGACGCAATCATGGTCGGATTATTTTTCAAAAATAATTCTGACTTTTATGCTTCGGAGCTAAAAAATGTAAAAACAGCAAAGATCGGGAAGTACCAGCATCACACATTCTTTTAATGCGATCTGGCTGGCAATGAAATTTAAAAGAACTTTATCTTTTAAAATTATTTTCTGACTGAAACCCATTTTGTACTGATAGTATTTTGCCGTGTCATTTTCCATCTGTAACGAACAAACAAGTTTTAGTCGGGATCTTTTAGTGTACTGATTATTGAAATAATAGAACTCTGTAGCTACAATTTTTAACAAATATTATGGAAAACAGCGGAAATATTCGAAGTGAGTTGCAAAAGACATTCTGTTAAAAACATATAACCTCAAATCAATAACGAAAATATTAACATTCTGAATGTAATTAATTATTACAAAATATAAATATTATGTTTACTTACATCGAAATATGGTCTTCACAAAAGAAAATATTTGTACTATTCGCTATGTCATTATGATCCCTCCGAGAAAGTAGCAACCACTTTCGGCGCACTTCGATATTCTTTAGAATACTGACAAATAGTTTTTCCGGAGTTTTTAACGACGTATTTGTACATTTTGGAACTGCACACCATTTGTAACTCATTTTGTTACATAAATCACTGATAAAAAGTAAATCCAATCGCACAACAAACAAATATATATGCCAGTTGTCACAGATCAGAATACAGGCAAGTGACGTCACCGACCTCATTGCAGCGCCATATTGTCAAAGTAGCGTTTTGGCACACTATTTAAATATTGAATTTTTAATTCGATGTTTTTCAGCTAATATATACCAGAATTAAAAATAACAACTTTTACTGGGTTCCTTAGACTCTACTGCATAATATAAAATGGATTTTAAAAACCTGTCAAATAGCCTATTGTTATTGAACAAATAAGATAACATTGATCTGTTGTTGAACACATCAAATGACATTGCTCTGTAATTGAACAAATGAGTATAACCCACCGTGAGCATGTCGTGACAGTTCTTGTTGACCTCGTCGTCTTCCTCCTGCACGTAGAACTTGCGGAAGAAGTTGAACGCGATCACCGTGTAGATGTACACGATGATTGTCAGCAGCATCACAGTCAGTACCAGCTGTCGACAAAACATCATTGTATTTGAACGGATTCCAAGCATAGAATAGGCTTATTAACACACAAGAAGTTACAATAGGGAATTAATCTTTTTTTTGAAAAGAATCTTAATTTGATCCTTGTGTGTCAGTAAACCATATACTAAAAATATAAAAATTTTATACCCTCGTTAAGTACTGTAACGTTGCATAGCGTTACACTATATTAATATTATAATAATGTAACAAATTTATATTTTAATGTTGATATGAGAAGCAGTAGCTAGTGAGAATAACTTCATATATTATCTTTTAAACAGCACTTACTTAATCTTATTTCTTAAAAATATTATTTACAATTTATAAATATCTACATCTAATTCTAATAAATTAAATAATTAAACCAATATTTTGATAATCTGAGTAGTTGACGCGTGCGCTAACGGTTCTTGGTTGGCTATCTCTCTCTGCCGCATATCGCGCCTTCCCTTCTCACAAGGAGACGAACATTGAGCTGCGCCTGCGCCATACGACACCGAGAAGGACACCAGGCACGTTCATCGCGCATCGCCGCGGTGTCTTCATACGTGGCCTGCTTATTGCAATATCGCAACTTCTTTTTTTTATAAATTCTTCTTATTGAAATAAAACTCAGTGTGTGGAATCCCGATACCTATCGGTAAGTGTTGAACAATAACAGTAAATTTCTCATTATGCTAAGTAGTCGCTATTCCTTGCTTTTTATTTCATATTTATCTACATGATATTTATACATATTGTAATTGCCTATTTAATTTTAACTATCTATCTTTCACGTTTGTTTTCATTTTATTTATATTGTAAACTCCGCTCTGATTGTGACAATCACACGCCACCATCATTTAGTACTTCCTACCATCTTCGCTTTTGCTGTTGGCGTGGTCACAGTCAGGGGGGTTTCCTGTGAGCATATATTTTAAGACGCTGGAAATGGTGTTTCCAGGGTTCCATGTTCAGGGTTCCGTCTGACACATCTTATACGGACAAATATTGGTGGTGCGCGCCCGACTGCTCCGGTGCGTTCCAGCCTGGTCCAGCTCCTGCTGCACTGAACACCTGCCTACCATCGTCGCACCCCCTGAGAAACCTACAACTGCGTCCGACACTAAGCAAAACCAGGGGAGTACTTTTCCGACGTAATCTTCGCGGAGGGCTCGTATTAGGGTCACAACCGGCGGTAGACGCACCCCCTGAGAATTTCAAAAAAATAAATTTGTTGTTTACGTGAGGTTTCTAGTTTTATTTAAAACGCCTCAACGTAACACTGGCGCCCAACGTGGGCGTTACGGGCGCCAGTGAGCGCGGGGGTATTGTAACGTTGCATAGCGTTACACTATATTAATATTATAATAATGTAACAAATTTATATTTTAATGTTGATATGAGAAGCAGTAGCTAGTGAGAATAACTTCATATATTATCTTTTAAACAGCACTTACTTAATCTTATTTCTTAAAAATATTATTTACAATTTATAAATACATCTAATTCTAATAAATTAAATAATTAAACCAATATTTTGATAATCTGAGTAGTTGACGCGTGCGCTAACGGTTCTTGGTTGGCTATCTCTCTCTGCCGCATATCGCGCCTTCCCTTCTCACAAGGAGACGAACATTGAGCTGCGCCTGCGCCATACGACACCGAGAAGGACACCAGGCACGTTCATCGCGCATCGCCGCGGTGTCTTCATACGTGGCCTGCTTGTTGCAATATCTTCTTTTTTTTTATAAATTCTTCTTATTGAAATAAAACTCAGTGTGTGGAATCCCGATACCTATCGGGTTCCATGCTCAGGGTTCCATCTGACACATCTTATACGGACAAATATTGGTGGTGCGCGCCCGACTGCTCCGGTGCGTTCCAGCCTGGTCCAGCTCCTGCTGCACTGAACACCTGCCTACCATCGTCGCACCCCCTGAGAAACCTACAACTGCGTCTGACATCTTAAGCAAAACCAGGGCAGTACTTTTCCGACGTAATCTTCGCGGAGGGCTCGTATTAGGGTCACAACCGGCGGTAGACGCACCCCCTGAGAATTTCAAAAAAAAATAAATTTGTTGTTTACGTGAGGTTTCTAGTTTTATTTAAAACGCCTCAACGTAACAGTACTATAAAAATTGCATCAAAATTTAATATTTTCAAATTAGACGAAGGCGCCGCACGAGTTGTTACTCTGTAGCGATGACGTCAATACCGCATGTAAATAATAAACAAAGCTCTATGTTTGATGCTATGTATTATTATATTCATAATTTAAAAATGAGTTATTATCTTCTTTTATATATAAACAACTAATAAAGGAATAATAATAAAAGAGTAATACTGACATCGATGTTTTAATACTCCGTAACTCGGCAAAACAAAAGTCGGAATTTGCAGCAAAGAATTTTCCGCCCATTAATGCATTTATTTTTGGTAAATTCGTACTATCTCCTTTAACAAAACTGCTTTCCATAGTGTGATTCACGTGCGATTTCAATTTAACTTACGTATTTATAACGTTCTCTTACATTAAAAAAAGTAACCTACAAACTTCTTTTTTTATTGTTTTGCGGCTTTATATAAATATAAATAAATAAATATTTGTTACACTTACACCAATTACCCTAGCCCAAACTAAGCTCTGTAAGGCTTGTGCTATGAGATCTAGGGTAACGGATAGACATACATATATTATACATATGTATATAAATAATTTTTATTGAAATATATATCAACAACCATGACTAAGGTACAAATGCTCGCATTCATCACACAAACATCTGCCCCCACCGGGATTCGAACCCGGGACCTCAGAGATGGCGACACCTTGAAACCGGTGTATTATCCACTCGACTATGGAGGTCGTCGTCAGGTTATACGTACTATGATTCATATTGACATTGACACGCATAAGTTTACAGTACCTTATGACGTCACAACATGGCGGCCTATGTTTCGCTCTTGTTTTACGTATAGATTAAAAAAGTGAATACTTTGAAACTAATTTTTATATTATTTTTGTTATTTTATGTACACGATGGATCCGACTATTTAATGCATAAGCTATCACAGTTATATGCTTTTAGATCTTTTCTAATATAGAGGGAAATACCCTATTACGGCACAGTACCGCCATCGCTGTTATTATTCTAGTGCCTTCTGCTATTATAAATGCGAAAGTTTGTGTGGATGCATGTTTGTAACTCTATCACGTAAAAACTACTGAATGGATTTTAATTAAACTTTCCAATAAAATAGCTTATAAATCAGATTTGTTTTTTTTTATGTAATAAGGACAGGCATTTGGCCTCGATCTCACCTGATGGTAAGTGACGATGAGGCCGAAGATGGTCCATGCCTGTCCAGATAGTGCCTATTCACTCTTGCCTTGAATAGCCCCAGATTGTATTCATCAGGGAAAATATCCGGCGGGAGGGAATTCCACTCCTTTGCTGTGCGCATTATGAAAGTAGAAGCGAAACGCTTAGTGCGTATATGTGGTAATAACACATAGGCTACAATTTATAAAGATATACGCTACTCTACGGGCTATAAGCTACTCGAAATACTAATCCTGCCCAGACGAAGTCGCGGGCACCGGCTAGTTCTATCATGTATATTCTTATGACGTTTCCATAAATGAAGTTTATAGAGAACTAGCTTTCGCCCGCAGTTTCGCCTGCATGAAATTAGTTTTTGTCAATTCTGGTCCCTTATGTCTAAGGTACCAAGATTCATGGTCTTTTATCTTCAATTCAACCCCACACTGGTAAAAATTTCAAAATGCTAGAACAAACGATTTTTTGTTTCTTATGACGTGATATTTGACGAACTTGATACTAACTTTCAACCCTTATTTCACCCCCTAGCTAGTCGAAATTTCAAAAATACTAGAACATATGTTTAATAATTTTTTATCAATATAAAGTTTTATGGTTTTATCTTTTAAAATTAAGAAATCCCATACAAACTTTCAACCTCTAGTCCAACCCCTTCATCTCAGTTTTTCGAAATAAAAAGTAGTCCTATGTCCTGTCTCAGGGTCTAAAGATTGTCTGTACCAAATTTTATCAAAATCGGTTGCGAGGTTTAAGCGGGAAAGCGTAACAGACAGACAGACAGAGTTACTTTCGCATTTATAATATTCGTTGGGATGTACGAAAAAGTAAAGACCAATTCACATATTAGGGGAATCAGATATGGACCAATTAAATTTGGCAGCGCAGTCATGATTTTAGAATCTGTCAATTTTGTCTAAGAAAGAAGAAGCGTGTGCGAAGCTTGATGTATGTTTTAGCGCTGGTTTGATGAGGAAGGCAAACTCCAGAGTACAGTAATTAATTTTATTTTATTAGCACTGCTAAACTCGTGTGTGGTTACAATCGAGGCAAGACAGGAAGAGAGAGATGACAGTATTGCCATGAATAAATATTATACAGACTTAAGATAATTTTACAGTTTTTGTATCTGTTGCATGTTGGAGATTCCAACATACTCCGGCCTATATAAAAGACATCCGGCTCGAAGGACCATGTGCGAAGCTTGATGTATGTTTTAGCGCTGGTTTGATGAGGAAGGCAAACTCCAGAGTACAGTAATTAATTTTATTTTATTAGCACTGCTAAACTCGTGTGTGGTTACAATCGAGGCAAGACAGGAAGAGAGAGATGACAGTATTGCCATGAATAAATATTATACAGACTTAAGATAATTTTACAGTTTTTGTATCTGTTGCATGTTGGAGATTCCAACAAAGCGGAGTTGAGTGTTAAACAAGGGCGCACCTGCTTCCCGTTGTGCGTGACGGACTGCAGGATGGTGCGCAGCGTCTTGAAGCCGACGGCCACGTCCAGCAGGTGAGCCGCGAAGAAGAAGTTGTTGAAGTTGCCCATCACGCTGAAGCTGAAGTACCACAGCGAGTACAGGAACGAGTTGTCCGTTATGGTCACGCCCGCCTTCCACACTTGGTAGCGCCAGTCAATGTTCATTATGCTGTAGACGGGTTTATTTATTACAAACTTTTTTTTTATTTCTTAATTTTTATAGAGGCTTTGAACACTTTGAACACTTTACACATACACAATTATTATATACACAAATATTAGTTTGCCTCCTCAAAGGACAAGCAAACAAACATGTATGATTTTATGGCTAAGCTGGACAATGGTTCCGTCAGCAAACCATTTTGTATTGCCATTAGTCAGATCCATTCCCACGAGGAGTCTTTCTCCTTAGCTCAGAGTTTCGGGCACATTCCAACAACATGTGATAAACATCATCGATCCTAGAATATAGCTGGTTATCGAACAAAGGTGAGGATTTCACACCAACAAGATAATAAAACTTGTTTGTTGGAACATGCCCAGACCGTAATCGGAAAGCAGAAACTAAAAGCTTTCTAGTAAGGTTGGATGAGTTACTATCAAACCAAGGATTTCATGTAGGTTTGTCCTGGATTGTACCATACCAAACTCCAACGCCTCTGACCAAGGTCTCCTAAAAATGATATTCCCATTTTTCCAAACATCTTTTCTTTATTATTGGAATAAATTTACTAGCCAAGGGTCCAGAATCCGGCACGATACCATTCAAGACAGCTTCCTTTGCAAGACCATCTGCAGCCTCATTACCAAGTAACCCGACGTGGGAAGGGATCCATTGGATCTTAATACAATTATTGCTACAATTCATTCTATGTATTTAAGTTTAAGGCTTCAAAAGTGACGGGCATACCGCCTCGTCCCGACACACAATGAGAGAGATGCTGAAGGGCACTCCTTGAATCCGACAGAATGACAACAGGAGGGCTGTTTTGTAAATTATTAGCATACACTAATGCTTCTTTAATTGCTGTGAGTTCAGCTCTCATGATATATGTGTCCTTGTGCATCTTCCACTTAATAGAGATGTCATTCTGTGGATCAAAGAGAGCAGCACCAGCACACTGAACTAATTTCGAGTCATCAGTATATCTTAATATATATATTTCTTGTGTGCGTGTGTATGTGACTGAACTCCTCCTAAACGACTGGACCAATTTTGATGAAATTTTTTGTGTGTATTCCAGGGGGCTTGAGGATGGTTTAGATTCACAATACGGTCATATAGATATTGTTTTTCAGCTAAATTATTTATTTAAAAACATTTGAGACAACGTGAGACAACGTGACATTTGAGACATTTGACATTTGAGACATTTGACAGGACAACGTCTGTTGGGCCAGCTAGTATTTTATAAAACTTAGAGTAAGTCTCATCCAACATTTGCAAACTCCTGTTACGTAAGTCTTGTTCAACCAAGTTGCGTTTAGGTACAATTACATTATCAATTTTATCATAGATACATGATGTTACATTAATAGCCGAAATCCAAGTGTTTAAAGAAAATAATCCAATTAAGGGGCTTTGATTAACATCCAAATCCTTCCATTCGTCATAAATTTTAGCTAAAAAAGGATTTCCCTGCCAATACTTTTAAAATATTTACATATTTATAAATCTGCTCACAAATCTCATTTATATGAGCACCCCATCTCAGAGATGTATCTAACCATAGTCCTAAGTATTTGATCTTATTTACAACTTGAAGAGAAGAGCCATTTACAACTATGTTATTACAAGCTTTTATATTAGCTTCACTTGTAAACTATGTAAGAAAATCTTGGTTTTATACTACACTACTAATTTACATTGTAATAATTTACATTTCTAACTGAAACATATGCAAGCACTGATGTTTAACGGCAGAATTAGCAGGCAACAGTGGTACAGATATTATTTTTGGTTTCGTTAATTTATGTAATCTAAAAAAATAGATTAAAAAAAAATTTATAATTCTGTATGGTATTTTTATAGTAGATACAAAAAAAAAACGTTTCTTCTCTTAAAAGAAACTTGAATGAAAGCTCATAAATATAACATTCCTTAATTTAGCCATAGCAATCCTATTGTGTTGTCATTTCGAGAATAGTATTTCTGCGCGATAGTACGTATGACAACTCTAATACTTAGTAAGCTACAAATACTTGTTCAGCAACTGAGCAAAGTAATAATAAATAAAGATGATAAAAACATGGTTTCGTGTGACACAAACCGTTATTCATCAGAACCCAGTTTACGATTGGGCAAATTATTTTGTTTGCAAATTAATACAATTTTAGTTCAATTAGATTGCAAATAAAAACAATTTTACGAGTGTTAATCTTGCAATAAACCACTTTTCGCGTTCGTTTAACCCCCCCCATACTGCCCGCTACTTACTAGTTGAACAACCCTTTGCTTCCTTCATCTTCCTGCGCGGAGAAAGAGGTCTTCTCCATACCCAGCATGTTTGAGATAGAATCGAAGTCGTAAGTCTCCGAGTACTTCGCGCGTACCTTCTTCTTCACGAATCTGTCCCAGTAGTTGACGGGGAATGACCTGTCGAATTTGCAAAGCAGATTGTTTAGCAGATTGTTTCACTACGACTATGAATTAATAAGTATATTAAATTATTTAAAAGAACTGAACAACTAAATGAATGAAGGTATTTTTAATTGGACGAATGGCGCTATTATCTGAAGAAAAAATGAAAGATGGATAATAGTTGAAACAAAAGGTTGATCGGTTGTTCGATAGATGGCGCTAACGTGATTTTTACTGTGAAACACCAATATCAAAATTGAATTCTATGTATTGTTTTGCTATGCTATGTTTTAACCGTAGCAGATGAAGTGTGAACTTTTTTCATATATACGAATATTTATTGTTTGACAATAACCGTGCTTGTGATTTAAAGATAAATTATTTTATTATTTAATTAGAGATTGCAAAAGTAGTAATTAGTTAAAAAAATGTTCTAAAGACAATATAGTTCATGGTTATTGAAACCATACAGTATAGTCAATACCTGGTTCGTTAATAGAATTAGAATTTACAAATTAAATAAATTTTTAAATTATGACGAGTCACACTTACTTTGCCGATATGACTAGTTTGTCCCAATGGCTTTTAAGGTCGTCGTCTTCGGGCTGCTCTGCGATGTACAAACCGTCGAACTCTAACTTGCGGGCAATCTCTTTCTCACGTTTAAAGATAGCAAGTGGCACCTGTAAAGGTAGTTTAATTAAAGTATGCCTGAATTATACACCTGTCTCAATAACGTCCGTATCCATCAGAACAAAGTTCAAGTTGGTATGAAGTTGTTGTCACGTTATTGAAATGTGCCCGAAATTCTGAGCTTAGAGAAAGACTCCTCGTGGGAATGGATCTGGCTAATGGAAATATAAATTGTTTGCTGACGGAACCATTGTCCAGCTTAGCCATAAAATTATACATGTTTGTTTGCTTGTCCTTTGAGGAGGCAAACTAATATTTGTGTATATAATAATTGGTGTGTAATGTGTATGTTATGTAAAAATGTGATTATCCCTAAGAAGCTGACATGTACACCGAAAGTGTTTTAAAGCCTAGTTAAAAATGAAGAATTTTAAAAAAAGAAACTTTGCCAATAATAAATAAGTGTTAAAATTGTTAAATATTCATATTGTTCGTTCCTCATAAAGCATTTGGGATAAAATGTTGCCTGATGAAATTATTTTTTAAATACGCTATTTTTTGAGAAGTTCACTCATTGATTGTACCAATTTTAATTTAATTTTATTTAGTCATTGCTATTAAGTATGTGAAAGTATATGACGAATCTTATATATTTTAGTATTTCATTTTGCTTGAAACAATTACAAATTGTATAACATTGTAACACTTTTTTTTTTTCACTGATTTTAAGTACTATTAAAGACACTTTTTTATTCATATTGATTAAATTCACTTTTACAATTGTATCTTGCATTGGTTATGTTTTCGTCGAACTGTTGCTTTGACATTGACAGTTCTATAGTGTGGGCCGCTTATCATGATCCTAACACCATTATCTATGGGCAAATTAGGCAATCAAATCTAGCCAAGCGTCGTCTACAAAGATAGGTTCTTTATCAATAATACTGAAACATCACTCCAGAATTCATAGATTAAAAACAGTGTCGTAGATTAATAACTGCCCACAGATTATATACCGGATACTAATTAACAACAAACTATTTGCACTGCCGGTTACAAAAAATACCATTTAGAATTAAACTTAAATTTAGGAAGATCAATTCTTCCTTTCCTTTATTTGTGGCGGATCGACATAGTTTCCACACCATCCTAGTTCCATTTAATAACAAACATCACCTACTATACATCGTCTATATAGTCTTTGCCTCATCGGTGGTAAGCAATCTGTAATGGTATACTAATCTGTGACTTGGAGATCTGAAATCTGGGAATTGGGAATCGATCTATTGTAAAAATCTCACGTATATTTCGGGATATAAAGACGTATAAAAGTTACGGAAAGTGGTGTCAGGATCACAAATAAAAATCAGGAGTATTTTATTTCCCATAAAATTATTCATATCTTTTGGAACATAATTTAACCTAGTTGCCACCGGCACTTAGGAAAAAATAATAAACTAAAATATTTACATATTGAAAGCCCGATAAAAAGGGCAAAAAGGTACCGGGAGGTAGTTATACCTGAAAGCCCCGGCCCTACAAATTTATGTAAGAAAAATAAATACAATATCCTTGGAGAAAACTATATAAAAGTTAAGAAGAATAGCTGCAATATATTAAAAGAAGAGTTAAAATCGAGTGTCTGGACCCAGTCTCAAGGAAGGTATTCAGTACTAACCACCGGGGGATGGGAATTTAGCATTAGAATACATGTTATTTCTTAGATTTTAGAATTACCATAATAAATAGTTTATTTCAATACCCTGATCAACTATTGTTGTTAAATATCCTTGCCGAGATTGATCAAACAGCACCAGAACCAACCTGCCCTTGTGTCTACTCATTAAAATTTGTTATTTTAAGTACATAATAAAGTTATTTATTTTAATTGGTAATTTTTAATTTAGTTGTTACAAAAAATATACATTTATAGTGTTAAAGTTTTAAATATACCTTTATAGTGTTAAAGTTGATAATTAAATCAGTCACTTTGTTATTTTGTATTATTTGTGTTTTCTTTATAAATCTAGTTGGTGAGTAAGAGAATTATTACATTACAACATTTTGTGTCATCAAGAATAACTGAGTCTCAAAGTTCCATACCTTGAGATGGTAGTATCCAATAAGAATGGCCAGAGACACGATCGAGTGCAGGACGGCAGCGACCTTAATCACGTGCTCCATGTAGAAGAAGTCCTCATCGATGTGCACCACTTCCAAGCTGTCGTCGTCTTCTCCCGATTCGCCGCTTCCTATGACGGTAACAAGAACTTTAGACTATACATTTTTTTTTTCTATTTTGCTGCTAAGTGCGCGTAGTATAGATGTTGATTGAATAGTTATCTACCGTCATCTTATTTAAGTATAATATATTAATATAAAAGCATTCTTATGCTCCAACAATCATGAGTGCTGGAGACGAATTTTTGAAACAATAGAAAACCAATTCGAATTCGAAATCGTGAGATTCGTATACAAATTACGGAAGTCGTATACGAATTACCGAATTCACTATTTCTGAATTTTCATTTCGTGCGTTGTGCAACGAGTGGTTCAACCCACTCGTTTTTGATTTCTACTAGTAGAATATCCAACGCTGACGTGACCTTGACAGTGATCCGTTTCACGTGTGAGTCATCGCCGGATTTTTGTTTTTGTTGTTGTGGTTTTTAATTTTTCTGCGTGAAACGGAATTTAATTAAGAATTTGTTCTTAATGACAACACTGAATTCGAGTGATTCAAAAATCTATAAAATTGTAAGCAGTAGAAAATAATTTCGCGCACGATTTGTATTCGTATTCGAATTCCAAATTCACGTCTAATAATTCAAAAATACGTCGCCAGGTAAAGTACGCTTCCACCTTACTTAGCATTAGGAGTTTTGTCATTAAATTTCACAGATGATGAAGATAGTTCATTATTAAGTGTTTATTCGACAATATTACTGTGATCTTTTTTATATGTGAGTATACTTTTCAACACACGTAAAATACTTAGTAGTCAATGTTTATTAAAATATGTACTTGAATATAATTTATACAACTTAATATTTGTTTCTTCTGTATCTAAAAGTTAATGATTAAATAAACGATAACAATCGAATTTGATATGTAAGATTTAATAGCTAATTTGTTTTATATTATAAAACAAAACATAAAACTATGTTTTGTGTTATGTACATCACTTTTTATTATAAGTCAAGAACCGTTGAATCTATTTATATGTATTTCCTGGATTTGTCTAAGTAGAACAACTATTCAAATATTACAAAAAGTAGGGTGAAGAATTTATTATTTTTTATTATAATGGTTTTAGAATTTCATTATTCATTGACTGTACGTTACGTCGTTTTTGCACAAACTGTACGGAAAAACAATTCAAACTAAATATACTTATGTACGACTAAACTATGACTACGTATTGGTTCAAGAAAAATAACATGAAGAACACATATTGTTAGTACAGCAAAGCGAAACTAAGTTTGAACAACGTTAATATGTGACTTACCGTCTCCACTACCGGATCCCTGGCCCGAACCCGAACCGCCAATGATGTCTCCCAGACCAGAACCCTCACCGCTACCGTCATCCAGCGATGATACCTGTACATCGGAAATGGTATAAGGTACATTTTTATATACTGCAAAGTTGGTAAAAAAACCTTTAGATGGTCTAATAGTCACTTAAAACGCGTACACACTTCTATACAACGCATATACACTTAAAATAAACATATATTCGCAAAATATTACATTTGGGAAAAAGGCGTGAGTGTATGTATGTATGTATTAGATTTTTCCCACTTAAATAAGTTTCAACTCATACATATGAGTGAAATCACAGATTCAGTGCGGTTCTAGGTCAGACGTATCGAATTGATGGGAGACTTTTCCAGTAACAAAAAATAAAGAGTATTTCTAACCTACCAGCTAATAATATAACGTTTGGGTTCATATTTCATATATTGCAATCGGTTTGTAAGATTTCATAGATATAATCTAGTTTTCAAATTTTCGTAGACATATTTCATATGTTATAACCAGTATCTATAACATTCCATAGATTATATACAGTTTTAATATGTGGAAATAATTAATATTTCAGCTTGTTTTGCTACATACTATAAATATATTAGCGTACGAGTAAAATATGTAGCTTCAAGGGATTATTTATATTTACCAAAATATTAAATATTAAAAAAAAATCACCACACTTTTAAAACGCCAATATCAAGAGGGACATATCGCACTACCCATGTAAAAATGTCGTGACCTCGTGAAGCTGTTTACAAAAATGAAGGAATAAATGCAAAAATACAAGAATTTTGCTACTTTAAAAAACATAAAATTCCAGCATAAAATAGGGGTATGCATATTTACATTTATTCGATTTAGAATTATCTCGCTGATAAAGTCATAATTATGTTTATGTAAATTTTAAAAGATGATTTACAAGAAAATCTATAACGCAAATATACATAATTACTTGTTCCTGTATTTTACTGTAAAATACAGGAACAAGTAATTATGTATATTTGCGTTATAGATTTTCTTTCTAGCACTATTGTGTAATTCTAATTACTCTATGTACAAAAAATGATTTTCCGTTAAATAGCAACGTGATTATAGTTACAACTCTAAATTATAATGAAATATAAGAGAGTACAAAGCCGTAAGTAGAGTTAAATTAGTTCATATATTTCAAAATACATAATCTAATTACTCTATGTACAAAAAAGGATTTTCCGTTAAATAGCAACGTGATTATACTTACAACTCTAAATTATAATGAAATATAAGAGAGTACAAAGCCGTAAGTAGAGTTAAATTAGTTCATATATTTCAAAATACATAACTAAAAAACAAAAATTGTAGTTACCCTTGCAAATATGCGATGTGTTTCGTGGAATAAAGAAGTAACCGTGTTTGTTTAGATTATCTCGAAGTACATCATTCTGTTCCTAAATTAAATAACACGTGTAGTTGAAGGCAACTGTGACCTGCTATTATCTCTTTGAAACTTTTTTCTAGACCTCATAATAAAAATATAGGACAGTCTTTTTAAGCTCCTGAAAAGTAGGTGAAAATCCCTTACTTCCTTTTTCCAGGAATAGTGCGACATGTAGTCTATGAAGCCAACATTTTTTAAATACTTATTTGAAACTCCTTCATTACATTCTGTCGTACATTCTCATGGAAGTATCCAGTATCCGTGATAACTGATAACACAACGCGCTCAGGCACGTTAATTAAAAACGTATTGAAGAACATCATTACGGTTTATTATTGTATATTATACTTTTTTTTGGACGGACCTATGCTGAAGCCTCGGCTAGTTCAGCTTTGCAATAACTGTGTTATATATTATACATTATTTTGAAATATCATAATATTGTAATGGATGTTGGCCTTTTATCTTTGCGAGGACATTTACCAACGGTCGCTTTCGACATTTTTTGACATTATATTGTATTATTATTAATGACAAGTAACAAAAACAGATTTTCATGCCTGTCCTTCTCGAGAAGATTCAATAACTGAAAAGGTGCTAACTAAAAAAAAAATGCGTGATTCAGTGTTTTAATCGATCTTTCTTCATTTACTTGTACTTCATTTAGTTGCAGTACGCACTTCAAACGAAAGTTAAATTGAGCATTTCTCTCCAGTTAGGCAGGCTAAGTACATCCGCCATATTTCAAACCACGCAATAGCGCAGAGCGAGCACTAGCGTGATGTATTTTTAGGTTGTAGAAAGTTACGTGTAGAGAAACAGGTCCCGTAGCCTTCAGTTTATGATTTACCCTCAACTCACCTTATAGAAGAGCAGCACAAAGTTGATGCAGAACGCGAGCACAAGCGCGACATACTTCAGGTTGTAGAAGTTGCGCGCCAAGAACGAGACAGCGCGCTTGGTGTATTGGGATAAGTCCACTAGCGACAGAGCGGAGGGCGCCGGCCCTTGCACCGCCTGGGGAAACATATTATTTACACTATTATTATATATATATATATATATATATATATATATATATATATAATATATATATATATATATATATATATATGACGACGATTTAATTTAATTTAATTTAAATTGTTAATTTGATTTTATTCTATCGGAAATGAGTGAACGCCGTGACGTCACAAGCGAGTCAAACGAGTGACTGAACGAGAACGGAGTCGTGTTGGCAAGTCGAATTCTATTTGGTGAAACATTCTGATTTGGGCATTAGACCGGGGCGGACGTATACGCGAGACCGTTGGTTCACTCAGTTCCTAAGTCACTTATGTAAATTCTTGTTTCTGCATTAAATGTAATTGTAATTACTTGTTTTCTGCATTAAAGTGGGTATTTCATTGTTTCTACGCGTGTGGATTTATTTGCCTGAGACCTACGCCATGAATCCTGCATCAGAGGACCGTGATGACGTCAGTGACGTCGCCAGCCCACCCCTGGCGTCGACATCAGAAGTGGGATACGCTCAGGTACCACTATCGCAAAACCCGAGTTCTAGTGGAGATCAATGGCGAGCTATGTTTGAACTGCAGCAGCAGAATATGATTAAACTCATTGAAGCCATGAAGACGCCATCTGTCCCAGTAACAACGTTACCAGAGTTTAATCCGGATTCCAAGGATGCTGACGCACGTGCTTGGTGCTCGACCGTTGACATTTGCATGGCCGAGAGGCCGCTGGAAGGCGGAGAATTGATCATTGCCCTAAGCAAATCACTAAAAGGTAGTGCCTCGGCGTGGTTATCACAAGTTTCGTATCAAGGTATGTCGTGGATGCTTTTTAAGGAAGTCTTTCTAAGTCGTTACGATAGTGCTGAAACAGTAGCGGCTACCCTCATAAACATTAACAACGGTAGACCCAAGGACGGAGAATGTTTAGCCGCTTATGCTAGTCGGCTAATGTCGTCTTTAGTTTCCAAATGGAAAGACATGACCCCGGAAGAGATTGCTATCTCGTATATACTTGCACATACATCGCAGTTTGATAGTCGAATTCATCACTTAGCATACACAACGGAGATCACAAATCGAAGCAAGTTGCTACAAGAAATTAATTCTTTTTCTACCCTCAAACGGAAAAGCGAGCGGGAACCGGTGGAGAACATAAAGCGTTTCAAGTTCTCTGTACCTGACACATGCCACTACTGCAGGAAAGTTGGACATAAAATTAACGATTGCCGTAAAAGAAAATTCAAGATGAATCCCAACAACATTACTTCACCCGGACTCATCTCAACTAGTACATCAACACCTTTCGTAAAGAAAAGTGTCATTTGCTTCACCTGCGGAGAGAAAGGACACATTGCGACGCACTGCCCGAAGTTCAGTACGCGGCGGGGAATTAGCGGCGGAGCAGCTGGGAGTAGCGCGAGCACGAGTGGCGGTCAACAGCAGCAGCGTCGTGTGGACGCGTGCGAGATCCAAGGTGTATCAGGCCAGCTGGAACATGCCGGTGAGTCGCACTCATTTTGTTTTGATTCGGGTGCCGAGTGTTCTCTCCTAAAGCAAAGTTTAGCTAGCAAATTTTCTGGTACACATTTTAGTGTAGCGGTTCATATTACTGGTGTTGGTAATTCTAATGTTTGTTGCACAGAGCAAATACTTTGTGATGTTGTTATTGACGGAAATACAATGCCTATTTTATTTCACATTGTCCCAGATGATTCTCTGAAACAAAGCATAATGATCGGACGCGAAATATTGAAACTAGGTTTGCGTGTTAATATGACCAATTCGACATTGAAAATATCGAAAGTATGTGATGTAAATTTTTGTGAACTACCCTCACTAAATAACTTTGAAAATATTGACTCTGATATTTCTACGGAAAATAGGCAAGCGTTAATTTCGCTACTAAATGAATACTCTGACTCGTTTACAAACGATCTTCCTAAACGGCGGGTTAGTACGGGGGAACTAAATATTCGTTTAGTAGATCCGAACCTTACCGTTCAGCGTCGCCCATATCGACTTTCACCCGACGAAAGACAAGTGGTGCGTGGTAAAATTAAGGAGTTGTTAGATGCGAATATCATTCGTCCCAGTTGTTCACCATTCGCGAGTCCAATTATACTGGTTAAGAAACGCGATGGAACTGATCGTATGTGCGTCGACTATCGCGAGTTGAATAGAAATACAGTACCAGACCGTTTTCCTTTGCCGTTGATATCTGACCAAATTGCGAGGCTTTCGGGAGCCAACTTCTACACCTGTTTAGATTGTGCTAGTGGATTTAACCAGATTCCTGTAAATCCAGCAAGCATTGAGCGTACTGCCTTCGTTACGCCCGATGGACAATTTGAATATTTAGCTATGCCTTTTGGTTTGCGTAACGCCTGTAGTGTTTTTCAGCGAGCAGTGTCAAATGCCCTTGGTGACCTTGTATACTCATATGCTGTCCTCTATATGGACGATGTCTTGATTCCTTCACGTGATGAAAACGAAGGTTTAGAAAGGCTGCGTGAGGTTTTGGAATTCTTAACTCGGGCAGGGTTCTCATTAAACTTATCTAAATGTTCTTTTCTAAAGCGACGAGTAGAGTTTCTAGGATACGAAATTACTGCCGGTGAAGTGAGGCCAAATCCACGTAAGGTAGAGGCACTTACAAAGCTACCACCTCCTGATAATATTCACCAACTCCGACAATTTATCGGTCTAGCATCGTACTTTCGAAAATTTGTTTCTAGTTTTTCTCAAATAATGACGCCTCTTTATCTTTTGATTTCCGTTAAAAATTTCGTTTGGAAAACTGAACATGAGCAAATCAGGCAACAAATAATTGCGACCATTACTACTAAACCTGTGTTAATGATTTTTAACCCTGACCTACCTACGGAATTGCACACGGATGCAAGTGCGGAAGGGTACGGCGGTATCCTGTTCCAAAAGGTCGATGATAAACTACATGTTGTGGAGTATTTCAGCAAGCGTACCACAAACGCCGAGTCAAAGTATCACTCCTACGAGTTAGAAACTCTGGCGGTGGTGAACGCTGTGAAGCACTTCCGACATTACTTGCAAGGCCGACATTTTACCGTTATAACCGACTGCAACTCTTTGAAGTCGTCTCACAACAAAATAGACTTGACCCCCAGGGTTCACCGATGGTGGGCCTTCCTTCAGGCTTTTGATTTTGAAATTGCGTATAAACCTGGTAAACTCATGAGCCATGTAGATTTTTTGTCTCGCAATCCGCTCCCTGTCAAAGAAAAGGTAGTAATGCAAAAAGTAGAACAAAAACGAGTTAATCTTACGAATCTTTCCGAAAACTGGCTTCTAGCCGAGCAGTTGCGTGATCCTGAAATTCAGTCACTAGTCACCAAATTTAAAGAGGGTCAACTTCCACTAGATGATGCGAAAACGTATGAACTACGTTCTGGTGTCCTATACCGTAAGATTATGAGGAATCACCGCACACGTTCGTTGCCCATTGTGCCATGTGCATTTCGTTGGTCCGTGGTTAACCACGTTCATGAAGCCGTTATCCACTTAGGCTGGGAAAAGACTCTCGATAAGCTTTACGAGCATTATTGGTTTGATCACATGTCCAAATATGTGCGTAAGTTTGTTGATAATTGTATCACCTGTAAAGTATCGAAGTCTTGTTCTGGCAAAGTGCAAGCTGAACTTCACCCAATTCCGAAGGTCAGTGTCCCATGGCACACAGTGCATGTGGACATTTCTGGTAAGCTCAGTGGGAAAAATGATCTCAAAGAGTATGTTATCGTTTTTGTTGACGCGTTCACCAAATTTGTTTTGTTGTACCACACTTTGAGAATCGATACTGTTAGCGTGATTAAAGCAGTCAAATCTAGCGTTTCCCTTTTTGGAGCGCCAAGTCGACTGATAGCTGACCAAGGACGTTGTTTTGCGAGCAAAGACTTTAAAGAGTTCTGTGAAACGCACGGAATTGCCTTGCATCTCATCGCCACAGGCTCTAGCCGTGCCAACGGGCAGGTGGAGAGGGTGATGGGAACTTTAAAGAGTATGTTGACGTCCATCGAAACATCTGATAGGTCTTGGCAGGATGCTCTGGAAGACGTGCAACTAGCATTGAACTGTACTGTTAACCGTGTCACGAAATGTAGCCCTCTAGAACTTCTTGTAGGAAAGGTCGCAAGACCTCTTAATTTGTTAACAAATGATGATGTTGAGACTGAAGTAGACATAAATGATGTGAGAGAACACGCGGTACGGAATATTGAAAAGAGTGCAAGCTACGAAAAATCACGATTTGATAAAAATAAAGCCAAATTAGTTAAATACCAAGTTGGAGACCTAGTTCTTATCCAAAATGAAGAACGCAATCAAGCTAAACTCGACCCTAAGTTCAAAGGGCCTTTTAAAGTTATAAAATTACTTGATGGTGACCGTTACGTTTTAAAATCTCTGACTGGCAACAGGACTTACAAATACGCCCATGATCGCATTAGAAAGATGCCTCTAGCCGAGATTCCGACTGAATTAGATTTAGTTAGCGAAGATTTAGAGTCTAATGACGATCCTGGTGAAGGTACTTCTTCGAATTCTTATTAATGCACTAGAGTATACCTTGGTTTTGTATCAGTGAGAAGGACTGATATAGGCTTATAGGGCCACCAGTGTGAAGGACTGGTTTGTATGACAGATCAGTGTGAAGGACTGATCTTCTTAACTTATCAGTTAGAAGGACTGATATTTCCTGCCTTGCTTATATCCTGTGAGAAGGACAGGAGTCTGGCAATTTTATTACCTGTGTATACCAGAGTCTGTATTTGGTGCATTAATTTGAGTCGATGATTTAGACTAATAGTTTGTGAACTAAAGAGTTCAGATTTATTTTATAACTATGTGGCATTCTTTCTGGTGTGATAAGTTTTTGTTGAGATTTAATCATTTCTTAATTTGTATGGTCAGGTTGACCGAGTCGAAAAAGTTACTCCTGTTGTATTTTCTTTGTTGCCAGGTACACAGTAAACCACGAGGACGTGATATGTCAGTTCTGGCCGTGACGACGATTTAATTTAATTTAATTTAAATTGTTAATTTGATTTTATTCTATCGGAAATGAGTGAACGCCGTGACGTCACAAGCGAGTCAAACGAGTGACTGAACGAGAACGGAGTCGTGTTGGCAAGTCGAATTCTATTTGGTGAAACATTCTGATTTGGGCATTAGACCGGGGCGGACGTATACGCGAGACCGTTGGTTCACTCAGTTCCTAAGTCACTTATGTAAATTCTTGTTTCTGCATTAAATGTAATTGTAATTACTTGTTTTCTGCATTAAAGTGGGTATTTCATTGTTTCTACGCGTGTGGATTTATTTGCCTGAGACCTACGCCATGAATCCTGCATCAGAGGACCGTGATGACGTCAGTGACGTCGCCAGCCCACCCCTGGCGTCGACATATATATATATATATATATATATATATATATATATATATATATATATATATATATATATATGATTTATTACACAATTCTAGTCAGCTTATTATTGAATTTCGACAAACAAGATTACACGCCGATATTACATTGGATTACTGTTAGGTTCGCAGAAAATCTGCAACTCTCATATAATAAACTCACTGCAGTTTGTAGCTTCACCGCCATATCGTAATCTTTAAAACTGAAAGCAGCAATACTTAAATTAGTATCTATAGGTAATCAGCTTGTTTGTTGTACGGGACGACATAATGTTAATTACTGATGATGGTGTCGTGAATCTCAAGTTTCTAAGTTTTGTATATATGTATTAATAACTCACAAAATATTTGAAGTACAATTTATTATTGTTTACCTTCCTCCGTAAAAATGGTCGCTGCATGCAAAGTTTTAAAAATTTTAATGAATAGGCCGACAACTGTTATTATTATCTCGCGAAAAAATAGAATCACTATAGGTAAAAAAAAATTATACGTTTTTCTATTCCTTTCCTATTATGCATTTTATATGTCTATACCGTATTAGTCACGACGTAACACATAAACTACAAATCAGTGACATGATTGATGACCTAATGACCATAATTTTCCCTGATATAGAAAAATACGAATTTATAAGGAGCATAGATTAGATACCTAATTCTATTAGAATAGGATTAGGTGTCTTAATTAACCACTTACATAACGAGTGGTTATCACTTTTTTCTAAATAACAGGGCATGCTAGCAAGCGATAATGTTTTGTTTGAAATTCAACATATTTAGAAAAGATAACATACCTTTTTACTTTCGGCTTCAATAGCTGACATGGCCGCTTGCTGTGCCGCTTGTGCTTCCATTCTCTCTTGTGCCTGTTTTTTCGCTTGCTCGCCGCTGCGTGTAATAACGATTGAATTTTATAGAATTATTAAGTAGCAGCAAATGGTTTCATGCTTATATTTGTTTTGTGTAAGATGTCATGCCATATTGCGGTTTAATTATGAATAATAATTTTCTCGTCATTCCAAGCACCAGTACGTTTTTGTGAGAAAGTCGGTACTTTGGTAAGGAAATGATGTCTGTAATTTCAAACACACGTTTTTTTTCTCCTAAATATAGAAAATTTAACAACGATTAATAATGATTTCAAGGCAGTAGTGGCTCACCCCAGCAGGTCGATGAGTGACGGCGGCCGCTGCTCCTCCGCGTGCTCCGCCGTCTCGTCCAGCGACACGTCGGCCTCCTCCCCGGAGGAGGGGCTCGACGTGCTGGGCGACTCGTGCGGCTTCACCTGGATCCTGGGGATGACCTTACTCCATCACCAACTATGTATATGTCGCAGCCAACTGGCTAAAATAGCCGTTCAATCAAACAGCTAGTCCTTTGACTGAACAACGCCATTCAACCATACGTCTAGCTTATTAATTGAATATTTGAGTCGCTCAAAACGTTCAATACTACACGCAACGTATTTCAACAGCTTGGAACAAAGGTTAATAGAAAAAGAATATAATTTTCCCATTTAATTTTATCAATTTGACATTTTATATTATACACTAAAATGACTGGATAGCCAATGTCTACTAAAAAGGGAAATACACTTCAGTCTGAAATCCATCGATAAAAAAGTACTACGTACGTAACATAGACATGCAATTAGTACACTTAAGTGTCCTGTGAAATATATGCGTAACCACCAAGAAACTTCAGTCAATACCCTATCAGGGCGAAACTATATATGACTTACTTATAAATTGACTGTGTGATAAAAATTAGAAATCGTATAATTAATTTTCAAATATACATATGAAGAATTTAAAAACCTATTTTACAATTTCAAATTTTAAATAAACATCTAAATTGTTATATGCATATATTAAAAGGCACAAGATACCCGATCTTGTCTATCGGTAGAATATTAAGTCATTAAAAAACTGCTATTAATTTTCTTTTTATATATAGAATTTGACCAATCAGCACTAGGCGATGTTGATTATTGCATAAGCTCTAACTTAACTAGAGTAAGCCCGTGCCCCTCTAAAGAATGTTTCTAGAAAAACTTTCTGGAGGTGAAATGACGTTGTGTCACATCTAGGAATAGTAGGCAGTGGAGAAGTTGTACAACTGTCCGCACTGTATTATTAGAATTTCAACACATAATTCAATGACATCATTTCCTTATGAACTCACTGGCCATTGTCTTCCTTGGTAATGTCCAGTCCGAATGCTTGAACCTGCATTTGGCTAGTGTCTTCGGCTGGAGGTAGCGCTGGTAGATGTCTCGAAGGACCTGTAATACAAGAATGTTTAAAATGTATTTCGTTACTATATTTACAACATTTTAAGATCGTATTTGTAATTCCTTCAAACAGTATTATATATCATTTCACATTTTGACATTATAAAACAAATAATACAAGCCGATTTAGCGTATTTATGATATTGCTCACATCAAAAAGCACAGATTTGTTGTTAATTCTTATTTAAATAGCGAATTAAGTTATCGCCAAGTTGACAAAATGACGTGTTAACCATACATATAAAATTAATTTTGCGTTTGTCAGCAAATTGCAAGATTTTTAAAGTTAACATTGTTTAGAGTTTAATAAATTAAAAACACACAGTTAAAGCCAATTAATTGAAAATAAAATTTAGAAGTCGCATTCCAATACATTTTCTCGAAAGATGTACATCTCTCAGAATTTCAAAGATTTTAAATGTTTCCATAAATGCCCATATCGGTTCATCAGACAAAGCTAGTATATAAAAAGTTTTCTTTGGATTGTGTTCATAAAAAAATATATATTCATAAGTATTAAGTAATATCACGTCATTGAGAATATTTTCATTATATTTGTGTGATTTTGTATAGAGACAGTTGGTTGATTTAATAACTCATGGAGATTTACTAAATCGACAAACTGTCTATAAATAAATATCGGATTTTTTTAGAATGTACTTATTACAGAATTGATATTTACCACGAATAATTTCTCCGTGTTATTTGATATTTTTATGTTATGTTATATGAATCACACTCATTAATTAAATAATGCAAAATTATGTTTATATAAAATTACGAGTTCACGACAGTGTTTGTTCACATTTTGCGAAAGTAAGGTGATTTTTCTGATGGCGAAACAAAAATTAGGAACTATGTATGTATGTATGTCTAAACCATATTTGGCACGTGTAAAATTTTATCTGATCTTCTTTCGTAGAGCGTTTTGTTACGACGACCAAGTTGGCAAGCCAAAGCGTCACACGAGTACCTGCGGTGTGTGGCTTACTTTGGGCGGTGGCGAGTAACCTGTGCCTCAACTGACCGATTTTCTCTTCCTCAGTAGGCTCTGGCGGCGGCTCGTCCGTTTGTGGACCGCGCATCAGACCCAGAAGTACTCCAAATATGTACCTAGTAGGAAAAATACATAAAAATCAGGAGGTGTACTCTTAAAAACTATGTTCGATAATATCGTGTCATCCTACTCTTAGTAACTATCGTTTAAAACAATTCAACGGATGATCGAACGAACGATATTAATTTTGACATAAGAAAGCCTCAAATGACAACGATGAATTGAATTTGACAGACGAACATCCGCAAAATAAACGTCAAATTTGCGAGAAGTAAGTACGATACGGTTTGAGGTGTTGTTGTAATATAATGTTAAGAATATATTCGACTCGAGCCCGACTCGCACCTGCGTCTACAATATGTCGTGTTGACGTTTTAACCAATTCAGCTGACGATCATTATTCGATAGGGACCGACAATGTCTACCGAACAGCTGCAGCTGCTTTATTCACCCTTTTAAACTGTTAAGTGTACGTAGATATTGTTAATACCTACGTATGAACATCAAAAATCGTTACATATTTGTTGGAAAAAATAAATGTATAAAAGAAACGCAAAAAAATATTCGAGTCCTGCCCGTATTTTTTATATGACAGCCGGCTCGAACGCACTTGTAAGAAAGTATAGTGACGTGTAGAAAGTAGGTACGATATTAACGGTTAACGCATGTGGCGACATTTTAAGTAAGTTATTTTATTCGTTAACATTATTTAAAATTAACTAAAAACTTGACATGACTAATTAACGACTTATATGTACTTGTGAAGTGAAGTTATACATGTGAAATTATACATAATTATTTTGATACAGGTAAACCCATAAGGGAATAAAAATAATCTACGCTAGTGCCTAATCTGAAAATAAATAGTGTGTAAAAGAGACACTGCTTGATAAAAAGGTTTTATATTAAAAACTGGTGGTCATTAGCGATAAAATCAAAATATTTACGTAAAAGAACAAGAGTCAAAGAAATATAGAAATAAATAAAAACAAATTACAGTGTTAAAGCAACACAACTTTAAAGGCGGTTAGACAAAAATTAGCTAAACAAGTACGTACAGACATCATTAGTTACTACTATATAAACTATAAAAACTTGGCTAACGTGAACTTAATATTAAAATTAAACTAAAATATGAGCTAATTCGTATTTAAATTTACATTTAGCTAAAAGTAAACAAAGCAAGACGGAGACAGATTTATTTACTATTTTACTAACTCCAATGCATTGATACATATTACAACAAATAAAAAACTAACAAACAAATAGATATATACGATTTGATTAAACTAAATTGGACATAGCACATATTAAGACAAATAACAGATTATAAATACAAAAGTTACCAATGGCTGTGCGCCGATGAAATGCGTGAAATACAACAACAAGATATTAATAACTTGAAGACTTATGAGTAAGACAATAGTACAAATACAATAAGTAACATGTTGTTTATATATATATTGAAATGGACAAAACTGTTTTTGACGACTAAATACATAATATTTATTTAAATAGTATAGATAATTTAAGGTACAATAGATTGCAAACTCGATAAAATGATTTTGGAGTGCTGTAAAATGTATTATTGCCGCTTGTACCTTAGTTGGACTAATTCTATTTAGATAGCGTTACTATATTAATAAATTTAGTCTACAAATTAGTACGCCATATATATCGAGTATTTTAATATACCTATGACGTCACAAAAGCAATGATTAAGACGTATTGTCTTAATCATTGCTTTTTTAAAATTTTTATATAAAATATTTTATTGGGATTTCCATTTTATTAATAAATACAATATTTCGTAAATTCCCGGCAAATATTATTTTTGATTGCCTATTTAATCATTTTCACCGATACCGGTATCGCAATTTACAATATACCCTTTATTTATTCATATATGTTCCAATAGATATATATCATCCGGTAACTATTACGATACCTATATTTAAAGGGACTGCATACAAACAGTGTACACAAGTCCTAAACATCCAAGCAACTTACCTAACAACAACCAAAACGCCGTAGCCAAGGTAGTAGAAGAGATAAAAGAACATCTTGAAGAATCCGACGGCCAGTTCGGCTGGTGGCATCTGTTGCATATCCGCGATTTTCTGCTTTATGTTTGACGGTGATAGAGACGAGAATGCTAAGTAGATGCCGTCCTTCACAGATTGCAGACCTCTCCGGAACGGATCTTTGCCGGCTCTGGAATAAATGTATTATGCAAATACTCAAATTGACCGTGAAATAACAATAATAAATAGATTTAGAGATGGGAAAATAATAACAGGTGTACTACTTGATAATAGGAGTGGAACATGTGCGCCAGCGGGCCGTCGTCGGTGCCGTACTCCCGCACCTCGAAGCTTGGCTCCACGGAAAGAAGGAGGTCACCTACCGATTGACTCAGATACTCACCGGGCACGGCTGCTTCGGTGAGTATCTGTGTCGAATAGGACGGGAGGGATCGACACATTGTCACCACTGCGCATCCGACCTCGACTCAGCCCGGCACACGCTGGCGGAGTGCCCCGCGTGGGCCTCCGAGCGCCGAGTCTTGGTCGCAGAGATCGGGCGAGATCTGTCTCCGCCGGCATTGATTGCGGCAATGCTGGCGGACGAGGGAGGTTGGAGGGCTGTGGCCTCCTTCTGTGAAGCAGTGATGCTCCAGAAGGAGGCCGCCGAGCGGGGTCGGGAGATGGCCGATCCCGCTCGAAGGAGGCGGCGCCGGGCTCGGTAGCACAGCTGCGGCGCCGCCGCGGGTCACCGGTGGGCGCGAAGAAATCGCGCCCGCGGATACGGCGACCCGGGAGGGACCACGCCCCTTCCGTGGCCGGGGGGCGTCGTCGGTGGTGGAGATCGGGGGAGGTATTGTAGCCTCTTCCGAGGAGGGCTCCCCTGTATCGGCGGGGGAGCGGAGGCTGGGGGTTCCCGGAAGTAGCTTGGTGTTCCCGGGGGCTCCCTACATGCCTGAGGAAGGCCATCCCTGAGGTTTTTAGTGGGTAGGCCTCCCCCTTCTGGGAGGAGAGCCCCACATAACCGCCGGCTCGCCACAGCCGGGGTATGCAACTTAATGCATTTTCCTCAGGGGGAACAAAAAGAAAAAAAAAAAAAAAATTGTGGAACATGTAAAGTGTCCATACCATCAACATTTTGCTATATGTTAGTGGTATGACTCCTTCACATTTTCAAGTGTATGTATATTCGAATATGTTATACAATATGTCCAGGGGTGTAGTAATAAAACTTTAAGAGCAGTATCTACAACATATTTCATCGACGAAAATACCCCATATGGGGGGTCAATTCCGAAACCCCACCATACTACCCTATATGGGATATTTTCGTCGTTGAAATACTTGAATACCTTTCATCGTCATCATCCCCCATGTACATATAACTGGCCTCTCTGTTCTTGGGCCCGCCGGCCGCTTCCTCTGACGCGGCCATAAGGCTGGATGCGTGTGTCATTTCAAAGATGGCGTCCTCGCAGAAGTTTACGAAAGCCTCGAGCTTCTCCTTGTCGCCGCCTTCGGTCACTATGCTGTAGAAGAATGCTCGTTTCGATTCCTGAAAGGGTTGAGTTGTTTATGGGACGTAGTATAGTGGTACCAATTTTGTTGAATATTAAACTAAACCAAAATAATTAAAATGTACATTAAATAGTTAAGCGATTCTTATAAGCTGTTCCTTCTGTTGTTAGCTCGAACTAAATTACGAGATCACGTTTGACGTAAATAAATTCTTGATTGTGATAGCACTAAATAATTTTTAATTCGTACTATTCAGCTCCATAATAATATACCAATAAAAATTGGATTATGTTTAGTTCAAATTAGATTGTACAACATCAATTGCGTGACTCCATATTGATTATTTATTCCAGTATGTCTCTTTGCCGTCTGATATGTAAATACAAATATATGGCTAAGGAAGCCAGAAAGTCAATAATAGCTATAATATACAATATCAAAACGCTTCTTCATTTTCTTTCTTACTAAGGATTTGGCAAAAGAAAATCTTCATATGAAGAAACTGCTTTCTTTTGTACTATAGAAAATGAAATATTGTCAATGACGAGTATTTTATACAACCTCTGATTCATTTTTTTGGAAGAGTATGTGTCAATACTATATATTTTTATGGATGTCACTGCATTATCGATTTATCGATGATTTTACTTGTATCGTACTCGTGGTAGTGTACTCTCGAGGACTTGAGTTTTCATTCCCAAATACTCACAAATCTGTCAATGCAAATATACTCGTAAGTTGGTGCTGTCTAACGCCGGTTTTCTTAGGAATATTAAACTAAAATTGATATACTTATTTATCTTTGTGACTTTTCTTTTCTATCATGAGATAAAGTTTATCATGAGATAAAGTTTATCATGAGATAAAGTCGAAGTTTGAACCATGTTATGCTTTTCTGAGGAGAGACTCATATAAGTCCCAGCATTTGGGATTTATATGGGTAGATATAATAGTGATGTATCATATCATATCACTATTGATATTACAATAATGTGTATACAATTTAATTGAAGGATATTATTATAAATAATAAAAAACCAAGTTTGTGGTAACTGTTATCTTTTCAGAAGTATTTCTTGTATATTCTGCGTACCACTGGTTGGCAGCTACTGATATAGATATTAGTGGTCCACGTACGCTACGAAACGCTATCTTGCAATTTTTCTTACTTTATCGGTAATAACGCGAATTTTCTGTGCAATAATATGATAAACCAACAGGTTGCAGAACCAAAAGTTTGACCTTAATTTAATTTTTTTCAATTAAATTTTAACTTAATAAAGGAATAGGTGTATTTTTTTTTCAATCAAGTAAGGGACCATAATTAGTAAAATATACTTTATCGCAAGAAATCAATTAAGTCTTATATCGTGAAAACATTGTGAACTATTTTCCAGGTTAAATAACATTAAATAAATCGTAAACCAGGTATTGAAATGTTATAGACAACTACTTATTGCCAGTAAATCAAGGTAAACTATAGTGGTTCTTTCACCTTGATCTGCGGCTTCTCCCACTGCTCGATGTTGGACTCCTTGATCTCGAAGTAGACGCGCTCGATGCGCTTGGAGCCGCCCATGATCTCGATGCGGCCCAGGAACGGCTCGAAGTAGTTCAGCACCGAGCCCGCCGTCTCCAGAAACCGCGCAAGTCTGCGCAACGCACAACATCGTCACATTGTTTAACTAAACCTAAAAATCACCTAAAACATTCATAAATCATACCAAAAATAATAATTATTTTAACAATCACTTTATTTATAACATACTAGCTTCCGCCCGCGGCTTCGCCCGCGTGAAATTAGTTTTTGTCAATACTGGTCCCTTATGTCTAAGGTACCAAGATTCACGGTCTTATCTCTTCAATTCAACCCCTATTTCACCCCCACACTGGTAAAAATTTCAAAATGCTAGAACAAATATTTAATGATTTCTTATCAAGTGCTTAAATATAAAGTTTCATGGTTTTATCTTTTAAAATAAAGAAATCCCATACAAACTTTCAACCTCTATTACAACTCCTTCATCCCTTTTTTCGAAATAAAAAGTAGCCTATGTTCTGTCTTAGGGTCTAAAGATTGTCTGTACCAAATTTCATCAAAATCGGTTGCGAGGTTTAAGCGGGAAAGCGTAACAGACAGAGTTACATTTTACAGAGATTTTTAACCTATGACAGTAGATAAACATACAATAAAGTTGCTATTTTGCCGTATTTCTTTTCTTTATTAAAATACACAAACACCATTATAATTTAAAGGGATGCTAAGTCAGAATACGATGTCCGTAAGTGTATAGCGTGACTACATCAAAAGTTTTTGTATGTTCTTGAAAATTTACTTGATGGAACAGTCCCATTAAAATTTGAAATAGACGTACCCTATGAGTGTACACTAACAACAACGCAAGAATACATTCTGAGACTAGTAGATATTTGCGATTTTAACATTCTGCCACTAAAGAAAATGAGGCGTTTTTTTGACAGCTTGCACCTAAGTTGGTATACATGATCTGTGGTATCTATGTCTGACATATATAATCTGTGGTAACTGTGCGCGGTTTATTTAGACGGACATTACCTGGGCTCATTGGGCATGTGTTCGGAGAGATTGGTGAGCAGCACGGCCAAGTTGAACCCGATCTCCTTGGCGGGTTCATGGAAGCGGTCGCAAAACCCGATGTAATCTAGTTTGCCGTCATGGTTGGTCTCACAGCACGCGAGTAGGAACTCTATTTCCTCACTACGGACAACAAGTTTTAATTAAGGTTTACTAAATTAAAAAGTTATATTGTGTACACTAATAATGTTCTATTTCAGTGATTCTCAACCACTGTGGCACGGAATTTGTGCCGCCAAATTTCAAAAGTGTGCCGCCAAATTTTACAAATATATAATAATGTTAATATTATTAAATTATATTATTTAAAAAGAAAAATATTTTTAAGATAACATTAGAGAAGAGAATTATTCATTATTTCCCAAAATTAGATATTAAGAAACTTCATTGGGTTCGTAATCCATTTCTCATAACAGATACTTCTGTATTTGACTTAACTTTGAATGAAGAGGAAGAACTCATTTTGTTTTCTAATAATCGAGATTTAATTTTAAAACATTCAGAAGAATCAATTAATTCATTTTGGATTAACATCAGATACGATTGTCCAATGATAGCCAAAAAGCTTTAAACATATTATTACAATTTTCCACATCTTATTAATTGTGTGAATTCGGATTGCACCATTAGTCAACATTAAAACTAAAAAAGATCAAGATTGTTAAATGTAGAAGGCAATATGAGAGTAGCATTGTCATTTTTACGACCAAATATAAATGAAATTATCAAAAATCATCAAGCTCAAATTTCGCATTAAAAATATTTTTATTATTAGCTTGTAATTAATCCCTTAATAAACGTTTAGTTATTCTTGTAGTATATATTAGTTTATTTCGTATATTTAAATTTTTTGTCATGAACTATTTATGCAGTGTGCAGTAGGAAGTAAATAATTTTTATATTGCCGCCAAATTTTGAAATTTTTAAATATGTGCCGCCACAAAAAAAAGGTTGAGAATCACTGTTCTATTTTAATATATTTCAGAGCGTATTTCCATTTAAAACGCTACCTATCTACCTGTCTATTAGTGTTTATAATTTGGACGCTGGTAGCAGCTGAGTTTCGAACTTCTCAAGTGACACAACTCACAGTGTTGTCTTTTCGTGTCATATTTTCCTGTACTTTTTGGGTAGTTTTTACCCGTCTGCCATCGACCACGTAATAGCTGGTTCAGCTCAGATTGAAACATGTCAAAGGATAAAACTCACGGTGTATAACTTTTTTGTTGCTCCATCTTCTCCTTGAAGTCCTTGGGCAGCACCCATCCATCGTTATTGGCGTCAATCTCCTGGAAGCTGGCACTGGACGTCAGGTCCTTTAGCTTTAAGAACATATCGAAGTACTTCAGGATCAGCTCCACGTTAGACGCAGATTCTACCAGTGTGTCCACCATCTGCTTGCCGATCGTGCCTGCGAGTTGGTAAAAATAAATTTATAAAAATATGATGAATTATAAGTACTAATGCATGATGAGTATAGAACGTTTGTTTTTGGCGGTTGTTTTGGGTATATGTGAATCTCACATATACCCAAAACTATGTTTCTCTATGTTTCTGTCTGCACTCACGAAACATGATAAAAATCCTAATGATGGGCGATGTTAAAAAAAATACATACTTCGCATGCCTCGCATATTATGCGTTGTGTTTCGTATTAAGAATATATTTTTAACACCGATAATGGTCATATTTGAGGCCAGCTTATAGGAGCGACGGTGGTACTGTGGCTTCGGTATCGATCTTCGATTCCAGAAATTCGTCTTTAGAATTTCCTTGTACATTCATCAGACGCTCCGAAAATATCGTGAGACTATCAAAGTTGTATGTGAAGCCGATTAATCCGCACTGAGTCAGTATGATCATGCCCGAAACGGAGACGGGCATGAGCTGTGATGATGATATTTCTAAAATTAGACTGGAATAGCACAAGAGTTGCATGAAATTAATATTATTCGGCTCGAAGGATCGTATTAATACTTAAAAAAATATGTCTTTAATTCTATGTAAAATAATCAAAATTTAAATTTAAATGCCAGTCTCGTCTCACCATTGACGACGTTGCCCTCAAGCATAGACAGCATCATGGTGATCATGTCCTTCTGCAGGTTGAGTAGCTCCTTGAGCAGGTCCACTTGTGACGAGTGCTTGGAGAGCTTGTCCTGCATGTGCGAGAATAGGAACAGGAACCCGCCCACCGCGTCCCACAACCTGTGGATAGCATAAGTAATTTTGAAAATTAATAGAATGTTTATAAATCTCGGATATATCATTTAATATATTACAATATATAATATAAGTCTAAGTATAATTAATTACACTTTGAAGATAAAAAGACCTGTTGAATAAGTTGTCTCTGATCAACAATGTCATTGGTTCTGCGTACAAGTCCCCTGGGTGACCTTTCCGAGTGTATTCAACAAGTTATCTAGGAAAGTAACATCCCTAGATATTCTTCAAGTGCGCTAGGCCCTTTAATTCTACGCGCAAAGCTTTGGATAATATCGCGGAGTATGTTGCGTAAAATGTCTATGCACAACATTAACCCTAGGGTTCCACCTGGAATGGGCTAGGGCCTGTTGGTTCTGCAGACAAAGCCCCTGGATGATATGGCTGAGAGTCTTCAACACATTGTCTATGAACAACTATAATGCTAAGGTCTTACCTGGAATGGGCTAGTGCCTGTTGGTTCTGCGTACAAGGCCCCTGGATGACCTCAGTGAGTGTGTTGAAAACCTGTGACGCTACACCGATAGCTTTGAAGAAGTTCGCTTTGCCCGCAGGGTCAATCAGCTCCTGCGTAACGACAATGAAAAATGTGAAGTGATTTTTAAATGTGTTTAATCAGCATTTGCCAAATTCGTCTCCATTAAAACCATCGTTCGCAAGCAACCAGAAAAGTGTGATTTAAAAAATTATTGAAATTGTTTTCTAACTTAATTTTTATATTAATAGATAATATACATTTAATTTTAGCTCGTTAGATTAGTTTTGTTAGAAGTTGCTGGCAATATTATGTACACTTGCATACATGAATAGTACTTCAGGAAGGTATAATAGAGAATAAAAATGAGTTTCAACTGATTTTGGGAGTATTAAAATTAATTTGTTAGTTCATAATCTGTAAGTACCTTGCTCGAGTAGTGCCAGTAGAAGTCCATGATGGACTCTTGCAGTCTCAGCAGGTAGTCCACGGTGCAGATAACCACATTGACAGTCGTGGTGTTGCCAGCTTGCGTTCTTAAGTAATTCTGCCATTCTAAGAGTAATATTTAATGCAAGAGAATCAATCATCTTAGTATTATAAAAAATATAAATTAAACATAGATGACCATAGAAGATTTCCTGGCCAACTTTGGCTAGGCACCCTTATTGTAGTGGAAAGCCGTTGAGCGGTGATTCTGATGTTCTTAAAACATATTTATGATACTAGTATATTATATGCCCAGATAGCTTAGTGTAGTATCTTATTTGTACTACTTTTCATGTATTTAGAACAGGCTTACCCAGGTTGTGGCCTTCGCAGGTAAGCTGTATGAATCTGAAGAGTGCACATGTAAACTCGGCGTCATGCATATTCTTCTCGCCCGCGGCACCTTCTAGACCAACACCCAATCCTGTGCAAAGAACGACAAGGGCTGAAGATAAATTGTGCCTCTTTGAAATATGACAATCTTCACAAAATACATCATGTAAGACGAGATCTTTGTTAATTATTATAGATAAAAATCACATACTCGTATGTATCCTAAAGGTTAAATTATTGAGAGATATCATTATAAGTCTGGGGGTTCCCGGAAGTTGCTTGGCGTTCCCGGGGGCTCCCTACATGCCTGAGGATAAGCCCATCCCTGAGGTTTTTTTAGTGGGTAGGCGGTAAAAAAAAAAGGATCAGCTCTTATAACGATCGGATCGCAGAATGATCGCATTTGATTTGTAAAGTTATGTTATGTCTCGCTTTCATACGCCATAATAAAAAGTAATATATATATTGATTCTATTAAATTACTGTTTTCCAACTATCTATCTGTATTTGGATCTAATAATAAGAGACTTTCGAAATCAATGATGTTCAAACATCGCACTAGCGTATCGACACCGTCGTTCAAATTCGGTCAATTAATGTAATTTTATTTAGTCGTACAACAATAGCGATATAGTCAAGACGTCGTTGCACGCTCCAATGCTATTTTTGTCTACAATAATGATATCTTTTCCGTCCGGTATTGATCTATTGCATTGAATCTTGTGAAACGTTAAAAGATAAGTATGTAAATGTACGAGTAAACTGTAACTAAAACATCATCGTTCGTAGTATGAACGAATATGCGTCATTTATTGTTAACCGCAGTTTTAGGTAAATTATTCACAGCACTTTTATACACAGCTCACCTTCAGCCTTAGTGTTCCTTTCAAATGCATCCAAGTCTAGCACAGAGCAAGAGTTCATGAGGCCAGCTATCGACGTGAAGAAGCCCACGTCCTTCTTGTCTTTCAAGTGGTTCAGCATTCCCTGAGGAACGACGAGCCACAAGTCTAATTATTGAGTAGAAACATTATATTATACTAAATATTATTATGTATGCCTATATATGGGAGTGAATGTTGGGTGTAGTAAAAGAAGGATACAAGTAAGATTTATGCAGTAGAAATGAGATCTTTGAGAGGAATGGCTGGACTGACGATGAAGGATAAATTGCAAAATAGTAGGATAACGGAAATGTGCGGTGTGAAAGAACAATCGAGAAGGGAATGCTTAGATGTTTTGAATAAGTAGTGAGGACGGAAAAAGAGACGACTGATGAAAGAAATTTATAAGGCCAGATTATGCCCTAGCAGTTGGTACGGGATAATCTAGACGAACTTACTGGGATCAAATAGGCAGTATAGGAAAAGTAGGTCAGGTCAAGAGTAACCGTAACTGACGAATGTGTATGAAAGTCGATGAAGCTAAGTATATTTGGATCGTAGCAAGGGGAACACTCTGATCTCTGTAAGAGGTGTAATATTTTTGTTATATATTATAATGCCTTTGGTTATATAATTTATATTGCTCCAACTATTGGATTTAAATTCTGGCATGAAAAAATTGTTTAATTGAAGTGCTTCATATTTGTCTCAGTATCTTCGCCGACTAAATTCACTACCTCAATCCTATCGACCCACTCACCACTTTTAGGATATAGGGTAAGCTCTCACCAGTTAAAGATAATCTAGATATATTCACTATTTCCCAATCCCTAAACCCACTTACTGTCTAATTGTCAAGATTCTTTTACAGTCTTTCGACCGCAAGAACCATTAATCATCTGTCACTTTTCTAGAGCCACTAAATCCACTCACCATCTGAATGCCGATGTTGCCTCCGCGCAGAATAGAGATACCCAGTTGCAGTGTCTTCATGACCATGTCACTGGGGACACCCTTCGACGCGGATATGTGGAGGAGGACCATCTCAGCGACCCCTCGATCTGCCAACCGCGCTTGGTGGAATAACAGCTTCTGCTTTTCCATTTCTTGTTCCTGGTATGTCACCATTTCAGCGTTTAGAAAGTGGGTAGTGGTAATATGGAACTAAATATAATTTTAGCGTAGCATCTATTATTGTGCATAATCTAAAAATGTTCTCTAACTGCATATAACAGTCATCACTTGAAAAGTTATCCACCCTAATGGCTGTTTGTCTTTTAAGTAGCTTAGTTTTGGATGATTTAGTGCCTTCTTAAGGGAACAGAAAAGAAACCGTTCATAAAGCGCGTATGAAGCGTTAGATGAATACCGGCGACACGCACCTATTGCATACGATCGACCCAAAATACTTCTCACATTGACTAGTGTCATTTATTTTACCTATTCAGTATACAATAATCTTTCAGGCTATGACACTAAAGTGCAAGTTAATATAACTGACAAATAATTATTTTACATTACATACCATAAAAGTTTCCATAGTTTTCTGCGTGAAACACAATTATAATAAATGCTTAAAAATTTAGGATAGGTAAGAAGTAGAAAAAAGGGATCTTGCAGTATTTACGAATATGTACGAATCGTAAAACGATTGCACTGTGATTATGAGACATGCAAGCTTAATTTAATGCGTTGCTCACGTGAATGCTGGGGCCTCCTTCCTCATCGCCACCCTCTGCCACCTCTCCGCCCTCTTCTTCCTCCCCGCCGCCTTCTTCCTCCTCTTCCCCGCACGATTTTGCAATTATGTGCGCATATGACATGTACAAAAGATCCTCCTGTTTTGTACACAAAAGAGAAACTATTAAATGAAAATAACCTCGGTTTCGGTATTATTGGTATAAATATATATAGTATACCTTAGAACTAAAATGAAATAACATACTACTAAGTATTCATTAAATGTAATCAACACATATATTTAATAGTAAAGTGCAAAAATACATCTAGCAAGCCATGAACTGTTGTCATGACTTGTTGGCCTATCCATCAAACTATGAGAGCGAGTAAAGTAAGTGCATTTATTTTTATTCACGGCTCCAACACGTTATACGAAAGAGTAGATATCAGATAATAATATGAACATTTTTGAAAATATTAAATCAATTCAAAGCGGGCTCCCTTCGAAGACTCCAAGTTCCCTTCGGGCATAATATAGGCTACATTATGGCCGAAGGGAGCTTGGGGTCTTTTTTGTTAGCTCTATCACCCTTGCTATATTTTTTGGAGCAGATTTTGACGTGGCACTTCACTATATTTAAACCCGCTTCTGTTTGAATTGTTGATACATACCAGATTCTGTACCATCTGTTCGGATATCCAAAAGCAACAATGTTTTCTTAGAGTTTGGTGATAGTAAAATTATTTATACTAGATTATACATTAAAAATAAATATAAAGCCACGCAAATTGTTGGAATTATCGGAATTACGAGCTTCGTGAAAAGACATTAGTATTGTGCACTGGTAAAGTCGTTAATTGGGTATTTGATATTTTATTATATTGTTTATATGTATATTAAAAGCCTATTGTTAGTTGAGACATAATGTAAAGTATTAGTGTACCTAAGATTTTTCAAGATATAGCAACTTATTTGTGCTTTTGTCGCAAGTCGTTCAAAAACGCTGCGTACGTACGTAGTGTAATTTAACATTGCATTGTGAATATACACAATATGGTAAAGTCAACTAAATTATCTTTATTTCTGTACAAAAGCGCTGGCACTGTACAAAGTTTCTATAAAAAAAATTACACTGTCAATATCAACCACCAAGGAATATGTACTCTTGGTGGCTATACAGGGATCACAGGGCAAACTTGTTCTATTGTAGGTATCGTCTTTCCTTACAAGTATGTAGACTAGTTCACCTGTAATGCTCCAGACCGCTCAGTCATAGCTCCTCTACAGAAGGTGGTTACCAGCTGAGTGAGCGGGTCGGGTTTGCCTTCCTCCTCTACAACATCGCTCTTTTTCAGCTCGGCATCTTCAAACGATTGCTGTAAACGTCCATTTTATTTAAATGAAATACATTACTAATTCCGGGAACTAAAAAATATATTTTTTGTTCAATTTACTACTGCTATTTATAGTCAATTTGCTGAATTTTAGCGCAGTCGTGTCAATTATTCATGATGAAATTCGTGAAAGTCGCCCGTGTATTGTTGTGATCAACAAAAAGATGGATGCTTTGCGCTGTATGATTAAAACAAAGAAGCATGTGGATTACTATGAGATCCGGACATCTTTGGACATAAGTACGAATCAAATACAGACAAATTGGATGAGATGGAGAGTAATTATATTTTAACACTCACCGTTAAGTCCTCAATCATGACTTCCTGTCCTACATTCTCTTCTTCCAACCAGAGTTCGTAGTAAGAACGAGCGAAGATATTGCAAGCACGATGTCTGTCAAAAATATTACATTTCTTACTTCAAGCTTTATAATAATAAAAGATATAAAAAAAAACATGTATACAATTGTTAGAATCGATACTATTATTATTTCAAAAAGAGTTAAACACTTTACAATACAGCAATGTTTTGTTGGACCAATTCGTGCATTATATTTATTCATTTATTAGTACAACAGAATCATAGTCGGACCGTTTTATTACATATTTTAGTGCGGAATTTCACTCCTAACGTAGCGTTTATATTCTTTTTGAATACACCAAAATGTTGATATCAGATAAAGAATTAAATTCTCTATTGTAGCAGGTGTTATTTTGCGGAAGTCCATTGTATTACAAAGGATATTGTTTTTTGCTGATTCCGCGCCGTTCATGATGACTTGTCCAACAACGCTTGTCCCGCTCGGTGACTCACCAGCGGCTGCTATTGCAGCCGCTGGTGAGTCACCGAGCGGGCAACAAATCTTGAAGATGTCTCGCTGAGAGACGAAACACGTGTCGACCTTGTTTGCTTGTTGGACAAGTCATCATGAACGGCGCGGAATCAGCAAAAAACAATATCCTTTGTAATAAGAATTAAATTGTTGGCTGTTTGATTAATATGTCGCAATAGCAGTAAGATGACATTTAAAAACTGAGCTTTTAGATACTCTTCGTCCACAGACATTTTCGGTCTAACATCTCCTTTATATTTTGTATTTTCTAAAATCTTATTCAGTGTTTCTAATGTTGGTTTTTAAGTTGTTATTAAAGTATTGCTATACAATTTATACGATCCGCATTGTCGATATTTATTTAAGGTGAAGAAATCAGTCAAGCGTAAAATTTCGCTGTAAGAGAAAATGGATAAGTGCAAAATATTGCAGGAGAAACGGGTCTAGTGCAAAATTACGAACCAAGAAAAACTGTTGTCCTTTAAAAATATCATATAGACAAATATTATTCTCAAGCCATATTTAAGTCGTGTATTTATTGTTTAATCACATCTCAAGAAAATACTGGAATGAGCTGCCTGCCGTGGTTTTCCCAGAGGGCTACAGTATGGGGTTCTTCAAAAGGGGAGTAAATAGGTTTTTGAAGGGTCGGCAACGCGCGAGTGACACCCGAACGTTGCAAGTGTCCATAGGTTACGGTAACCGCTTACCATCAGACGGGCCGTAGGCCTGTTTGCCACCAGCGTGGTATAAAAAAAATACATTTATTTTACATACAAATACATTAAGCAAAAGTTACTCGGCGAATCTTAAGTAGTCTTGTATTTTCTTGTTTTATAGAAAAAGTAGGCAATGCTTAAGGTTCTGTTTTCTTTCTTTTTAACTTAAACCAAAATTAATAATAAACCTGCCTTAAAATTGTTATCGCAGTGATGAGTATTGATTAAAAGCAAGTTTCTACTACCTACCTGTAGATAGGGGTAGAAATACAGGTGAGCAATCGGCCAAGCAATTTTTTCTGGTTGCATAAAGACCAGCCCGCGAATAAGTTTCACGATGGATATATTAAAACTTTTAAATAATTATAGTTAAGTCATTGTCATAATGTCTCACGTGTAAAAAACATCGAATATTTTTTCTGTATTTGATATAAATTCTTTTTATTATGAGTGAACTTGTATAATAAACACTGGACAATTTATTCAGAACAATCAGACACGGTCCAACTTACCGACTCATTTTGTACAGATGTTTCGATCTCAGGCAAGCTATGGCTGCTCTTTTGCGAGCGGCGCAGAGTACTCTCTTCCAATTATTCAATCTCTGTCTGGGCTTTGTGGCCTTGTTAGTCCAAAGCAGCATGCATAGTGTCAACTTAATCGGTTACAAAGTTCTAGGATCAACACACAGGTATTTGGTAGTTCAAGCATTCGTCTCGTCCTCTGAGATCTTGCGTAGACTTAGACAAAAAATACGTAACACGCATTATTATCAAAAACTTTGTATATATTTGATTTTACTTTTAAGTTGTACGATTTATTATTTAAATATTAAACTGGCATATCTATACAAATAATTAATATTACTTTACTATAAAAAAAATACAAAATAGCAAAAAATGTTTAATCAATGTTAGTTTATTAACAAAATACTTGACACAAATAATATATGAACCTTGGCAAGGAATGTATTGATGTCTGTCTGAAGCAAGCTATCACAGCTCGCTTCCGCTGAATGGATACTACTGACCGGTACACGTTCTTACTCATTTGTTGAGGGTGGTCGATCTATTTCATGTATAAAAAATAGCAATTCTATATAAAAGTACAATAAAGCGACAATGCAATAAAATTCAACCATAAAATACGTAACGGAGAAAATATATAAAAACAAAACTAACGGCAATTGATTTTAAATTATGGTTGTTTCCTAAAAAAAGTTAACTCTATATCATAGATTAGTATGTACCTTTTGAATTGAATAGCGAACTTATATACTTATAGTAGAAGATTAATAAATATGTAATAAAAAATCATCATTTATATTAAATAAAAATAGATATGATATTTATTTCAAATCTATAACAAATACATCAACTACGTGTTTATTATAATATCACAAATAATTCCATAATGCAAAATAAAATTTAAGTTAGCTATTGATTTAAATATTATCAAAAAAATGGTAAAATTAACTCACCATGTGAAGTCCGAAAAGCACTTTGCTCATGGCGACAATCCTCTCGACGGTATCGTCGATGATCTTGGCTTTGTTTTCGGCGGTCTCCACAGCGATGTTGGCTTTGCTCTTGGAGCCGAGCTTGCTGTACAGGTAGTGCTGCCACGACATCTCGTCCGCTGGATCGATTTTGTCGGGCAGCGTGAGTTGCGTCTTGGCAAACTCTGCCACGTCTTGCTCTGACATTTTCTATGGAAAAATAGTATGTTTTATAACGAAGGACTAAACAGTTAGATTGCTACTGGATATCGATGAATTTATCAATTTTATTGCGTGACTAGCTTTTGCCCGCGACTTCGTTCGCGTGGACTTCAGGTTCGTCCTGTCTGAGGTTTTTAGTGGGTAGGCCTCCCCCTTCTGGGGAGGAGAGCCCCACATAACCCCGGCTCGCCACAGCCGGGGTATGCAATTTAATGCATTTTCCTCAGGGGAACAAAAAAAAAAAAGTCTGGTAATAAGTAAGAAATACGGTAACTAAGCACTGCAGAGCCTTAATCATTGGCCTATAGGTAGCTACTGCAGTATGCTCCTATAAACTACATTTAACGATCTTTTTCCTTTTGTGGGTTATTCCTAAGAGATAAACATATACCATCACGGACTTTTTTGTAGACCTTTTTAAGTTGTACAATACTGTAGTAAATTGTTTTGATCTATCTTGTAGGATTCAGTCAGCGTTTGCAATGTAAGCGCAAAAAATGTGTTTTTTTTACGACCTCACATTAGAAACCTCAAAAATTGTAGCCTATGTGTTATTCTGATGTATAAACTATATTGTGGTAAAGATTCATTCAAATCCATTCAGTAGTTTTTACGTGAAAGAGTAACAAACATCCATACATCCATACTTACAAACTTTCGCCTTTATAATAGTAGTAGGATTCTGAAATCATAGAAAAATATCGATAGGGTTTTGACCCTATACCTTACTAAATAAAATAAAGTACAGTACATACTGGACTTGTCCAGTATGAACCACAAATCGTTGAGTCGCAAGTTCACATACAAACTGTTCTACACAGCAACACAAGGTGGCGCTGCTTAAATTCTACAACGCGGTTCAGAAATATGTATCTTAGGGGTATAAAAAGGGTCCGAAATAAAAAGTTTTAACTCTGGTTTCCCTTCAAAACGTATAAATCTTTCGCCTTTTACTAAAGATTTCCGTGGAGGGGAACACTCAAATGAGTCTGTGACTATTTTTGCTGTTCTAGCCTTAAGGCCAGAGCTAATTAATCAACGTATACATATCTATATCAAAACAAAATTAAGTTAATATAAGTTATTTATAACTCCATATTTCTCTACTACTACTCCAAAATTTTAAAAATATGATATGTGTACCGTATAACATTCATATGCATGTAGTAGAAAGCGGTTATTTTAATATTACAAACAAACACTCCAATTTTATTTATTTGTATAGATTTATTTTTGAATTGTGTGTAGGGTGTTTGAAATATTTTTTATAAATATATATAAAAGTAAGGTTGGCAATTTGGGTATCAAATGAAAGGGCTTGCCAAGAATAACTAAAAGTATAAAATAACATTAGGGTCTTTAAAAACAAGCTTTTGTTTAAAGGCGCCGAAAAGAAAAAAAAAATACTTTTACTGTTATTACGTCATTTGAAATTTAACCCACTTGCTGCCTATCAAAATGTTAATACTAAGACAGTATTTAAATCTCGCGACAAGTTTTTATAACATATAAATTTTAGCGCATTTCATAAAGTTTTTTTATGAATAAATAATTTTTATTAATCTAATTTTATTTTGATACAGATATAGGTACACGTTTATTAATTAGCTCTGGCCTTTAGGCTAGAGCAGCAAAAATAGTCACAGACTCATTTGAGTGTTCCCCTCCACGGAAATCTTTAGTAAAAGGCGAAAGATTTATACGTTTTGAAGGGAAACCAGAGTTAATTTTTTTTAATTCGGACCCTTTTTATACCCCTAAGATACATATTTCTCAACCGCGTTGTAGAATTTAAGCAGCGCCACCTTGTGGTGCTGTGTAGAACAGTTTGTATGTGAACTTGCCATGCTTTGTGTAGTCTCGAAACAACCACAAAGATAAAAAATCTGGCTATCGAAACAACAAATATTCAATATTGTAACTACTTTAAAATACAATGCAAACTAAAAAGAACTAGACAGGCGAATCTAATCAGCGGGGTTCATTATGTAGAGCAAAGCGGGATTTACCATGTAAACAAGCGGTATATATTTTTTATATAAAAAAAGCAGAGATTGAACGGAAGGAATCGAAAATACGATATAAAGCTCGGGGGATATTTCCAGACTTTTGAAGTTATTTATAAAGTATGACATTTTATATCGCGACAGCGGATTTTTTAATTATCGCATGTCAGTTCATTTACAATATATTAAAATTTGACACGAGAATTACTGAACTCGCTTATACTTTTTTTGAGGCTCTTAAGCATTTGTATAACATTTCGATGTAGTTTTTTTTATTAAATGCTTATTGACTGGTGAACCAAAGGGTATTTTTTGTTGCCGTTCTACATTTAGATGAACTATGGGCAATAACAATTTTTTTATAAACTCACACCATCAAAACTAACCATATGTATGTGCTGTATGCGTTAGTATTATGGCGTTTAGAATCACGAATATATAATCATAACTAAGGCACAAATGCTCTAAAAATAATAATTATTTGGTTTTTTTTTATACGAATTTGTCATTGTATTCCTTCATATAATAAATGAATGAGTACCTTGAGGAAGCGATCCTTGCAGTGTTGCACCAGCTCCTGCTCTCTGCCCGCGAACAGGTTGAGCCCCACAGGCAGCAGCCGTTTGAGGCACGCCACCATTAGCGATGCCTGCACTTCTTTGTCCTTGTCACGCTTCTTGTCGCGGTGCTTCTTCTTTTTCTATAGTTATAATGATTGGGAATATGTATAAAATCATGTTAACATTGTGATATAAAATATTTGGTGTTATTAAAAATTCGAAATAGTAAAATACATTTTTTCTTCGAGTCCAAATTATTTCTACGCAGAATGTTGAAATTAATGTAATCATTTAAAATTTTGGCATGAGCTGGTTGTGGCTTGATAGGATATACAACTTGTATATACAAAAAATAAAACTTTCGATCAAGCAAAGAACTGTAGGATTTATTTAAATCACCACCTAGTTAGATAAAGAATATAGAGTTGCCTGTCGGAGTGATTAAACAGTTCGTCAATTCACAAATATAGAGTAATTAAGAATTTGAAATTGTTATAGTTGTTTAACAAGTTTTAGTAGTCTCATCTGTCGTGCAATATTCATTTTATAATTTTTTTTTTCATAAAAAAGAACAAAGCACCTGAATGGGATTATCGTTCAGTTCTTGTCATTAAATTTCATAAATATGAGGGTGTTTGTTTTTAGTAAAAGGCAAGGTAGTTTATGAAAATTACTACTACGATATAAAAAGGATACCTCGGGATTAACATGTAAGTAGTCTAGCTTGGTATGTTGTATACATATTATGGTTTATAAATATACATTGGCAAAACAATGTTTCAAAAAGTAATGTTATTATCACATCACTCAAAACATCATCTGAACCTTTATTATGTTACGAGTGGCTAGTTAGCTAGTTCATAATAGTCTAGGATGGTGTTACATCGTGGGCGTGTGGTGCCAGCATCGTGAAAGCGCACCCTGTAATAGTTGTTAATCTATGATATTGTTTTATAATTCAATATACTATCTACATGACTTGGTTATCTATCTACATTGTGTAACAAGAATAATAATGTGTGTCTGTGTAATGATTATGGAGAGTTTTTCATAAAATATAAAAGTAATCACGCTTTACTTAAAAACAGAGTTTCAATATAAAACCATGAAACAAGGAACTATAACACCCCGCCACGCGCCCCGATATGGGCTGGAAGGACACCGGGGGTTTTTAGTGGGTAGGCCGGTCCTCTACCGGAGAGCCCTACACACGGCCGCGCCTAGCCAGCGCGGTGACAAGGTGCATGCATAAGAAGCATTTCCCCCCGCAAAAAAAAGGAGGGTGTTTCATATTAGCATGTTTATTTATTACATACAATTTCATGATCATGCATCATTTGAACAAGAATTATAAAAATAATAAACGGGGCAATGAAATACAGAAAATCACTTGTTAGTAATATTTATTATTGTTTTTGTAATTTGTTATAATAGAATCGAAACTAGCGAACAACAAGGGGTATTGATAGTAGTGAAGACGATAATGGAGCAGTCATTTATGTTGTGACAAAAATTGTCATATAAGTTATAAGCTAGGGTATTAAATAACTTTTTTGAGCTCTTGCTATAAAGCAAAAGCTATAAAAATATTCCAAACACTCATTTGAGTGTTCCCCTCCACGGAAATCTTTAGTAAAAGGCGAAAGATTTAAACGTTTTGAAGGGAAACCAGAGTTAACATAATAAAGTGTTGAGCTCGTTTTATACCTGTCAGTTGTACATTTCTTAATCGTGTTATAGGATTCATACAACGCCATCTTGTGATGTGTTAAATTATTGGGGTGCGAACTTCGTCTGCGAAGTGAAAAGAAAATTGAACATTTTTCTTTCTTAAGTTATCTAAGTATAAGCAGTATAGAACTTGGTTTTGTAAATAATTTTTGGCATATTTCATCCGATACTCAGTCACAAACACAGTAAAATATATTATTATAAAAGACAATGGAAGGATTTTTAAATGTATACGTAATGTGTAAATATTCGGAGAAACAAGACGCCGCATCAAATATGTTTGCACCAAATAGTACACAAAAACGTAGGAGTCCCCTTATCAGTATTATTAGTTTTTGGCTTAAAATATTGCGCCATCTTTTGTCGCCGGGTGGAATTTAGTAAGATGCCTGAGATTCAGCAATTCTAACATTGCTTTTTTTGTTGTTTACTTTTTTTATCATGGATTACATTTTTTTTAAATTCTCGTCAAGCCAAATTAATAACTGTGCGTATTTTCTAGATCGTTGATGTCTAATTAATGGATAGAATAAGACCAGAATAACATCATTTCGTGACCAAGGGCGCTAACTCTAGAAAACAATTTTGAAAATATTCAATAAGGGTGATTTAATTAAGTTTAAATATAAATGACATGGTTACTAGAGCTGTGTCAATCATTCAAATTCAGTAATTTTTTCAATTATGGATTCCATATTTCGAGGCGTGACTCGGCTAATTTGAATCCGGGTAAATCTACTAGCAGTGTAGCTATCATAAGGTTACATTCAATTGCGTTTACATATAGGCATATGCTGGACACCGCAACGTTGGTAGGCCTCCCACAAGGTGTACCGACGATTATATATATATATACCTATCGGAAACGATAGCTAACTTATGGTAGAGTCACAGCTGGCGCTGCTTGTAAACACATATATTTCTTTAATGAAAAATAAAATAAGATATTCTTACATATTTACCGATAAAATTTTCCATATTAAATTGATTACGTTTTCATAATATTAAATTATGAAGTGAATGTTTAAACTCCACATGATAACTCCACATTAAACTCCGCAATCCATTTTGCACACATTTGACGTATCAGTTAAATATATTTTGATTTCTAACCGAAATGCAAAGAATTTTATATTAATTTAAGAGTGACAAATAAAAGAGTTCAAACTTTGTTTGTTTATGCTACGAATCACAAAGACTCATTAGATTATAAAGTAAGTTTTAAAACAATAAATTGGATTATAAAAGATTCATGAGCATGACAAACCATTGGTCTGATAGTCACTTTTTTATAATTTTTGTACAAACTGCATAAAGAGTTGCGAGTGCGGTGATGCAGCTAAAGAAACGGCTCAAGGTCGCAAAATATTTTAGTAATTTGACAAGGTGTGCGGTTTTATTTCGTTAATATTAGGTTTTATTTCATTAGCATTGCATAAGAAATTTACTTAAGTTTTTAAAACACTATGTGCATTTAAAAAACAAATCAATACTTTTACGGATACTAGGTTTTCTTTGAAAATTATGAGATAAAACCAAAATATCGGTATTAGTAATAGTTTTAAGTAACAACACAGCAAGATCTAAGTAAACAAGATGTTAGTGTGTCAAAGATCGCAATGCTTCGCTTTCCTTGCTAGATGGCGTTTGTAAGGACTTTTAGCCGCACTCAGACTCATGATTGGGCCATTATGTGTCGTGTTGGTTGATTTCTCTCGTACTCTAACTATCCCAAGTCTTCCCCGCATGCTTAAAGCTTGGGGCTTCTACATGCTTCCGGTAGGGATACTGGGGAGTGGAGAAGTTTTGCTCGTTGTTCGACCACGTTCTGCACTCCATGAGATCGTGTTGTGGTGTTTCCTCTGCCTCCATGCATCCTCTGCATAGAGAGCTATCCATTACACCGTTAATGAATAGGTTTCTGGGGACAATGTCCGGTTAAGACTTTTATGACTTTCCGGATTTGAACCCTTTTTAATTTTATGACGAAACGGGCAAGCCTTTTAGACGCTACCGGGCTCGCGTCTTTTATTTGTTTGCATCTCTCCGTTGATATTGTTCTTCGGTTTCAGGTTTTGCTTGAGATTATATTATTATTTGTAAATGTAGGGATGGCATTAGCGAGTATTATTAACTATCCTTACCTTTCCGCCACCTTGCGGTGCACCGTCCACGACGGTCGTGACGCGCCTTGTTGCCGTCGGCATTATCAGCACCTAAACAACCGTCGCATTAAAAATAAATACTAAAGCTATTTAAAAAATATATTCACAACAGGAAATCTTGCTACTTCATTTTATTTTAACAACCTAAGTAGCCAGCCAGCTAAGTAACCGTTGCTAGTATATGTGTTTTGTGTCAGATTCGTGCACTATGAGATATAGTAATGCATTCTGTAATGCATTATAACAGATTATTAGTAAAGTAGTCGCGTTAGTAATTTCGTGATTATCAATTTTCGAAGTAATCGATTAGTCTGAAATCCTTATATACAGACTATAGTTTGAAACGATCCAGTACAGACACTATACAGTAATTTTACACGGTATGGACGTAATGATACACATTGTTTAAAGTATATTTATTACATAGGTATAAAGCTTGTAAATTAAGAAGCCACGAAATAAGTTACTCTGCTGAGTCGAAATTTGCAATTAATAGGGGTATATCAGTTAAAAAAGATAACATGATCAGGTAAAAGACTCCCAAACGATGGGAATAAAACAAAACGATTCTGAAGGTCTTCTGCTCTACTCAAAAGTGAAAGAGAGATTCTTGAATCTCTTGACATTTTTGGACAGTATTAGTAGTATATAAAAATTTGTAAAATTAATCATATATAGCACGTTAATATTACCATATTGTCTATTTCGTTTGCTGATATGAAGTTTTGCTCTTCCTTCAAGAAGTACTGACTCTTAGACCAGATGTTGAATATCTCAGCCACGTGGTTGTAAAGTTCTTCCGCTTCTGTTAAATAAGAATGTTAAACTGATTTAGTGCACAACTCTTCTCATAATATAATAAATATTACAAAATACTGTAGTTATTTTACTTGAGTTTGTTTTAGTGCATAGTTTGCAATGATGAATTTATCAATTCATTAATCACTCTTATCTTATTATTATATTTATTCATATTATAGTGACAAGAAAAATATTATATTATAAGCGGATACCCCCACACGTTGCGTAAGGTTGCCGACCGTTGCCTATAAAAGCCGCTGCGGTTGGCTAGCGACTTGTTAGGCTCCCCGTACCCAAACCAGCCTACCATTAAGCGCATCACCGATTGGAAAGCATTCACCCATTCTCTTGAGTCCACTCTGGACGTAGAAAACCCTCCGCTCGTTGTCTCCGCGGACTGTCTAGACAGCACCGCGAAGATTGACGATGCCATCCATTCCCTAACCAACCTAATCCAGGGTGCGGTCGAGGGTAGCGTGCGGGAGGTTACTGTGCCTAGGCGCAAACTGCCGCGCGCTATCCGTGATCTCATCAAGGAGAAGCGGGCTGCCTTACGCAGAGCCGCTCAGTGTCCCTCACCCGAGTACAGGTCAGTAGCCAACCGCCTTCAGCGGGAGGTACGATCTAAACTCGCGGAATACAGGAATTCCCAATGGGAAGACCTAATGTCCACCATTAAACCCTCCCATTTAGCATACTACAGAGTTCCCCGAGCACTCCGTAGTGATAAAATCACACACACCCCGCCCCTCCATCGCCCCGACGGCTCGGTCGCCTTCGAGGATGATGAGAAAGCGGAATGCTTTGCTGATAGTATTGCTTCTCAATGCTCCCTCAGCAATCAACCGCACGACCCCACCCATTCCGAGCAGGTCGAGGAAGTGGTCCGTCAAAAGGCCGCTCTCCCTCCCACAGATCCGTTTACACAGGACGAAGTTTTTAACATCGTCAAGGGTCTCAAACCACGTAAAGCGCCAGGCGCTGATGGAGTGTCCAATATGGCACTCAAGTCCCTCCCTCGGCTGGTTCTCACCATGCTGACCCTCATATTCAACGCTTGTTACGACCAGTGTCACTTCCCGAATGCGTGGAAGGAGGCCATCGTAATCGGCATTCCCAAACCGGGGAAACCCTTGAATATTCCAAGTAGTCACCGACCTATAAGTTTACTTAACTCTATGGGTAAGGTGTATGAAAGGCTAATTCTTGCGCGTCTGAGAGCTTATCTCTCGGATAAAAACGTAATTATCCCGCATCAATTCGGCTTTCGGGCCAAACACTCATGTCCCCGTCAAGTTCACCGCATTGTCGAGTATATACTCGACGGGTTCTACCCAAGACATGAAAGAGCAGTAGCCGTATTCTTTGACGTCGCCAAAGCTTTTGACAAGGTTTGGCACGCAGGCCTGCTCTATAAACTCTATCAGTTAGGAATGCCGGATCGGTTGGTGCGCATAGTGGAGGCTTATCTTAAAGATAGGCATTTCCGCTTCCGACATGAGAAGCATCTCTCCTCCCCACGCCCCATAAGAGCCGGTGTCCCTCAAGGATCTGTGCTCTCCCCCACGTTGTTCACAATTTATGCGAACGACATGCCCATCCCCACTCGCGGTCCCCAACTAGCCCTTTTTGCTGACGACACCGCCCTCTATCTTAGAGGGCGGAATCTCAGTTCGGTCCTGGCCCGACTGCAACTCGCCATTGACGAGCTTGCAGCCTGGTTTAAGCTGTGGCGAATTGAGGTGAATCCGGAGAAATCCTCCGCGGTTCTCTTTGATTCGAAACGGCGAAGGTACCGAGTCCCCTTTAATACCGACCCACTGCTCCTTCAGGGCAGGCCCATATCCTGGCAGCGTACTGCAAAGTACTTAGGTGTCACGCTGGATAAGCAGCTTAATTTTAAGCCGCATATCTGTAACGTGACGCGTAATGCCAGAAGCTATGCGGGTCGTCTCAGCTGTATGCTGGGTAAAAACAGCCCCATGTCACTCCGGAACAAGCGAACGCTCTACAAGGTTTGCATACGGCCCGTCCTTTCTTACGCGTGCCCGGTATTCGCACATACCAGGGCAACACACCTTATCCAACGTACCCAAAGCGTCTTGTTGCGCAGGATGGCCAACCTCCCATATTACGTTCGGAATAGTGATATACATCGCGATTTCGAAATTAACACCATACACGAACACTTCCTGGAATGCTCTAAGCGGTTCTTCACCACCGCTGAAGGGCATCCGAATCCGTTAGTGAGGCAGGCGTGTAGCTACACCCCGCGTACCCCAGTCAATCCGCGTAATACTGAATATCGTCGACCCAGGCACGTCATTTCTGACCCTCCCGACTCATTGACGCTGGCTCTTCAAGCCTTGCGAGAGGCGGCATCTGCGCCGCCATCCCTTAGTTAGTCCATACTTCGCAGCTTGCTGCTATGTACGAGTAGGCCCCATCACTTCAAGGCCGGACCCACTTTGGCGTACCGAGCCTTCCCTCGCGCATATGTCCTCTTCGGAGGGCAGCGCCGACGTGCCCTCTCCTGAGGGTACGCCAACCATTCCATTCAAGCCATAAGGCCACTAGGGCCAAGGCTAGGCTGAGTTTAGTCGGTAGGTCTGTTGGATCGAGCCGCCTCGATTCACCAGGAGTCCGACATAATCAACGCATCCCTGCTTGCCTGTTGCGTTGGTATCCATGAGGATTCTCAGCCTCCTCTCCTGAGGAAAAAAAAAAAAAAAAAAAAAAGCTAGCGACTTACTTATCATTTGGCATTCGGAGCGGGTAGACCGGTCGTAACGTTATTACGTGTTGCGTTGCGTAACGTTGCGTAATTCGTAAAGAAGGCGTTAGGCTGATTTTGTTCCTCTGTAAAATTATTTTGTTGCCAAATTTTTGTGTTTATAAGTGATTTGTTAAATTGTTTATTTTTTTAAGGAATTTCTCTTCTGATTCCTAAAATCAGAAGTGGGATAAGCAACTCTTAGCCCACAATTACGAGGAACAAAGTCTTCTGCGTACTTTAGTGTTCATGTTTGTAATAATGGCTGGCGGATCCAGTCGGAGTGACCGTAGGTCGCGAAGTCGTTCCCGTGATAAGTCGCGGCACCGTTCACGTAGCCGTCACGAAGTGTTCACTAGGAACCGCCGATCGCGACGTCGGTCATATAGTAGGACGCGTAATGAAAATTTCACACCGTCAGAAAAAAACGCCTAATCGTGATCGCCATCATCGTCGCTTGAACAGATCGCGGTCTTCAAGCAGGTCACATACCCCGGATTTGGCTATTCATTCCACATTGAATTCGATCATGGACCGTCTTGCGTCGATCTTAGCAATATAAGTGAAGGTCAGGTTAGGCCGAGTCAGGAGAAGGTTAGAGCTTTGATTGACTCAGCTGAACCTCAAAATGTTAAGCAGGTAAGTCAGTTTATGGGCTTAGCTGGTTATTTTCGGAGGTACATACCCGGCTTTGCTCAGAAGACTGCCTCGATATCTGCGCTGACACGTAAAGGGGTGAATTTTGATTGGGGTAAAGAGCAGCGTGCAGCTCGCGAATATATAATTCAAGCATTAACAACTGAACCGGCAACGACACCCTCCACGGAAATTTAATATAAATGACTGCGTTTTTGTTATAAAGTTTTCGCAGAGCACAGGAAAACTTGATCCTGGCATGCGTGGCCCGTACAAAGTAGTCAGGATCCTGCCGAATGGTCGCTACGAGCTACGCTTGCTGAGCGGAGCCTACGGAAAGACTACGCAAGCTGCAGCACAGCATATGGTGCCGTGGCAAGGAGAGTGGTGCCCAGAGACTTGTGCAGCGTTCTTCGAGGGTAAATATGACTGCACATGGGCGTTGTTAAGTGTGTCTTCCGCCCGTAGCGCTAAATAACTTTGGACGTTGTTAAGTGTGTCTTCCGTCCATGGGCGTTGTTAAGTGTGTCTTCCGCCCGTAGCGCTAAATAACTTTGGACGTTGTTAAGTGTGTCTTCCGTCCATGGGCGTTGTTAAGTGTGTCTTCCGCCCGTAGCGCTAAATAACTTTGGACGTTGTTAAGTGTGTCTTCCGTCCATGGGCGTTGTTAAGTGTGTCTTCCGCCCGTAGCGCTAAATAAATTTGGACGTTGTTAAGTGGTGTCTTCCGTCCATGGGCGTTGTTAAGTGTGTCTTCCGCCCGTAGCGCTAAATAACTTTGGACGTTGTTAAGTGTGTCTTCCGTCCATGGGCGTTGTTAAGTGTGTCTTCCGCCCGTAGCGCTAGATAACGACGACGAGAGATGGAGGCGATGCGATCCCGACTCCATGCCTTGGAGAGGCGGACGCTCGCCATGGACGCCCACCGGTCCGTGAGGGACCAGTCGTCAACATCACCTCGGTGCTCGAGCCGCGGGCACATGCCGCCATCATCTCGCCGCAGCGCCGCGTCGCTGTCAAGGCGATCGGACCGCGCACACACGCCGCCGACTATGCGGCGCCCGACTACGCGGCGCTCCGTCTGCGCACCCGCTTCATCGGCGCCGTCTGGGCGCGCGACGACTGCGAGGCCGCTGGAGGCTCGCTGTGCGGTTACGACGCCTGCGCAGAGCCAGGGACCGTCGCACACGCCGCCGCACGTTCCTGTGACGCCGGTCGTGCCGTCAGAGGGCCCGCCCGAGACTGCGCCGGAGGTCGCCAACAGTGACGTTAGCGTCACAGCCACGGTAACCGAGCGTATAGTAGACGCGATACGCTCCATCAACAGCACGGTGAGATCCAACCAAATATTTTATATTTCTAGTTTCGATCCTAATTTGCATAACTTCGAAGATTGGTGTGAAGAAGTCGATCGTGCCAAGTCGATGAATAACTGGAACGGTTACGAATGTCTTTCCAGAATAGGCAACTGTCTAAAGGGGGACGCTCGAATGTGGATGACTGAGTGGGTGACAACCCCGAGGCTCGTGTCGAGGACGACACTATGTCAGGAGAGGCCGTATAAGCGGATACCCCCACACGTTGCGTAAGGTTGCCGACCGTTGCCTATAAAAGCCGCTGCGGTTGGCTAGCGACTTACTTATCATTTGGCATTCGGAGCGGGTAGACCGGTCGTAACGTTATTACGTGTTGCGTTGCGTAACGTTGCGTAATTCGTAAAGTAGGCGTTAGGCTGATTTTGTTCCTCTGTAAAATTATTTTGTTGCCAAATTTTTGTGTTTATAAGTGATTTGTTAAATTGTTTATTTTTTTAAGGAATTTCTCTTCTGATTCCTAAAAATATTATATGTCCTACAATAGCAAATTGTTTGCCGAGGGAGTGAACAACTATTGTTAAAGCAAGTATTTTATGAACCTAGAAAGAAGAGAAGAACTAGAGTAGAATCTGGAGCTGAACACTCGATTTAAGAGTAATATTATTCCCAAGGTTTTACTGTTTATCACTTTCTATGAAAAATAATAAATACGATAATGACATTAAGTTATAAAACAACCTAGATATATCACTGAAATAACGTTAAATTTTACTAATAAGTAGGTATATGATTATTTTAAATGGAGTTTGGAAAAGTAGAGTAAATAAAGTAATATTATTTAGTCGTAAAATATTCTTTTCTCGGCCGAGGTAACTATCGTCCATACTGTAACAATATTATGATACAATATATTTACAATGAGTGAATTAAATTTTGATTCCAGATAGCTATTGAATGTCAGTGCACTAACATGGTAAGTTAAGTTAGTCCCATACTAATGTAACTTAGTCCCTGCCGGTGACTTTAGACTTTTATTATGTATATATAGTGTATATGTATATCCCGTCGATTAACTTTCAATTCGAATTAAACTTTTTGTAGGATTTAGCATGATTGATTGATTTGATGTCATCAGACATTAAGTCGCATTTTGCAAATTTTTGCTGCAACTACACACAGATTGTCAACTTTTTGGTACACTGACTGACTGACTGTCAACTTTTTTTTTCCTGAGGAAAATGCTTTAAATTGCATACCCCGGCTGTGGTGAGCTGGCGGTTATGTGGGGCTCTCCTCCCCAGAAGGGGGAGGCCTACCCACTAAGAACCTCAGGGATGGCCTTCCTCAGACATGTAGGGAGCCACCGGGAACGCCGAGCGACTTCCGGGAATCCCCAGCCTCCGCTCCCCTGCCGATACAGGCGAGCCCTCCTCGGGGGAGGCTACAATCCGCGGCGACGCCGCAGCTGTGCTTTGGTACACTGACCTATGATGTTGTTCCGCAGCCAGTGGTTGCGCTGCAGGTCCACGTACTTGATGAGCAGCGGGTAGAACGAGTAGATGTCGCGCACCAGCAGCTGCCAGTCCTCCTGTATCTGCGACTCCACTTGCGACGTATCGTCCGTCGACGACTGGACACACGACGTATAACTTAATGTATTGTGTTTGGGATTAGATTTAGTTGGTGGTAGGGGTCTTTTAATATAGCGGCTCAGGATCGATTCTGCTATGTATGAATGTGGTGTTTCGCTTATCGATTTTCATATATATATTTATCCGCTGCTAACTACACCACCTTACCAAGGTTTTTTCATAAGTTCTTTAGTTATTGAGATGTTCAATGCTTGCATCTATTTTTGCGCCTATAATCACTTATTATTAGGTGACAATGTGGAGTGGTTATCGTCTGTAAGTGAGGTGAACTTCACATACATCTTAGAATTTCTTTACAGACATATGCTGGTTGCTTCATGACGTGTCTGATAAATATACATATGAAATTTGATAAATGAAATACACATTTGTACACGACAGGGCTCCCCGATTCAAAGGCCAGTGGTGAAACAACAGTACCACTGACAGTTCTGATAGTATATATATATACATATATACAGAATAATAACATGTTATATATTTACTAAGAAGTTGTATATTTATTATAATAACCACAGAAAAATAATTTAAAATTAATTGTTTTTTAATGTAAAATTCGTAAACAATATTAAATTACTAATAAATATAATACAACAATATTAGGTACTAGGACTAACATTGAAGGGAAAATAGAATGTATAGATGTATGCAGTACCGGCAGTACTTTTTGTGACGTACATCTATTTTTACCACAGATTCTTCAAAAGTATACCTTGATGAAGCCTCGCAAACTCTCCTCCTTGTGGAACATATTGTCTGTTCTCTTTCTGACCCTCTCAGCCAGAGGCAAGAAGGAGTCCCGCAACAGCTCCTCCGAACTGTTGATTATAATCTGTTGTGTATACGTCGCGATGCGTGTCATCCATGGTGCGCTCTCGTTGCCGATGTTCTTCTTGATCAGCTTCAGAACATTCTTCAGCAGCTGATTCATGTGTTCTGCCGTCACCATAGTGACGTGATTGCTGCAATTTGTAGTTCGAGGTTAAATTAAAGTTAGATTATTATTTATATACATTAGCGTAAGGCTATGTTGGTCCCATTATACCTATTGAACATGTCTGCTACGATTTGAATAAATTAATATCGATACTCTATAACATCATACATTATTTGGCCTTCTTGAGATGTTAGGTCTGCTAAGAAATTTTGAAGTTTACCCACATTCACCAGGAGACCCGCTAGTGTTACTACAGTATTTGTTGAGTTATCCTCCTCAGTAGGAGAAACATTGTCAGGTATCTGCACCTTTTTTCTTGGGGGGGAAATACATTATGCACCTTGACACCGCGCTGGCTAGGGGCAGCCGTGTGTGGGGCTCTCCGGTCTGAGAGTACCGGCCTACCCACTAAAATCCCCCTGTGTACTTTATGCCCATGCGGGGCATATGGCGGGGTGCGCTTTCACGATTCTACCGCCATGTGCTTTCGGGAAAGGTATCTGCACCTAGCACTTTACTAGTGATTTAATATTGGATCACTCACCCCTAGTAGGAGAATTAATGTTGGATCTCTGCGCCTAACAGAAAGTCCGTATTGCTGCTATAGTATAAGGTTACCATCGTCCAGTACGAGTAACATTGTAGGGTTTCCACGCCTACCAGAGAGTCCGGTATTGCTGCTACAATACAATATTGTATTACTCACCCGCCAGTAGGAGTAACATTGTCGGGTCCTTGTGCCCACCAGAAGGGCAGGTACGAGCAGAGTAGCGGTAACACCACGTCGATTATGTGCGGCGCTTCGTTATACGTTTTGTCCGACTCCACGAACTGGTCCACCTCGCTTAGTATAGTTTCTAGTGTGGGCATCGACTGTTCCATTTTAGCCATTATGTCTACGACGAAAGAACGATCATTTTATAAAAATGAGTATTGGTAAATAATTGAATATGGTGGAAACACCACTTGGTTTTCTCAGTCTACATTTAAAAAAGTCAAATGCATGTGACGCTTTTAAAAGCAGGCATGCACTTAGCCTGGTATTAAATTTTAAAAGTGCTATTGTTTGTTAAGTGGCTTATTAATAAGATTTTATAGTCATTATACGACTATTTTATTAGCTGAATGAATCTATTACTTTTTTCTTAAACCACCCGAATCTTTTTTATTTTTTTTGGCTAGTATAGTTATTGATCATGTATATAAAATGACCTTCAAATGCAGTTTAAAGATTCCATTTTAATTGATGCAAAAATATTTATTGCGTTTTGGATCATGTAAATATTACATCCATTTTCTATAGATGTGTGATTGGCAAAAACGTGGGATACATCCCTACCTACCTAATGTAATGCCTTGATATCATCATATATTACACAAATGAGGTTATCATTATCGCCAACAATGTAAAAAGTCTATGCAAAAGTTTAAATTTGCAATTTTTCAATAGAGCTTCAATCAAAATACCATTAGTGTTTGGTTTCATTAGCGATTGAATTGTGAATTGACATTGAAGCTAAATAAAGGGTGTTTAAAATAATCGTACTGAAATCTCACCTTGCGCCTCCAAGGAGTGGTCCGCTATTCTATTGAGCAGTGAAAACTGGTTGTGCTTGTTGAGATGAGGCTCTAGAAAGGCTACGGGGAATGTAGAGCTGAATGCCCCTAAGCACGAGCCCTGAAAATTTACAGAACCTATTTAAAATACAATTCTTTAGTTTACCAATATTCCTAATTTTATTTCAGGCAAGCATTAAAAATGTACACACGTTTGAGTTTGGCAACTTGAAATTCACTCAGAGTTAGCCTATGAATTTGTCCTTAGTACTTTGAACGTTAAAAGCGATAGATCGCACTATCGTATCGCGTTTTGGAGATCAAACGAGGGTAGGCTGTCTTGATTTCGAATAAATAAAGCAGTGGAATTTTTACGAATATGTATTATGTTGTTTCTTATGTATTTTCGTCCGTCATAAATCCATACAAATTTATATCTACTTTTGTTTTTCTGCGCGAACATGAATGAAGTAATTTTTTAGATAGAGTAAGATGGTCGGTGACGTAGACTGATGAACTGATGATACAGTGTAGCCTTAGTAGTAAAACTTAATATTATCTTGATGTTCTTCGTTTTTGTTAAATTTCTTTACAGCTACGAGTGGTATTCCGAAGTTTGGCAGCCACTCCGCGCTCAGGTTTTCCTGTATTCCGTTAATTTCAACGTTGCTATCACGTATTTCAGTTCGACGTTCTCAAGCTTTCCACTTACTTCCTGAACAGACACATGTAAATTTTTGGTTTTCGGGTCGCAAGTTTCCTATAATGCCTGTTGCTTTCCTTTTAATGATTTCTTAACAATTGAAAATATCGCTATAATCATGAATTATTACTTGTTGTGAATATATACTTACATATATAGTAGAATACATGTGTGTATATATATACATATGTATTCTATAAGATATCCCAAAAATTGCCCTTTTTGAACAAACATATTATTGCCAAAATCTACTACATATATAAAACGACTTGTGTCTAGACAAGACATATGTACATGAAGCAGTTTTTGATATACTTTAAAACGAATCTTTAGATACGTAGTTACATGATTTGACTGTATCTACCAGTTTGTATTATATAATTATACTGTCACGACCTAGGTATCTAGAGTAGTAGTATAATAGAAACTGGTAGATATATGATTATACGATTATAACAGGTATTAAAGCTTTCTTAGGAAATGTATATAAACTGAATTTCTGAATGTGACATAATAATGAAAATAAATATTTATATTAAACTAGCGGACCCGACAGACTTCGTCCTGTCAAAAAGATTTGTACAGTGGCAGTTTTTTGTTCCTAATTATTTTATAGATAATGTCGCATAGCCAACCAAATCGCAAAAAAGTCTAAATGACCTATTACATTTTGTGGCTATTCAATTTTAGAACGTGACATTAAATCCTCCAACGATGTATTCTGTGCTCCAACGCACGCACGCACACTGTTTTGACAGATATGATTGAATTTCAACTATATGTAGCGTTAATAAAGCGCAAATTGACTCTTTGATGTTAGGAACACACCTTCATTGCTTGACAACAGTGAGTGCTTGCAATATGAACTTTATACAATAACAATAAAGTTCAATTCGACTGTACGTATTAGTTAGAAAACGTTTGCATGGGAAAATAAAAGGGCTGTTTTTTGGTATTTCCGATAATTATTCGAATTTTCCTCATTGTAAAAACCCTCCTTGAACTTCAACGAACATTAACAAAAAAGAATTGGCCAAATTGGTCCAGGCGTTGTTGAGTTATGAGCTTACCAACACATTTTGCGATTCATTTTTATATATAAGAAGATTGTAAAAAATATCATTATGCATATAAGGAATATATGGGCCTTTCCTCACACAATATTTTGTGTCCTATTAGTTTATAATTTGAGTACTTATAGCTAAGTAATAACATTCAATTTCATTATGGATAAGCAATAAAGCCTTCAGGCTAGTGTAAGTAGTATAAGACTCACCAGAGCTGGTTTGTTTCTTTCAATTTCAGTCTTGAGGTACTTCCGGTCGTGGGTGAGAGTCGCGTCCGTGCCCAGTGCGTAAAGAGACCCCAGCATTTTGTACGACGCTACTTGAATCTCGTCCACTAGAAGACAGGAGGAAGCCAATTTTATTCATTAAATATATTTATTATTAGTGGTAAGAATTATAAGAAGGCATCATGAGAATCAATGGACAAAGATTGAAAAAACTCAAATATTGCGCGCGGCAGTTTTAGGCTCCGCGCGCACCTCCCATGATTCGGCTCGTAAAACCAAGATTGGTGCGTAGTAGCAAGTAAGAACCTTAACCGAGTATACCTCCTGATGTGTGCATATCCGGTATGAGGGCGAACCCACACAGTGGGCATACCGATCATCTTGACATTACATATGTATATGAAACGTAAACAAAATTATTTGCAACAGTGGTAGTTCTTATATAGGCCAAACGAAGCGGCTCATAGATGATCGCTGCTGTTAAGAACCGGCAAACTAGTAAACCGACTATTGCGAAACAACCCTACGAAGAAGGCATCATTGCATAGAATTTTATTGTACGCAAGTACTCTCCACAGATGCCACAATTATCAACAGCGTGAAGCGATTGAAATTAAAAAATATCCAAACGATTTCAAGATAGTTTCAGATTATCAACTGCATGGAATCCAGTGGTGACTAAAACGCAAACCCGATTGCCGAATGTAGTGAGAGATAATACACTGAGAACCAAAAATATGCGGGCGGATTGAGAGAACAGCCGCATTACGGAAAGCGCCAAAAGCGCAGCTCCAGTCCACTTGCAACCACGGCCGGTGCAACCTGGTCAAAACGTCAGGCCAATTTGGTATGTCATATTAATTCCCGTTATATATTTATATACTCTAAAAGAAATCATTGAAACAAATTGCACATACAGACATATATGGCCTCCTCACCTAATTTTCGTTGCATCGGTCTAGGTTTATACACATAATACAAATTAAACCATTACATATAAGTCGTTAAGCAATAAAATATTGAATATTGATTATGTAACACAAAAGTTAGAAAATTAGATCACGTTAACTCGCACAAACTGGATCAGGCATGTCTGACATGATATTTTTTGAAGCAAGAAGATGTGTTAACGATAATATTGCCCCACTTTTTTAATCGTTGGTTGACATTTGACTTCTACAAGCATTTGAATGCTAGTCAAGTAAGATATTCAAATAAAACTTAAAGCAAATAAGGTAAGCTAGAATGTGATAACACAGATTCTAAAATGCTCTAAAATGCAATTCCTCATAAAATAACGATATGGTGTTGCATAAGGCAATAACCATGAAATATATTTTCAATTTCCAAAGCAAAAATGGCTCTGAATGTTAAAAGTATTCACACGGTCGGCGTGTTAATGTTACTAGCACATATATATTCGGTAAGTTAACTATTTTATTGATATTTGTCTTTTCTAGCTATGCGGTGATCAGACAATTATTGTGTTAACAGATACAATATAATTATTGTATTAAAATAATTTTTATTTCTTATAGTAGATTTAACTTTAACTCGAAATATTAACATTCTTAGTATAACAATATAGCTCTCTTTGCAACATTTACTATATGTTTACTTCTCTTACAGGTTTCAAACACCAATTTCGAAAAGAGTTTTAATAACAATCAAGAAAATAATATAATTACCGACGTCATAAAAAATATATCGCGTGTCAAAAAAGTTTTACATGAACTAATAAAAAATTATAATGAAGTACAAACCAGCTATTCTAATTCCGGGATTTTCGAAAACTACAAAAGAGCAAACGATGCAGTATTCTTTAAGAATAATTTCAAAAGATTCAGAAGTTTCGATGACACCACCAACATTCATAATCATAGACAGTTCTCCACTACTAAGATGATCTTGTCTGACGAAGAAAACGCTACAAGGGATAGTGGTGATAATTATGCAGAAACCAATGAAGCTTTATTCAATAAAGTTAATAACAGATTTGTGCAACATTCTAGCAGTTCAAGTGAATTTACTGCCAGTGATGGTGACTCTCATTATGCCGTTAAGAAAACAGTACAATTATACATGACTCCTGATAAAATCACACTGAAAGCAATTAAAAACAGATTTGATGGAAAAGAAGTGCTGTCATCTGCAAGTAAAAAAAAGAAACAACCAGTTCTGAAATCAAATGTTTCCTACAATACGACTAAAAAGCCTGCAACAAGAAACGTGAAAAAGATCATCTATTTAGAAAGCTTTTCTGAGGATGGAATTTGGGATCAGATTGCAAACAAAACTCCAGTTAAACTTTTGCAAGTACGAAATTTTTCACAACGAAATCCATTAAAAAAAACCAATGTGCAAAAGAAAGATTTAGTGGTTTTCAATAATAATTATGTAAGTTGTCAAAAATCAATTTGCTACGTTAGCAATTATGCAGTAAAAATAGGAATTGGGTTCCGGGTTCATCCAATACGACCTAAAAAGATTGCTTACAGCTCTTGTCAGAAGTAGCTGGAAAAAACAATGAGATAAATCGGATGTTGGGTTGAATCAATGTATGCGAATTGTAGGCAGTTTCTAATCAACAATATTGCGCAAATAATGAAATGTGAGTTCTTTATACCTTCCATGTGTGAGGACGAAATGTCTAGCTAATAAGTATTTTTGTAATAATTAAATAGTAAAACTGATAGATAATTGTTATCAAATAGCCTGAGTAGCTTTTGGAATAATAAGAAAACTGTTTGTTAGTTGTTAGTTTGTTGTTAGCTTGTACACATTTAGGGATAATTTTTCAAGTAATAACTTAGATATGTTTGGTTTTACGACTTGTGTATATCCTCTTCAAGTGCAAGCATATATGCACGATGAGACGTAGTTATTTTGTTACATGAAAAGCGGGCTTAGATATATTGCTTACTCGTATGGCTCGTCGGTACGAGACCCACAGATAAAAAATTATTGTCATAGATTTCATATATGATCTATCTGCACAGAAAGAGGTACGGTAGATTCCCTATTATACCTGGGAATGAAAGGGTCGATAATTTGACAAACGATGGTAATAACGAATGGGGATATTTGTTTATTAGCTTGATTACTATATTTAATGGAAGTTTTGAGTAGGCACATATATTAAAATGCACTGTAAATCAAATATAAAAATCAGGAGAAACTAAGGCAATATTGTATAAATCCATACAATACGATTAAGCGCATAACCTGTGGTATTGGTATGAGCAGTTTATATAGTCATACCCATTGACTTTTCTAGTCTTTTAGAATTAAAAGTCCTATTAGACTTTTATATCCGTACATATTCCGTATTTTTTTTAATGATGACAGTTAAATCATTAAGGTTTGATAACGTGGAGGATATCCTGCATGTGATGGCGGAGTCTGTGCGGCTCGAAACGGAAAGATAACTATTTTAAATTCAATATTAATACTAAAAACGTTGATGCATACAATAGTATCTTGGATTATCAAAGGCAAAGCAAAGGTATTATACAAATATTTTAAGTAGTTTGCATAGGCGATATGCTCGACTAGACTGATGGGTGTGGTGTGGTTAACATTTGACAAAACCTAAAATAAGAGAATATTCAAATATAATTATGGGGCATTCAATTTGTCCTCATACAGTAGATTATATTGGCTATATATTTCAAACAAAAATTTACAAGCAATAAAAAAATATTTAAAACAATATTCGATCCTAAATCATTTCGACCCAAAATCAATTCATGTAATAAAAATATATTTCTTTTGTTTGAATATTTGAAAACTCTCTCTCAGGAAATGAAATCCACGCCAAACTACCTGGAACATGTTTTTTCGTCCCGTGAAGGCCAAGATTCAGAAATCTTCAAAGCCAATGTACTCAGACAGGCGTATGGATATGCTTGCATGAAGATGGTGATAAAAAAGTGTTATAAGGTTGAAAGTCACAGTTATTGATCAAATGTATTACGCTTTGTTTAAAATTTATTTAAGTACATGTTTAAAGGTAAATCAAATATGTGAGACGATAACGATAAAAACTTCAAGACCTCTCTGCATCCCATCCCGCTCAATGCATTAATTTTAACAAATATTCAGAGACCTTTTGTTTTATGTATTTTACGCAAATTAACCTTACAGGCATGTAAAAAAGCGAATAAGATAGTGTGCTCAACGTTTAAATGCCGAAGTGATTTTAAGGAGAAGTTCCTAGCTTCGTCGAGAACGGGATGCCTCCAAGAGTTCAATGGAACACCAGAGGAAAAAAAAGATAAAAATAGTAGTGTGAAGGTAACACCAGAAGAAACAAAAGATACCAATAGTAATGTAGAGAGAGACGAAATCGTTTCTTCGATATTGAGAAGCCAATTAAGTGGTATGTAGTCGCGTATATTCCTTAATGTTGTAAGTTTTATTTCGCAACATAACAATACATATAGAGCCTATGGCACTATTACGATCTACAAGCAAACTTAAATTCAAAACGTTACTAGTTGTCAGTTTTGAGCAGAAGAGAAAAAACATATAAATTAAAAAAAAGGACTACCGTGACATTTTTAACAAAAAATAAATCTTAATGTCCTAATAACATTGTGTTGTTAAATTTTAACGAAAAAATACTAAGTCGATTCATTTGTGATGTATTACAAAATCTTAATAATTTCAGAAACAAATGGTGTTAAATGCGTGTAATATATTGATTGCTATGTTCCTAACAAAGTCCAGTTTTACATAAATCTTGTGAAGGATTATATGCTTTATGTAGTTTTAGCATTAATGTACATATTGCAAAAATTGAGGTTTAGCTCGTCATTTTAAAATCGATCGATACCATTTTCACGTGGACATTGGTAAAAATATTCTTCTATGGATGACAATTAAAGAGAAATAGTATCACAAGTATGTATGTCCAGTAAGCAGTTTATTAAAATGTGTCATATTCTTACTATACATCAATAGCTATTCTGGTTCAAATAAGATAGATTCTATTGTAAGCTACCTGTAAATCAATTGTTACAGCGTTTCTATATGTATTAACAGTCGTAGACACTTACTAATGATGGTCTAAAACTTTATATATGTATCTACAGTTCTAAATAAATAAAATTTCAGGTAAAATAAAGATGATCGACTCTACCAAAGCGTTCCCAGAGGAGGCCTGCTATTCATGGATGAAACCGGTATGATCTTTGTTGCTATGCTATTTTCGTATATGCGTAGCGGCCACGCACATACGTTTTCACATTAATAAACATTTTATAAGGTGGCAGAGAGTGACTAAACTCTTTATTTTCAAAAATTTTAAGTATAAGTACTGTTGTCTGAACCAAGGATTCTGTATAAATCTTATTTTATTGCGACGTATTAAAGCGAGTAGGCACGTAATTTCAAACAGTATTGAATAGGGCGACAGGGCAGTAACAGGTTAGGTCAATCAAAAAAGGACTCACGTAAAATAAAATAAAAATCACTAATACGTTTTACAGTTAATATCCGACAAAGCCTACAAACAGGACTTCAGGCCCAATATGCGGGTACGTATACTGCGGGACAAATATGAGCGCGCATGCCAGAAAGCGTCCACCCAGAAATGCAGGAACGCGTGTTTGTTCGCTTTTAAGAAAACATGTGAGACCTACGATTGCCAAAAGGGGCGGAAGAAAGCGTACAGGAAACATTGCTCGAAACAGTGTAAACTGTCTTACCAATTCAAAAAAGATAGTAAAAAAGATTCTTCGGCCTCGTCGTCGGATGCGTCTTCGAGCGACAGTGTTAGCGATTCAGATAGTTATTAAATATATAAATATCTCGAAAATAATTGAAAAATATAAAAAAAAATTGAAACGTTGCCATGCCTATATACTTACGTAGCATGTCAGCCAAAATATGTTTTCCCTGAGTTCACCTCTGTTTCCTAGGTAATAAAAGCTTTTTTCGTAATTTAAGTGTATAATTTGACGTGATATTGGCAGTACAAACATATAAGTCTGTTCCGAGACGAAATTGATAGGCGTAAATGCAGGTGGGCAAAGTGCACACCGGGGCCCGGAGAGTTGGCGCAGCATTCGCCACGGTCCCGATGGAATAGGCTTGCATTAGGTGCATGGGCTTGGGCCACCCCACCCAGAGGTGCCGCTCCCCGAAAGACCGCAGCGGACTTTGTTTCCACTGCGGTGAGGAGGGGCTCAAGGCGGTCGAATGCGAGGCGGCACATAAATGTGCCCTCTGTACGGATGCCAAGCGTCCCGCAAACCACCGCATGGGGGAGATAACCGCACTGCAAAGTGCCGCCAAGGAGAGACCGCCGTCCCCAGCGGCGTCGTCGTCATCCCAGGAGCGAGCGAAAGCTTACCCGCCTAGTGACCCTGCCATGAAGGGATGAGTGCCTCGCTACCTGGGGGATTGCCCAGCTCGACCATAATTGGCCTGTGGAAGCTGTGGCGATAGAATCGCGAAAGCGCATCCAGCCACATGCGTCCCCATATGGACCCAGAGAACACCGGGGGGTTTTAGTTGGTAGGCCGGTCCTCTCAGACCAGAGAGCCCCACACTCGGCCGCGTCTTGCCAGCGCGGTGTCACGGTGCATAAGGGGCATTTCCCCTCGCAAAAAAATGCGTAAATGCTAAGGATGCGGTCCGAAATTTGGTGTCACTCTTTATCATCACAGCTCATATACGTCCCTACCGAGGGGCTAGAGCTTATCCTAAATACGTTAGGGCGATTTGGCCTTAGTCAACCACGCTGGCCCAGTGCGGGTTGGTTGACTACGTACACCTTTGAATCGCTTCGCAAATGTACGCAGGTTTCCTCGCGATGTTTTCCTTTACCGTAGGGGCGTCGGATAAATGTACATATGAAATTTGGAACGAAAAACACATTGGTACACGGTGGGGATTAGATCGCGGACCTCCCAATTCTATGCGGCGCACTAACCAGTTAGCCTTATTTTTATGGAATCAATCGTATCAAAATAATCTTTATCCCACATAAGCTTTTACAGGCAAACAAATATAAAATTGAAAAGACACAAAGAGTTTAAGAGCTACATAAATTTATACGTGCATACGTAGAACGAAAAATGTTTCCACACTTTCATCAAACGTTTGATATATAGGTACGAGTAGTTCTGGAGCCAGTACACTACTTATTGTGTTTGAACTATTCACATAAATCGATGATATATTGATTACATCAGATCATTGGAAATGCGTACACATTGTGGGCGAATACGAACACAGAGAACAAATTTTGGACCGTTTACATTTGAATGTGATCATTTTCTCCCAGCAATAGAAAAACATAGAATAGATATACTGACACAGTAAGTCCGCGCCGTACTCGCAGTTGGCCAGGTGGTCGAACATAGCAGTGAGCACCGGCAGTAATACGCCATTGATGTAGCCCAACGACGTGGAGGTCTTCAGGTGTGTGCCGCGCAGGTGAGCGTATTTACCCTGTAACGATAACAGTAATTAAATAAATGGCTTGTTATAAATAATTTAATCTTCAGAATACATTAGACTGTGTTAGAAAAAGACTGAAAGTTAGACAAGGGTATATGAGTATTCTACAGTGACTAGCGACGACAGAAATCAAAATTTTGCCAGTGATCTAAAATAAATTATACGGGTAGATTGGTTAGTGCAGGCGCCATGTCAAGGCTTAGTTATCATAGGAGTTAAATATAGCAATCTAAAAGTTGTTACGCATACTTGGTGTTTTATGTGATATGTTGACAAACAAGAAGGTTGACCACTCGATGAGTATAAGGATATATACATATAGTATAGCTTACAGTAAGCTTTTAGTACATGTGATTCTTGTGAAATACACAACATGTAACCCCCACATAAACACAGTAGGTACACGTCGCTAACATTTGTAATAAGATTTAAAGTCACAGTAACCAGTAATTTCATTGCCAATCGTTCTTACCCGTCACAGCAGAATACAGCAATACGAACACTGCTATTGTGCGGCAGAAATAGGTAAGACTGAGGTATCCAAGCGGGACGTAGTAATTCTGACATAGGATTTTGAGGTTATGTTCGCCAAATGGAGCAATAAAGACCTTACAACTAAGTTATCTGAATACTTCCTGTGTACTTATACATATTATTTCGGACAATAGAATGAACTTCTTTCAAGAACATATTAAAAGAAGGTATATATAATAAACGTTCACCTCTTGTAAATTCAATATGGTGTGTCCCAGATCATCGGCGACGTTGTTGAAGAAAGTTAGCATAGAGGTCCTGATGAACTCCGGGCAGTTTTTAACCAGCGACTTAGCGTCGATGCCTTTCACCAGCACCTGCAGACAGCGCACAGTGATGCGCACGTCTGGTCCGAACGCCGCAAGTCTGTAGTGATACATGTTATTGTTATAGTGGGTAGATGGTGATGGTATTGTTGTTATAACAGCTGATCGAAACCCAATCGTTCTAAGTATTAGGATTTAGTTTCACTATAAATGGACATTGTTTTAACGCAATGCAAACGAGCCTAATTTTCATATTTGACACAGAAGCTGGCTCCACGGGAAGGAGGAGGTCACCTACCGATTGATTCAGATACTCACCGGGCACGGCTGCTTCGGTGAGTATCTGTGTCGAATAGGACGGGAGGGATCGACACGTTGCCACCACTGCGCATCCGACCTCGACTCGGCCCAGCACACGCTGGCGGAGTGCCCCGCGTGGGCCTCCGTGCGCCGAGTCTTGGTCGCAGAGATCGGGCGAGATCTGTCTCCGCCGGCATTGATTGCGGCAATGCTGGTGGACGAGGGAGGTTGGAGGGCTGTAGCCTCCTTCTGTGAAGCAGTGATGTTCCAGAAGGAGGCCGCCGAGTGGGGTCGGAAGATGGCCGATCCCGATAGCTTGGTGTTCCCGGGGGCTCCCTACATGCCTGAGGAAGGCCATCCCTAAGGTTTTTAGTGGGTAGGCCTCCCCCTTCTGGGGAGGAGAGCCCCACATAACCGCCGGCTCGCCACAGCCGGGGTATGCAACTTAATGCATTTTCCTCAGGGGAAAAGGACGGTCCTCTTGACCGGAGAGCCCCACACACGGCCGTGTCTTGCCAGCGCGGTGTCATGGTGCACAAGGTCGCATTTCCCCCCCTATATTTGGGTTAAACTTACCTAGACCTGAGCAAACTGGCGAGTTTGCAAAAGAGCGCCGCTACCATTTCCTTTTCCTTGAGGCTGGCCGCGCCCACGTTGTTAGTGGCCGTGGCTACTGCTATGAAGTAGTTGCGATGCGTAGAGAAATATTTCTCCATTAAGGGTAGTACCACCTGCGTCATTGTTAAGTTGTTAAAAGATCCCTTTTTAGATAGAAACTCGAGTGAAATAAAGCGTCATGTCTTGTATGGTTGTATGAAAATCGCTGTTGAAAATAATGTTAGCCGAATATAATGAAAGTATTTGATAATGTGATTCGAATTATTACAAGATACTGATTGATGTTTGATATAACAGCTAGTTACCAACTTTTGGGACCAATTGTCTTCTGCATTATTTATTGCGTTTTCTTATAATATAGTAAAAGATTCGTGGAGCTATGTAGCTACGTAAACATATTGCTCAAAAATTACATACAAAATGTGTAAAAAAAAAAATTATGATAAGCTTTCGATATATTTTAATGTAGACGTGTAATGTTTTAATAATGTAGATTGGCTTCGACATTTCTCAATACGAAGATGCTTACATGCGATTCAATAAATGATTAGGGTACAATTAAGCATGAAAATAAATTGAGTACCAACTGTACGAGGTACCTTCTTAGTATATTTTATTTCAGCCTTGCATTGCTTGTAAAATAAGAATTATATAATTTAGTTTGCTTAGAAAGAATTTATTTAGTTTTGAAAATAGTACTACAATAGCATGTAATAATTATAAGATAATAATAGCACTATTTGATTCTGTAATATTATATAAAATAGGTCGTTATATAATATCCCTTTGGGTAATCCATCTCGATCAAAATTACTATGTGTAAAATTTGTAATAGATTGCATTGTTGATGACTGCTATTTTTACGAGTATGTATCAATTACAAATAATATCGCATAAGTACTGCTGCGACAAGTCACTTACTTTCGAAAAGAATTTAATGTCCCTGGTGCTAGTCTTGAAGCTGGTCCTTCTGCTGAAAGTAGTCGAAGGTTTCAAGAGCTTCATATTGATCGTAGCTCTGTCTATGTATTGTATCAGCTTCTCTAGGAGCGAGTACGCGAATCTGAGCTCTATTGCCACGCCCGTAGTGGTCTGCTCTGTGTCACTCTGGGTCACTTTGCTGGGTCTGTGCAGTTTGTACCCCTGATACTGGAGATATTTAAGGAACTCTTGAGACCTTTCGCGGTCTTTCTTCTTCTCTTTGTCTGTTAGGAGATCGTAAGGTACTAGCTGTGGGTGGATTCCACCTGTAGAAAAAAACATGCACAATAATAATGTTAGAAATGAGACTTACTTCAGCTTAAGAAAACATGGAAACAACTCTATTTCTCTATCTATGGGTATATCCATAGCATGTGGAAGTTAATTGACAAAAACATTAATTATATTAGAAAAAGAGTATATAAGGTATATAAGGTTAAAATGCGTTATATTAAGGCCCTTCTGTTCAAGCCGTAGGGATCTTAAGCCCGAGGCTTAGGCTGAGTTTAGTTGGTCATTATATTATTAGGTCATTTCGGTCGAGCCACCGCGATCGGTTTGGAGTCCGAATTAATCCACGACACGTGGTTTTGGTGGTATCCATGAGAATTCTCAGCTTCTTACCAGAGAGGGAGAAATATAAAGCCTCAGTGATCGAATTACGAAGTGTAGAATTACATAAGGGTTGGTTGTCTCACTTACCCCCGTTGATCACGAGTTCCTCCTTCTTCTTCTTGGCCCAGATGTCGTGCGCATTTTCGGCGAGCCGCTCGGCCATGTTTTGCATTTCACGCGATAGGGTCAAGTTGGTCATGTCCACCGGATGAGGGTTATAGTTGAACGGCGTCGCCGAGTCTGTCTGTTAACCATTGACAGCTCGATTTTATAGATATAATATCATATCAAGTCATATATAAATGATAAACAGCTTGGATGATTTACATAAAAATTATATTTATTGAATGTGTAAAATGTTTGTATGCGTGTGTGTGTAAGTTATACAGAATAAATATCTGAAATGATTCATTGCATGTATTATGTTTATTCTAGGTTATTCGTGTAAACAGAAGTATAGGAACAATATTACTTCAGATTTAATAAATATTACCAGAAAAAGAAAATTAATCTGTATTTCTAGAGTGTCAGTACTTTGTATCGCATTGGTTGTACATAATTATAGTATTATTCCATAAGATCCTCACCAATGTTGAAAGGATATATATTAAAGGATTACAAACTTTATATCTTAAGTATTTTCAATTGTAATTATTTACATTCACATGCTTTAATATTGCTATTTAAAAGAATGGTTAATATAAAAGCAGCATAACACACGACTTACCACGATATCTGGTGGCCGCTGTATTGCCGAGCGGGGTGGGATATGGAAACAACATACAATAGGATATAAACAAACAGTGATACGACAAAAACGCGGGTGCTCTCACAACATAATGGAGGGTAGCATGCAAAACGCGTAATTTATTATTGCAAAATTAAAACTACCCAATAAATCTAAAGGAGGTTTATGAGTCAAATTGTGCTAGACATAGGTTTAGTAATTTTAAGGTGTTTGAAATTAAACACAGTGAGAACATAATATAAAACTATGCCATACATATTAGTATAAATAGGTGAAATAAAATAACGTTGTGAAACAGGACCTATATTATATGATTTTAATTATTTTATCCAACATATTTTAGATATTTCTTTAATATAAATTAAAGAAAACGGAAGGTAATACGAAATTATAATTATTAACCTTTTCTTTCTCCTTGTCATCCAGCTAGCATGTAAAAGTAGTAAAGTATTTTGAATAACTATAAAATATTTTGTTGTATTCCATTCTATACAAATTTTCTCTCTCATAATCATCTTACTTATTTCATTCATCTAGTACATTCAATTTCGATGAATAAACATCGGTTCACTGGGACTACAGAACCCGACGAATTGACGCATTTCAAAATAACTCAGTATACAGTAATGCAAGATAGGTTGTTTTTAGTCGCAGGTGAAGTATTTGCGTAAACGACTTTCCAGTTTCATAATTATTTTACGGATTCTGTGGTAAGTGTTTAAGTTTACAATTTAATAATGTACGTATACAGAATGCCAATTAGTAGGGAATCTCTAAACTAGGGTCATGTGCTTTTTAGCTTCCTAAACGCTATTAATCTGAATGAATGCAGATACTGAAATATTAAGGAAAACTAGATCTAGATAAGTGGAATATCTGCTTGATTTCTTATCATTATATGGACAGTCTGCTTGTTTATTTCTTTGCATATTACTACAGAAACTGTTACATTCAAACTACAATAAATATGTTTACTTCATCCTCAATTTATTACCAAAACTCTTAAACACTATTAATTTGTATTATTTAATATTTTTGTTCAATTACATATCTGTTTTTTAATGACACTGAAACCAATAAATATTCAGTCATTTGATATGTCAGTGATGTCCAAATTTTGCGTTTCCATACAAAATAAATTTGTGACCACTTTCCGGTTTGACGGTTAATTAAAAGTACGTCAACGATTAGTGGTGAATTCCTTTAGAAATAGATATAGTAAGTATATTGACTCACGCCCCCGGACTTGGACTGGCGCCGCATAGAGCTGCGGCTGGTGCTGGGCAGGTCCACCTCGGAGTGCTCCACGGACCAACCGATGGCCAGCAACGCTTTCAGAGACTCCCGCACGGGCTCCTTGTAACGCTCCTTTTCCTATCGCGGAAAACAACGCTCTCATTAGTTGACTGGTTATTTCATGTGTTTATGAAATATTATATCATTTTCACCGCTCCGTATCATGTCGCCACGCAGTCAAAGTACAATAGTTCCTATGACTGAATATTATTTATTACTAGCTGGTATCCGCGAATTAATCTGCGCAGGATTAGTATTTCGAGTAGCTAATATTAGAGCGGCATATATCTTTATAAATTGTAGCCTATGTATTATTCTGATAGCTATATCGATAATATATCTTAGGATAGGGCAGCAAACGAGCAAACGATGACGTGATGGTAAGCGATAACCGCTGCCCATCGACACTCGCAACACCAGAGGATTCATAAGATGCGTTGCCGGCCTCTTAAATGGGAATATGCTCTTTTTTTGAAGGTTTCGATATCGCCTCGGTTCGGAAATACTGCAGGCAACAATTCATTCCACAGTTTAGTAGTGCATGGCAGAAAATTCCTGGAAAAACGCACTGTAGTGGACTGCCAAGCGTCTAGATGATGAGGATGTATGTTGTGTCGCGTAGAACGGTGACGGAAAAGTTTCATTAAAATCCATTTAGTAGATTTTACGTGAAAGAGTAACATACATCTATGCTTAAAACTTTCGCGATTATAATATTAGTAGGGATATTGTTATAAAAGGGAAAACAAACTTTGGTACTTTGATGAAAGTGGGTATAGGAATATTTTGAATCCGGCAAATTACATTGGGAAGAATTTTTATATAACCATGGGAAAATATTTTTCCTGTGCGAAAATGTGGTAAAAACCGTAACTGCTCAACCGCTGGAGACACGGGGAAGGATATAAGATAATTTTTACCATGGGAAAATATATCTTGCTTACGGGTAAATCTATACTAATATTATAAAGAAGAAAGATTTGTTTGTTTGTAATGAATATGCTCCGAAACTACTGGACCGATTTCAAAAATTCTTTCACCTTTGGAAAGCTACATTATCCCCGAGTAACATAGGCTACTTTTTATACCGAAAAAATCGACAGATCCCACGGGATGCGCAATAAAGGCTTCGCTCGAAAACTACTGGCACAGATTTTCATGCGGTTTTCATCAATAGATAGATAGAATTAAACACAATGACGTCGATTAATCGATTTAATCATTCTTTAAAGAACTTATGTATCAATAAATATCGTGATGTTAATTATTCTGTAGATATGCTTTAAATGTTTAAAACTCACGTAATCATTGAGCATGTTGTACGGCTTCAGACGAGGATGAGATTTCTGACTATCAGACCACGATTCGCCGTACACCCAACCGTTTTCGATTTTTCTGTAAAGAATTTATAAAATGTATAAAACTACATTTTTATTGACTGCGGCAAAAGAACAAAGTAAAATTGAAGCAAGTTTGACAAAAGTATCACATTCCTTTAAAATATCGTTTTACATCAGATAAGGATACCTAAATATATAAAAAGTAATGATACCCAGAGATTTCGATAGGATAATAATAAATTAAAATCCAAATAATTAAATATATAAAAAAAAATACATCTATGGTTCGGTAACATTTCATCTTATAGTATCTATAATTCTAACTAATATTAACTAGAGTCCTATCCTATACCATACGCTATCATATCTGAAATCCTAACTTAAAGTATATGTCAGTCATTATGGAATATCTGCCACATTATCTTGTACGTGTCAGTTTTGAAATTGTTGATGGTTGGGAGTCGTCACAATTCAAGAAGTCTAGTTGACAGGTGTCACCTCCATAGTTTATCTGTAAAATGGAATAGTTTTGACAAATAAACTATGAAAGTGACACCTGTCAAAACGAACCATTTAAATGGTAAGGACTTTAATGATTCCTACTTACAAGTATCTGACGCCCTATTCTACAGATTGTAACATCTTAACCTTAGCATCTATAACTCTATTTTTATGTATATGCGTATATTATCTATTTATTAGTATCGCCATTCAAATGTACAGTATCTGCCTTGTTACCTGGAGGCCCAGGCGTCGTGGTAGTGCTCGGAGAACTTCTGCACGATAGTGTTGAGGTCGTTGTTAAGCGCTACCTGCGATGTGTTAATCGGTTGCGGATCGTACTGCGGGTTGTCCGGACCGCCTGCGCAATTAAATAGAATTATATTTGTTTTGATAAATGCTAAGCCAGTTAAGTAGTAAGACAAACATTCAAATACAAAAGTAAAACATATTTTGATTGATATTAATAAATAATACAAATAGTAATATAAAAATTCTGAAAATCTACTGAAATAAAGTGAATTAAAGTTATTAACTCATTTGGTTATATTAAAATGTAGTTGAGGTTAAAAAAGGAATAATACTTAAACAATAAAAAAAAGTTTGCAAGCACTTGTAAATTTTCTGTTGTACATTTTTAAATGAAACAATTACAGTTATTCTGGTTTTGGTACAAATCTGGTACGCTAACAAAACGTATTTAATCGCCCTTTTAATAAACAACCGCCTACTTTTTTGACATGTGTATATTTATATATATGTTAAATAATTTTAATACTAAACATTACATAAGAAAATCGTTCTTATTTTGCTGCTTCCACCTATTCTCCCAAATGCCCACTTCAGCAGGCAGTAGAAAGGGAGAGTTAGACATAAGAGTATTCGTGAATGGTTAGTCATATGCTCTACAAATATGTGACGTACCCGTGGCTTGTGTTTCTTTTCCGTAGAATTCATCGTCGTAGTTCTTCGAGAGTGAGTAGTCAGGTGGAAGGGCGCAACCTATAACAAATATATCAATATTTGACAATTGTTACAAAGTATTACTATTAATTCGTTGTAAATTAACTGAACAATAATTTTTTTAGCTTTGCAAAACTGAATCTCTATGACTACTAATCGTCATATTTGATAAGTCGTGAACAGAACAAACTAGGGTTCAGAACAGTGATGTTGTCGAGTCGAGATGCTCCGGAACGACGTTCCGGTACTTCTTTTTTGGACAGGAACGCGTTCCGTAACTAAAGATGATTTCTGATAATGAAAATTGGCTGACGTATTGAAATTTTTTTTTTAAAAGAATGGCTGATTTTTTTTTTCTAATTGTTGATGAATTTTTATATGTATTATTATAACTAGGAACCGGAACTCTAACCGAACCAAAACAAAACGTGAACTGGTTTTTGAACCGGTTCAACGGGAATTAAACTTTATTAGAAGAAAAAATATAAAATTAAAAAAAATAAAAATTTCATTCATAAATTTTATTTATAAAAATGAATAGCGACGGGGCGAAAATCATGGAAAATTACACCAGTCATTAAATTTGGGACATGACACCGCACAGAGCGACCGCCTGCCCAGGATGTCTATATAATTATATGCACGCGTTCCGGTAAAAAAAAAATTAGCACAGCACCACTGGTTCAGAATTGAAACCTATAGACCCTCTTCCATTACCCAAGGCTAATTTCTTGCGTTGTGGAAGAGCTATAACTCCTTAGTGTTGTTTTAGCAAATATTCTAATGATAACTGACCGATAGCGATGAGGCACGGCAGTGCTTTGCCGAACAGCTCGGGCTCGTACTCCATCTTGGAGAGCGAGTCGAAGATGTTGGAGAACAGCATCATGGTCAGCCGCTTCTCCTCGTCGGAGGAGGCGCCGTACGCGCCCTGTCCGCCCGAGCTGCCGTAGTACTTGGCGCAGCGCTCATAGTGTAGCGTCAGCAGCTGCGTAGTATACAAGCCAATTCAAAATCTTGTTGCATATATTTAATTTATTTACGATTAAAGATTTAAGGGCGTTGGTGAAGCTGTGATCTTGCCCTAGTCATCAAATCGAAAGGACAGGGTTATTCCTGTCATTCACCTATGTACATTCACTTGACGCTTCTATAGTGAAGGAATTATCGTGATTAAACGGTGAAGGAATCGCCTGCGAAGGTCAATCCGCACTAGATCAACGTGGTTTATTACGTCTATAATACCACAATGAACATAACTAAAATATTGTAGATCAATTTTGCACACGTAATAAGACAACAAAAAGGAACGATTTCTCTCCTGAGGGGTCGCGCAAATTTTGTGTGTAGTGATCAAGTAGTTTGTGTAGTGTAAGACAAAATAACTTTAAAATTTTAGTATAACGTATTTTTTTTTAAACTAATATCACACAAATTTAGAGTAAGATGTTTAATAATTGCAATACCTTCATGTATTATGTGTAATTGTAATATAGCAACATTTTGGTATGGGTGAAACAATATCAAATTTATTAAAAATATTTCACAAAAACTTAACTTACTCGTATAAACATTAAAACAAACTACTAATTAATTTTGTCAACATTGTCTTTACAATTTTTAAAGTAATTTTCATGTTGTATACATTTGAAATTAGTCTTCCAAGTTCCGAAAATAACCATATATTAACTTAAATTTTTTTTTAGATAAACGTTGTTGAGTAGCAACAAAAGTATTATGTCTGTAGTCTAGTTGCCTGTTAATTGTATTATCTATATATAGTAAGCTCTCACTCTGCTATGGCGTTTCTTCTGTGTAGCTGTTATAGTACAAAGTAAAATTAATCTTCTAATAATAAAACTATTTCCGTACATAAAAGGATTTATTATTCAAATCTTATCAAACGTATTTAAATTTCTTGATGCTCGTTATTTATTTCCTAAGTAACATATGTCACTGCCGACGTAAAAAGTTATATTTGTTATACTAGAGCAAAGTCATTTAGATGTTGCATTTAATTACCTCACTACACTCAGAGTTTTACTCTAGAATCACTCGCTGTCCTCGGGATTTAAAAATTGTATTCGCAATAATCATTCACTTTACTCTCTTTTTACTGTCAGTAACAATTTATTGTCATAACATAAATATCGGACCGGATGGTATACAAAAATTGGACTAGTTATTACCAAAATATATAATATTATTGAAATCAAGTGACTGTTATTAATAGCTTTAATATCTAGATACTAATTATTTTATAACGTAATTTAACACTTCACGAAAAGTGTGCAGACTTATCATTATATGTCAAGTCTATTTCATGTTTTACTCTTGACTTATTAAAATAAGAAATTATTAATTACTTATCTAAAGCTGCGACATATGCAGTGCATTTGCATTAGAATTAGGATTGACGATGTATGTACTTAACTTTTTAACTCGAGTAACAGTAATAACGTTTGAATTTCAAGTATTATACAGTAGTTTATATTAGTAGTTTATATTAGCGTGGCGTATATGTGTATAAATTGTAGCCTATGTGATTCGGATGTATAAGCTATATTGTTGCAAAGTTTCATTAACCCGGCGTGAGTGAGGTTGGGTATGTCATACCCGAAAAGTTTCTAAACGCAGATATTTTAATGTTACTGTTGCCATGCAAGTCCTGGTGTTTCAGTAGCTGTAGGTAATCTTTATGCAAGGGGTGAGGTACAGTATCGAGTTTAGTGTTGCACCGGCGGCGACGGCAAATACACATGCGTACCCGCGGCTGGGGTATGGAATTGTGTTGATTTGTAGGTGTAATTTTGGTGCTCTATTACATGATCTCACAAGACTTTTCAGTTCCTTTTTTATTTATAATAATTAGAAGACACTATTGTTATATTGATTTAGCAAAGTTGGAATTTTGTTAGATTTTATGGCAAAAGAAATTGATTGCCTGAATTTGTATTTTTCGAAAATATATTCATGAGCATGTATGAGGAATGTTATGAAATTAGATGAAGCGAAAGAGATATGTAAGGACCGTAGCAAGTGGAAGGACGTAATCTCTGCCTACCCCCGTGGGAAAAAGGCGTGAGTGTATGTATATTCGAAAATAATGTGTTATTTCAATAAAAAATAATGCTGTTTAACTTAATGTTGATATTTTATTTACTCATCTTGTTGAATAGTTACTATTATTAATATATCTTAAGCATTAATTCTAATTACACAATCATAGTATCAAAAATTTTACATCAAAATTTTGGGTATATCATACCCACCTCATAGCTGGTGTAACAATTTCTCACCTCATTCACGCCGGGTTAAAATGTATGTATTCTGTAGTTTTCACGTGAAAGTGTAACAAATATTGATACTTACAAACTTCTGCGCTTATAATATTAGTAGGGATTAATTAATAATTTGGTTTATTTTACCCGCAAAGCCACGGTGGTGTACTCAGAGAGGCGTGAAACGTCAACTGTCAGTTTTCTTAATAGTTTCAGCAACATAGACGGCTGCATAGCGGATGTCAACGCGACAAGAAAGTCTGAGACTGCTTCACGCTGACCTTTGGTCAACATCCTATTCTTCGACAACCTGTATACAAAAAATATAATCATTCAATTTTTTCATAAACGGTTTGGCTAACTGTTATATGTACTGTAGAACATACCTGTATACAGTATGCAGCGTGGCGTCTAGCAGGCTAGCGTAGTTTTCATAAACGGTTTGGATAATTTTTATATGTACTGTAGAACATACCTGTATACAGTATGCAGCGTGGCGTCTAGCAGGCTAGCGTAGTTTTCATAAACGGTTTGGATAATTTTTATATGTACTGTAGAACATACCTGTATACAGTATGCAGCGTGGCGTCTAGCAGGCTAGCGTAGTTTTCATAAACGGTTTGGATAATTTTTATATGTACTGTAGAACATACCTGTATACAGTATGCAGCGTGGCGTCTAGCAGGCTAGCGTAGTTTTCGGCTTCGTTGTAGAAGTTTGCGTGCTTGATTAGCAGCGGCAAGATGGAGTTGCCGATGTACCGGTTCATTGACAACGCCATGTCAGACTCACATCCATCGTTCTACACGAACCAACAAGAGCATGGCTTATTGTAAACAGTATACATATGTTTAATTCGATCAATAACCATACTTGAAACAGCGACGCGTCAGACTTTACATATTAACCTTATGGCACTTTTGATAGCAGCTATTTTCGTAGTGCAAATGTAAATCTGGACGTGTTGCTAACTATAAAAAAATTAACAATTTGTTCATCATACCCTATCTAGCATAGTAGCGGCTCTCAGATCCGGCAAGAAAGCCTCTTCGAGTAACCTGTAGAAGAGCTCCTGCGTCTCGATACCGTACACACGTTCCAGGAACAGGCCCACGCTCTGCTTGTGTCCCGGGATCAGTCCAGATGGCATATCTTCAACAATTATTGTTCTTATATGATTCGGTGTGGTTTCGCTTTTGTGAGATAATATATAATACACGGGCGTGTGGCGTATGAATAAAAACAGGTAAGTAGAAGATAGTACAGAACTATAGTTTGTTATAATTTCGATATGGTGGTTTTACTTATCTATGCCAAAAACAATAAAAAAATCCGTCCGCGGTAATCCCCCACAGGCGTTAATATCCGACTCGTCTTCCCGTCCGGGCTTCCAGTACCTAGATCGCCCTACGTGAGGACAGAATCGACATCCAGGTGGTTTAGTGGGTATGCCCTGCTTCTCGCCGGATAAGTTCCAAACACAGCATTCCACCTCGTTAAAAAAATAGGTCACATAATATGGTTATAGCCCTGCACTTGTTATATATAACCTATTTTCGGAATATGTGAAGTGAAAATTATATTATGCGGTGGTTGGTGTACCTGATTTTGGCCTCTCCTCGCCAGCGGCGGGGTTGTTAAGCGTGAATCGCAAGCTAAGCACTCCTTGTAAGTCCTCCAGCGGCACAAGGGATCGCAAGATGGCTCTCGCTCTCAACGATTCGTTCTTGCCCTGCAACCAAAACACATGTATAACATTTATACGAACTACAGTTGTTTTAGTTACTTGTTTAGTAAGTAAAACAACCAAAAGAACAGAACAATCAAAAGACTTATTGCGGATGGTTATTTTAAAGAAATAAATAGATAGAAATGTAAATTTAAAAAAATTACATTAGAGTAAAGATAATAAATCTGAAACTAGTGGTCCTTTAAGTCTTACTGACCAAAGCAATGACGGCGGCGTCCGGCGCGCACCTTCCGAGCAGGTCCACCAATGTGCAGTAGAAGTTCAGGATAGCCGCGCCCGTGTCGATGTAGTCTTCGTCCTCATCGGACTCGGGCAGCGGGTGGTGGAACTGTGGAGATGGCGGTTCAAAAATAAAAGTGGACTTCAATGTGATGGTAAACTAGTTAGGAAACGCTTCATTGAATATTGTTTACTGATACTTTTATTTATATCATTGTCTTTATATCATCGTCATTACTCGTACGAGTATGCATCCTCATCAGAGTGTTAGAGCCTTAACTACGTTTAGGTGATTAGACACTTGTTAGCCACATAAACAGAGTGGATTGGTAAAAATAATGATAAAATAAATCACTTTTTTATATCATCGTCATAGCTTGTATTATGCGTCCTCATCAATCTCAACTATATTAAGATGGTTAGGCCTTAGCCTCACAAATAGTGCGGATAGGTAAAATACAATGCAAGAGGCGTTGGCAGTCTCATGGTGGTACTCTTGTTTTTGTCATTTTCAGGTTTGCTTCTACTTTATCCATGTAATTTCAAGCTAGGTATGTTGGCAAGGAAGTTACAAATTAGCATGCACCTTATAATGGTCAACTGTCTTTTGTCCACCTTTTTACACGCCAAAGCTAACTATGTGTTATTCTAGATTACACCTATCTATTTCATTCACTCACTTTCACCTTATCACAAATTTCACTTTTATCGTCATTCCAGCCATTTAAATGAATATTACACAAATATTTTTTTTTTACCATAAATTACATGTATTAATATCGCGAGGAATAGGAACTCAAATTCACAAAAATCAGTTAGTTCATTTGTAATTGCATCTTTACGTTATACTTAAATTCGTAGATTCTCATAGAGGGAAAAAGATTCGAAATAAAGTAAAATAATCTAATAAAATGTATATATAATAAAAGACAAAACCTTTTGTATCTCCATATGAAATAAAATAAAAATTATTTCGCCACCTGTTCGGAAATTGGAGAGTTATCTATGGCGGCACAAAACCCTGTGTAGTAAGCTAAATATACTCACGTTGATGTCACCTTCCTGCTCCATCTCGCGCAGCTTGCGGCGGTCAGCGATGCGCTCACTCATGCGGTTGGCGTCCACGATGGCCTTCAGCAGACCCTCGCCCTCGCCACGCAGCGCCGGGCCCAGGCACTCCGGTCGCCGGATGAGCAGGCGGATCACCAGGTTGGCGTTCTCTTCTACGCTCTCACCGTTCACCTGAATGGAATCCATTATTATATTTTACATAAAACTGGAGGTTTTTTAAGTGATATGTTGACAAACAAGCAGGCTGCCCACCTGATATTTAAAATCCTAAAATACCCTAATTCCCCACAATACCTTCGATATCGGTTTCATATGCTGCCTCCCTCCTCACGTTCTCTACGCCCATGCTATTCGGATACACTTGAATTGCCTAAGTGCAACACAAACTTCCTGCTCAACTCATTTAGCTTTCGTGCCGCCCAAATGTGGAACCATCTGCCTTCTGTAGTTCAACAGAGCCAGTCTGTTTATGCATTTAAACGTAGCCTGAAGCAACATTTTCAGGCGCTAGTTGGCAACTCGTCATAAATGTCACATGTCATCATCATCTTACATATATATTTATTTATAGCATTACATGTATATTTGTATATAAACAGGGTTACAGGAAACATATCTGCCGAACAACTGCCATACTATTTTTTTGTAATATCCCTTATAGAAAAATGAACTTTCTAATATTTGTTTTCATTTCTTAACTTTAACTTGTCTACTACGGCCTGTTCAATTAACTTATGCACTATTTTAATAATTGACGTTCTATAGCATCTTATTACACATGTAAACATGCAATAATAATGATAATAAGACCCACAAAATAAACAAAATTTAATTTAGAAGCCTAAAAATCGGCAATTTTCAATAAAAAAATTAAAAGTCGAATATCTCGAAATGGGTTAAGTTTAGGATAGGGTGTTTCATAGTGAAATAAGTCACAAATGATGGGTACTCCACGCCTTTAACGGATCTAGCACGACTTTTCCTGTAACCCTGTATATATATTTTAACAAATTTGGTTGCTTTGACGTTTCGCACTATAAGTAGCAATCCGTAGACACTCACAGGTTGGCTGGAAGAAATCTCTAATAGAGATAAGTCCACCTTTGTGAACCACAATTTTGACTTTTTTTTTGTAACTCTGTTTATGGCAATAAAGTATATATATATAGTAGACTAGACGTCGCTTGCTTGCCGCGGGGTGCAAGCACCCCGCGGCAAGCAAGCGGGTGCAAGCCCCCCGCGGTGGGGTGGTCCACCCTGGCTGTTTTTTGAAAGAAAGGGTGGTTTGTCAAAATTGCTGTGAAAATGTCGTCTTTTTTGTCACAAAAATCAAATAAGTACAAAACTGTGTACGGTCGTAAATACACTAAGAAGCCCACGGTGAGGTGTGTGGTCGCGTAAGTGCCGCGAGGTGCGCGCACCTCGCGCTGGTGTGGTCTATCCCACTACTGAAAAAATATTTGGCCGTCAGGCGAAAATTGGTGAAAAATTGTCTCCATTTAAGTCAAACAAATTGAAATATATATAGTAAATGGTGCAGTCGCCTATGATACTGTTCAGTGTGCTGTTGGTGCTGCCGCATTTTCATTGTGCGTCAGGGATGTTAGCAGAATATCGCGTAGATTGTTTTTATGCCATAATGCGTAAAAGCTGTGCATCCTTGATATGCAGAGTGCGTAGTAGTACCAACATTACCCTGGGCGTGATCGCTAGCCGATTCGATTCATGTATAATCGCTGTAGCGCCATTTACTACGGATTGTGACTGCGTAGCGATTGTGTATATATTGTGTTTGTTTGTGTGCTATATACTAACAATAGAATAAGTAAAATGGTTACTAACAAAAATGGATGTGAAATCTGAAAAAGATATTATTAGTACATGTGGTTCCTGTAAGATATCAGCATATTAGCACAAAAACCACAGAGTACGTTGTCAACATTTCACATAAGATGTCAAGTCTCAGTATCCAGTAACTTCAATACCTTACTCTTCACATCGGAGGATAGCAATAAGAACACTGTTATTTTGCAGCAGAATAGGTAAAATAAGATGAAAAATAGAGTGTTAACAATTTTTCATTTTACCGGCCTAGTCCTGGTCCTGACTGAGTAGTTTTTTTTTTTTTTCTCTTTATTTTAAAAGGACTTTTATCCAAATGGATATGTCAGTCCTATCGGAACATATACATAATCATACATAATACGGAACATATTCACAGTTAATCTCAAGGTAGTCGCGGCGGGCACAGTACATTGTATAACATATGGGCCTCTTTGGAAGTTGGCTGGGCTAAAATACTGTGGAACATACCAACATCCATAATATTAATTTTTAATCTGTTTATTAGTACTCTCCTAGCATCTTGATAACGGACACATTCCACCAACAAGTGTTGGACATCTTCCATAGTACCACAAATTTCACAGTTAGGAGATTCTATTTTTTCATTAAATATCCAAACTTGTTGGATGGATAATGTCCAGAACGTAATCTATTAAATAATACTATATATTCTCTACTTAATTTAAGGTTGTAAAACCATGGGTGACGTAGAGGCTGACACTGAATACTTTTATACCAAATGCCTTTTTCTTTTGACCGTTTATCGAAATATTCACTCCATTTATCAAAACAAATATGCTTATATTTTGATGTAATTTCCGAATAAAATGATTTAACATATCTATGTTCACCTTCAGTTATTGCCAGTTTTGCTATTCGGTCAGCCTCTTCGTTCCCAGAAATTCCAATAAGTATGTGAAGGAATCCATTGTAATCGCAAACAAATATTTTTTGAAATAAGCTCATAAATTATCTCAAGTATTTTATAAGCTGTTGATACACCTCTGTTGCCAGAGGCGCATCGAGCTATATGTTGGAGTGCACTTTTACTATCTGTAACTATTACTACTTTCCTAAAGTTTGAACGGCTCGCATACAATAGGGCTTCACATATTGCAAGTAATTCTAATGACATTATAGACACATCAGGAATATTCTTAAAACTTCCGATAGTATTCTGAGTGGGGCATACGTAAGCTGCTCCTTGGCCATCTGCCGATTTCGAACCATCAGTGTATATTCTAACCCAACCATGATATTTTTTAAATAATTCTTCTATTACATTATATTTAAGTTTATTTTGTTCATAATAATTTTTGGCGCTCTTTACACATTCCAAATGAAATTTAATTACATCGAATACATTGATTTGTGTTACCCATACCCTTAAAGTAAACATCTCCAAAATGTCTGCCGAAGCTATCTCAGTTTCTTGTGTTCTATTTATAAGTGAAGGGAGTAAAGGCTTAGTTTTGTTTCTCCAGTACATGTTATGAAAACATTGATTAAGTTCAATTAACCACTCTACAGTTAAGTTCTTGTGCCACGACCACGACTTAAGACAATATTTAAATGCCAGATATTTTCTTCTTATAAATAAAGGTGGAATTCCCAGCTCACTTTGCATCACATGTATTACTGAGTAGTTACTGGACAACAGATTGTTCCTAATTTAATACTCCTGTTAGCTTATTAGTGTTGAATAAGAAAAGACTCACCCAAACGCAAAACCGCAAGAAGTCGAGGTAACGCTCGCCTTCAACCGGGTCCCAGCCGAGATCAGGGTACCCTTTCTCAACCAGTTCAGAGTTGCTCTGCAGTCCGCAGCGGGAAAGGTATACAGCTATCTTCTCCAGATAGTGCTCTCTGTTGACAACGTGTTGTTTCTGTTTGCATACGTGATATTATAAAAACAGCCCGAAACTAGAAATGATACATTACCTCAAGGCCAACGCGAGTTCAGTATTCTCCATCAAACTAGAGTAGGCGACATCGAGAGGGGTGGACCCACGCAGCGATGGCCGTGACAGCAGGATGTTGGAGTTCTCCAGCAGGAAGTCAAAGTGATCGAACATGGCTTTCTGGTTCTGCCGGCCTGTGCGACAGAAATAGCACAGGAACCGGCAGCACGCCACCACCATCTCGTGGGACGTGTCCTGGTAGTGGGTAATCAAGTATTTAAATATTAGTTAAGTCTGTGTTAGTTACCTATGCCATTGTTCTCACAATTATCACGAGAATTGTGATAATATGTCCTCACATGTTATCACAATTCTCGTGCGAACACAATTGGGTTTTGGACTGTCAATGCCCAAAAAATCGTCTGATTACCAGTTTTACCAATTAGTTTTTATTGTTATTCATATACCTTTTAGTAATAAAATAACACATATAGACAACACATTGAAGGTTACGACTGTATACAACATTATAGATTATATATATGCATAAATTGTGCCTTTAATAATTTTACTTGTAAATGGGCACTTAGTATTTTGTAACATTTTTTCTGTTAAGTTTTTATATTTACTTTTTATTAAATATAAACATAATCGTATAAATATTTCATTTAATACACGATGATAAATTTGCTAGACGCACATTAAATAATTTAATTGTATACTATTCCATTAACTGCACAGGTTTCACACAAATTTGTATATTTGTAAATAATCGGTGACCATCAGTGTTGGGCTTACAATAATTTACCATTATATTAATTATAAATTAAGCATATTTAATTGTAAGTCTGTTTGAGGTTCAAAATAAATTAAAAAAAGTAAATAAACATAAGGTGGTCATTAATCAAGTCTGTTATCATGTTGTGGAACGTACCTTCTCCTTATCGAGAGCGGTGGGGGGAGCCGCTGGTGTAGCATCGCACTGCGCCTGAGCACGCCGCCCTAAGGTATTCATCATTACTGCCATCACGTTCTCGTGAACGCGTAACACCCTGCACATAGCAAATTGCTCATAAACACAATTTATGCAATAAGAAACTGTAAAGATAAGTTAGAAAATCATTTATACAGTTACCATAAGGTTAATTAAACTTACCTAATCAAATCAGGGTGCTGGAAGAAAGTATGATTGTTGACAAGTTTCCTGTAGACAATATAAAATATGTAATAAAAATAATGCTTTCCCAGTGTAGCGTCCAGCAATATATGTATATTATCAAAAACATGATACAAATGATAGTATTTCTCATATACCACTACTAAAATCCTAAAATACTTAACATTTGTTTTTTCTATCTTCATTCCTCTTCCTTCTTTTTTACATTTAAAACAGAAAAGCACATCACAGACAGAATGAGCTCTAGCGTACCATTAATCAACTAACATCCAGCGTACTAGATCTAATAACCCCATTATTGAAGGAAAAAGGACTGTATAATTGTTGCCGATACTCTAACTAAAGCATTGTCTCGAAATATTCTCACTTTTTAATTTTTTTATATCCTATAACACTATCGATTATTTTACCATACACTCTAGATTTTGATCGTTGTATCCCCATTGGCATCATCTCAACTCATAGACATCCTCACCGATGTTTTATATTCATTGCATGTAACTGAACGAATAGTAGATCAGTGCCTAAGCCAACATGTTTTACTTCGATTCAATCTCTAACACGGTTTTGTGAAATTTCAACGATATTACTCACCAGAGGCGTTTCCTCATGAGCTCCTCCTCCTCCTGGCTCATCTGCACAGGCAACAGGGCACGGATCTGACTGAGCCCTACCCACATTTCGGCCACGTCCAGCTTTGTCTTGGCGTTTATCACGTACGTCTTCTCCAGCGCGCGGATCAGCTCACCTACAGCGTCGTATTGACGAACAAGCAGGCTGTCAAAAAAATATTAAACGCTTAGATATTTTGAATGTAAGTATTTAATTTCAATGTTTTACCAAGGAAGATTTAGGTATATAGTTAGTTTCGCCTGTGGATCAACCCTTATTATATCGTATTATTTCATAGCAAAGAGATATCCTGGTAAAAGTTATCTTACGTCCTTTCTGTGGGTTTCAAACTATCCTCATACTAAATTATATTTACATACACAACTGGTTTAGCTGTTTGTATCAGATTTTCCTAAAATATTTTAGTTTTAAGTCCCATCTCTAATGTTATTCAGCCTAATACCCATAAAACGAAATAGGTAGGCAGAATTGTTTCACATATATAATATTTATAGAAATATGTTTCAAATAATCACTATCATCTTCATCATTTCTGTCAAGAGAGTCCACTGCTGAATATAGGCCACTCTTAATAATCTCTGCACCAATTGCTTCTGCACTGCTAACATCCAGCAGTAGCAGCGGATCTTCACAAAATCATCGGTCCACCTTGTAGACGACCTACAAACGGTTTCCGGAATTTGCTTGTCCCTCGAGGACTTTGGTTGAGCCTCATTGTAAGGACCATTGTTGACCAGGGTACGGTTCTATTAGTCATCAGTGGCGACATGCATGATTCAAATATTTTCGTAACAACTATATCTCAACTATACCTGAACATTTCCCTGACTAATTTGGGCGTCTCTATTTGAGACTCCTCTGCCCAGTTGACGATGGTTTGAATGAGGACTTTGCGGAACTTCTCTTCGGGACTTTTCTTCGGAGGCTCTTCTATAGCCTTTATGAGAAAAAGAAAATTACATTTTATTTTAACCACGTTGTAAATTTCATTTCATTTTTATTTTTAACTTAAGCAAGTATATAATTTGAAAACGAACCTTTGGCTCTTCTTCTAGTTCCTTAACTGTATTGATGATGTTGTAGAGTTTTCCAAAGGCGCCAGGTTTTATTTCTGGCTCCGTTTGCTCCTAGAATAAGTAACAATAAATTATTAAAGCTATTATTTAATAAACAATGTTTAAATACCGCAGGTATAAATAGAACTATATTTCAAGGTGCGTGCGTCCTTAGGACTGAACGTAACTAGCTCTTAATCATGTTGGATACTATTATTACATGACACGATCATCCTCTTCTGTTAACAGGTTAGTCTAGGTGTTCATAGTCCATGAGTTTCAAAATTGATATAATGACTTTCAAAATGTCTACAAGAGCATTCATACGCTTAATACGTCACTGATACAGATCAGATTAAACACAGTCTATAGACATAGTCCACCAGATAGGCGAGCGCAGTGAGGGATGGGTGCACCATGAGCACGTCATCAGAGGTGTTATAGTGAGGTCATGGTCAATAAGACCACAAATTTGATCCAATGGCTTGGCCAGCGTAGTGAGGAATACGTGCACATACACGTTCAATAAGAACACAGACCTGGTCCAGTGGCTCAGCTAGCGCAGTGAGGGATACGTGCACCATAAGCGCCTCGTGAAACGCGTTCATGCGCCCGATCAGTTCTTCCCCACACGGGCAATTCTCCGTGTCCTCCTCCTCCATATGTTTGAAACCTGACACAACAAATACTCACTAATTCCATACTGTTTACAGTCATAACCAAATTGTTAGTTTATGGTATTGGCAATTACTCCACTGACATATTATTGCATAGATACCTTTAGCATCGGTGAAGCAAAGCTATTGATTGAAGCTATGAAGCGAACTATAATTATTTGTATGTTATACACGTAGACATAGCAGCATACAACCTATATAGGTGTGAACCAAATAAAACTTATAATTTTTACAAAATTCACTGCTATATTTGCAAAGCGGAGCACAGTGCAAGCCTTGGTATTTTGCAACAGAAATAGATAAAAATATATTGACTAATGAAAAGTTTTTGGAAAGTGAAGACAGAGAAAGGAGACTTACTGAGGATAGCGTTCATTTGTTCTCTCGGAGGGCATCGGAACTCTCTTGTCTTCTTGGCGGCGACAGCGCTCGGCAAATCAGACTGCTTTATCTCCACATAACGTCTAGGAGCGAAACAAAAGATAGTGAATACAAATAAATTGATAGTCAAGGTTTAGTACCTTAGGTCTCTCTCAAGCATTTCAGTATCGACCGATTTGACTCGTCCAGTGTCTTTTTGTGGTCTACAACAAATCGTCGATCCACCCATTCTGGGAGTCTACGTTCCCGGCAATATGATTGCGATTAAAGGACATTTAAGGTCAACCTTGTGAGCACATCTTGCGTTATGTCGGAATATTCTTTCATCCTAGGATATTTGTTTTTTGATTTGGTAACGCTAAGAAAGATACATCAATTGAATAAATGCTTTTTTTTTATGATTGTATACAACTTTTAAATTGAAATAAAAATACAACATGACTTTTTTTCATTTCTTTTTAGACAGGTTACTCATTATGTCTTGAAACAAGCTCTGTTTTAAGCTAGACCTAAAGGGACGTTTACTCTGTCCCGCATAACACAGCATGGGAGTAGATGATATAAAGTCTTATTGTCATGCTTAATTAATTCATGCGTTTCTTATTATTCAATTTGCTGTAGAGTTGTGCCACTATGATATCACGACCTGATTTTTACTATCGAAAGAAGCTTACATAATATGACTGATAAATATCATAAAATACATTACCTCAACTGGTCGATCTGTAAATCGCCTACAAAGTCGTGTGCGAACGCAATGATAGATTCGACTCGGTGTCTTAGTTGTATGTCGTTCAGATGCTGCAGTAGGTAGCACATCTGTAGCTTGGCACCCTCTGCCATTTTCATGTGGAGGAGCCCTTTTCTGTGCTCGTCCTTGCCCTCTGAAAAAAAATACGAAATTCGTCGACAATTTTTTTCTAATGTTTAGATAAATTCTGTGGTGATTTTCTTTATTACACTTGAGATTTGAGAAATAAATTATGTGCCGTCTCTTTGGCTGTGTTTGCTGAGCCTTCTGTACAAATATATGCCAACAATGCTCATTACATGTAATTTCTGCAGCTGTATGTTTTCAATGTTGTGTAATTTAGCGCTACTACTGAACAAACCTTTGTCAAAAGTAGGATCCCAGGTTTCTGGGTTTATCATGATTAGCAATTTTTCGACGTCTTCATCCCTCATCATTCCAACTAGAAGTAGGCGATCGACAAGTTTGATTAGAGGCCTGAAAATTAAAGTATGATTTTATAAAAAAAAATGCGATTAGTTTATTTGAATTTTCATTCTAAAATAAGATGCAAAATTACAAACACAATTTATAAGCTCGCTTTAAGAACTTTTATGAAATTTGTAAAGATATCTAAGTTGGGTTGATACGTAGTTATTAACAATGAATAAAGTGTATTTTTGCTTGACAAAGACAAAGCTTGACAAAGTATGCAAACGACATTTTCGTTAACATTGATGTTACTCGGTGCCTGAATGGTTAAGGTCCCGTCTGAGTAAAAAATTTTATATAAAAGGTATTTGTTATTATAACTCACCAAAAAGAAAATTAATTATTTTACACATAGAAAATGGTGTTAAGCAAAATAAAGCTCAATTTTAAAATACTGTCCAACTTACAGAAACAGATTTTCGTTGGATCCTCCAACCGGATCGCGATTGTGCACTTGATTCGTCTGGACGGCTTCAGCAAGCGCTTGCATCACGAAGGAGCGTACCACCTCCAATGGGAAGTATGGCGAGTACAGGTTACTAATGTCGGTTATGCTCTCACTGTAAAACAGTTATTTGCTATACAAAATAAGTATGTAACTTTGGTATTTTGTCATAGCTTACACCTGAGTTACGCATAATAATTTACATTATCATAAGAGGTAAATTAAAGTTTGTAGATACACGAAATATGTTTCTTTTATTTGATGAAGTAAGTATGTAATAATAGTATTTTTATAAGAGAGAAGTCAGTACTTATTTTAAATTAATAGTAAAATTTGCTGCATTTATTAAAGTGCAGTGACACTGATTTGCCAGGCATATTAACTGTATGAACTATGTTCTGAAACAATATTTCACTATCTCCGTGCAATTTGGAAGGCCCTGGTTACGGCTCTACGACATAGTTTAAATATTAAAGTGGACCATATCAGTTCGAACAATGTGCGCTATAACTAATTTCGAAAACGCTGGACTAATTAGAACGCTGTCGATGACAATGCATTTTGCCGTAAACGTAAACTTTTAAGTAAGTCCTCTTTGTACAAAAGTAACTCATTTTAGCGGTCATGATAATGTAAACAATATTTCATTAGGAGACAATACTGAAGGAATAATGTGTTTAAATTTTGATAGGTGCCTTACAGCAGATACAAGCGAGATGTTACTATATGCAATAAAATTTTCCGCTAGCGATCACGACAAACGGTCGGGTTAGTTGATATTTATCTACGTTGTCTATTTTAAATAGGATCAGACTGTTTTGATATTTCTGTTAATAAAAATATACTGTACTTTAGATGGGAAGTTAACGTGAATGATACAGTGACTTCAAGCCAGCCTGTATATTTTTTATTCATAGAGTAGATATTCAAAGGTTTCCAAATTATGTCTAATAAGGTCGAAGATAGTTTTACTTCGTGATATTAGTGATGCTATATCGAAAATGATGAATTGTTCAAAATCCTTGCATAGTAAGAAATTCATGTGAAGGTCAAGGATACTTTTGCTTTATCGTTACCATTAGATAAGATATCACCAGAGAGAAAAGCTAGTAGCTTCTCTGTCATGATTAGTCTATGTTGTATAAAATCTTCGTCTGCGATTGAGCAATCTTGGTTGCAACGAATGCAGTGACTCATATGAAGATGTTTTAGTACTGTAATTATATCTCTAGCCCTTTTATTTTCTTCCCCTGAGGAAAATGCATTAAATTGCATACCCTGGCTGTGGCGAGCCGGCGGTTATGTGGGGCTCTCCTCCCCAGAAGGGGGAGGCCTACCCACTAAAAACCTCAGGGATGGGCTTCCTCAGGCATGTAGGGAGCCCCGGGAACGCCACGCGACTTCCGGGAACCCCCAGCATCCGCTCCCCTGCCTATACAGGGGAGCCCTCCTCGGGGGAGGCTACAATACCTCCCCCGATCTCCTCTACCGACGATGCCCCCCGGCCGTCTTATAATGCCATATGGAGGGAAAGTATCTTAAATATAAAGATTTAATCTTTGTATGTAGTTTAAGTTGTAATTCAAATCAAAATGAAGTCAGTAAAATTTTTGATCTACAATAAAAATTTATAATACTTTCAATCTATATGACATCACCATGGGACACTTGTATTTTATAGGTACACTCACGCGATATCGGTCATCTTCATCTGCGGGCGAACGCTTTCGGTCTGCAGCGAGCGCAGGCTGTGGCCCATATCCGGATCTTCGTACAGTGACTTCAGCTCCGGTCCCAGTGGGATCACAAATTCGTTTTTGCACACCTCCCTGCAAATCAGTTGTTTATAAGCACTATGTCCGTACATAAGAAAATATGAAATTTTAATAGAAACAAAATATTAAAAATGATTTTATATTGTTCTAAATAAATTTGAATAGACAGTTTGATTTTTACACTATTCCTATTCCATATTATCCGATACGCCTAATGGTCTGTACGCTGCCAATTCGAGGGCTCATATATTAATAAAAAATAATAATTAAAAACAAGCTTTTATTTAAATGAGCTAAAAACAAAAAAATAATCGTTTACACTAAAACTTTTACTGTTAACTTATAACGTCATTTCAAATTTAATTTTATACTTTTTAGTTTTTCTAGTTATTCTTAGCAAGCCCTTTCATTTGATACCCATATTGTAGGAGAGCATTAAAAATAATTGGTCCGTCACCTTGGGTACGCCGCCATGTTGAATTTAGAATGACATCACAGAGTCATGCATTGTCATCCAAAAATAAACGTGTATACAAAAATTCAGTTCAATCGGTTGAGGGCAAGTGTCTTAAAATTGAGTTGTAAGATTTGACGCGAACATACAAACATTGCAAGTTAAACAAAAGCTTGTTACTAATATATTAACGAAACATATAATATGTTTGTCTATTCGTTATCCAAGATCCTATAACACAAGTTTTATAAATCTTATTATTATATGGGCTAAGGTGTGAGTGTAAAAAAGTATGCAAAGGTTTCGAACACTTCGCGGGGCCCACTGCAACACGGGGGCGTACTAGGCCGTCGTGGTGCCCAAAGTCTCCCTTTGATGATTTCCACGACGATCTATGAACAGTTTTGGAGGAGGACTATGTATGTATATTAGTAGCCGTGGACGTCTCATAATAGAGATGATAATGTAGAAAATATTAATTAATTTATTATTTTTCTGCAGCCTCCATTACTATATCATAGAAAAATAATTAAATCCTAGCATATTTGTATTTAGTTTACAATAGAGTTTACCTCTTTAATCATTAAGTTCATCTTCATTTCAATGAGTCTGTACCTTTCTAAGTAATAGTACACGACACGTTATTTACTGATGCATAAAAAATATGTGACATCTCTCGAGTGTGGGAGTTCACCCCACACTTATAATTACAGATCTAATTTAAGTAATGAGCTTCACTTTAATTTGCATACCGAACGATTTTATTCACGATTTTACAAGCTTCCACACTAGTATCACGTACATATCCACATCTAGTTCTTACTCACATGGTGGTGGCGTGCGACTCGAGATGCAGTGCTATTAGGAGATCGTAAAACCCTTGTCGCAAGGGTCCAGACATGTACTGTGACTGGATTGCGTATAGAAGCTGCTTCTGGTCTACGTGCTGGCAGAGCGCATGAGCTGCCCTGTAAGTATCACAGACAAAAAAAGGAAGTTTTAATGTTTTGTAAACAAGTATATGCATGAGCAAAGATTGCAGCCTAAAGGAGTTTGCAGTTCTAAATATACAGGGTGCGGCAGTCAATCCCGCATTTTTGAAATAGGTGTAAAAAATAAACGGAAGTAGATATCAAAATTATATTCATAAAATATTTTTCTACATTAAAAAGCATTTAAGAAACATTGAAAATAATCACTGTTTGAAAATAACATCAGCAAGATGGCGGCCTTCCCGAGTACGGCATTCGCGCAGGCGATTTGCGAAGCTGTTCATAAGATCACGAAGCATAGGCTGAGGAATTCTCTCAATTTCTAGCCGGATTCTTGCCTTCAGTTCACCAACAGTATGAGGTCTTTCTTCGTATACTTTACTTTTTAGGTAACCCCACAAGAAAAAATCACACGCAGTGAGGTCTGGTGAACGGGGCGGCACGGAATCGGGCCATTGCGGAAAATCACTCGTTTGGAAAAACTCCGTTAAGAACATTCATGCTCACGCGGGCTGTGTGACTTGTTGCTAATGCATTTGTCGATTATTTTGCTCAAATACCTGTGATAACTACAAGTGGTCTTAGTTCATCTCCTGATATAGCAGTCACCCTGCTTGAGTCACGTGTGGATAAGTGCAGTAAACTCTTCCAATTTAGCCATATTGATGCTATCACAGTTGTAAAATCATTCCGTTCTCTTAACAAGAAGAAAACGGAGGATCTCTGGGGTATCTCAATTCACATTATTCAGTCTGTCATAGATGAATTAGCCCCACTATTAGCCCAAATTTTTAACAATTGTGTTGATGAGGGTATCTTCCCTGATTTAATGAAAAACAGTAAACTAATACCCCTTTTCAAATCAGGCGACAAAAAAGACCCCTCAAATTTTAGACCTATTTCTATATTACCAGCTTTTAGTAAAATTTTTGAGAAAATTGTTTATAATCAGCTATTAGGTCACATAAGAACTAACAGGCTATTGCATGAAAAACAGTTTGGTTTCACCAAAGGTAGATCCACTACTGATGCAGGAACTGCACTTCTCAAACATATTTTTGATGCTTGGGAAGCCAAGCAGGATGTGATTGGAGTGTTTTGCGATCTTTCAAAAGCTTTTGACTGTGTGAGTCATGAAACGCTTTTAGCTAAACTTAGACATTATGGTGTCTCAGATGGAGCTGGCTGCCTTATTAAATCGTATTTATCGGACAGACTACAAAAAGTGGTCATAAATAGGTCAGAGTCTGCTAGCGCACCTATTATGATGGGTGTGCCCCAGGGATCAATATTGGGTCCTTTACTGTTTTTAGTATATATAAATGACCTTCCTTATTACGTTACAGACTCATGTGAGACAGTCTTATTTGCAGATGATACTTCTTTGTTATTCAAAGTCGACAGACAAAAGTCATGTTTTGACGATGTGAATAGTGCACTCTCCAGAGTCATGTATTGGTTTGAAATCAATAATTTATCATTAAACTCAAGAAAAACCAAATGTATAAAATTTTCGTTGCCGAATGTTCGGCAGGTTGATACTCATTTAAATATAAATGGTGATGTCATTGACTTAGTAAACAATACAAAATTCTTAGGTATTACATTAGATTCACGTTTACAATGGGACCCACATATTGAAGCCTTGGCAAACAAACTTAGTTCTGCAGCGTACGCAGTAAAAAAGATTAGGCTATTAACTAACGTTGAAACGGCAAGATTAATCTACTTTAGCTATTTTCATAGTGTTATGTCCTATGGACTATTGCTATGGGGATCAGCGGCCAATATTGAAAGCATCTTCGTGCTACAAAAAAGAGCGATTCGTAACATTTACAAATTACGGGCTAGAGATTCGCTTAGAGAATTGTTCAAAGAAATTAATATTTTAACTTTAGCCAGTCAATATATTTTTGACAACTTAATTTATGTATATAGAAACTACCACTCATACAATAAAAATAGTGATTTACATAATGTAAATACAAGAAATAAAAATAAACTTGCCGTTCCAATGTACAGGCTCCATAAGACTAGCTGTTCCTTTTTGGGGAAATGTATAAAAATGTTTAATAAGCTTCCACAAAGCATTATTGAGTTGCCTTTGCACAACTTTAAAAATCACATCAAAAAGACACTTATTAGTAAAGCATATTATAAAGTAAGTGATTATTTAAACGATAACACTGTATGGAGCTAGGTGCGGTATCCCAAAAGCCATGCTTGGTAACAACATAATTATTTATTTATTATTTTTTGTCTTTTCCTTTTGACATTTAATGTGTATGTAAATGTACATACGAAAATATTATATTATGTATGTTAGCTTTATTGTAGCTTTAAGTTTATTTTTTTTATTTTTTTTATAAATGACTAATTGTAAATAACGATTAAAAAAGAGGAGATAAAAAATAAACCCTGAGAGTTTCTTGCCAGTTCTTCTCTAGGGCCTCCCAATTTCCGAACTGGTGGTAGAGTTTGACGTCAATAAGTGCCTGCAAAGGTCTATGTTGAATAAAGAATTTTTGAATTTGAATTTGAATTTTGAATTTGAGTTGCTCCATCTTGTTGAAACAATGATTCTTCATTTCTATGTCTTCCATGTCTACTGAAATGCTATGAATAGGAGAACACAATGGTGACCTTGGCTGCTCGGCCCCCACCACTCCTACACTCCTGCGCGCTATTTATAAATGCAGGATTGACTGCCGCACCCGTTATATCAACGCGCTCAGCGCTCCCTAGCGATTAAATAAGTAATAATATATACTCGTAAATGAAATAAAGGGATTTTTATTTTCATTGATAAAAATCAAAATGTTTTATTTTCGTCGTTTTTGTTGTTAATCCGATTTTTTTTAATTAAAATTATTGTTGAAATACCGAGAAATCAAATTATAAAATTATGCACTACTAAATATACATAAAATTAACATTTTAAAAGCTATATATATATATAGACAAATTGCATTGTTATATTATTTGCATTTCTATTTATTTTATTACTATGATTATAAATTAATATTGAATTTATTACAACAAATAACGACTCAAGGACAAACTAATTCTTAAGTTGAGGGTAGACACTTAACTTAAGAATTAATTTTACCATCTTATCAATAAAAATAATCGCTGTTATAACATATATCTTTTCACAACATGATTTTGTAAATTGATAATTGAAGCGAATCTATTCTTATCTCCAGTTTCCACATAGTCTATTCGTAGTGTCTCACCTATAATTGCTCTGGTAACACAACGCAGCGTACAGAGTGAGCGTGTGCGAGTGGAAGCTGAGCAGTTTGTCCATCTCTATCAACTCCAGAATATCGATGCAACGATCTTCCTCTGTGGAGCAGACAATATAGATATTCGCGTCACAAAACGCTATTGCAGTACAAAAATGCATGAAAGATTTGAGTGAAAGATAGAATGAAATCTATTTAAGTATAGAGCATTTTGTTTCTTTGATCTTAAGCAACACAAAATATCTTTAGACATTTGGGAGATGTAATAAACTAGCGTGGTATGGGTTATGCGTTGTATGCGTATATAGCGTGGTATGGTAGCGTTGATGAGAAGGAGAGACAGTTATGTTGAATGGATTGCATGAAGATAAATAGGTATGTGAAGAATCTCAGTGCGATGATGACGTATGATAGAGAAATGGGAGGGGAAGACATATTATTACGGACCTACCTAAGGATCAAAATAAAGTTGAACTCAAATCTCTGCTTGAGTACCATTACTTACAGGCATTGTGCGATTTAGTTTGAATATCATTCTCTAATAGGGGCCTTATAATATGGAGCTATTATAAGGGTAGGGTGATAATGACGATCTATGTTTAGGATATTGATAATAAATATATATAAAAAAAAAACATTTAATAATAAGGAATAAATCGAGTGTGTAATAATGAGTAAAGAGCGTCGGTGGCGCTGTGGTGGAATCAGGAGGCCCGCGATCTAATCCCCACCATGTACCAATGTGTTTTTCGTTCCGAATTTCATATGTACATTTATCCGACGCTCCTACGGTGAAGGAAAACATCGTGAGGAAACCTGCGTACATCTGCGAAGCGATTCAAAGGTGTACGTAGTCAACCAACCCGCACTGGGCCAGTATGGTTGACTAAGGCCTAATCGCCCTAACATAGTTAGGGTAGGCTCGAGCCCCTCGGTGGGGACCTATATGAGCTGTGATGATGAATAAATGAGTACTTACCGGGAATGTGTAGAGCCAGCATAGACACAGCGTCCTCGCACAGCATCGACCAGCCCCTTATATCGGATAGCTTCAGCGCATGCACTTGGAGAGTTTGGTTGGGTACCTTAATCGTGAAGAATAATGTGTACTCCTATAGTGCCTTTACCTGATTTCGATCTGTTTGTCTACTTGTAACGGTCATCAGGAGACCTATTTTTGAATTACGAATGCGACTTCGAAATCACCGCTGACTAAATAGTCAGCGGTGACTTTGAGATCACGGATTCCTAAACATTCAATTTTTGAAAGTCGATCGCAGAGCTGCCAACATAGATAAAGTACACACATAAATGTAAGAGTTCGGTTATATATGGTTATATATATATATATATATATATATATATACTAGCTGGCCCAACAGACGTTGTCCTGTCAAATGTCTCAAATGTCACGTTGTCTCACGTTGTCTCAAATGTTTTTAAATAAATAATTTAGCTGAAAAACAATATCTATATGACCGTATTGTGAATCTAAACCATTCTCAAGCCCCCTGGAATACACACAAAAAATTTCATCAAAATTGGTCCAGTCGTTTAGGAGGAGTTCAGTCACATACACACGCACACAAGAAATATATATATTAAGATTTATTTATTTATTTAGACTGAAATGTAGACTGAAATCAACACAATAACTTCAGACTCTTGTCAATAGGTTCTCTAAACAAAAAACAGATAACATTTCCACAAGTATGACTTGATTACGAGTGGTCGAGGGCACTCGTAATGAAATCACATCCGTGACTAAGGTAGTCACATAAGTGATATTCAAAAATACGAATTATTGAAATTCAGTGATTATTAGTCACATCGGTGACTTCGAAGTCGCATTCGTGATTCAAAAATAGGTCTCCTGGTCGATCAAACTACGAGAGTAATTTTATTTTAAGGAAAGAAAGTACCTGTGACAGATATTATACCTATGGTCACGTTGCTAAGCACTGGGTTCTTGTTGATTTTGGTTATTCCTATTTTTACGGAAAAAAATTATTATTTTACAACTACGAGCAACCTATGGTTTTATGAACCTAATTAATTGGATCCTGATTAAATAAGTTAATTCCACTCCTTATTCGTTTTTGACACTTGTGTACGCTATAATGTTCGTTTATTTATATAATATTCCTTCTCTCATGATGCTGTTTGTGGGAAAATCGTTAAAGAAAGAACGATAAACGATTGAGAGCTACTGTAGGAAGGTCTATTAGATGGAATTACTTTCGTCTTAATTCTTGTCAACTGATACCAATATCTGATATCTACACCAACAATAGACAAGTATTAATATACAAATAATAAAATTTGCCTTTAAAATAGGGATAATAAGAATGTTTAGCAAGAACTTATTTATTCTGAAAGAGTATGGCGTGAGTTTCTTTTTTATGAGCTTGAAACGCTTACATATATGTTTCATAATATACGAAAATTAAATGCAAGATTGATCTTAAAATGAATTTAGAAGGTTGTCACACATTCGCCAGGTATGATATGTGTTGTAACTCTATGGTTTTCAATAGGAACACCCTGGCCGTTTTTTTGATACAAGTATACAAATGTTTGATAGACATTTTAAGATGTCTTTATACTTGTCATATTATTTATTCATTATTCTTCTCTTCATGTGGTGCTAAATAAAGAATATATCTATTGTGTGAAATCTCTTATTATAAGTATATGCAAAAGCATTCCACCTCGAGAAAGAAAAGATAATGAGATTCGGATACGAACTTTTACGATGCGGATACGACTACGAATACGACAATCTCGCATAGAAGAGAAACGCGTATGTGTCACAAAATTCTTGGCCGTTGCGATGTTTTGTAGCAAGCAAATTCTACTACTTTCAACAAATTCTTTCATTCTTGCTGATCGGTAGAATAGGGTAGACGACTACAACTGATTATGGCCGTTTTTATACTATAATTATCTGATTTGAGCAATTTGTATCTCATGAAAGTATGTCAATATAGAAATTTCAGTTTAATTATTATTTTTATTGTATTTATTTCTAAAAAATGAGCAATTATTATTTACGTAATTCTAATGAAACGGACACATTTCTAATATTCTCACATTAAATGTAACATTTTTTTATATAGAAAGTATACCTATAAACGTACAAATAACAAAAATATTTTAAAATTTGTTTATACGCATACAAATTTGACGAGTTTACTTAGTTATGACGTCACGATTGCAGTGTTTTTAGTATGGAGCGTTTTTGAGCGACCCGTGACAGCGCCGCAAACATGGCGATGTACGAGTATCTTCAAAAGTAATAGGTGCAGGTGTGCTGTTGGTTCTACAATATTTCTCACTTAAAAGAGTACTCTTACTATATATAGAATTTAAAAAATAGTCGTCTACCCAATTGTCGATTATATATTGCCTGCTTGTTTTTTATTTCTTTAGATGACGTCGGTTAAAACAGCGTCACGATTCACGTATAAAAATTTCCTCTCTACCGCTCCTTCTCTAACATCTGCCCGTTAGAGAAGGAGCGGTAGAGGTTGGCTGTGGAAGACAATATAGGCTAGATAAAAAAAGCAATATGGTGCGGTTACCCTGGCCCACTGGTGCGGCCGCAGACACTGCACCTTGAGCCGCGGCGGCGCCTGCGGCCCCACGTGCTTGTCGCTGGTGGGCAGCACGGCCGCGCTCAGCGGCAGGCTGCGCGCCGACCGGCCCAGCTCTATCTGCAAGATCTCGCGCGACGTCGCCTCCACGAATATCGCGGGGAATAGCTTCGTTTCCGGTTCCATCTAAGTATTACAAGCTTTTCAATACTGTCTGTTATATGTAAATACTAGCTTCCGCCCGCGGCTTCGTCCGCGTGAAATTAGTTTTTGTCAATCCTGGTCCCTTATGTCTAAGGTACCAAGATTCATGATTTTGATGCAATTTGATATGAGAATTGTTGGAGGCATGGGGAAGAAAATAAAATAATTATTACCGTAGGAAAATCTTCCCTTTTGAAAAATCCGAAATAACACAGATGAACCCGCTGGTAGAGAGCTAGTATAAAATAATTCCGAAACAATAAAAACTTATAACAAATGTTGACATTGAGAGTAGAAGATAGAAACAGGTCATATTTCAATACCTTAAACTTGATAGCGGTCTCTTTGCCCTCGCAAGTGAAGGACACGGTGCCCGTAGAGGTGTCGACGGAGCACCCTACGAACATGCCCTGAGAAGCCCCCTTGGCACCTGCCGTCTCTGAGACCACTTCGTTGTAAAGCTCGTCCGCTCGTACCATGTAGCATGACTGGCGGTTGACACTGCGGTAAGCAAGACATTAAAAATTCATATGTCGTTACTCAAATTAAGTCAGTGCAATCGGTGACAGCTATGATCTAATAAAATGCCCTTTGCGTTCGCAGTCAAAACAGTTCGAAATTGATATACAAAATATAAATAAAAAAAACTTTTATAAAGTTGCTATATTCTATATGCTACATAAACTTTTCAAACGTGTACGGAAGTACACGTCTCAAAAATTTTGATTTCAATTATTGTAAATTACGATTGAGAAGAGTTCAAAGGTCTTCTTGTATTTTGTTCTGTAGAAGGCTCTACCAATATTCCAATAGGTGTAATAATTCTATTTCTTGTACGTATGTATGTATAAAGGGTAACTGGATCTTAGTTTTCCGGTTTATTAGATTTGGTTTGGCAGTAATAAGTGGGGACATAATAAGAGTGACCTTTTACTGGTACTCGAAGAATAATCAAGTAAACCTATTGGATGTTGGCCTCAGAGCAAATAGTATGATATAATTATGATTCAAGTAATTTTAAACACTATTATCTTAACTATACGATGCCATTTATTGTTTATATTTGAAGATATAGGCATCAATTTTTAAATGACAGTGTGTAAAGGATTTCTTTTCACGAATTTTCTATTAGATAGGTGATCGAGTTGTTATCTCGCCTGAGATATTGGGAAATAGTTAAATTACTAATTACAAATACCTCTCCATAATCCTGTCGTACTCATCAGTGATGATAACTGAAGATTTCATCACTTTGTTCTGGTTGAAGTCCTTCGAGTGTAAGTGGTACTGTGTGGTCACCCATCCAATGTACACGTGCGTCGGGTCTTGGCCGGGGAATATTCTGTGAACATTTATTACTTAACGTAAATAGACTGTACATTATATGTCTGTCTAAGTTCTATTCATCGCCTGTTGCCTCTGGATTTGAAAATAATATTCGCTGTTTTAAATTTAAATAATTGCAGTGTCACCCTAAATAAAAAAATAATTTTAAAACGTAATCAAAACGATGACATTAAGATTTCGTAGGTCCATTCATCAACAGGTCGAGCCTTTTATTTGTTTTATGAAAGCCGCCAATATTAAGAGTGACATAAGAACTGTATCAAGATTTAGGAGCCTCTTGTTACTAGAGTCTGGCTAACGAAAGTACTAAGTACTTTCTTTAACAGAGAATCCGCAAGATGTCGAAGGAGTTGATGAAATAGTAAGAACTATTGAATATCTCACTGAATTCGGGCAGAAAGATAGGACAATAACCCAGAATCAGTACTTAGAAGACTTACTTTAATGACTGGTAAGTTTTTACTATACACAAATGTTTTGAAATTATGCCAAAAAAAGCCTTTGCATTTTTATTTACTAATACCAAGAATTAATTACATATATATTTTTAATAATGAATTACCAAGTATCAAAGTAGGTTATTCCAATTTTCATAGTATAGTTTCAGTGGGGTCATGCATGTATTTTTTAAATTTGCCGCCAATATTCTGGGGTCAACTTTCGTTAGCCAGACTCTAGCGCATTAGTGCCAAATTTAAAAGCACGATGTGATTTATCTGCGACGTCTTCATAAATATAGTCATTTCTTGATGCTAGTGAGTGACGTTACAATCTTGTATTTCAATATAAATGACAATGCGTACTTTTCGTTTGACGGTTGACAGATGACGGTTGACAAACGTTTACGATTGGTGGAAACAACATCGTGTTATAATATAGAATACTCATCATACCTAACCCCGTAGAAGTACTCGTTGATGAGTTTAAGGCACTCGGCGTCGAAGATCTCGTTGCCGACCGTCTCGGTGGCGGCTGCGGCCAATGTGGTCGTCGTCATCTGTTTGCGGTCCTGCGTCGGCGTCGACATTTGGAGGTTGGTCTGTCGAAATAATACAGTCGATTTAACAGTCAGTCGAGTCTCACAGCGCGTTTTTGAACCGAGTCTAGCACCCCAAGCTGGTACCTAGGTGCTCCCGCCCAGAGATGGCACCAGTACTCCATATAGGGCCGGACTTGCGACTTATACAGTACTAGGCTTTGCCCCGGTGTGAAGTATTGTTTTGCCCTATTGAGCACACCGAGTTTTTTTGAGTTATAATAAATTTTTTTGAGTTATAATTACTATATTATAGTATGACTATTCCTTTATAATTTCTAATTGGATTTTTTTAATTTATTGTTCATTATTTCGGTAATGTATTGCAGTCAAAATGATAGTCGATTAACAGTGATAGATACGACAACACAGTACACGTAAGTAAAAAAACAATACCTACATTACAAACTATTCAAATCTGTGAAATTTCTTTAACTGTTTTTAAACAGTTTTAAACAAAATAAAATATTGTGATAGCTTTATGTGCTGGTGTTTGTACTTAAACAGAATACTAATTATTATGTTAATGTTTTTTACGAATTATTAAGAATACAAAAAATTGTATTTTTTTAACAAACGGAATGAATTAAAAATATAAAGTGATGAGACTTGATGAGTAGATAAGTCAAATACAACAATAACGTACAATATATTATTTATTAAAAAAATACTTATCCATTATTTCACCTTATGGTAAATGAATATAAGGCAGTGGTCCCAATACAAACAATTATTTATTCTATATTTCTTACACAGAGGGTTTTAGTACAAAAAAACACGACATACAACACAAGAAAGCATAATACTTACGCCTAATAGACCGGGGCTTTCATACAAATTTGGTTTACTAACTCTCGGGGACATGTTGTTATATCTCTGATTCGCCTTCGAGAAAACAAAACCAAATATAAAAACAATATAAAATTTATACGAAAACAAATATATTTACAAGTGTTATGGTATTTCTATGTAAATAATCAAAAAATATACAAGGTCTAAACTTGACACATAATAGAGATGATGATTGAGTATGTTAAGGAAAAATGCATTGTTATGCACTGTTAGATGATTAATAAGTCAGTATTTTTTGTTATTTTTGAAGAAAATATAAAAATCTATTATAATTTTAATCCTTATTAATAGATTTACGTGACAGCATAGTATACGAACTTTTTATATTTAAGTGCTTCTTTTAATTGATTAATAAACGTCAAACTATGCTTATCAACTATATGATGAAATAACTTATCATCATCTTTATTGTGCTAAGTAACGAACAGTTTTGGGAAAAACCAAAAAAGCAAACGTATTCTAAGTATAAAAACTATAAAAAAAACCATCATATTTAAAAACGTACGTTCGCGTCAACAGCAAAAAGGAGCGAAACACGCCATTTCATAATTTCGAGGGCTAAAAGGAAATAGGGGATAAGCGACAAAAGATGAAATGTTCAGGAGAACCGTTTAAAGTTTTAAATTTTAGAAACACTGACGTATTTCCGTCATTTATAAAGATATTTTGAAAAGTGAAACAGCTATAAAATCTGATAGAAATGGAACAGTTACTGGTATTCTTAGTTTTGTAGGGGTACAATCACCTTTATAGCAAAAATGACCAGAAATTTCGTCTGTTAGCTAAATTAACACTATGAAATTGATTTTCTTGCTTAGGCATAAACGCTAAAAAGTCGTAGAGCCATGGGAGTAAGGGCATTCGAAAGAGCAATTGCATATATAACTCGTTTTTGACAAAAATGTCACTTATGCCCTATTTCCTTTTAACCGTCAATATACTCGTATATCAGTCATGACTGATAGAGTAAAACAAAAATCAAAGCATGCATATTGCCAACTTTGTATTTACTCAGATATTTTATATACATAAAATAAAATCGTGTTGATTATATACTTTACTATGCGGCTTACTTAATTTTTTTACGAAATTACTTAAATGATCACCAGTTTGTTGGATTCGCCTCCATCAAAAATATAGAACAGTTCAATATATATTTTATTAATATATATATATTTAAGTAATATATATATATATATACGAAAAAATTACGTAAGTAATATTAATTGTGGAAGTGGAACCTCACGTGGATTATGAGACTGTTAGCCTGAAACACGTTTAACGTTAAAATGTTCAACAAAGGTTCAAAAAATATTCAGTTTAATTTTTCGAATAAGGACTGTGGCCGAATTGGTGAAGATATTACACGACACGTGGCAATCGTGAGTCAAATCTATTTTTCGTGTCAGCTAGATCAATTTTCATATACGTCTTTACTGACGAGGTCTGACGAGGTTACCTTAAATTCTATTATTTAGTGTAGACTTGCCCCTATTCGTGAGTGCGTTAAACCTTAAGTACGTTGGTATTTAGTTTAGGAATTCAAATGTACACTTTAACACAATTTGCTAAGTAATGCAGGTTGTTCGTAATACATACATTACGAACAACCTGCATTATTTAGCAAATTTCCACGCCAACTGTGCATTTCCAGTCCTTTTTAATGAAAACCAAACCAAACTGACTTCAAGGGTTAATTATGTACCTGCGATACCCTGATCTGAGGGTTTGGTCGTCTTAACGGCTGCCGCTCCGGGGACACCTCGGTGTCGCTAAACGGATCCGGTGTTTTGGACTTGCGGGACTTCGCGCGGTCGCCGCTTTCACCACGCTTGCTTTTGAAAAACCTGAGACATCATGGAAAGATTTTGATTTAGAAATCAATTTCGCAATAATCTCATTTAAAACTTATAAATAATATTATATATTAAATATTTCTTATTACCCTTTAGTATTACCCTAGCCCAAAGTAAGCATTATAAAGTTTGTATTATGGGATCTAGGGTTACGGATAGACATACATACTCGTATATTAAGCATTCTTAATTATTTTTGATACAATTATATATTTACAACCATGACTAATGCACAAATGCCCTCTGCCCTCACCGGGAGTCGAACACGGGACCGCGTTATGGCGACACCTTGAAACCGTTGTACTAACCAATTACTACGGAGGTCGTTAATTTCTTGTATTTTAATTTTATATATATTTTTTGTTGTTATTTTAGTTATAGTATGTACAATGATGACTAGCAGTTGCGCTATGTTTAGACATATTTCTGTCTCACTCAAACCATAGTTGTACTCTTTCAGGTCTGGCACAAGTCAAGCTGATATCGCCGGGTACAACTGCGCGATGTATGGATATTGGTGTCGATATTATCATGAGATAATATCGACACTGATAGTAGAGACTGAGAATAGAGAACTTACCTTGGTAAGTTAAAAATCTTATAGCTACGAGTATATGATTTCTCATTGAATTTTGTATATTTCTATTACTTAGGCAGTGCGTGTGAACATATCACATATGTGTTTAAATGATCGTGCCTACAAAAAATATGTCCAAAATCACATACAAATAAAAAAAATATGTCATATTCAATTCTTAACGTTTGTTTTAATCACTTACTTGAATGGAGATCTACCCCTTTTATCCTTCTTCTCTTCCAAATGTTGGACACCCAGTTCGTACTTGGCCATTTCCGCTTCGCTCGTAGAGCGATGCATTCCGTTCACTTGTCCTGGATAAAGCCGAGTAAATTATTTCATAGGTAAAAATGTATACGAAAGGTAAGACTAGGCGGTATTTCGAACCCGTCATTTGGTGAACTTTGTAAACTTCAATAAACATCGCGAGGCGTATGCCGTAATAGTCTCAACCTTGATATGCAGGCATAAGACGGTGCATTTTTGCACGGATGCCGAACGGTACATGCTGAAGATAAACATAGTACTTCGCCTCAGGTTGTGTCTTTCGGGTTTGTGAATGTCTTTGGTTTCGTCAACAAGCATGCATAGTGTTTCTTATGGAGAAAATACTTGCACTTATTAATAAATAAAGTACTTTGTGATTTGTACATCGATCCGTCTCCAAGGGAACAGTTACTATCTGTTCGACCCTATAGAGCCACTAAGGACAAAGAGAGAGTTTAGTCTGAAAAAGTGCGATATAGCGTATGCAATGAGATAATTCTTTACCTCAGAAAAAAATAGATATGGGTGACGAACCATTCCCGGCATACGCTTCGTGGTGTCTGCACCCAGCTCAACGGTATTGCGGTAAATAACGAATTCGAAAATTATGCGTTATAATATAGAAATAATATTCCTCACACACATTCGACATGATTGAAGTGAAAAGAAGAATTAAGTTAAGCCAATTAGACAGTTGTTTGAATTTTATAATTGAGTGTATGAGGTTAGAACGATAAAACCTGATACAGTGCAGTATGAGCCTTTAGATATGAATAATAAGCTCAAGGTTTATGGGAATTTACTCGAACATGAATTTACTATTTTATTTCAAGTCTTTGTTTAATTATAAGGTTAGGAGACAAATTGAGACGTGTGTGAATGTTGAATAAGCTAAATGCATAGATGGCCGTATGATTAACAACATAGAAGAATGTATACTGCTTTTCTTATAAAATAGCGTAGAGAGGAAACCCAGAAGTAGATAATTTATTCGAAAGGCAAGTAAGCATGACATATAGATTATATCTAAATTACACAATTGTATTCGAATATCTCTTAAAATAGGTAGATAGATAGATAGATATTTATGGGTGCTCTACTTTTGGGCTACCACATAGTACTACGTTCTAGAATACTAGACATCGAACATCGAAGAGCGACGAATAGACTGAAAGAGATAGACAGACGAGTTATCGACAAGATGTTATGGAAATGAAGCAACAAAACGCAAAACGCCTTAAAACCTTGTCCAAAAGAGAGGCCACGCGTGACAGATCCTTTGCGCGGAGGTCGCGAAGGAAGTCTCTTCATCTTGGACCCGTCTTCCTGGCCGTCCTCATAGTGGAGACCTTGGGTTTTGGGAACAAAATATAATAAGCTGCTGGTTATGTGGTCGGTGAGCGGATAAAAGCGGATGTGAAAAAAAAACATAGGTGCTGGGTGTCTGTTTATCTCTGGCTCAGCTTAGTTAAGATAATTTCTGTTGGGCTGGTCTGATGAATTATCAGTTTTTTCAACAATAAATGATTTTCTTACTATTGATAAGTACATTATATTGTTAATTGTATGATCCGAGATATGTAATTGTAGTCCTTGACCAACACAATTATTTTATTGTATTTTAAGAATTTTGAAAAGAACAGGGATAGGGCAAAAACATTTCAAATTTCTAATTAACTGTTAGTAATTCTGAATTTTATACTCGTCACTTTTTCGAAGTAAGACAAGCCCAAACGAAAAGGATTGCAAGATTAATCAATAAACATTATTCCAAATCACTAAAATAGCTTTATTTACTGGGGTAGTTCAAGTAAATAATCAGCCATCTACCCACACGTTTGTCTCACCTTTTATATCATTCATGGTAAACCCGCTCCTCATAATCTGGTCGATGTGTGCGGGCATCTGAGCCTCGGTCGCCTCCTTCATGAGGATTTGCTGACGCTGCTTTATCTCCACCCATCTTCTGGCTTTCTCTTCCTCACTTTAACCAAGACATTACTGTCACTACTCTAACAGTGATAAAAATGCACAGAAATAAAATGTATATTATATGGTTCATTTTAGCTTTTATTTTTTTAGCTACCTGAATAAACTTACGTAATGAATTCTGAATGACATATAACTGGTAGAGATAGTCTCAGGAACTCCCAGTTGGCTTTCTCCATGGTCTCAAACGTGTTGTGCGATATTTTCAAACATGGCGGAGTATCTGGAATGAAAGAAAAGTATCAGTAAGCATCTAAAATAAATACCGATATTAATTTTTGATCTGCTATAGGAATTGATCAATAATTTCAATAGATCAATGATAGGTAAACATTTAACATTAAAGCAAAAGCAATATATTACACTAGTGCACATTCTAATTCTGGCAATTGGTGTAATTTCATTTAGATAATAACAGAGAGAGAGACTATGAGTGAAGAATGAAGTGTAGAATGAAGACGCCGGTCCTCGCTTCGATGGAATTCAACGCCGGGCTAACAAAACCCTATCTCTTTCCGTCCCGTACTTTCTGTATCATCTGTTTCATTTACTAATGATTTCGTAAAACATTAGAGACGAGACGAACAAACATGAAAGAAGTAAGTACATGAAAATTGGAGTCAGTCCTAAATCGTTGCATATTATGCATATTTGCAACAATTATTGTAAAATATCATTTTTGATAGATTAATACTGACAGTCCTCAGCGAGGGGTTATTCTGAATACTAGTACTTTATTAGCACTTATTGGTGATGCTGCTATAGTATAATAAGTGGGAATCATTCGTAGTTTTATTAATCCAATGAGATTGAAAGGCTGAAGATGCTGTGGGTAAATTTATAAAAAAAAGCGGATAATAAATGATAAACGGAGTATGAACAAGGTAATATTGGTTTCATGTTGATAAAGCCGTGTGTGTCGGGATGGGTAGTCTCGGCACTGGCCTTCTATTTCGATAGTTCATGTTTGAACATGTCAGGTACACACGGTTGCAAGTTAATTTGAGGCCGCCGTACTCACTACATAATTAGAGCTGTTTTCTTAGTTCATACCTTGACATGCTATTCATTCGAATGTCTATCATTATCGAACATAATCATTTGCAAAAAAATACAAAGGTGAATGTAAAGTCAAACAATCCGCACTAGATCAGAGTGGTTGACTTAGCCTATCACCCCTATTTTACGTAGGTAGTCACGAGCCCCTGATGACGACGTGTATAAACTGTGATGTTGATGACGTTTAGGGCATGCATGATCACCTGAACCGGCCGGTATCCTGGTGACGTCGATTCTGGTGTCTGCCATCTCATCCGTGTTCTCGAAGATAGGCTGGTCTTTGGTGTACCAGTGTGTGACGTCTCTCTTCATATTTCTGTACGTGAAAAGTGTTATAAAATTGGTTTACACTATGGTGTTTACATACGAAAAAAAAATACAGAAATAAAAAGTACATAAATTTACTTACACACAGAAAGGCTCATAGCCTTCTTGAAGACCACACGTTGTAAAATACTTTAAACTGTTTACATCTTGGCCATAGGTTAATCTGAAGAAGAAAATATCAAGTGCTGTATTAGTTTTTTTAAAATCTCATGTAACATTAATCGCTAAACGAAAAGATATTTCTACTCCAATGTTAATTTATACCATATTGATTTAAATAAGATTTATATAATATATGAAGTACAGAAACCAGAAAAGTTATTGAGATGAATCAGGAGTGGTTTCAACAGTCCGAAATGCAAAGTCCAGATTACACTTACCTTGCCTTCTGCCCAACTCCCAGCGTACAGGCAGGTACGAAGTTGTCTCCTTGTACGTCGGCGAATGTCGTTTCACCACCCAATGCATCCATGAGCAATTCGCCATTCAATGAGAAACCTAAACAGAACATTGTCATAGTATTGTTTTAAATCTCTATAAAGTTTATAGTACACGAAACCGTCAAAAAATATCCTTTCACGGAATATAGAAGTCCCCCAAAAATCTTATAATAATTAACTACAACTCGTATTTTATTATTATTTTAAAACTAGTCTGTTCTAGCAAGCAAATTTAAAATGGTTTTAGTAAATACATAATAAAGTAATAACTTACCTAACGAAGACGACAATGCGATAATACATTTTAACTGAATGTGAATCGATGTTTATTGTCGTTTTAAGCGAGTGCGGCACATATACTTGTGGAAATTTATGATATGGATTCCAGTGTGACAGACAGATAGTTTTCATCAATACACTGTTAATTTTGACCTTGATCGTTTTAATTCTGTGAATAAGTAGCAACTATATGTTAACCAACATATGACTCTGTTAACAACTCTTATAGCGTCTTTAAATTATTAGTACGAAAAAATCAGGTGAAATTTGCAATGTGGTTTTAACATCACATATAATTTTTACCGATATTAAGATTTGTTTTCATCGATTTTGGATGAAAAATACAATCGATAAAGAAAATTCAAAAAATATGAAAAATGAAATACTTATTTGTATGTCAATCGATCATAATTCACATAGTAATAAAAATACTCCATAGGATCATTTAACATTTAGTCAAGTTTTAGCCAAATTATCCTATTTATTACGATGAAATTTATGTACATAAACTACGGTATTAAATTATTCTTTCACTGGACTAAAACGACCACACATTAATTGTGACTTTGATACTGGTGTAAGTGTTCTATCATTCTCATTATTACGAATTGTCACATATTCTGCGTAAGTAACGCATACGTCTGTCGAGCTTATGCTAAAAAATAATTTAGTCAGACTATTTTGTACTGTAATATTTTTATTGTCGTATTGTCACCTTCACCTTTAAAAAATGTTGCTAAAAGTGCTTGTTAGTTAATTAGTCATGAAAGTTAGTTACAAAGATACTGGAAATTGCAGTCATATTAAGGATATACGGTAAAATATCTTGTTACATTTATTGCATATTGCAACTGTTTAATAATTTAAACTATACATTTTATTTTTAATTTTAATAATTTCCCTTTATTTTGTAATAACAAAATCCAAAAGTAAAACTTTTATCACTTTTGTGTCAAACTACTTTTTCACTAAATATTTACTTCTTTAAGAATGTAATAATTTCATTTATACTTACCCTTAAGTTTAAAGAATATTTGCTGTTATAATTATTTATTTAAACATAATAAATTCAGGCCTATTTCAAAGTATCTGGTATTATTAATTTGAGTCAAGCAAAGCAATGTGGCAATGTAGATATATTAGGTTGAAGTGATTAAATATAGTTTATGAATGTCGATGCATGCGAATAACTAAAAATTTTCGCATTAACAAAAGCTTATTTCTCTGAACTCAACGTTCCTGCTACTACTCAATCGATAGCAGCTTAGAATGCAAGTTTCCAGATATACTTTCGTTGACTTGATATACATTTTAATGATTAATATAGGTAAAAGCAACTTCGATGCCTCACTAAGTTACAGTGATTTTAAGTCCGATGATCTTTAGTGGATAGTGCACATGGAAACTACACACACAAAATATATAGTCGAATTCACTTGTAGATACCTACCTACTTTTATGAAATTGTTTACGAATTAAACTATGGATCCTGTGATTAATTTTCTGAATAACAGGTTTATAAGTAATAAGTATTTCAAGTCAGTCCATAAGTGGCGCTTATTCTTAGTATAATTAACAACAAGTCAAGCACATTTGAACTACGATAGCCGCTGTTATTATGGGCGACAAAACAGCCATTTTAATGTGTAAAGTGTGACATGTTGCTGTGTCTTATATAACATCACCTTTAATAGATTGTAAACTGCATATATATAATGTTCTAGATTATATATTATTTGAATAATTAGGCTTTTGTCTTGTTTACGTTATGGAGAGCTAATGTGTTATTCGAATAATAAATGTGTTTTAAAATGTTTTTGAAGATTATAACAAATACTTGACAAATCAACACAACATACTTCAGATGTAATTTACTTAAGGATCTCTATTAATAAACAAGTGTGCAGAAGTGCCGAAGGTTCTAAAGAAATAATAACTGCTGCTAAAGTGGGAATTTGAAGTGTCATTTGTGACAAATCAGTATCGTCAGAGCTAATACCTATTGCTACAAAAAAAAAAACTATCGATTGTACCTACCACAAACAAATGCGTGTGCCAATATTCTTTTTTCTATTTCAGCACCGGAAGCACGCTTATAAAGTTATGTAAGCATCTATAAATTCCTCTAATAGGCACAAAATGATTTATGTGCTCATGTATGAGAACAAAAGGAGTCGATTTCCTTACCCAAGTTTGTTTTTCCCGGTCCACATTATCTCAATCAAGATTAGAGAGAAAAAATAAGCAAGAGAACGCAAATGTTCATCTTAGGCCGCACCATCGCTCTCCATCCGTTATTACCGTCATCAAGTGCAAGCTTTGATACTTGTATCAAGCTTTGATAAAAGAGATCAATGCATTTACAAGGATCAACAAAAAAGATTTAAATAGAAAGAATAAGAAAAGTAACTAATACCAAAAATATTAAGTGGACGAGTACGACTTTGTGATGCGAACCTTGACAGGATGGTGGATGGATGGATTACTCCAACAGATGACATATCAAAATTAATAGATACAGGAGGCGCAGTATCAGGCATTCATTACGGTACAGCAAAACAAGTAGGTCATAAGCCTTGCTCGCTTGCTAAGCACTTTAGTACTAGTAGAAAAGCAGAGAAGAATAAGAAGGAAAAAGAGGGAGAGGAATTCCGGGAAGCAGTTATAGATACAATAAAACTAAGGCAAACTGGGTACTGGTTCGATCTCATTAATGTTTACGAACTTATTTACATAGAAGTGTAGGATGCTTAGTTGAAATATCAACTAAATAAGCGCAAACAAGTCGCATCTTCAACCGAAGAGTATATCTGGAAACTCGTAGCGATGTGTGCGATGAGGTCGCGGGATAGTTACTTATCGTCTTATCGATCAAGTCTAGGAACACGCCCACCACGTCGCCCACGGCCCACTGCTTGCCGAACGACTCAGAGCTACCGCTGTATACTTTTTCCTCCTTAAAAATTCAACACAAACTATGTATGTGATATTGTAAAAGCTCCACAGATTGTAAAATAAATCAAAATCATGGCTCGGAATTGTCCCATTTGTTAAATGAAAGTAAATGTACATCATTGTATTTAAAATAATTATCAAGTGATTATACGTATGCCATAGACTTTTTTCTTACGAATTATATACATAGTTTTAGCCAACATAATTTTCGAAATCTAATCATATCATTGCCTCTACAGAACTTTTGTAAGGCCAAAGGAGGGAGTTAGATTGTGTGATAGAATTGCAGACGATGTAATATTTTGCCATAAATTACAGATACGTAAATACTTCTAAGTTTTATTACTGCTATGACACTTAGAATTGACATAATCATTGTTTCAAATTAAACAAAAACATGTTACTATCTACTTTTCAGTTTAAAAACTACTAATGACACTAAGGGGAAACCAAAAACTACATTGCCCGTTACAATTTCAGTAGATATATCCTATTAAAACTTGAACATTTAAGTTACACATCGACACAAATACACATACAAAAACTCATGATAAAATTATTGACACTTACACAGTAGAGGACTTACTCGGGTCAGGGCAACATACGCGACATAGATAACACAACACAGGACATACATTTTACGATTTGTTACGAGTTAGAACTACGTGGGCTATTCGGATACGATCCTTCGCTGTGGCACTCTCTTGATATTTAACAATATACGCCATTTTGTAATATTACAAATAGACAATAGAAGTTCGTCAATTATTGTTTTATGTTTGATAGATGGTACATATGCTTATTCAATATAAGTATCGAATAACTATCGTAGCAGCATTTTTTTAAAATAATTATTTGTATATATTTCCAAATTTCAAATAATTACAATAACGCCCCGATAAGGCAGTGACATAAAAAATATGCGTATAAGTCTTATTTATAAAATAAAAATAACATTTTTTAGTAATTGTTTTCAATGTTCTACGACACACCAATATATTTTAATTTGAATTTTTATATAATTTAAAATGATGCTGAAGTATTTTTCTTGTTATTAACAACATGGCATTTACTGGCAATCCAATATTTATTGTTATCAATCCAATATTTATTTATTGCAATTTGATAGATAGTTGGCATCTGTCACTGCCTTAAAAAATACATATAAAGAAGGAAGGCAATATTGGTACAGGTTGAATATCAAGGGAGCGCCACCCGCGGCGACTCACTAATGGTCATGTCGCACACGTCGAGGAAGCAGCCCACAATGTCGCCAACTTTGAGCTGCTGCCCGAAACTGTCGTTCGAGCCGCCGTGCACTTTGACGCACTGCGTCATTATTGTCGCTATTTTATCATAATCCAACAGTACGACAGTACGATAATTATTTATTTACTGTTTCACAGTTGTTGGCTTTTAGCCGCACAAATCGAAAGAAAATATACATTGTCATGTCACTATAGTGATTACATCATAGCAGTGAAAAGTAATGTAATGTATCACATTTTTAAAAGTAACCTCGATAAAATTACATCAATGTATTACCGAGGAACTCACCGAGGAAACAACGCCCCACCCCCTGAGCATCTCATGATGTACTTAGGCGTAATGTTAGTTCACGCTTATCCTATGGACCTCATATAAATAAGTTAGAAATAATACCTTTTTTATATCAAGCCTTTAATCTCATTGATAGCGTCTCGGTAAAAACCCGTCGATCGAGGAATATGTTTTTAGTACGAGGTCGGTTTTTAACCTTCACGACAGTGCGATTTTGAGCGTCCGAGCCAGTAGAAATGCGCTAATTTTGCGTCGACCTCCTAACCTGAGATCGCATTGGGTTCATTAGTCGGAAAGGCGTAGAATATTCCATTCTTGTGCCGACAATATAAAAGTTAGGAACCAATGGTCTGAGAATTTATTTCTTTTATCAGAACTACGTTAAAAATGAGTTTCAGTGACTGAGAAGTGTTACGCAGTAAATAAATAATAGTCGTCTGTATATACGGTTTACATACTTATTATATAACATAAACATTAATGCTAAAAGAAAACTAATTCAATTAATACACTAAAACATTTTGTACAGTAAGCCAATCATTTACTCCACTAAGAATATATACCTGAATAAAACATTTATATCTCATTTAAAAAATATATCCTAAGCCTCCTACAGAAAGGCTATTCTAGCATTAATAAAAAATACATATGGGTCTTACATTATAACCGTCGAATGCCCAAGAGTTCTCATCTTGTCCAAGCATCATTCCCGGAGCCATATCAGCATGGGCCCATCCGACCTGAACATATCGAACAGAAATTTTTAGTATTCAGGTTTCAAAAGTAGTGTGTATAAATAATAAATTATATAACATCTCACTGACCCTCATCGGACCTGCAGTCAGTATTTCGAACTCGAAGTACCACTTCCCAGAGCTTACAGCGTAGTTCTTCTCGGCTCTGTACGTCCTGAAGTCTGCCTGCTTTTGTTTAGATGCTTCGGCCAATAGAGCTAGATAAAATTAATTACATGCTTTAAAATATCGAACATATAGCGAAATAAAAAAGAAATATCAGATGCTTAATACGATACACGTTCATCCAAGGGAGAGATGGTAGCTGGTTTTTACGTCAAAGAAGCCGAATGTGATAGGCATGCATATTAAATTCGACGAACAATCTGATATCTTTAAAATTCTTTTTACATTCGACATCTTGTAAAATAATACAATTAATGTACCAGAAGTCCAGAATAAATTAAATTCTTTTCGTTTGAGATCTTTTACAATATTGAATATTTGGATTTTCGAATGAGCAGACTGATAAAAGGTTGGAAACTACCCGGTTCACTTTATATTAATTATTTATTTTACCCAATCTCAAAGTACAATCGACGCTACATAGGACTTCGGTACTTCTGCAATTAGCTAGCCTATTAGAATGCAATGCCTTTCGACTTTCATACATTTGTCAACCTTACCTTCGTGCTGTTCTCCAGTTGGCGGGTCTAAGTTGTACCCGTAGACCAACAAAGTCCTGACGGTTTCGGAGGCAGTATCGCGATTGGCTTTTTTGATAGCATCATCCACTTTGGGATATGGCACTAGGTGAGGTGATCGGTGCATATCTGGATCCTGTACAAATATTCTCGATTTGTCAATATTCTTTAACACGACTTTATTTTCTAGTTATCGATTATTTTCGAGAATTCACATGAGAACATTTCATCAAATAGGTAAAAAAATCAACTTACGAGTAGACTGACAATTAAGAAGGGCATAAATAAAACTATTAGTGTGCAATAAAAAAGTATACATAATTATATATTTATCTTTATATTGAGGATGGATTTTTGAGACGGGGTCAGTAAGGGTTTTGGTAAAAGGAAAAGTATTCTAGGAAATAAGTAACGCTATAACTTTACAATGTTTTGACAGTTTATTCAAAAGAATCATGAGCAAAGAGAGTGAATATAACAAACACTTCCGCAATATATCTTATCGAGACATATTGACTTTAATACTGAGTCAGTAGAACTTTCCATTTTGCTTGATGAAATCAATATGAAAACAAATAAATCCTCGCAAGATAAATAATGTATCTTTTTAACGATAAGTATTTTCAAAATACTTCAGAGTTAGACAGATAATATTTCAAATAAAATGAAAATATTGTAGACAGGAAATCAGATTATTCACTGATTGACTACATAGGTGAACAAAATGATATAGTGGACGAAAATATTAAATACTCAAATAAAAATTTGGGTTTATTACGAAGTAGTACAAATACCTATATTTAATTCAGGGTGTGATCAGGGACTTGATAAACTTAAGTTCTACTTCTATTATCATCTTACGATACCTCATCAATCACAAATTAATAATTGATCACCTTCCGTTGATGTAGGAACCGAATATCAGTTATTTTCCAGAGCTTGTTTGTTGAAGGTTGTACAGAATGATGTATAGATCAAACACGAACGCTGTGACCCTCACACCAAGTAGTATAGAAATTACTTAGTGTGAGAGTCACAGCACTCAGATTTGATACGAACGATGACAAGACAAGATGAGCTGCGTAGAATGAACATGACATATTTATCTTACATAACATGTGAAATTATTATCAACCGAAGGGATTTGTTAAATCGATTGGTAACTTATATAGAATCTGTTATTTATATAGAACCATTGCTTATATGGTCGTCCATATACGGATAATATTTTTCATTAAACAATTTATTGTTATATATATATATATATATATCATATATATATATCATATATATATATATATATATATATATATATATATATATATATGTATATATATATGTATAGATTGGAAAAATCTATAAAAGTTATCATTTTGCAAATATACGATATGAAATAGTCTGTTATTTGATTGACTAAGCGTTAAATAAATGGCTAGAAGTAGATTTTTTAAAACTAGCTTGTATGCATAAAATTGATCAAAATTGAAAGATTTGTTGTGAGAGCAGATTTTAAACATTCTTTTAGCTACGTACGTACAAAACGTGACAAACAAATAAATAATAAAAGAAATATACAATTTAAAAAATATTGTATTAAAATATTTATTATAAATGAGCATTAAAATGGCTGGGAAAACAGAAAATGGCTTTTTTAATATATAAAAAAAAAAAATATCTGATCTAGGGAACTTAATTCCGCCTAACAGTCAATCACATAATATAATTTCTGTGTTCTTTCGAATATTTCAGTAGTTATTCTGATATTTTTGACGGATACGTATCTAACAGGTTGATCATCTTTAAAATCATTTCAAACATACGTGAGTTATGTTTGTTGTAAAAAACACGACTTTGTTTTATTTATTTATTTATTTATGTACACAACATATCGACATATAGAAAAACAATGTGAATCAAGAGGTACATAGGTTCTGCTTATTTCTAAATAAATTTCTACTAGCAGACCTGCGATAGAAAACAATATATGATACAACATTTGGGTACAATAAAAACTACAACTATTATAGTAATCAAATATACATATGTATATATATTTTATGTACCTATTAATTAGTGATAGTTACCTCGTTCAATCCATACGTCCAGCCTTGCTGAATGCGTTCCCTGGCCCAAAGATTGTGCGTGTTCTCGGCGAGTTGGTCCACCAGTTCGTCCATCTTTGGTGTTAGGGTGACAGCACTCAGATCTAAGGGTGCTGGCTTGTATCCGTTGGACTGCAAGTCAAATCAGTAACAATTTTATTTGATAGGTAATTTAAACAAATTTTTACGTGAATATATGTTTGACCTATATGTATTTAAACACTACATATATGGATATAATATGCATATGCTATATATATTATACACATATAATAATAAATAAAATCAATCGTAGTAGATATACATTTTGTGTTTTAGGAGAGAATAACTACGGAGCTTAGAACTATCAAGCTCCATAGTTCGATTAAGGTCGATTATTATTAATAATTCTTTAATTTCAGTAATTAAAAAACTCTACATAAATATCGTCTACAATAAAGTGGTTAATAGTTATTTATGCAACTGTTGTATTATCAGGGGTATTTAATACCTAATTATAACAGTTGCATACAAGACTTTATCTACAATCATGATGTGAATCCTCTATAAAAGAATTCCAATATTCGAGTGAAAAAATGGCGGGAAATAACACGATAATACGAGAAAACGAAATTACGAAGTAGTCTACAATTAATTGTTCCTTTTTCAAAAATTTTGCGATCTGGTGGTGAAAATGTCATTGCATAAGAGTGTTCTTTTTTTGAAATTCATAATATCACGCGTTTTGATGATATAATGATCATAATATCATTGAGTGTTTTAATGTTGGCAATAAGCTAATTGTTATAGGTTCTTTTATAGAGGATTAATAGCATGATAGTAGATAAAATATATTATGATTGTCTTTATATTTGATAGTAAGATGGCTACAGTTCGGGCTGAGTTTAGTCAGTAAGTTATTCCGGGCGAGCCACCTCGATCGGTTTGGGTTCAAATATAATCACCGTGGCACTTGATTGCGGTGGTACTCATGAGGATTGTCGGGCCTCTCTTCAGAGGGAAAATCTTTCTATCACTTTTTCGACCTTAATGACAATAATTCTTTAAGATTTCTTTATGAAGCAAAAATAAACAATTAAGATTTAATGCAGTAAATAATAATACCTGTAAAAATGGCTCGTGCGGTAGTCGCACGTTGCGTATACGTGCGGGTGGCTTGTCCAAACTTATGTAATATCCCAGAGCTAAAATAGTCCTAAAGAAAGAAATTACATTTTAGTTACAGAACATTTAATAGTTATAATTTACGAACTATTATCAGTACTATACAATGAGACGTTACTTATAAATAAAAAGTGAAATAAAAATGCTAATTCTTATGTAATGCGTTGAACATTTGATCGTCGCGAGATTAGAAATAACGACATAACACTGAGTCAAAATTCTTCTCATTGCAATGTATGTACAACCGACTATAAAGTGAGAACTATACTCGAGATCGACTATACATGTTTTGTAGTAACATATAATAGGGACATATATAGGATTCATCAACATCATCACAGCACATCACACATATAGATATGTCTTCACCGAGGGATCGTGCCTATCCTATCTATGTTAGGGCGAATAAGCCTTACTCGTACTCAATCAAGCTGGTTAAGTTGACGACTATTTACATCTTTTTATTTCTTCGCAGGTATGTGTACACAGCCCCACGATATTTTTCTCCGTAGGAGCGTCAAATAAATGTATACACGAAATCCAAAAAATGAACACATTAGTACATGACAGAATCTCTCAAAATCTTGTTGACCAATGTCGAGACCACAGGGCCGATGATTCTTATATATCGCGTTTATATAGTATTAGGACTTATTAATTTAAATGTAAGCAATAAATACAAATGTCTGACTTAAGCGTCTGCACCGCCAGTTGTATGTCGTATCTCTTCTCAGCGGGCGGGAGGCGTTCGAATGGCACCAGGCACGGGTGGATTTTGTGCATGTCTTCCCGCTGCTCGCCGTACGTCCACCCCGCCTCGATCTTTGCAAAAACAATAAATTAGCTTTTAATATCAATTTAAGCAAGCACTTAATTATTGTATTCATTTCCGATAGTCACTATAGAACAGGGGTGGCCGACTTGATCAGACCCAAGATCTACTGTTATCTGGCGAAACCCTGTGCGATCTACCAATTACATAATTGAAAACTTAAATGGAACTGCATAGTTTATTACAAAAATAATGTAGTAGTTTATAATATGTTAAAAGAAAATATATAAAATAAAAAATAATTATTTTTAATTAGTTATTTATATTAGCGTGATCATTGCGCTTGAGTATCTTCCGCTAGATTAGCAAAATCAGGTACTTATGTAGTGTTTCCGACTTAAAACAAACAAAAAATAAACGGTGTTTATTTTTTGTTTGTTTTAAGTAGGAAAATGCCGACTCACATAAATATATTGAACCAAAACACGAATGCAGTTGTTCAACACATTTCTTCAGGATATTTCTCATAGGAAACCAATGCCCAGATCAAGACCTGAGGATGACCTTGCTTTTAGAAATATGTCACAGCGCAGAGTAATAATTTCGTTTTGAAGTATAATGTGGTCCATTTGAAATGTATCTGCAAATTTTAGAGCCATTTCGTTGATACTATGCGCCCCTGCGTCCCACACGCTTCCCGTCCCGCTTATTTTTCAAGCTTGCCGAAAACAAAAGAGCTAGCTATACTGCGTAAGATAGAGGATATAATTTACTTGACGGAACGACGATTGACAATACAATGATACAATACAAGATGATGCGTGCAGAAGTTGGTGATTGTGATTATATTGTGCAGTCTGTTCTACGTATTAATATTTTTTGCCTAGTCAAGATCGACTGGACTAAAGGTCGCGATCGACCGGTCGATCGCGATCACCCCTGCTATAGACCATTAACCGTTCATCGTTCATCACCATTACAGCCCAAATACGTCCCCACCGAGGGGCACGAACCTATCTAAGCGTTAATCGCCCTAACATAGTTAGGGAACTATGTTAAGACGATTAGCCCTTAGACAACCACGCTGGCCAGTGCGGATTAGTTGATTACATACTTTGTCTCACAATGTTTATCTTGACCGTAGGAGCGTTAGATAAATGTATATATGAGAACGAAAAACGAAAAGCATATACCAATATACATAGCAAAATCGACCTCGGGCTTTTGAGATCAAAGCGCCACTGACGCTTTTTGCGTTATCCAGTAATTAAGGAAATTAACTTTGACAAGTTAATTTTGTTAATTTACGTTTAATTAAACGTACGATTAGTAGTAACCGATTAGTGCGAGTGATATAACGCGCAGTAATCATTCCAGAAGGTAACCCAAGTAACTTGGACTTAACCTGCAATCAGTGAAAAGCGTCCCACAACTATTGTTATTTTGTTCATCTTGTCTTTTATTTAATTATACATGATATGCATCAAATAGTAAGTATATTCTTTGTACATTAGTTATAAACATAATATACGTATAATATTCGTAAAAAATCCTGAATAATGATTATATTTTAATGTGAATAATTAACTAAATACTTACTTTATTCATAGCCCACATTTCATGAATGTTCTCTGCTAACTTGTCTCTGATCTGTTCCACGTATGACGGTAAGGTAATCTGAAATAGAAATTAACGGTTAAAGATTCTGATGGGCAACTCAAAATCATATGTCACTCGCATGCTATCTCAAAATGAAATCCCTCTAAATTGCTCTATTAAAGATCGCAAAGCGGGGCATTATAACGGTATCCACTTTGAAAGTTAGTCCGTTTCGCATAGATAAAATATCCACATTTAAGGTGTCCCTTAAGGAACATTATTTAAAACAATGTCACCAACCATAACAGCCATTATGTAGTTTTGTATATGTATATAGGTATAAAGAAAGGCCGGGTCAAGAGTACTCGCAACCGACGAGCATGCATGAAGACTCTCATGAAAGTGGAGGAAGCAAGAGAAGTGTGCCAGGATCGTAGCAAGTGGAGAGAGGTGGTCTCTGCCTACCCCATTGGGAACATGGCTTGACATATATGTATGTATGTATATAGGTATATGGTAGGTAAGTATGTTAGTATAGTTTTTTTTTGTTATATTATTATGTATATGTGTAGGTATATAAATATGTATTTGAATTTGTATGTGTATGTATATATATATATATATATTATATATTTTGACGACCTCCATAGTCGTGGATAATACACCGGTTTCAAGGTGTCGCCATCTCTGAGGTCCCGGGTTCGAATCCGGTGGGGGCAGATGTTTGTGTGATGAATGCGAGCATTTGTACCTTAGTCATGGTTGTTGATGTTGTGTATTGATATGTTTCAATAAAAAATATTTATATATGTATAATATATGTATGTCTATCCGTTACCCTAGATCCCATTGCACAAGCCTTATAGAGCTTAGTTTGGGCTAGGCTAATTGGTGTAAGTGTAATAAATATTTATTTATTTATTATTATTTCTTTATTCGCTTATTTATGTGATGCTTATATTTCTATTTTTAGGTAATATTTAGTATGTTTAGAAAGTAGGTACACACAGGGTGCGGGTAGCCGGCGGGCGCGAGGAAGTCGCGACTTCTACGGCGACCCGGGATGGACCACACCCCTTCCGTGGCCGGGGGGCGTCGTCGGTGGAGGAGACCGGGGGAGGTAGTAGCCTCCCCCGAGGAGGGCTCCCCTCTAGACAGGGGAGCGGAAGCTGGGGGTTCCCGGAAGTGGCTTGATGTTCCCGGGGGCTCCCTACATGCCTGAGGAAGGCTATCCCTGAGGTTTTTAGTGGGTAGGCCTCCCCCTTCTTGGGAGAAGAGCCCCACATAACCGCCGGCTCGCCACAGCCGGGTTATGCAATTTAATGCATTTTCCTCAGGGGAACAAAAAAAAAAGGTACACACAGGGTCTAACCCGTTACGTTCACCTGTCCACCCTGGTCTGCAGGAAGAAATTTCTTAGGGAAATATGCAGTACCTTTTGCAAAATATTTTAAATCAATTTTTCCTTTAATGTATGTGTGTGCAAAAATTAATAAATAATAATAATAATAGATCTCACCTGCACCGTGTCCACAGGCTGCGGCACGAAGGCCGTGTCCCCGGCGACCAGCGGCGGGCCGGCCAGCGCGCGCTTGGCCAGGTTGCCGAAGCAGAAGCACGGCTCGAGGCGCGGCGCCTGCTGCGGCAGCAGCGACTCCACCAGCGGCGAGTAGCCTTCCGGCGCCATGTATCGTAGGCGGCCGTGCTCTCCCCCGAGGAGGAAACGGCAACTAATCATTATTCATATCATTAGTTATTATACTGGTTGAGTCTTTGAAATTGAATAGATGGGATATCACTGGAATAGGGTAGACGACTACAACTGATTATGGCCGTTTTCATACTATATTTATCTGATTTGAGCAATTTATATCTCATGAAAGTATGTCAATTCATTTTTCACGTTCACTTTAATTATTAATTTATATTGTTTTTAGATTTCTAAAAAGTGAGCAATTATTATTTCCGTAATTCTAATGAAACGAACACATTTCTAACATTCTCACATTAAATGTAACATTTTTTTTATATAGAAAGTATACGTATAAACGTACAAATAACAAAGTTATTTTAAAATTTGTTTATACGCTCATACAAATTTGTCGAGTTTACTTAGTTATGACGTCACGATTGCAGTGTTTTTAGTATGGAGGGTTTTTGAGCGACCCGCGACAGCGCCGCAAACATGTCTATGTATCTTCAAAAGTTCAATATTTCTCACTTAAAAGAGTACTCTTATTATATATAGAATTTACAAAATTGTCGTCTAGCCAATTCCAATAGAAAGTGAACAAGAATTCCATATCCCATAGCGCTCAGTATGGTGAACTATTTCGAAATATTTTTTAATATGGTGTTTTTATTTTTTAGTCTTCAGTGCAAGTTTTAATAAGTGTTAGTAGACTTAAAATGGAACTTGTTGTCGGAAAATAATAATAATAATTATTAGGTGGGTGTAGATAGAGAAATTCAAAACTATGAGGCCATCTCCTTATCAGAGTTATTACACCAGTTTCAAGGTGTCGCCATCTCTAGGACCTCAGAGGTCAAGTCCCGTTGGGGGCAGATGTTGTGTGATGAATGCCAGCATTTGTACCTTAGACATGGTTGTAAATATATTTGTAAAAAAAAATTATAAACGTATGTATATCCGTTATTCTACATCGAGCTATTAGAGTTATTTGACGTAAGTGTAAATAATTAATTATATAATAGTAAGTCTCGGGTCAGACTTTGATGAAAACTAAATCGCTGGATTGTTAAATTCTATATACCTTGCCAGGTAACGAATCTGTAGATTTTGACAAAAAAATAACATGTATTATTATACCAGTCGATAATGGCGCTAATAAGAAAGAAATACTGGAAAGAAAAACATTGAAATAATTGATTGTATATTGCTTGTGTTATGTCTGTTCGAGTATGACTCTACATAATTAATTCTTCAGGTCTCTTATGACAATACATTATACAATGTGCTTTTACAGGCCAATCTAGCCACCCAGCAATTGATGCTTTATCTCACACTCACCTCAGTTTGCTGGAGCAGCTGATGACTGGGAAGAACATTCCCTCCAAATTGAAGTTAGTAAACGATCCAGTGACCCTTACGCCGTTAAACATAAAGTTGATAATCGGCACTGTCAGGTCCAAAGCACAGCCGAGGACATCACCTTTAGAGGAAAAATCGTAAAATAAATTATAAGTATTTCTACATATGATGAACTAAAGGATTTTACAACAATTATATCTCTATGAAGTTCCTGTATAGTGACAATAGAGATCTTTACCACTAGATCATGCAAGCATTGGCGAAGTGTGAGTGTTTCACCTCTGCCTAACATATCGGTAAGAAAAGACACAATTATATGTATGTATATAAGTTGCTTCTTATTTGATAGGCGCTATTTAGATTCTGAACTATTTTAAATATAAATAGTATGAAATTCGTATTTTCAAATTATTGGCAATACCGCATAATTCAATAAAACTTGAATAAACCCCTAAGGAATAATCTAATTACAATGAAGAATGCAAGATTAAAAAAATTGCATGCTTTGTGGGTGGTTGTATTACGGGCGCATAAAGTAACGTGACGTTTTATATCGGATCTCTTTCTCTAGCCCAGCTATGTAGCTTTTACATATTTTAACACATTTAAGCATATTGTCCAAAAATATTCTATTATTATAATAAAAAATTGTACATGAGAATATAACTAATGTAATATATCCTAAAGGTGCCAGTGTATATTACCTTTCCTAATATATGGTTCCTCGGCGTGAGTCCTATTGACCGGCGTCTTCCTACCGCCCGCCCAAAGGAATGCCCCGTCAAAGCCGAACGAGTAGAGGTCGTCTCCCACCCCGTTACCGCCCCACTTCTCACCACCACCGGGATATGGGACGTAGCTGCGATTTACAGAGTGTTAAAAATTCTTAACATAAATTAAAACAAAAAATATTTTGTATTAATTTTATGGCCTATTGAGGAGGCCCTTTCAACGAATTCCTGCTGTTTTACCTGAACTCTGAGTGTCCAAATGAATTCGAATCAATTACAATTACTTGCAACACTAGAGTTCATTTCTAAGTCAATCTAAAATTTATAAATTATTATGATTTTAATTTAAAACGACTGTAGTAAGTTTTAAAAGCAGAAGTAGTACTGAAACAATGCTATGTTGCTGAATAAAGATCGTCGGATCTTGATCAACAGTGGGCCATTAAATAATTGGTCCACATATTAAGGAGTCTACGCCGTGTTTGCTGGTGCTCATATGATACTTAAATTAAAAAACAAAACAGTTTTTGAATCAACACTTACCCAGCTGTGTTCGCCCAGCCGATGCGTAGATGAGGCATCATGTGCGTCGTTTTCTCAATGTGGTCCATAGTCACCTCAAAGTACCACTTTTGATAAACCGCTGAGCCTTCTACCCGGCCCACGAAGATGTTCGGTCGTACGCTAGAATAATATTTTATTTAAAAAATCTAATATCATAAAAATATAGTAGTTAATAACACTAAGTAGATATTTCAGTTCTCGCGGTCTTAAATAAATAATTCATGTTCAGCAATCGATTTTTTTTTGTAGAGTAATTGTCACACATGAATTTCTGTGTGCTTCTAATATACACAGAATTGCTACTACCTTACGATATTTTTAATGTAAATAGGTCAATTTACAGAATTATTTTAACAGCTCTGTCAGTTCATCCAAATCGAAATAAGTCATCTCCTTTTAAGGCTATGGTTATTATTTATTATCAGTTACTATAAGTTTATATTAATTTTTGATTGAAATGCTTATTTTTGATCAGTAAGTTCATAATGAGGATCAAAAATATACGTCGCAGTAAGGACTCTATCTATTTTTAATCTGTTAGGTATTTTATCATATTTTCTTTCCAAATGCTTTGTATGGCTTTTAATTCACAGATCTTGAGTCTGGTCTAATGGGCTTCTGCGTAATTAATTTATCGTCAACATTTGCTATTTAGCCCTATCAGAGAAAAGTCCGGGACTTACGGGGTATTTTCGAATACAAAATATGCCGAGAACATCAGTCTTAATAAGTTGTAATTCAATGATGTAAGATTCAACTCACCTCGACACGTGGTCAACCAACTGTGTCTGTAATAGTAGGTTTTTGCCGGGTAGCAGGTAGTCGCAGATGTTATTCTGTGAGGATCTCACTGCGACCCCGTTACCGACGCACAGGGAACACAACACATCCAAGACTTTAGGGTCACGACCGTGCTTCTCCAACAGTGAGATTATCACCTTGATGTGCTCGTCCTGTGAAAGATTTGCGAATGAAGTTTGGACGAGTTTGTTGTAACAGAAACAAATATGATATTACAGTTTCAAAACAAGGGTATAAGTAAATATTTTATACGTACGAAGCAAGCATTGAAAAATTATAGTTTTGTGGAGAAATAGTAGAAAAATGTATGAACGAGCCAATAGTTCAAATCGTAGCCAATTTGATCAACAGAAGGATATAGTAATTCTGTTACGAGTTATTTGATAGAAGTAAGCGCTTTGAAAGAAGTTAAACTGTTCGACTGTCCATTATTCACGCGTATCATATTGAGCACCTTAGGCGAGTTGATAAGGAAGCAATGCAGCATGTTAAACGGTTGAGCAAGTCTAACCACTTGCATCATGCTGAGCGCTTGGGGAACCGACTGATACGCAATGCAACACGTCTTTTGCATTGGTCTTCGGTACGTTACGTACCCGCATCATGTTGAGTGCTTCCGGGGAGTCAATGAGCACGCAATGCAACACGTCCAACATGCCCGTGCCTTCACCCGAAGCCTGCGAGCCAAGCCGCGAGAACAGCCAGTTGAGTCGGTTCGAGTTGGCGAACTGCGCGCAGTTCGTATGGTTGCCCTTTATTATAGCCGCTGTGAAAAAACATAAGCTGTAACGTTAATAGATTTTAAAATATCATGAATAGCATGTTCGTAATAACCATATTACAGTGGTTTCGAGGAGTTCCATCCCATCCCTAAGGTTCAGGATTCGTATCTAGGTGGGGACCAACATTGTATATTGAAATTGTATCTTGGCTATGAATATAAGTTCATATGTATCATAAATACGTATATTTGTATGATTAATATACATATATATATATTATTCCGTTACTCTAGAATGTAGATCCAATAATACAACAAAAAGAAATACTTGAGTCTTTTTTTATCTCAAAAGAACGAAACTGATACTTACCAAGTAACTGGTACAGGTATCCAGATATCATATCCCAGCTCTGGCCGGATTCGTCACCAGCGAGAAAGCCTGCTAAGAAGCCCTGGGAGGTGATCACATTGATTTTATCGATAGCTTCTAATATTAAGTTGAGTATGCCTTCCTCCTGGAACAGGTCCTGGCGATTACGTAGAGCACGGAACTTGTTCTGCTTCTCCTCATGCTCTGCAGTACAGATATTTAGTTGTAATAACTTAAACACATTATTGTGGTTTCAAATTGTTTATGCAGTACTGTATAACGTTTTCTTCATTGTTTATTTATTGTAATAGTATAGAATTAAAGTTAATTAGATCAACGGACAAATCACATCTTAATAATCGTGAATAATATTGTGAAGCTAAAAGTAATTCAAAATACAATTATTAGGATTTTAAAAATTCATTAACTTGTCTAGCTGAGCTGTGTTAAAAAAGCCCTTAAAAGTATCTGGGTTATTACACTCACCCATATCTTCATCGGGTTGCGCGAAATAATTGATCAGATCTTCGAGGCACATGACCATCTCACCGAGGTTGACGGACGCGAAGAACATAGAGTGGCGCCGGTTTTCCTGCAGGGTTTCAAGGCCGCTGTGGATATGAAGGAAAACATTACATGACCTAATTTTAAAATCATGTGAATAGTTAAACAAGAAACGGTTTGTTTTATATTAATCAGTCACTACATCGTTCGAATCTATGTGAAGAGAATATTTTTACACTGCAGTATTCGGAGATCACCACTGAACTGGTACGTATTCTAAACATTGTATACAATAAGAAAACGCACTTACTTAATAAACTTGGTGAAAAGCGAGGAACATTTTCTAATAACGCGCGCTGTTCTCGATTCCTCCTCTTGTGATCTTGAGAAATCAAGGCCGTCATCCATCTTGCCTTCCTCGTGGAGTATAGCTTGCTTTTCCTCCACTTTGCCCACTCCTTTCTTCTTTGTCTCGTAAGACTGCAACGATTATTTATTTGTAAGTCTGAGTCTTTTGGCTCGTAGTTAAATTAGAAGAAGAAGAAGAAGAAGAAAAAATCTTTATTTAGTGTCTTATAATACAATAATACTTATAACTAATGAATAACACATAACAAAAAAAAAAAACACTAAATAGGTCTCCGCTCAGTATTACGTATAAATTACACTATGCATGATAAATTCTTAAGCACAGGACTAATATATTTAACTTTCATTTTATTTCTTACAGAATTTACAGAAGACCTATTATCTTAGACTCTAGACTCTTAGTCTCAAAGTAATTTTCTAACAAGCACTTCTTTCTTTCTTAAAAAAATACATATTAGTATGATTTAACTCAACCTATCTAGACTTCCTTTGCACCACATATTTCGTAAAAAAATACGGTCGTACCTTATAAGAGAGCCAGAGTCCAGTCTCTGAATGCTGTACAATGACTGTTGAGTCACCATATTTGATAATCGGGGCGCCAATCACTTCTAAGTCTTTGTCCTCAAGAACCACTTTTTGGTCGTCTTTTTCTTGTCGTAGACAGAAAGCGCACGAAGCTGTTGTGGCCTTGTCTCTGTCGAGTAAAATTAATACTAGTTTAATTATTAATAATATAACCTAAAGACAGTAACTTCTCACTACTATATAGTACACTATAAATAGTATACTACACGTACAGTTTCGCTGCAAACGGTGCAACAAATCATACTTTATAAATGACACAGCGCACATCATGTTTTTCTTACACACCTGTTTATGGGTGAGGTCAATTAAATTAAGAATAAACGTAAAGTTACTTACGTATACTTAGTTTATCGATAGCACAGACCTCACGTGAAATGAGACAAATAAAATTGTTTATTTGAAATAATTACCTATTTAGTTTGTCAACGTATATTTATTAAAAAAGTTCAATCTAATCATCATCGTCGTTAATTTCAGTGTCGTCGATTTTATTATTATTCGTTCTGATAAAAACGATTTTATTCCTTTTATTAATAGTTCATTAATAAGCGCTTGCTCATCTTTATGCGCGTTCTATGATGAGTTTTCGTTTTTTTTTTGTTATTTCAACCTACCAGTAACCAGGCACAGCTTCTCCATTTACAGATAGCTTACAATATATTATAAGTATGAAGTCTTATTTGATACATATTTAAATGCCTTTCTCCTTTTATAAGTCAAATGTTACTTCATATTTGGAATAAGCCGTACTGAATTCCCGAATTTTATACTACAACGGTAGCAAAAAGGCTTACGGCCTGCCTGATGGTAAGCAGTCACCGTCGCCTATGGACGCTTGCAACACTAGGGGCATCACAAACGCTTTGCCGACCTTTTAAAAACCTATTTACTCCCTTTTTGAAGAACCCCATACTGTAATCCCCCGGGAAAGCCTCAGCAGGGAGCTCGTTCCACAATCGGAGCGTGCGCGGAAGGAAATTACGTTGAAACCGCACTGTGCGTGACCATTTAGGCTCCAGCATGTGAGGATGAACACCCTGCCGAATGGTATTGGTACACCCTGAATTGGAACATACTATTGAAACAAAAAAGTATGTATTAATATTGAAATATTTGAAGTATACCTGCTGACTAAATATAGTTCGTTCTGGTCGTTGACGCCGAGGTAGCGACCGGTGGTGATATGCCGGATACGCATAGGGTGATACCAGTTGATGAAACCGCCTGCCCATTTGGTACGCGCTAGTTCCAATCGCCAGAGAGATCGTGCTTGAGACATCACCGATCCGCCTTCGTAAACTACGATACTGAAATAATAATTTGTATCAATCCTTATTTTTGCATATAACGTAACTTTCATGGATGAAAGATAACTATAAGAAGAATTCCATATGCCTTTTTTTACACAATATTAGTTCTCGCAGTTTTATATGTTTTCAACATAGCGATAGCAGGTTTTTTCGCAGGGTGTAATGAAATATCACAGTTCATATCATCCTTTATTCAGGAGATGTAACTATGGCGCCATTTGTAATATCACGGAATTTGTTGATTGAAATATTACGAAAGTGTAGAATACAGATTATGGGAATCTGCAAAAAAATCATTCTAGGAGGTAGACTCTGTACCAGGGTCGTCTGCATGGGTACCTCCGTCTTACCTATTTCCGCCGCCAAACAGCTGGGTTCGCTTTGCTGTGTTCCGGCGTGAAGGGTAAGATAGGCAGTGAAATTACTGGGTACTGTGACTTTACATCTTATGTCACAAGTTGGCAACGTACATTGTGGTTCTTCTTATGAGCTTTGCAGATTTGCTGCGAATCTCGTGGGAACCACATGTACTATAGGCGACTGTTACCACTTACCATCAGGTGGGCAGCCTGCTTGTTTGTCAACTTTAGCAATAAAAAAAAATCTGCATGCGGAAGAAACAACGCTATAGTTTATTATCAACTTGTTATAACTGGAGATCGGATAATCGGTTGCATATTTACCTAAAGTTAATTTTTCGCTCACAAATTATGGAAGCGGCTTTTTAAAATACATTTTGTTAAATAATAATCCCGGGAAAATACGGGACTGAAAATTTAACGTAGTGATATTGTTTGAAAATTACTAAATTAGCACGTGGTATTTATTTTCAAAAGACCCAGACTCCGGGTTCATTTATACAACTATGCATACGTATTTACATGAAGTTTAGTTTCAGTTCCCCGTGCGATTTATGTATGTACGATTTATTACATGAAGAGTGTTATACGAAAGTAGTAAGCTAGTTTGACTAAACCAATAATCAATTAAATAATTGAATAAAAAAACAGAAATGGTGCCCGGGCGTAAGTATGGTCTAGTTAATGTTCTACAGTACCGGAATTCCGGGATTTTTATTTATGGAAATAAAATAAAAAGACAGTTCCATACTTTGTCAAAAACTAAATTAGGTAAATAAATAAACATCCGGCTATCCAATTCCGCAATCCCGGGATTTTTATTTAACAAAACAATAAAAAGCCGTTTCCATACTTTGTCTTAAACTAACTTTAGGTAAATATGCATCCGATTATCCGATCTCTAGTTATAACAGATACGTTCGCTAAAGTCATACGCGTCGTACAACAGGCAACGCCGGTGAATCGTTCAGCGGTTTCGTAACCTCAGTTCTGCGGTAGATATGTTTTAGCGGCAACGACAAATATATATATAATACACCTAATTTCGTTTTAGAAAAACTGCTTAAGGCTAACATTACATCTATTTGGATATCACATCTGTTGTAGCAGATATCAGAATATCAATGAGGAAGTTTCATTTTTAACATAAACACAATAACGAATATAGAACATCTAAAAATAGGTATTTTAATTTTAAATTTATTACATAGAAACTATTTATTTATGTGATTAATTATAACGTTACAGTGAAATTTATGATTACTTTTGAATCGCAATTTGTTTATTTAAATAGGTTGAAATTTTCTGATAACAAAAAGCAAAATTCTTGTTAAAAATGATTGTTAGTGGTTAGGTCTAAGTCGCTCACTTCTGCCCGCCCTCTTTGGACCACGTGCTCGGTATAGTGAGACACTCGTCGCCGCCGTGGAAGAAGCGAAGCACGTCGCCGCCAAACACGTAGCCCACGTACTTCATGCGGGAGATGCCCGTGCCGTATGGCTGGACCGACCAATGCGTCACGTGGAACGACGCATTCACTATGGACACCTCGTTCTCCTTGGTCGTATGCTGTTGGTATATTGCAATTTATAACGTTAACAATTACTACAAGACATCGTCATACTGAATGCATGAGATTCCAGCGCCGTATGTCTGCACTAACCAATTTGTCACTACACTAGTTCTTTTTCGTCGTGTGCTATGGAGATATAACTAAATAGTGGTAACACTGCTAACAATCAGTAATAGATACCTATACCTAAAGCTTGAGATGTTGTGCCCAGATGCTTGCATCAACCAATGCCTCATGATCTGATATCTTTATTACCCATTCTAAATTATTTGCACCAAATGTATAACTATAAATAGCATAAAAATATGCGAGAAAAACAATTCTACTAATATTATAAATACGAAAGTTTGTTTCTTTCCACGTAATAACTACTGAGTGGGATTTTAATGAAACTTAACAATGATCTAGCTTATTCTATCTATCTAGCTATATATATCACATCAATACATAAGCTACAATTTATAGATATACGCCACGCTATGAAATACATACTAATCCTGCGCAGACGAAGTATGAAATGTATGAAACCAGCTAGTATGAAATAAATGTCTATCTATGACTGCTACATAATATATTTTGAGAATAATATTATCTGTGGTTCTAAAGAAATATATTATGTTAACGATGTGAATTTCAACTGTTAATGGCCCATTATCGGAACCCTGCGTAACGTTATTTAAATCTAGATTAATTCTGAGCACAGTTATTAAGGAGCATAAAATTTTATACTAATGATGATCAAGTAAGTGATTTGAAATAATAACTTACCAGATATCTTTCTGTAGCAACGGATACCAGAATCAAATCGTCTCCAACACGGACCTTTTCACCTTCCGATCTGTGAAAGGACATTTAATTGTGTTTACTAAACGCCTACAATTTTTCATGCATTTATTAACGGAATTACTTATTAATCGAAGTTTGAACGCAGAATAATTGGAATGCGATAGAATCGATGTCACGCAAACTACGTATAGAAGCTATTTTATATTATGTCTTAAAGCTTTCTGTCGCTATTTTTACATCTTTCTTTTTGTTTTGCTGAGGAAAATGCATTAAATTGCATACCCCGACTGCGGAGAGCCGGCGGTTATATGAGGCTTTCCTCCCCAGAAGGGGGAGGTCTACCCACTAAAAACCTCAGCGATGGCCTTCCTCAGGCATGTAGGGAGCCCCCGGGAACGATTAGGCAAGGGAACCCTCCTCGGGGGAGGCTTCTAAACCTCCCCCGATCTCCTCCACTGACGACGCCTCCCGGTAACGGGAGGAGCGTGGTCCCTCCTGGGTTGCTGTATCCGCGGGCGCGACTTCCTCGCGCTTGTACATGATTAAATAAATTTAAATTAATAAAAATTAACCTAATTTTGTTTCCAGAAATTTAAATAGCAATAATACGAATATCAAAGAAAGAAAATATTAATTTCAAAAAACAATATAAATTCATTAGCAAAATAAGACGGTAAAAGTGTACCATTTAGCATATATCAAGATAATGTAAGCAAGGTGATACTGGTCTTCCATGTGTACTTGTCCTCAGAAAAAGAGGCATACAGCATAAGATAGTTGAATAATTTTAGTAATATAATAATAATTTTATTTAATTATATTTTACTAAACAATAAATTATTCCTTTACATAAACTATTGCCCCGACTACAATGATCTAACATTAACATACGTGGATGGATATATATCTGATAAATATCTAAACAGAGCGATTTTTGGAATTAACATTTTATAGAGAAAGTTCTACCAGATTTTTTTTATTATTATTTTCCACAATATAGGTTTACATTTCTACTAATATATATTCTCGCCAAACATTACGTCTATGGGAAAATAAGTCTGCCTTTGTAAATAAATAGTCGTTTACCTCTGTTTACTGGCTGGATGCAGCGTCCACCAGCATGCCTCTCCTTGAGAGTGCTCCTGAAGACCGACGTCAAATGCAAGCTTGTCTTGGGACGAAGAAGTGGATAAACACGCCAAGTACTAAAAGAAAAAGATACACTTATTAGTTTTATATTCATTAATGTTCGCAGCGCCGAGTCGACATTGTGACAGGGTTGAGGTAACATTTTCTATATCGCATCTTTAGAATTGAAGTGATCTAATCCAAAATTCTTGTTTTTTGTGTCCTAAAAAAGTGATCCTAAAAATGTGATTGAAGTCGTCGATTGAGTTGGTCATTTTGTTGTTTTTCTATTATAATGCTTTAAGTTGTACGTTATTTGTCATATATTTTATTGTTAATGGTAGTATATGAATTGTTTTCATGACTGTATACTAAACTAGTCTGTATAACTAATTAGAACAAGAATTTTGGATAAGGTCACTTCAATCCTAAAGGTGCGATATAAAAAAACGTGTTACAGCGACGAGTTTGACGCTAAAAATATTGATGTATCGTCTTGCTACTGCGCAAAATAGTATTTTATCTCCTACAGCACAAAGGTAATTATTTCCTTTTGTCCAAACACTCACAGCAAAATACCACGTCCCTTATATCTATCTCATGGCATCGAAGTTCGTGATGATGTAAAGTCAGTTGCAGTAAAAACATACATTGCTCTCTTATTAGAGAATTTACGATTAGTGAGTTTAAGTAGTTGAAAGTAATATATACGAGTAAGTTACGAACATGCATAACTGGATTAAAGTATAATAATATTTGGTTATGTATTAATAAGTAGATAAAAAATAAATTAGTATTATTGTATTTTGGGTTAATACTTTTGAGTAACTACTCAAAATTCATCATTTTGTAATATTTTTGTTTCAATTTCATATTGTCATTTTCATAATCTCACTTTAAATATAAAGATGTTCTATATAGGTAACGGTTCTTCGCTACCGTTGAAAACAAAAGTTATTTTCCAAGAAAATACTAAATTTGAATAATTTAAAACAAAATCAATAACTTTAAAGCTCTGTATTTATTGAAATATGAGATTTCATCCTGGATAAAAATTCATTGTCAAGAAACATAAAATGTTATAGAAAAAGTGACAGATTTAATTTTTAAGAACATACTTTAGTCCTTGTTCTAAGTTTTTCTTTATAATTTGTGATATGACTTTTTGTTTGGTGTAAGGTGATTCTTTAGGAAACATAAATAGTTATTGTTCGAAAATTTACAGTTTTTATGTTTAGGATAAAATTGGGATTAATTATCAAATATATATCAGGTGAGGTGTGGAGTGTTCAACTTTTGAGAACATATGTATGGCAAAAATGTGCAAGAAAAAAATACACAAAACTAATATTGGCGTACCATATCACTGTTCAGATGTCGTAACAGGATAGCATTGCCGTAAAGTAGAGTCCTGTGGCCGGAGCCCGTACCCTTGCCCTGGAAAAGACGAAACAAACAATTTTTAACCAAGGTAAATGTAAAAGCAAAATTATTCTAAGCCTTCGGTAAATTATTATTAATTCTATCAAAAGATGAAACTTAATTTGATTCCTTGTTGTAAAGAAATGTTAACGTTACAAAATAAGAATATGCGTAAGTAACAGTTTGAGTTTGACATAACTTACTTTTCCATTATTATATACAAGTAGAACTAATTATTTATAGACATTACATCAGTGTTTAACACTTACCTTGACAATACGCTGATAAAATACAAAAAGCGGCATAACAGAGATATCAGTAAAAAATATTTCTCTACAGAAAATTGGCATAATCTTAGTTTTTTGTAATATATTAAGGCGAAGAATATTTATATAAATAGGTCAATAAGTACAAAGGTTATTTATTTAATAAATGAATAAGTATTAAAATATGAAAGCCCATTAAAATTGACGTTTTTTTGTAAAATAATTAGCATAAAATAATCCCGTGTGTGTAACTTTTGCTGTATTTAACAAGATAGTGTTTTGTCTTGTGTTCAAAAACAAGAACCTTGAACATTGTTACATGAAGATTATATTAGCAACCAGACTAAAGTTGCTAAGCCATTCAACACTGAATATAAAAATGATGGTAACATAATAAAATTATAAAAATAAAACAAAAAAATATTATCAAATAATATAATATGAGAAACATTTTTACACGTTAAATGAAAAAACCTACGCGATTGTAATACTTTAACTGAAATGAAACCGCCAGAGTAAGCGTTATTGATCGTTATGTACTTATGTTTGCAATGACTGTAATATATGCTTCACCAAAATAATGCTGACAATGATTCGTCTCGACATCATATGTTAGCTTAGCTAGCAAAAACATGCACAAATGTAAAATATTAAAACTTAACAAACAACATGAATTATTATTAGTCCAAAGAAAGTAGTCACAAAATGTATCGAAAATAGATTGTCCAATGTTAATAGAGTTGAAAATTATAAAAGTGTGCTTTATTCAATTCGTAATTTTGAAATGTGTTTTACTCATGCAATTTTACCGAATTCCAAGAATACTCACTAAATTTTCTTTTCCCTGGAAAATTGAGCATTTCTTAGCAGGGTAGGTACTATTATTCACAACAGGACAGTATAAATAATGTTAACCACAGTATACACTATCAAAATACAAATACGATTTGCGCTTTAAAATCTTTTTACACGAGATTTAAAATTTTACTGCAAAACTTTTGTGATAAAATATTTATTATGAGCCATGTTTAATGTAAAGTTTCTAAAAAAATTAATACGATTTTAAATAAAATTAAAAGCTTGAAAATGCTTGTGAAAATCAAAAATTTCTAATTTTCGCTTAATTACGACTAGTTTATTTATCTTTGCAAAGGAAGAAGGGGAAAGACAAAGATCAATAACGACAATGAGGACACTTTTTTATAACAAATTATTTTTATATGGATTTATTATTTTGAATGAAAAAATAAATAAATCTTTTCAAATATTTTGTAAGGTTTATATTTAACTTCAAAGAAAGCGCATCCGAATTAAATAAGGATAAAGGGAAAAGTCAGGAAAAGTTTTGCAGCAAACCATAGAAAAAAACACAGAGATATTCTTTTAGTTAAACTGAAGATTATTTATAAAGTGATAAAGATAATCGAAGCCACACTGGCTCTGTTAATGTATCAGGATTAACATATAATTAAATATACATGGGCTTAGATCGGATATACTATTACTTACCGTTTCAGAACCAGCTGCCGTGACTAGCTCTTGAAGTGCTCGTACTGAAAGAGCCTGTAAATAATTTCAAAATAAAAAAAAAATACCTTAATACGTTATCGTCATGATTATTATTTATAGCGAGATGCAACGCTTACTCAATAGGTCATTATTTTTCATAAGGTCAGGTCTAAATTAATACTAATACTATAATAAAATACTAATTTCTACTAAGTATACCCCTTAGCTTTTTTTTTTGTAATACATTACTTATTATATATTCCAGTAATTACATAGTAATACGTCGTGTTCTATGATAACCATAATTATATAATAGCCCCCAAAAATATCATAGAAAGATATGAGTAACTAGAAAGAATATGAACTAATGTCACTGGCGCTGGTGGCGTGTCACAAATAAAGTCAGACGAGAGTGCCATAGTTCTCTAACTAATAATAAAAATAGGTAAAAAACTTTTTGATTTAAACGGTTTTATGTTAAACATACATTGCAATGTTTAAGATAAATGTACTAAAAATGTACTAAAAACCAAAAAATAATAAAATAGATACAGTCGTGGGAATTATAAACATATGCATAGACTAGACTAAAATAAAACCGTGGGGCACATTGAAACAACACAACGATTGTAGACAATTGATGTGCCCCACGATTTTATTTTAGTCTAGTCTATGCATATGTTTATAATTCCCACGACTGTATCTATTTTATTATTTTTTGGTTTTTAGTACATTTTTAGTACATTTATCTTAAACATTGCAATGTATGTTTAACATAAAACCGTTTAAATTAAAAAGTTTTTTACCTATTTTTATTTTCTAGTTTTTAGTTTTTATTTCGCATTATTCTCTTTTAAAACCTAAGTTATCCGCCATTTTGTAGAGGCCGCCATCTTGTATTTTAATTTTATATAGTACATTGTATTCTACTGGTTGAGCACTTTCATTTGATACCCATATTGATGGGATTGATAAAACCTACGTTATCCGCCATTTTGTAGCGGCCGCCATCTTGGATTTAATTTTTTTATAGTATATTGTATTCTGCTTGTTGAGCCCTTTCATTTGATACCCATATTGATGGGATTAATAAAACCTAAATTGTCCGCCATTTTGTAGCGGCGGCCATGTTGAATTTATAATGATAATGAATAAATATAATTGTATTGTCACCAAAATCCAAAGTGTATACAAAATTTCAGATTAATCGGTTGACAGGAAGAGGGTGAAATTTGATTTACTAAATTTGACCCAAGAATGAACCGGGCTGAGCTAAATAAAACCGTTTAAAAAGCATTTGTATAGACGTAATACTAAGTTTTTGATATAGGAATATGAGGGAGAGCGACGTAAAAGTATAAATGAGTACTTATTTTTCATAAGTTAGGTTAGCAAAATAGGCTAGTGTTATTTTGTCATAGCGAACTTTTGTATCATAGAAAGATATAAAGTCTACTAAAAAGGCGTAAGAGCAGAGTTTCTAATCCGTTATTGTTATTTCCTATGATGAAGAATTAGATAAAATGCAAAAAAACATCTATATGAATAAATAGAGAACTGAAAAAAGAATATTACACCAACTTATTTACGTTGGTATTAATAATAGATATGGTTCACAGGATATTGGTAACTGTGACGTGTAACGGTGCCGTAATTACTAATTGTACTATTTTTTTATATTAATATGACATTATTTCTGTAGTTTAATATACGTTAAATATCTATCGAAAAGGATAGCAAACTTACGGTAGAGCTACTGAGTTGCGCGCATTGTAAAAGTGATAAGTAGCATTTTGTATGATAATTGCTCCCAATCTGATTTATTAAATCAGTGTTTAGTAGCGTATGGAACGAAGAGAAAACTTGTTAAAAAATAAAGAGATAAAAAATTATATTTTATTTTGAATATTTATACGCATAAATATAGGAGGATTAAGTGTGAAGAATTATATCTTTTATCGATTGTAAGTTTTTCTATTCTATTTAGGTAAGCTAATGTCACAAGACGAATATTAAGTCAAACACGTATTATACAGGGCGTCCCACGGCCATGCCACACGGAGGGAAAGTATATTAAATATTGAACGTAGGATATTTTACTAAAAGAAGACATCGTTTTATTTTTAATAATAAGTAGAACTGCATTCACAGATTTTTTGAAAATCGCCTACCTCAACCGGGAATCGAACCCGCCAAATGTGATAGAAAAATTACATGTATTTTATATTTATATTAAGAAATGAGATTATATGCCATGCAAAAATAAGTAAATCGACAGGGAGAGAAATTGTCAAAAGAGTGAGACTTTGTATACAACAGAACGGATCACATTTTGAGCATTTGATAAATTAGCATTTTTTTAATAAAATGAAAAATTTTATATCTTAGTTTCATTTAATATGCTATGTTATTTAGGAAAAAATAATACTTATGAGTAGCCCTTTCAAACGATATTATAAAATACAAGTAATTTTTCTATCACATTTGGCGGGTTCGATTCCCGGTCGAAGTAGGCGATTTTTAAAAAATCTGTGAATGCAGTTCTACTTATTATTAAAAATAAAATGATGTCTTCTTTTAGTAAAATATCCTACGTTCAATATTTAATATACTTTCCCTCCGTGTGGCATGGCCGTGGGACGCCCTGTATATTGTTCGCATTATTACGTTAGCAAATTTATATTTTGGCGATGGATAGACACCTAACCCATCTCCTCAATCAATCATCATCAACAAATCATCAATATAATCATCAAAACATAATGTAATAAGCGAATTATTTTTGGATGTTACAAATCAACTTATTGATAAACAACACCAGAGCGACTTTTTTACATCCATATATATAAATAATAATGTAAATTTTGAAATTATTCTATTGTACAGGAAAATTATTCTAATCATATCGTATTACCCTTTGTATGATATTATAGTAGGTGCATAAGTATAATAATACACCCATAAGGGTGTACAAGTCTCACCTGCTCGATGACGAACACGCATTGTGACAGGTCGGGCGGTATATTTTTATCGGCGATGTTCTCGAGGAAGCAGTGCCGGTTGCCGAAACCCTCAGCTGCCAGGCACACGCGCTCCCCCGTCGCGGTGCATGACAGGCACACCATGTCTTCCTGCATAAGGGCACAAGATATTCGTCATCTGGTTTAGTCTCCTTTGCGTGCACTATATAAAAAAAGCAAGACAATCATAATTCTGCCTTTTGACTCGCTTTGACACTGACCAAAAGTCAGGCAATGTTTCCAAACATATTGAAGAGAATACGATAACTGTAATTTATTTATTCTTACTATTAGTTAATTGTGCCATGCCAGTATTATGTTAAGTAACGTTGCATAGCTTTTTCAAAATTGTCGATGACATTTGTTACAGATAATAGAAGTTACTTAACAATGCAATATGTAGCAGTAACAACATGCACTAGGCCCATAGGCCTTAAAGTTATTGTCAGTAGGTACTATGATAGTAATACTTCAATGAAACTGCATTTCTATCTTTATGCGAACTTTTTTTATAAACCAGATCTTAACATATGAAAAGTAGACTCTTTTAGATAATGTATTAAAAAAGCCTACTATATGCGGTATATAATAGCTACCATATTTTATAGCTTTCTAATAATTTAAGCAATTAATATTGAATCTACAATATTTCACGCTATTAAATACAGTAAAATATTACGACTAACACTTCAACAATATTTCGGTAATATTAATAATATATGTAGTATATTCTTGATATACATGAAATAATCAAATAGTCAAATATTCAATTAAATAATATATATATCAATGACAAAACACAAAACAGCAACAATAAAAAGAGTGCCGTTTATGATTTGAGCGATAGGTAATAATAGTAAAATGAAAGGGTTGGAGTGGATAGTCCACGACAGAAGTAAATGAAGAGAGTGGGAACTGACATTCTCACATTCAGACTACGCTAGCGGCAGTAGTAGTAACAACGGAAATCGATGTGGAGAGCAACAGAGTCGGATCATAATTAGAGATCGGATAATCGGATGCATATTTACCTAAAGTTAATTTTTGTCTCACAAATTATGGAAGCGGCTTTTTAAAATACATTTTGTTAAATAAAAATCCCGGGAAAATACGGGACTGCAAATTTAACGTAGTGATATTGTTTGAAAATTACTAAATTAGCACGTGGTATTTATTTTCAAAAGACCGAGACTCCGGGTTCATTTATACAACTATGTATACGTATTTACATGAAGTTTAGTTTCAGTTCCCCGTGCGATTTATGAATGTACGACGTTATACGAAAGTAGTGAGCTAGTTTGACTAAAACAATAATCAATTAAATAATTGAATAAAAAAACAGAAATGGTGCCCGGGCGTAAGTATGGTCTAGTATCTCACTCTGAGTTAACTTCCGATTTAAAAGTGTGAGTGAGACGGCAGTTGTGAGCAAGTACAGACTACCGACCGGATTCCTGCTGTTGTATAAGACATTCGTCACTGTGCTTGTCATGTGTTCGGGTGTTTTTCTGTGTTTGTCTCCATATTTTACCAAAATGTTCTACAGTACCGGAATTCCGGGATTTTTATTTATGGAAATAAAATAAAAAGACAGTTCCATACTTTGCCAAAAACTAAATTAGGTAAATAAATAAACATCCGGCTATCCAATTCCGCAATCCCGGGATTTTTATTTAACAAAACAATAAAAAGCCGTATCCATACTTTGTATTAAACTAACTTTAGGTAAATATGCATCCGATTATCCGATCTCTATACATAATACACACAAATATAGCCTATCTCAAGATTTTGCTGGTTAATATTCTGCCAGTAGCTGTGGCACAACAATAAGACCGATAATTGGAACGTCACATATATGTAAATTTTGTATCCTTAATATGCAAATAAATAATCATGATATATCAGCATACAAAAAATCCGTGTGACGCTTCAAGTATAATGTTACGTACTTCTTCTAAAAACAAAAGCTGTCCATCCAATATTAGGTTAGTTATAAGATAAAATGGGCAAGTACTCACTTCTATTTGTTGTGAAAACAGGGAAGGGAAGAGGCGAAGAACGGTGTAATAATAGGTGGCCAGAAAGTCAAGTATTAGTGAATAGTTATTAAATTAGACGAGAATAGAGTCAAAAAGGGGAAAGTAATCCAATTAAAAATTTCAAGACTTGTTAAATCCAAATGATTATGTATACCAGTTAGTAATTTGTATGATCATTGATCATGATCTTAAATATATAATAACAATGCAACATGCTTCGATTGCTTGAGAAGGAGATAAATTAATAATTGATTCATATAATTTTAGGCAACTGTTCATTCTTGCGTATTATTCTTCCAAAAGAAGTCGGCCATCCATTAGCCATTAAAAGATAAAGAGGGCACTTATTCCACTTGTTGTGCAAACAAGAATCGGAAAAGGCGACGAATGGTGTAATGTTTCAATGAGTGCGCAGAGACAAGTTCATTTTTTTAATAAATTAGGAAGATATTGGATCAGACGGGACAAAGTAATCAAAGGCATTGAACGTTATTTAAGCATGTCTTTATTATTACAGTAAAACATATGTTTTGCGTGACATTCAAGTTATTTAACCAGGGTGGTTTTTTGAAAATTAAATTAACTGATCAGCGTACTAAATTAGTCGAAGAGAATTCGAAATATTTAAATATGTCGGTGAATGTTGCGGTGTCGAACAGACTGTACAGTTTATACTGTAATAATTATTAATTACTTATGATTTCGTTCTATAACCTATGCTATAACATAGCCGCTTTAGGAACATGTAATTATGTACATTATAAATTACCCTTCCTAAGCACTATAGCGTTACTAATAGAAATATAAAGTATTCAAAAGCTTTCCGTATAAACCAGAGGTAGTAGTATAAAAGATATTTTATTTCAACGATTTATTCATTCATCGTCACCCGTTAGGAGCTAGGGTTGGCTCAACGATAGACTTGATGTATTTTTTGTTTACATATTTTGATAATATGTTTCATTTAAGTCTATGCTTACAACCGGTGTACGTATCTCATATGAATAATGTATAAATAGAAATAAAGAATTGTAGACTAAAAAACTGCTCAATTTCGAAAAACTTTTTTTAGATACAGCGTAGATTTTGTATTGTGTGTGGGGGTCGTTGGTTCAACAATTGTAATCCAAAGGATCGTAACTATGCCAAGTGTGTCGCGTCCCCGCAAAAGTCATTTCGATTCTGGCAATTTGCCAGAACCCAAATGACTGTCTTACACAGTTGATAAAGGGTCAGAATATCAATTAGATTGCTTGCTAAACAGCGCTGTCTAATAAATAAAATAGGTTGTTTAATGAAAACCTATTGACATACTTGGCTTAGTCAACTACACGTAAAAATAAATTCTAATCGATAGACAACCTTTAGCCAATTCGATAGCATAGTATTACACTATAATTTTCAGAAACAGGTTTCCGCTCTAATGAGTAGCTTGACTTGGAGAATACCTCGACATCGGCCAAATATTGTATTAGTTAATGAATTTGCTGAGAAATCGGAGCTCAGTCGGCGGACAAGTTAGTATCTTGTGCTAGGGCAAAGTTTGGATTAAATGTTGGCCACTAAAATTTAGTTCGACCCATTTAACTTAATATAATTAACTATTTAATAAACCCATTTAATTAACTATAATATAAAATATATATGTAATGTACACACAAACTATATGCTTTGTATGAATTTTTGTTGTTTTTGAGACGATTCCGATATATATCTTATATAGTTTTTCTTTTATTGACAAAATAAATAGTATGTTACTTACTTATCTGTTACTGTTTACCTTTGTATGTACTTAATGATCATCGTTGATGACCAATACAAGTACATAATTTTAAACAAATGAGATTTAAGTTCTTAGAACTATTCAGATTTTATTTGATATATAATTAAGGCGTATACACAAATACAATAGAAAAAGAACAATATAAAGAAAATATGTTTTTGTAGTCTTGGGTAATGTACTACAAATTATTGTGCGATAATTTAATCTATGCTATATTTATTTAATACTAGCTGTGCCCGCGACTTCGTCCGCGTGGAATGTAATAAAAAAAATATAGTTTTTTTTTAGTAGCCTAAGTTATTCCTTACTAATATGAGCTATCTCCTCACTCTTCACCTCACTTATATAAGCTATCTGCCAGTGAAAGTCCCGTCCAAATCGGTCCAGCTGTTCCAGAGATTAGCCGGAACAAACAGACAGACAGACAAACAAAAATTTTAAAAATATGTATTTTGGTATGTGTACCGTATTCATATGCATGTAGTAGAAAGCGGTTATTTTAATATTACAAGCAGACACTCCAATTTTATTTATTTGTATAGATTATACGGAGAATAAAAAAAATATGTAGCTAATAACATGCTAAGTTATGTGAGTATGCGAATCCTAAGTTCCTGAGAACAAAAAGGTGATCATATGACAGGACATATGACAGGAAAAGGTAGAGAAAACATTGTAGAGAAAAAACGGAAATAAAATTGTATAGTGCCAACCCTTGACGTAAAAGAGTGGTTCAGACCAATTACCGGTGGCATTCAAATGGAGCCGCTTTCATTAGTGGAATTTTAATAACACCTCCCGTTCAATGGCTATAGAAAGTGACAGAGATGGATGCGCGCATTTAACTAAATTGATGTTAAAATTGACACTAGTTTAATTTTTATATTCTCCAAACATTAGTTTACTTTAATTTAAAGAGTACGGTAATGCGTTTATGCTTTACTAGCTGGTGCTCGCGTCTTAGTCTGCAGGATTAGTTATTCGAGTACCTTTTATTAACGTGGTGTAGAAAACATTATGACATTTAAGGGTCGCATTTGAATAATAATAGCCAATTACGATTTAGGGCCGTCGACAGGCGTTTTTAAAAACTACGCGTTATTAATTATTAACTTTTATTAATGAAATTACAATATAGAACTATAACTAGGCTTATTACTATTGAGCAACGATTGATCTGTCTGTTCGGCACCGCGATTGGAGCTCAAAGACACCTGTGCTGGTCCTTATTGTGACATTTACATGGAGTGTTGCGACATCGGGACTTCTTGGGGGGTCTCTGACTAATTGTGTTTGGATTATATAGAATACTAGCTGTGCCAGCGACTTCATATTTATTTTTGCAAACAACCACCTCGGCTGTTACCCGATCTTGACAACGCGACATATCCACATTTGATTATCATAAAAAGGATTCTAGTGAGTTAACATTAAAAGATAGACATATACTGTCGCGGACATTTTTTTAGATTATTTTAAGAGAAATAATTCTTTCATACATATTTTTTTGGTATCTAGAACCGTTTTCGCAGCGCACGCAACGGAAGCCCTCAAAGATGAACAATTTTCCCCGTTTTTTCCACATTTTACATTATTTCTTCGCTCCTATTAGTCGCAGCGTGATATTATGTAGCCTTCCTCGATAAATGGGCTATTCAATAAAAAAAGAATTTTTCAGTTCGAACCAGGAGTTTCAAAGAATAGCGCGTTCAAACAAACAAACAATCAAACAAGTGAGGCCAAGGATAGTGCTCGTAGGACTGTTAGCTTGCTATGGAAATACTGTCGAGTAGTAAGTATATGCCGGAAAATGTAGCATCAAAAAGCCTTGTACTACGTGGACCGTGGATTCGATCGCAGGAAGTCCTTGGATGTTAGCAGCGTAGGACTGAAAAGCGTGAAGATCCTTGCGGTAGCTCTCCACTGAAATGATGATCATGTTCTTCAGATGAATTTTATAGCCTCTGACTTGAAATGAATTAAAATAAATAGACATACTATTTATTTTATATTTGCAAACCTTTGCACCTGCATAAAAGTATTAATAGATGTTGAGAAAGCTAGTAAGTTTGATCGTAGCAAAATTTGAAATTGGAAAACTGTGACCTATGCTTACCTACATGGAAAAGAGGCGTGTATATATTTATGTAAATATATGACGGTACAATAATGCCACATTCTTCGATAATGGGTAACAAACGCAATAAAATGAAAAATCCCAGAATCCCACCAGACTATGCAAATAACAAAACACATCATTCCGAAATACGCATAGTTCTTAGCTAGATTTCGGTCTGTTTGCGCCGTTTGTTTATACCAGCAAGATAGTTGGGCATAGTTTAACCGCGAAACCTATTTTGCGGTCTATAACTTAGATTGCTTAGCGAGATGGAATGCTTGTGCCTTTCATTAATTAAATACTACGCTAGCTTTGTTATGTACAAAATTAGATTTTTGATATTTTTATAATCGACTTTTGTTCGTGGTTACTTAGCACGAGCTTCTTCTAAGTATTAAAATAATGCATTATTTAATTTGGTGTTTCGTATTTTAAATGTGCAAAGTAGATGTTTTAAGCGTTATTTAATTATCAATTTATTCATATCACTACATAATATTGATAAATGGTGTCCACTTAGCACAATATCGTGACGTTTGAAGGACATCTCGACGCTTATTTTCAGAAGTACATTAAATATAATAAAGATGAAGCTGGCTGCATACATTTAGTCAAGTGTTTGGGCCAACACGTTGGGTATAAAACTAATAAAGAGGTTGCTGTTCAATTATTAAAAAATACGTTTTTAAAATTTTATAAAACGTAGAAACGTTAATGTTTAAAACATAGAAAATATAATTACATATATCGTTTTGAATATAAATATTACATGATTGTGTTTCGTTATTATTATTTTTTATACAGACCATTTATAGATTACTAGTTACGTGACTTCATATGCATAGGTGCTATATATTTTTCTACTTACTTGACACTTATCGTCATATTTTGGATAATTATCCATATCTATTTATAAAAAATATTGTGTGAAGTGTCCAAATTATCCTATATAATTAATCAAACATCATCTGCAAATAGAAATACATTACACAATCTGTTGGTGAAGTATTGGAGATTGTTAGATTGGGAAAAGCAGTGGTCCTAATATCGATCTCTAATGCATTTCTGCAATTATGAGTGCATTGGCAGAGTGAGTTTTGCTGATTGCATTTTGAACTTTATTAGACTAATAAGAATTAATAATACAAATTATTTTAGCAGAGATACCACAATGCTTGAATTCAACGACCGAATGCCGAATGCTTTAATTGAATCATCCAATGTGTTTGATAACTCACGCAGTTAAGAGAGAGAAGAGAGTCAAAAGGTAATATTTAACAATACATACATCCTGTTTACACTTCTAAGCAGCAAAAGTTTTATTGAGTAGTGCAACTCCAGCATCAGCAGTGCAAATTCAATAATTTTGTTTGATACAAGTGAAATCGAGATAGATCTCTAATACAAAGCGTCACTTTTATTTCGCAATTTAATAATTGTCATTAGATTAAGGAGTACACCTTCGTCAATACATTTCTTGAAAATGAACGCCTGTTGTGCGGCAAGTTGTTTTATCACTGATTTCATAATCTTAAATAATATTTACTCTTTCCTTAAATATTTTTAAACCCACTATTAAAATCGCTACATTGGCTAAGAGTACACTACGGTTGCTACGCGTATACGTAGAAAACTACGGTCACACAGTGCCACCTACAATGACTACGGTTTTCTATGTAGTCAACTACAGAGTCGTAGGACGCGCGTAGACAGCTATGCAAGTAAATCGCAGTAAAATTTATTTTCTATTTATTCATAATCGACTATAAAACTTTAAAAGCTATAATTTCTCACAGTGTGACAGAAACAAAACACTTTAGAATTTAGTTATAAATTTGCATGGTTTTTTTATATGACGTCAAATATTTTGGTTGAAAAATATTAATTTTCCAGATATTCTGTGAAAATTGGAAGCGCTGCTAGTAGCCTAGATGAGAAGTGATGCTATTTTTAAGGGTGATTGATGAATCAAGTCTCCGTTACAGTCTGGTTATACGGTGAGAAATTATTGTAAGACAATGATCAGTGAATCTCTGTCGGTTTATCTACAGAATCAAATTAATTCTCGATGCCTCAATCTTAATACTGTTGAATTTTGAAGTCGCATCAATCTTTTAAAAGTTGATTTCAAACTATTTTATATCACAATACTTAACCGTACCTTTTTACAAATAAGGTTTTTTAAAGCAATTTTTGTTTTTTTTACTAGTACTGTGATTCCTGTACCCAGACGTTGTTTCCATGGAATGCTAAGTGGTCGTCTTATACAAAATACATTTATAATATATCATGTAAATAATATATATTTAAATTTTTACTTCCTCATTTATATTAATTTGAGACTATTCCTTTTAAAATACTTTTTTTATATCTTCATAATTTTACAATATTAAAGAATAAATATTAAAAATCTCTAATACTAATTTGTGAAACTTCTTTTTCTTAAACAATTTTTTTTTATACCACGATGGTGGCAAACAGGCCTGATGGTGAGCGGTTACCGTAGCCTATGGACACTTGCAACACCAAGGGTGTCACTTGCGCGTTGCCGACCCTTCAAAAACCTATTTACTCCCCTTTTGAAGAAGCCCATACTGTAGCCCTGCGGGAAAACCTCGGCATTCCACAAACGAAGTGTACGCGGGAGGAAATTCCTTTGGAACCGCACTGTGCGGGACCATTTAGGCTCCAGTGTGTGGGCATGAACTCCCTGTCGATGGCGAGCGGTGCGATGATAGAAAGTGGCCGTGGGCATCATGTCAAACAATTCTTCAGAACACAACCAATTATACAGGCGGTAGAACACACATAAGGAGGCAATGTCTCTCCTAAGACTTAGAGGCTCGATACCGCCTGCGAGTACGGGATCGTCGACGAGTCTCGCAGCGCGCTTTTGAACCGAGTCTAGGGGCCCAAGCTGGTACATAGGTGCTCCCGCCCAGAGATGGCAGCAGTACTCCATATGGGGCCGGACTTGCGACTTATACAGTACAAGTCTTTGCCCCGGTGTGAAGTACCGCTTCGCCCTATTGAGCACACCGAGTTTTTTTGATGCCAGCTTGGCCTTGGCTTCCAGCTGACTTCGGAACTGAACGTTGCTGGAGATGTCAACACCAAGGATCCCAATACACTTGCCGATGGAAAGGGGTGTGTCCTGGATTTGAGGGGCTACAGTGAATGGAGTTTTCTTAGCGGTGAACGCACAAACTTGAGTCTTGAAGGGGTTAAATCGGACTAGATTGTCCCGGCCCCAATCGGAGACTCTAGATAGAGTTCTCTCGATTTCAGACACAAGTTGCTCGCGACTTTCTTCCACAGCGGAACGAGGGATGTTTGCACGGCCCGTGTAAAACGCATCTCCGATACTGTCATCTGCATAACAATGTATGCCATCGATGGACAGCATGTCACTGATATGCAGCAGGAACAGTGTCGGAGATAGAACGGAGCCTTGCGGGACGCCAGCATTTATGTCCTTGTATTCAGAGCAGCTACCGTCGACCATGACTCTAATGCTTCTGCTGGACAAAAAGCTGGCAACCCATTTACACACACCCTCGGGCAGGCCATACGAGGGTAACTTGGACAGAAGAGCTCGGTGCCAGACCCGATCGAACGCCTTAGCTATATCTAGGCTAACTGCCAATGCCTCACCTTGACTCTCAACGGCTGATGCCCAACGGTGTGTGAGATACACTAGAAGGTCACCAGTCGAGCGACCGTGGCGAAAGCCGTATTGCCGGTCGCTGATCAAGTCGTGATCCTCTAGGTATCTAAGGAGCTGTGTGTTTATCACACGCTCCATCACCTTAGAGAGAAGAGAGGTTATAGCTATAGGCCTGTAATTCGATGGGTCCGACCTATCGCCCTTTTTGGGCACCGGATGCACATTGGCAGTCTTCCACGAAGATGGCACTTGACTAGTGTGGTAAGAAAGCGCGAAAAGTCGCGTTATCACAGGGCACAACTCAGGGGCACACTGTTTGAGCACCACTGCTGGTATGCCATCTGGCCCACTCGACTTATGAATGTCCAAAGAAAGCAGCTCCCGCCGTACGTCCCTTTGTGAGATATTTATCTCTGGCATAGAGAATCCACACCAAGGGATCGAAGGCGGCAAATCGCCCTCATTGTCGTTCAAAGTCGAGTTTGAGGCAAAGAGATTACCCAATAAATCAATAAACAATTTAAAGAAATCTAAATTTAAACACAATTCAACAGTGAATAAAGTCTACTTTAGCTTAACAATTGAACAAATAAACACTTTAACTGATTGCATCCAATGTGTACCTACTTGAAGACCAAAATAGACGGCCGAACAACTTATTGAAGATACCGATTCAAATCTCGAAAATGTAACTGCTTTATTCATATTTATAATCTAAATAAAGTATTCCATGTAAGGCATAAAAGAAAAATAAATAACAAATGACGTAAGCATGTAAATCTTATATTCAACTGTTATATTAAAATAAAATCTATAAGTACAGAATCTAAGTTCCTTCACACACAACTATTTACTTCGTTCCAAATATGACCCAGACAAATAAACTAGACAAGGACGTCTTTTTATGGAGTTGTTTACTATAGAAAGTGTACAATATAGATTTTACGACCTTTGTCGAGCAGAGTGAAGACAGAGCGAAAAATGTTTTATTGTAGGAATGGTTTTATCATTATAAATTATCATTGTAGGCGTTTATTTATAATGAATATTTTTTAAACGTCTACTTTTTGAAATTTGGGCATAATAAGTAGTGTTTTATTCACTCGCATAATAAACTGCTTTGATTCTATCACTTTTTTAGACTTCCTCGTACCATTCGGAATTCAAAATGGTGTTCTGGTTGTTTATTTCATTGATACAATTCATAATCAATAACAAAAGAAGAACAAAACGAAAACATGTTGGAATGTAGATTTATAGCATAAACTCAGTATGTACGTTCCAGTACAGTACGCTTTACATTTGCAACGAAGAACACGGCTATTGTGAACGACATAAGAGCTATCTCAAGGTCAACATGTAAAATGCGACGGGTCGCTATGTGCACTAACTTTAGATATTATGTACTAAATACAAAGTTTTTAGTATACTAACGCGAATATCAATATATAAACAATTTGCAGATTTTCTATTATTAATTCTATACATTTAATAGTTCTTCTGATTCTTGACAGACAAGAATCTATTAAATAGGTGATTGTTTATTTATTGATTCAGCTGTGATTAAGTGATACAGCTAACACGATTATGATTGACGTATAAAATTGTTTAACAATTCATTGCGTAACAATTTAGGAACCGTTGTGTGAAAATCTATTGCTTGAAGAATTTATCAACAGATGTGTTACGAACCAATAGGTTTAGCCGGAATAGCTGCCAGGAAGCAAGGGTTATCTACATATATATATAAAGTATCCAATAAAGAAAATTACTAATCGTGGCCTCGTTCAGAGTTCTTCCTACTACTTATGTGAGAGCTACAATATGCAGGAAGTTTACGAGTATTTATAAATACTAATTTATTTTGTATAGATTCCGATTGTCTCTTGGGATTTTCATCCAGTAATGTAAGTACGATTATATGATAATAGTTGTCAATTTTTATCAAACTGTAAATATTCCTATTTATTTTTATTTGGCCCAATTGCAAGTTACCATTCGGTACAGTTTGTTTTTTTTTTTTTGTTTTAATTAAACAATAAGGATAAATTAGAAAAAGATTGCATACAAATAGTATTTCAAGTATATTTATTTAGGCTTTGCAATCAAGTCACAGGCCAGTTTACATTCAAGCTAACATTTAATATTGATCACGCAATCACGGCAACCGCAATAAATCCTCTTTTACTGCAAGCGAACCAGCAGTGATGGAGTTATGGTTCCGCAGTCAGAGATATGATGGACTGTACTGTAATAGCTGCCACGTATATGCACGATATTGTTATAGGAAGTAACCGTAACTAGTTTTAATACGATTTTTAAATTGGATACAATACGTTAGGCAAACAAGTAAATAGCCCTTTAATGTTAATTACTTTGTAATTCGAAACTAATATAAGATACATTAATTAACAAAAAAGCTTTGATATTATAACTTTATAAAAAAAAATGTTTATATGATGCATTTTTTTATCTACACTTTAAGATTGGACGTTTTACAAACATAACTAACAGAAAAACAGAGTAACGGAGTATCATCTGTGTGTGTTTGATATGTGTTTATGGATTTTATTTTAAAAATTATGTAGTTAGTACCAACCAATATAAAAACGTTGTTATATATTATAAGAACGAAAGTGTAAAAGTAGATGGTTGTTTGACATTCCCAATGTGTACGAGTATTCTTATATTACTTTGTTACTCCTTTTTTTTTATAACATAGGGCAGCAAACGAGCAAACGGATCGCCTGATGGTAAGCGATAACCGTTGCCCATAGACACCCCGCAACACCAGAGGAGTTACAGATGCGTTGCCTTTTAAAAGGGAATAGGGGGGGAAGGGGTTGCGCCTCCGGTAACCTCACTCACTCGGCGAAACACAGCGCAAGCGCTATTTTACGCCGGTTTTCTGTGAGGCCGTGGTATCAGTCCGGTCGAGCCGGCCCAATTCGTGCCGAAGCATGGCTCTCCCACGGTAAAAATAAAAAAAATAAATCATATTTGTAATTCTTTACACAGGAGTGTACTGTGACTTTACACTCCTATGTAAAGTATTATAAATATGATTAATTGTTTTTTTTAAACTCTTTTTGGGTTTCTGCGGACTCTTTGCTCCGCACTCTTTTTTGTTTATGTTAGTCTTTTTTTACATTTCCTTATATATTATTTATTCTACAGTATATGATTAAAATTATAAACAACATTAATTTATTACCCAAGTTTGAAGAATTTCCAAAATCATAAGCAAAATTGATTTATTAATATGACAAAATTATTACTTGCAAGATGCAAATCACAATAAATTTATCCAAGTACAACTTACCGTGCGCAAGAACGAAACATCATCTTGCTCGCTTGCTCCCCCTTCTGCTTCCGCCATCTTGGTCGAAGTTTCGTTTCAGAATCCCACTAGAAGCGCGAAGTCATTCCTTTCGAATAATACAACTGAAAAGGAAAAATAATAGTTTAACAATTTTAAACGTTAATCTTTATATATATAAATCTTCTGTACGTGTGTTAGTAATTGAACTCCTCCTAAACGGCTGGATCGATTTTGATGAAATTTTTTGTGTGTATTCCCAGGGGTTCGAGGATAGTTTAGATTCACAATATGGTCATCTAGATATTGTTTTTTTTAGCTAAATTATTTATTTAAAAACATTTGAGACGTGGGACAGAACAACGTCTGTCGGGTCAACTAGTCTTTATTGATTTAAGCACGACATATTATTTGGTCCTGAACATTCTATGATACAAAGCTCAATAAATAGCGAACTTTAAGTGGAAATGGGCAGAGGACATTGCTCATAGGACTCATAGGCTCATAGGACATATCAAGAGGTAGAAGATTGCAACAAAAAAATGGCAATTAAAGACCAGAATCGCAGTCTATCAGTCAATCTAGACGTAACCAGCCGAACGATTGATCGCTACTGTAGAATTCTCTTTGGCAGTGGAATTTAGTTAGTACCTAAATGTTATAGATAAAAAAAATATTTTCTGTATAAAACGGCGATTTCATAGACAAAAACCAGCAATTCAGCTCATAATTTATTTATGCAAACAAAGTATTAAATTAGTTAATAAATAACATAAAAAACATGTGACTTTAGGTCGAGATTACCTATAAAAAGTCTTAAAGTTTAATCTAAAATTTCTAAGTCTATTTTTAGAGAACGTTATGTAGACCCGCAATCTACGAGTACTAAAGAAACTGACCATCCTCTTGAATAATTAACAAATACAGTTTACGTTCACTGCATTACTGTATTTTAAACTTTGTGCAGCTATAAATAAGGTTAAGCTGTAAGCACCTGTCAGATTAGTATCATAGCGAAAACTCCGTACAGGAAAACCAAGCGAAAATGTACATAATTACATATGAAGTAAAGCTTTTTCCTGATTGTGCCACATTTGCATCTGAATTTCAAAAGTGTTGTGTGTAAAGTTAAATTGTGAAACGTTTCATGCGAATTTGCATATTTTATTAATAGTTTGTATGCAGGTTTAGAAATTAGCGTTATTTGAAACTCAAGAATATTTTTTCGGAATTTTGGTAATATTAGGTCAGGCTATGAAATTGCCCTTTACTTTTTTCGTAAATCTAAGTTTGATATAAGTTTTACAAGACTTATGGTAATTATAATCATATTGCGCAAGTTTTCATCAATTTTATTTTGATTTATTTTTCTTATTTATATTGGAAAACCACAAATGTTTATTGTGATCTGAGATTATTTTGTAATGACAACTGTTTTTAAATGCGACAAAAATACTGTAAAGTTTTTGATATATAAATAGATGTAATTGTATTATTTTATGATTTTTTAAGATGAGAAACATTGGATTCTTATCTATTCTTCTCGAGAAGGCTCTCCCGGTTTCCGAACATTTTTTTCCTTATTCGTATTCACGTATAAAGTTAAGAAGCTTTTAAGCTCTTTGTGTCTTTAAAATTTTATATGTTCTACCTCTTATTTTGATGATTGAGACTAACTGACTTAGTGTTATTTATAGGAAAATTCACGAAACAAATGTCTTCATAACGCTATACAAAAACAAGGAAAAAGGCACTATTTCTTTTTGAATTGACGCAAGAAACATAATAGTTTCTTGCCCCAATTTCCCCCTCTGTAGATTTCTTTTCATTATTTCTATATTTTCTCTTATATTACATCAGTATACAGACTCAATATCATTTCAGGCATAGTATATATATGTATATTAATTTTTATGAAATGGTCTTGTTGTAATTTTCAAAAGTTGATGATAACAAGATAATACGTCCAATAAAATGAAATATTTTATAATACTTAATTTGGAAAATGACAATAAAGTTAAATCAACTACATACTTCATGATAAATATTTTTAAAATTCTTCTTAACCTTTTCTTAACCTTTAAAGATATTGTTAACCTTTTTTATACATTGAGCATAGAATATAAAATATTATTATGTAGGAAGGATTACAAAAAGAAACGCCTTAGAAATTGCACCCATGGAATTTGTAGGTATTTTTTTATCTATGACGAGGACGCTGCTTCCCTTTACCTATATTACAGATAAGAGCGAAGGTGGAATCGATCTTCATCTGGGCTGCTAGATAACTGAGGTCTTGTAATTGTTCTAACACAACAAGCTATTAAAAATGATATTATTTCGAGAAATCGTATATATGTTAGGTGACCATTACCACTCAAGTTCTAAAGCTCTACCACCAACCAAATCGAGAAAAAGAAAACATTAGCCTCACGGGGAATTAAAGCCTGGACCTGGTGGGCGCAACCATTAGGCTATCAAGGCGGTTATGAACGCATTAGTTTCATTACAATAAATCTGCTCATCATCATCATAATCAGAGTCAATAAATACTCTTAACCGGAGTTCCAAGGATCTCTAGAGATTGGAAAGCTTAAATAGGATTGTGCCGTCTCGCACCATGCCGTCCCAGTACAGGTTAATCGGGAGTATCAGAGCTTCATCTATTGATGGCAGGGCACGCCGCCATCAGATGAGGTTGACTTTGGCCCGTTCAGGTATAGTTTGGAACTACTTACTCCCAAATCTGCTACTTAAAAAAAGAGTGATAAACATACATATACAAGCAATCTCTGAATCTACGATATATGACTTAAATAAATAGCGTGTATACTAGATATGAATACAGTAAACGACATAGTGTCATTACATTAATCAAAGTAGATGTAAGTAATGAAATTAAAACAAAGAAATGTACGGAGCAAGGCGCGCCCGTGGCCCGATTTCCGCCGTGACCGAGACAGGTTCCCATGTCGTCCTCACGCTTTCATTTTAGAAGGTCGACCCGCAATTAGGACATCGCTTGAATTACAACAAAAAAAACAACAAATCACATTTTACTGAAAGCTTTGTCGTGGGTACACTCGTTGCATACAACAAGTCGGCAATTTTTACTTTAAAAATCATGGTATGCTGCTTTTTTACAAAGGTGTTATGGATTTATTGTTTTGGCATTTTGATGTACACAACGGAATACGGTATGTACATAAATGGTTATTAAGTATTTTGTACACATGTAGTGGTAGACCGGCAGAAAATGCCAATTGCAACATACAAAATTATGTAATATGTAATGTGCAATAGAGTATTGTAAATAAATAAATCTTACCTGGCACGATAGTTACACGATAAACCTGTACACGAACTCATATTGAATCTAGATCATATTGCCACAACTTGCTACAATATGAGTTGTTTTATCAGTATTTTTCAAAACAAAATAGTGCAATCGATTTGAATAGTAGATTATAGATGAATGTTATATTGTAAGGGGTTGGTAGTTTATGAACTCAGCAAATACACGCAACGTGAACTTGAAACCACAGAATAAAGTTTCAAGCTCCAATTATATAAACTAACATCTCATAGTAGTTGAGACTGAGTATCTTATAATTATTAATATCACAAGCTATTTGTATAAAAGAATAGCGCAAACGTGGTCATCCAAAACAAAACTGCCGGCGGACTGTCAGTGGCGAAGCGAAGGCCTTTGGAAAAACCTGGAGCGAAATCAAACGCGCAGCTCAAGACCGTGCGGGATGAAGACTCACTGTGGACGCCCTCGGCCCCAGTTAGGGGACAAAGGACCTTAATGATGATTTGTATAAATCTTACCTAAATTCCTTTCACAATTTAAGAAATTTCCATATGCCAGTAATTTGCCATCTTGTATATAATAGCAGAAAATGTAATGTGACATAAAGTTCTTTGTAGCTCATCGTTGGTGTTTTGAACTGATAACTTAGTAAGCATGTGAAGTTCTTGTACATTATAGTATACGCTCCGTGCTAATTCCCTAGGGAAAATCTTACACAAGCCTAGTGATTAGCTATGGTCATGTAGCGTGCAAAAGTATTGACCACCTCCGAAATATTTATTTATTTTATCTTAAAGAATTGTCTAGAACAGAGGCAAAAGTATTAGTGTAGTTTACGCATCTTTGTCCGTAGTAATGTTTTTATTTGTTTATTTATTTTTGCACACACATACATAAATTAAAAAAATAGATTTATAATATTGAGCAAAAGGTACTGCATATTTCCCTAAGAAATTTCTTCCTGCAGATACGATGTTGTTAGTTGACCTGATGTTATTAGTTGATTAGATCAGTGCCATAAATAAATAAATATTTACACTTACACCAAGCACTATGAGACTTGTGTTATGGGATCCAGGCTAACGGACAAAGATTATATAATATACATTATAAATTTATATATACACATTTCCGATAGAAATATATATTAACACAAATGCTCATATTCTTCATACAAACATCTGCTCCCACCGGAACTCGAATCCGGAACCTCAAAGATGGCAGCACCGTTTAACCGTTGTACTAACCATTCGGCTACGGCTAAGGCTATAAATTAAGAATCAGCAAATCAATAATCTTCAATTACTCCAATATAACTACAAATTATATTTGCCTGATCTAAATTACTTGTAATATCTATATTATGAATTTATTTAAAACACGTGGCTAGGATTAATCTATCTCACACTTATAAATAATTCTTTAAGTGGTCACTGCCTACATTACGGGAATATGAAAATACTGCGACAATACGCCTGCACTTTAATTTTAACCTTGTCGCTATAGCATTAAGATAATTTATGAGCAGACTTACTTTTTACTGGGTGTCACTAGCTGGATTTATTCTGTTAGATTTTAGTTATTGTTATAAACTATAACTACCTACTTCAATGAGAAAGTAACACTTCAATAGCATTATCTATATTCCATCTATTTACTTGGCGAATTTCATAGTAATATTTACAATTTAGAATTTTTAATGTTACTGTAATTTTATTTTAATATTGTAATATTAAGATTATTATATATTTATCATTTATCGGAAAACATAAATTCTTTTACATTTGTCCCAATTTTTTTGCGTCATAGTAGACAAAAATATATACGTATTTACTAAAACAAAAATTTTGACTCAACCCTATATCGGTAAACGTATATATATATATAACTATTAATATTATAATAGCTTCTATCTTATATTGGATATTTCAACTATTAGCTGTTATATCCAAATAAATTCAGGTACAGTAACTGTACTGGTGTAAGTACAAAGAAATCGATAGCCCTAAACGCTCGCCTGTAAACATTCTAAACACCAAGCGTGGTCTCACATGAATATCAATGGGAATGGCTTAGTGTCAGCGGCCATTTACGTATTAAAACATTTTTCTTTTGTGAGCAAACAGCACATTCTCTGTATTTGTTCTGCAATGAAACACGATTTAAATTTATTTTTAGCAGCTTTGACATACACAATAGAAATATTATTATTACCTAGAGCTTTGGAATAGTAAAGAAGTAAATAGTTTAAAAAAATGACATTACGTTTTCGCAACAGAAATGAAAATTACGGTAAAAGGTATACGGATATCTCGAAAATTAGACGGCTTATAATCCTATTATATTAGGGGTAAAGTATGAAATTACTGTTGTGTATGGAGATTTCAAAGAATTTGTCTTATTCCTTTGTAAGGTTTTCCTTATTTATTTATTTATACAGCAAATTTTACGAATATTTCACACATACATCAATAGACATTAAACTAAGTAATAAAATAGTTGGAGGCAAAAAATAATAGTCATAAAGTTATACAAAATAGACACTTAAAAAAATAGTGACATAATTAAATACAAAAAAAATACAATCAAAAAACCGTAATTTCAAAGTTAAGGACCCGTTATATTTTGCTAAGTAAACACATACACTAATAATCATGGAGGTTGGATTGGCAAAAACTGAAATAGAAATTTACTTGCTTTTAGAAGGTCGTTTGTTCACCTTGCTAGAAAGAATGAAATTTCACCAAGTTATTTTTTAAAAAATCAAATTAGAAATCTATTTACATGGAATCACAGACAGAAACCAGTGTCAAGTAATACAAATTGTATAATCAGTTACAGTAAATAATAACAAACTAAAACACAGCGTAACCTTAATAGTATGCTATCATATTGTACAGTGTAGCTGGAGCTTGATTTATAGGGTGTTCAGTAAAGAAACTGTAATGTGTAGTCAAGGAGTTTAAGCCGTACGAGTTTAAATGGATAATACTGAAATGAAAATGTGACTACCTAACTAATACACAATAATAGCTACCTTATATCAGAAACGCATGAATTAATAATTATACAGGAAAACTATATCAATATATACATGTATTTTCGGATAGTATATTAAAGCTAAAACATTATGATTGTTTTATAATTACATCAAACATCAATTTAGCAATTGAGATAAGGGCAAAAAAATGGGCATTACTGCAGCTATGGTTATATAAAATAATTTTTAGTCAGCCACAAATAACAGAAGATATAAAACTAAGTCTTATTGGTAAAGTTGCCATGCCTCCCTGACAGAAGACCTTAGCGCAAAGGAAATCATGTAAAATATAACAGCAGAGCAGGAAGTGTAATATAATTTTTAATCTTGATGAATTTTTATATAGTATACTTTAACTCAAGGAATAATTTCCTACTTTATTTATAAATGATGATGTTTTGATGTTTTTCATCCTCAGACAGAGAGTTCCACAACTTTATATGTCTCTTCTTGAAAGATTTGAAAACATGATGAATTTGGAATAGCATATAAGGACATTTTAAGGGAAGATCTAAGAGATAGATGCCACACATTTATAGATGAACTGAATTCTAACTATTTAGATTGACAGATGTATCATAGCTTACAGGATAGGATACAATAGTATATTCGAATAGTTTTTTTCTATAAATTACTACTATTTATTATATGAAAAACCTAACCCTAATACTGTAGTCTCAAATGAGTTTAAGTTCTGAATATATAGTTAAGAGATAGCGAAAGAATTTAAATAGACAAAGATTATAATAAATTTTGGAAAAATACATAAAACAAAGTATTCATCATCATTGGCCTTTACATGCACTTATTCACGTCAAAACAAATGTATTAAAGAGCACAAAATTTGTACGTGCATATAAGGAAAATGTAGGATTACACCAATTCGGCAGATAAGAGAGCCTTCTTGAGAAGAATTGTCAAGAAACTATAAAGGTCTACATTTTATCTCCTTTTGTCCATTGTTACTTACAATCTGTCATTTATATATAAATAAATTAAGACAACCGTACATAGTTATATACATTTGTATGTGCACACATACGTACACATTATATGTATTAAAAAGAGAAAAAACAAACAAAGAGAAGCATAATTAATGCTTTTTTTTCTACGACATCTTCTCTTCTGATTTCGATTTCTAGTAACAAAACCTCTAATTAAAGAAAATATGGTTATTGTGCACCACATCGGCACATCAGTGAACCCTGAGTCAACAAGGCCCTATAAGTCAACTTTGAAACTGGTACCAAAATATTTTATTAAGAATTTGCTTTACATAATGCTCTATTAATTTCCGTTTCGACATTTTCGGAAATACTTTCAATGCAAAATATCCACTTGGCATGCCGCCCGCATACGTAACGAAATCCTGAGGAAATTCACGCGATGCCATTTCTTCCGCCACGTATTCAGCATTTCATAAACATGGCGAAGTATTTGGGGACAGGTCGCGCGGTCACCGGATTACAATTGCCGTGTCATCTTTTTTATAGTGGCGACCTTATAGCCTTGTAACGAGGTTATTTATATTCTGCACAGAAAAAGTATTCCCCAGGTTATGAATATTGATAAAGATGCTGATCAAACTTAAATTGACACAGAGCCGAAAGCAATTAACTTGGATTTTGCTACGCAGTTTTATTTTGTACGTGTGGTATCGGGAAATTAAATAAAAAATATCAACTCTTAAAAAAGGGTCTTTGGCGGTGTATTGGAATCCCGTTTCAAAGATTCAGTCCTGTTGCAATATTTAACGAAAGTATGTATGTGGGCCAATTTCTACTCATATGCGTTTTTGTGTACAATAAATAATCCCGTTCTTACGCAATAACCCCCTCCCCCCACTTCCGTTCTTAAACACTGTTGTCCATCTGTCTGTTCATCTGTCAAGACCTTTTTCTCGTGATTGTGTGGAGGTATCAAGTTAAAACTAATTACAAATACTTAGGTCTGCAGTCCTTTACAGCAGTCAAAACATCAAAATTCTATGTCGACCTAATGTAAAGATATGGTCCTTTACACTCTGCTTATGGCGTTTATTTTGTAATTCGAAAGCGAAACGTAAAATTTGGCATGAAGCAATGTTATATGGCATAAGTAAAGAAAAACACCCTAAAATCGTAAATTTGTACCGGCTTCATGAAAACAAAATATATGTTCCATTTATACCGCCTTGTGTGGCAGGCGCAACGGAATCAAACCATAGGGGGTACTTTTCGTTGACCTCGAATTATGAAATTTGGCAAGTAATGGAAAATTCCAAATGAAGTAACAGTACAAAGGTACAGTAGGTAAAGGTATTTACATCACAAAAAAAGAATATGTTCCATTTATACTGCATAGTTTGCCACGAGCTAAGGAAACAAAATTTGTACGACCCGTTGACCTAGAATGATGTTACATAGTATATATGTAAACTTATTTACAGAACCAGCGTGCACAAGTCCACTTGACCGGTTTTTTTATATACAAGTCAATGTTTCATAGTCATTGTTATTGTGTGTGTGTGTAAAATTTTGTAGCAACCTTTTTCTAGTTTTAATTAATTTCTAGCTAATACTCCTAGTATTAGCTGAACCAGCGCTTAACACCTATATTATTACTTTATACCTTTACATATTATTATTGAAACTCTTTTTTAAAGACGTCTTCTTGATTTCGGAGCCAACACTCCGAAAGCGTGGTTAGTTCTATAAATCAAACGGAATTGTTAGCGTTTAAACCTTAATAAGGCAATATTATACTATCAAATTATAACATCTGTTACACAAACAAATTTTTAATAAGTGAGGTTTCGATATGCACTTTAAATGCTTTTACGATACTACGAGTATAAATGTCACGTTAAATGTAACGGTTTTGGTCTAATTCATATTTCAAACTAGCCACTTATAAATTGGACAAGAAAGCTTTGTTCCGACCGAGATATTGCTGGGTCAATAATGCCTTATTTCTAAGGTTTGCAGTATGGATTTGTTATAGCGTTGACAAGTTTTAATTCTGCATGATTATCAAAGTGTTGTCTCGGCGGTGTTATGGCAACTTTGCGTGCATGAAGGTCACAATGCAAACAAACAACGTTAATTAATAATTCATTCCACTCATAGTGCTTAACTATGTGTACACCTATTCTTTTTATTACTTACTAGCGGACCCGACAGACTTCGTCCTGTCAAAAAGATTTGTAAAGTGGCAGTTTTATTTTCCTACTTATTTTATAGATTTTTCCTGAATTTTCTTTGCTATAAGCCTCACGGAGCCAGAGACCTTTCCAACGAATGCATCGGTTCGTGCGTTCTGGAGTTATAGCGTCAGGAAGAAAAACCCGACTTATTTTTATATAGTAGATTTGATGCTTAAAACCAAATGTTATTATTGTTTTACTTTAAGAAAGATATAAACTAATATTAAAAATGCCGTAGCAGAAAGATATCCCTTTGAGGAAACCTCAAATCCTTTTTTGAAAATGCCTGCCCGAAATGAGTTCCGACTCGAAATATAATATTTTATTAACATTCTGTCCGCTTGTCGTACTTACATAGGTGCTCTCTTAGGAATAAAAGAGTTAAGATTAGTTTTGTTCCATCAATATTTGTCTATTTGTTTTCGCTTAAAATTTATACATACAGACCTGCGTTGTTGCAATATTTGTATAGGATTCTGTTACAACGTCCCTTTTTTATAAATGTGTAATATCTACATTCTACTGTGGTGGCAGCAACCCTGTAAGTCGATATTTTACTCCATAAATACGACCTTACGACCTCCATAATACTTGACTTTTGTAAGCATGAATTTGTAACAAGATGCCGGCCTATTTGATAACAGACTACATAGCTTCGTAACTCAATTTGTGATGTCATAACAAAGGAATGGGCTAGCGCTATCTTGTCTGAGAGAAATGGAAAGCTCTGTACAAAAACCTGTACTTTTTTACTGTTGTGTGAGTAAAAAAGCTCACGGATACACCTCAGTTAACAGTCACAGTTGAATTCGTACACAACATAGCAGTCAGAGTACACTGAAGTTGAGAGTTCTTCGCTGAGTCTGCTCGTAGATATGTAGAACAAATTAACGACGAAGCTTAACTGTGTTAAACGAGATCAGTTCTAGGTAATGCTGTTAAACTGCACTGCAGTGGCGGGCGATACGAAAAGATGAAGACACCATTGCAAATGATTCCACAGAGGACTCTTCACTAAAGAGCCGACAGAGCACGCAGAAAGAGCCAATCTTGATCGTGTATACAATATGGACGATCTTGACTACAACTTTATTATAATATGCAAAAATATTTTGTTAATTTAAATTAAATTTTCAAAATAACGCCAGTTTAATATTTGAGGAGTTTGTACTTTAGTATCTACAACTTTACGTAAACAATTTTTCTTGCCTTTAAATTATGCTTTTAGTTAGTTTAATGTCTTTGAGGTGAGTGTAAAAGTTTCATAAAGTTTGTTTCTCGGTTTATGAATAATTAAAGGAAACGTTACTATGGAAAAAGCGAACTCTTAAAAATCTCCATATAAATTGACAACGTCATGGATAAAAACTTATTATTATTCTGACTTTCTGTAACACCATCTATACATATAATAAAACAGTAGGACCCGGTGTGTCTGTACATTGAAGATAATTGACAAAAATGGAGTCAGGGCGATAAAAGAAAACCAATGAAACACAAAAAATTTTTTTTTGAATTTTTTGTCTGTCTGTCTGTCTGTCTGTCTGTCTGTTTGTTCGAGCACATCTTCGTAACTACTGAATGGATTTTTATGCGGTTTTCACTAATGAAGAATGCACACTCCCGGGCAGTGTATAGATTGTTTCATCAAAATCGGTTCATTAAAAAAAAGTTATCGTCATTTTAATGAATCTATACTAATATTATAAAGAAGTAAAGTTTGTGTGTTTGTATATTTGTAAGGGGTAATCTCGGGATCTACTGAACCGATTTTAAAAACTCTTTCACCAATAGAAAGCCACATTATTGCGGAGTGTCATCATCATCATCATCATCATCATCATCATCATCATCATCATCGATTTTAAAAATTCTTTCACCAATAGAAAGCCACATTATTGCTGAGTGTCATCATCATCATCATCATCATCATCAGCGGACGGCGCGCGATGGCTTCGGGTTTAATTCCGTTCGCTTTCGTGCTCGCTTCGGGGATTATTAATATTATGCCCAACGAAGTGGGCGCGGGTCAGCTAGTACTATCTATATACATATAATAAGACAGTAAAAATATTTTGTCTGTACATTTAGTATTTTTGACTGAAATTGATAGAGGGGCACTTAAATAGATTATTAGAAAGCAAAAAAAATTTTTGGAATTTTTTGTCTGTCTGTCTGTATGTTTGTTCACGTTTATCTCCGAAAGTACTGAACCGATTTGCTTAAAACTTTCTTTATTTGCTTTGTTTTAACTCAGAATAATATCTGATCTTTGTTTCATCAAAATCGGTTCATTAAAAAAAAGTTATCGTCATTTTAATGAACTCAAGGCATGATAATATTGCGAATTATAATGTACACCATTCTTACATAAGTTACATGGGAAATTTAAAATCTAAAGACAATTCATCATCATGATACAATACATACATAACAAAATAATATGATAAATGCGAAAGTTTCTTTGTTTATTACCTCTTCACGCTTAATCTATACATATAATAGAACAGAAAAAATATTTAAGTGTAAATCAGTTTCATTACGCATGTTAGTTTTTTCATAAATCACTAGATGGCGCTGTTTCATTTAATCAATTTCTACAACGCGCTATTGTAGTTTTTTCAAATAAAGCCTAATAAAGGAATGTGTTTCGACATAAGGCGAAAATCTCCTTCGTATCTTTTCATGATCTTTGCGCTGAGAATCGAATAGGAAATTTTCTGTGAATTTTGCTTTAATTAATTTAATAATTTCTTCTGTGTTGATTTCGGATTTTGTTTTGCTTTGTGTTTAGGATTTGGTGTCACTGGTTGAGTTTATTTCAAGACGGACTTTTGCTGTGTTTTAGGCTTTTGTTTTGCTTTGCGTTTAGGGTTTAATTGGTGTAATTGCCAACTTCATAACGCTCTTTTGATGTATTATTGCTTTCTAATTAAGTTTCAGTGTTCAATTCCATAGAATAAACTAACAAATTATCATTTGTAGGTGTTCATTTTTTGGATTATTTAAAGTAATCTATACATATAATAGAACAGAAAAAATATTTAAGTGTAAATCAGTTCATTACGATAATGTGGTATATAAAGAAATTCTTTGAGTTTACTTTACCTCAAGGAATTGCTTTATACCAAAAATATTTTAATCGGTAAAATCGTATATTAATATGATTTGTGTATCAATAACATTCAACTCTAAATTTACGCAGACGAAGTCGCGGGCAACAGCAAGTATATACTAAGGTTATAAATTACCTGAAAGCAACTTTTTATGTTACGATATCAAACAAAATCGATTTTAATGAACGGTAAGGTTTGAGACCTTTTTTTTTTAAAGAAGAACTTCGAATAATATTTATTATTATATTTTGTTATTATATTATAGGTATAACTTAAGGTCCGGAGAAAGATATATAATATATTTTTTTACTACAGGAAAATGTCTCAGCCCTATGGAGAAATAATCGCGAAAGTTTACTTGAAGCTACTATAGTTACTTTAATTTAGACAGATTCAGATAAAATTTGTAATTACAAATTGAGTCAACATTTATACCGTTGCTATAAATGTTGACTTAATTTTTAGAATATTTTTAGAATGAATGTTTGTATATTTAGAATGTTCTCTACAACATTACTTTTATTAACATACATAACTTTAGTATACGGAATCAAAACTTAAAAACAAATACCTGATATAATATAAATATACAACGTAATAAGAACCTTAGGTGAACTTCTGTAAATCATTTGATTTTCAGAAGCGATTACTAACCTGCTATGAATATGTTTTATATACGGATAGACGGACAAACGGAAATATTGCACAAATAGTATTTATGCTATATATATTATATTGCTCGATAAAAACCATAACATAATATAATGTCTTAAGGAAATATTTCTTATTAAAATAGCCAGAACATGTAATACACAACAAAAGGATTTGGGCACAAGATGTTTTATTTTAGGTTCAAGTCTTTAACTTTTCAAATGATATTTAATTTCTTAAATATCATTTGAAAAGTTAAAAAGTGTTTCCACTTTGTGTACCTCAAAGAAATTAAACTAATTTGTTATCAAATTATTCTTTGGCGTAAACTTCTTAATAGTTTTAATACAAATTAAGAAAGTGCAGTAGCTGTTACCAATTAGATCACATGAGTTCAAAGCGGAATAAAGCCTAATTTGGACAACTAATATATGAACTTATAGTAAGTTTCCCACTACAGAAACTGCTGCGATGTCAGTGATATATTTGCGAAAGCATCTAAGAGGTCAAGAAGAGAAACAAAAAGTTGACTTTACATCTGGAATCGAGCGATACAAATACAATAGTTGATCTTTTTCAATGCACGTCTTAGCGATATTTATATCTGGATTAGCGAGCGAGCGGGCCATTGCGCAACAGCGACGCTGCAGTGGGTGGGAATCGAGAAACATGTTCCTGGCTGCACTTAGGATTTCCATTCAGGAATTGAATTTTACCTGGAGTCGATCGTTTGACCGTTTGAGTTGGAATTCACTACTGTCTTTCCTTTTAGTTAATGTTACTCATGAATTTTTTATTGAAGAAACTAGTATAAATTGTAATAACAAAAGATTAGTTTTATAACAAAAATGCACAATTTATTCATAATTGTGGTAGAAAACAACTAGGCACTGGTTTTTAAAGAGAGTTGTATCCAAGGGAAGTTGCTAGTTTGTTAACACAGTAAATTACATTTTATTCGATTATTGATATAGCGTATAATATATTTCACATTTCAATAAGGTAATAAATTCTTCATCTCGGTTTTACATTTATATGAACGAGTCAGAAAATTCCTGTCACTAAGAGTAGATAGTCGAAAATTCTATTATTAACATTTAATAAAAATTCTACTTCATTCAATAAATCTTAATTGTACATAAAAATTCTTGCCTAAATGATTATAACTTCTATAGACCAAAACAAAAGTTATTTTCATATGATATTTTTAATAGTCGAAGGAAATCTATGTCTATCTAAAACATTTTTTGCACGAGATTTTTTTGATGACGTGTTTAATTAAAATGTTTTCATGTTCGCTCATTTAATTGTTGAAAGAAAATGAATTAAGAATGTTCAATGTTGTTGTAAAATTCCTACAGGTTCAGTTTCTAGATTACTAAAATTTGTAGATATATCACTAAGTTGTAGAAAAATTATTAACTAGTTCTACAATAAAAACTCACCACAGTTATTGAAGTTAAATCCAATCATAGACACATTGTAAGCACAAACGGTTTCCTTTAACAAAGACCAAACACTTACTTTCTTTAAAACTAACTTAACTATAACACTCGCGCACTGATTCTTAAAATAAGTCCGTTAATGTATGTAGCTGCTGAGTAAAACTCGAGTTAAAAATAAAAAGCACATGAAAGTAAAGCTGCGTAGAACTTTTGTTTTGTTATCATATTGACGAGTGCGATCAGATGAAAATGTCACGCACAAGTTTCTACTGCGGAATGCCGCAGGCAACTGGAAGGAAAGCTGCAAAGCTTTCAGGAAAATACACTAGTTGCCAGTACTAAAAAAATCCCTTCCCACGGTGCAGAATGAAGAATTATTATCAAGAAAATTAAGCATTTTAGAAACTTGTTCAAATTGTTATTTAAGTAATTGCTGTATAATGAACGATATTAAAATACTACGAATATGTATTTCCTCGGATACTTCGCGTGTGATAAGAGTGTCACATGAGTGTTGTAATACATAATTATGAACAGTTGCATACAAAACTTTATCTATAGTAAAAGAAAAGCATTAATATTTTAAATCCGAAGATCTAAAACGAACATATTGTAAGCTGGTCGAAGCGTTTATTTAGGCATTCTAAAGGCCGGGAAATTTTCATATAATCTTGTGTCTGTGTCACAAGATATTCAAGGTCAAAGGTGAGAATCTCGGTTTTCTGCATTTATCTTTATTTCTATGGACAAAATGTTATTTGAAATTATTACAATATTTGTAGACTAAATAATTATAATTATTTTAATAGATTATTAATACACAGCATACCAAACTAAACACCTAGCTTCACAGTTTACATAACACTATTATGAATAAATTTCTTATATATATTTATATATAAGAAATTTATACATAATAGTGATAACATAATATTTAATAAATTGATGTAAGTTAATGGATTTATCCGTAATTTTTTTTAATAATAATTGTAACAGTATACATAATAACATTTTAGCTTAAACTAACTAATAGGTCATGCTATACGAGGGTGGATCAAACCGTGCGTGGAAAAGGGGGTTACAATGTGAAAAGGGTAACTTATTTGTACCTGTACTACTTTCATAAACATCGAGTAATTATTCACTCAATTCATTATTTATTTATTCAATAAACAAGTCAATCCCGAAGAATATTTTATATTAAGAAAATTGAGTTTCATGCCGTCATCAAGTTCCTCACCATGCAAGAGAAATCTAATCAGACCATTTTGGATGTCTTCTGTTTATGGGGACTAGTCATTGTATAACCATAATTTGCAAGTGATCGTGAATATGTTCGAGCAAAACAGGAATTCTATTAAAGATGATCCGACGCTAAAGCGGCTGCCGTCTACTGCTCTAGCCCAGATATAGTTCCTTATGTTGCCAAAAAAAGTATTTTATGGAAGTGGAGGGTAAATTACTAAAGCGAATTGGCAACCCCATTATAATTTTATTGCCCTAGAGTACAGTGAAACTGGACTGCATAGCCCGAGATAACGGACTAAATATTAACAGGCCCACTTGCCTTGTTCGTGACAATACAAACTTCAGTATGACGAAGTTCAGTTTCGAATTAACTTTTTATTTTGTTTGAGCTTTAATAGCGCCATCAAAAGAAACTTATGTTATCAAGTGTTAGTAACAAACAAAATTAAAACGATGTAAGATGTTTTTAAGACGTTTTGAGAGTAGGTCAACATGAGATGAACAATTATAATTAAAATTATGAAAAATCGGAAAATGTCAATACTACTAACTTTTGTGCGGAAACGAATGGGAAAAGAAATGGCGGGACATTATTTGCGTCTATACTCACACCTGTTGGTAAGGATTACAAAAAATATTACTGAAAATAAACTAACTTACATTTATACTGCACAACGTTTAAAAACTGACAGCGTTTTGCATGTACATACTTATATTTCATATCGTAGAAATTTCACAAGACTATTACTGAATGACACAGATAATACACATCGAATGGGCCGAAAAGTGTTACGCTAATTAAACATAGAGCGAGAAACAATGTCTTAACATTATCACCTGCGACAAAATTAAATTACAACAATTGACCGAATTCAATGATGACTCGGATTTGATTGTTCGACGAGCTAGTGCGATATCTGCCATGTGTTTGTATATATATGTATATAAATAATTGATTATAACAAGATATATAACTATTTGTATAATAACAAATGTATTTATAAATGTAATATAGTATTACATTTTTAATCAAATAATAATATATTGCGGTGATATCGTCGCGGTATATCTATTATTAGCGTTTTATTTAGATTCGTTTCAGACTAATTACAAAATATTAAAACATAAAGTAACTAATTAGTATATATTTAAATTGATAAGTAAGTTAATTTTAAGTTTCGACGGTAACGATATTTTACACCGTCATTCAGATCGTTATTGTGTTTTTACGTAGTATGCTGACTGTACTTACCGACTTTACGAGCTGCCATTTCGAAACCTAATTTTTTAACTGTACGGAAAGTACTTCATTTAGTAGTCGTATATTCATTTGAAATAAGTAACTAATATTTTAAAATCTATTCTAGTATCTTTACAAAAAGCTATGTTTCATTCATTTCATTCATTTTATTATAAACGTACAGCGGTTTAGGTGTGATGTGGATTTGTAAAGTTCGTGATTTATACATTTTTATTTTAGCACTCTGATGAGTCCTGGGGAAATATTTTTAATATCAAGCAGGCAATAAAAACTAGGATATGTTAAATTATAAAAAAGTAACAATAAAGTATTGTGTTCCATTAAATGCATTTTGTTTGTAATATAAACTACCTTTACGGTCGGATATTCAAATTGTTTTTAGTATTCCCATTAGACGTGTTCCTGGTAATATGTTTTAAATTTTAACTCAAGTATAAAATCATCGTTTACAGAAAAGATGTCTACTATGTGAAAGTTATAATTCTAATAGAATATCTACCAATATATCAGTAGATTGAGGGTCTACCAATATATCAGTAGATAAAACGAAGTAAAAAGTATATATTATATTATTATTAATAGTATTAGCAGGTCGCGAACGCTGCAGTCCTTTAAGAATCAAGTCCTGTCAATGATATGTTAACTTAAATGTACTAATTTTTGTCCAGTCCAATTATTGCACCCATCCTATTTAAATCTCCTTTTATAACTTCCCTGGTCCAAGCTTTTCTGGAAGAGATTGCTATTTAGCAATAAGGCTGCCTATTGTACATTTGTTAAATGTCTTTTTTTGTTGTGTTTTTCAAAAACACTATTACTTACCTACTTCACTTTAAACTATTAATAACATAACATAACAATGTTGTTATTAATTGTTTAAAGTGAAAAGTTGCGACAACTTTTACATACATTTTTACTTTTTAAATATACCAGGAAGTATTACTTCGTATATTATTAAAATTTTATATTTCAGTTCCATACCATTGCGATTTTATTAGTATTATTACAAGACTTTAACATTGTTTGACAATTATATGAAAGACTAGAGATAAAGATTCAATTCCAATGACCCTTCATAAGAATTTACCTATGATACAATTTCATTACAGGTTATGTAATCATTAAATACAAAGTAACTCAACAAGAGCAATCAATTAAATAAAATAGAATTTAATTCATTCGATATTTTAGTTATATAAAAATAATCTTGTAATATAGTCGTACTTTTTGTATTGGCTATTTAAAACTATGTTTAAGATATTAATAAATCAACACTTACCACATGCGTCTGCAACGTAGAAATATCCACGGTTCAACGTTGGACACACTTTTCGCACATTTTTGCACAAACACACACGGAGATCGCAATACTATGTAAACACAACTATTAGTCTGTGGCCTTTCCAGTCGTTTTGTTTTCCGAAACTGTTAGAGTCGAAAAATCTAATTCGATTTTGACACCGGTCCGGGCTGCGCGGGCGCCGGACTTGGATTTAGAATGGGCGTGCGCGCACATTTACCGGCCTTTTGCTATTTATATTTCGCTGGGCCAGAGACAACGGCCAAGCGAATAAGATCTCTATCGAGCAACCAGCAGCAGCTCCGTATGAGTAAATCCATAGCTCAGGTAACGCTGGCAGTTGATTATATTTTGACTAGACCAGAAGTCTCAAATCCGGGAGCGAGCGATCTTTAAAGCTTCCCAGTGTCAATGGCCTAAACAGATAAATTTTAAGTGACATTTTGAAAATTTGCTTAACGAGAAACGGCAACTAATTTTGTAATGAATGTCTTAGCTGTCTCGTATTTATAATGATTGACAAATAGTGCTAGAACTATTTGGTTTGATTGACACCGGTCCGTCCATTTATTTTTGGTAACCAGCTGCTATTTTCATTTGGATTAAGGCATGACGGTAAAGGCCATCAGACTGCAATATATTCTGCCAAAATTATTTAACCATATTTATAAAGGATAGAGTGAGGAATGAATATATCAGGGGAAGTCTTAAAAGTATTGTTGAAAAATTGAGAAAAGAGACTTTCCCGGTATGGTAACGTATTAAGAAGAGAGAGAGAGAGAGGTCATGTAACTAGGAAAGTTATGGACATGAAGATGAACCTGGGAGAAAAGAACAAAATCACTCTCAAATGGGTGCCAGGTCATTCTGGAATAACCGGCAATGAGAAGGCCGATGAACTAGCCAGGGCTGGGGCTCAAGGAATACAGTTCGGCCCAGAGCCTATCTGTGGTATCTCGAAGAACCAGGCCATGCAATACCTGAACACTCGCCTTCTTAACGAGGCGAAAGCAGACTGGCACAGTACGTCCGGGATGACACACTCAAAAGCACTAATCGAACCATACTCTCGCAAACGCACTGACGAGCTATTAAAAGCTTAACAGGAGTAACTTGAGCGTGATGGTTAGGGCTTTGACCGGTCACTGCATGTTGAATAGACACCTTCACAACATGAAACTTAAGGACACTGACACATGCAGAGTCTGCGAACAAGAGCGTGAAACACCAATACACCTCTTGTGCTACTGTGAACCGCTGATTCACAAAACAGACACCTGGGGAAACACATCCTTGACCCAGATGAAATAAAAACAATCTGAACTGGGAACATCCTATCTTTCTTGGTCAGTGCCCAGTTAAGGGAGCTACTGTAGGTCCTACATAGAACCTACATAGGAGGCTGGTCACAATAGATCTTAATAGGTCGCAGTGATGCACATCAGCCCCGACTAACATGAAATAATAATAATAAAATATGGACATGAAACTGGATGAGTGTGGGGGAGAGGAAGACCTAAGAAACGATGGATGGATATGGATAATGGAGGGGCTGTGTGAATGTTGACATGTTAAAGAAGGGAGTGAGCGTCGAAATAGCAAGTGATAGAGGAGAGTGGGTGAAGAAGACATGTTGCGCCGACCCTAAATAAAGTTGGAAACAGGGCAAGAGAAAGAAGATTTAAAAATTATTTTAAATAATATACGAATTTTTTTTTATTAATTATTGATATCCTATTATTTTTTATCATTATTATGTCCTGTGACACCCGTCAAAACGTTCTTCCTAGATTGTGAAAACTTTATCGTCAGCGTTTACTTGGACTAGATCTGATTAAAATGTATAAGGCAGTTGATTTTATTTTTTTATGGTATTGCTTCTAGCGCTGGATTATGGGATGACTGGATAAATTTTTGGTATGCGGGAAGGGGTCGCGACACTAGCCGTCGGCTGCGGCAACATTGGGCCTTCGAACACAATTGAATTTAATACTTAACTATTTTTTACAATATATTACGTAAATATTTTTAATATAACTGAGTATATTCGCACCTGATATTTGGATACCAAACACATCTTGTTGTGCTATAATTTATTACTAAAATATTTTAATAATATGCAGTTTTACAGATAATTGTACCGAATATTAAATTTTATTTTTTATTACAGCAATATGTAGATATTTCTCATACCTACATTTTTTTATTTACTATACATGTTATTTATTTTCCTATTTAGATAATTCTCAAGATTATCTTATTGACTTGTATAAAATTTATAAAAAATAAATGATCGATGTTAATAAGAAAATCATTCTTGTTACAAATAAAAATCGTCACTTTACATTTTTTAACCAAAATTTGGTTTTAGTGGTTTCACTCAGTAAGAAACGGTTCTCTGTGGTTCATCCCTTTCCAATCCCTAAATAGAACTATTTCTAACGTTATTTATAAACCAAAAGCAAAAACTGTCGAAGGTCAACATTCTGATCAGTGGTTCCGCATACCAAAGGTTAAACGATTAAAATGCAATCATGCATACAACGATGGTATTGGTACAGGGTTAATCAAAAAAACCCAGGATTCACATTGAAAAGAAAAAACATTAATTCGATAGAAAATAAATATTTTATTGTAATCAACAAGTCTGGTTACAGCCGGTGGTTATTTAATTCGCTTTATAATTTCAGGCACGTTGGATGAACTCACTAATAATATTTTATTCTACACATATGTAGAGGAAAATTGCTTTATGATGCAGGTGATTATATGTTTATTTCCGTTTATACAATGCTTAATATATATCTGGTATATGGGATCACGCTGAAATATGTTAAAAAACCATTATTTCTAATAATTTAATGTAATAAAAATAATGTTGAGAATATGAGTATAGTGAGGATGTGTTGACAAAAGTAACATTATTTATCAATTTTACACGCAATATTCTAAAAATGGCGATGAAAACATAAAAAATGGTAAACAAGTAGATTAAAACTAAAGTTGTCATTCTAACGTGTTTTGCTCTGTTAATATTTGTAAAGAAATGATCACGTAATAAAAAATACGTGTCTAATAATCAAACACAACAATCTATCAACACAATATAACATTAATTATTAAAATTTGACATCAATAACCCAAATTTCAAATTATTATGCAACAATATTTACTTACAAAATAGCCTTAAACACGTATGACCTTAGTTATAAACATTATATAATACTTAAACTTTCACTTTCTGTAACGGCTACTTGAATTCGACTTCAATTTGAATTTGACATTCGAATAAAAAATGCAAAATACAGTTCAACTATTTAGGCGTTATGCAATGTTTATAGGTAAGGCAGTTACATTTCATATGGGAAGTATACATTTTTATTTTAAAAATAAATATTTATTTTACATTACACAAAATAAATACTACATGCATCGTATTCAATTATATGGGAGGTATAGTTGGACAAGAAAGTGATACTTATCAATTTTACCAATATCTCCAGTATAGACAAAATATATTTAAGATCACTACGAGTTATCAGCATGCAGAGGAAAATCGCAATATTTTTATGACATTAAACTAAATTCCAACATAAAAGTGGTAATTCACGTTTTTTACCAGCTATACATCATTTTAATATTGATTAGTCGTTAATTAGCTTTGCAAACTGCGCAGAAAATTTCGGATTTAAATACACGGAGATAGGTTCACAATATGATTTTACCGTTACTCTTTACAAGCTGTTTTTTATCACAACTATTCGAAAAGATTTTCATACTATACTAATTCATAATTTAATTATACTATATACATACCAACATTGTAGCTTTATCTTTTATGAATAATACCTTCTTGCTCGTTTGTGTTTTAAGTCGGTGTGGAAATCCACGGGGAAACCAAGTCCAAAAGTGAGCGAGAAATGATGATGATCAAAAATAATGTTTCATATTATTAAAAAAAAGTTGTATGTATATGTGATAAATTAATCAAAATTAGCTGTATGATTGTTACAAATCTTTGTTATACGATTCTAAGGTTAGTTTCTCAGATTTAAGATGCGTTGATAGAAGCTTTCTTCGAAGAACATTGTGGTAAAAGTAATATTTTGCAAAAGGTCAAGTTAGACAAGTCAAGAGAGTTTTTGACACACTCGTTGGTGGAATCTGTGTCCATTACAGATCCCAATATCGAAGAGAGAAGAGATTAGAAGAGATTTAGATTAGATTAGAGTCACAGTATTGTGGCTCAGCCAACTTCGGAGGAGATCGAAATGCTCTACTGCGTACTGTGTATGTTCCGATAGGACTGACATATCTATCCATTTGAATAATCCTTTAAATAATAAAGTTAAAGAAAAAAGTACTTTTTCAGTTCTCATTGCTCTAAACGTCAATATAGTTTGCAGTATGTCAATTAGCAATGACAGCTTTAAAGAAATCGGTTATTGAATTTGGATCTAATAGCTGAAATAACTTTAGACATTTATCACACAAAATAAAAATCTAATAATTGAATAAATAAACAGTTTCACACAGATAGTAATTCTATTTAAATTATTTATAAATACAATTTTGGTTGGTTAGTTACAATAAAGGATGTTTGTTAAGTTCATTACCAAATTTGCGGGCAATTTCACATATTCCAGAGTCAGTCAAATGACAGTAATTAAATCAAGATGTTAAAATCTCATAAAAGATAACCCTACTTTATTAGTTCTTTTTTGCTATTAAAAGCTATTTCTTTATTTGTATGTTATGTACATTTTCAAAATTAACCTAACAAAGCTGGCAATAACTTACGTTACTTTAACCTAAGCAACGGTAGGTTAAAGGAAATATAAGTTACAGATATAGTTGTTTCTATAGCAAAAAATAAAAAAGTAGTAATGCTTAACTTAAAAAATTACTTAGTCATCTGACTGACTCTGGAGTATGTGAAATTCCCGCGAGCAAAATCTACTAATACGTAGTTTTAATTCTGTACTCTATTCGCAATTACGGTGGCGCTATTTTAGCACGAAGATTTACCATATTAGTTTCGGCAGTTTACTCTGTCTAAAGTCTATCTGCGCGATTTCTTTTGGGTAATCTGTGTCAAGTTGAAATATAAAGTGTACTGTAAAAATTGCCGTCTCTGTTTGGTAAACAGTATGTAGTTTAAAACAAATCGCATTATTTCACAATGTCCAGTGATAATGAAAGTTAATTTTGATATTGATACTAATTTGAATTTTTTTCTTGAAATTGTACTGAAAAATATAGTTCTCAAGACTGGCTCAAATACCCTCGGATTAATAGACACCCGAATATAACCTAGTCTACCTCGGGGATATATTGTCTGATTAGAAAAATACTATTTGATTAAGAGGACAGCGGAACACAAATTTCACGGTCTATAAAAATGGATGAAACCAAAAATGAATAATTCTTGGGATTTGTGTAGGTGTGTTACAAAATTTATATTCAAATCACACAATCATTGATAGTCATCACAGCTCATATATATTCCCACAGAGGAGCACGAGCGATAACAGTGATTTTGAATGAAGTGACACACTAGGGAGACATAATTTTTACATATTCACTTGTCTTTTTCATTCTTATTCATTTCGATCATTTTCTCACTGTAACTCAAGTGAATAATATAAGACAGTCAATCTAATGTCTATAGTCCTGTAAATACTCCACTGTTTTCAACCACAAAGTAGTAGCAGGAAATTCTGATTTCATTAATGTAAGGTGTATTCGAATATATCAATAAATTATTATTTGTTACAAATATTTAATATCTATAGTTATCACACATTATATTTAGATTATCGTAATTACAAAAATTACTTGTGAATTATTGTAGATTTTTACGTTTCAACAACATAATTTTGACATGCATAACATTATCCTATAATTATATCAAGTCCTTTATAAGAAATCTGTAGAAGTTTTACACACAATATCAATTCTAGAATCAGACAGAATGTTTGATACGTGAATCTAAAATTTATAACATTATTCTCATGTGTGTCTAAGCTCATTAATATATACAAAGCACAAATATAAATAATTACTTATTGCTTAAATTATCACAAACAACCTTTAAACAATTTCTTATAATGGACTTTAACAAACGGTTAAGAACTAGATTCTTCTGGTGGCCGACTGCTATCGACTATAGCTTCATCGCTCGGTATCACTATCACATCACTCACAGTTTTGGCACAAATTAACTCGCACGCATTTTTGTAGTCACAACTTTCACAAGAGCCCACTGTATTATCAGCACTTTCATCAACATTATTGGAAGCTACTCCAACGTGAGATCCTTCTGCTATATTATCCTTCTCTGTACTCATACAAAAATCTTCTATTTGCGAACAAATCCTCTTCATATTCTCACCTACTTCTGTGTCTCCATTATTGCATGATATTCTAACAAGCACGTTCGAATCAACGGTGTCCTCATTACATCCTCTATGTACATCGACTAAAGTTGTATCATCGCCTAGAGTGAAAACAACCTTTTTAATAAGGGCATCACTTTCAACTTCATCTGCCCTTTGTATTTCGGTATCTGAACTGTGGGTTATCAGTTGGCTGTCCTGTATTTCAGTGTCAACTGGCGGTAGCTTCGTATTGTATATATTCGGTTCGCTGCCCATTACCGAGCTGGTTGAGGCGTCTAGGGATTTTATTTCCTGTAACATGAATAATACGATTTGTATGCTAATTATACAAATTATAGAATAACAAATGATTGTTATATAAGATACGTAAATTATGTCTCCTTTTTTGTTATTAGAATTATATTAATTATGAATCACAGTAATTCAATAATCACAAACATATTCGTCTTTCTCAAGACTACGAAGAATACATAATAATATCACATTACTATCAAATACATTATCAAGTTAATTCAAGTGTAATGAATCTATTATTTTACAAATACTTTTAGAAAACAATTGGGTTCCTCTTATAATGGGGTTTCTTTTACACAACATTTTAGGAATCACTATGTAAAATTATATGTTAGAGCAGGGGTCGCCAATTAGTTTCGCTCGGGGTCCATTTTAAGAAATGAAATGACATTTAATATATATATTGAACAAAGGTATTATTATTTACATATCAATTGACATTAAATCCTGAAGATGTAAATCTATTCTTAAAGATCTTCTTCATCAACTTTGAAAATGCTGCTTCGCATATATATGTTGACACAAACAAAGTGAGAAGTTTGAAAGCAAAGTTTTGTAGTTCTGGATATTTATTACCACACACAAATTTTACCCAGAACTCTTCACTGGACACTTCAGCATGTTTGTGTTTTAAAACTGTATTTTACTACTAAACAACAATAAAAAATCTGCGGGGGATATATTTCTTCGGTCCGCATACAATGGGTCGGCGATCCGTATGCGGGCCGCGGTCCGCCATTTGGTGACCCCTGTGTTAGAGCATAACCAACATTCTACTTTACTAAAACACTACAAAAAAAAAAAAGAAAACAAACACAAAGGAAATAACTTACACATAAAAAACACTGTAGTTGCAGCATAGGGAAAGTAAGTGGTTAAAAAAGAAAAATAAAAGTAAATCATATAAATAATAACAAAACTATCTTCGGGATATATTAACTATAAACTAATAAGAAGCCACTGAGCTATCTCTATGAGTGCCAACACTGCATAGAATAGCAGTAGTCTTATGTTTGTGCTTGCGATGTTACATTTTTAAATTAACATAAACTTTTCCTCAACTTATAGTTAGGCCTCTAGAAACAAGATACATGTTCTGTAACATTCTATCAATAACCAGTCCAAAACAAAATTGTATAATTGAGATTGCTCTCTAGACAACATCATTGAAGTAATTAAATGAACATATCCTGTTTTATCTCGCTCCATAGAAACAAATCTTTTATTAGTGTCGCTCAGTTCATTTGTTCATTCACGAAGGGATCTAGACCAGAGATTCCCAAACTTTTTTGTGTCGTAGACCCTTTGCCATGTTTTCGGGTAGACTCCCTACTTACCTGATATCGAATGCCTACATCCTACAAAATTTTATAAACATATATAATATTTTTTTTACTTCATAGGTACTTTAATAAATAATGTATCAGTCTTTTTATTACAAGACAGTATAATGTAAGTAAATAGGTACTATCAGTGTATGTTGAGATCCATGCTGAAATGCTGCTCACATAGACCCCTTTCAGGTTGTCATAGAACCCTTGCAGGTTGTCATAGACCCCTTTTAGGTTGTCATAGACCCCTTTCAGGTTGTCATAGACTCCTTTCAGGTTGTCATAGACCCCTTTCAGGTTGTCATAGACCCCTTTTAGGTTGTCATAGACCCCTTTCAGGTTGTCATAGACCCCTTTCAGGTTGTCATAAACCTCTTTCAGGTTGTCATAGACCCCTTTCAGGTTGTCATAGACCCCTTTCAGGTTGTCATAGACCCCTTTCAGGTTGTCATAGACCCCTTTCAGGTTGTCATAGACCCCTTTCAGGTTGTCATAGACCCCTTTCAGGTTGTCATAGACCCCTTTTAGGTTGTCATAGACCCCTTTCAGGTTGTCATAGACCCCTTTCAGGTTGTCATAAACCTCTTTCAGGTTGTCATAGACCCCTTTCAGGTTGTCATAGACCCCTTTCAGGTTGTCATAGACCCCTTTCAGGTTGTCATAGACCCCTTTCAGGTTGTCATAGACCCCTTTCAGGTTGTCATAGACCCCTTTCAGGTTGTCATAGACCCCTTTCAGGTTGTCATAGATCCCTTTCAGGTTATCATAGACCCCTTTCAGGTTGTCATAGACCCCTAGGGGTCGATATAGACCACTTCGGAATCACTGATTTAAGCTTACCTGATCATCTTGGTAACTGCCAACACTCCTCGAGTGGCGATGCCTTCTAAGATTCATGGCGGACTGTGGCGACTGGCCATCGACTGAGTCCTGGTCAAATAAATAACGTTGAATATGTTACAGTTTATGGCAAAAAAATACTAGAGCGTCCACGTGATAATTTCTTTCACTCTTTATTTAAATACAAATTAACAATTCAACTAACGCACTTACAATATTTCATTATTTCTAAACTGAAATGTACACAGGTATTTGCAGTGGGGCGGTCCGCATTCGGAATAAACAGTATTATTAAATCATAAATATGATGAAAGGCAAACAAAATATTAGACGTGAGCTCGACTCAAACTCGCTGGATATGGATATACATACATATATAGATATTTTTGATAGAAATATATATTAACAACCATAACTAACGTACAAATGCATTCATTCATCACACAAACATCTGCCGGACTTGAACTCGGGAACTCGGTGTACTAACCACTCGATTGCGGAGTTCTAAATTAGATGTTGATACATAGTAATTAGCAGTGAGTAAAGTCTACTTTGGCTTAACAAAGTAGATAAATAAAAAGGTAGTAAGTTAAGAATGCCGTTCTATTGGTTAAGGCATCGCAGTCGAATATTTTGTTTAAATTTCTTCATTTCTATACATTTATTTAGTATTTGTAAACAAAAAGCAATGTTATTAACTGAAATTGCTTAAATCGTTTAAAATCAGCTGTGAGACTTACTTTGAACCTATTGAACTGCCTATATCTGCATCTATCCGTGGCCACGAGACTTCGAAGTGACTGCGTTTTTGGGCAGATCTCAGCGGCCGACTTGCTAGCGCCCTGTGTCTTCGACGGATGCGTTCTATACAATGGACAAAAATAGCACCATTTACAAAACAGAATTAGAGAGAATTTTGGTTATAACGACGGCGAAGGGACCTCTTTAAGACCGTCGCTATATTCGAAAATCTCTATAACCGAAATAATAACAAATTATGTATATGTATATAGAGTCAATTTAAAAAATAATCCCGTCTCGTCAGCATTCCATATTTCCATAAATGACTATTAAGCATTAAAAATCGTATGATAACCGACTCACGTGGTGCATGGCGTCAACAGCAGCCTCTGAAGGTTAGCGAGGGTAGTTCTCATGTCGGTAACCGGCAGCCCACGGCCTCTGAGCAATTGACCGATGCACTTGTTAAGAAGGAACATAGCGTATAGGAATAGAGTCGCATCGCCACCACGGGCGAACAGAGGGATGCTGAAAATGTAAACAGTCAGGCGTGAACTTAGGTAATAGACCGTCTTGTTCATAAAAAAAGGCTTTATGCAATGAAAGTGAATTTACCTTCAATTGAGTCTTGTGCTTAAGTTTAATTTGACAACCGACAGCTTCAATAATAATATCAAGTGGTTGTTTTAATTCTACCTATTCTTATAAGATTATTACTGATTTTAATATAGAATTTGCTATAGCAGAAGTTGCCCTACATAGCCACAAAACAAACTCAACCAGGTAAGTAATTGTTATGGTGGGCTACTTTTTTGAAATCTGAGTATTTGAAAGATACTTGAATTGAATCCTGATTGTAACGAAAATAGAAGACGGAGATTAATGTTGCTGCCGCGAGAAAATAAATGTTGACTGCCCAGCCTTAGCAATTCAAAATATACATTAGCCAATTAAGTTACTCACTTTGGATCCGGCAAATCAGGAGTAATATCTAAGATCTTGCTAGCTGAGCCGAGCAAGGATATTTTATAGCGAAGGGGCTGATTCAAGATGGCGGCGGCGAGACACGTCGCCTGCGCGGCGAAGCCAGCTGCCACTGAGTCTGTGACAGGGTTCGTCGCTCGAGGAGCTTCGTCTTCGCACATGGGCAACGGGACGCTCACAATCGTCCATGTCGTTTCATTCTTCTGCGGGTGAATATGGAAAGCGATGTTATTTATAAGCTGGTTAATCTGTAAATTAGAACTATATTAGCAGACAATATAAAGGGTAATGTCGAATGTATCTTGTAATGAAGAGATCTTCCAATTGTTCCCATATTAGTAGTACTGTATACTCTTCTCAGGCTGTTTTTTATTATCAGTTTTATATTATCAGCTCCATCATGGTATCAAATAAACACTCACATATCCACAGGTAAATCTGCTGATATCTTTTGTCTATGTTACGTGCGTTAAGCTGTATAGAAATAATGAGATTGGAATTGGATTGAGAATAATTGGTGCGTGAAAATAATTTACCACAACTGGAAAACAAAAGGAAACATTGTCCCATATTTGAAATCACTTTGGTACACATGACCATATAGAGGGGAAAAATATAACATGTTTTATAAGAGTAGCTTATTAAAAAGTTTTTTTTTTACATAAGCTTAATGTCAAAGTACAATTTATTATACAATCATTCATACGTAACAGAGAAAACAAGTGATGTCACTAGATAATTTCTAAAGTATATATGTAAGAATAATTCCTTATCCTGAGAGTGCATCATTAGTGTACGAGGGGCGGGGCGTGTATGTATGATTCATCATCTTGTTATTGATAATACTAGTTACCTGACTAATAAATATCACCTCTTTTTTGTTTGGTTCATTAACACTTAATTACTAGAATGAGTAACAACACTAGATAGAGGGAAACCGGAAATTCTCGCAATTTTGAAACCATGCTGTTATTAAATTGCTTGTGAAAAAAGAAAAAGGCACGAATGACTGTGAAGACGACCCTGACCGGGGCCGCCCAGAGACTGTAGTAACCTAAGAATATGTTCATAAATTACTACTAGCTGAACGAAGAATAAAATTGTGGTAGACATCAGAAGGACTACAGATTAGTAAAGAACGAGTTGAAGAAATTTTGCAAGATTTGGAAAAAAAAGAGTGCTTTGTGTTCCGCAAATACTCATACTGCTCGAAAAGCAGCCATGATTGGTTAAAAGAATAATGCGGTCTATTTAAAAACTGTTTCTTTTTTAGCTAACATACATTCAATACTCCAAAAAGGTATTTAAACATTTTAGATTGATGTTAACCATATACGCTTTTTTGAGAGCAACTTTTGCTGTCGTCATTTTAAATTTATATGAGTTAGGAGCGTTTGATATGTGTAGGAGATCTGGGGAGGTAGTTGTCTCCCCCGAGAAGGGCTCCCCTGGAGCATCGCAGGGTAGCGGAGGCAGGGGGTTCCCGGAAGTCGCTCGGCGTTCCCGAGGTCTCCCTACAAGCCTGAGGAAGGCCATCGCTGTGGTTTTTAGTATAATTACCATAAAATATTTTTTGCTATATTAAATAGATACCACTTTGTAAAGGATTTTAAAATTTATAAATAATCGAATGTGATAACTAATCTAAGTCACATGTATAGAACAGCTTAATATACTAGTAAACGCATTACATCACTAAATGCATAATTACCTGTTCAATGTGGAAAATTTGATGCAAACTGGTCAATAGGTCACATCTGAGATTAGATAGTGACGCATGCGCGCGCGCCGCTAACTCTCTAACCGCCGCGCATGCCTGCCTCTTTTCTTTCACACACTCTCCTCGCCGCGATAGATTGTGATAGCTCTCCATTAATTCCGAACCTGACACAAATATCTTTACTTCGAAATCAACATTGATTCATAAAATGCCATTCTTTAGCAATACTTAAGAAAGCAACGAACATTTACGTATACTTAGAATTAATACTTTGTTATTTGTCTGGTTGTTTTTTTATACTGGTACTTTACGTTGCTATTACTTACCTAAATCCTGATTCTCTTCATACAGCTTGGCTTTAACCTCTTTGAGTTTTCTAATACTGGCGCGTTTGCTGTCTCTTTCGTCAGAGAGTATTATCTTCTTGAACCTTAATATTTCTAGTTGCTTCGTAAGTCTCACGTGTTCTGCCCTTTGGAAAGGAGAAGGTTTCGACTAAAACAAAACGATAGGTAAAGTCCACTGACAATGTACATCTCATTTGAAAATAGAAATACCAAGAATACCTTCAAAGACAGGAGATCATTTAATTTTAACGCTAATCTTGGTCCATTCGACGGGGGCTTCTTATCTTCCTTAATCCTACCATTCTTAATACCTACATTGCATTGCAATGACGCTTTCTGTTTATCAACATCGTCGTTGTCAGGCGAAAACAAGCATTTCGGAGATTTGTTTTTGAATTTCAATCTAAAGTCAACGTCACCAGGCTGAGGCCAGTTGTCGTTTGTCAACGCGGATTTTTGATATATTCTTTCTTTTATTTCCTGAACGGATTCTTGCCTCTTCTTTATAGAATACTGAAGTAAATGCAATTTCTGTAATTTACTTGAGGTATAGCTCGGCCGTATTTCTGATTTCAAAAAATTTAACGCTATATATCTATATTTGGGCACAGGAAACGATTCGTTTCTCAAGTCGTAGTTTTCCGCTGTTTCGCTCAAATCGATTTTGCTGTCAGCAAGATTTTCGTGTGATGTGTTTTTTGATAGAGACCCATTCACATCTTGTATGACGTCCATACTATCAGGAGAGTGTTCGTATATATAATTTGGGTCGACCTTATGTCGTTCGTTAGTTTCGCCTTTGCGTCTGTAGTCTCTTTGGTTTGCGGCTATGTTTAAGCTCGCAGAAGTTTTCAGCGTAGGATAATTATGATGAAAACCTCTTTCAACAGGACTATTACTTTTAGAATATTCCCTATCAGACTTCTTAGAGAATTTACTAGGCGATATTGATCTAGATTCTTTAATAAACCTATGGCTTTGGATGAACTTTGTATCTAAATTAATCCTAGATAGGTTTGTTCTACCGGAGGAGTCAGATGACATCGAACCGTGTTCCATTTCGTTCTCTGGCGGAATAATATCTAATTTGAGACTTTTGTATGAACAGAAGTAGCCTCCGTGCATTTGGAATACTAAAGTGTTGCTTTTGAAGCAATCTGATGTGAAATTTAAAGCTATATTGGCCCCGATATACCGCAAACCGGTAAAATACACACCCCATGTTTGAATGACAAAATCTTGTATAGGCTCGTTACTCTGAGAGCTGAGCTGCAGAATATGACACCAAATCCTTATTACTACATTTGTGGAAGACATTCCTTGAATTATTTCTGTAACAAAAAAAGTTTTTTTTTTCGATAACAAAAAAATGTATCGACAAAAGAAACATCCATTAAGTGGATTGTCAAATGATATATTGACAGCTGTATGAGATAGAGTATTTTTTGATCTTTCGAGAGCATTAGATTTGGTTAGGTATTAGTCTCTGGAACAAATTGAAAAATACAGAGCGAGTTGTTTTTAAAAATAGCAAGCAGTAATATATTATAATTGAAAATAGGAAATATAAAATCAATGTTTATGGTCAAGTGAAACATCGATAGACGAACTAATAATGCACATAAAGGTCAGCGAGATATTCTTGTGACATTGGATAAATATTTTATTGAGAACGTAAGTAGATAAGTTAATATAGTCTAGATTAGATATTGGCATCAATTTTAATACGTATGCATTAATTTTTTTACTTAAAGATAAAGGATCCATCAGAATTTGTAAGAATCAATGCTTATAACTTATAAAATTTTAGTAAAGTCAATGATTGTGTTAACTAGAGAATTTAAAATATTGAGCCATCAGATTTGTGGACACTTTAATATTTATGCATTGCGGATTAAAAATTTATGTACCTGTTTCCTCCAGCGGCTATAACGACTAAGGATATTTACATCAATGCTGTATTTTCCAAGTGATGGATCATCTATGGTATTTAATATAAATTCATAGTGTGCGACGTTTAAAAATAGATCAGCTTTGCGTGTACATACTTGTCTTTAATGAGGTTTTAGTGAATTAAACAGATCATGCAAAAAGTACGAGACGAAAAAAGATTGCGTTGCACTAGCCAAACAGAGAATCGGAGCGAGGCACGAGACGTCTTCTCTTTCTCGCTATTGCTACAAGACTAAATGAAATTACGCCAATAGCCCGAATTGATTTGTCTAGAATATTATTTTATATCACCAAGCATTGGTGCTGGACGTTTCCAACTTACGTTCAGTCTTATTTTATAGATTAAAAAACGACATTCCTTTGCACATAAATACACAAACTTCAAAACGTAGTTTATTAACAACAGATTATTCCATAACAAATTTACAAAACGTTTAATGTCTTAGAAGAAGCAACATCTGCAGTCTATTACGACATCTATTTTGAATTTTGCTGTCAGTATATCCCTTCAAAACGCCCGGAATGGGGCAATAGGGCCAGTGGCGGCGCAAGACCTCAACTTAATGTGGGCATGGTACATTATGCGAGGCCCTCTGTTGGTGCATGAAGGGAATATAAAATAAGATTTTCCATACTTTTTCAAATACCTTTACCTATTTTCGGCTGTGAGGCGCAAGGCCTTTTGCACCGCGAGGCCGTGAATAAGTTAGACGGAATGGAATGGCGCTCAATATTTTGCTGTTAATTTGGCTGTCAATACTTAGATACGAAGAATAACTTATTTAGTTTGTAAGGGATTATGTAGTATGTAGGCTTATATTTTTTTCACAGTATCTTCACTTATGACGATATAACAATTAATTTAATATAATTTCTTGACATTTGTAACACCCAGCATATGTAGGTTGCAAATAATATCTCAATTATGTAGAACAACACATGCTGAATAATTCTATGTTAATTATTGCTATTTAAGTTCAGTAGACACTGAACTTAAACTTTATAATTATGTCATGCGTATTTTGTGCGTCCCAGTGACTCATTATTGGACTTGATAAATGGTAATCTAATGCAATGTGTGTCATAGAGCGTCTGCCATGCGTTCTATTATCATTATCAACATATGTACACAAACAAACACAACCTATGAAATTGGGTGAAGCTCTTTGTATTTAAATAATTAATAGGAATAAAAACTAGTAACAAGCATATGAAACACTGAATAATTGCCTGCTGAATGCTAGGTAAATAATGTTAGATGTGTATTTACATGTGGACGAACAAATATGGTAGTAAATCATTACAAATATACCGAAAAATGAAAAAATGGAGTTTATTTTACAAGAAATTAGTTCTATCTATGTTACGCAGAATCGAAATCAAAACAATGCTTATTTAACACGGGCCTTTACAGGCATTTACTAACGTCAAATAAATACAACATTTAAAGGCACAAAGAGCTATATAATTTTGTAAATGGACACATACAAGGAGAACCAAATAAAAAAAGTATTCTACACCTGTTCCGAAATTAGGAAATTAGGAGCCTTTCAGAGAAGAATAGGTAGATAAGAAACTCTAAGGTCAATTTTTTTATCCTCTTTTCAGAAAATAATAATATAACTACATCTATTTACATATCAACACAATTAACATATTTTTAACAAGTGCTTTAAAATTATAACACTTTCTGGAAGTTTGTTGCACAACATTATAGGTTTCTCCATGAATAAACCCCTAGTTTGTTGAAGTTTGAGTATTGGAATGGCAAGTTTATTTTTATTTCTCATATTTAAAAGCTAAATTTGAAAATTTGTATTAAACGTATTATAGTTCATTTGAACAAAAATTAAATTTTCATAAATATATTGACTTGTTAATATTATTAATTTATTATAAATTATATTTGTCTTAAATTATAGATAGCGTAATGAATTTCAGTCATTTGAATTTTAATTCTTGAAAAGAACAACAAAATTTGAAAAGCAATCATGATTATTCCCAACACTAACATTAGAAATATAAAACAAATAACACAAAACATTTTTTTCAGACTTATATCTATTTCATGTTTCTACTAGTTATTATGTTTGCCCAAATTTCAATATCTTAAGAGCATTTGTCATCATAGAATAAAGATGATGAGTGAAGATAAAAATCCAACTTTTTTTTGAGTACCATTATCTCATATATTGAAGTGCTCCGTTCCACGCAATCAGAGCTCTGTGTTTTTGAATTTAATATGTTGTTAATGGACGATCTTGGAAATTTATCATTCTCACGATACATGGCATCCTAAAATATGTATTCATCAAACAAAGCACCAAGCATTCCGAGGCATGAAAGCTTTTATACTAAGTGTCAGATAAGCAAAATAACTTTTAAAAATAAAACCAAATATTTGAAAGAATACAACATTTACTTGGCGGATGCATACAGAAGACTGTTGCAAAAGACAAATTAATGAACAAACCTGAATCAATCTCTTTCCATTTTGGATGTGGAGATGATATTCTTTCACTTGTGTAGAATGGTGCCGACATTGTAGTATGATGCAGGGTGAGATAAAAGCTACAATGTGCCATACACCCTTCAGGTGGTCTAATATTGTATCCAACAATCTAAAAACAAAGAAAAGATTAATAAGTGTTGAAATTTTAATAGTCTATTATATAGCTCTATACTGTAAAATATGACTTAATTACAGATCTTCATTGTTCTTTTTTTTTAATATGTTTTTTATACCTTATATTTGGGGTAAATATTGAAATATTAAAGTGTTTACAAAAAGGAGCTATAACTGAAACTAATCTTTCACTAATATATCACTACTTAATAGTGTTGCCATGAATATTTGACATTATTCAACATTTTTTTATAGTCATTGAATAACAAATAATAGCTAGTACTATTCGACATTTGGCAATAGTTGTCAAAACTTTTAGTGAACATATAACTATTGAGTTGAATATAATCAATATTTATTTTCCTTAATGAAAATATACACAGTATTAATATTATCTTTAATATTATATTCAGTGTTGTGCCATATTCTGTGTATCATATTCAAGAAATTTGTTAGGCTTGTTAATTTAAGATTACTACACATGAATGTATATTATGGTATGAAGTAAATTTCTTTAATTTTATTTGAATGTACCTTATTTATATAGTTTTCAATATAAATAATGCTGTGTTATTCAACTATTCACCAAAATGAATGGCAATTATTATTGAATACTGATATTCAAAAATTTGCTATCACATCTTTTTGCAGTACAACTGTAGTATCTGATATCCTTGCTCCATAAATATAAGGTATTTGAAAAAGCTATCATAATTTTTAAATTGAGCAAAGTTTTATGGTCTTAAAATATCTGTGAAATAGAATATTTTGGAATTCCTTATATTATGTACTTTAATAAAAAAATATGTAGTCTGAGAACAATAAAAAATCTGCTCAGATCATATTAATCTAATCTGACTAAACATAATATGTTGTATCAATATGACTGCTCTGAACTTGAAAAGTTTAGTTAATACCTATAATAAATTATAAATGAATGACAAAATAATATTCTTGAGCAAAAGAGTATAAATTATACCTGCTTTAGTTTGGTAAAAATATACCTATTACATAAAAGTACTACCCGCACATAAATAATAAACAGAGCAGTATGTGAAGAATGTGTAGGCGTTTATTTGTAAACCTTAAAAAGGCATTAAAGTTTAGGCAAATTTAGGAATATATATTTTTTATACACAATTCAAGACTTTTACCTGTATGAGACTTCTCAATCTTAGCTGTTGTGTAGCCAAAGGTGTCCATTCCCTACATCTTGGCCTTCCAAACATAGTATCCTGTTAAATTTTACCAACACAAACACAGTACAACAAAACTAGAGGCAAAAAAGGTTCGATACTACACAAGCACAGTGCTAAGTTCGTTTACGTATAGATAACTGACAAGTTGCAATCATGCTCATTTGTAAATTTAATATCACAACACTGGCATAATATTGCAATGAAGGTTTCAGGTAAAATTAACAAATTAACATAAAAATGCATTGTTCAGCTGACTACCAAATGTCATGTCGTCTATTCAGTGTGACCAGATTAAGTTTTACGAAAATACTGAGCCACCTCAAAAAAATACTGGAAATATACTGACCTATGATACTGACTATTTAGGACAGATATACCAATAAAAATATTGATTTTCTTAACACGTTTTATTTATTCATAGATTCATCATCATTACAATAAATGTTTGAGTTATATTTTAATATTTTGGGGAAATTCCGGAATTATGGAAAAAAGTCCTCAAAGATTAAGTTGAGTGCAGAAAGACAATCATTTCACTTGGACCGCATGACGATTAATTAACTTAAAAACTAGATGCTGTTTTGAAAATTTATGATACACTAGCGGTCCGTCCTGAATTCGTGCGGGTAGACTGATATTCATGAAACACAACGAATTTCAATGTATGCCATTTGGAAACTACGCTCTATCTAATGGTGCAAACTGCAGTAGAACCTATCCAGCAGTTGTAAAGTTTTAGGCGAACATAGGTTCTGCAACTCTGATTTATACTACGCAGTGATTGATAATTGTATAGATAGTATTACAATACTACACCGCCGCGCCGGCTTGTCATATCTGTAACTTACTCATCTTTGCTCATAGATAACATGTATAAACTAAATCCGGGAAAGTCCCCAATGTTCGCTTACCGAGGAAAGTCTCCATGTTCGCGTTCAGGGGAATACCGCAAACATTGCTGCAAAGACGATCACTTACTACGGTGCTGCCATAACGTAACCCAAAATATATCCAAAAATACTGACTTCCAGGAATATATCTGAAAATATACTGATGTTCGGAAAAATTATTGAATTATACTGAAAAAGTATTAAAATACTAAATCTGGTCACACTGCGTCTATTTTTTTTCCAGTTGTAAACAGATAATTTTCAAATTCTACCAAAAATACTTTTTATATACTCTTTACTACAAAAATTGAAGTACGGTACCTATTAACACAGGTACAGAGTAGCTCATTACTTCTCTCTCCATTCAAACCGTAGGGCCCTTATGGCCAAGGCTCAGGCTGAGTTTAGTTGGTAGGTCATGCGATCGGACCGCTCCGGTCGTGTAGAGTCCAACATATCCCTCGTGATAGGTACTTGCCGTTGCGGGGGTATCCTGGGTACTTTCGTGCTCCTTGTGTCGGATTCTCAGCCTTCCTCTACTGAGGAAAAAAATTGTGAGGTGAGGTACTTTGCAGAAGGAGTTCGATTCGAACGAATGTTCTATCATAAATCCTATTGAATGCTACTAAATTTCACCATCTCTAGACAATTTTTGTTGCTAAGCTATAGGCAATAATAATTGCGCTATAAGGTATGTGATATATGTCATTTTGAGTAGTTGTATAAGTAAGAATACTGAATGTCATCGTGCAATCTACTTACCACCTACTATAATTTCTTATGTGAACATTGATTTACTTCGCTCGAAGTTATTCCCAAGTTTATTTCAGTTCAGTTTATTTGGGATATGATGTAGCAACTAGTTCATTGTTAGATGCGAGTGAATAACATAACTTATGTCAGTTAGTTTACTTGATAACAATATTTATTTTCTTTTATTTTATATCTTTCTTTTAGTGAATGTTGTGGAACTTACTGCAAGTGATATGTCTTGAAAAATTGCCCGCACACTAGCATTAAATTGCTCCTTATCACAATGACATTGAATAAACATTTGCGAAGTGTAAGTGTTTCCGAACAATTTTATATAACAAGGTATGCAATCATTTACAATACTTCTTTTCTTTCCATTATACGTATAACGTATGTAGTTTCAAATTACTTTTTCTACCAAACATAAAGTTTTATTTTACTTGCAGCATTGAATAGCTTTACAAAGAAAGCATTAGAATCGTTCTTCCGTCTATAGATAGTTACTCTATTGATCATTCGCAATAGGTCCCCACCGCGTCTAACTAAATACGCCCTGTTAGGTAGGATGTCTATATGACTTATTCACAGATTAGACATTATGTCTGCTTATTTCGAGCACTCTAGTTTAGTACAGATTGATCACTTTCATATACTATTATATACCTTCGCACGTGTATGTATATATGCCTATAAAATTTGACAAAATATATGTTTATAGCACAATCCAGATCTCACCCACCCAAACGAATAAACTAGTGTCGAGACCAATAGTATCACTAACATGTTCTTGTCATGGCGTGCTGCATATACATACGTTCCTAATTTCACAAGAAATACATTTTTTTTTGCCAAATTTGATCTTCCTTTTATGTATTCCGTGATATAAAATAAATATATTACCTACTTCAAATCTATAGAGTTAAGAGAGCATGGTTAGGAACTTGCTTAAGAAAAGTGTGTGATACTTTAATTAACATCAGAATTCTCAAATTATGATTTCGTTGAGTAAATATACGGAAAAACAGAGTTTCCATTTTTTATTCGTCTTTTTAATACCTTCTACAGCTATGTCACCATTATATCAAAGCAATGATTACTTTGCTATTTGTTTTGGCAATTAAAATTTCCAATCAATATTACACCACTGGCCACTTTGAGGTTTAAATTGAAATCGGGCGATAGCTCACAATGCAACTCAATGTCAAAATAGTAATAATTTTCTGTTTTCTACATCGTGGTACCTCATTTGTGGTAAATAACATGGAAATTATTAGAATTATCCTTGTTAGTGATAAGCAACCCCAAAGAGCGGGATTTAAGCTATCTCTTACTTCGCTGGTCCACAAAGTTTGCTGGAGTGGAGAGCTCCAAATATTATCCTATCTACATCTTTATATCTTTTTTATTATTATATAGCTAGGTTATATAACTAGGTTTCCCAAAATGTGCCACCCGAAGTGCTGGACGCAGCTCAGCGTTCAAACACTAAGAATATTCGAAGATTTGTTATGGAGTATCCCTATGTAGAAGTGAGTAAAGGTTGTAAGTTTGCAGGTATATACCTGAATGGGATTAGACTACATCGACAGCGTACATATTTAAAAAGTAGTCGCCAAATGTCTTGGTTTGAATTATGCATTACTGAAGTATCATTCAAATAATGTGAAATACTTACTTCGTAGGCCTGTAATTTTTTAGTGTATAACAAGATTTCACCAAATTTTATTTATTTTCATTGGTACTATGTATATGTATAGCACATAAGACATTACGGGCTGACGTCTACAAAGGTAATAAACCGATTTTAAGCTTACTACTCCATTTTTCTGTAGGACAAATCCTCATGGTGGATCATGTTTTCTTATTAGGTAGTTATTAGACTACTCCACTCCACATTCCATAGATAAACGTTCTGAGATTAAATTGATGCAACATAGCAATATCAATATTTGAACAGGATTTTTTATGATTACTAATAATTTAAAAAAATACTGGGATATATCCCCTCCTCACTCTCCTTGAAATATTCAAAAATTCGTAAACTATTCATGCTAAATGAGCCGGTTATATCTACAATAAACATAATACATTATTTTTCAGAATATGAAAATAGACACCAAACCAGCCGATACGAAGTTAACTCCAGTTAAGGTTAAAAAATTATTCGTATTTTTATTGGCGCTTTACATTTCATAGCTGTCATTTTGAATGCATTAGATAAACTAGACTTCAGTCAGTTGCGTATGTTGCAGGCATCACCAGAATTTGTGATGAGGATCGCCATGAAGTCTGCGATAGAAGAGGCTAACAAACCAAAGAAATTAAACGTAGACCAGAAAAAGCTGTTGAGAAGTGGGGTAAGATCCTAACGAAAAATGAAGTGTATCTAGCAGCAGGATAGTAATTCATGTATAGAAATTTAAAGCTGAAAGCAACTACTAACATGCAATTGTAATGCATGCAAATGTGCAGGCATTTTATAACTACATCTAATCTCAAATGTCAATTTGGACCTAATCCAGGATGTGAAACATTGATCATACGTTGCGATCTGGATTTCCACTTCTAAAATGTAGTGTAAGATTAACGAATTTTCTTAAATCTAGTTTCATTAATACAACATTTAAGCTACATTTCATAGACCATAAACAGTGTTTATTAATTTGCATAGATTATGTACAATACACATATTTTGCTACTTGAATACGTTATGGATAAGACAAGCTAATATAAATACTTGCAGTTTGTTGACGTTACGTATATAAAGTTCGGCCCAAACTTGTATGCTGGCTTTGAATCTGTGATTTAAATGAAGAAGCTGTCATTACCAAATAGATCAATATGGCAGAAGATCTACTTCAGGACCTACTTTAAGTCGATGTATGTCTCTGTTGACTACAGGTGCTTTAAAATAAGAGACAGGATAAAGAAATAATAATTTTGTAACAAATAAACAAAAAAATAATTGGATGAATTTTGATGTGGTATGTGGATAGTTTGACTCGGCCTAACCATTCGAGGAAAACGGGTTTTATAAACGCGTATAAGTATGTAATGTTCGTAAGATTGTGCTCTGGACAATGATATTACAATAAATATTTCCTTTTATAGTTTCCAACAATTAGTCAGATGGAAACATGGGAAAATCCGATAAAAGCGATCACCTGTATTGATGAAGTTGAGACTACGATATAAAATAATAATTAACAATGTTTATGTCATTAGCATTCGATTATCATATCATTTCGTATTGGTTATCGAAATCGTTTCGATTGTTTGGCATCAGATTAAATCCAAATTGCCATTGGGCAATCTATGGAAATGATTACAGAATGAGCAATTGTTCTCATATTTCGTACTAACGAAGCAAACACGAATGTTAATAAGTGTTACTTTGGATAGAAGCCCTGTTTCTCTTCAAAATCCAATATAGATAGATCATGACGACGGCAGAAAGCTATTGTTAATATACTATTTTTGATAGATGGTTTTTCATTAAAAGTAGAAAATAAACAGCGTCACCTTGCCTACTTATACTTTGCAAAGTTTTGACAGCTGTCATTCACATAAATATATAAACTATTTGAGTTTTGTTGGGAGAAAGTAAACTATTCAGCAGCTGTACCGGTAAGTACCTAATCAGACGATCTAGGTGGATTCACATAACCTTAAGGTATCCACCAAAGGACCGTAATCCCCAATTCAACTTCGGGCGAAGTGACAATCTTAGCACTGCTTTGAAGCATATCTATGCAGGTTAGAACATTCGATATCAAGTGCTTCATTTGGGCTTCCAATTAGCTTAAAACTGTTCTGCACATATAGTTTGGAATGGATTCGATACGACACTGAGTGTTAGGTTAATTTACATTTAAAAAATTTCGTTAAAAATGTCGTACTGAATAAACAGTTAAATTAACATTAGAATACTTTGAATATTTACAGAAATATTGGGACAGCTATCGGAAGGAGGAAGTCGACCCAGAAAGCTTATCGAGAAGATTCGTAAGTAATAGCATTAGGCACCGTAGCTCCGTGAACAGAACTAGTTGGTAGGTACGACAGAATTCACGTTTCGACGCCCCGACTCCCCTCAAGAACACTACTTATTTTTCCTTTAGTTAATTCTATATTACTAAATCTGATACCGCACCACTAAACCGCTTTCGGTGTATTCAAAATACGATCCTAATTTATAGATAGTTGTATAATTGATCTTTTTACTTGTCAGGATACTGATTTTTAACGATGCACAAATTAACAAGAAAGCAATGGGCCTTAACTGTTTCTTAATATTACCCTGATTGTAGCAATCCCTGGGGCTTCACCAGTTGATACCGATAAAGCTCCAGGCTCAGATAATCTATGAAGCTTATCTATGATTTTTATATTTTGTAAGGACATTCCTTATAAATTCCTATAAATGTAAACCTTACATAACTTTCAAACAAAAAAAATATCAATTTTAAACAGTTTCATTATTAATTAAATATAGGTACTTAGAAATTCGTCTGTAAATGTATTTGTATTTTATATCTATCTATATCTTATGGTATCTTAATATTTATCTAAATATTATTTATGTTTGACTAATGCTTATAAATGGCATTATTAATATTAATTTTATTGTTATTCAAACATTATATATAGCTATTAGAAAAGGCAGGAATAATAAATTATAAAGAAAATTATTTCATAATTAGTTTTGAAGTCTTTCACAGATGGCTTACATTGACTTTAGATAAAATGTAAATTTTATTCTTTCGGTGTTCGGGGCCGCCTAGTAACATTTATAAATTCATTGTTATTATTTTCATAAACCAAGACAAGAAAAGTATAAAAATAAAACAACGAATGAGGAATTATTTCTAGTATTTACAGTTTGTGACCATGTCTAGGATATTCAATTTGTTTTCTGTTCATACTTAGTAAAACTCACTCTACTATCGGCTGTAAGGTATAAAACATTTATTTTATCAAACTGTTTCATTTGTTGCAGGTCTCAGTGCGTAAAGAAATATCTCCTGGATCCAAGTTATATCAACTCATTTCGGTGTTACGAAACATTTCACCAAATCTAGTTTATGTTATCAACAATGAAGATTAACCCGAGAAAATGTATAGTTAGATATAATACTTTTGAAACCATTTGTTTTAATATTAGCTACTATAAATAATACTTCTCAAGAATAAAATTCATGAGTAATATGCTGTTTTTACAGATAGGTTTTCCATACAATATACATCAAAACGTCATTTCAAGTTTAACTTATCACGTCTTAGATGGGTTTTTAAAAGGGCGTGTAATCCACAAACAAAACTTTGCACACTGAGACTTTTGGCAGCATTTTTTGAACGCACGCATGCATGTTACACTCATATTATGTGCGCTGTAGCATAGCGCGGGTGACAATTTCAGAAACGTTTCGTTTCACACTTGAAAGTCGCCAAAATTTACAAATTAGGACTTAGTATTTCAGCTGTACCACATTCGTAAGTTAGTTACCCAAAAGCCAGAATGTACTAGTCTACAAATAAAATCGAATTTAAAGAAAAATTAAACAAAGTGTTATGCGTATAATGTAACGCCATAGACGTAGGTATTTAGTGATGGGATGTACTGCTACGATGGATCGGTCGATGTTTTTTATAATAAAGAACGTATATTGTGCGTAGTCCAATTTTTATTGTTAATAAGTCTATAATTATATAAATGAATACAACATAAATTTCCTTTTGATCTTTACTGTCACAAACAGTGGAGGTTTCATTGTAACTGTCAATAACGATATACAAACATTCGACTAATACCAAGCGGATAAGGGGTTCTCTTTATCACCTATCAACCAACCAACTTTATCTATTTTAATATCAAAAAAATATTTGACAACCGAAAAAAAAAGCTTATTTTCATCCAGATTCTAAATTCAAATGTAATATATATATTATTTGATTACTTTGAACCTCCATATAAGGTCCATTACAATTGGACAGGTTTCAGTGCCGTTCACAAAACAAAGGCGTCTTGGAGACATTGCGATATTAATAGATGAAATAGTTGGAAGGAATAAAAGGTTGAATACTATATTAAAATATCTATGTTAAAGAATTCTCATGTGGAGCTAGCCGCAAACAAACCCAAAATAACTGAGTGTCAAATTTTTTCATCTTCTTTTTTATATTTGGCGAAGATTTCCATAATCTTAATTTTAATCAGTGCGTTTTCGGGTTTTCCAGAAAGTCCACCATCTCCCTGATCTTCTGTCGAGTTCTGAAAGCAAGCTCGTGGAAGGTTCTTCGGCTCCAGGAAGGCAAGGACGACAGCGCCCTTACTGTCTCCCTGGATGACGAAGCATATGAGGCCCTCGACAAGCTTGACTTCAAAATTAGAGTGGCTTACAAGAAGCTGCCGGTCCGCATCAGAGGCCTAAAAACCAATGTGGCTAAGGCGGCTTCTGGCAAGCCTAACACCATGCAACGGCCTGGATCGACCCCAGGAGCCAGCTCCCAACAGAGTCGCGCAACCGAATCTGTGGGAGTAGGACCTCCAAACAGGCCGCACAGGTCGAAGGCCCCAGAGACCAGCTCGCAACAGAGCCGTGAAATCGACTCTGCGGTAGCTGGGCCTTCAGGCTTAGCAGGCCCAAGTGCGCAAGCGAGAAGGACAGAAAAGCCCTCACTCGCTCCGCGCAAAAACACACAAAAAACACACACACGCAGGCACACAACACACCTCAATACAAAAACCAGCAACGAGGCCGATCACCTCAAAAATAGTAATGGTCCCATCAGTGGACTCACCACGTAAAATACCAACAGGTGATCGACCTCTGAGCTAACAACACACGCTGTTCACTCAGACCACCACACATACACACGCACATAAACACAGACACACGTACAAAAAAAAAAAAAAAATATGATTCAATTCATACAAATCAATCTTCACCACGCGAGAGCTGCTTCTGCTATTCTTGAGAAGACCTTCGTGGAGGAGAAATTCGGCATTGCCCTGATTCAAGAACCATGGCTATCGAATACCAATGCGATCATGGGTCTAGGTTCTGCCGGCAAGGTAATATCATGTACAAGTGGAACCAAATCTAGGGCATGCATTCTACTCAATAAAAATATTGAATTCTTAGTGATTCCTGAGTTCTGCAAGGACGACCTGGTGGCAGCTTACGTCCATCTCAAAGGGTCAGCAAGGCGGAGGTAATCGTGTGCTCTGCCTATCTGCCCGGAGAAAAGAGTAACCCAACTGAAGAACTAGAGAGCGTTGTGGACTATGCAAAAGAACACAACGCAGAACTCCTGATTGGGTGCGACGCAAACGCCCACCATACCAACTGGGGGAGTAGTGATGTCAACATCAGGGGTGAGTTACTTCATGATTTCATTCTGACCAACTGCCTTCAGATTCTTAACATGGGCCGTAAACCGACCTTTGTTACGAGATCAAGACAGGAGGTCTTAGATATCACTCTTGCTACTAACAACTTATCCAGATCAATTAACCACTGGATAGTAAGCAACGAAACGTCCATGTCTGACCATCGTATGATTAAATTCTCTATTCAGACAAATCAAAACACTAATCTGTATTTTAGGGATCCTAAAACCACTAACTGGAACCAATATAAAACGCGTCTTAATAACCATCTGACAAAGATTCCTAAAATCATTAAAACACCAGAGATGGTCGACTATTCGGTACATCTCTTAACCAATGCCATAACAGCCTCCTTCACGGAGAGCTGCTCTATTAAGGTAAAAAAAGACAACAAAGTACCCTGGTGGCACCCTAAACTTGAGGAACTCAGGCGTAAAACTAGAACATTATTCAATAAGGCCAAAACGCCCGAGGATTGGGAACGTTACAAAAAGGCCTTAACTGAATATAATAAGGAAATAAGAAAGGCAAAAAGACGTTCCTGGAGAAGGTTCTGTGAGGAGATAAGTAGTACTCCTCAGGGAGCAAGGATCCACAAGGTCTTAGCCAAATCACCATCCAACCAACTGGGACTACTAAAGAAACCAGATGGCTCTTACACTGAAACAGAGGAAGAAACGTTGGAGTTACTAGCGAACACCCACTTCCCTGGTTCAACAAATATGCTCGAAAACTATGGCTCTGAACATTCCAATTGCCTTACCAGACCCAAAAGGGAAGACTGGAGGCGAGCTGCAATGAATATCAGGCCATATAAAGTAGGCTGGGCTATTGATACTTTTAAGCCTTTCAAATCAGCAGGTGAGGATGGCATATTCCCAGCTCTGCTACAACGAGCTAAAGACATCCTCATTCCACATCTGGTAAAAATTTTCCGGGCAAGCTATGCTTGGGGATATATGCCAAAAACATGGTGCTTGGTCAAAGTCCGCTTTATACCGAAAGCAGGGAAAAAGGACTACTCCCAACCGAAGTCCTTTAGACCAATAAGCCTAACCTCCTTTCTTTTAAAGATAATGGAAAAATTAATTGACGGTTGCATCAGGGAGGGCCCTCTAAAGGAACTACCTCTGCATCCGAAACAACATGCCTATCAAAAAGGAAAATCCACAGAGACTGCCTTACTAGAGCTTACGGACAACATCCACAGAGCTCATGAGGACAGGCAAATAGCCGTCTGTGCATTCCTAGATATAGAAGGAGCATTTGACAACGTGACCACCACCTCTCTAACCAAAGGGCTGAAGAACAAAGGGATCGATGAAACAACGACCCGATGGATAGTTGCAATGCTAAAAAACAGAATAGTAAAAATAGACCTCCATAAGGTAACTAGAAGCTTCAAAGCGACAAGAGGTTGCCCGCAAGGAGGCGTTTTATCGCCATTGCTATGGTCCCTTGTCATAGATGAACTTTTAGTAAAAACTTCAGAAATGAATCTTAACGTACAGAGCTATGCAGATGACGTAGTGGCCTGTGTCATAGGCCCTTGTCAAAGCACTGTGACCTCAATTTTACAGAAAACCGTAAACACAATTGTTAACTGGTGTTCAGAAAATCAACTGACTGTAAATCCTACAAAAACTATTGTAGTCCCTTTTACTAGGAAGAGAAAGCTGGATAAGCTTTCACCACTGACTATTAAAGGAACAACAATACCATTTTCAACAGAGGTCAAGTACTTGGGCGTAATCATCGACAAGAGACTGACCTGGGAGTCACACCTTAAGAACACGATACAAAAGGCAAAAACTGCCTTAGGTATATGTCAACGGCTTGTAGGGACGAGATGGGGACTAAACCCAAAAATCACCTTATGGCTTTACACCACCATTGTCAGGCCGTCAATAACTTACGCCTGTACGATATGGGGCTCGAAGGCACAGCAAGTTACGGCTATAAAAAAGCTATCAGGCCTGCAGCGCACTGCATGCCTGATGGCTACAGGAGCCGTTAGATCAACACCAGCCATAGCCCTTAATGCAATCCTCAGCCTCCCACCTCTAAACCTCTTTATCGAGAAGGAGATGATGGCTGGCATCTATAGGACTAACGCTGGCATAGAACACTGGAAATCCCAGACAATAAGGACACTACAATCAAAAGTGTTTGAATGTCCACTTCTTGCAATGACGACAGACGTCTTGCTTCCAGAAGTTAACTTCCACAAGAATTTCACTGTGGAAATCACCAAGAGGGAAGACTGGGCGCAAGGCCGACATAGTGATCCCTTAAATGACGGGAGTCTGGTGTGGTTTACCGATGGCTCAAAAATGGGGGCTAACGTAGGATGTGGCATATATGGGGGCAGACCCAGGGTTAGCAAAAGCATAAATCTGGGAAAGTATGCCACTATATTCCAGGCGGAAGTCTGTGCCATAATTGAATGTGTACAAGCGAACCGCCAACGAAACTACGTAAACCAAAAAATCGTAATCAATTCAGACAGCCAGGCAGCTTTACTAGCAATAAACAATAACACCCTTAAATCAAAGCTAGTAAAAGACTGTGTGAAAAAACTCAATGACCTGGGAGAAAAGAACAAAATCACTCTCAAATGGGTGCCAGGTCATTCTGGAATAACCGGCAATGAGAAGGCCGATGAACTAGCCAGGGCTGGGGCTCAAGGAATACAGTTCGGCCCAGAGCCTATCTGTGGTATCTCAAAGAACCAGGCCATGCAATACCTGAAAACTCGCCTTCTTAACGAGGCGAAAGCAGACTGGCACAGTACGTCCGGGATGACACACTCAAAAGCACTAATCGAACCATACTCTCGCAAACGCACTGACGAGCTATTAAAGCTTAACAGGAGTAACTTGAGCGTGATGGTTAGGGCTTTGACCGGTCACTGCATGTTGAATAGACACCTTCACAACATGAAACTTAAGGACACTGACACATGCAGAGTCTGCGAACAAGAGCGTGAAACACCAATACACCTCTTGTGCTACTGTGAACCGCTGATTCACAAAAGAAACAGACACCTGGGGAAACACATCCTTGACCCAGATGAAATAAAAACAATCCGAACTGGGAACATCCTATCTTTCTTGGTCAGTGCCCAGTTAAGGGAGCTACTGTAGGGCCTACATGGAACCTACACAGGAGGCTGGTCACAATAGATCTTAATAGGTCGCAGTGATGCACATCAGCCCCGACTTACATGAAATAATAATAATCTCCCTGATATCATCTTTCACTATCTTCAGAATTTGTTCTTGGTATGACCTTCGAAATGATATCTAAAAATATAGTCTAATATTTTATTTAATTTTTCCTTATGTTGTGGAAGCATCTTAGTTTTTTTTTGCCCTGCTATTGGTATCCCTTCCATTTAGATATCTTGGCTCTTCTTTGAATTGGATGCCACTTTTGGAATTGACAAGTGTAAACTTAGGTTCATGGCATGTGTATTGAGAGCATATGCAGATAGCAGCAGCTAATAGCTGGAACAAACGAATTAAGATAAATTGTACTGAATATGAGTGCGTATTCCCTGCACTTCGCCCTTTTCCTAGACTAAATACAAAATAAGATTTCCTTTGTATTTTTTTAAACAAAATACAATCTATACTAATATAATAAAGCTGAAGAGTTTGTTTGTTTGTTTGTTTGAACGCGCTAATCTCCGAAACTACTGGTGCGATTTGAATAATTCTTTTTTTGTTGGATAGTCCATTTGATCGAAGGCTATAGGCTAAATAACATTACGCTATGACCAATAGGAGCAAAGACAGAGCGGTTAAATGTGTAAAAAACGGGGAAAATTATTCATTTTTGAAGGCTTTCTTTGCGTGCGCTGCGAAAACGGTTCAAGATCACAAAAAAATATGTATGAAAGAATTATTCCTCTATACATGATCTATGTGGGAAAAACCAAAAATCTGCCGAAGTCACTATTCCACGCGGACGAAGTCGCGGGCAAAAGCTAGTTTATGTATAATAACAAGTAAAAAGAACTTACAATGAAACCAAAGAGTAAAATAATTATTATTCTAACTTCTGATTTTAATTTTGTGCATTATCCAACGACGTGGTTGGATGCAGTTCCAATTAACTCATCAACATGAAGATATAAACACGCATGTTCTTACTCAATACTCGTTTTTCTAAAAACGCGCCAATATTATTATAAGAGCTATACTGTTGAAACTTGGTAGGTAGATGTATTCTGTGAACCACATTAAGATTTTGATGCAAAAATAAAAAAATAATAAATATTGGGGGCTACTGCTTAGAACTGAAAATCAAAAATTTTTTTTTCATCAAATATATACGTGTGGTGCATCTATGGATAGGTCTTCAAAAATGATATTGAGGTTTCTAAAATATTTTTGTTCTAAACCGAATTTGAGTTTGCATGACAGACGCTTCCAAAGTGGAAAAAAGTTGCCCCCCCCCCTTTAACTTCTAAAATAAGAAAATGAACAATCTAAAAAAACATATGATGTACATTATTATAAAAACTACCAACGAAAATTGTTGAACGAGATCCAGTAAGTAGTTTTTTTAACACCTCGTAAATCGTAAACCGCTTCCTTTAATTTCATAAATCAATGGTACGGAACCCTTTGTGCGTGAGTCCGACACGCACTTGGCCGGTTTTTTTAAATAACATCGCCCCAATAGGACTTTATCCTGTATCGTGGACTCAGTTACAGATTTACTATGATTATATTTATTTTTCCATGTATGTACAAAATAAATATTTTTTGATTTGACACAACACGTTGAATAAATAATAACAAACCTAAATATGTTCAGAAGATTTAGCATCCGCTTTAAAATCGAGTCCAATGGTTTTACTATACTGTACCAATTACAGACATCTATGAAAAGCAACGGTGGCAGAACTATATACATTTTGATAACATTTTGATTGAAGCGAAACATTTCTTTAGTTTACAACTCAAAATAAGCGTGAAAACACAAGATTACAAATATATGTAATTTACGACCACACCATTTATAAGATTAAAATGCCGACATTGCAATTCGCAATAATTTTACTAACAATTTGTGCAATGCAGGTAATGCACCTATACATTATAAAGTCAAAATGATTTTAGTCTTTAGAGTATTGGTTATATCAGATTTGTATGGAAGTAATGTCATCCAATATTCTGGGGACTAATCTTAAAGTGTGATTTTTAGTTCTACAGGAATACATCTTTTAAATGACACCAAGAAAGTTATAGAGCTTTTTGTTGGAACAGTTATGCAAAAATTAAAAGTAATATTTTAAGTATTTTTGTGCTATAAATATTTACAATACCTCAAACTTAGATGTAGTAAAAAGAAATCCAGTTAAGTAAGAGTCGGACTCCGAGGGTTCTGCAAATAAGTTTACAATCGCAATGATATTCATGTGAAGCAACTTTTTTATTTGTAAATGGTTTATGGTTTTTATTTCTTTCATTACTTGTGCTTCACGACAACAGTCTATCGATGATGATTTCTTTGAGAATGCCAATAAATAGAAATATAAATCCTGAATTTCTCTAAGTATATATTTATGCAGACTATTGTTTTGGGGAAAACCAGAGTTATTTGATATTCATTTCAAGTTAATATTGCCATATTTTCCTGGTTTCTAAGAAAAAGGATCTTGGTACATAAAGAAATGATTTTAAAAGGGTTGTTTTTTGGTAGCGAGTTATTGTGGCCTTTATACTTCTTTCCAATTAGTAGGTAAGTAATACACGAACGTTGCATTAAAACATAGTTAAGATGCGTTTTATAATTGGTCTTGTACATTTTTTATGAATACTTAAAATACTCATATAACAAAAATATTAAAGTTGTGCCATCGTTAACACGAAGCCATGTTTCCATAATTGATATAACATGATTATATAATTCTGTTGTACTCAGTACATGATTAAATTGACATGTAGTAGGCTGTTATATTCCTGCTTTATTAGGATGTAAAATGACAATTATTTTTATAAAGTTAGCAATGTGACAGGGCTATATTATGTCAGTTTCAAAGGAAATGTTTGATTGCTAGGTAATAATTAAGCAGTGTACGTAGGGTAGTTCAGCAGGTATGGGTATATATTTGGCTCATATTTCCATTAGGGGCCATCGAGTTAGGGAGTTATTTTTTTTGTGAAAGAACTCGTTATTATTAACTTGTGTGTAAAATATTATATTGTGAAGATCAATAGTTTTCGAGAAAAAAATATTGAATTTTTTTTTTTTAGTATAAGTGACGAACTTTTACAACAAAAACGCGCTTGGAATGTTGGCAGCATTGCTAAATTGACATCATTTACTACTAGTAGTACTCCTGTTGATATCATACAACGACTGACTACCATGGCGTCTCCGAAGTCATCAGCTTCGAGTACTCCGTCTCCACCTGAAGAGTTGAGTGTAGTGCAAGTTTTGAACTCTTGTGAGCTGCTTGTTACGAACTCCTCTTTACTGCCAAGTGTACAAGTGTTGGACTTCAGTGAGTCACTTATGCGCGTACCTGAACCCATTGCTGGGTTCTCTGCTGCTACTTCTTTAGTTAACGCAGCTGCCTCCTCAGGTAATTAATACTAAAAGTTGCGATATGTGTCACAGAACCGTTTTAATCAACCCCGACTCCACATGGTTCTAGTCGCTCTTACCCCTAGAGTGTCTTTTATAAGCGCGGAGGGGTGCAGCCCCTGCCCGCCATAACAAAGCATGAGCAACCGCGTGCTCGAGTATGGATGCTTATGATTTGTTACGCAAGGGCAGAGCGCCAGAGCACACGCGTATCCGACTTGCTTTCATTAAGAAATCATATACAAGGCGGGCTTAATCACAATTTAGAGACTAAGTGTATATAATTAATTATTATCGATTCTTATTTGTTTGGATTTTTGTTAAATTTTGCATCTACTGAAACTTCAAAAATTGATAAAAATAAATTAAGCATTTCCGCAACATAAGACTTCTGGGGGGAGGAGAGGGTGTCCCCCTCCCCCCTTCCCCCTCAAAACCCCATAATTCGGCGGCCCCTAATGTAAATTAGAACCCTAAAGTTACAAATTTCTGTGGATGTGCCCATGGTACATCAACTAATTAAACAAATTATTGTATAAAACTCACATAAAAACTATGACAATCTCATATTGCTGACATTTAGCAGATTGAGAATGTTTACGTGCAGACCTATCAGATTAATTTGTAACTGAAACGTGGTACATCAATCAAGGAGAATATAACTGTTAGGTTCCACTTCAATGAAGTTGACTCAGTTATTCTAAATTACTTGGTTTCCAGATTATAGCATCTCGGTTCGAAATAGCACCACACTTCAGGTTTATTAACTACCCAGTATTTGTATATTCACTACCCAGGAAGACTAGCAGCATTGTCAAGTCAGTAAGTGGCAAATGGAGTAAATTAAGACGAATATGAAATATGTAATTAAAAAATGAGAATTTTCACATTCTAAAATTTTATTTATGTGTGCGGTGATGGATCAAGGAAATGTGTGTTGCTGCTTTCTATCCTCTTGAGGATATCATTAGAGACAACTGAGGGAAATAAAAGATGACCTGATTCAACAATTGCTTTTAATGTTTGTTTAAATTATTTCAGTTCACTTTTTATTTATGTAAACAATGCCTCGAAACTAAAAATGAACTTAGTGCACCTGTTTACTATAGCTGTACATACTTCAGGATTAACAGTTTTCAAGACATATTTTTAAGCATTTTATTTTTCAAATGAAAAGATAGATATTTCTGTAATATTGATGATCCAGATTAGATTTTTTGAAGTAATTTAATTTTACTAGTGTATTTGAAAACATATAACTCAAATATGATAGTCAAAGAGATTTGTACTTCTGACATATTAGCTTGTCTACAAGATACCAATGCCTATGCAAGCATCTGGGAAAGTGGGAAACTATTTTCTTTATTAATTATTTATTAAGTATTTGTAGAGGCATGGAGTTTATTGCAAACAGTAGGTGGCTAATGTGTGGACACTGTATAACTTTAGAAAATAATATAGGAATAAATGTATTTGAATACCTTTATTTCATCCCCATTCAATAATATTCGCATTTTCAAAGTACATTAATTTCATCCTTTTTATGCTAGGAGGTAGACTATCTCCATAGTTATCCAGGACACTATTATAAGTCCACGGCAATATGTAAGTAGCTCCATTGCTATCATACCACACTTCATTTTCATTTGGGACAGAGTCATTCTGGGTTTTTGCATTATCCTTATCAGTTTGTAATTTGTTGTATAATTCTTCAAAATTTGGGTGTTGGTATGGTTGATTTTGACAACTTTTCGATGCAACTGGAAGTAAAAAAGGAACATTATTTCAATTAACTGGCTTGGTGAGCTTCATACTGCATAACACTCATGGACGCTAGCTCACAACTATGGAAGATGGTAGAATTAAAATTTATATATTAATTAAATCATCGTCTACTTTTTTTGATGAAGAATTAGTCTCCTAAGCTAGTTTGCTATCTATTTGTGAGACATAAAACAGTTGAATGTTTTCTTTATATGTTTAACTAGCTACTTTATACATTTTACAACAAAATTACTTTAGTCAGCTTTATCAGAATGTTTTCCTAGGTCTTACTCGTCACTTATGGCGGTAGAATCGTGAAAGCGCACCTCGCCATGTGCCCCGCATGAGCCTAGAGCACACTGGGGGTTTGCATTTCCTACCAAAAAAAACAAAAACCTTACTCTTCGCAAAATAGCAAACATATGATACATTTCAGATCATATATATGGCCATTGAAGGCCACAAGCCTGTCCTATGTTAGGATGATCAAGCCTAAGTCAACCATGCTAGTCCATTGTGGAGGTTGATAAGTGTAAATATGTTAAAAATGAAAAGACATTGGTACTTGGTACATAGCATAAATTTGCGATCTTTGGTGGTAAAAGTCTAGCAGTGGGTATTTCTCGGCTGAAATGATATAATAATAAACACTTTATAGTTGCACGTAATCCATCTCTATTACAAGTAACATAAGCAGTTTTGATTAACACCAAATAATTGTTCTCTTTTATAATAAAATAAATTACCAAACTTAAAAGTATTATAAATATTGTTTTTTTACCATATCGTCTAAAAGTCTCAATCTCCTCCCTAGTGTAATGTGAGAATCTACAGAGAGCTCCAAACAAACATTCCCCTTTAGCAAACCGTAGACATGGCTTTTTTGTTGCTTCTTCCTGTAAAATAAGTTCTGGATCTGAAATCGTAACAACACCTGAATTATAACACATGTGATAATTAAAAATATATTGCCTTTTTATATTATGACATACTTTACATATTGTATAACTATATGATATTTTTCTAAAACAATATACACATATATCAAAGTATCAGTTTCATAAAATTTTGCAATACAGGTTTAACCCAAATTATTTCCAGTAACGCTACATCCACATAATGATGCTGTAACTATACAGGAGTAAAATAGCCCTTGCTATTAGAGTGGTATTATGTACAAATGTTTGTATCATTTCATTCTCATCAATATACAATCAGCAGAATGTCTAGGTAAACAATTGAACTATGAAAACTCTCAAGCAGTCTAAAGTTCAACATGTATAGTCTGACTTGGAACCGTGTGTCAATTACTTACAAATATTGTGGTGTTTTCATTTGTTTCTCATATTCATAAGAAATATGTTCCATATGGAACCTGTATGTTGAATATAATTATATTAACGAAATTATGTTTTTAAGATACTGAGTATATAATACAATATATCTTAGTTACAAGAAAATAAGATTTACCAGTAAATTATAATTGGATAGCAGAGAGTCTATTGGCCTGTAATTTATTAACTGTGAAATTGAATGGGGTTTTTTAACATCCATAATACAAGAAAATTTATCTAAAATCCTCAAAATAAATGTCATAATGGCATTTCTAAATACCTTAACATCCTCCGTTTCCTAATAAGTTAAATAAAATCTTTTATCACTTATGGATTATAATGTCCAAATATAACATTCATTTTGAAAGTTGTTACAACAAACAACTTGAGGTGAGTTGGATTAAATAGTTCCCCACACCTCAGCTATAAATATCTATGCTTGCTCAAGTATCTATTCTACAAATAATAATGTTAATGAAATGTTTTATTTCATTTTAATTGCATTATTATAATTAATTTTAGTTAAATTGTTTTTACCTTTATACTGCCTGTAATGCTCTTGAACAAGTTTTTGGTGTGCCAGGCCATTATTGTGTGTTTTTATTGTTGAAGGTGTATCCACCATAGTTTTATTACAGTAATCACAGTAGTATCTTTTACCCATTTTACAATATAAAACACGATCTGCGATATCTATTGATGTTATTTAAAGCAATGAAATTTTTTATCCGATATTTTTTTTTTAATTCTCCCTGACATAGGGAAGGCAAAGGGATGTAAGCCCATACAGCCTTGCTGATTTGAAGTTTCTTTTCTAGATTTTCATTTTCTTTATATTTTTATTATTGTAGCTTTAATAAATTTATACACTTCCAAATACGTGTTTGTATTCCTCAGGAGAGTTCTTAGGTCGCGCGGAATCAAAACATCCTTCTTATATATGCGTTTTAAGTTTTTCTAAAATAAGTTTCGTTGCTGTTCAAATGTAATGCATTCGTAAAATAAGTGGTCAAGGGTTTGGTTAGCAGAGCGACAAAAATCACATAATGCAGAATCAACCATCTGAAGTCTAAAAAGATGTTGCTTGAATGAACAATGACCCATTCTAAGTCTGCATATTGTTGTGTAAAATTCTCTAGATTGTAAATGACTCTTATCAAACCAAGAATTTTGAATATCTGTCTGGATATCGCCAAACCATTTGCCTTTTTCTTGCAGGGACGCGATATTTTTTTTTTTGAGATGCTTTACTGGCCTTGATTCTAGTCCTTTAGGCCAAAATCGGTATAAAGTAGATAGTAGATGTTCAATAACACAGATTGTTCAACAATTTGGTTTTTTTTTTATATTATTGCTCTCAATAGTCGCCAATGAACAATGCTCATACAGCTCGTTTGTGGTATCCCTAGTTGCTTTTGATGTTATGTTTCCTATTTTCTTCTTTCTCCTTAAGTGGCTTTCTTTTGCTACATCACTGAGTTGTTCAAGCTGCTCAGGGCATTATTGGATGTCGGATGTTGATGTCTACATAGTAAATAATCTGGACCGTCTCTTGACAACCGATCTGAACTGATATCAGGTTTTTATTTTCTGTCCACTAGGTAGCTCCGATCATTGACTTCGCAAATTTATGTCTGTCTAGGATCGTAGCAAGTGGAGAGAGGTGGTCTCTGCCTACCCCATTGGGAACAAGGCGTGACATATGTATATGTATGTACGTATGTAGTTTCTACAAGAACTCTGCGTGTTTGGTAATACAATATTGCCATAGCTAAACATTAACTCGTTAATCTGTTAATTAACGAAGTCAATATTTCTATTAATGGATTAACTTTTAAGTTAACTTTAAATAATATGAAAATATGTAACAAAACATTAATTCGCGAACTGCGTGTAAATTCTGACAAGTGCGTTTTCTGACAAGTGCGTTCGGGTCGGTCAATTATATTACAGTAATAATATTTGACTTAAGCGTATTATTCGTAATTGAATGTTATATTTAATAACAAACATTAACATTTATTAAATGATTTGATTATAATTGAAATTGCTATTCCAATTATTATATGTGAATGAGATTTATTGAAATTAAAAAAAAAACACGCTTATAAGACCTTTTATTTCACCATTTTGTTATATTCTTAGTACAGACCCTGCACCGTGAGTGCGAGTAGGTACGTCACGCGACCTGAAACTTTCCAGAACACAACTCAACAATTTTTATAAGTAGAACACTATCGCAACCTGTGTAGCTACTATGAGTTTAAGATTCGATTTTAGTTTTTTTTTTTTTTTTTTTTTTCTCTTTATTTTAAAAGGACTTTTATCCAAATGGATATGTCAGTCCTATCGGAACATATACATAATCATACATATACGGAACATATTCACAGTTAACCTCAAGGTAGTCGCGGCGGGCACAGTACATTGTATAACATATGGGCCTCTTTGGAAGTTGGCTGGGCCAAAACACCGTGGAACATACCAACATCCATAATATTAATTTTTAATCTGTTGATTAGTACTCTCCTAGCATCTTGATAACGGACACATTCCACCAACAAGTGTTGGACATCTTCCATAGTACCACAAATTTCACAGTTAGGAGATTCTATTTTTTTCATTAAATATCCAAACTTGTTGGATGGATAATGTCCAGAACGTAATCTATTAAATACCACTATATATTCTCTACTTAATTTAAGGTTGTAAAACCATGGGTGACGTAGAGGCTGACACTGAATACTTTTATACCAAATGCCTTTTTCTTTTGACCGTTTATCGAAATATTCACTCCATTTATCAAAACAAATATGCTTATATTTTGATGTAATTTCCGAATAAAATGATTTAACATATCTATGTTCACCTTCAGTTATTGCCAGTTTTGCTATTCGGTCAGCCTCTTCGATTTTAGTTGATATCGATAGCGTCATTCATCATTAGCAGAAACGTAAACAACTAAAATTATACTAAATTTAGTTAAATAGATTGACATGACTTCTGTATGTACAAAATGTTTAATGTTATCGAAAACAAGCAGTCATGACAAAGCCGTTGATTAAATTTAATCGCGTAATCTCATTGCGTACATGCCACGTGCTGAAGTCATTAAAATTAAAGGATTTGTTATGGGTTATTAAAAATTATTATAACGTAACTAGGAAAGGATGTGCATAATAAGTAATTTAATATAATTTTAATTTGTAAGTAGATACAACACCGCTCCAGACTTTACACTTTGACCTTTTGAGTCAAACCTGAACGTATATCTATATATATGAATATGTAGACTTTCCCGCGTCGGTAAACTGACTGCGCTTCGGTGACCTCTTTGGGGAAACTGAGAGTTTTGTCTGTGCAATTGCAGACGAAGTAATGATGACGAACAACTATAGAAAATATATCCTAAAGGACGGTACCGTCGAAATATGTCGGGCATGCCATCGTCCCGGAGAGTCACTTAGGCATATTATATCTGGTTGTTCTCACCTTACAAACGGCGAGTATTTGCACAGACACAACCTAGTAGCCAGGATTATCTACCAACAGCTTGCATTTCAATACGGCCTTGTTGAGCATGAGACATTTACAATAAATACGCACCAGCGCCAGTTCTTGAAAATGGCCGTGCGTTGCTCTATTGTGATCGCTCTATTCTCACGGACAGAACTATTACGTGCAATACCTAAACCGATCAACGCCGTGCAATGCTCGTCGATATTTCCATCTCTCATGATGAGAACCTCGTAAAAGCCGAAAAGGACAAAGCCAACAAGTACCTTGACTTGGCATACGAGGTAACCGCCATGTGGGATGTTGATTCGACAATCATTGTTCCTATAGTTATGTCTGCGAATGGCTTGACAGCGAAGAGTCTCGATCAACATCTTAAGAGGCTTTTGTTTGATGGATGGATCAAGGGCTGGATACAAAAAGCAGTGATTCTCGACACGGCACGTATTGTCCGGAGATTTCTCTGTCTGCAGCCCTAACCACTAGTTTGCTTGGGCCTTGCCTCGCTGCCGGCGGCATACTATATCTACATATACGTCAAATCAAATGTATATCTGTATAAGTTATAGCTTTGTACAGACGTACAACGCTATAACTTATCATACAGTACTACTACTCGTACAGTAGTACTTGTACTTATTACATACATATACAGTTATACGTTTTTCAAGAAAAACAGGCAGGGATCTTTAGAGTATCTATTTGTATATCTCAATTTCTCAACGTATTAGTTATTTAAAATAATTATACATAATATAATAAATAATATGTATGCCAACACACACATTAAATATTTAAAGGGTAATACAGTATTTAAATAAATTATATTGCAAATTATCAAATAAGCTAAATTAATAGGAAAAGGCTGCTTTTTTTGCTCTCTCTCTATATGTTAATTTTGTGTCAGTTCCTCTTATATATTGTACAATCCTCTCAAACATTAATTGTTTGGTATCTAGCTTTTTTTATAAGAGTAATTGCTAATTTCCATATTATATTAATTCCTTTAAATTATACAACGTGTAAAAAATGCCTACTGTTCCATAGATTTAGAGCGAGTAGGTATTGACTATTGGTATAAAACAATAGATTTTTTTTGTCAAGTTAGAAAGTTTATCCATTAGTCAAAGTTTCTTGTTAAGAAAGTAACGAACCACTTACCGAAGTTGTATTGTTTAAAATTTTTTACATGTAAATAGCGAATTACTTTCTATTATACATAAATACTTTTAACATTTGCAGCAGTTCCCAGCGTAAGACATTATATAAAAAAAATAACTACAATAAATCAATGTTGCCGTATAACATTAGTTGGATAACTTACTCTTTGCATAGTATATGCAGAGGATCTAATCTGGTGGAAAATCAGTACTTAATTACTTCTTTGTCATAGGACATACATTGACTAACTCGAATTACGCATCTGCGCGCGCCAGCGGGCCGTCGGTGCCGTACTCCCGCACCTCGAAGTTTGGCTCCACGGGAAGGAGGAGGTCACCTACCGATTGACTCAGATACTCACCGGGCACGGCTGCTTCGGTGTGTCTGTGTCGAATAGGACGGGAGTGATCGACACATTGCCACCACTGCGCATCCGACCTCGACTCGGCCCAGCACACGCTGGCGGAGTCCCCCGCGTGGGTCTCCGAGCGCCGAGTCTTGGTCGCAGAGATCGGGCAAGATCTGTCTCCGCCGGCATTGATTGCGGCAATGCTGGCGGACGAGGGAGGTTGGAGGGCTGTGGCCTCCTTCTGTGAAGCAGTGATGCTCCAGAAAGAGGCCGTCGAGCGGGGTCGGGAGATGGCCGATCCCGCTCGAAGAAGGCGGCGCCGGGCGCGGTAGCACAGCTGCGGCACCGCCGCGGGTCGCCGACGGGCGCGAGGAAGTCCCACCGACGACGCCCCTTCCGTGGCCGGGGGGCGTCGTCGGTGGAGGAGACCGGGGGAGGTAGTGTAGCCTCCCCTGTATCGACGGGGGAGCGGAGGCTGGGGGTTCCCGGAAGTAGCTTGGTGTTCCCGGGGGCTCCCTACATGCCTGAGGAAGGCCATCTCTGAGGTTTTTAGTGGGTAGGCCTCCCCCTTCTGGGGAGGAGAGCCCCACATAACCGCCGGCTCGCCACAGCCGGGGTATGCAATTTAATGCATTTTCCTCAGGGGAACAAAAAAAAAGGACATAAATTGATTGTCTGCTTGAAGGCAAGCTTCTGACCCTGTGACATTTGACATCCGTTGTTATTGACTATTTTTTGAACATGTTCTACTCGTAGTTCGCACGCCAAATGCTCAGAGTCATAAATGTTCTCGCTTCATTAATCAGGACTGATGGAAATAATGATGGAAAAAACGTATCTTTGTTGAGATTAGATCATTTGTATTCGGATCAGTACCAAAATTCGAATCAGTAGTGTGCTTCATTTGCATCATTTGTATCAGTGACTCTGAACCGATTTAATCGGTTCAGAGTACACACAGTACTGATACAAATATTCTGATATCTGACATATGATAAAAATACATTGATATAAATATTCATTCATTTGTATCAGTGACTCTGAGTCAATCGTGTAAGCGTCGCGTATCGAATGAAACCGAGATGCAATTGAGCGACGTGATCCAAAGCGCTCCGACTCTGAACTATTTACTTAACTCTAAACCGAGATGCACTGGCAACGACTCACTGAGTCGTTTCTGTAAAGATTGACACATCTCTAGATGGAATGTTTCTTATTTTCCAATCACCATCTGACAAATTGTCCTAAAATAGTTAGGGTAGGTTCGAGCCCTTCGATGGGTACGTATATGTTGTACCTACTCGGTGGCTGTTTCACCTTTCTTACCACTATAATATAGGGCGAAGGAGAGTTGCGAGTTTAAGCTCTACCGATAATTTTTTTCAATGATGGAAGAAGCATTTGACGATTTGTAGTCTCTAAAAAATACTGCTGTAGAACATATATAGCGTTGAAATCGTGAAAACATTAAAAAATCTGTTTGGTTTTTAATTCTAATATAATTTATACGACCCTAATTGAAGCAGCGGAAACCTTTCCATGAAATATGGCGGCACCATCGGAGTGCTGAGCATTGGTGGATTTGGAAAATGTAACCCATTGCTGCGCTTTATCATATCCGCTAATTTGATGATGCTCAACTTTGAAGGATCCGTTATCAATGAATTGATATTTCGTTGAATGTTTGTATTATGTAAGTTCGTAGTTGTAGCCATTGGTGCCAAAGTTCCACTATGCGATCTTTGAAAATTTTCGTTTGGATACGTATCAGTAGGTTGCATTTGGATTGGATATCCATTATATTCGTAAGTGTTTCTGTCGTATTCATTGTTATGGGTGAAATCAAGGTTTGTTAGTTCCAGGTCTGCCTGTTGATTGAATACCATGGATTGATGTGGTATAGACCTCTCTGAAACAAAAATATTACTTTATGGAAATAACACATTTTGGTGTGATTAACATTTTGGCGTGATTGTAACAGGGGGTTATATATAGGAATAACAAATTAACATATCCCGATATCAGTAAACGAAAAAAAAATATATGACTGGTATTTGTTATCAATAAATAATATTAGCCGCAATCAACGCAGTGTTGCGAACAAGAAAAATTCAAAAAGTGCTAAAAATTGTTAAAGCAAAAATTGACAAAATTATGTTAATACATAATTTTGGAAATTTTGCTGAATGGTAACCAATGCTACAATAATTGAGCAAATAAATTTTTATTGAAACATATTAAGTGTGTGTGGTTGTTAATATTTATATTTTATTTACTAAAATTCAATTATAGTTATATAAATTTATATATTTTTTTCTCAGTTTCCTCATAATTTCAAGATGTTACTGAAGTTAAAATTGTTGTTTTGTTTATTCATACGATAAATATTTATAATTTTGATTTATTGTACAGATGAACAGATCCCTACTTGTGCAGTCTTTTAAATAATTCTGCAAGGGGTATTGATTTAGAATTGTAGTGATATTATGCTTTCGCCATAATTTTAGTAACATAACAAAGAAAAGTTTTACATATGTAGTTTCTTGATTATGCATATTAAGTGTATTAAGTTGTAGAATTATGAGGTTTATGTTAACATAAACTTTAATTTAGTTCTTTTATTTGTTAAAAATATGCTATAATTATTCTAAGCGACAAAATAAAAAGTTAAGAATTACCAAAATATGCGGAATTTAGCAAAAAAATTTAAAATATATATTATAAATAATAATAAGTTAATTTAGTATCATTGAATCAAACAACTGTTTCATTTTATAATTGACCCATTGAAGGAAGTCAATTTCAGTAACGACCAAAAATGGAAAGTCACAAAAATGATGAATTGGTTTTTTATATAATAATAACAGTATATTTTTTTAAGACTGAAGAACTTATGGGTTGATCAGTCTTTATAAATGTTGATCTGTCTTTATAAATCTGAGTAGTCTACTTTATGTAACTCAGAGACGTAAAAAAGTTTAATGCTTTCAATAAGATCTCTGTGTTTGAGTAGTGACGTGGGGACTATCCAATGGTTTCGACTGCAGCAAGTTATTTGGTTCTGGGCCGTGTGAGTTTGTTACACGATCAGCCACGGTACGAGCTCCGATCTAGCAGATAAACGGAAATCAAGCGCTGACCATTCCCATCGATTAGCACAGCAATATGTACGATCAGCAAGGACCACAACTCACAGTCAGGTTTTGCTTATAATTGTACCTTTAATGTGGAACTAAATGATATTGATTTTGGCAGAATGGATAAAATATGCCAATTATACGGGCGCTTGAAGATCTTAGACTGTGTTGTAGCGGTGGCAAAGTAAATATAACTAAAATTCCGGAATCTCACATCTATCCTCAAAGCATCCTCAAATCTCTCAAGACAATATATATATATATATATATATTATATATATATATATATATATAGTCTTTACACTTTTTCATTGACACAATGACTTCATTTAGCACATACCTATTTCATTGAATGGCTGATCATGTATCATATTATTCGGTGACTGTGTGATTGCATCATAGTTTCTAACGTCAATACCAGATCTTGCCTTTGTATCCAATATACTATCATCATGCTTCAACATTCTTCTGCGTCCACTTATAACACCCTCAGCAGAACTTTTTCTTGAATTAATATAATCATTTATTATTGCGAAATTCTCGTCAGTGTTTGTTGTAGTATTATCAAATAATTTACTGTCAAAGTTTTCAGCAGCTTTTTCTATGTCTTCATTCTTTTGCACTATTTTTGTAGAACCCCTTTTATTATCTTCAGAAATATCAATGGATGTTACTATATCATTTGTATCACTTTTTGTACCGGGTCTTCTACTAGTGATAGGAATAGAAGTAAATCTTTCGTCATCTTCTGTATCGTTCGCTCTTATAATGTCTGCAGTTTGCAAGTCACTTCTTAATCTCTTATTCCCGTCATCGGTGTTGTATGATTTTGAGTCATTTTGATTTAATTTCAATAATCGATCTATTGGATTCTCAAAGCCACGAACTTCTGTATTCTTAACCATTTCACTTTCATATATTGCATCGTTAATTGGAACAGGTAATTCACGAGGACTCTCAACGCGTTGTGAAAAGTTATCAGATTCCGCCTGTTCAGATATTCGGCTTAAACTTTCACCACCCATTTTCTTGCTCTATGAAATAGGACCAAATTCATTAAACTTATTTAAAATACACATAATTGAATAATGTATAAGCATATATATATATATATATATATATATATATATATATATATAAATGATAATATATGAAGTGTTAATTAAATCTAAAAAATTAAATTAAATAAACTATAAATAGAGTATATTCTAATCTTAAAACCACTTAACGACTAAATTTACAAAATAAAAAAAACTTCACCTCCAGTGCTGCCGTCAGGGATGGTGCCCAAAAGGCTGGCAGCATTTCCCCGTTGGATATATATATAGGGTTAAATTAATAACTTACTTGTGGTTCATTATTAGCGTGTATCAGTTGACCAACTAATGCAAACAAATAAATGAAGATTACATTCATTCCTCAGATTTTTAAACTTGTTTGCACAATACTCGTATTGCCGCTACTAAATGGTAGTAGTTAGACAATACTACTGTTATGATTAATGCTGCCATGAAATCAATTAAGGTGCCTACGTTCAACCGACTCTCGTAAACTATCGCTCTTATATTTCACTTTTAGCATTAACTGCTGATTAATATTCACGCTTATTAGTTGTACTGTTTTCAGTACAATACAAAACTAAAGTAAAATAGAACACAATATTGTATTAATAAATTAAAGATTTTTCTAAATTTTATAATAACTACGTAATAATTTACCTACTTTAATATGTTTCACTTATTTGGGACTTTACTTTGATTATAAATGTGATATCATCAATATAGACTATTCTCTAGAATATTTAAAAATATTAACTGGACCATACGTTCAGTTATTCGATTTTTATTAAATTTGATATTGATATAGTTCGAGAGAACCGTTGGTGGAGCTGTGGTCTCGGACTAATCTTCCTGTCGGGAGGCCTGCGATCGATCTTACTACGTACCCATGTGTTCCTGCTGTTCACTCCTGCGGTGAAGGAAAACATCGTGACGCAACCTGTGCAGAAAACCAGAGTAGTTGACTAAGGCGTTATCACCACAATATTACTACATTTTGAAAAACAAACTACATCGGAAAGCTAATAACACCAAACATCCTAAGGTTTGTAAAGTATCGTTAAAATTTATAAATAAAATCACCTTCTATCATTGATAGTAAAGAGTATTTATTGAATTATCAGAGAATGACATTTCTTGTAAGAAGAATAAGTTTATGACATTTGTATTCATATTTTTTGAGCTTGACTTTGATACATTTTTTTAGATTATTTTTTAAATAACATTGATTCTATAAGAGCATGGTAAATATTATATTTTTTTTATTTTACTATGATTTTTGGTTAATAAGTAGTATTCTCCTCTATTTCATGTGAACCGCTTTGCAGGCTGGTCTAAAGCCAGAGCCTCTTGGAAGCTTCAGACCTCTAGCACAAAGTGAAGAGGAAGAACGGGCGTTTGACTATGTGAAGTTCAGGGAAAATCCGAAGCCAACAGGGTATAAACGGATGTTGAGGGTGTTTATTTTAGAATTACAATTAGATTAGTCAGTTTTGTTTCCACCAGATAAGTTTTACGTATAAAAAAACGAATAATGTAACATCTCCGAACGAAAATCTATTAACCCCCGATAGCAGTACAAGAAAACTTAGGTGGATCTATTAGTGCACTTGAAATCAGCACCACAGTTAATATACACAATATAATTTAATAAAACAAAATTTATAGAAACAGTTTTGTTTTCAGAGTGGTAGGAGCTGTGGCACATATTGTTAAAGGTGCATTGGGAGGAGGTATACTTGGTGGTCATGTGGCGTATATGAAAGCTGGAGCTTTCATAGCGCTTCCGCTACACATTGCATTTGGTTTTTATTTGGGGTTCTCCTTGTATGTAAGTTTATTGCACTTTTATTATTTTGATTATTTTAGTCTGAATGTCTTCAAATTATCTTAGATTTGAATGAAATTGCTTATTGTTGTATTACTTTGCTTTCTTCCAGTTGCTTGTCGATTCTGCACAAATCTTATACAGAAGGACGAGAGTTCCAACAATGTCGTATCCCGATGTCGGGGAAGCTTCGATGGCTTGCTTCCCAAATCCCAAAATATCACGGTGGTCAAAAGCATTTCGGTGAGTACTTTTTATCGCAGGTGCACATTGCAGTAATAACGAAAGTCTATAATATGGGAACGAATTTGAAACATTTTCGAAGTATTTTTTTTCGAACACGAAAAATCTTTAACTACTATTGAAAACGTAATATTGAAACAAATATTACTAAACTGTACAGAATTATATTCGCGCTGAAGAGAGTTAGACAAACGGTATCCAGAGTCGCCGCATTCACTTTGCATCAATTTTATTATACGACGTCGTTCTTTGGGGATTCTCCGTCTATTTTAATTAAGCATCCATTCTTAATAAAATGTATAATAGATCTCCGTAATATGTGGAGGCAGCTATCTTGTCTCTTGTACCTGATTGTTAATTCTGAATCATTGTTTATTCATAACTAATAATATGTCAGGGAATTTTTACAAGATTAGATTTGGAAAAAAAAAACATACACATCCTAACTATACTTATTAATTGGCATGTAATATGTACATGTACAGTAAACACATACATACGATGCTGTAGGTTTTTACAGAAGACCGATTAACCTGTCACTATGCTTGACGTTTGTGAATTATAAGAAAGTTTTTTATTCCGTCGAGACATGAGCCGTGCTTTATTCTTTCCAAAGATGCCACATAGACTATTGATACATGTACGTGTTGCAGTCTCTCTACGAAAATGCCACAGTGCCAGTCCGCTTTCAGGACCAGAACTCGAGACCTATATGGCTCCAACGAGGTGTGAGACAGGGCGATGTGATACCGCCAAAACTGTTTATTGCTGCTCTGGAGGATGTATTTAAGCTTTTGTATTGGAGGGGACTGGACATGAATATCATCGGCGAAAAGATGACACACCTTCGATTTGCTGATGTAATAGCTATCATGGCTGAGACCATGAAAGATTTGAACACATTGCCCGAAGACCTCTGTAGAATTTCCCAACATGTGGGTCTTAAAATGAGCACAGAGAAGATGAAAGTTATCACTAATTTCTATGTAACACATATATCTAATCTATATAGGTCGGAGGCTCTACACTGGAAGTTGTTAACGAGTGTACCTGGGACACCTAGTTCAACTAAGTGGGTTCCATTTTCCAGAAAGAGGTAATTCGATGGATGCGTTAGAGATAGCGTTTGAGAAATTACGCAGGATATTCGCGGCCCATTTACCGCTGTGCCTTAAGATTAAAGTAGTGCGTGTTGTGTTCACACAAGGGACTAAAAGCTGGACTTACTTAGACACAGGAACTATTGACATTAGCGATCAAAACGTCTATTGCATTCAGATTTTGGTGATTTGGGGAACTGGGCTATTTAGGAGACTCTTGTCACCTGCCTTTTCAAATTGATTGAAATATGGCAGCTGGCGACTTGCCGCTTAGATGCCTGTGTCTGCGGCAACGATCGAGACGCCAATGGTATTGTGATATTATTACACTTCCACTCTTTGAGCATCTGCTCTTGCGACTTCATATTAGCCGGCCGGCTAAGGCAAGATAGAGGCGGGTAGCATACGCCTCCTTGAATCATAGCAGGACCTTCGGTATCGCAACTTATCAACAGTGCGCCACAAGCTGCACTGATGAGCCATTTATTTGTCACACAAATGCCCTACCAGCTGGCGATAGGGTCGTCACTGCCTTACACACATTATTATTTACATTTAATACAATTTAAATCTTAAATTTTAGTTTTATAGAATGTCATATTTAAAAAATAAATACATATTATAAAACCATAAACCTAGTGGACCGCCGATAGCGTGGCAAGGTCTAATTTAACGGTAGTTAGAGCGAGAAATAGAGAAATCTCCGGACATAACATAGACAATCATTGTATGTATTCGGCCCTTGATCCATCCATCAAACGAGAGTCTCTTAAAGTTACTGATCGAGACTTCTCGCTACCAAGAAATACGGAGACAACTATCGGAACAACGATTGTCGATGGCTGTTACAGTATGTGACAAATCAAGGTCCTTCTCAGCTTTCACGAGGTTCTCCTCATGAGTGATAGTAATGTCGACGAGCACTGTATCTTGTTGGGATCACCACGATATCAGGTTTATTGCAAACAATAGTCCTGTCCGTGATGATAGAGCGGTCCTAGCAAAGCATACGTTGCTTTGACATTTTCAAGAATAGGCACTAGGGTGTGTACTTATACGACCGTACGGCGTCTTATGCTCGACAAAACTGTTTTGAAGGGCAAGCTGCTGATGGATCCTGGTTACTAGGTATTGTTTCTGTGCAAATACTGGCCGTTACGTTAAATACTTCAGAATAAATTTCCTATAGTTGTTCGTTGTTATTATTATTAATATAAAAGGAGACGGAAATTTGTCTATTGAGCAAATATTCATAAGCAACTTAATTCGATAATTGGATTAAGTTGGACGAGCATGTGGCAAATTTATTGATATATTTATGAAGTAGTTTAATATTTTGCAATGTATAAAATTGTATCGTATTTACTAGTCTTAATAGTGAAATATCACACCCGTCATTTTCCAGATACACTATAGACTTTATAATCTGCTTGGACCTTTTTGGCTCGTGTGCATGTTACCAATTGATTATAGCAAAATCTATCAAACAATTGGTGGAAAACACACAGCAGACAGCGATAGAGGGTGCTAAAGGTATTCCTTTAAATTATGTTCAGATTTTGTTAAATTTTGATAATTAATAAAAATTAATTTCTTTTATTTTCAATTACATTTTAATAATAATATCACACAAATTTATGAAATATACATCAAATCTGCTTCACTTAGAGTAATTTAAGCTTCTTATCTTTAGGTTATCCAGACCTCCGAGTATACTTGGCCATGATAATTATTCCTGTGATACTGATATGTTTGATAACACATTTGCAGTGGTTAGCGCCCTTTTCTATATTGGCCAACTTTGTTATAGGTATGTTGATTATTTTATATCGTAAATTAAAAAAAAATATATGTCTCCAATAGAACAACTGCCTTAACGCTTTATTTTATAATGGCAACGAAATAAGCTAAAGAGCGGTAAAATAAAGAAGTAGTAAGCTAAAGTAACTCAAGGACATAACAAAATGCAAAAAAAAAACAGCTATCTTACCGTTTACACCGGAACACAGCAACGAGCACACTGCTTTTTCCAGAGATAAGTAAGACGTAGATACCCAAGATTGTAACAAGATACAAGATACGCAGTACCTTAGTATGAAGTCTCTCTTCGGTGAGAACGGAGGATTAAAAACAGAATTAATTTTGATATGATTGAGATAGCCCAATTAGTTGTGTAAGTGTCACCGGAACGACAGTTTTTGATAATTTACCTGTGGTACAGCTAGTAGTGTTAGCACTATTAGCTGTACTTAGGTACGTACCATGTACCATTAAATAACTTTCGATCACTAAGGTGACTCTATTATGTTATTACACAGTTATTCTTGATCTTGGTGGTGTGAATGTTTTTAAGTTCAGCGTATTTCTAAATTTCTCATATATGTCTCGTATTCTGTTCAGCTATATTTCTCAATCAGAATATTTATTAATTATTATGTATTTCATTTTTTTTTTCAGTGTAGTTAATATTGCCTACTTAGGCCCTATTTCATATTTTTTTTTTAAATTTGGATTAAATTATCTTTGCCTAAAAAAAGGTTAAAAGTGTTGTTTGAGGTTATCAAATTTTGTTCAATTGTAGTGATATATTTTGTATTTTTCACAGTTATTGCCCTTGGCGTTGCTGTCTACTATGCTTTTGAAAACAATCCAAAATTTGAAAATTTAAGAGCGATCAATGGGGTATATAATATACTGGAGTTCACTGGTATTATTGTATTTAGTATGTCCTGTGCTGGCGTCGTCATCCCCATCGAAAACAACATGAGGGAACCCCATAAGTTTCCCATAGTGTTGTGCATCGGTGAGTCTACAAACATAAAATTTAAAATAAGTATGCTTAGTCCACTCATATTTTTTATTGAGCGGGTACGGAGACATGAAATTTAGGGCCTTGTAGAATTCGGAATTACGGAATTAGATGCGACGACGACTCAGTTAAGCATACGCTGGAGTCATGTCCGGCATATACTGTATAGCGCCGAGTCTCCGTTGTGATAGTTGGGCGATGGTAAAAGCGGTGGTCGCCATCGACAAGTCCTGGGAGGCTGTTGCTTCCTTCTATGTGGGAGTGGTCTCGGCGAAGGAGGCTCTGAAGTGGAGTGGATCCCTCTGCAAGCCCGCACCATAAAATACATAGATGCCGGGATTAGGCCCGAAGGGAACGAAGCGCTTTTGTCACTTTAAATGTAATCAAAAATCTACTGTCACTTTAAAATGTTTTTTTTTTTTGGTTCTTACACTCCTATCCATTGTATCAAAATTCTTCGAACCATTTTATACACAAGTAGAATGGTTTCTGATGATTTCCATAACATTAGTTTTGATTCTATTCAAGGTAATTCACTAATCGTCGCCGGTACATTGTTTGTATCGTTCTTCGGCTACGTAGGGTACTTGGAGGAGAGTGAAGCCCCTATTACTCTCAACTTTCCAATGAAAACGTAAGTTGGAAATGTACAAATATTATAATAGCTCGTTATTATTGTGATTATAAAACAATGAAATTGCAAACTGGATTACACAGGAAGAGGACCAGTTTGAAAGTTTTATACATACATATATTTACTCTTCTTTTCTTTAGGAGTAGGCACAGTTGTCCACTTGCTACGGTCCAAATATACTTTCCTATCCCGTCTGTGTGAGCTTTATTTTAGTGCCCGCGTCAGGCTGCTGCACACTCCATATACAGATAACGTTTTCTACGATTCATTCCTATTCACCTTATCGTAGATAGGTCTTTTCAAAATCCACGAAAGCGCACTTTTGCAAAATATTTTTCGAGTATGCAATTTCGGCTGTGTAAGGAAAAAACCTGGCCCATACACCCCCTTCTATTCCTAAAACCCGCTTGTACATCCCAAATTTACTTATCAGTTTCATCGATCACTGCTTTAATCAGAACCTTTACATACAATTTATTCACAGTGATGAGTAGGCTAATACCGCGATAATTATTACTTTTGTTATGTCCAAATCCTTGTACAATCACAAAATTACGGACTTGCACCAGTCATCCAGTGCTTGGCCTTTTCCCCGACAAAGGTTTGAATAAATAGTACACAAGAGTTGAGTACAAAAAAAAAACAAAGTGTATCATCTGAACTCAATTCTATTAGTAATCTCTACCTAACATATCAATGTTTTGGTCCTATACATTCATTAAAAACATCCCTAGCGGATTCTTAAAAATCTTCTGTTTGATGAAGAGGCAACCACTCTTAATATTTTCCATAAAAACGTAATCCCCCGTTTTCTCCCTGGAAAATGGTACAATCATCATGTTCTTTTTTATATAAATTATCTAGTAGTTTGTTGTTTTGGAGGACTAAACAGGGGACTACCAAACGTTGATTGTGATTTTAATCATTGTCACGATCTTGATGTTTCCACGCAAGATAAGCAATAACATATTTGTAAACAACATCTTGCCAGGTTCCCAAAGATTTTGAAGGGGCTGATTGCCTTGATGATATATGTGACCCACGCGCTCAACTTCTGGCCGCCGTTTATGATTTGCTTTCACTACCTGAAGAAGTTGCACACCGGCCGGTATTTGATGTGGGAGCTGATCTACAGGGCTATATTTGTCATCTGCATTTCCATGGTCGCGATCGTCTTCCCGACTATTTCGACGCTTATGGGCTTCGTAAGTATTAAAAATAATATGGCTTGTGAAGTAAAAATGAATTTTACTACTTTGTTTTACATCATACCTTTTCTGTAGATTATCTACGTAAGCTTAAGCTTACTGTCGTTATTTTGACTTTAATACTGTTTTGCGCAATAAAAAGTAGACATTGCATTAACATACTGATAATCAAATGAAAGAACTAAGGTTCCTATGATGTGTCGTAATCAAAATAGTTGAAATAGCTGTTCTTTAATGAATAACATAAATATGATAAGTGATAAAATAATTCAACCGTATAGTTGATGATGTATATCTACCATTGCTACTGAAACTCGTAAAAGGTATTCAATTAAATAGACTGCAGTTTAATTGAACATCTATACGCGCAGTTGATAAACAGATACATATAAATGGTGAAAATTAAAAGTAAGTAGTTCGTAGGAAAATTAAAGATCTTTTCAAAACCAATTGATTTGATCTGTGATCAATATAGGTTTTCTTTATGATTCTATATATCTCATTGCTCCTTCTACAATCTATGAGATAAATTCCATTTATATAAAATTTACACAAAACCATACATTTGTACAAGTGCAATGTATACCGTAATTTTCCGCAAGGAGTCCATTTCGCAAATTGCTATTTTTATTTGCTACTTACCATCAAGTAACCAATTTGCTCCTTTTCATTTGTACTAAAAAACTTATTGAAATTTTGGTAATTTCAGCTGGGTGCCTTCTGTCTCTCAAACATGGCGTTCATATGGCCCGTCTTGATCAATACTTTAGTTATATGGAATAGGCCCGGGCTAGGCAAGTACAGGTGGAGGTTATGGAGGAACATGACTATGTTATGTATTGGTATCTTTATATTCATCTGTGGTGGACTGGTGAGCACAATCGAACTGCTGTCGGTGTTCTTTGTAGAGAACGTTAAACGGTTTCTCTGAAGATACGATTAAGAGACGTATGAAGAGTTCAAATCGCCGTGAGTTTGATTTGTATTTAACCTAATTGACCGAAAAATAATAAATTCTGTGGAGATTTTGGAAAATGAATACGGATAAATTTACCTTAAGTTTTTAAGTAGCCCTCCCCAAATTGTATGAAACTTTATTGTAATATCACATTTTTTTCATGGCTTTTTTAAATGAATACCTCATTAGTGATTATGACAATTTTCAATATAAAATTGTTGCGATTTTTACTTATATTTTAATTATTTAGGTCAATATATTAACTTTAACTGTAATAATATTTTACGTAATATACATCCTATATGTGTTTTTATTGATTTGATTTATTATTTCCCTGATATTGTTACCAATAAATATTATAATAGGCAATTTGAGAAAAAAAATCAACGTACGTGACAGATAAATACTTACATATACTGAAAATGAAAATAGACGTTAAGAAAATTCAGATGATTACTGACTTGTATATTATTAGCTACTTCTCTTATTTATTTTATAACCTATAGTACAAAACTATATTAATTAATCCTACAGCTTACGTTGATCAAGCTGTAAAAGTCTAATTTTATATATGACTAATTAATCCTTTAAGATTTGAGTAGGTTCCAGCGCACAAAAGTAATACGCCAACAATTAAAACTACGATATTCTTCCATAGACGCCATTTGAATCTGCCTAATCCAGGATCTTCCCAGATTACTAGGAGCTCGATGATCGCCGGAAATATGAAGCCCATGTTGGACAAACAAAATGCTCCAAGCTGCGAAAAAAGTAAATAGTAAACAAAATGGCTAAAATATTTGAGACTTCTCAACACTATTTAATGGTTCAATTTTTTTAATGACTGTTACTTTCTGTAGTTAAACTATATACAGTACGCGACAGATTGACATGGTAATTTTCTAGTGATGTACTAGGTAGGTAGTTTGTCTATATTTTTTTTCACGAAACAAAATAAGGTAACATTAATTAAGGTTTACTGTAAGTAAAATGAAAGATTTATTCAGTATAAGTTATTGTGGTACAAGCACTTATGACTATACTAAAATTAATATTAAATGAGCTAATACTATCATCGCTACAAGTATTTAGTGTCTTTTCATTAGTAGTTTCTCCGAATTCTATGATAAAATTTTCCACTCCTATATCCTTATCCCTATATTCGTTCTCTAGTTTCTAAACATGTTTTTATAAATTAGACTAGTTTTCTTCCGTTATTAATGAAAATGCATTCGTTGTTACCTCTTTCAGTTTAACAAAACTGAAAGAGGTAACAACACAAATTGGTCTTTAGTTCGTGTTCTCTAACGAAGTGCTTAACAGCGGCCCAAGCTAATTCAATAGGATTAAAAATTTCACATATATGAAGGTATTAGAGGCCATGTCCTTCAATTAAATTGTCTGTTTTATAAGAAAACACAGTTCTAAAATTTTATCATCTTCAGCAATTTCCAACACACTTTTCGACAGTACAAAACTAGCCTGGTTAAGCTGGTAGTCATATAATAACTTTTGTATTTTACAAATTAATGACAAAGACTTTATCATGGGTAGGTTTCGACTTGATACGATAGCCAAACTTCTTGTAAACATATAGTTTTTTTTATTATATGTTGATTTTCTCTGAACAATTTTTGTTCATTTATTATGGTTAGGAAAATAACTAGTTTCATGATTTTTACTGTATTTAATGTCATTGTTGTTTGAGAAATTCCTAATTTGCATTATTAAGGATAAATTTATAACAGTTTGTAGTTTGTCTATAATTTGAGAAATGTATATTCTGAATCTACTTGCATAACATGTTTGTGTATGATAGAAAGTGAATTATTACTTACCAAACCCATTAAATTGCCAATATTTGGAAAGGCAATGGCTATAAGAGTGATCATCACGATGGAAACAGTTCTATAGACCCTTTCCCAAATCCAATGCCATTTTGGATTGTGTTTTTTTGATACATAGTGCCAAACTAGATTGAAGGGTGCCCAAAAATTCAAAGCAAACGTTATGAAAATCATCACAGCCATTAATACTTTCAATACTGTTGGGAACCTGAAAAGAGAGGAAAAATATACAGAAGATATCGGAAAGTGAAATTTAGTACTATGAAGTTAGGAAAACAAAACATACGGTCGCGGTCAAAAAGTATTTACCACCTTAAGGATCATAATCGCATGCACACATGTAGGTGATAAGTTCTATATGTCTATTACATAATATTGATCATAGATATGGTATCTTTTTTAATGCTATGACAGCTGACAGTTAGCAGCTAATAGAGTAAGGTAAAGTCGCACAACCTTTATTGGGCGCGTGGCAAAAACCAGAACTACAGATCGTTCACAGTTATTTTACCTCTGACAGATGTCATTCATTCATTTTTTAAGGTTGGTATTACTGTTCTGTGCAGTTCCGAGGTTGTTCCAAGCGTTTATTCTTTTGAGATATTATTTGAGCTGGTACCATGCCAAAAAGGATTCAGACTAGTGGTAGGAAAATCATACTATCAGTGCATGTCTATTGTGAAAGGGAAAAAGCCAATAATGGTCCTCTAATTCCGTTCGCAAATGTTCGCCAAAGGATGGCCGCCATGACAGGTTTGTAAAATGGGGTTACCCATGTATAATACTTCCCGACCTCTGTAGAATCATTTACTACACATTGCAGTACTTAAATAGGTACTGTTTTATATTAAATTTTTTGAGACAAATATACAACTTAGTTATTTATTAGATTTCTTGAATATATTATGCAATGTATAAAATACTTTGTTCTGATGAATTTTTCCTTATTACACTAGGCTTATTCTTGTTTTAGGCATATCCGAAAAGACTATTAGTACTATCACCAAAGAGGGGGAAGTTGCCGCCTCCACGTCTCAGAAAATAGGTACACCAAGAAAAAAACGTAAGCAAGAAAAGCAAATTTTATTAGATGACTTCGATCGGTGTGCGATACGAAATAAAATACAAGAAATGTCTACCGTTAGAAAGGAGGTACCGACTTTAGGGAAACTTTTTGTAGAGTTAACAAATGATATAAATTTTCAAGGAGGTCGTACTACATTGTGGAAGTTCAGCCGAGAAATTGGTTTTTGATTTAGAAAATGTGGGTCTAAACGAAAAGTTCTTATGAAAAGGCATGATATTGTTGCCTGGAGGAACAGGTATATAACTACTTTATTTCAAAATCGAGACGAAGGCAGACCTGTTGTGTTCTTGGACGAGACCTATATTCTAGCATCCTACACAGTAAACAAATGTTGGCAAATAGAAAATGAGAAAAGTGAGTTAAAAAATGATTATGCTGGTGCGCGGTGGATAATTGTTCATGCAGGTGGAGTAATGGGATTTATACCAAACGCCTTATTGATATTTAAATCCCAGTCGACATCTGGTGACTACCATGACGACATGAATAACACAAACTTTATGAAGTGGCTGCAGAACAAACTAATTCCTAATTTACCACCGAACAGTCTTATAGTTATGGACAATGCCCCTTATCACACAGTCCAGTTAAACAAGGCACAAACATTAAACTCCACCAAAGCAGAAATGCAAAATTGGATCATAGATAAGAGGCTGTCCTATTTGCCTACCATGATTAAAGCTCAACTATATGAAATTATAAAAGAGTATATAGAAGCTCCAATATATGAAGCTGATCAAATGCTTGAAGCTCATGGTCACAAAGTGGCTACATTACCGCCATACCATTGTAATCTTAATGCTATCGAATTCATGTGAAGTCTTGTCAAAAGGCGAGTGGCTAATACAAATGTAGGACAAGCTGCTAACGAAATTGTGCGATTAACCGAAGAAGCCTTCCAATCTATTACTGCAGAAGACTGGCAAAAACAGTGCGAACATGTGAGACACATTAAGACAAATTTCGAGGAAGAGATGGCTGTATGGACGCCGAAATAGATAAATAGATACGTTCATTATTGAAGTGAACGACGATACTGATACAGAATCTGCCAGCACTAGCGAAGATTCAAGTTCTTCATATTCTGATAATCCAGCACTGGTAGTCCGCATAGATCATCCTTATCTATACATATAATAAGACAGTAAAAATATTTTGTCTGTACATTTAGTATTTTTGACTGAAATGGATAGAGGGGCACTTAAATAGATTATTAGAAAGCAAAAAAAAATTTTTGGAATTTTTTGTCTGTCTGTCTGTCTGTCTGTATGTTTGTTCACGTTTATCTCCGAAAGTACTGAACCGATTTGCTTGAAACTTTCTCTATTTGCTTTGTTTTAACTCAGAATAATATCTAAACTTTGTTTCATCAAAATCGGTTCATTAAAAAAAAAGTTATCGTCATTTTAATGAACTCAAATAAATAAAACTGGAGTGTCATCTGTGAAAATTGAAGACGGTGAAATTTTAATCAAAAGTACTGTGAAAATAGTATTTGTGGAAAAGCTCATTGTTTTGTGCCATACTATACATACATACATACTAATATTATAAATGCGAAAGTAACTCTGTCTGTCTGTCTGTTCCGCTTTCACGCCAAAACTACTGAACCGATTTAAATGAAATTTGGTACACAGATAGTCTGGAGCCTGAGAAAGGACATAGGCTACTTTTTCATGCAAAAAAGGTTGTAAAGGGTTGTAAAAGGTTGAAAGGAGGGATAATTGGTTGTATGGAAATATTGTTAAAACTACTGAACCGATTTAAATGAAATTTGGTACACAGATAGTCTAGAGGCTGAGAAAGGACAGAGGCTACCTTTTAAAGCAGAAAAGGGTTGTAAAAGGTTGAAAGGAGGGGGTGAAAGGTTGTATGGCAGTATTGTTAAAACATATCCTTCCTGTGGGAAATTCGAATATAACGCGGGCGAAGCCGCGGGCGGAAAGCTAGTTCTAAATAAATCATTCTGGTAAATTTTATTTCAGTTATTGTTTCCTTTTATTTATAAATATCCCTATTTATTTATTTACATTAATCGTACACATACCCTTTTACCAATAAATACATAATACATTCTAATGAAAAAGAAAAAATTCCGATGTTATACCATATCGATAATAATTATTATAAAGAGGAAAGATTTGTATTTTGTATGATTGTAATGAAAAAACTCAAAAACTACTAAGCTGATTTCAAAAATGTTTTCACCATTGGAAAGCTACATTCACGCTGAGTAGCATAGGCTATATTTTAAAAAGTAAAAAAGATTTAAAGAATTTGTCCAGTCCACCCATACGAAGCCGGGGCGGGCCTCTAGTTTATTAATAAAAGGGAGAATGTTATTTATTAAATAGCATCGATGCCAATTTATCAAATAGCGTGTCTATTGGTCAGAACATTTTGGAATTGAATAAATTTATAAAAAAATATTTAAATGTGGTCAACCGCGTCAATATCAAATAATTCCGTAATAAATACTGGCAGGGAATTAATTTTGCCATCTCTTTAACGTGCACTTATATTTTATTTTATGTATAGTGTCGGGAAAGATAGAACTTAAATATGACAACACAATGTTCTGGGGGGCCAACTTAACGGATAGAGGTAAAATAACTGTGAACGGTCTGTAATATTATTCTTTTACAAGTGTCAGTATTTTTCACATTTTCAAATGGAACAGAGCCCCCAGTCAATGTTATTAAGAGGCCTTCTGGTCGTAGTTTACGGATACACCAGTATCATCTACTGGTGATACTGGTGTATCCGTATCACCAGTATCATACTATCAATATTTGATATAATAAATCTCTTAATCTAACAATCGCATCATGTCATCTTAGCGTGTTCCCGTTTACGTTCAAAGCTGCCGCTTTGGAGCCCTGGAATACGCTTAGACCATGATTCAGAATTTATGAAGCGACTGCCGTCTGACCTTTTCAACCCTATATTCAAACGACGACCCCCCGTGTGGAAGACACGTTTTTATGTACTGAGCTACCATCCGTCAAGATTTTTAACTAATAATATGAAGAAACAATAATATATATACTTTAAAAATCTTTATTTAATATTTATACTCTAGCACAGTGTGATTTAGAACTTGAGGGTTTCTTTCATTTTGACAGTCCCAGCGTTGAACGAGCAGGCCATTGAATGAGACGAATGTTACGGTGCTGGTTGAACCACACCATGTAGCATGGGCCGTGTGTATCCGTACATTATCTTGAACGTAATGAACTTGCGAGAATTCTGTTTCAGGATACACGACGCGAACAGTAGGCAGCATGACTTCTTCCATAAGTGACACATAATTAATGGCAGTCGCCCTATTTTCTAAGGATGCCAGTTCTCCGACACCGTCGAGGCTCATCCAGCCCCATAAGTTGACTGTTATGCGACCTGATTCATTTTCAGGCACGATATGACCATTGTCATATCGAGTTCGATTATAGCGCCACAAAGATAATCCTACCGATTTGGCTTGATTTAAAAGTCTTTTCATCGGTGAATATAGTATTCGACCAATCAAAATCGATGTGTTGTCACGCAAAGTTGAGCCGAGCTGTATTGTGGTGAGGTTGCAGCTCCACTTTAATAGCATGGTGCCTATAGTGTAGTCCAGCACTGTGCAAATTTCGTCGGATTGTCCGAGCACTCACATCATAATTATAAACTAGTAATATAACTAGTTAGTGTGAAACCGTTCTCTTCATAACGACGAATCATTGCTGCTATTTTCGTGGTGGTTAGTATCGGTCGTCGTCCTGAATTATTTCTGTGATCAGTTATTTACCCGTCTTCGCCGTGACGCCGAATCCAAAACCTCACCGTGAATCGCGATAAATTGAGTTCTCGTGATATAGCACTAACACTATTTCCATCTTCGAAGAAAAATATAATTTCAGTCCTATGCTCCAGGGTTAAACTTGCCATTTTATTTTGTAATAATAATTTTTCGAAATATTTTGTTCCTGTTCAAAACAAGTTCAAAATACGTTCAAATAAATTTTATGACAAATGTCATGTCATTTCAAAGAAATTAGGTATTTTTATAGCTGCTTCTTTGTTGTATCCTCTTTATGTGTCTTTTTTCATATTTACTGTAAAAAGGTAGTATGTAACTTGATATGGCATTTTCGACTTTAGTGCAAAAAGTGTGAAATAGAATCAAATTTCAAAACTGGTAAACAGTTTTTGACCGCTACCGTACATATACTCATTCCTATCAAGATCAAGAGTACCCGTTAGTAGTATTGATCTATATAAATAGTTAAATATTCCAGTAGAAGAATAATGGTCGATCGAGTAAATTAAACCTGATGAAATTTAATTTGTGTATGTGCGAGTCGGACTCGAGCACGTAGGGTTCCGTACCACTATACATCAAAATAAATATTTTTCTTTACTATATTGGAGTTGATTGAATGAAAGGTAAAATGCAGTTTACGATTTATAAAGTATTAAAAAAATAATTATTATTAGATCTCGTTCAAAATAACGTTCTCTTTCGTAAATCATATATTATTTTTACATTTATCATTCCCTTATTTTAGAAGTTACGGGACACACACACACACACACATTTCTTCACTTTGGAAGAGTCTTTCGCGCAAACTATTCAGTTTAGAAAAAAATGACATTAGAAATCTTAATATCATTTAGAAGACCTATCCATAGATACCCCGTATGGGTTTGATGACAAAAAAAAATTGATGTGGAGCCCCAAAAATTTGATGTTTTTTTTTATTCACTGAATACATCTATTTACCAAGTTTCCACATTATAGCGCTTATAGTTATGGAAAAAAGTGGCTGTGACACACGGACGGGCAGACAGACAGACGGACGGACAGTCATGACGAATCCATAAGGGTTCTGTTTTTTGCCATTCGGCTACGGAACCTTAAAATGTCGCCCCTAGTTAGATTTGTCAAGAAATAATCTTTCGTAAATGTTTTAAACTATACATTTTGTTTCTAAAGCAATGTCTATTTATGAATAAACTTGGAAAACGTAAATCCGTTACAAGGAAAATATCTTATTGAGAGTATGACGCTATAGCTGATATTTGCCTGAATTCATTAAAAGGTCTAATTCTATATGTGAACGTCAGTTAATATAACAAGACTTAATAGAATACTTACGTTTCAGATGGGAAATTTAAAGTTACCGGTGATGTTGAGCTTTCTCCAAAGCCCCAGTAGCCGAAAAATCCAACCATTATCAGAAATGATACTACTATTATCATTGCTGAAAGTAGAAAAGAAAATATTTGAAAGTAGTACCTATCTAAATGATAAAACAATTATGGTATTGATTGTTGACTTGTATTGTGATGTGATATGATTGTGTATGTCGATATTATCGTTTATCGTTCACAATCTACTCATGCAGGAAGTTTTAATTAAATGTACGGCGGAACAAACTTGTTCAGAAGAAGCATATTTATTGTTAATGTTGTTATTACGTTTACTACTATTGCTTACGATAGTAAATTGTGATGCATAAATTTGAAGATACATACAACTCACCTGCAGTCAATACTATAGGAAACTGTTTCGGATTTTTCATATTATTTTCTATTGGCAGCGATACACCAATGCCTTCCATACTGAAGATAACTATCCCACAAAATTCAAAAAATCCTATGGTGTTCTTCCATCCTACTACTTCTGAAATAGGCGGAGCTACCCTTAAGCTGTATACTACTGTTGCTATGACACAAACCACTGAAATGATAAATTAAAAAAAACTTAATATTGTTATTTTTTTTTTAAATTAGCAAAATATTATAGCCGGTCGAGGGGAATAAACCTTTTAATAGATCGATAATAAATTTAAGGTAGTAATACTAGAAAACCGTTGGTGGTGTTATGGTTTTGCCACTGATATTTGAAGACGGCCGCTACGGAGGCCAGCAATCCTGCCAACCAATGCGTCTTTTGTTTTACAATTTTTGATTGCTTGGTGATTGACTAACTCCTAATCGCTCTAACATAGTTAAGGTGGGCCCTTTTTCTAAACTAAAATGTTTGGAGAAGAAACCATTGTTCGTGTCATTTGATTTTTTCATTCTATACTAGCTGTGCCAGCGACTTCGTCCGCGTGGAATAGTTATTGAGCATCATATTTATTTTTGCAAACAACCACCTCAGCTGTTACCCGATCTTGACAACGCGACATATCCATAATTTGATCACCATAAAATCGATTCTAGTGAGTTAACATTAAAAGATAGACATATACTGGCGTGGACATTTTTTTAGATCCTTTTTAGAGGAATAATTATTTCATACATATTTTTTTGGTATAGAACCGTTTGCGCAGCGCACGCAACGGAAGCCCTCAAAGATGAATAATTTTCACCGTTTTTTCCACATTTTCCATTATTTCTTCGCTTCTATTAGTCGCAGCGTGATGTTATGTAGCCTTCCTCGATTAATGGGCTATTCAATAAATAAATATTTTTTCAATTCGAACCAGAAGTTCCAGAGATTAGCGCGTTCAAACAAACAATTAAATAAACAAACTCTTCAGTTTTATAATATTAGTATAGATTATTGTGAGTCAACCATAAAAGATAGATTTATGCTGTTGCGGGATGTTTTTTAGACAATTTTATGTAGATTATTTCCGTCATACATGATTTTTATGTGACTTTAACCATTAAGGCTAACACGCGACGGAAGCTAAAAAAATGGAGTTACTTCTCCCGTTTTCCCAAAATTTCCCTTCACTACTCTGCTCCTATTGATTGTAACGTAATGAAAAGTATTCTATAACCTGCCCAGGAGTATGAAGAATAATTATAAGTACCAAGTTTCGTTAAAATCCGTCCAGTAGTTTTTGTTTCTATAAGGAACATACAGACAGACAAAAAATTTACTGATTGTATTTTTGGCATCAGTATCGATCCCTAATCACCCCCTGATAGTTATTTTGAAAATATATTTCATGTACAGAATTGATCCCTCTACAGATTTATTATAAGTATAGATTGACTAGAATTTGGGTTTTTATCCCAATATACAGTTATTATTACATACCTGTATTTATGTACATACCTGTCTGTATTACAGATTACTTAATAGTAGCAATGTAATCTGAGACGTTGTCATTAATCATTTTGATTTCTTGTGTTCATTGATGTGTTTACTTACCAATAAAAGCATCGGCCACCAACGTAAAGGGCGCTAAGTACTTCAAGGTGGTGATCATGCACAGCAGCATAACGGGCACGAACAACGCCAGTACGTACAGCCGTAGTTGCGACATTTCGTTGTCGACGGGCTCCAGCTCGCTTGCACCCTGCACCAGCTTCATTATGGTCCTCGCTATTATGATCTGGTAGACGCAGCAAGCGCCAAAGAGATCAATGCAAATTATAATGTCCACTGCATATCTAAAATTGGTTTAGTCGCTTAATGTCAAAAATACAAATCGTTGAAAATGGAAACTGTTTGGTTAATTTGTCAGTACCTAATAAAAGCATTATATTTGAGATTGTACCTTTGAAGATTATTACTTAGATTAATATAGGTAAAATTGCTACATTACCATTGTGGATTTTATTTAAATTAAATACTTGCCTAAACCATTTGCTGTATTTTCTTAATTTAGGGAAAGGTCCAACAGCCAAAGATGCTTCTGCTACATCCGGGTAGGACATTTGTGGTATATGAAGCCTTCTGTACAGTACTTGCGCTGATTTTACTAAGAGCTAAAAATGTGGACAACATATTTAATATATAATATAAGTTCTTTTCTGTTAATTAAAAGTTTCTCAATTACGACAAATATTAGTATTTCTTCTTTTTAGTTGGCTGAGAATAGTTTTATATCGTATGCTATTTGACGTTTATGCGCTGTGGGACGATTCACAGACATCGATATATATGTACTACGTACTAGATTCGTCCGCCCGAACACTCACTACGTTCAAGTGAAGTGCAGGGTACACTCTACACCTCGCTCAGTGAGTCGTCGCCATTCGCGAAGTGTGCATCGCTCAAAGGCCGACAATAAACATAATTAAAATAGTGATTAAATAGTAAACCTGAACAAAAATAATTATTGAAAATTTAAGTGAGTAAAATATCTAGTTGTTTAAGTGGAAATAAGGATAATAATATTATAATTATACAACGTAAACAATATTTTGTATTTATTGACGCCGCGCTGTCACGTGCTTGCTAAAATTATAGAGTAAAGCCATACAGATGTTCCTCCATTCCGAAGCGTACGCGGCGACTTTAGGTTAATATATGTATAGACGGAATGATTATAAAATGTTTAGTTCGTATTTTTTTATTGTTTAGTACAAATTTATATAGTAGTAATAATTAAATAAAGTCCAAATATTTTGTTTTCTTTTATGTTGCCATTCCTTCTATTATAAAACATAATAAGTGTATGAGGTACAATGCGCTTATTACATTTGGTATCGCTTCTACGGTGAAAACTCATTGATGCAAAGCGCTTTAACGTCATGCTTCACTGCACTCTGCAAAACGTCATAAGTAAGCGGTGGTTAAGACGTTTTGGTTGAACGAAATCTATACTTCGACAAGCGATCCAGCAGTTGTCTTTTTTCTATGGTGAGACGAGGTCACTAAGATTTAGCGATCTAGCTGATTATAGTTCTAACATTCACGAGTATTTGAACACACTTTTTCCTTTAGTGTTCTTGTCTATCGGTAGTATGTCAATGTTCACAGATATTTCCAGCGTAAAATTCGTCGCTGTGGCAGCGCTGCACTGTGACAGTATGTTGAACTCGACACTGGGAACATTTTTGAATAGCCTCCTGAATGGAGACAAACAACCACGATATTTTCGACATTTCGCTAAATAAAACTTTATGGATTTTACCTAAAACGATCTAAGCCATAAATGTTAAATACCATGTCATTATTATTAGTATTAATCGAAATTAAACTTTGTGTTTCGTTGAGCACCATAACAAACGTTTAAGGAAAACATCATCTCAAGCTTGCAAATAAATTACTCGCACTGAAAGAAGTGCAGTTATTACCAGTTTGAGCAGTAAGAACTAATGTCATAATGTCTAAATAAATAAAATAAGGCAGCCGACTTCATAGACTTTTTTAAGGAAAATTGGGTTGGATTAAATGGGATGACGTCTCAAAAGGGAATTGTCCGAAATCGACTATCGTATTACAACAAAAAATACGCTCAAAAATAAAAAAAATCTTCGTAATTTTTATTACACGTAATTTATACAATAGATAATATTATCCGTAATACAAGGGTTGCGTTTCGCATGTTGGTAAGTGCTGCACGAATGTGGTAATATGAGAATTTGGAATTTTGCGTAGACTTGATAATTTCCGTCTCATTAATTAAATTCACTTGAGATTATTCACTTAGGTGTGTTACACTTTAAACAGCTGTAGATCCACCAAAGAGCATGGTGATCTTTGTATTATAATCATTTTTGAAATATTATGGGTTATGTAATACGAAGGTGAAGAGAAGTTTTTCTTTCTGTACTTTTTTTCTATTTGTACATTTACACTTCACACATTTCTCTTTTTCTTATATATGTTTAAAATTCAAAACATTCTATATTATGTTTAAAATTTGGATTTTTATTACCTCTATTATTTATTTATGTACACCACAACACAGCATATAGAAAGAACAATGTTCCAAAAAGAATCTACCAGCAGATCTTGGGATATTAGATAATAATATGATACAGCATGTGGGTACAATAAAGATTAAAACTATTATAATAAACTATATATATATACATTTATTTACTAAGTTAAAAATCTTCATCTTCTAATAATATAAATAATTGTGTCAATATGACAATCATAAATCATGAGCACTCATTGAGCACTATATTTCAAGAGAGGTAATAAGTATTTATGAGAAGTAAAAGTAATGCTCCTAGGGTACTGATGTGTTTAAAAATTCACTTACATACATACAGGTACTCAAAGCTTACTAAAACAATAAATACACCGAACAGATTAAAGACATAATTGTCCGTTTGTGGCACTAAACATGCAAGGATTATAATGATTTCTTACATCACTGACCACTAAATATTTGTATATATGTATATTGATACTTTTACTGACATGAACACAGTAGGTGATGTAGAAGCCGAAGATAATCGTCACTATCACCGATGTCCAAAGCCCGGCTTTCATGAACGCCTCATGGATGCCCAATATGCCACCTCCTAGGCATCCCTTTATCATGTGACCTGTCGATTCAAATGCACTGGAAGAGAGAGAAAAGGTTTTTGAAATTGAGCGGTTGATAAATAGTGAAATAAATAAACAAATAGTCATCATACGAAACGTTAATGGCAATACAAGAAATCTTACCACCATATATATCATAATCAAAAAATATTCGATTAAAAATTAAAATAGGCTCCTTTTAGATCGTGCTAATCTCTCTGTAACCAACTTTTTTGTAATTCGTCCATTTTTTGTCATATTTTTTTTATTGCCATTTATATTGATCGCAAGCAGTTTGTTTATCAAGTGGTAAGAGGTTTCGCCTATAGTACCTGTGCTTTCTGTGAGATTCTCACTATCACAGCAAAACTAAAATCTTAACCATAGTTACAGTGTACGTTGCTAACATATAAAGATATGACATAACATATAAAGTTACGGAACCTTGCAAATTCAATGCCTATCGTGCTCTTCAAATCTCAACACAGCAATGCAATGTTCTCGTTTTGTAACAGAAACACGTTACCGGATTTATCCAAGTAGATAATTATAGTAATCTCTGTCCAGTATATGTTTGCATCGAGGAGTCTTCTTGACATTCACATGAAAATGGTAAATGAACTTAGAGACAATGACTTCAGAAGACCGCAATCAAAACGAGGAACCTTTTTACTGACAAAAGTGTGTATTGTGATTCTTGCATGCATTATGATTACTTAGTTTGGATTAAATAAATATTTGCATATCATTGACTCTTCATTATTTAGAGCGCATGGCAAGTACCCTGTCATTCCGTCATCCTGTACGATGTCCCCATCGTCAATATCTATCTTAAAGGAGATAGAGCTAATGCCACCCATTTTGAGCATGGAATGGCTGATCCAGTAGCATGCATACATAAAAATGAACAACAAAATACTCTAGAGATAAAATTGAAACTGAACCAAGCAAATCATGATGTTGACCTTGGGATTATTTTTATTTGTGAAGCCGTTGGGTGCTGATTTAAAAGATGATATTCCACGCGCCAATAACTTTATTTTGCCACACACAGTTTTATTGTAAAATATATAAAACGAAGCTTGAACTTGCTACAGATATATTTAAACTACAGACTACGTGCACAATTAATTTTCAAAAACCGATAACAACTGTATGTCAAGATGCGCGCAGACCAACTGCTCGCGAGAGTTACGCCCTGAGCGTTAACGGTCGCACTTGTAATTATTTTTCTACCTACAAAATTTTACAAAATTATAAACCAACTAGCTTTCTGCCCGCGGCTTCGCCCGCGTGGATTTCGGGATTGGGTGTATAGAGGGTTAAGGGTCATAGCTTTTGCCCACGGCTACATATACGCGGAAGTCGGTTTATGGTGCGAAGATTTTATCGCGCTTCCCGTGGGACTATCCGTTTTTCCGAGATAAAAAATGCCGCAAAACTCCTCAAGAATCACTGTATCTATTGATGAAAACCGCATAAAAATCTGTGCAGTAGTTTTTGAGCGAAGCCTTTATTGCGCATCCCGTGGGATCTGTCGATTTTTCCGGGATAAAAAGTAGCCTATGTTACTCGGGGAGAATGTAGCTTTCCAAAGGTGAAAGAATTTTTGAAATCGGTCCAGTAGTTTAAGCGTGAAGAGGTAACAAACAAACAAACAAACAAATAAACAAACAAACAAACAAACACACTTTCGCATTTATAATATTAGTTGGGATGAGAGCTCGTCGCTAACAATTTGATTAATGTAGGTAAGAAACTTGACAATGAGATTTTTTTTTTACATTAGTTTACCCACATATATTCACTCAATATCCTCATGGTTCGTCGCGTAGTTTTATTAGTTAGGAAGGCTATTTTAATGTTCGCTATATGCTATACTCGAGTCAGTTGATTCTGCTTCATGTTTAGTACGAAATAAAGTGTCTATTTGCATAAAGCCACACTTGTGAACATAGAAGCTTCAAAGCCGTTTAGTGAGGAAGAATGGTGTATTAGAAATTATAGCTATGAGTAGTAACAGATCAGTTTAGAATATTACATTTGAAAGAATTTATATTATCTTGATAACATGATCTTGTGTGTATACATTAAAACAATGCTATAAAAAGTCAGTTGATAAATAAGTACAAATAAGACGGCGAGCAATTTTTGTCGAGTTTAAGAAACAATAGAACACATTCAAAGTTACAAAAGGTACTAAATTTACGTTGAATATATATATATATATATATATAATAGATATATAGGTCAATATTTCAGCGTGATATAAAGTCAAAAAACTGTGATATAAAGTAAAAAAAAACTACTGATACGATATTCCCTTCCCATAAGAGTAAATGGCAGAAATCAGTATTTACTATTTCCTATGATTTAACTAAACATGTTTTCGTAAATTCTATATTTTTTTTCTATATTTTCATAAATTTCATTAATATTTTCATATTAGGTATATATTGAACAATAAATATTTAAAAAGATTTACAAATGACTTAAGGACGGCTTTCCGATAGACAAATGAAGATATATAAGTTAATTTTATATGTGATATTTTATACATAAATGTTATTTTATGATTATATAAGCAATTTTGCTCAGTGTGAAAAGAAAATACAATTGTAATCAATATAAAAAATGTAGAAATAAGTAACAAAAAAAATATATCTTTATCACAAACTTTTATAAAGGAGTGCTGCACATCTTAACAGCATTTTTAGATTTTTCAAGAAAAGATCAGGTTATTGTTATATATTTTAAGTTCAATTTGAAACGTGTTATAGCTAAAAAACTTCAAATTATAATATTTATTCTTTAATAAATATATACGAATCCTTACTTGGTAGGTTTTGCTGTACATCTCTGGGCGATATAGTCGTAAGGTTCCTTGTCTGAGTGAAGCAAATATTTAGGCTTCTCATCTGGTGGAGGCTGCGGTGGTGGCTTATTGTCAGCATCCTGTCCTTCTTGCTCTGTCACCGTGTGGTTATTCTGTACACATGCCAACAGTGTAGCTACCATGAGTTATTCGTTTGCAAACGATGTAGATCGCGTAAATTTTTGTATGAAAACATTGTACAGCGCCTCTAGCGGAAAGTAATTGTACTATTCTTTCATATTAAATTGACATGACTTCTGTAGTTTACAATACGTCAAATACCTATCACGAAACGATAGCAAATTCATAGAGAGCCACAGCTATTACGAAAATATAGGTAGACTAGCTGTTGCCCGCGACTTCGTCTGCGTAAATTTCGAGAATGTTATTGATACACAAATCATATTAATATACGATTTTACCGATCAAATCCTAAACACAAAGCAAAACAAAATCCGAAATCAACACAGAAGAAATTATTAAATTAATTAAAGCAAAATTCACAGAAAATTTCCTATTCGATTCTCAGCGCAAAGATCATGAAAAGATACGAAGGAGATTTTCGCCTTATGTCGAAACACATTCCTTTATTAGGCTTTATTTGAAAAAAAACTACAATAGCGCGTTGTAGAAATTGATTAAATGACACAGCGCCATCTAGTGATTTATGAAAAAACTAACATGCGTAATGAAACTGATTTACACTTAAATATTTTTTCTGTTCTATTATATGTATAGATTAAGCGTGAAGAGGTAATAAACAAACAAACTTTCGCATTTATCATATTATTTTGTTATGTATGTATTGTATCATGATGATGAATTGTCTTTAGATTTTAAATTTCCCATGTAACTTATGTAAGAATGGTGTACATTATAATTCGCAATATTATCATGCCTTGAGTTCATTAAAATGACGATAACTTTTTTTTTAATAAACCGATTTTGATGAAACAAAGTTTAGATATTATTCTGAGTTAAAACAAAGCAAATAGTGAAAGTTTCAAGCAAATCGGTTCAGTACTTTCGGAGATAAACGTGAACAAACATACAGACAGACAGACAGACAAAAAATTCCAAAAAATTTTTTTTGCTTTCTAATAATCTATTTAAGTGCCCCTCTATCCATTTCAGTCAAAAATACTAAATGTACAGACAAAATATTTTTACTGTCTTATTATATGTATGATGTAATTATATAGATATGTAATCTCCCCAGATTCTTTTTTTGAGGGGAAATGCATCTTATGCTCCGTGATACCGCGCTGGCTAGGCGCGGCCGTGTGTGGGGCTACACACTAAAACACCCCAGTGTTCTCTAGGCTCATGCGGGGCACATGCGGAATGCGCTTTCGCGATTCTACCGCCATGTACTCCGGGACCGGTTTGACCTAGAACTGGAGACCTATTTTTGAATTACGAATGCGGCTTAGAAATCACCGATTTTCAATAATTCTTTGTTAATTCTTTTTGAATATCACTGATGTGACTACCTTAGTCACAGGTGTGATTTCCTTACGAGTGCCCTCATCCACTCGTAATCAAGTCATACTTGTAGAAATGTTATCTGTGTTTTGTTTGAATTTTCAGTCTATATATATAATAACCGCAATAGTTAAGCCGGCAATAACCGGCAGCGGTACATTCTGCGTGGAACCGAACTTTTACATTTATGTGCGTACTTTGTCTATGTTGGCAGCTCTGCGATCGACTTTCAAAAATTGGATGTTTAGGAATTCGTGACCTCAAAGTCACCGCTGACTATTTAGTCCGCGGTGATTTCGAAGTCGCATTCGTAATTCAAAAATAGGTCTCCTGGTCGAGCCAACGGCAAGGGAAATCTGGGATTATCCTGGTACTATGTAGAGTTTATAACTGAAGACGTAGTGGTGAATCTGGAAAAGGTCTTTAGTAGACTGTATAAGTTTGATGTTTGATGAACGCGTGTCCAGTTGACACCACATCAAACTGTTTCTTTATCTATATTATTAAAGTAACCGTTATTACCTACGCATAACAGAATTGGAAAAGGTCAATATTTCTGTAGTACCTGAGATATAATGTTTTTGTGATAAAAATAGTCAAACTGTGGAATCGGGCTACTTATTTTTTGATACATTTTTTGCTTAAATATATATTAAAAACTTCCACTTAAATATGATAGAAAGCCTAATAAATAAATAAATCTGTTTGATTATTCGCAATTTATGCTATCTTGCAAAACCGTCTGTATGTTTGTTTTAGTTTTAAGAAGCTCATTTATATTGTGTTTTTAACATGGTTAATTGTTGAATCACTTTGTAAATTAAAATAAATCGTCACGTCATATAGACCTCTCCTCCGAGGGTACGAAACTATTGAATCTAAGTTAGGGCATTATTACACATTAGTCAACCACGTTTACACAATTTAAATTATAGGTAAACGAAAGATCGACCTTACATTTCCGGATTAATTAAAGAACATCGAAACACATAAATGCCACCGACGCTCGATGATCTCATAAATGTTTAAAAATAAATATTGATAAAATAAATAGAGATCAAAGCAGATTTTGATATTTTATTTCATAGCTACATGTATACTAAAAATATCATATTCAACGGAATTATAATCAATGATTTTTTCTTAAAATACCATGCAATGGTTATATGTTTTTTTAAAACATTAATAACTCCAAAATTACATTTAATTTCTAAAGTTTCTCATGACTAAAGATTCTTAAAGACTTTATATTTAATATCACCGTAGTTACTTCAATTAATTATGTAGGTATATTGAATAATCATATAAAAACTACTTGTACACATTTCATTGTTATTAAAAACCACTATTGAAAACCACTTACGTTATCACAATTTACACAAAGTAAAGAGACTTTTAAAATACTCACACGATTGCTGTTCATTTCCATGTTCCGTGCGACAAGTGTCTTAAGCGAATTTCACATTGAATCAATTTAAAGATGCCTCGTTCGACCTTGCCCAAGCGTTCGCTACGGTGTCTTATGAGATAATGCTATGATACGACTGTTTCGAGCCTTATTTGCATTGCAATTGTATAGACAGTAAGTAGCCAAATTGTACTGAGTTCCGTAGATTCTCGCCTTCAGGATTTTCGCTTTTCGGGTCATCTTCACAAACAGTGATACTAAATAATCTGTTGATAGTAAAATTGTGCTTAATAAATTCAGCAATGTTGCATTGCAGCTCCCAAAGTAGTCTGCACTTATAGGGAGAGGCAGTAGTTCAATTTCTATGTCCTGATTTATGTGCTCGCAGCTGCTATATATTTCGATTTATGTAATGTAATGTATTATATAATATATATATTTGTATATATAGATAAGTTTAAAATGTATATCTTTTTGTTTCTAGGAATAGTTTATTTTTAGAATTAGGTTATTTGTTTCAGTATAAATACATGTTTTTAATTATAATAAGAATATTATGGTCTTTGTTGGTGAATAAATATTTATTACACCTATGCATGTTGTAATGTATGTCACTTCCGTTATGTTTTTTTGGTAACGGATAACGAATTGAGCAGTCACTATTTAAAATAAAGATTGAAGACCATGCGACACATTGGTATAATGTGTTTTTTGTCTTTTGAATTTCATATGTACATTTAACATCGTGAGGTAAACTGCATTCATCTGCGAAGAAATTAAAAGAGAAGTTAATCCGGACATGATTTGAATAACATAAATAATAAAATAAATAGGTATTTGTATATTCTTAAAGAGTGGAGACACTGGTAGCTGGTGAATCCAAAGCTTAACGAATTCTGGAAATCAGTTGAACACATATACAAGTACTCTAGCATAACAAATTGTAGAAATTATTATCGCGAACCTAATGGCGACGTATGATAAAACCACATTTGATTTAATAACAAAAAAATTGAAATGTGTTAGTATGAAATAAGTAGTATACTTCTTTTATCGAATAACACTTATTATTGAAAAGAAATAATTTATGATGGGAAACATGCTAACATAAAACAATAATTAATATCTCAATATTTAACTTAAGGCAAGCTTGCAATTTTTTTTCAGTACCTACACAATCAGAGCGCTACGAGTGTACCTACGTATTAATTATACACTTAGAAAATAGAACGAGTGGAAAAAAAAACATTTTTGAAATAAAGGGAAAATAAAAAAAAAAAACATTACAATTGGTTTTTGTTGTTTTGTAGTGAATGATCTGGCCTTTTAAAACATTGTTATTTACTATCAATATAACAATCATAATATTAATACATATAGTATTAATGTGCGACAATATATTTAAAAACATATTAATGGACTAATTTACTTCTACTTATATACATAATTTAAGACATAAGAAGATATAATTTTGTATACATTTCAGCCGCTGTACCCTTAAAAAGACGTTATTTAAGCCCGGTAATTATATAGAGTTACTTATAAAGATAACAAATCTAGAAGCATGTTAGACTTATCTGTTTTTATGCGTTGCCTACATTGCTTTGTAAGTAATAGTGTTAAAAATTGTACGTTATTGAATATGAATGAATTGTATTTGAGTATATTTTTAGCATGGTTATTATTAAAGATACGATAACGAGGCATTTAATTTACTTCATCTAACTACTACATTTAAAAAAATCTTAACAGTCTATTATATTGTCGTTATAATATTGTTAAAACTCTATTACTTGTTTCTCTGCTGTTATCAAATTTGATTGACACTGACAGATAGTACATTACATTGCTGGTTTATGAATATAATATCTTACCAGACTAGCAATGTAAACGCACTACTAAATCTAAATTTGATAATACCTTAACAGACTAACAATGTAACTGCACTACGAAATCAAAATTTGATAATATCTTATCAGACTAGCAATGTACTGCACTACTAAATCAAAATTTGATAATATCTTACCACACTAGCAATGTAACTATATTACGAAAACAAAATTTGATAATATCTTACCACACTAGCAATGTACTGCACTACTAAATCAAAATTTGATAATGCCTTAACAGACTAACAATGTAACTCTGTACTATTAAATCAAAATTTGATAATATCTTACCAGACTAGCAATGTAACTGCACTACTAAATCAAAATTTGATAATATCTTACCAGACTAGCAATGTACTGCACTACTAAATCAAAATTTGATAATATCTTACCAGACTAGCAATGTACTGCACTACTAAATCAACATTTGAAAGTAACAAAGTTACATAATTAGCCTATAGGTGAAATTCGCTTCCACATTCAGGTAAGATGAAGGCTAAGAGCTTCCTTATCATATGTAAATTATGAAATAAAAATTGAATAAATAATGTTATCGTCGGCATAGTCTTACGAGTATCAACTGACCACTGTTGGAAATAAGGCCGTCGCGTTGATTTATACTTTCAGCGTTGCTGATTCTCTAACGGACGACGGACGGACGGATAATATTTATATGCAATAACGATAATAAACGGTTTTTTTTCACCCGTTTGCTTACTTTTTTAGATATGTTCAACCAAGTTCGTTTCCTAATTATAATGTTATTGTTGCAAACTTGAGGCAAAGCAAATAAAATGTTACACAAGGAAAATCACTCCAGTAAAATGTTCTTCCTCAAGTAACTAGCATACCTTGGTTTTTAAGATTTATATCAAATCGCTCGCTCGGACAAGATTGACTTATTATGCTTAAATCATGCTTTTTCCTATTCTAGTCTACTCACTTTATTTACTAACCACAAGGCTATAATTTTTGTTTATATGAACTGTTGTATTGCTTTATTTTGTTTGGAGAGTTATTGGCGCCGTTGTCTCACTGAACTGTGGCTAAATTAGAATCAGGATGCATCAATGTGTTTTTTTTTTATAATTTTTATATGCACACATGTCGCGTCTACGGTAAAGCAAAACATAGTAAGGTAACACTTGAGAAGAAATACAATGATATGTGATATCGACCAATCCGCACTGTTTCGCGTGGTTGATTAAGGTCCAAATAAGGCCTTAAGATATTTAGTTAGGGTAAGCTCTTGTCACTCAGTGGGGATGCAGGTCTGTTGATTGCTTGAATTTGCTCCATTTGAATCACATTATCCATCTCTAACTGCATACGTATTCTGGGTTTCGTAATAGTAATTATTATCTAATCTATTGGCTTGCATTAGCATCGACTTGGTGTGGCTATCAATCCAATGTAAATAAAGAAACGTGGTAGCTCTTTTGTGTTTCAAATTTACAGCTAGGTATGTTTGTATATGTGTCGCCTCCTTTTTACAACCCAACTAAAACTTTACAGAACTGTATAATCATTGAGTTAAGTTTCTTCAATCTTGAAACCAATCTTTAGTTACCATCATCGAAAACTGGCTCAAATTTATATTGAGTTCATGCAAATCCCAAATTCACCTAGAAAATTGGGTTAAGCTGCACAGAATGAGTCACACTATATCATGTAATGCTTGCGATGAAGAAAAATAGAGCATGGAATACCTAATGTGATTCTGCGATGTTCTAGCAGGAGACCATAGCTGACGGGAATTGGCTACCGAAGGCCGGTAGACTATAGGGCAATACCATAATTAAGCTCTTGGGCACGATAAGCTGGAGGTGATGCGGCTAAGTTAAACTAGAAAAAGAAATAACTGGTGGTAAGTCGAAGTGCGAAGGCTCATTTTTATTTGGTTGATTTAACAAACAAATGAGAAAATTTCTTATCTATCATTTTCATGTAGAATCTACATAATTAAATATCTTAATAGTTATAGATTCAATTTTTCTTCAACATCTATAAGTGTCTGCAGTGGTGGTACTCGTATATATATCGAATTAAGATTTTCATATTTGACGACTATGTTCTACTCCGTTTCATTTATGATGAATATATTTGCACCGTCAATTTGCATCAGCGAGCGACGCGATTGACAACTCCGTTCAATGATTCAATGAGATCGCTTTATTGTACCAATAACATGTTATTAGACCGCGATTGATTAAGCCCACGCTCCATTTCAAGCAATAAGATGCGAGTAAAACTGTTGGTAGATTTTTCGCACTCAAATGGTGACGTCATACTAAGACAGAATTATGCGTTTTAATACATTTGGTAAATATGATTAAGTCTCACTTTAACTTATGACTTCGCGTATATAAGTTGCATATTCTCTCTAGGCGCTCCTAAGCGTTAAATTCAGTTCATATTTTTGGTATTAACTGAATTTAAAGTAAAATTACAAAAACTTTTAAAGGACCCCTACGGTCAACAGCAGAAATACTAGCTAGATGTAGATGCAATGATGCTGGAACTGAATGTGTCGTGTGTATTTTATTTTATGTATTATCTATATATCTCATATATGCACTCCACTTTTGCTTACAATCAGATGAGAGAGGAGACTGAATCATATCGTACTGTAGTCCTTCCAGCGTAATAGGAGATTATTCGAATTCGTCTTCATGGAAGAAACATAATCAGCATTATAATAAAAAGAAATATCAAACTGTCTTTTTTCTTGACGCAAGTAGGTAATTGATAGAAAACAAAAGCTATTATTATAAGTATTAATAAAAAAAATAATTTTACGTGATTCAGTGGACGCCAAACCTTAAGTGATTTTCCATTATTCGGCATTAAGCAATCTATCAAGGGTCTCGTCTTCATGAACACATTAATTTGTTGCAGTTACGACTGACATTGTATGCGGTTACTGCTCGTCTTCTCTGGATTTGTTTCTATAGTATTGATAGAATATATACAAATGTATATTTGGAAAGATTTCTCATACGAAGACTTTATCATAGTAATCAAACCTGCAGAAATGTTAAAATCTTTCAAATAATTAAACAGAATGTCAATAATGTGAAATCATAACTGACTTAAATCGAACTGACTGACTGGTACCAACTCCAATAATAACTGTTATATATATATATATATATATATATATATTATATATATATATATATTATATATATATATATATATATATATATATATATATATATATTTTATTCCATAAGGTGGCAGACGAGCAAATGGCCCACCTGATGGTAAGTGGTAACCGTCGCTCATGGACATCTGCAGTGCCAGGGGCACAGCTGAGCCGCTGCCTACCTGGAGAGAAATACTCTTTTTAAGCCTCGTTTGAAGTTAGACATATCGCCATATATCATATCACATAGATATATAATTTAGTCCATTGTCCTTGCTCTTGATTCGAGGTAATTAATTAAATTAAGTCGTTTTAAATTCTAAAGTCATTAAACATATATATAAGTAGTATTAATTTGCTTTGAAGTATTAAATTTTTTTTCATCTTAGTTTAAATTTGTATGTAATAATAATAAGGTTATGAAATATTTTTTTTAAATAACTAAACCGTTGTATATATAAACTATATTTATAAGAAACACAGTAATGTAATTAATAATATTTTAGTTTTTTTGGAGAATTTGTTAATTCTTATGCCACATAATCAATTTGATACTGATATCTGAAAATTACGAAACAACAAAAAGATTTTTAAATCACGAAACAATTGCGCAGCAGGCATGAAAATACATACAGCCGAACGGAGAATCTCCTTATTTAAGGTTTTTTTTTATGGTAGTATATTGCTTTGGGCAGAATGGCGTTAGATAGGAAGCAATTCCGTGCTATGGTCGCCGACATCCGCGAAGGATATGGCACATGAAGAAGAAGAAATATATTGATAAACAAGCGGACAACCTCCCGTAGTTTCTGTCGCCTAATGTAATTACTCGGAGATTCGCAGCGAATCTGCAACTTCCAGTAATTTCACTGCCTTTCATACCAAAATACAGGAATACAAACCTTATTAGTAGGTAGTTAAAATATGAGATACTTAGAAGGCAGTTGATTGGAGTTCTCCTTCAAAGTACATCTTTCATATCCATAAGAATCACCACACTATAATTCATAAGCGTTTTGATCTAAGTTACAGCTGCATTCGGTATAGCATATGATAATGATTAAACCCATTTAATTATTTTATACTACGTTTTATTGAATTTGTTAAAATGACATCTACGCGTTGGATCTGTTCAGCTCTGTGTCGAATAGGACGGGAGGAATCGACACATTGTCAAAACTGCGCATCCGACCTCGACTCGTCCCAGCACACGCTGATGGAGTGCCCAGCGTGGGCCTCCGAGCGCCGAGTCTTGGTCGCAGAGATCGGGCGAGATCTGTCACCGCCGGCATTGATTGCGGCAATGCTGACGGACGAGGGAGGTTGGAGGGCTGTGGCCTCCTTCTGTGAAGCAGTGATGCACCAGTAGGAGGCCGCCGGGGTCGGAAGATAACCGATCCCGCTCGAAGGAAGCGGCGCCGCCGCGGGTCGCCGGCGGGCGCGGAGGAGGAAATCGCGTCCGCGGATACGGCGACCCGGGAGGGACCACGCCCCTTCCGTGATCGGGGGGGGGGAGTAGTCAGCGGCGGAGATTTGGGGAGGTGTTGTAGCTTCCCCCGAGGAGGGCTCCCCTGTCGGGGAGCGGAAGTTGGGCGTTCCCGGAAGCGCTTGGCCCTACATGCCTGAGGAAGGCCATCCCTGAGGTTTTTAGTGGGTAGGCCTCCCCCTTCTGGGGGAAAACCTTCAAAATAAGACCGTATTCTTATTTAAAAGGCCAGCAAAGCACGTGTATCTCCTTAAATGTTGCATGGGCGGTAATTGCTTACCATTAGATGATCGTTTGATCGTTAGTTTCCCTGTAACATAAAAAACATCTACATCCTGAGAGGATAGGTTTGTTTATCTTTTTGTTAATGTCATTTTTGAATTCCTACCTTAAATGATAGTCAAGCTCGATTCCCTCTACTTTCTTACAGTCACATATAGTGAAGGTAAACAACATGAGATAAGTATGAATGCATTGTAATATACCATAGTAACAAGTTTTTTGGGTGGTATATACACTAATAGAACAAATTAGTATTAAAACGAGGTTGAAGATTAGCAGTTAGTTTTCACAGCGTTTATTCTTTCAAATCTTGCAAATGAATCCAAAGTTTACTTACTTACAATTAAATACCGTTCTTTACAAACTGCAATTACCTAAACTATTTCTTTCTAAGAAAAAAAATATTTTTTTTAGTCTATCTACTTTACGACGTATTAAATACACTGATAAATTCACTTTCGTATTTTAATAAGCGTTAATGAAGTGTTATTGTCAAAATAAAGATAAATGTATTGTGTAACCTTCAGTTGTTTGCTCTAATTGCTTGTTCGCCAATTTGAGACTCTATGGCTTAGCACGCACTGCGATTAAACGCGCGCGGTTTAGGAAAAGCTGAAAACGCTAAAACGGGCATCAACACGCACTGCGGCTAGCGTTTTACTTAAATTTATTTCATTTCACAATGGATTTCTGGCGAGCAGCATGTGTTGTAGCTTTGATGTTGAAATTAAAAAATAGAAAGCATAAACAACGCCGCCGCCATAGGTACTCGTTGCGTAGCGTAGCGTAGCTGTTCGTTCTTGGGGAAATGTATATCTATGTTTAACAAACTTCCGCAAAGTGTCATTGATTTGCCTTTATATAAATTTAAAATCCATATCAAAAAGACACTCATGAGTAATAAAGGTTATTATAAAGTAAGTGACTATCTAAATGATCACAGTATTTGGGAATAGGGATACTATTCATAGAGCCATGTTTGGTAACAACATTATTTATAATATTGTATTATTTTTATATGTGTATGTAAACATACATACGACTGTAATCGTATTAGGTATGATTGTATCTTATACTATATTGTATTTTTATATTATATTATTATAATTATTAACATTGTAAAGAGGAGATAAAAAAATAGACCTTCAGAGTTTCTTGCCTGTTCTTCTCGAGAAGGCTCTCCCAATTTCCGAACAGGTGTCGAGTCAATTTTTATATTTTTTTCTTTTTTTTCCTTATTCGTACGTACGGACAAAGTTTTTGTTTTTTTTAAGCTTTGTTTTTTTGTTTTGTCTGTTGACGTCAATAAGTGCCTGTAAATTCTTGTTGAATATTGAATAAAGATTATTTTGATTTTGATTTTGAGTCCAATTTCTGCACACATTTTGATACACCTCCTGCCAAAGCCGGGCTTTAATATTTCTGTCTCTGTATTGATTTAACGATTTGTCATATAATGCCGGCCTTTTTTCCACTTCAATAATAATGTTTTTTGATAAATTGTCGTAGTCTACATTCGATGTTTCTGAGTCGGACGACATGACTTAACCTCTGCAAAAACGTCTATCCTCCGCACTCGCACAGAATAAACTCGAGACTGAATAAAAACCGAATGCGATTAACCGCCGTGTGCGCCACAATACTGTTCACAATACTTTCTTCTATTACACAAAAAAACCGCGCGTTTTCGAACCGCGGTTAAAACGTAACAAGTTGCGTTTTTAAAATCAGTCACTGAAAAAAGTCACTAATGCGTGCGCTTGTATAGAAAGCTATGTGTTACATTTTTTTGCGATTTCAGACCTGCGGTTAAACGCGGGCGTTTAATCGTAGTAGTGCGTGCTAAGCTTTATTCAGTGTGCATTCTTGGAGGACATTACGTAACAGGTGTCGAGTTTCATTAGATCATATTCATTCGGGAAATACCGTTGGTGCTGATCGTACGCTTAATAGCAGAACCCAGAGAGTAATTGCGGCAATTATATTTGAAATTCTTATTAAAATAATTTACCTTTTTTCTGAGAAGGTGACCGTAGTGCCCTCTTGTGTCTTTCTGTCTCTTTGTTTGTGCTCTGTGTCTGTTTTATTTTTTGACGGTACCTGATGATAAGATTGAAGTTGGAAGCGAATTTTACTTGGATGTGTCAGAAACCAATTTACTGGCTGTCGTACCTGTAATCATCAAAAATGCTATTATTATAGTGACAAAATTCAGCAGTGTTTTCATGTTTATTGGCTTAGATAAGATAATAGTAAAGGGTTTTTCAATAAGGGCGGGTAGATTTTGGCGGCCCGTGGCGGCCATTTTGTTTTGGTGACACTTGTCAAATCTTTTGCTTATTATTCAGTTGCTTATGCCAAATCACCATGGCAGGTTACACGATTGAACAGTGCGTACAAATGATAAAACTTTATTATCAAAATGAGTATTCGTTAGTGCAAACGTTGCGTGCATTGCGCCTATTTTACGGTAGACGTGGTGGCCCTTCACAGTCGACTCTTCAGCGTTTGGTGGCAAAATTTGAAACAACCGGTTCGTTAATCGATCAACCCACACCTGTACGTTCAAGAAACGCAAGATCAGCCGAGAACATCGCGGCGGTCCGTTAAAGTGTACAGCAGAACCCGAGGCAGTCGATTCCTCGCCGTGCCACAAGAACTCAGCCTTTCGCAAACTTCAACTTGGCGAATTTTGCGACGGGATTTAGGGTTACACCCGTATAAGATTCAACTGACCCAGGAGCTCAAAATTCATGACCATAGACAACGTCGTTTGTTCGCTGCCTGGGCCTCGAATCGTTTGGAAGATGATCCCTATTTCGGGCATAAAATCATCTTTAGCGACGAGGCGCATTTTTGGATGAATGGCTTTGTTAACAAACAAAATTGCCGTATATGGAACAACATAAACCCACACGAGGTTCACCAGGTGGTAATGCATCCTCAAAAAGTTTGGTGTGGATTTTGGGCCGGCGGCGTCATTGGTCCGTATTTTTTCGAAAACGACGTTGGTGAGGCGGTCACTGTCAACGGCGAGCGCTACAGAACGATGATATCCAATTTTTTATGGCCCACGTTGAACCATATGGACTTAGACGACATGTGGTTCCAGCAGGATGGCGCTACGTGCCACACAGCGGACGCCACGATTGACATTCTGCATGAGCGATTTGAGACTAAGGTTATCTCTCGCAGGGGTGATGTGAATTGGCCACCAAGGTCATGCGATTTAACCCCGCTAGACTTTTTCTTGTGGGGTTTTTTGAAGTCGCAGGTCTATACAAATAAACCACAATCCACCAATGCCCTAAAGGCGAACATAACACATGCCATCGCTCAAATTCAGGCGGATCTATGCGGAAGAGTTATTGAAAATTGGACCACTCGGATCCGTGCCACTGTGAGAAGCCGAGGCGGCATTTGAATGATGTCATCTTCCATACTTAATGGCATATATGTGCCTTTTAAATAAAAAAAAAAAATTGTTGATACCTCATACGCAGCTTGTTTAATTTCGTTTCAAAATCTACCCGCCCTTATTGAAAAACCCTTTAAAATCTTATAGCACAATATAGCAGCGTGCGCTCTATAGCTTTATAGGTTTATTTTTTATTCTTTATTTATTTTAAGAGGTGCTTATGTTTTGAGTTATGTCAATCAAATCGCATCTTTCACTATATTATATTTTTAGTAAGTCTTACGTTATAGTATGTGAGGAATTCTCATTATGTGAACCAGAACATAAAAAAAAACGATATGGCGCCGTTACTAGAAAAAGTTACTTTTGGTTCATATATCAGTGTTGGTAAATAGGTTCCATTACTTTTCTCATGATTAAGACCGACGTCACTTTGGCTTTCCGTACCTTTTCAAGCGCTTAGGGTTCCCCTTTATGGGCCTGTGCTTTTTTTTTCCTCAGGAGAGGCTGAGAATCCGTCATGGATACCAACGCAACAGGCAAGCAGGGATGCGTTGATTATGTCGGACTCCTGGTGAATCGAGGCGGCTCGACCCACCAGACCTACCGACTAAACTCAGCCTAAGCCTTTGGTCCTAATGACCCTACTGGCTTGTATGGAAGGGAGCCGCACCTCAGGAGAGGTACGGTTAGCGCTGCCCCATGGAGAGGGCATAAGCGCTAGAAGAGGCACGGTTCTCCAAAGTGGGACCGGCCTGTGTTGATTGGGAACCTACTCGTGGCGAAGCAGAAGGCTGCCGAATAAGGGGAGACAAGGGAGGCGACGGCTCAGACGCCGCCGCTTGCAGGTCTAGAAGGTCCTGCGTTAATTGATTAGGGGGGTCGCTTAGGACATGTCGCGGTCTACGTGTCCTCTGCCAATATGGACTGGCGTCGTGGGATGAACCCGCTGAAGGCGGTGTTGATGGGTAGTTCACTGACTCTTGGATTAACGGGTTGACGTGCTCGTCCGCGGCTCTGAAGAACCGCTTAGAGCACTCCCTAAAATGTTGTTGGATAGTGGGGAGGTCGAAGTCCCTGTGGAGATCAGCATTACGGACGAAAGGGCCTGTGCTGCATCGTCCCCTCTCATGAAGGGGCGGTCGCCCTCACGGTTATCCTAGATAGTTCTTAAAACTAAGGTATAAGGCTGAGTTTAAACTGAGGTCATACTTGTCAGACCAGAGTCTTTGGTTAGTGCGGAGTCCGATATAATCACTGTAACATTTGCCGCTGCGGTGCTATCCTGAGCACGTTTCGTACCTTCTGAGGATTCTCAGCCTCTCTTATCTAAGAGAAAAAAAAGGTTTCGTTACAAAATCCTAATCTTGATTATAAAGATAAATAAACACAAATGCTGCTGTTTCTTTGCTTCCGTTAGAATATAATAATGGACGCGAGAGCAATCTCCTGCAAAAAATAATACTGCATGACGGGAGTTTCTGCATAACAATAGTGATAGTCTGATAAGTGCTTTAATCTTATTGAGTCGGGTTTGTTTGGTTAATAACAAAACTTTATAACTTATATTTAGGCTTTTGAATAGATATAAAGAAACGCAACTTTCAAAGCTTGTTTAATTTGTTTGCTTTTGTTTGAATAGGCTCACTTACTACTGAACCGATTTTGAAGAAAGTTGATACAGAGATAGCTTGAGACCCAGGGAAGAACATAGCGACGTTTTTATTACAGAGAAATTTTACGAAAACAGCTGGCCTTACAGACACGGAAAAGAACAACTTTACCACGAGAAAATCTGATTTGACGCGGGTGAAGCCGCAGGCGAAAAGTTAGTTTTTCAATAAGTGAAAATAAAAACCCTTTACAAAACTTTTAATAGTTATTACGCAAAACAAAATATAATAATAAACACTCAAAATGCAAATCAATAGTTTTATACGGATAATTGAAATTATAATAAAAATATAGACTGTAAGCCATCTTGGTAAGATTCGGGTAATATGCACACAGTCGATTCTACTAGTATTGTTACTGCTTGAGAAAAAACTAACCTTAAACATTTCAAGGTTTTGTAGTAATTAAACATTGTAGAGTGCAAAATCATTGTACAGCGAATAAAGTGTTCGCACAATTTTAATTTGTAGTAATTTTTTTCTTAAAGCAAAATGTATAATTCCCTGGATTATACATTTTGAAACACCTCGGGTAAATTTTCGCTTGGTTTTGTACGTTGATATTATAATAGTACTTTTAGTCCCGCAGCTGTGTCCCAAGTCTATGTGGTGTCTGAAACATTTTGCAATACATCTTCCATTTAGAGGTCCAGCTTTAACATCTTTCATCAAAGGCTATTTTCATAGGAGGTAAGTGCTTCAAGTTTTTGCTGTAATATCGTTTGCTATTTAGCAAAAGTTTTAATGTAGCAATTATAAAGATTGGTGTACCAGCCGTTAGCGATATCCGGCGAAGCATTTATCTAACAGCTACTGAACCTTGCGCCAGCCATTATCCGGTAGTTAGCGGACTTACGGCTAAGATTTTGGATCGTTAGCAATATCGTAGAATGTTACAGCCTCCTTTTGCGCTTTACTGAAGAATCCATGTCTCGAGGAGCGGACACCACAGTGATACTCTTCGTGACAAATTTGAATAAATATATTTGAAATTAATATGGCAAGGTATAATTACTTTCTTTATGAAAGCATCTGATGCTATGAAATAGGAATATACATACGTAGAATGGTAGTTTTGAAAATTTGAAAAGTATATTTTACAAGCTGGTGCCTACGATTTCGTCTACGCAGGATTAGTATTTCGAGTTTTTAATTATAATATCAATTTTTATTAGAATATTATTTTTATTGTAATTATCGTGGCGTATATTTTTATAAATTGTAGGCTATATGTTATTCTGATGTATAAGCTATATTCCTGTAAAGTTTCATTAAAATCCATTTATTACTTTTTACGTGAAAGTGTAACAAACATGCATTCATACAAATTTTCTTTATTATTTTCTTCATTTGTAAAGGAGCATGGAAGCAAATTATTTGAAGTGTGAATTGAACTCGTGTGGTAAGGCTTCTGTACTGTACATATTATACAAAACATATCTTCGGCTTCGCTGGGTTTCTTTTCTGTCTTTTGCACGGTCACCATTAAAACCAATTCCAATAACAAATCAATTTCCAAGTAATTCTGACAATCCGAGAGCACAGCAGCGCCATATTGAAAATTTCAACATAGGTATCTGAATTGAATGTTACTGAAATTGGTTTCAAGACTGTAATACTTAATATTAGTTGCCTCGGTTAATTTAGTATGAAATTTTCATTAAACTTTATCAAACCACTTTAATAAATATTAGCAAAGACGCAAGTTTTAATTCAGGAATTTTGTGTAAGTTTTAATTCTGGAATTTATATCTTTACAGAAAATATGTCAATTTGCGTAAGTGCGTACACATACACATAATCAATTATATATATATATATTAGATTGCTTATAACTGAAAGTGAGTATTTATTGCAAATTAGTTAAAAAATGTTATCTATGTACGGTTTTACTTACGTACATGAAACGCATCGCAGTGGCATCGACTTCGTATTGAGAGCATCTAACTTTGACTGTTAGGCTTATCCTAAGGTTAGGGATGATTCGTTGAATAATTTTACTCTTATAGTTAAAAGTGTAAGTCCTACTAATAGTGTAAGTCAGATTGCATATTTGTTCGTTCAAATGTAACTCATTCAAGCTGACAAGTATATAGGGATAAACTAAAAATACGATAAGATTATACAGGTTTAGGTTGATATCTTGAATGAGGACAAGATGGACGTCTTCTTGGTATAGTCCATATGTAGGTTGTGTGTGCCATGCATAATAGACACTTTATGTTATTGGTTTATAGCACATATTTGTAAATCTCCACTCCACGACTGGTAGGCTTTGAGATCATTACTGCTGGGTTGTGAGCATTTCTTGCCTGAATTGGTCATGGTGGGACTTGTAACTAATCCATAGATAACCTGAGTTAGTTGTCCATCCAGTAGCTAAGTTAGAAACAAAAGAACAATGTCTTTCTTTTACCTGAGTAGGTCTAATCTAATGTCTAAAAACTAATTGCGCTTTTGGGTCTTAATATTTAACTAAAATGTATAGTATTATCACCAAGCGTAGTGTGGGACGGCCACCTACCAGATGGACCGACGACCTAGTGAAAATCACTGGGTCTCGTTGGATGCAGGTGGCAATGGACCGGTCGCACTGGAAATCGACTGGAGAGGCCTATGTCCAGCAGTGGACGGCGATAGGATGAGATGATGATGACTTGGTTGATAAAGATGGATTGGTTGGTCATTGGCATTACATTTGCTCTAGGAAATGCTATGCTCTTCTTTCTTTTTGTCCCGTGGAACTCCTGCTCCGGGCAACCATCAGGAAACTACGTGGCAACACGACACGGTAGTGTACACACGCACCGTCACGACAATAAGTATCACGACACGCCACGACACGTTAATATGTTTCCGCCTTTAAGTGTATGGCAGGATACATGCTGGCCGTTGGCGTGGAAAGGATAGTTGCAGGAATTGTGCCGGGAAAAGCAGTGATGGAAGATCTCCCACAAAGTTAACCAACGATTTGGTAAATATCGCAGGAAGGTGCTGTTGCTAGTAGTGCAGAACCGATCGGTGTGGAGATTTCTGGGAAGGTCTATGAACATTGCTGGACGGCATTGAGCGTCTCTTGGCTGAAACGCTGATGAATATAAACACTGATGAAAACGCTTGAATAATGAAGCTACATATCTATCTATACTATTATTATAAATCTGAGAGTTCAAGAGTTTAACTGATTGTAATAATCCTCTTTGTAGAATATATTTGATATTTTGAACGTGCTAATTTCAGAAACAATTGCGGAGATTTGAAAAAATATCAGTGTTTAATAACCCATTTACCTATGATTAGAGGGGAACAGAGTATTATCAATGAAAAGTATTCTTCCAAGCATGTGGGATAATACATTATTTCTTTTCCACTGCGTATACAGTGTAAATGGGAACGAAGTAACTGGCAAAAACTAGATAATCATAAAATAAAAGAAATTTGCAATTTATTATTATTTATTTTCATTACACATATCTCATGTTGTTCTAATTACATAGAAAAGAAGCTTCCGATATTAAGAAAGACACCAATCGCAAATATGAAGACATTCTTTAGCACATGCCATCTGAAAAAAAATCTCAAATTTTGTACCTGTACTTAAATATAATCCACGATATTTATATCTATCCTCAAAATACTCTTAAAAAATTTATGGGCACAATTGATCTTTGTTTTATTCAAAAGTTTAACATCTGGGTTTCAAGAAGAAATATATAAAAATAAAACTAAGTGCACAACTGTATGACAACTGGGATGATGGTAAAGATATTGTATGACGTTCTGTTGTCCCCGTAACGTAACTATTTTCTAATTCTTTAAATACGCAAGGACGTGAATACATGCATTCACTTGTCTTTTAGAACAGATGTATCAATATTCCATCTCCATCATGTCGCTTTTCATCGACGTAGATGTTTGAACGGTATCTACTGGACAATTGTCAACTAAAAGGCTATGTAACACACTTTGCATATTAGCGCTAGCCGTGCTCTTAAATTCATTTAAGTGCATTAAATTCGGTCATTGGATAGCTGGGTCGTCCCAAAATTTACCAGATAATTAGTACTCACACCTCTCGATAACCCTACAAGAGTGATGCTAGATTGTTTTCCACTTTGTATAAAATGGGAAGACACACAATGGGCGCTACGTCAAGCTATGCATGCTGTTTAGAGCGATGTAAGACACAGCAAAAGTTCAAAGGTTCAGCAAACTACTATACATTAAAAGATGTTTACTCTCGGACAATTTGCTTTAGCTACCTAAGCTAGGATTATATTTATTATATCGTAGGGTATACAAAACGATGCCAGAGATTTGATTACTCACTTTTTTGTACTTTAACTTAAAGGTAAACTAACTCTATAACACACGTATAATTTCATACTAATAGACTATAATGACCTCTCACTAATTAGGTGACGGTTGCAGAAAGGCGTTGGATGCTTCAGCGCAGGACTGATCAGTGTGGAGATTCTTGGAGGAGGCCTATGTTCAGCCGTAGAACTAGCAGAAATGATGATGATGATAGGCTAGCATAATATAATATCAATTACTTGCATAGTATTCTGCGGGCTCCAATCTTGCCAGGCTACCAGCGTATTGACAAATGCGGGGAACATGAATGAGATGAACGATATGAAGAATGTTCCCATCTGGAAGAAGGGAGTAAGTGCATTAAACTTTTAAAATTAAGAAGCGATCATTAGTCTTCCGAAATGTTATAACAAGTTTATAATTCAAAATCTTTAGTAAATTTTGGAGTACATATTACTCCTTAGTCTGGTAACAGTCATGTTTGGTAATAGTCATATTATGGATTTGATATGCACCGTGCTTCGGTCGAACTTGGGTTAAAATAAGGTTTAGTAGCTTATCAAAATTTCGATTTTACTTGAAATTCGATTAGTAAGCTAAATAAGAATCGAAACAGACTTAGTTAATATTTGTTTGAAATATTTAATTACTTCGTTCAAGACATGTTGAAATAAGCCAGTCTTTATAAAAAAAAAACAGTTCTGCTCTGAATTCGATCGATGCAATTACACAAAAAAACAGTTTAAAATATTATTATGCATAAGATTCATAGTAGATATGTTTGTAACAGCTTTTTAAGTAAACTAACGTCATAAACTTTTATTGTTGTATTAACTAAAATTTTTTTATTTTTCTTCATTTATGTTTTTTATTCGGTGAATTTTTCAATCTTCTCGGGGCAGCTTTATTAATTTGTCTACACAATTTACATGACGGTAGATAATTAACGAAAAACATACCTAGAAAGATATTTCTAGAGGAAATGCGGTACTCTTAATTTAAGACAAAATAACAAGTGACAGAAAACCACTTAGGAATGTTTTAAGTGACGACAATGTTGGTGAAATTGATCGTTACTAATGTTTAGGGTTCCGTACAAAAAAAAACGGAACGGCTATAAGATTACTTTTTTTAGTAACGCGTTGAGATTGGAGTTGAAATGAATACTAAATCTCTTTAGGTCTGCAACTATTTAGTATATGTAGAACCAGTAAAGGATAAAAAATCGAAAATTGTAAGTTTGTAGTAATCGAAAATAGTAAGTTTGTAGTTTGTAGTAACGGTAACGTTCGAAGTGGAACGTGACAAACGGGCAATATCGTAACACCGAAGATACGCAGGAGCGTGATTATTTAAAACGTAACCTAATCACGTACTGATAAGACGAATAAAATTCCAATCATCCCATGTCTCGCATGAAACATCGATTCATAAATAACGACTACACAGAAGGCCCGAAATTTCCCAAGCTTAGCTTAGCACTAGCTTAACCGGACAACACCGAATCTTGTGTGAATATTTTCTTGACTACTAACGTTGGATTATGGCACATGACTGAAGCTTAGCAGAGACTAGTAGCCGGAAATCTACAACCGCGACACAGAAGCCTTATCAAATTGCAATAAATTAACACCTGAATTGCGGGACAAACCATAGAACAGTGGAAGAAGAATTTTATGAAGAACCCATCACAGAGGTCAAGCCATCACGTCGGACTCTACGCTAGTTTCAAGAGAGTCCATACTGTGACACCTCCGAACCGCAGCGCATACAAAGTCGACTCATACTCCTCACCGACGCGACGCGAAAACAAACAACGCATACAGGCAACAATTACAGCAACCCGCGGTGAGTTGCGCAGCCATTTTACTTTAGTATATTTTATTAAATTTAGTATCCCTTAAGCAAATTGTAAATAGTTTTAGATTTAGAATATTATAATTCTTTTTGTACTTCTATTCTGCTTCTTTGTATTATATTGTATATCAAATAACATGTCTAAAAATACCGCATCGGGATTTGGACAGGGTGCGCAAACTAGCACAAAAAGAGCACCTAGATCGCTCCGTGAGAAGGTTCTTACTAAGAGTCAGCCGCTCCTCAAAACAACGAAAAGTGATGTTGTCGCAGTTGGGAAGGTTGATAATGAAGGCACTAAGACAACACCTCTGGTAGTAACTCGTGATAGGTCATCGCCCAACCAGACGCAATCGGAACAACCGAAACCATGCTCCCAAAATATTCCCAATGAAACCGAATCCGACAACTCCTTTTCTATGCCCATGTCAGTAGTAACCAAGATCCATGAATGGGAGGAGCTCCCCCCTAGGCCAATTGTTTCAGAAGAGGATGAAGATGAATCAGACTCCTTCTCCTCGTATTCTGGACGGCCTCAAAGAACACCACAAAACAGCAGACCAAGCATGCTTGCTATGCCTTCAAAGTCGGGAAAAGGGAAGGGGGTTGAGATGGATATGGCCACAAAACTGGCAAATGAGATGCTCCAAAAAGGCAAGGAGGCGCTCGAGATGGCCGCTAACATGAAAAAACGAAAGCAAGGTCGCAGTCATAGAGTCTCTGCAGATGCTGTATGAGACAGTGCTCTCCTTGCCATTTTCAAAAGCGGGGGAATTGCTATCAAACCTCAAGGCATCGGATCCCAGGGTCATCAGCGTCGACGTCATGAAAGCGGACTTCGAGAATGGGCAGGTGACGGATTATACACCATTATTAGAGGCCGCACGACATCATGAGATAATAGTCTATGAGGGAAGAGGCCAAAAGTTGGATTTTCTGCTTAAACCTCGCGAACAGAATCCGTCCGATGCACCAATAGAGAGTGGCTCTGCCAGGGCATAAAGGCAACAAGAAGAAGCAGCTCAGGAAAATAATAATAATAATAATAATAAAGGCGTAGGGAAGTGACGACCCCATCGCCCGCTGGTGGGGCATTTAATGCCCCTTGACTGCCATAAATGCCCCATCAGTGCAGTCAGTCTCCCTCAGGGCAGCTTGTGGCGAGCTGTCGGTGAGTTGCGTCACCGAGGGTACCGATGTGCTTCAGGGGGGCGTATGCCACCCGCCTCTGTCTTGCCTTAACCAGCCGGACAGAGTGGAGTCGCAAGAGCAAATGCTCGAAGGGTGGAAGTGTAATAATGTCATAACACCGACGGCGTCTCGATCGCTGTCGCAGACACACCTCTCTACACCCTTAGCCGTTCACACCAATGTTGCTCTCTTCGCACCAATATTGGTCTGCTTTTTTGGAGGGCCCATTTAGTGAGCGGCGAGTCTCCACCTGCCATATTTAAATCAATTAGGAGGCTTTGAGAAGGCAGGTGACTGGAGTCTCTTCCATAGCCCGGTTTTCATTACCACCTAAATCGAAATGCAATAGGCCACAAACGTTTTGACCACTAATGACAATAGTTTCTGTGCATCTAACTAGGTATAGTCTTCGGCTGCATTTTTCATGGTGTGGATAGAGATTAGACCCAGTTGGTACACTCCACGCACACTTTCATTAAATTTCGCTTAAATGGCCTCTACGCGTTGGATCTGTATCCCCGCGCAAGCCTTATAAAGGACCGTGTCTTATAAAGATACGTGATTTAAGCTACATAATAATAATATATTCTTTATTTTTCTCTCACACAGTTATAATTTATAATATTGAAAAATATAGAATGTACACTGCACGTTGACATTAACATGTGAGAGAGACTGGTGTCTGTACTAGGAGATCTTTCTGTAAATGAAAGACGACGCCTCCAATTAAAAGTTAAATCCCCGCTACACAGCCGTTGGTGGATGAAGCACTCTTGGTCCACTTTGGAGCCATAATAATGATAGCCAGGTTGACCAAGGCTCAAGAACTCGTCCTCATGGGCGATACTAACCAGATCCCCTTCATCGATAGAGACGCCATGTTCGAACTGCGTTATGGAAGTCCAGCCGCCATAACGTCTATAACCGAGAAGCTTCTCTGCACACACCGTTGCCCGATGGACGTGGCGTTCGCCCTCAAAAATATCTATGAAGGTATATATACGTCTCGGCAAATACTGAGGTCTCTGAAATGCAGAATGTCATCGGAATCGAGACACGAAGGTGCAACTCTCTTTCTGACTTTCACTCAAGACGAGAAGGAAAAGTTCAGCAGGGAAGGTTATGGCACCGGCGAAAAGTCAAGATTGCTTACGATACATGAAACGCAGGGGCTGACGTACGAACACGTAGTTGTGCTAAGAGGAGCTGAAAGAAAAAACCCGGTTCACGACAGTGTCTCCTATGCAGTCGTGGCCATATCCCGACATACTGTGTCCTGCACCTACTTCTATCAGGACCTCAAGGAAGATGATGCCATTAGACGCCTCATTGTTATCCCCGGCATGGCGACGGATCAAGAGGTAGCGGACTATAATAAAAAAATGGCGATCAGAGAGCAAATTTGCGGGGCCATCTAGGTGCAACAATGTGCGATCATCTCGAAACCTGTACAAAATCATTCTCCGAACCTAGAGCTGAGTTTGGCGGCGGTCTGTCCTTGTCATACTCTATACAAAATGACAGTGGTTTTTGCGTTTAGAGAATCACGCTAGAATCGACACCATTGCAGGGTTAATTTAATTATTAATGTATGTTAGGATAGCTTATTATTATTAGATTAATTAATTTTATTCTATAAAGTATTGAAATTAAGTGTATTGTTAAATGGTTGTATGTAGGTATATATTAGGATAGTTATTAGATAAGAAAGTACTATTGTTAGATAAGTAAGTGCTGCGCAACTCACGTTAATGTTAAGTCACGGAATAGTATTATAAGATAATATGACGCTGTACGTACAGTACGTAGTAGATCCAAACGAGGACATAAAAAGGCACGGACTACGAGTCCGTGGAGTAGACATATATAATAAAAAAAAAAGTTTGTAGTAACATCAGATAAAAGAAAAAATATTGCGATTATAAACTTACTCATTGTGTTCGCGTGGAAAAGCGACTTTGGGTAGTATTCTTAATTTACCAAGGTTCTTACTCGCATTAACTTTAGTTTCACATTTTGTATTGACTTCTTTGATGTTACATCAGAAAAGCTGTAATATTTTATCTCTTGTTGCATCTTACGAAACATTCCCTTAATATTCACATACCTTACATAATTACATACAAACTTTTATCCCCTATTGCCAATTTTTACTCATTAACGGTAAAAATTACTAGCTTCAAAAATAACGAATTTCCATAGAAACTTTTATCCCCTATTTTTCCTCTTCTTGATTGGAAAATTTTTACAAACTTTGAATGTCATATTTATTGCCATCTAATTTCAAGTTTTTTCAATTTAGCTTTAATATACTTCCACACAACTTTTCATTCCAAATTTCAGTTCTTTAAAACACTTTTTTCGCAATAAAATGTAGTCTATGTTCTTAGGTTCAACACTATCTGTGTACCGAATTTAAATTATATTAGTTCAGTAGTTTTGGCGTGAAAGCGTGACAGACAGAGACACGAGACACGCTGAGTCACTTTCGCATTTACGATAGTAATTCATTCGCAGTTAAACGAATAATAAAGATATATAACTAAATTATGTCATCTAATGCGACAATAAGTGTATAGAAGATATGCGACAAAGATATATTAAAACTAAATTATGTCATCTAATGCGACAATAAGTGTATAGAAAGATCAACTACTTACAAATATCATCAAGTTAATAAAATTAGGGTTTGCTATCGATAAACAAGTGATGATTAAGACGAGCGTCCCCCTGTATATTCTTTCCCATCGAACGCGTGTCCTGTAAAATATAACTTGGCTTATAATTTAATACTTAATGGATTTCCTAAGGGTTCTCATTATTGATTTTGTTGACGGGATGTTATAATTATGCGTTAACAGCTGGTGTGAGCAAATATCTTTTTTTTTATTTTTTTTTATACCACGATGGTGGCAAACATGCCTACGGCACGCCTGATGGTGCGCGGTTACCGTAGCCTATGGACACTTGCAACACCAGGGGTGTCACTTGTCATATTATGACCTAATAGATAAATACTGGGAGGGAATCTCTTTGATTATTGACGGCTGTCTGGTGCATTCATTTGTTATTATAAACTTTCCATTTTTCGAAGAATTCAGTGAAAGTATTGACGTTGGCTCGACATGAAACTACACGTGAATTTGTGCACGAGTTGCTATGAAACTTTGACTGGAACTGATAGATAGCTGTATAGACGTTACGGCTTTATTAAGATAATTATTACATAATCTTAATAACGGCGCAATGTATCTGCCTTATCTATCAGTTTTACTCAATTTCGATAGCAACAGAGTAACATAATCAGCTTACTGGTGGGGCGCAAAAATCGCTAATTAATTATCATCACTCTGACTGTAAATGTCGAATTAGGTACATAATGAGACGTTTCTCATTAATTACTGGCGAAGCTCTAATTGACGGAAGATAATTGATTTACCAATCAGAGATTATTTGCTAACTGTAAATACAAAGGCGGAAATAATTATTGTAACGAGATACTATTTGTGTTTGATTTTTAGCTTTAATAAGGAATTTTCGGAAACAAAAAAAGAAAACATTGTTTATGTAACAGAATACGGATGGCGCATTTGTCCACTAAAAATAGAGCATATACCCATGTTATTCATTGTTAAATATCGTTAAAACAGATATATATAGTTACAACACCATCTATGAACAGTTTCGGAAAACTTTTTAAATTGTCATTACTACTCGTAGGTACCTACTACATAGTATGAAATGTGTACGTATGTTAGATAGCCCAAAAACTAAGGTTTAACGGAGTTATTCCTATTACTACTGTGACCAGTTAACATCTCTCAGCAAAATAATAATAGTAAGCGTATTAATTTCCTCATCCACCGGATGGGGCCATAATACCTGTATTCTTCTTCCTTACCTTCAACGTTAGAATGTATCTGTTAGCGACGGCCACACTGCTGAAAACAAAATGATTAATTAGTATGTTAAGAAAATAATTTAGATAACATGTTAAGAATCTGGTAATGATACGCTGAAGGCCTGATAGTTAAATCTTCAATAATGTAGTTGACAGGATCGCTGGTGTGAGGATGGTGGTGAAAAAATGATTATGTAGTCTTTAAATACAGCCTTTGTAGCGAGCGTGCGTCTTCGGTTAAACAAATGTGCAAGACTGATTTCGTCTACCGTCAACTTTGATACCGAATCGCAAGCTCGCTACCTTGCAAAACTTTATTAACAAATCAAAAGGTAAGTACAATTGAACAATGTAATGAGACATATGTAACTACTATCTAGTTTATGCTTATTTAATACTTATAATTAACTACACATGTTTAGGGTTCCGTATTCATATTTCTTATGTTGGAAATGATATGCTGAACGCCTGATTCGTTAGTACCTTTTAGTGGTAAATATGAGTATTTGCAAAGATTTAACTATCAGGCCTTCAGCGTATCATTACCAGATTCTTAACATGTTATCTAAATTATTTTCTTAACATACTAATTAATCATTTTGTTTTCAGCAGTGTGGCCGTCGCTAACAGTATCGTTTTGTCTGATCAGATGATAATTAAATATATATAAAGCGGAATACCTCTTGAGTCGTTTCCCGAAATAATGCCAAATTATTCTAAACGGTACGAAGAAATTCACTGCAAACGTTACAGTCAGTATTGCGACCAGCAAAAATTGCATCAAGATGGGTACCCTGGAACAGGAACAAAAATCTATAAATTAATTTGTGGAAGTCAAGTAAGTAAATTACTTAATTATATCTGACGGTGAGTGATAATGGGGTTCAAATAAGCAACGAGCTTATGCCATACTAATCATGACAACCTATCTTTTGAAAAAATCTAACGTATATATTTCTTTATGCCCGTTCGGAGGATTTAACTCTGGTATGATGAACGTAGAAGCGACCTTCCGTAGACATTCTTCATGCATTTTTGAAAGTCTATATTTCCAGCGAGGGTATCGAAATTCATTATTTTAATTAATAATTAAATTTGGATCTCCGTCTGTTCGGGTTTAATCTCACTCGAGAGACCCTTGCTAAGTCATGCAAGTAGTGCCCTTTGCCATGTCAGTGATGCTGTTCTCATACATCACCGAAACAACACGAACCGTTATGATATTGTAGCACCTGGTGTTGATGATATTATGGTAATGTCTGTTTAGTGTGTCACTTCGGATATGCGGCAATTCTTAAAAAAATGGAAATAACCTATTTGCTACTTTTTAATTTCATATATTTTTCAAAAGTCTGTAGGGAATAAGCATGGTTTGTTTTACATGCTAATACCATTATTGTGATGATCAGTGTCTATTGCAGCTCTTTTAAAAATGCACAATTATATTTTTTTTCGTTTTTTCAACACAAAATGTTATCTATATATAACTATAACTTAAATCGCTTATGTGTAACAGTATATCGTATTATAAAAGGCCCATAAATCATAGCACATTTTCTACGTTATTTGACGATTGAATATTTATTTAATTATTTATTTATTATTTGATATAATTTTATTATTTTTTGATCCTGTATTAGCTTTGTACTTTCATTTAATTTTTGATTTTAACTTTACAAAAACACCAATTACCATGCATAAAAAACAAAGAGAATAATGTGTAACTATATGTTTTTAATAATCTATTATTTTCATGAGTATTAGTTGTGATATGTATGTATTTTCAAAATTTGTTTTAAAATTTAAGCCGTAATTACTTATGCAGTAGGTGATAACATAATGAGAAAATGCTGTATAAGACAATTTATATTTTATTATTGCCCATTTGTTTAAAGTTTTTAAAAGTCTTGTCGAATTCTATATACCGCTATTATGTATTTCTTTTTACTGAAAAGCCTATTTATGTCGTTACTAAATTTATATAATTGAACAATAGAATTAAATTTTTTTGGAAAACTAAAATGATTCAAGGCAATTGACCTCCAAAATAGATTTGTATTAGTTAATTATTCTTAAATTTGGGAATTTGTTTATGGGTTCTTTTTTATGTATAGATCTTATCATGCCTCTTTTTGGTAGTTTTTTATGGTGTTTTCTGGTAGTTATTTACCTTTTTATTAAATGAGTTAAGACAGTTTGTCATTTTTCAACATTTTTACCTCTTTATATGTACATACATACATACACTCACGCCTTTTTCCCACGGGGGTAGGCAGAGATTACGTCCTTCCACTTGCTACGGTCCTTACATATCTCTTTCGCTTCATCTACTTTCATAACATTCCTCATATATGTATATATGTATTTCGTTTAAATTCAGGGTGTTTAATTTCCTGTAGATTTTTTTTCATCGAATTTTAAATTTTAATAGGCAAATAGAGATATTTTATGATTTTTTTCTCTATCTTCACTTTATTAATGAAGTTAATTTTATTTGAGCACTAGCGGCCCGCCCCGGCTTCGCACGGGTGCAATGTTTATGTAAATATACCTATTACAAAATGTCCTTATACACAAAGTTCACAGCTTTTTTGTTATTAAACGATACAAACAGAAACCTCTAAATTTAACAGTGTTTCTCTACTATATTATGCATGTATTATACATATAAATCTTCCTTAAGACTCACTCTATCTATTGAAAAAACCGCATCAAAATCCTTGGGTAGTTTTAATGATCTAAGCATATATAGGGACAGACAGACGGCGGATAGCGACTTTTATACTATGTAGTGATGATAATACACATAAGTTACAAATATTTGTTTAAAAGATTTTACAAATATTTTATACGTTTCCAGCGGCATCTGAATCGTGAAAGGACTTCGACATGATTCTCCGTAGCCCCAGTAGCCGAAGAATCCAACCAGCGTGACGGCTACAATAACTGTGCCCATACCTGCATTAATACAAAAATAAAATATAGATTAAGGGCTAGAGAGACAATTACAGTAAAAGAGGCAAGCAAAACCATAGCAATTCACCACAGTGTTCAAAGGAGATGGCTAAGTACAGTATGGGCAATTGCCCTTGCAATGTATAAATACTGGATGTAGTTGCATCAAATGCTGAGTACCTGAAAGTTAATATGTGATATAAAAAAAGTTCCATGAACTTTTCATATTATTACAATCTTAAAAAACATATCATAAAAACTACTACGATATTATGGTCGCAAAACTACAACTAGAGAATTTGCTATGAACTTTAGGTAGGCATTTTAGTACAGATAAAATAACTGGGTAATATATTACTATTGTAGTGAATGATGGATACCTATATATTGATGAATGTCGACTTTAATTCATGATTGTGATTAAAATACGCAATACCATTATTTAATATGTATATTGACGAATGTCGATTTTAATTCATGATTGTGATTAAAATACGCAAGACCATTATTTAATACAAGCTTTTGCCCGCGACTTCGTTCGCGTGGATGTTTTTTTTACGACCTCACATTAGAAACCTCAAAAATTGTAGCCTATGTGTTATTCTGATGTATAAGCTATATTGTGGTAAAGTTTCATTCAAATCCATTCAGTAGTTTTTACGTGAAAGAGTAACAAACATCCATACATCCATACTTACAAACTTTCGCCTTTATAATAGTAGTAGGATGTACATATATCCATATCGAGTTATGCGCTCAAGTTTCGTTACGCATTTGAAGTCGGCAAGTAGGCACAATACACAATAGGTCCGTTTAGAAAAGCAGGGTCAGTATTAAAATTAAAAATCAAGTGACATCTGACATTTTTAAAGTGCTGTGAAAATAAACTCTCAATACAATAACATCGATTAGGAAATCGATATTATCGTGTGAATAAAATACTTATTTTTTGTTAATTGTTTTCAACGATTAAGATTAATTAAACATTTCTGTACAGAAAATATTCTTCTCTATTATTTAATGATTTTTATTGAATTATTTTATTTGATAAAACAAAAAGTTTAATCCGCTATGTCCGTATACATCGATTATTTTGTATATTGACCGAAACTACAATAATCGATAATCTCGTTTAAATGTCGACACTATTCAAGTCCGGAAAATAGGAAAACAAGTTTAAATCTTTTTATTTAATTATTTTTTCACGAAAGTTCTAGGAAAATAATAATCATGTAACAATTCATTAACGAATATATAAAAATTACGAGGCAGTGTGATATGTTTATACATGTTAAGGGCAGTCGTTTAGCCATCTCCTTTTCAGCTGCGAGTCAGAATAACCAGCATATGGCCCTCTTATACTACACCGCTACTGAGTAGGGCATGGGATATAGATCCAAAAAAGTGCTACTGGAATTGGGACGAATGCTAATTTTAAGGCGACTGTGGTACAATTGCCGAGCATCGCATTAGGTAATAACGAAGGAGGGCTTCTGATCGAAATCATTAGTGTATAGACAATTCCGGACAAGAATACCAGATACGCTATGTATAGCGCAAAAGACTGTTGCTAACTTGCATAAGCTTAATTAGTTGTTATATGCACAAGAACAAAATTGTAAAGCTACAAATTTACTATCACTATCAACTATTTATTAGTGGGCATAAGTAGTCTGAATTTTAATAAAAAAATCTAATACAGTTTTAAAAAAAAATAATATTCATTAGAAATGAATGTATGTTATTGCTAAGCCTTAAAAAAAAAGAGTGACATGATAGATATCGGCCATCTTTAAAAAGATTCTTTTGACGTTGCTTTGAGTGTGCTCAAGAAAAAAGTCCAAACTCTATTCTCAAAAAATCATTTTAATCAAATAATGGATAAAATAATAAATTACAAAATTAGGAAGAAGGCCGGCGCAATTAAATAAATAAATTAATATGTATTGACGCCGTAAGTAAAAAAACAGGATTTTTTTTAAATATAACATGTTCCTCGTGATAAACCTCTCAAACATTCTATCTAACCATATCTTTTCTTTAATCTTTTAGGGTCCAATACGTAATTATCACAGCTCTTAAAGCTTAAATTAATTAACTAAGTATAACCTCGAGAAGGACATTTTTTGCATCAAGAACTTCAATCAATGTGACATCATAAAAACAACAGGATGGTGACCCATTAACCATGGTACAAGCTTCTTCGGAACCTCTTGTCAGTACAGGACTAACAGTTACACAGTCGGGTTACACAGTAACCTAATAACAAGAAAATATGTCGTTTACGTGTTTATATTGGACCTGTGTGCTCTTAAAAACCTCCACGTAAAGAAAGTTCTGGCGCCTTGGCTTTTTTTTTTTCTTAGGAGAGGAGGCTGAGAATCCATCATGGATACCAACGCAACAGGCAAGCAGGGATGCGTTGATTATGTCGGACTCCTGGTACTGTCGAGGCGGCTCGACTACACAGACCTACCGACTAAACTCAGCCTAGCCTTTGGTCCTATTGACCCTACTGGCTTTATTGACGAGGGAAGCCGCACCTCAGGAGAGGCACGGTTAGCGCTGCCCTATGGTGAGGGCATATGCGCTAGAAGAAGGCACGAATCTCCAAAGTGGGACCGGCCTGTATTGACGGGAACCTACTCGTGGCTAAGCAGAAGGCTGCCGTTTAGGGGTTGACAAGGGGGGGCGACGGCTCAGACGCCGCCGCTTGCAGGTCTAGAAGTTCCTGCGTGAGTTGGTTGGGGGGGTCGCTAAGGACATGTCGCGGTCTACGTATCCTCTGCCGGTAGTGACTAGTGTTGCCTTGAGATTGGCTCACAGTTGGTGGTGTTGACGGGAGGCGCCTTGGCTTATGGGGTTACATACATATACACTCCCATACATTCGTGTACATTCACGTTCACACAAGCGAACGCACCACGCACACATCCACCTTACGAGCATCTGCTATTGCGAGTTGTCACTTCCCTATGCACTTATTATATTATTATTATTAGTATACTCATTATGAAAATGATCTTACCAAACTGCAATACAGTGAAGTAATAATTAGGAGCTTTCATATTGTTTTCAATGGGCATAGTAATGGCAACTCCATCGATGCTGTATAAAAAAATTCCACAGAACTGAAGGATGCCAAGAAAACCCTTGAACGCTGGTCTCTCTCCTATGGGACCTATTTCTGTCAGGCTGTAGTACATAGCAGTGGCCACACATATCGCTGCAAAAACGCAATAACGCAAAAACGGATCTGAAACAACTTATCTGAAATCTCTTATATATAAAAATGAATCTCAAAATGTGTTGGTAAGCGCATAACTCAACAACGCCTGGACCAATTTGACCAATTCTTTTATTAAAATGTTCGTTGAAATTCAAGGATGGTTTTTCAAAAAAATCGAATAATTATATAATAACAGCCCTTTTTTCCATACAAACGTTTTCTAACTAAAACGTACAGTCAATTTGAGCTTTATCGTTATTGTTTAAAGTTCATATTGCAAGCACACACTGTTATCTAAGCAATGTAGGTGTGTCCCTAACAAGAAAGAGTCAATTTGCGTTTTATTAACGCTATATAAAGTTTGAAATTCAATCATATCTATCAAAACAGTGTGCGTGTGTGCGTTGGAGTACAGTGCAATACATCGTTGGAGGATTTAATGTCACATTCCAAAATTGAATGGTCACAAAATGTAATAGTTCATTTGGACCTTTTTTGCAATTAATTATTTTTTATTTACAACGCCCTACCACCAGGGTGTACAGGAGAATTTTTTGCCCTGAAAATAAAAAGGAACAAAAAACTGCCACTTTACAAATCTTTTTGACAGGACTCGGCTCCGCTAGTCTGCAATAAAAGCTTTAGTGATTTGCTGAATTAATAACATTTAAGCGTCAACGTGTTTTATGTGTTATTTATGTGTATGTGTTATTTATCAATATGTTACTGATTTTATATACTCCGTTATAAAATACTGTGAAATCTAAGCTTCACATACCTACCCAGTAGATCTCTGTAGTTTTAACTGTAAAAAGATGTGCAGCAAAATATGTTAAAACTATTTGGTGCCCGCAGTTCGTCTGCGCAGGATTAGTATTTCGAGTAGCTTATATTAGCGTGGTGTAGAAAACAATAAATATTATGACATTAATATTATCACATAATTTCATCATACATTACATATGTGTAACTAGCGGTTTTTGACAGCGCACGCCAGCGTAGTCCGCAGATGGTAGATTTTTTTCTACTTACTTGACACTAATCATGACACATATTTTGGAAAATTTACACAATATTTGAAAAAATTGTAACCTATATGTTATTCTGATGATTAAGCTTAAAATTAAATTAGTAGTTTTTACGTAAAAGAGCAACAAACATCTATCCAGACTTACAAACTTTCGCGTTTGTAATATTAGTAGGGATGTCTTAAAAGAACCCCAAGCCGCGATTAGCATAAACTGTTAGTACCAAAAAGTAAAAATTTTTATTTGGAACGCATCCCTAATGACATAATAATGACAATGGATTTCTGCTCTGGAGATACGGTCAACTTAGTAATTTGTGCTCGTCGTGTGGGGCCTTTTTTTATAGGATAGGGCAGCAAACGAGCAAACGGATCACCTGATGATAAGCAATAACCGTTGCCCATGGACACCCGCAACACATTTTATTTTTTAGAGGGGAAATGCATTATGCACCGTGACACCGCGCTGGCTAGGCGCGGCCGTGTGTGGGGCTCTCCGGTCTGACAGGACCGGCCTACCCACTAAAACCCCCCTGAGTTCTCTAGGCCCATGCGGGGCACATGGCGGGGTGCGCTTTGGCGATTCTACTGCCATGAGCTCCGGGGCCGGCTCGACCTAGGTCTGGTCGGGCCAACGCCAAGGGAGGGACTGTCCGAGAACCCCTGGACAATCCCCCAGACGGAGAGACATCACCACGGCGTGCGCGGTAGCCAGACGCGCACGCAGCCTCGCGGTAGGGTCATTAGGCGAGCACCGCTCTTGCGTGTGCCCGCTTTCTCCTACCTATCCGTCTGCGGCGGAGAGGAGCGGCCTCGACATCCTCCTCCCGCTCCCTCTCCGCTGCCTCGAGATGACGTTCTCGCAAAAGGAAGCGACAGCCTCCCATTCCGCCTCGCCGCGGAGCATGGCCACGACCACGCTCGGCAGCGAGAGGTCGTTGCTTCCCAAAGCAGCGATAAGGTCGCTGCGCTGTTGTTGCCACGCCCAGCATACAGCCAGCGTGTGCCCGGACGTGTCGGGACGTCGGGAGCGCCGCAGTGGTGACACCGCGGCGTTTCTTCCCGACGTGCGACCCGGTGCAGGTAATGACCGAAACAACCATGTCCGGTCAGTACCTGCACCATGCGGAATGAGAGGCTGCCCTGCCGGCGCCCGACCCACTCCTACAAAACTGGACGAACGGTTTCGATCGTCCGGTGGCCGGCAGCTGGGAAGGCGAGCGCCTCGCCCCACCGGTGCAGAGCCTCCCTCTGCACCCGGGCACGGACTCCCTCCACTTCTGGTGGAGCGAGCCGTTCCCCCCGCTCACGTGCCGCGACCCGATGTCGATACACAGCTGCATGGACCTGGGACACCCGCAACACCAGAGGAGTCACAGATGCGTTGCCGGCCTTTTAAAAGGGAATAAGGGGGAAGGGGGGGGGTTGGTCTTCCGGTACCCTCACTCACTCGGCGAAACACAGCGCAAGCGCTATTTTACGCCGGTTTTCTGTGAGGCCGTGGTATCACTCCGGTCGAGCCGACCCGATTCGTGCCGAAGCATGGCTCTCCCACGGTAAAATGGCCTTTGCTGACAACGCACAAGTAAGTGAGTTTGCTCGAAATCCTTTATATTATAGACTGCAGTATTTACTTCTCATTAGGTCATCATAATCATGTGCAACATAATAAGTTTTTAAATATACAATCTGTCTAGTTCTTAGTAGAGTTATGCATAGAGTACTGAATCACTATTGTTAAAACCTTAATTATTAAACGCAGTCATTGTAATGTAAATATGCAAGTCTACTTCTCATGCTTGCGGTTATACCATGATTATAGATTGCGGATTTGACTACTGTCTCTTTTTTTGTTTGTGATATTATCTAATAGATGGCAGTACAGTGAGCCACGTGGCGGAACACAGTTACACATTTGATTTTAAAAGGTGTAATAATTAGATATGACTTAGCTGAAAGTATATGGCAACACAGCGAGCTACGTGGCGGAACACAGTTGTACATTTGATTTAAAAAGTGTAATAATTAGATATAACTTGGTTGGGATCAGTATTCCGTCAGTCGGGAATAATGCAAGTCATAAAAGTCATTTCTAGCCGTTATTTCTAGAAGGTGTTGATATTGTTGACAACACTATAAGTCTTTTTATTCTCTCAGGAGAAAAGAGGCTGAGAATCCTTATGGTTACCACCGCAACTAAGTGCGGTGATTACATCGGATTTCAAACCGATCGAAGAGACTCGACCGATGTGATTTTGACCAAACTCAAACTAAGTCTTGGTCTTAATGACCCCGTGGCTTTAATTAGCACGACCGTTCCTCAGAAGTGGGCGTGGTACAGAGTCTCAGTCATAGAATGCCTTATATACACCTAATTATGAAAGAATTTTTTGTCAACAAAGTAATAGTGTTAATAAAAATGATGTAAAAAATACATCGGAAATGGATTGTATAATATACCTGACACGATAATCTTCCCATTTTCATTTTCATCATGAATATATAACAGATGTATTGAATTTATTATACAGTACAAAAATAATATATTGTTTATATATAACATTATTACGGCATGACAAGGCACATTCAAACGGAATATTTTATATATAAACAAATTAGCAATCATACCAACCACACAATTTAAAACTATAATACAACAAACTGTGTCAGTAGTCGTTTTCGTAGCATTAGTTCAGTGCCGTAAAGTTGATAGAATTTTTTTCATAATTTATTATTCTATGAATAGTCGGTACATAAACCCTGCCTGGGTTTGAAGGAGCTTTCAAGGAGTTATGAATTTGTAACACAAATATTGAAGCAAATGAATTATCTAGACAAAAAAAAAATCGAACACAAATTTGCGTCAATAATTGCAACATATAATCGTCATATCCACTTTTTTTTTCAAATGTAAATTGCTTGAATAAGGTTTCAATAGATATACGTTTAGTAAGTACATATATATAAACTGTTGTATAGCTTATTAAATAAATATACACTATTTCAGTAACAATTGATTTTATTAGAAATATGGTATTTATATAATTGGTTTTCTTATAGTGGGAGTTATAGACTTAAATTGTGAAAAGATTATTTCGCTCCCTTATATAAAATCCACTATTACCCAATGGTTCACAAACTAATTAACAATATAATGAATCGACTCACCGATAAATAAATCAGTAATGATTGAAAATGGCGCTAAGTACTTTAAGTTTTTTATCATACAAACGAGAAGCACTGCTGGCATGTACATCAGAATATGGATTCGTAATGAAAGATTCAAAGATGGCCACAACGCCTCCAACTCCTGTAATTAACTTAGATTTTTGTAAACTAATATTAATAATAATAATAATATAATATTCTTATTTCTCCTCACATTGGTAATCTTAATACTAGGTAGGTTTACACAGAATAGTTTTATTATGTGAGGAGCTGGTGTCCGTGATAGGCATGAATGCCTGTATTACAAAATCACCAGGTCCTCGCCCCACAGATTTATAGTACAATTTGACCAGTGTAAAATAATTTCAATTACAATTAATTATATATATATAGGTAGGTACTTAATACAGAGTTTGTTACTAACAATAGAGAAAATAAAGTGGTAACCATATTTTTCTGTAGAATTTTTACATTATGTTTAATTACATATATAATTAGCACCTAGTGTTTTTGTGTATGTGTGGTGTGTGTGTGTGTATGTGTGTGTGTGTGAATATTAAAATGAGTTGTGTCAAAAAGAGTGAAGTAAATTTTCAGTAAATATAATTTTGCTTACGTAGCCACTCCATGACTAAACTTTTGCATTTAATTTTAGTTAAAGGATATAAATTTAGCTCCCAATTTAATTTATTATATAAATTTGGACCCTGGTAACATAAAAACCTATGTGCAAATCGAGTTTTAAAAAATAATACAACATTGTTGTTTAATTGAGGCTATCACAATAAATATTCATACATGCTTAGTATATACGTAAAATACATTGGAAACAGATTGTAATTTTCCAATAGCGATGATCTAATCATACTTATTTGACCTCGTAAACTTTCTTTAATGCTTTCACGTTCATCCTCAATTTTATGTTAAATGGTTTTTGTAACTGATTTTCAATTTTGAGCTTTCGACATTAAATAGAAAATTGGTTGAAGAAATTCGACAGCATGATACACCTAGCTAGGGATGTCACGAAATCCAGAGTCACTTTAATAACATCATAATAGTCGTACTATATGTCTCAATGATTACATTTTTACTAGCTTTTTTATATATCAAATATTTATGAAGGGTAAGGAATGACAATGTCGATTTATAGACTTTGCTGACTCGCATTAATTTACAAACAAAACAAAACAAAGAGACCAATCGACAGATATAACTTGCTAGGGCATTACCTCCAGGTAAAAGTCTTAAGTCGAGTCTCAATTCCATCTCAATGAAATTAGTAAATAAGAGTGATAAGAGCGTAAGTAGATAAGAGCGTAGGATATTATTTAGATTGGGAATTGCACAGAAAATGAATAAAATAATATGCTAAAGCAAAATTTCAGTTTTTTACCTGTTTTAGCGTTTTCGCTATCATTATCTGATAAATGCTGCACGTGCCACAAAGTTGGAGAAAAAGAAAGAGTTCTATGGCGTATCTGTAAAGTAACGATATATCTTATTTATATGTAAAAATGAATCGCAAAATGTGATGGTAAGCGTATAACTCAATAACGCCTGGCCCAATTTGGCCAATTCCTTTTTTAAATGTTCGTTGAAGTTCAAGGATGTTTGATGTCAGGAGAATTCGAATAATTATCGGAATACTAAAACAGACCTTTTTTTCCATACAAAGGTTTTCTAACTAAAACGTACAGTCAATTTGATACATACAATACAGTATGATAAATAATTTCATAAAATGATTATATTACAAATTATATACTTTTTTTTCAATTCGTTACTATCATTAATACTAAAATTGGTGAATTACTAATTTGGTAAACTGCTCGAAAAACATTAAATGTTATTTGAAAATGATTTAACAAAATGAAAATTGGTATGCTAAGATTTTATGATGTATAAATTTAGGTATAGTGGTTGCTTTTGAGGGCCGATGTAATAATATTTAAAGGGCACGTAAGTTAGAATTTAGAGGGACCTTATATATGTTCTTGTCTAAGACGTGAAACTTTCCGAATTAACCGATTTTCAAAATAAAAGCAAAAACATTTAAATAACACTTCCAGTCAGCTGTTAACACAAAAGAATTGTTTGGTAGCTGTAGACGCAATGGCGCTCAATAGACTGCAGCGTAGTATATTGTTATGGAGCTGTCGGTGCTTGGTAATAAGAAATATTTTATTTAGTTTGCAAGGGAATAGTAGTTTGATTGTTAATATGTTTTCTACAGAATATTCACCTCTAAATACCTCACTTCACCTCAGCCATAAATATTATTTCGACGGCTATGAAACACTACGCTTATTACTATTATATTAATATAATCAAAATATAAATAATATTGCTTAATTTTGTTGTCATTTTCATTATGATATTTTTATCAATTTAATTCTCGATGTTAGTAAAATAACAATAATTAGATCACTTGTATTGCTACGAAGACGTTAACAGGAGTATGCTTCAATATTACATTTATCTATAGGTATATATATAAAACAAAGTCGGGTTTGTTACAACACTTCTAACCCGAGATCTGCTAAACCAATTTTCATGGTTATTGATTTGTTGGATTTGTCTCCGCCCCGAATAGCAGAATACATCTTAAAAACAATGAAAAATCGATATGTGTAATGAATACTTAATCATTTCAATAAATGCTGATTTGTTTATTACATGTCAAACATTTGTTGTCCAATTGTGCCAACAACTATTCATGTGTGCGTTCAGAAATTTATTTTTTGTAAAATGTCTCGAATCTTCAGGTACTGATAAATTTGTTTGTTTTAGACATAAATTTGTGTAAATTATTTATTAATTATTTTATTTTTAATTTCCGAAAATAATACCTAAGATTTATTCTACAGGTTAACAAAAGTGTAATGTCTTTTTATAGGTTGTCCATGATTTGTCTTGATAAGCTATTCATACGTTGTGGTTATATACTCTTTGAGCTATTGTCTATGTTTCAACAGTTCAGGCACTGCTATTATATTTGGTGGTTATATGTGGTTTTATGCGAGTGCACATTTACTATTACCATTAATATCAATGCCGCGTCCTAGAAGATCTAATCTTTCCCAGCGGAGCCGTAATGCAATTAGGCAACGGAATATCGTTAGTATGCAGCAAAGAAAGGCCTTAATTCGTGCTTCTCAAACACAAGAGCAAGCAGAGGCATCTGCACAACATCGGTTTCAATATTTTTTTTCTGACATTAGTTTGAAGTACTTAATTATTATTATTTTTTATGTTTTCATCATCATTCATCATAATAAAATACTTTTATGTTTCTATCTATATTAATATTATTTTGTATCATTGTATTACTTTACGTTCATCAAAGCCTAAATTAGTTCAGCTAAAAGGTAACACGACATTCAGTGACTGTTAGGCGGTACGAAGTTCGCCGGGTTAGCTAGTTTAAATATAGAAGCCGATGTCAAGCACAATCAGCTGCAGGCGTCTCATTAAAATTACAGACAGATGTGGCTTACTTCGCTATACAGAAATAATATCCAGCCATCAGATAGCAAAACTTAGAATATTGATATTTCGCACGTCTAAAATATTTATAAATACTATTATAGTATTATCAACCTTAGGTCTTCAAAATATTGTACATTTTCGATCACCTGAACGCCTTGCTGTATTTGCGGCAGTTCTTCCAGGGACCAGCCGCAACGGCTGCTTGCACTAAATCTGGATATGTCAGCCTCGGCACTCTCAACTTAGTGTATAACGTTTGGGCAGATATTACCAGCATCTGTAAATTAATGTTTATTTATATCATTCGAATTTTTTATGTAATGATTTTTATCTTTGAAGGAGTATTAAGTCCGGCAATGGGCGACTCGCGTTTGAAATAATTATGGTAATGACGAGTACCCATATTTTACTGCGCATCTTAATTCATGTAAGCAATTAATAAAGTATGAATGGGATCACTTACATACATGTTATGGATGACGATAGAGCCAACTACTACTGAAGCAGCCAAAGAAGCCCAAAGTCCACCGTGCTTATAAGCTTCGTGCATACTAAGAATGCCGGCACCTAAGCAGCCCTTGATAAGATGCGCTGTCGATTCTATTATGCTATGGAAAAAATAAATTTGCTACAATAAAATGAAGAATTCGAAATCTTTTGTACTACTTTCTATATACTACTTTCTGTTTCTTTCGATATTTCTATAATTTTAAGTGGGATGATTAGTATTTTTAGGAAAAGATGTGAATTTTATCTTCCTTGTGCAGGAAATGCGCAATATTTTTATAATGGAACAGTCCGTTGATTGTTAACATTAAAATACAAATTATTCATTATAAGTACTAAGCTTACGAGTAATTACCCGACTGTTGTTAATTTTAATTGGATATGAATATTAGGTCGTTACATATTGGGCGGCGGGACTGGACCTCCGGTTGTTAAACCGGGGTTCGGTCAGCACCTGCGTGCGGTGGCAGGGGGAGTCGATCGTCGACCTGTCATGGGCGACTCCCTCTGCGCACCGCATGGTGTCAGGTTGGAGGGTGGCGGCGGAGGTGGTTACACTCTCCGACCACCGGCACATCGTGTTCGACGTGTCGGTGGCCCACCGTCGCCCTTCCCGCACACTCCAGGAGGACAGCCGTCCGCGACGTTGGTCCATCAAGCGGCTGGACCGGGATGCGGCTCTAGCCGCTGCCCACGTCGCGGACTGGGCGGAGGAGGCACGGATTTCGCCCGACCTCGATGTGCATGCGCGGGCCGCCTGGCTCCGGGGCACGATGACGTCGATCTGCGACGTCTCCATGCCCCGAGTCAGGCCGCCCCGGCGGCGCTCTGCGTACTGGTGGAACGAGGAGATCGCGCGGCTACGGGTCGTTGTAGTAGCCGCGCGCCGCCAGTACCTCAGAGCCCGTCGAAGACGGCGAGCCTCAGTCGACGAAGTCCTGAGCGCCAGAAGCGCGTACGGAGCCGCGGCCAAGGCGCTCGGCGTCGCCATCGCCGACGCCAAGGCGCGGTCCTGGCGCGAGCTGCTGGGGGGACTGGAGAGGGACCCATGGGGGCGCCCGTACCGGATGGTACTGGGCAAGCTCCGACCGTGGGTCCCTCCGCTGACGGAGACCCTGGACCCTCTCGTCGTGGGAAGAGCGGTGGATACGCTCTTCCCGAGGGTCCGGGACAGTCCCCCCGCCGCCCCGTCGCCCGGCCCTTGGTCGGATGACCTCCGGGTGACGGAGAGCGAGCTCGCCGGGGCCGTTTCGCGGCTCTCTGCGCGCAACACTGCCCCGGGACCGGATGGGGTCCCGGGAAAGGTGCTAGCGCTGGCGCTCAGGGCGTTAGGGAGCACGGTGAGACAGCTCTTCACGAGCTGTCTCCGCGAGGGCGTGTTTCCCGTTGACTGGAAGTCGGCCAGGTTGGTGCTCCTCAGGAAGGAAGGAAGGACCGGCGACGTTCCATCTTCGTTCCGTCCGATCTGCTTGCTGAACGAGGCGGGGAAACTCTTTGAGAGGGTTATCTCCGCTCGTATCAGCGAGCACCTGTCGCGCGCGGGTCCTGACCTATCGGACTGCCAATTTGGATTCCGGCGGGGGCGATCAACGCTGGACGCCATCCAGCGTGTTCGTTCCCTGTCGGAGTCCGCAGTCCGATCGGGGGGGTGGCGTTGGCGGTGTCGTTAGACATCGTCAACGCCTTCGGCACCCTCCCCTGGCAGGCCATTAGGGAAGCGCTCGTATACCACGAGCTGCCTCCCTACCTGCGGGCAGTGGTCGGGGACTATCTGCGCGACAGGACGATCGGCGTGATGGGACGGGACGGGATGGAAACGTCGAGGAGGGTCGAATGCGGCGTTCCGCAGGGGTCGGTGTTGGGACCCCTGCTATGGAACCTCGCATACGACGCGGTCCTTCGCACCAGCCTTCCTCGCGGCGTGAGTGTCGTCTGCTACGCTGACGACACTCTCGTCGTGACGACTGGTGCCGACTTCGAGCCGGTGCTCAGGCTTGCCGAGCTTGGGGTGGCATGTGTCGTGCGGGCGATCCGCCAGCTGGGTTTACAAATAGCGCCTCACAAAACCGAGGCGCTATGGTTCCACGGCCTTCCGAGGCGCCGGGAACCACCCAGTTGCCGGATCCGGGTGGGTGACGCGGTGGTCCCGGTGGGGCCGTACATAAAGTACCTGGGCCTCACCCTGGACCGCCGCTGGAGCTTCGAGGAGCATTTCGTGCGGTTGGTCCCCCGTGCCAAAAGGGTGGCGGGCGCATTGCATCGCCTGCTGCCCAATCTCGGGGGACCGAGGGATGGAGTCCGCCGCCTGTACGAGGGCGTCGTGCGATCCGTGGCCATGTATGGGGCTCCCGTGTGGTCGCAAGACTGCGCGAGGTCCCCCCGCTGCAGAGCTCTGCTACGGAGCTTGCAGCGGATAATGGCCATACGGATCGTACGAGGCTACCGTACAATCTCGTACGAGGCGGCGACAGTTCTGGGACGCTCCCCCCCATTCGACATCCTGGCCGACATGTACGCGGCGACGTATGCGTCGCGGCGTGTCGGCCGGGGGGGCGATGGGGGGAGCGCCCTGGAACCCGCGCACGAAGTGCCTAAGCGGGAGTGGCACCGACGGATTGTGGCGGCCTGGCGTGCGCAGCTCGAATTACGGATCTGCGCGCGCCAGCGGGCCGTCGGTGCCGTACTCCCGCACCTCGAAGCTTGGCTCAACGGGAAGGAGGAGGTCACCTACCGATTGACTCAGATACTCACCGGGCACGGCTGCTTCGGTGAGTATCTGTGTCGAATAGGACGGGAGGGATCGACACATTGTCACCACTGCGCATCCGACCTCGACTCGGCCCAGCACACGCTGGCGGAGTGCCCCGCGTGGGCCTCCGAGCGCCGAGTCTTGGTCGCAGAGATCGGGCGAGATCTGTCTCCGCCGGCATTGATTGCGGCAATGCTGGCGGACGAGGGAGGTTGGAGGGCTGTGGCCTCCTTCTGTGAAGCAGTAATGCTCCAGAAGGAGGCCGCCGAGCGGGGTCGGGAGATGGCCGATCCCGCTCGAAGGAGGCGGCGCCGGCTCGGTAGCACAGCTGCGGCGCCGCCGCGGGTCGCCGGCGGGCGCGAGGAAGTCGCGACCGCTACGGCGACCCGGGATGGACCACGCCCCTTCCGTGGCCGGGGGGCGTCGTCGGTGGAGGGGACCGGGGGAGGTGGTAGCTTCCCCCGAGGAGGGCTCCCCTCTAGAGAGGGGAGCGGAGGCTGGGGGTTCCCGGAAGTGGCCTTTGTGTTCCCGGGGGCTCCCTACATGCCTGAGGAAGGCCATCCCTGAGGTTTTTAGTGGGTAGGCCTCCCCTTCTGGAGAGGAGAGCCCCACCTAACCCCGGCTCGCCACAGCCGGGGTATGCAATTTAATGCATTTTCCTCAGGGGAACAAAAAAAAAAAAAAAAAAAAAAAAAAAAAAAAAAAAAAAAAAAAAAAAAAAAAAAAGGTCGTTACATATGAAACTAGCGTTTTGTGGTACTGAGCATTTTGATCTGAAATATCACCTCTTTGGTCAAAAATTACATATTTAAATTCACATTTATAAATTCATTTAGCTGGTACATTTGAGTTTTGAAAACATGTGATTGAAAATGGGAGATTTTTTTCCTGCCGATATTCTTAACTATGGTTTACAATATATGTAATACAAACAAATATTAAAATGTAAATATTAATATGTAAAATGTGTGTAAACGAATAACATTTTTTTTTAATTTGAACGACTTCCTGGATATGTCTATGTCAAAATAATATTATTCATTTTAACATTGCGTATGAAAATGTACAATATTGGAGTCAAAACTAATACAATGTATTAGTCTGAGGAATTAGATTACTTACTTGGTGCTGGTTACATTATTTCTCTCCATAACGAAATCGTATTCCATTCTTTCAGTGCCAGGGTATACTTCAAAATATCTAGAGGTGTTGTCTGTTTCAAAGTAATCGTTTAATTCTGCACCCAACGTGCAAAGGGACGCTTCGTCATCATCCTAAATATGTTATTATTAAAAACACTATTTTATTTACATATAGCAGTGTACAATGGTTTGTATATAAATATACACTGCTATATGGGGACATACAAATTTACGGATATGTTTTTTTATGTTATAGAGGGGCAAACGAGCAAGTAGAATACCTAGTAGTAAGCGATTACAGCCGCTTCTAGACACCCGGAACACCAGGAGAGTTACAAATGCATCGCCGGTCTTTTAAATATGTATATGTACATGCCCTTTTTTGAAGCTTTGGATATCGCATTGGTTTGGAAATATAGTAGGCGACAATTCATTTCACAGCTTGGTAGTGCCAGGCAGAAAGTTCCTGGAAAAACGCACTGTTGTTGTTTATGCAACCATCAAAGGGATGAGGGTGAGCGTTTTGTCGTATGGAACAATAGCGTAAACTATCAGCAGAGATCAATCACAAAAAAATTGAGTAATCCCCATAATATATGCGATAGAGGATGCATAAGAAGGCTACGAGTATATCTCTACGCAGCTCCGAAGAATCAAGCCGACATGAAATATTTGGCAATGAAAGATTTGAGTCGCTCTGTAGAATATTGAAAGGGAGAACTTGACATTGGGGAGCCCCTGCCCTTGGATGGAAACAGTAATCTGTATGTCGCTGAACCTGCGCCTTATCAAGTTGAAATACTACCTCGATCTATTGAGCATTAAAATATCATTTGCGCGTTGTAGCCCCTGTAAACACTTTTATTTCTTTACACCTTTTTTAAATCCCTAGACGAGCTCATTGCGGAAAATTTCAGAAAGGAGCTCGTTTATAAAGCAGATCTTACATAAGGGTATTTTTTTGAGATCTTTACGTTCCGCTTCGATATAAGATGATAAGCGTTGCGAAGGTTGAAAAAGGCTACTGGTATCATGTAAAGCTATTTTAAAGAAGGTAGAATATGTACAATCAGATTGACTTCGGTGTCAGTTTAGCCGGAGGCCAATAGGGAGGGAGGCCAAAACAAAACAAACTATTCGACATACATATATATAATGCAATTTCAAAATTATTTGACTCATTCAGCTAAAAAAATAAATTTCGATAAAGCTAGAGTATTGGTCTACGCTTTAAGTTTCTCTTCTTGATCGAATTAGAAATTATAAAATCCGCAAATCAACCAGAATCACCGAGAGAGACTAATCTCAAGCCTAAAAGCCAATGACAAGAAATATTGCTCTTAAGACTGCCGATTGTTTGGGCAGAAAGATCCTTTAGTGGTAAACGTTCTTCAAGAAACGTATTGTTGGTAGTCTTCCCACGAGATATACCGATAATTGGTGAAAGAAGGCACTGATTATTAGTAGTAGGTAGGATCGATCGGCATAGAGATCCTTGAGCAATCCTAAATCCAACAGTGCCTTTCGGCTGAAACGGTGATGACGAAAGAATATAAAATAATTATTTAATCACAACCACACATTTCAAGAATAAAATGGATACATATAAATACTTACTTCTTTTGTGTCAGCTTTATCCGCATTTTTCTGCAAATATGTTATAAAAATATTGTACCGTTTATATTATTGTAAAGTGTGCTTTATAACATTCTATAGGGTCTTTATATCATCTGATGGTAATGTTGAAAAGACAGAATATGGAACCGAGCTTTATTTGGCTGTCTTATCTTTGATTGTAGGAAAACAACCATGTAATTATCATAATTAATGTGGAGAATAACTTGTGTAAGATGATAGTTACTGGAGCTCAGAACTAGTAACACAAAAAGAAACCTAGCAGAAAATTTTCGGCCCCTATGGCAATTGAGCTTCGACCTCCCCATGATTTAATTTATTTCATCACGTAAGCGGTTAAGCTAACGGTGTACGTTATTAAATTTTTCAATAAAATGTATGATTACATTATTATTTGAAATATCTTTAGTGTGAGAATGAATGTTTGGCAAGCATCCTTAAAAGTTTTAATGCCTTGTAGTAATAAATTTATTTTTGAATTTTATGTTGGAACATGCAGTAAAAATGTTGACAAATCCAGTAAGTATCTTACCTTAATTTCTGACATCATTTACATTAATTAACCTGAGCAAAGAAATTATATTTTCCTAAAAATATAATTATGTACGTTATTTTTATTTGATCTAGTAGGTCTCCGCTAGGAGTAATAATGTTCTGTGTAGTAGGTATACATATTGACAAATTGTTTACTGTAGACATGTGTCATTGATATTTTTGACATATACATACTAAGGTCCGTGATGCGATTCTCATATTTACATATTGTAAATATGATAATTGCACAATATGTTAGGTTTTATTGAGAGTAAATAAGTAGAGTTGAGATTACTCTTAAAGAGTTCTACATCATCACATTTCAAGACTATTTTCATATTGTCGTCGTTTTATCCGATGAATGTCCTCTGATAGCCTGCGATTGGCATTCAAGCTTAAACAAATAAATATCGAGAAGAGATCTTAACAACGCCTACAAGGATTGGAATGATGTATAGAAATTGTGTAAAATACAGTGAACATAGTTGTGAGGTTTTCCCACGGCTTCCAAAGTTACTGACATAAGATATCGAAATAGAAATAATTGCGACGACGGATTTTCATTATTGGATGTGATACATATTACATGTCGAGATATAATAAAATATTCCTTTGCACTGTTGAATATATTTTTACAAAGTTCGGTTGTCGGCACCATTGCACTAGTTAATGTATTAGTAAATTAAACATATATACAACTGTATGAAGTTTAATTGCATTTTGATTATTCTCTGTACAATCTTACGAAATAGTACGACAATATCTCTTAATATATATAATATACCCCCAAGTATATTTAAAAAAAATATATTTTTCACACTGTAGGTCAAATGTTTGTGTTGGTTTCATAGACGGCACTTTACTACACTTATACACTTTTGGTTAATTTCACATAAAATATGTTGAACAGTGTAAATGTAAATTGTATTTTTATTATCCTCTCTAGCGCCATACGCCGTGATAAGAACATATGGAGATATATTAGTGAAAAACCGGTCTGCCATTAATATATTACCTATATTTTCATGCTGTGAAATTGTGGACCTTAAACTATCAGATTTATTATTACAGATAAAAGTTCCTCCGTAAACTCGAAAATTCCAACATACATATTTAGTGCGGTATATAATTCATGCACATAAACAGTGGGTAATAAATAGTCGTTTAGGATATTTGACTTTTCTATAAGTTACTAATTTCAAGTTTGTTTTACATATCAGGTCGCGAAAATAAAAATATATGATATATGTATATATGCGTAACATTTCAATAATCTTTATTAGCATCTGACACATTTTGGTTTCTCTGTCGATAACAGGACTCCTTTGGTGCTACCGCTACACTGGTTTGCACATTCATCAGTTTCGCATGAGCTGCATGGATCTTTGTCTTCACATTCGTAGTTTTCCTCGCATTGTTCTTCACACTCATCTTTGTCCGCACTATCACAGCTCTCTTGACATTCATCTCGAGCATTGCATTTTAAGGTTCTTAGTATGCCTTTGATTGCAGAAATTTGTGCCATCTCATTATTTTCAATCCTTTGGTATTGATTGTCATAATATTGTACAGTGTCAAAATCACGATCAATACCGTCTCTATTATGTTCATCGCTACCTCTATTAAAAGTGCCGCTAGTTTCAGATTTAATTAAACTTCTCAAAGGTATATAATTGTTAAATTTAGAAACACCGTCAATATTAGTCTGATGGCCTTTGTCATGGTTACCTTCAGTTTTGATATATTTTTTTAATGTAATGTAACGATAATTTGGAACATCGTACCTTTTTTGTTGGTAATCATGTTTTATTTTATAGCTATTACTATCCCTGTCTTTTCTTTCATCATAGTTTTCCCTGTATTTATTATATTTATTTGGCGTATAATAACTTCTAGGTCTTCTATTTTGTTTCCCTACATATTTCGCTACATATTTTAATAGATTCTCCATTTCATAACTATCCGTGGGCTGCAATCGATGACGAATATAAGAAAAATAATCAACATCATATAAATGTAATAAGTACGCTTACGCTAAACAGAAAACCGCCAAAAAACAGAGCCCCCCCCCCTTCAGTCCTTATTCCCTTTTAAAAGGCCGGCAATGCATCTGTGACTCCAGTCCCCATTCAAGCCGTAGGGCCCTTATGGCCAAGGCTTAGGCTGAGTTTAGTCGGTAGGTCACGTGGCCGGACCGCTCTGGTCGCGTGGAGTCCGACATAACCTCCGTGACACTTGCCGATGCGGGGGTATCCTGGGTACGTTTCGTGCTCCTTGTGAGGATTTTCAGCCTTCCTCTCCTGAGAAAAAAAATCTGTGACTCCTCTGGTGTTGCATGGGCAACGGTTATCGCTTACCATCAGGTGATCCGTTTGCTGCCCTGTCCTATAAAAAAAAACATATTCAAATTAGGTACCTGATGTTTTAGGGATGCCTTTTGGTTGCGGCTATCACTAATGTACGCATCAGAATTTATGGTGTTTGAAGAGAGTTCGTCAGACAAAAGCGACTTGTCCAATATGACTATTACGGGCTTGTTGTGGTTAGAAGATTTCTTGTTGAGAGATGATAGAAGAGAGGACTGTAATGATTTTGCTGATGTTGCAATCTGGAATTACAATATTGTAAAAAAACTAATTACCTGCAGTCGCAGTAAAAGTATATAGTTTCGCTTCTACATATATAATGAAGTAATGTCGTATAGGCTTAGCAGTTCGACACAGTCTGTGTCATTTTGTGCAATCTGGAACTACAATATTGTAAAAAAAATAATTATTTGCAGTCGCAGTAAAAGTATATAGTTTTGCTTCTACATATTATTATATACAATGAAGTAATGTCGTAAGGCTTAGCAGTTCGACACAGTCTGTGTCATTTTGATGGCTAAGAAATCACATAGCGAATCTACAAACCACGACATAGGATCCAAACTGAACTGACCACTAAATGACAGCGATATTCCATATGTGGAAAGAAATGAACCTCGTACTTCCTTTTAGACCAATAACAAAATCCGCTATGCTTTTTAGCCCAACAAAATTTTAGAAACAATTTAGATTTTATTATCTGAGTGACCTCACTCAATTTAAGTCTCATATGCTTTGAAGGAAGATATTAACATTTTAGATTTTTGAATTTTATAGTTTGATTCTAATATAGATCTTAAGAGACATCATTAGTATAAGACATAATTAGTAATAACAATAGGTGCCGTATATTGTATAATTTATCGTCAGCTCTTGGAACATCATGGTCTTCAATTGCTTATAATACATGTGGTTCTTGTCAAAATGTGCAATCTACACGAAAATCACAGTATATATTGCCAAATTGTGATAAAAGAAATTGACGGTACCAAATGATTTCACTGCAAAACTTCAAATTGGAAGACAGCATTGTGAACACAACTGCTTTGTGGCAGAAATAGATAATACGAGTAAGAAAGTGACCCTGATACAGAGTACCCTTCCAGTAAAAGGGCTGTCCGCCTCATTTACCCAAGTAACGAGAGTATTAACGGCGAAAGGTACTCATTGCCTAAGGTAATATATAACCTTCCGCCGTTTTAATCTCTTAGCAGCTGCACGCAACTTTAATAATCTATCAAGTAATATTGTTTTTCAAAAATACGTCAAAATAAAATGAAAACGTAAGAACGTACGTTTCCCATTAGAAGAAAGAAAGAAAACATTAAAAGTTTTCTTAGATGTGTCGCCATTTTCTTGCAATTTTCCTGACGTCCTCCGACTCCACTGCGATAATCGAAATGTAGATTAATAAAACATTTCTCGGTAATTTTCGCATCGTTTGATTGTTCTAAATTTAATTAAAAACGTTCTATCGAGATTATGTTTACAGAAAAAGGTAAATATTATTTGTTTTGTTTCCATTAACGATTCTGTTTTAATCTTAACATGAAATGTCTCAGACAAATGAAAATATGAGTGTTTCTACGTACCGCTGTGCTAGAATATTCACGTTTAATTATGGTTTTTACAATAAATACAATCACGGGCAATTTACAACTCTATAATATATTACTATAAACAAAAAAAAAACGGCAATTTATATATTTATTTTACGATGTGCAATTATTATTATCAAACCTACAGACTCTGAGATTATTTTGTTTAAGGTCTTCTTATTATATTTCATGTTCTTATTCTCGTTTAATAATTTCGAAATACCAACAAAAGCTATCATAAAAATCTAGCTAATGAGTTTATAAATAAATACAAAAACAAACAATATTATAGAAATATAAATGGTAGTAAAAGTATTTATTTATTCTTAATTAATGTGTGCCTATACATTTTTTAACGAAAGTATCTTTATTATCCTTAGGATATTTTATCGTTAAATTTATTCCTAATATTAGGTAAAGTATTTCATTATCTTTTAAACATTTTATTCATTATTTTAACAATTTTTTTTATCGATTGAGTATTTTTCCTCTTAATAATAATCATTTATTAAAAAGAAACGTTTATTATTTAGTAATAAAATGATCTGAAAAAATAAATTAATTAACTCGTATAACATCTAAGAAATATAACACTATAAGTTAATTGTAAATAAACTTTAACGATATAATTAAGCTTCTTTGTCTACGACAAAATAATTCCATATCGTACATAATTATATGTTGTTGACCCTAAAAATTTACACGTTTATTAAGTGTTTTTAACCCGTTTTTATAAATCCCAATTTTATAAAAACCATGCTACATTTTCATGGTATAATTGAGATCAATTTATCACTTCTTTTTCTTTAAATCTGTTATTTTCGTTATACTTTAGGTTAGGAAAGTTAATCTACCCAATTGATGGTTAAGAATTTAGAGCGGGTTGTCTGCTGTCTGTTTGACATTTTGTTCAACTCTAGAGCTTCAATACACCTTAAGAGTAGAATATAGATAGATGGGGGCTATGACTGTGGGGGACGGAACCATCTGTTCCCACAAAACGGAGAAAAGACACCTTCTCCCAACCTAGATTTGATATGTAAATAGATAATAAATAAGGATATCTAAAATACTAACACAAACAAAAAAGAGTGTGTACCAAAGAGATTTTTTTTTTTTAATTTTAAATATTTTATTTGTTACACTTACACCAATTAGCCTAGCCCAAACTAAGCTCTGTAAGGCTTGTGCTGTGGGATCTAGGGTAACGGATAGACATACATATATTATACATATATAAATAATTTTTATTGAAATATATATCAACAACCACGACTAAGGTACAAATGCTGGCATTCATCACACAAACATCTGCCCCCACCGGGATTCGAACCCGGGACCTCAGAGATGGCGACACCTTGAAACCGGTGTAGGTACTATCCACTCGACTATGGAGGTCGTCGATATATATATATGTATGTATATGTATATATATATCGTAAGTTACGGTTCGATTCCTTGGGTCCACTTATGATCGTGTCCTCAAAGGGGAAGACATAAGTCAAATATACAACTATATGCCCAAATTGGTAAGATACGACATAGACAAGCATACTTGGACCAAATAGGAGGTATACTGAAAGAAGCCAGGCCAAGAGTATTCAATGAGCGTACATATAATAAAAGTCGAAGAAGCTAGGGAAGTCTGATTGGATCGTAGCAACGATCTGTATTCGTAGCAACGTACAACTGTGACCTCTGCCTACTCTCATATGAAAAGAGGCGTGTGTGTATGTTTGTTGCAATAGTCTTATAGATTATGTAAGGTTGTGAATAAACTGACTGTTTTCATAGTTTATTTTATTAAAATTTAAATTTACCAATCTCATATATTTATAACTAATCTTGAAAGCATTTTTTCAGTCTTTTAATTACGAGGGCTGCTACTTAAGTATCCGGAATCTGGGATTTCAACATTTTTAAACGCAATATATCACCTCCATCGTAAAATAGGTTCTTTTTTGAAATACTGGCCGCTATTTTTTTTCCATATGTACGCTAGTGTTTTGTTTCTGATGGGTTTAAAATGTCATATCGTTGAAATGATGGAACTCACACGTGAAAATATTCGTGCTATGATTTATTACGATTTTCGACGTGGTTTAACGCAATAACAGTGTGTAGATCAATTATACTATTTAATTTCAAGACCGGCTGACGTTCTAAGATCTGATTCCTTATATTTGTAGGACCTAGTAACATAACTACTGTTTTTGCTGCGTTAAGACAGAGCGCGTTATGATCTGTCCATTGCTTAATGAAAATCAAAATCGTCGTATGTGTCGAAATAATTTTTACGCTCTTGATATGATCGGGCCATATCATTTTCTTCATCTGAATCCCAGTCACTCAGCTGCTCCAAAAGAGAAAGATCACTGCTCGAACTTGAGTCTGACATTGTTCTTTACGCGAAACTTATAATTTTCACACAAATAAATTAATTAAACATTAACAACTTGTAAATCTGCCGTGGTATCCAACCGTTATCCCTGAAAATCCTAGGATTGAATTTTGAGGTTACTGAGGATAATCAAACGTACTGACAGATAGCTCTGAAACAATATAGGGACGCGACGTGGACGCGACAAATGTCAATTTTATACAAATGTCTATCCCTAGTAAGCTACCGGTCCTCCCGTCGATAGATAGCATCCACGGATAGGATTTCCTATCGTCGATACATTTATAGGGACAAAAAATTCAAGGATAGATAACTATTTCTATCTCTAGTAGGGCAAAACCAGAGATAGATTGAATATTGGGAACGGCCGTAATTCTGTTAAGATCATTATTAATAGCGTTTACTGAATCATCCAGTTGGTCCGGCGCGAACGTATAAAGCAGTTGCGTATCGTCTGCAAACATCTCTACCTACCTAGATACCGCAATCAGAGTGGAAAAAAAGCTATAAAAATTGATTTCAACGTATGCAAAAGTATATCGATCATCGCGGCGAATACTTTGAAAAACAATAAATCCATATTTAGCCATATACGTTTATTTAATTTTTCTATTCCGGTTACATAAGTAGCAGCCCTCGTAAGAATAGAAACTTTATATAATCAAATTCTTTGTAATATTACGCTTAACAAAAAAAAATATAAAGGCTCTTAAGCCAGGAGCTGAAATTAAGGTACCCCACATGTTACACTCTATTTAAAAAAATAAAACATGAGGTAGTGGGAACTAGGAACATATTGTTGCGAAGTAGACGCGACACAAAACTTTTTCTAAATACAGGGAGTCGATTGACGTTGACGTTGACGTTGGCTATTTTTCTAGGGATATAGACGACACAAAGTTTGCAGGCAAAAGTTAATAAATGATAACTGAATTTTGGACTTATACACATCATATACACATACACCAATGGATACACGCGCATGAACATATCCACAAACATACACATATTGCAAACAAGGAGTTATTAAATAAAAAATGAAACGATCCAGCTGCAATTCATATATATGTTTATTTGGTATCTTTAACGTCTCCAGGATGGTGGCATAGTTCTTCCACACTTCGGTTTCCTACACTTGTCTGGAGGTGATTCGCAAACGTTTAAAGTATCGTAGGTTTTTTTACATCTCTTCGGGCACGACGGCTTTGATTCAGGACATTCTTGAACACATGTTTCCACTTTGCCACATCTTATTCTTAATGCATTTAGTATATCTAACGCGGTTTCCTCTGAGTTGAATTCAGAGGTAACTTGGGAATCCATCGGGAATGCCTAAATATAAAATAAATAACGGGTACATAATATTAATTCAGTCCCCATTTAGTGGTTTATAAATACGACAACTTAATCACTATTCTACTAATATTATAAATGCGAGAGTTGTGGGGAACTTTTTCACGCAAGAACTGCTTAACAAATAAAAAAAAAAAATAACTTGGAAATAGTTTACCACCCATGAAAGAATAAAGAATAATTATTGCGGAAAAATATATCTTTCCTACGGAAAAAATTGGTATAACGCTGGTGGGAGGCTAGTTTTATATACATATCAAACCGTTTTAGATAATTTCGGTACTAATTATTACTTACTCTTAGATGTTTAAATAATTTAAAAATGTTGTCTTTATCCTCTTTAGACTCTAAATAATCAGTATATTCGTGCTCTGATGAAGTTAAATCATCTTCGGCATTGAAAAGCTTATCCAGATTTGAGATACTAGGCTTGTTGGTGAAATCCGCCAAAACTATAATTGGTGTCTTTTGTATTGAGCTACTTGGATGGTTATGGCGTGTTCTTGACCTGTAGTATCTTGGAGCAAAGGCATGCTGCAACATAGGATAGGAGTTTAGTAACTTGTTTCGTTCTGCCTAACTTTATAATTTAAAGACTTATTGACATCAATAGAAGGTAGATTTATCAAAATAGACTAACTTGAACTTGTCTACCAAATAATATCTATAATATAGGTTTAAATTCCTCTTAAAGTCAATAAAACTTAAATGATTTTTTTATATTTTTATACTTATTATACTAACTGTAAAATTTATTAAGAAAATGGAACATAAAACTGTGCATGTAATACTTTGCTTAGGCATATTGCTTTCTTAAAGACTTAAACTGCTCGTGTTTTTTACAATGCCAACTTGACTTCGTTACGTATAACCAATATAATAAACAGCTGATTAATTAAAACTTGAGATGCTTCAGCAATTTTAATTTAAGGAATGAATTCAACCAACGAAATATGTTTGTTTACTATATTTTGTATAATATACATTTTACTTAGATACCTATGTGTTTGATTAGTGAAATAGTTCTTATCTCCCAAGAACAAGGATCACCATCGAATTAGTATTAGTATTTAAACAGTGAATTGTGATTATGTCGGTTCACCTAATATTGATACCTGTTAAATAGAAGTTCCGAATAAATACATAATAAGGTATAGATAGATTAAAATAAAAAATATTTCACGCTGATACTTTTGAAACTTTTTTGAACTTAGTTTTACGTGGAATCACAACAGTGAAACAAGTTTTGAGGAATATTGTGATAATGCGACTCATACAGTGAAATGAAAATATTGACCTGTCAAGTAAAACGTTTGAATGTGGGGGTAGATAGAGAAAAGTTAATCGTTTTTACATTAATTTAGATGCACCAGCGATCAAAATAGCGGTTTATTTATTTAAAGCAATGGAATACTAGCTTGACTTTTATGTCTTGCACTCTTCCCGACTGCTTGAATACTTTCGCCGACCAAGTCATATCTAATTATTACATTATAAATTCTGTTGGAAATTACTGTGTTCCGCCAAGTGGCGCACTGTGCTGCCATCTAGATAACATCTGGATAACGTCACAAACAGAAAAGAGACAGTAGTCAAATCCGCAATCTATCACCATGGTATGACCTCAAGTATGAGAAGTAGAATTAAATGTTTACATTACAATGACGGCGTATAATAATGAAGGTTTTATGACAATGATAATGCATAAATATTAATGGTAACTACAGTGATATACCTACCTGACAGACGAAAGCAACTTTTGGTAGATATCTTTTGAGTCCTTGCGTTGTATTCTTATGCCTGTCTTCGAACAACTGAGTTAGCAGAATGTACATAATTGCGCCAGAAATTATTGTTTCACTTGTGTTAGTGACACAGGTTTTCGAAATAAATGTAAGTATTTAATACGTCAAGTTTCCATCGAAATATATTATTTTATTCTGCTAGATTATTGGTTGAATGTTAATATCTGTAAGTGTTATCCACAAAAATACATTGAGCTATATAACAAATACACTACACAATCTTATATAGAATAAGTTTCATTCAATTACTTTTTGCTACTTTAATTTAAACATTTGTGACGTGTTATATATGCTAAGCAGAGTATTCGAGGCTAGAGGCGCCAGAAACCGAAATACAGATCTATATCTAGTTCGGTAATGGATGCTGATAGTTATGAACGGCTATAGAACTATATACAATTTCTGAAATATGTTTATAATATATCATAACTAGAATAAGAAAAATGTTTTTGCTAATAAAGATTATTATTATTATTATTATTATTATAACATAGAAGAGCGAACCAACCATCACAGTGTTATCGTTGAAAAACCGCGAAGTGATGCAGTTTATTGAAGTGGTTTAGTTATGGTATACAGTGCTCTATTTATATGATCAGGTCTTGACGAACTTTGGCGTTTAGATATACATCGGCATCACGTACTAATGTGTAAACATTATTTAAACTATATAATTTCAGGGGCGTTTGAAAAGTTCGTTTGGAATTATTAATTTTTTCAAATTAATCAGTATGTCCATTCAGAAATGCGATTAAACGCATTTTCCTGAAATATAAGACGTTTGCATTTCCGATAATTACTAACGCGTAATAAGTAATTTTATTATTTTTGTGGTGAATGTTATTGATAAAATTTTAATGGTATTTACAAATCTGTGTTTTTCATGTTTATGTTAGATCAAAGCTTACTCCAAAATATACTTGAATGTTCAAAAAATATTGAGTCTGTTCGATTATCCTGACAAATACTGACTGGGACCTTTATTTGTGACATATCAACTATCTTATTTGTTATTATTTAGGTAGCTGTATGATGTATTAAGAAAAATTATTTAATTTTAATTATTCCAGCATATGCCCAGTGCCTAGCGACAGTTCATATCTTTCTTTTTTAGCCTGATAATATAAATAAATATTTAGATCATTAAATGTTTATCAACAAATACGAGATACACAACAAAATATATTCCGCAAATAATTTACGTCAGCCTGTAAGAAAATACCTGTATTTTTTCTGTAGCGGAGATAGCCAAAATTTGCGCCCTTGCGCAAACATTTGCAAAAAACACGAAGAAGCCATCTATAATTCTTCGGTACACGGAACAACGTGTGGTTTGTTTAGAACAAGAAGTTTCAAAGGAAATTGAAACGAGTTGCTATGAAAAGTATCGAAATATTTGTTTGCTTTCGTTTGGAATATTTTCCATAGATTCTGCGTACTTTCTATTTATACACCTAAAAAACTTCTGCGTACTTCATTTCATTTCATTTCCTGTTAATGTATTATGTTTCGACAAATTTAAATATTATTTGTTGAAAAGTGTATTTATTAAATGAATGAAGCGTTATTCATGCTGATAGGAGCTATAAAATTCGTGTAGGAACCAGAGTCTTATTCAATATTTTTTTAGTTAGATACTTTCGGAATATTTGTCACACTCTCTTTGTAAATTATTCAAGTAAATTCATTTAAGGCGCCCTGGTAAACGTTGTATCGACATATAAATTTTTTATAGTAAATAATATAAAATAAATACTAACATAAGTTATTGAAACTGGAGCGTTGGGAACGACGGCGCCTTATAAAAAAAATATTTGTTAAATAAATATAACTTATTTGACATAATATTTAAAGTTTTTAGTTGAAATTCTGACATTTTGAAAAAAAAATACCGCATCGTTAGGCAATAATAATATTTTTATTAGTATGTAACCAATACAAATAAACTGGTTGTTTTTCCCACGTGCCACGTGTAATAAATTTGATGTGCCCAACCAAATCTGAACTACAAAGAAATATCGTTTGATTTTACGTTTTATTATATACTTTATTGCCATAATCAAAGTTACAAAAAAAAAGTAAAAATTGTGTTTCACAAAGGTGGACTTATCTCTATTAGAGATTTCTTCCAGCCAACCTGTGAGTGTCTACGAAATGCTACTTATTCACAACACTAAGACTATGAATAGAAGGGGAGAAAGTAATCCACCTTGAAGTACCCGTGCAGACAAGCTAGACCAAAGGGATGAATCATTATTATATTTGATACATTGCTGACGGTCAGACAAATAGTAGTGAAACCATTGAATGGTGGACGAGAAGATGTTTAGAAAGCGAAGAGTACCAAGGAGTATGTCGTGGTCAACCGAATTAAATGCACTACTAAAATCTAACAAGACTATCGCAGTAAGTTTAGTTTTGTCCATAGCGTGACGTATGTCCTCCGTTATAAACAACAGTGCACTTGCTGTGCTATGGCAGGGGCGGAAGCTAGATTCGTAGGGACAGAGTAGCTTATTGGTATAAAGAAAGGTGTATAGTTGTTGGTGAGCTGCTGATTCAAGGATTTTTGATAGGAGTGGCAATATGGAGATAGGGCGGTAATCTGAGAAGGAATTAGGATTGGAAGTTTTAGGGAGTGGTATGACATAAGCTCTCTTCCAGGATTCAGGATGTCTATTGTTAATTAGGGAATAATTTATAATGTGAGTGAGCACAGGAACAATATCATCTAGTATCGGATGAATCATATCAAGGCTAAGCCCATCACTACCAATAGCCTTAGAAGACATTTTGCTGATACTCTTCGCTACAGAGTCTACAGAAACTGGACTGAACTTGAACATTGGACATACGGGTGGTACAAGGCTTGAGAGGTAATTGAAAGAATTAGATTTCGTTAAAGAATCCAGAAGAATAGGAGGAGAACAGAAATTACTATTAAGTGCATTGAGATCCACGGCGCCATATTTGTTAACCATGGGCTTGCCTACACCGAAAGAATGTAAGAACTTCCAAACATTATTTTGATCTAAATTACTAATTTTAGAATTGATGTAGGAGCGTTTGGCATCTCGACAAAGTCTGTTACACCTGTTCCGCAACTTTTTGTATATCTCTAGATTACAGTCATTGGGGTGTAGCCTGAGTTTTGTTTTGCTTTATCGCGTTTAGACATTACCTTTTTGATTGCAGCTGTAATCCAAGGTGCCGGCAGATGTCTAATACCGCAGACGTCTGGTGCATATGAATCATATAACCGGGTCAGTTCTGATTTGATGGTTTCCAAATGGTACTTCACAACAAAATTAGAAACTAAACATATTGGTACTAAGAAACAGTATGAAAATAATATTATTTAGAATTTGCAGGCGATAACTGAATTAAAATGATATAAATGTACATATAAAAATATGCCCAAAGAAACTCAGAAGTGTGAAATATGGAAGCTTTAAGCTTCCATATTTCACATCTCTGAGTTTCTTTATTAGATGGTATAGCCAATTGAATTACAATTCAGAAGAAGCATCGGATAACTGCATATATAAAATTTCCGTAGTAATAAATATATGTACACAGTAGACGAGCCGCAGACTTCTCAATAAGAAAGCCAGTAACAATGGCGAGCTGGAAGTTTGGTAGGTGATAAATTCCTACCAGAGTCCAATAAGTTTCGATCGAATATAACATACCCGTGAAGTCGCATATCATTCTGTGTTTTACAGATTGCATTTCGGTGAATGTGTTCAGAATTCGCACAATGTAATTGTCCACCTGCACCATTACACATACACATACACATGCTTGAGGTTCTACCATGATGATAAATTGTGGATTTGACTACTGTCTCTTTTTTTGTTTGTGACATTATCCAATAGATGGCAGCACTGTGAGCCACGTGGTGGAACACAGTTGCACATTTGATTTTAAAAGGTGTAATAATTAGATATGATTTGGTTGGGATCAGTATTCAGTTAATCGGGAAGAGTGCAAGCCATAAAAGTCACGCTAGTATTCCATTGCTTTGAATTATTAAGCCGTTTTTTCTAGGTGTTGATATTGTTGACAACACTAAGTAGAATTTAAGGATTTCAAGGCAAAAGTGAATGAGCATTATTTTTTAGAGTTTCCGTGTTCTTACTTTGCCATCTAGACTGCATCTTCGCTTTTCGTTTCGTCTCGAGATTGAGGTCAAAGATGCTCAAATTCATATTTAATAAATGACATCAATGACATGTCATACAGTGTGAACTATCTTCAGCGTATACATAAACGCAGGAGTGTCGATTCAAATATTGCGTTTGTAATTGTAATTTAGCTATACAAGATTTAAAGCCGAGTAATATGTTTCTCTTTAATGGTAGTCCGTAATAGAATGAAAGAAACCCTCTTACAAAGTGACGTCCCAGATTCCCGGGGTGAGCAAGCTTGTCGTACAATCTTCCACAACATTGTCTATGTTCTAGTGCGAACGAGAAAGTCGAAGCGCGCATGCGATTGTGTATAAATATTGAATGAAATAGGCCTGGAGGTACACTTATTTCTGGCTAATGAAGAAGTTAAACGTCTTTATAAAAAGGTTAGCATAAGCAGGGACCTTACACCATTGGGCATGGGTGCTCACCCACCTAGCTGCTGGCCACTGGATAATCTAGGTTATTCAGTAATAAAACAGTAAATTATAGATTAATTATAAAAGAAACGTCCTGTTCTATATCAGTTCTCAATAATCACGATAGTACATAGTAAGAGAAATATCTTTACCAATCATGAGAAGAGGTTTCACCTATTTATTACCACGTAACATAGAATGAATAATGTAGCATTCTCAACAATATGCAAACCCGACTAAAACAAGCGGAGTACTGACAATATAACTCCTTTATATCCTGAACTTTAAGATGTACAGTTTCCCGGTGAATCCGGCAAACTTCCATATTTCATATTGCCCCATATTTCAGAGCCCTGCTTGAGTTACGACTCACTATTCGCCGTTGCTCGTGTAATTCGACGTGCAAATATGTTTGGAGATGGTTTTCATTAACTAATTATTGTCATTGTAGATTTACGCTCGGCGTAGTGAAACGTATTATATGTGTTTACTGCGGCGTCTATTATAGATACAATATGTGCAAATAAATGAACATTTATTGGGTTACATTAAAGAATATTATTGTATTACTCAGACAAAATATACATACATTGATTAATGAACACTGAATTAAATTTGGGCAAACAAACCAGCTCGCCCGGTTGTTACACGAAGCAGCATTTCCCATATTTATAATTGTAAACATAATCTTTCACTGCATATATGTTAATTAATATTTTATCATTGCATTATTTCACTTATAAAAAGACTGGCCTAACAGACTGTTGGAATATAACTAGTAATATAACATATGATTGTGTTGATTGTTGAAGATGTCCTAAAGAAAGGCCGGGTCAAGAGTACCTACTCGCAATCGACGAGTATGCATTAAGACGCTCATGAAACTGGAGGAAGCAAGAGAAGTGTGCCAGGATCGTAGCAAGTAGAGAGGGGTGGTCTCTGCCTACCCCATTGCGAACAAGGCGTGACATATATGTATTTATGTATGATTGTGTTGATAATTTTATAAATTACATTAGATATAAAGATCATCTTTAATTTATTCCCGAAATACAAACAATATCATTATTATCATCATGATCACAGCTCATACCATTCCTGTAGTGTAGCATCAGTCTACCCAAACTAAGTAGGTCAGGCTGACCTTAATAACTTCACCTTTGAATTTCAACGCAGGTATATACAGATTGCTTCACGATGTTTTCCTTTACCTTAGGAGTGTAAATAGAGATAAATGCATATCTGCATTTCAGAAAGCAAAACACTGAAATCGCTTTGATACATGACAGGATTTGCCCAGAGCTTTCCGAATCTCTGTTCAAATACCAATGCGAGACCACGACTTCATCGGTGCTCCTATATAGAGTTAACTAGATAATCAGTTGGAACTGAACATCAGCTGTATAAGGATATCTCGAAGTTATTGCTTAGGGTTAGTACATAGGCCACGGGTAAACCCACGGGTAAAATCCCAGCTAGTAATAATAGATAAAATATACATCAGGATTTTGTTTTTATTTAAAATCTAAAACACAATTTCTCCAATTCAATCAATTCTGACCGCAATCAGTTTAGCTGTCATAGGTAGGTGGGTAATCTAAAGTTAATTGCAATTGTATGCTAAATATTAGATATATCAGTATATATTATGATAGAGTTATATATACTATTATGAAGACTTATATTTACTATACTGCTATTATGATTACTTTTTACTTATTCTTTACGCTTCTAAGTACTTTTAAAATTTTACATAGTATAGTTAGTAGTTTTAATAGAATATCTGATAAACTCCGGATATCGAACAATGACTACTCACATGAAACTACTAAACATATTATTATCAGATATGTAAATTTATTGAAAACCATCAAAGCTTTTTAGTTGCAGCACTTTTTAGTTTGTGGAGGACACCTCCTAAGTTACGTGTCTAAACAAAGTCTGTCTAAGCGTTCTGACGAAAAATAAATTATTCCCAGTGAAATAGAGGCAGCCGGAACGTTAAGTTGTTGACAAATATTTGGCGCGCCCTTGAGACCTGGCTGAACGAAATTGATTTCCTGTTGTTTCTGAAAGTTGTCGTTCAGCTAAATCGTAATCATTCATTTATTGTTATAATTCTTGGTTTGGTGAGATTATCGTGTAGACACAGTAGAAAATGAGCAAACATTTTGAACGTAATCAGTATATTACTCTCGTAAGCAGTAGGAAACTAAAATATATTTTATTATTGAAATTTTGTGTAATATCTCATGTCTTTATTTTAATTGCTCAAAAGAATAAAATATTTTGCATATTTATTTATACAACGTCACTATTATTATGGTTACAATTAATAAATAGTATCTACTTAAAGTAGATCCAATTAAACATGCGGTTTTGATAATCTTGTTGATGAGATACAATCGTTAAATCTTAAATCTCTACGTAATAGAGACTTAAATCTTATTTATTACTGCTAGATATATATGTACGAATATCAGGTTCCTATTTGGTAAATGAATTCATTTCTTAATTGAACAAACACATCACAAAGCCAGAACCTGCCCAGCCCAAGGACATAGAATTGTACCGCAGTCATTGTGGATTATTATTAGGAAAATAGAAAAATACCTAATAGATAACCAAATAAAATGTTTGGCGGTAAACATTCAGGGAGAAATGACATGTAATTGATGCTTAAATAGATGAATAAAAATCTAATTGTGAATTATTTTATAAGAAATTGTTGATGTATGTTACAAAGTTGCTACAATTTTCATCAGATTTATTTGAATTCTAGAGTCGGAAATCAATTTTGCGTTGGAGGGCGTTCGAGCGCGTGCCAATGTTTGGACATCACTTGGAAATTGATTCGCTCGTCGCGCACAACTGAACTTTAATGGCAATAAGTTTTATTATTTTCTACATATTTTCAGTTTTTATAAAAAATAAATAATCATGTTGTATTCCTTTTCAATAATTTAATCTCCGTTTATGGTTTAAACAAATTTATAACGCCAATAAATCTAGAGGTAAACTAGACTTTTTGTTTCTGACAGCACAGATAAAGAAATCGTTTATATTTGATCAATTATAATAATACTAATATTAAAAATGCAAAAGTATATCTGTTCTGTTGTCAGTCTATTTTGTTTTTATGCCATAATTACTGAACCGATTTATATTAGGTACACAGATAATCTATAGCGAAAGAAAGGGTATAGGCTATATTTTGATACAAAAAAGGGCTGTAAATGGTTTGTGTCGAAAGTCATTTTTAGCTCAAGTTGGAAACTTATTTTATGTGCTTATGATTGGATATAAATAATACGATATTAAAATTTTGTAAAAAAATTTTACCTAAATGGGGTAAAAATAGTATATTTTCTGATTAGACTCCGAAACTACTGAACCCATTTTGATGAAAGTTGATAGTTTCGATTCGAAGAAGGACGTAGGGAAATTTTTACCACTGGAAAATATATTTTCCCTCGGAGATACTGATAAAATCAGTTGGCAGGGTTAAATTGCGATTTAAAATGGGGTTAGATGGAGACCGAGGGAATAGAAAAAATGTTAACACGAAAAAATATTTTTTTTTAGAAAATCTGTTACAATAGACCCTAAGCCGCGGGTGCAAAAGTAGTTTATAAATAAATAACTATAAAATAATATTATTATTTAAACAAATCACAATAAAATATACAGAACGTTGAAAAGAGATTATTTTAAACCAATTTTGCATTAAGCCTATATAATACCAATGTAACTAAAGCCATTGGCAAACAGGCATCTGTCAACAGTAATAGCATCAAAGGCCGAAATTATGTAAACTAAGGCATCGTTATGGATCCGGCGAATGTTCGGTCGCTATCAGTTTCGGAATGGGAATTTTAAACAGGAACTACTCCGCGCAGTCCCTTAGTTGCTCTTTTGACACGTTAGACTATTTGCCTCAGATAAATATACTCGTGAACACCTTACAGTGAGCCTTCACCCTTAACATGATAGGGTCTTGGACTGTAGTAATAAAATGATATGTTGTTTTGTACAGGGATAGTGTATGCGGTTAGAATTAATTATTAACAGGAATAATTAGATAAGAATCATAACTTTTCTTTATTTTTAACATAATAAATTATTATTTTTAATGTGAAAGTCACGTGACTACAAACGCCAATCACAGCGCGTGACGTCATTTATCATTGTCACTTGTCACCTACTACTTGTTTACGTTGTTTGTGATTTCGAAACCTCGTTTATTTTTTGCATATTCTCTGTGATTTAAAGTTTTAGTCGTTTGCTTGAAGTAAAATTTCAGTTTATTTACGATGGCAAAGAAATTCGTAAGAGTTGATAGTTCAAATATGCCACGTATCGACGTCATGATGGTGGCAGAATTTTTCGCTAAAATCCCTGATTTTATCTCATCGGAATTCAGAAATGTAAAAACTGTCGCGTATAATAAGTATCATTACACACATGAAAAGTGAATCAAAACTTCTTTAAATTTGATTTTAAGTGACCCATGGTTGGTTGCAATGTAACCTTAAATGTATTGTTTTTGTTTTAGATCGTGCAAATGCCTACTTACATCAAAATGATCTTCACAAAAGTAAATCATCGACTTTGTTGATTGATTTTTCCAGTCTCGTTATGCCAGTACCACCCATTTTTTTCGCATATTTATATCATGACGCACAGGTATAAATAGTTTGTCAGGTGTCTTATTTGTATTATTTTCGCACAGGGGAACACTCATTTTCGATATAGATTACGAAATATAACCGAACGTTTACACACGCTGTATCAATGAGCAAGTAACCTCTGTATGATAAATGACGTCATAATTGAGTCATAATAAAAGAGTGGTGTTTTAGCGCGAAATTCAAATATGAAAAATAATTATCAATTTTTTAACAAAGAATAAAGTAATTTCAGTAGAAAAATATTTTTAGCAGCTTTTTAGATAAGTAAGCAATAGGTTGAAATGGTTTTTATGAAACAGTCCAAGACCCTATTTACGTCTTTTCTATATTAATTTCAAGACCTACTTCTTGGGGAACTATTCGGAGGTCTTCGAACATTGTATGTAAGTCTTCATGATTACGATATTATCCGTAATGTTTTCGTGGTCGATTTTGACGTCCTGTCCTCTCTAATCCAAAGGTCTATTAGCGCAATAGTGAACAGCTTCAGCAATATAACGTTGCTCTGTCTCATACCTCGCTGGAGCCTTATCGGTTTTGAATTCTGGGTTTGAAGGCGGACATGGTAGCGTTGCAATATAGTGACTGTAATACTTGAAGTTATCGATAAAGTACATGGTATCTCTGAAGAGAGCAAAACACAGCTTACATCTCGACGGAATCGAATTGTTTCTCATAATCAACAAAAGCCCAACACAGTACCTGGTTAAACTTCGGACATAACCTGCACGTTTGAAATCGAACGCTAGAGGATTCATGATAGCTTTATAGAACAACTTATAAACATGACTCATGAGTGTGATGACTCTCATAAATATACAGCTGGGTTACAAGCGAGAAAAGGGAGACAGATCACCCTTTTTGAAGAACACTGACCTTATGCTATATTTTAGGTATTTTGTATCCGAATGTGATGGGAGTTGTATATATCATCACCCGACATCTTGTTGTTCTTAGTCTCCTTAAGAGCCATAATAATCTCATACCGACATATATCCGGGATGTCTTTGATTAATTATTGAGTTATCTTGGATATGGGATTAGAGATCTGAATTACAGGTGGTTGCAATGTAATTATTCTGCCGTTCTGTGTAATTATTCTCAGTCTTCAGCTACGTTAGCAGACTCTCTAGTCTAGTCAAACTAACAGATCTCGTGGGAATAGTTTGGAGGTATATTCCATTCAGTAACCTCTTTATTACTCGTACCTTTTATATTATATAGGCGTATGCTGTAGCTTAGTTACTTAGATATCAAAATCAAAATTAACTTAATCAAATATGACTTTATAGAAAGCTCTTTTGAATCGTCCAATTTTTTTTTACTACCACCCATTCAGGATGTATTTTTTATTTATATTTTAGAATGGGCGCAAGAAACTTATCAGCTTTATCAAAAGTAATAACAACATTTACAATAAATTATGTCGTTATCATACAATGTACATATGTGTTTACCATTTATATGGGAAATCAAATATTTACACTTTAGAATGTATCCTTTAGAAATAAGGATCTGTTTGCTGAAAAGACATCGAACCAATTGTAAAGACAGTCGTAATAATCTTATCATCATATATGTTCACCTCCGAGCTGTCCTCCTGGTTATTGAAGTGTTTTTTGATTTTCGTAATAGTTGAAACGCTTTTATAGGGTGTTAGTCTGGGTATTTATGTTTTTAGTATTACTTACACAAACTAAAATATTAATAGTTATCTTTGAAATATTACTAAACAAATTCACCATTATATCACTACGTCAGTTACCATTGGTACGGTGGCTAATATCCTTCAAAGGGTGACCCTTTCGACGTCTAGCTACAGGGTGCAAAATTTACGATTCAGTCGGATTTACAACAGTCATAAAGTATTCAAAGTACGCAGCCGCTTGCTTTTCGAGTGGTGTTGTCTATGCGGCGTTATTTGGCCCTTCGCTCTTTGTTTATTACAGAATCCGTCTTGTTGCGCCATTCGGTGGAGAGCCATTTGGGAATCAAGGTTAGGTTAGGTTATTGTGTATTCACGTGTATGTAAATTTACAATTTAACTCTCAGCTATTGGTACTGCTAGTTATGTAGTACAGCTTCTGTTGTAGTACTTTGATTTTGTAGCATTTCAAAGTATAATTATAATATATGAATGTTAATATTTGAAGAGAACATTAATAGACATATTATGTATTTGTACAGAAATTAATATTTTAATTTCTGAACAATTAACTTTTAAATACCGAGATTGACGAGACTAAAACACCAATCGCATGTTAAGTTTCTTAAACATGCTTCCATTTTGACTTTGGCATTTGGATTTTTAAATTTAAAACAATATATATATGTAGAGTCCACAATACGCGTATGTTAACCATATCAATCTTCTGGTTCATATATCATATAATAATAATAAACTTCTTTATTCGGCACTGACACAATGTTCACAATTAATATTAGGTTACATGTTAATAAAACAATTGCGTTAAGCGTGCCCGAGCCGAAAGGGTCGCCACTTCAGCACGTGGGTAAAGAATAAAATATATATTTTTATATGTATAATAAAAAGATGAGTGTACATTTAAATAAAATAAATATTCGTAATTAATATGGATCCATATGTCTACTGGCGACACCGAAACTATGTACTAATCAAAGTGAAATTTTGTAGTAGTAGTTTGTGATTAGGCACAATTATCTACTACGAGTATATAAAAATAAGTCGGGTTTTCCTTCCTGACGCTATAACTCCAGAACGCACGAACCGATTTCCACGGTTTTACATTCGTTGGGTTTCTCGTTACTCCGTGAGGTTTATAGCAAAGAAAATTCAGGAAAAAATTCCTTATCTATAAAATAAGTAGAAACGAAAAACTGCCACTTTACAAATCTTTTAGACAGGACGAAATCTATCGGGTCCGCTAGTATTATATAAAAATTGATTTCTAATAATATTTAGTATTTTTCCACTCGGTCTACTATATTCAGAATTAGGAAAAAATTCCTTATCTATAAAATAAGTAGAAACGAAAAACTGCCACTTTACAAATCTTTTAGACAGGACGAAATCTATCGGGTCCGCTAGTATTATATAAAAATTGATTTCTAATAATATTTAGTATTTTTCCACTCGGTCTACTATATTCAGAATTGATTGTCAATCAATGATCAAATCATTTATGTTTCCGTTATGATTATCATAGCTTATTTTCATTCAGACAGAAGAGAACGCGTATACTAAGTTAGGGCGAATAAGCCTTAATCAACCACACTGGTCCAGTGCGAATTATTGACTTCACATTTAGTTTTGAATTGCTTCGCAAGTGTATGCAGGTTGTCTTCTAATTTTTTTCTTTCTAAATTCTAAATAAAATCATATTAGTCTTTTGATTCATCCAGTGCCGAGACCAGAGCTGAGACCACATAGCCAGTGACGCTCCTATTTGATAAGTTCTTGTACATAGCTTAAATGCTATCAATATAAAGAAATTACCAATATATTTATATTGTACCTATTTTTTTTTAACTAGTGTCATTTCATTTTAAAATCAGCAATGTAGTTGCATTGAAAAATAGTACGACGATAACAACGGCCAGAGCCATTTCATCTATGTACATAATTCTAATTATGCTCAATTCCTGCCTAAGACCAAACAACATGGCACCTCAATTGAAACAACTAATTTTGATTCCATTCATATAATCACAATATTACCGGTCTTACTCATGAAATCAAGTTATAATGCCTTAATTTATCGACTCGAAAATAAATAAATGGAGCCTCGCTGAATACGACTGAAAGGCGCGTTCAAAGCCCTCGAAATTGAATTTCAGCGTTGTGGATAGTAGTGTTGGGAATTTGATTGAATATCAAATTATCATATAGGTACTATATATTAGAGTATCTAAGTGATATTTTGGAATATTTTAATGTTATAGATATCGATAATGTCTGTCTCAAAGCAATGTTTCATACAGAAAATGTCAGTATTGAGTCAAACAGTTACAGTAGTTACTTATATAGTTATAGTATTTAGTTTATATATGTATAAAACTTGTCACGCAACATTGATTCAGCCAATAAAGAAGAAAAATTTCTCTGCATATTCATAGAATTAAGATAAAATCGTATCACAAATATATTTTGTTTTAACAAAACGACGGCACGGAGGAGGATTCCAAGATCGTTCTATAGCGCTGTAGATAAACTGAAAATGGTTTCAGATTATCAATTGCGTGAAATCCTGTGATGACTAATACATAAGCTCGATTTGTCCGACCCCGGTCGGCACTTGGTCGAAATGGCTAGCAATGATGTGTTTCCTACATCCTACAACATGGGTTCCTTCAAAAGAGGCGTAAACAAGCATCTTTTGGGCCGGCAGGGATAGGGCATGTAGGAGAGTGGAGTAAAGTCACTATCATATCTGTCATCTCATTTGGGCCTCTTTCACCGCTTAACATCAAGCGGGAGGAAGTCATCTGCCGAGCCTAGCCATTAAAAAAAATTATGGATGATGACAATGAATAGATATGTAAATATCATGTTGATTCCCTGAATAGGCCAAGTATCAAATACAGGTAGAGTCAATATATTTTTCACTTCAGTAGCTCAAACATGAAGGTTTTGCTGCTTAAAATCAGTGAGTAAAATCGATTTTTACTCACTAGTGAGACAAAGCTAACCACAGATTATAGTAACCTATGTATAGTAACTAATGGGATAACCATACAGACTATGTTGTTTCGCCCTAAGATAATATGCCCATGGACATTGGATCTGCCTGACACTTCTCGTTGTTCCGTGTCACGCATAGGTACCACTTTAAACTAATGTAAAATAAATTGGCAAGAAATCAGAAAAATAATTGTTAAAAAAATGTCTCTTCGGAACGGAACATAATAAGTACTTATTAAAATCTCAAGAATGATGCGCGGAACGGAACTATTGACAGAAGTTCCTTTCCGCGCATCATACATTCTTGAGATTTTAATATTTTTTTTTTAATAAATTCGCTTAATTTACTAACAGGGAATAATAATAACAATAATTTACTTACTTATTATTTTTGAAGACATATTTTAACAATTACTTTTCTGTTCTTTTGACAATTTATTTTACATTTGTTTAAAGTGGTATGCGTAACACGGAAAAACGAGAAGTGTCAGGCATAATTGACGTGATGTTTCCAAAGTAGGTATGATATTTGTTCTCGCTGCTGAAGTGAAAAGTTATGTGTGTCACACGAGAGCAAAGTTGTTTGCATCTCGTGCCTTTGAATCCCTCGACACGCTCAGGATTCTACTCTAGAATCACTCGCTTCGCTCGTGATTCAAACAGAATCCTTCGCTTGCTCGGGACTCAAATCAGCACGCGCAGCAAACATCAACTTTGCTCACTTGTTGCACAAATAACTATTTTTTTCCTTCATACGTATTTTTTTGTTTTTCTTTAAGCTTTTTTTTTTGTTTTGACGTCAATAAGTGCCTGTAAAGGTCTATGTTGAATAAAGATTATTTTGATTTTGATTTGATCAATTTCGTTCAACGATATTATTAATACTTGTTCCCTCGTACTTCATCGAGCAATCGCATCACTATCCCCAACAACGCGTGAAGCTGCGGTTCTAATATGCTTTTATAAGCCAAGAATAATTTCTTAGAATACTGCAATGTTTCTCATCCTCAGGAGTCCTCGGGGATTCCCAAACAGCCGATTACTTGGAACACAAATACAAACGTTGTGGGCTGTGTAGTGCTTAGGGAAGTAGGTATGTTTTTGTTTAATCCTATTATTTAATCATATTAAAATCAAAGCAGGTGACCCATCTGTAAGCAAGAGATTCCAATTGAAGTCTACTCAATATAGCATCCTAAACTGCATTAGAATAATATCTTTTTTATTTAAATGACATTTGAAATGTAATCCTCATTTACTCTTGTTCAAATGTATAATAAACTTTTAGATTTTTTTGTGATTGTGATTACTGTTTACGCGTTGAGTTAAAAATGAGAACATCTGTACTTATAATAAAAAAAAGCACTTCATAATTCACCACAAATATGTCTATGGATATAAATTGCAATTTTGTTTAAACTATTTAGAATGATAGATGAGTGATTCCAATTACCTTATCACATAACGTTGTAATGTACAATTGGCAAATGTACGATTCAGCTCTGAACTGAATGGATATCAAAAGTAGGGCCAAATCTGCGTCAAGTAGATAGCGCCGTAATTTACGATTCTACACAATTTAGGTCTTAAACAAAATCGTAGGAAATGGTAAGGCTCTAAGGCCTATATTACGCTCTTGTTTGAATTACGTAACTAAGATGAATAAGTGATTATAATTTTGTTATACACGTTTTTAGTCTGTGACAAGTGCACTGTCATTCTCCGAGTGGTTTAGTGAGTAGTAACATTACAAATAAGGAGCTTTCGGATAAAATTAGAACGATACCCTTATATAAAACGACTTAAGCACTTCTGAGCTTCCGCGAAACGTTAACACATATTGTCGAGTTTCACAAGCTAACGTAATTCCCGGTTAAGTTAACCACGCTGGCGTTCAACTTTTACAAACTTAATTCTAAGTTAAGCGCTAAACTACAAGGAACGAAACTGTAATTTTAATGAGGCTTTTCTTTGACGGTACATATTTAGTTGCGCAGCATATTATACTGTGACTGAGGTTTTCACGTTTATTTAGAGAATTTAAATAATCTTAACTGCAACATAGTATATTTTCTCCATTTGTGAAAAAGCTTCATAGTTGTTAATATACAGCTAGGATCGTTGAAACAATTTGTGTGAAGTCCCGGGGTGTATGCGGAACATCGGGGTCTTCCGGCTGAAATAAATTATGTTAATATATAGTTACTAACAGTGAATCTTTCATATATTTGTTCTGTGTTACAGAGCGACCTGAGAGAATTTTAAGTTTTTTAAAGTTTTTATTCGCCATGTTATTAGTTGTGTTATACATGCCTTCGGAGAGCATATTTACCACTATTTACCAGTACCTGATTAACCCTTAGGCTAATTAGGCTGCAGCCTAGGGCGCGATGATCGGGGGGCGGACAATTAGTTTTGAAATTTAAAAAAACGCGCGTAACACAAACCCTGACTTGACTCGAATCGGTTCTTTTTAGGCCGACCGTAACACACCTGGCGGGAGCACCGCCCCCGTTCTGGAGGGCGGGAGCATTAGTTCAAGCCGATAGCCAGCTGCGCCCAGCTGAGCCCAGGCCTTCCGCCCGACCAAAGGCTGTAGGTAGTGTTTAGTTGGTAGGCTGGCCTTCTGCTAGAGTCCGACATAACCATCCGCCGTAGACCGGTTGCGGGTGGTATACGGTGCGAGGTCGTCCAAGCACCAGGGAGTTGTCATAGCGACCACTGTGGTGGCGCGCCCCCTATGAGGATTCACTACCATCCCCCGTGGGAAAAAAAACATCTGGCGGGGGCGCGTTCTTACAATTAGGGCAGTCAGAACTCTTGATCAGTCGCTGCTACATACCCACATGAACCTGCCACTTGAGTACCTAGTCGCCCCAATGGCCGCCAGGCTATGTTGATGATCCTGGTTCCTATGCGTATTTATTTGAGACAAGCAAAGCTGACAGACGCTCCCTACCTTTTCTCGAAACGCTTCGTCACATTTTGAATCCTTATAACTTGGGTTTATATTATATCAAATAAACTACAACAAATATATGACTACTAAATATATGACTTAAAATTATTAAAATCTCATGTAGAAACAAGCTCCTAACTATACAAGGTCAAACTAATTTGCACGAATCAAAGACTGATTTTTAGTCACATTCACTATAAATAATTCTGATCGCTTGTAAAAAACGAGCGTACAAATAGTTTTTTACGTGCATGGATTAAGATACATTTTTGGATATCCATCATTTTCACTACCTGCACGATAGAGACGTCTCAAGAAAAAAAATGCATAGAAAGCACGAGACAATTTTATTATATCATACTTGTTCATGTTTTATTACTGTGCATGTCTGCGATTCAATTCTGAAACATGATGCATAAGTTCAAAAAAACAAAGTTAATGTCACTACCGCTCTGTTGTATTACCGTTTGTTTTTTCTATTAATGTAGCGGTATTCTCATTAAGAAAATTTTGAAGGGAGCAATTTATCTAATTGAGTCCCTGGTTCAACGTTTTATTTCTAATTAGCTGACAACTTTGTCTAATAACGTTTAAGTACTTGAGGTTTGAGGAAGTATTTAAGCGCCTTTACAGTTTTTGTTAATTGAAAATCCTCTGTCTTCTAAAACATTCTTAATTATCTTCACAAAGAGTACTTTTGTTTTATGTGTATAACAATAAAAGTAAGTTATGAATATTTGTTTCTATAACCTAACATATATTTTTACTTAAACTAATGTGTTATATGTAGTTAAGTGTATATATTAGATTTATAAGTATAGGTACATAAAAATTGGAAATTCGACCCATTTTTGGAATTTGATTGAATATTTATAGTCATATCAACTTTTTTTTAAAGGTTTTCACGCATCGTGTAAATGCTTTTTATTCTGCAGAAAAAGTTGATACGAATAATTGCAAATATAGAACAAACAGATAGTTGCAGACCGTATTTCCTTAAATATAAAATTCTAACCTTACCAAGTTTATATATTTTAGAGATGTGTAAGTTTGTTCGAAAACATAAAGAATTTTACACAAAGCGAGAAGATATACCATGTAGATACTCATTACGACATAAAAATAAATTAGTACTGCCAACTTCCCGATTAAAAATAAAATCCCTAGGCACCTTCAGCTCTTCCATAAAAATATACAATAAGTTACCTAATACATTAAAAAATGAAACTAGTGACACAATATTTATAAATAAATTAAAACAATTTCTTATTAATTAATGTTATTATAATACTAATGAATATTTTAATGATAATACATATATTAGCAATTAAAAATAATTATTTGAATTTTGTAATATTATATTATTTAATGAATAAAATATTAATTGTTATACTTCTTCTCTCCTAAATTATATATTGCGTACCCGACAGGGTCCATAACATTGGTCTAATTTTGTGTAACATCCTATGTACAACAGTATGGTTTGGCAATAAACGATTGTATTGTATTGTATTGTATTGCAATGGCCAATCAATAGTCGTACGTGGATCTCTCCCGGTCAAATCAAGATATCGCGGTAATATTAAGATATTGACAACCTTGAATAAGCTAAATATAGGTCGAGCTGTTACTTATTTTGATATAAAGATTATTTCTGACAGCGCATCTGTTCAAGCTCTGTAAAGCAATACTATGAACTTTGTCCTCATACTGGAATATCATAATATATTCCAATCCATATCCAACACAAAATGGATAACATTACAATAGATATAAGGATACAGCAATTCACTTGTAATACAGTGGATAAACTGGCCAAGAGAGTTTCAAACACCAACAAACAGAATTCTACTACTCATTTCAGATAAATAGCTAGCTGGGAACAAAAACCGAAGAACAACATCTAAAAGAATGAAGAACCAATGGGGGATGCAAACAAACGAAAGACGAAGTCTTGGTAGTGTCTCAGAAGGTTTTCTATTCCCGTAAAAAACTAACAGAGGAAATACCACGACATGTATTTATGAAGTACTGAAGCGCGGTCGATCAACGTACAAAGCCGGCATCCCTACCAGAAACATGCAACTGGTATTCTGAGAAGACCTGGGATAGTTAGAGGAAGAGATAAGTCTACCAGTACAAGACGTATAATTGCCCTATCATGACGATAAGTGTGAAAAAAACCTAGCTAAACAACTATGGTACGCTACATCATGCCGCCTTGTAAAAAAGAGTATCTATAGTAATCCTGAAAAACATTTGTTTTGTTACAAAATGGGCTTTAATAGGACTTACTTTTAAGCACTAACGCATACAATATAAAGCATTTTGCAGCTAATATTTGGACCTGTACAAAACACAAAAGCTTCTAATTAAAATTTAACCATATTATTATGAAACAACTCTACAAGGAACTCTCTTTGCGAAGCATGACCTATGAATGCGTCCATAGTCTTGAGTTGGAACGGATACGTATCGATAAATTTAATATATATTCTGTTGATTATAGGCTGTATCACTATAATATGTTTTTTGAAAATTATTTAAAGGTAATGTAGGTAGATTCTCTCACCAATTTAGTAATCATAATATTTAAGGCATATATAACTTTGAAGGATCGAAGCTTCATCGAGGTCTGTAAGGTTAATATTTCAAAGGTTTTTGATGAGGGTGGCCGTGCACAAGGAGTGATCTAGGCCGAAGTGGCATAGGTTTTATCTGGTTGGGGACCTATATTAGATTTAATTTTTATAATTGTATATAATTTAAGGTTCTGAATTATATAAATAATTATTTTTATCAGACATATGTATATCCGATATGTTTATTGTGTTTATATGTAAATAAATGTAATTATCATAATATATGATTTTGAAAAGAGGAGGTAAAAATTTTGACATTCAGAGTTTCTTGCACGTTCTTCTCTGAATGGCTCTCCTAATTTTCGAACAGGTAGAGTACTTTTTTCCTTGTCATATCTGCGTACAAGTTTATGGAGTTCTTAAATGTTATATTTATCTGACGCAAATAAGTGCCCATGAAGGCCTATGTTAAAAAAATATTATTTTGATTTGAGAGCCCCGACCAGATAACACCTACGCGTGAAGCTAGCTCTAGTGCTAATAACTAACGTAAGTAGTAATAATTTGTACTACAGTAGTGCTAGTTTCACGTGACGACTATATAAAATTAAATTAACTTTAAGTAATAATAATTACGTCATAGTTATTGTAAATTCAGGCTGGAGTAAATGTTTAATATGCTTATTGGAAGGATTTCATTATAAGGTTTTACTATCGCTTTTAACTTCATCTAACGTTAATTTATCTTATTCTTCAGTTTCAGTTTATTTGCAAACGTAAATGAATAACTAACATTACATTATAACATTAGAATAAACAATGTAAGAAACTGGATACAACAACATTATTTTTCTTATTATGAAAAACAAATAAATACAATTAGAAATCACTTTATAACAGAAAACCATTGAATGGTCTTTTACAATATATATATTATAAATATATTTTTCTTCCAACTCCCAAGCTGTGAATATAATGTTAATACCTTTCCTATCTGAACTTTTAGGAACTTATTAAGGATGCTGAACAACCTAGCACAGTATCTGTAATTTTGTACAGAATGTGTACAACTGCTCTTACGATCTACAAAAGCGTTAAATGGACCTAGAAGAGTAAGGGGAAGGACAAGGACCTCAAGTCAGTATCATATTATTACTGGACCTACCATTCATGATACGACTGTGACAGCGGTTATAAATAATCTAATCAAAATTAAATAACAGTAGGTATCTTGTACATAATTATTTATTTATGAATCATATTTATCTGCGAAGCGGTTGTTACCGGACTAGCCATGGCGAGACGAAAGTATGATAATCCTGGGTGATATAATTGGTGAATTAGAAATGGCATGCGTAGAATGGCGGTATTTAGTTTAAGTGGGATCTGGTCCTTTATTCACAAAGCAGCGGCGTATACTCGTCTCGTTTGTGAATTAATCCCTACTGTGGGTCTTTTATATTAGTATTACCTGATATAAATTTCGGATCATAAAACATGACGTTAGCTTTCAACTTTGGAACATTGGCGGCATTCATAAAGTGATATTGCAATAAATTAATAGCGTTCTTAATAAATTCTTTTGCCTGCTAATTTAAATATCTGAGTAGTTATGCGCTATTTTTTACGAAGGCAAAACGAAAGGAAAAGAAGGAAAGACGAAAGCAACTGGTGATTCCTGAGTTTGCTTTCAAATCATTTATGTCTACAAGCCTTTGTAACAAATTAACTTTTATCCTAATATTATACTTCATTAATATAGAGGTAAAATTCAAAATCTTACTTTTACAATCTTTATCGATAGTAGCGTCCAAATTAAATATTTCTTGCCCACCACTACTGCAGCGTGGTCCATTGTAGTTAAATACATTAACTCCCACTGAATTGAGTTGACCATAAAAACGCTGGAGAGTTAAAACATTTAAACTATAATTTCACATCTTTGCATCTGTTTTTGTTTCAGTTATTGTTACATTTCTTTTCCTGAATAATAAAATATATTAAAAAGGATGTTTTGGGTACAATAGAAGCTATGGTTACGAGATATGGGTATGAAAGCTATGCTAGTATTTCACTAACGAATAACTGTTGTACTAACCTTAAGGGAGGGTATGGTTGTAGCAGATCGATACAAGTTAGGTATGCACCGCGCTCATTATTGGCAATGAATTTTGAATGAAGTAACCCTAGCTCGGCGACGGAGAAGAACAGAACAAATAAAACTATTATAAGTTTCCTGGTAGAAAAAAGTTTTGTGCCTACTTTTATCGTTAAATATCTACAGTGTAGTTATCACGAGGTAATATTTGTTTGTAATCGATATCGATGGGATTATTTATTATATGAAAACTTTGTGCAGCGCCCCTAGCGGTAATTGTATCAATTATACTCGTGTATATATAAGTTTGACATGATTTCCATAGTTATATTACACCTCAAACACCTATCGAAAACGATAATAATTTTATGGTAAAGCTACAAGAGTGTAATTTCACTTGAGAATAGATAAGAGAAAGAACTGTCGGTCGCTAATATAACCTACCGTACCGACATATATATATATATATATATATATATATATATATATATATATATATATAATATGTGGCAGCCAGTGACATGATTATTTTGTTATTGTCCTATCTACGAAATACTTATTCATTGCAAAATAGGGCTGTCAATTCACAAGACTGTCATAGCTATTTATAATGAGGTATAACACAGGATTGTTAGTGGTGCCATCGATTAAACTATAATTATGGGATCATTTTAAATATTTATATAATTATCTCATTTTTACTAAGGTAAATTTTAAGACCTATCTTTAGAACATTGATATCAAAATTATCATTTTATTATAGTTATACATAGATTGCATAGAAAAAATCTAAATGTTTTATCTGTGTTTTATCATTTATTCGTTCAGATTTTGTACGTTGGATTCTTCCACTGATTATTGTTAAACTTATTTTGTAGTATGATATATATACTTAAAGATACGTATATTTCGTCAAAATATTTATATGAAATTATTTAGATTTAGGACGGTCTAAAATTTATTATTTAATAAAATTAAAGGCTGGAATTCAAATATATATTGAATTATATATTGTAAGGTAAAAAAAAATAATTAACAATAATAACTGTTACAAGCAAGAGATGAAGTCAATTTTGTTTTATTACTTTAATTGAACGCTTAAATGTATTTACTGTGACGAGCCAGTTACTAGATAAGTAACTCTGCACCGCTTACCTTAGCTCATAAATTCCATCACGCCATAAAATTTCATAATTCGTAGTAATACATACTCTGAAATATGTGACATCTTCTGAATTGTCATTGAATTGGCAAGAAGTCATCCACTGAATAACATTTTACAAGCACTGCTTCAAGAAATAATGTTATCAAGAGCATTTCTGAGATTAAATTTGTCACCCCTCACCTGGAGTATCCTGAAGTACCCCGGAGAGCGCTTCACTATGTATATTCAGATATGATGCTGTAGCATAGAGGGAGGTTATGGAGTAAAAAAAATGAAATGACCTTGTTCCTAAAGGTCAAAAGGGCATTAGATAAGTACCATATTTTTTTTAGCTGGTAACTATTAGGTTGTAGGAAAAGTTTGTCGAAAAAAAAATCGAAGATTCTTTTCTTTTCTGGAACAACCTCGAAATTCCAAAATATACAGTAACATTCTAGAACTCAAAAATTCAAAATTCAAAATCATTTATTCAGTCTGGGCTGTTACAAGCACTTGTGAATGTCGAAAAGCTACGCCATCGGTTCGCAAATCTACGGCGGGAGACCTTGTACTGAGAAGAACCGGCAAGAAACTCAGCAAGGGCTGTTTTTTTTTCCCTGTATTAAATAGATACAGAGTCGTCAATTTGGAAAATGACTTCAATATTGATAATTCATGAAGTCACTTTCCATTACATAGTATAATTAATAAAAAAATATTTAGAAAACATGCCTATATTAGGAATGCCGTGTCATACAGTTTTAAAAGAATATATTAAAGTTAAATTAAAATTATAATAAATACGAGTAGTACCCAGTATAGCAAAGAGCAGACTCATCTCCGCTGGCAGCACCCGTTCACGAGCATGACGCATGAACCAGCCATCGCTTCGCTCAACCATGTTTTAGGGAACGTAACGACCCGCCTCACACGACACTGCCGAAGAGATTTTAATGAGAGTATGACTACCCTTAAGCCACAGAAGGATATAAATTACCAAAAACAGGTACCCGTGTAAATTAGCACAATTAAAAAAAAAAAAAAATCAACCGCAGGACACGCGCATACAATCATTTAAAAACTAGCAATAATGTATTATACAAGTAACAAAAGGTTATTATAATAGGTACAGTTAAATATACATGTTATTATGTTACACACTTACCTAAGAATTTATTAACGATTTGTTTATTTCAACGAGCGAGGGTTTTTTAGTCCCAGACACTTCGATCATCCAAGTAATCCTGGACTCGATAATATCCTTTGCTCATCAAAGTTTTTTTTACTCGAGTTTTAAGTTTATTAAAAGGTAGATTAACAATACTGTGTGGTAACTTGTTATAAAAAGTTATACATTTCCCCAAGAATGAGTTTTGTGTTTTACGTAATCTAAAATTTGGAACAGCAAGCTTATTTTTATTTCTTGTATTTAATTTATGAACATCGCTATTCTTAATGAAATTATTGTAATATTTGTGTATATAGATTATATTTTCATAGATGTACTGCCCCGCCAATGTTAAAATGTTAATTTCTTTAAACTTATCCCTAAACGAATCCCTTGGTCTTAAATTATATATAGCTCTAATTGCTCTTTTCTGTAGTATAAAAATACTTTCAATGGTGGCAGCTGATCCCCATAACAAAATGCCATAAGACATTACACTATGAAAATAACTAAAGTAAACTAACCTTGCTGTTTCAACATCAGCTAGAAGCCTTATTTTTTTAACAGCATACGCAGCTGAGCTAAGTCTGCTTGACAGAGCATCAATATGGGTATACCATTGTAATCTGGAATCTAAGTGTATGCCTAAAAACTTAGTACTCTCAACAAGAGATACCACTTCACCATTAATATTTAAGGGTGTATTAACCTGCTTTACATTTGGTATAGAAAACTTAACAAATTTCGTTTTTCTCGAATTTAATGAAAGATTATTTAATGTAAACCATTGTAGAACTTTTGATAGAGCACTATTTACCTCGTTCGAACAATTGCTGCCTCTGTCAACTTTAAAAACAAGAGAAGTATCATCGGCAAATAGCACTGTTTCACATAAAGTGCTTGTATAGTAAGGAAGGTCGTTAATATATATTAAAAATAGTAAAGGACCTAATATTGATCCCTGAGGCACGCCCATAACTAGTGAAGTTCCAGCAGATTCAGTTTTATTTATAACAACTTTTTGTATTCGATCCGACAAGTATAGTAAGGCCGAGTGATTTGATAGAGACACCATAATGCCCTAATTTCCTCATTAATGTGTCGTGGCTTACGCAATCAAATGCTTTAGAAAGGTCACAGAAAATACCTATTGCGTCTTGTCTGCCCTCCCAAGAATCAAAAATGTGTTTTAAAAGTGAAATTCCAGCGTCTGTAGTGGATTTACCCTTGGTAAAACCATATTGGTTGCAATGAAATAACTTGTCAAGGGTAAAATAAGACGATAGCTGATTATAAATAATCTTTTCAAAGATTTTGCTCAAGGCTGGTAATATAGAAATGGGTCTAAAATTAGTAGGGTCACTCTTATCGCCAGACTTGTAAAGTGGAATTAATTTACTATTTTTCATAAGATTTGGAAAGACCCCTTCATCAATGCATTTATTGAAAATTAGGGCTAGGTGAGGCGCAATTTCAGAGATAATTGGTTTATAATATAATGTTAGTTGAGATACCCCACAGATCCTCTGTTTTCTTATTATTAAGTGATTTAAAAGTTTTGAGGATAAATTCAGCATCAATATGTCTAAAATGAAAAGATTCCTTAATCTTGTTTACATTTGATTCAAGGAGGGCGACCGCACCGTTTGAACATGATCCGAGGCTACAAGTAGTATCTATAGGTATTCGGTGGAAAAACCTTTCAAATTCGGAGGCTACTTCGTTATCAGATTGAATTAACTTATCCTTAACCTTTAGCGAAGAAGTATGTTCATTTTGTTTTATTTTCCCTGTTTCATGGTTTATTACTTTCCAAACAGTTTTTACTTTACCTTTTGAAACATTAAGTTTATTGGCAATAAAAAGTTTTTTAGCTGTAACACAGACTTTTTTAAATATTTTAGAGTAATTTCTTACATACTCAATAAATTCAGGGTCCCTAGAATTAGATTTTAGGGCATATAGCTCATATAATTTTCTCCTACTTTTGTAAATACCTGGTGTAGCCCAGTCACTGAATTTCTTTTTACTCGTGTAAATCTTAATGGACTTTTGTTTAAATATTTTACTAGATTCACTTTTGATAACACTAAAGACGCTGTTATATAAACTATTTGGGTTACTATCATCTAATGGTAAAGAATAAATTCTATCATTAACATTATTTTTAAATTTTTCAACACCGTGTTTTGTAATAGGCCTACAAGTAACCTCAAGGACCAATGGTGTATGATGGTGCTCAATAGTCACAAATTGTCCACTATGGTCAGAATTAATGAAATTAACTATGGATTTTTTAGTAACATGACTGTTGCAAAAAATATTATCTATACAAGTGGCTGACATAGGTGTTACTCTAGTAAAAAAAAAAAAAAAAAAAAAAAAAAAAAAAAAAAAAAAAAAAAAAAAAAAAAAGGTTCATCAAAGACATTAACTAAATTGAATGATTTAAATAGATTTAAATATCTGCTAGACAGCTGTGACATGTCTAATATATTTATATTAAAGTCTCCACAAACAATTACTTTTTTATTTTTCTTACAAATAATTCTCAGTATTTCCTCCATACAGACTCAAACTCTTGGTAGTTCCCTGAGGGGGGCCGGTAAACTCTTTCGGTGCTTTCATACGAGGCCTATATATATTGCGCCCAGTGCGTTTTTTCCGTAGTTATGGATAATCAATCAATCCTCCAAGACAACGCACGACCAAACATCGCCAAAAAGACTCAAATAAAATTGTATGTAAGTACTGTGTGCCCATACTTGTATAGTATTTGTAAAAACTAAAAGTTTTACATTTACACAAGAATATGACGGCTATTTCTAATGAAATAAGAGGGATTTAGCTGGAATATGCTAAACTCATTTAATACCAAAATATGAAAGCTGTATGAAATTAAAATCAGCTTATATCAAGAAAATTAAATTGGAATAGAGGTCACCTTTGGGGACGGTCAAACCTATGTGACACTCAATATCAAATATTTTAATCAAACTCGGCTCATATTGATCAAAGAGCGTACAGATTTGCAAGTCAGGTAGGTTTCGAATATATCTTACATTTGATTTGAAATTAACGGTACGAAGTTTGCCTCTGTTACTATCGTTAGTAGACATTTGTTAAATTTACAAGAATTATTTTAATTTGAGGCCTTGGCGAAGAGCCTCTTTGGTGCTGCCCCGTCATATCACTACATGAAGCCACCACAAATTATTGCTTAATCAATTAATAGTGCTTGATCTTTCAATGGTATGGTGTAATTGTTTTCTAGTTTTGAGTATCTGTTAAACTTTATCTATTACAAGCTAGTGCATCGCAGTGGTAAAATAAGTGTTTTGTGCTCTCATTTTCTGCATTACAGACCCTTTTTTTTTCGGGTGGAAATGCTCCTTATGCACTGTGACATCTTGCTGGCAAGACGCGGCCGTGTGTGGGGTTCTCCGGTCTGAGAAGACCGGCCTACCCACTAAAACGCCCCGGTGTCCTCTAAGACCATATTAGGGCGCGTGGCGGGGTGCGCTTTCGCGATTCTACCGGCACACGCCCACGGGCTAGCTCGACCTAATTGATCGAGCCATTGCCAAGGGGGGGGGGGGGGGATTGTCCGAGAACACTAGGACAATCTCCCAAGTAGAGAGGCACTTTAGGCATGCGCGGTAGCCGCGCACGCTGCCTTCACGGCCGGGTCATTACTTTCTCGCCTTCTCCTGCCAATCTGCCTATGGGAAGGAGCTTATGACTCCATCCGTTCCAGGGCCGGTGACTTGGCGGCACTAGTCTGTGCCGCCTTTGCCGGACTGCGTTACAGACCCTACAGATCTTGGAGCTAGTATCGGCACTACGAGTAGCATCATGTTAAGTATTTCCATCCTACTTAACATGATGATAGTGCCAAATTAAAATGGTTGGTGAGTCATGAAGCAGATCTATACTTTGTTCGTGATCAGTGTCAAAGCTGTGTCAGTTACCCGTGATCATAAAAAATTTGACTATGTCATCCCATTTATATCAAATATATTAGGAAGGAGCAAAGCAGCAGCCAGATTGTTGTTACAGTCCACGATTATAGCTTGCGTGAACAAAGTTTAGTCTATTACACATTTTGTAGGGCCTTCATCAGAGGCCACGACTTTCTATGCGATGACACCAGTTTCCTTTATTCCTAGAATTTATCGGTTTTATTACCTCGTTTATTCTGCCCTGAAAGTACGGTTATATATGAAAGTCAGGCTTGTCCAGCGGAATCTCTTATATACCCCTTGTTGAATCCTTCAGATGACTTCTCCTGGCGTACTGTAAGTTTTCTCCAACTTAGTCTATGTCTATTCTGTTCGATATTTAATACTAGTGTATATGCTTAGGTGCGTCAGATGAAACAAATGAAAGGCGCGTAACGAATTAATCAAATTTCGATACAAAAGGTCACGCGAGTTCTTCGCTTGATCCAAACTGACACGATCCAAGTTTAATTAATTCATTTGTTTTAATGTTAATTATTCAACAGCCCTGTACGTTGTTTATGTATTATGTTTTTTTATTTGAATACGCACTTTAGAATAGTCAAAGTAACACTTATTCTACTTTTCACTCGACTATATATTTTGTTAATGATTATAATTAATTTTATTGATTAATGAAATGTCTTAAAAATTTTGAAACAAATTTTTTTAGGGTTCCGTACCTCCAAAGGTAAAAACGGAACATTATAGCATCACTCTCAGAAATACGTCGAGATCTCAAGCTGAAATTAATATCCCTCAGGTCTCCTATCTCTAAAAACAGTGAAAAACAAATTTCTAAATCAACGTAATAAAAAGATAGGGCTGGTTATATTCCATTTATGTTGTATATTTTGACATTTGCAAGGGAATAAATTTATTTACAACACAATTGGGAAAAACAGGAAAAGTCTTTGGGACTTAATTCTAGTAATGTAAATATATAAATTATAAATTTGTACGGTATCCTCGTTGCGCGAATCCGACTCGCACTTTACCGGTTTTGTTTTAATTGGTACGAAAAAAGTATACAGTATTCAGCATACGAGAAATGAATAAAACAAAATAAGAGGTATTTAATAAAAAAATTGAAGAATTACAATGGACATGGAACAAAATTGCTCCAGTTTTTTATAGTAAAAAATCATGATATCTGACAAAAATATTATAACAAATTTTACTTTAATTTATTGCTTTATTAGCTACATTTTTTTTCCCACTGGGGACGGTAGTGAATCCTTATAGGGGGCGCGCCACCACAGTGGTCGTTTTAACAACCCCCTGGTGCTCGGACGACCTTACACTGGATACCACCCGCAACCGGTCTAAGGCGGATGGTTATGTTGGACTCTTGCAGAAGGCCAGCCTACCAACTAAACACTACCTACAGCCTTTGGTCGGGCAGAAGGCTTGGGCCCTTATCGGCATTGAACTAAAGCTCCCGCCTTCCAGAACGGGGGCGGTCCGCAATAAAATTATTTACTCTGTATTTCATTCCGGTTGTTCCTGTTCGATTGTTATTTTTGTCTAGGTTTTTCTTCGCTTAGTGTAATCTTTTTAGTGATTTGGTCAGCATCGTGTCAAGTATTTGTCTCTTCATAGTACTCTTAATTCCACTTGGCAATTAACAATTTGTAAGTAAAATGTGAATTATAAATAGTTTCTGTTTTGATGTCTTGGCGGCAATGGCGTATGCTCATCGTTGTCTGATGTGGTAGCACTTGAATACCAAACCATTAATATTAATATTGTTCTTGTGTTAATATATGATTACTATCTTGGGCTGGGTATAATCTTAACAGCTTACGTCCACATGGTATTAATAGACGAAATAATAATAGAAAAACAATTAATTAATTAAAAAAGAAAATTATTAATTAATTCTCCATGTTTTAATTACGTGCAAAATAACAATTACTACAAATACTTTTTATATCGAATTCGTAATTTAACTAAAAAACCGCCAAGTGCGAGTCGGACTCGCGCACCGAGGGTTCCGTACAAACCTGCAAGGTTTACAAAGTTCGTTCATTACGACAATCAAGTCATAACTATGGTATTTTTATTGCAAAATGAATTCATAACATTACTCTACGCGTTCATGAGGAAAAAAGTAATAAGTTTATATTTATTAAAAAATATATATTTTGTAATGTAACTAAAAATTTAAGGTTTTCGGATTTTTCCTTTATGTGTGCTATAAAACGTTGCTTCATGCCAAATTTCAAGATTCTAGGTCGACTGGAAGTACCCTTTACGTTTTGATTCCCTTGCGAGTACTTGCGAGTTTCAAAATATGCAGCTTAAATTGCTGTTTCTTTTGATTGCATTGACATAGAAGTTTGATTTTGTTACAGCTTAAAGGTATTATAGACCTGAGTATTTGGTATGAATTTCAATTTAATACCTCTACGCGTTTATGAGGAAATGGGTAGTAAGTTTAAAATTATGGTTTTCGTAATTTTTCGTAAGTTTTCCTTTATCTATGCTATAAGACGTTGCTTCGTACCAAATTTCAAGATTCTGAGTTCACGGGAAGCACCCTGTAGGTTTTGATTCCCTTGCAAGTGTCGAAAATTTGCGGCATAAACGGCTGTATCTTTTGATTGCGTTGGCTTAGAAGTTTGATTTTTTCACAGCTTCAAGGGACAGTAGACCTGAGTAATTGATATAAATTTCAGCTTCATACCTCCACGCGTTCCTGAGAAAAAGGGTCTTGACAGACGGACGGACAGACGGACAACAAAGTGATCCTATAAGGGTTCCGTTTTTCCTTTTGAGGTACGGAACCCTAAAAACTGTATGTTTATCATCTCTAATATTGAAATTTGTTAGAGGTTGAAATTTTGTCTATGATTAGCTATTTGTCAAAATTTAAATAGAGTTTTAAAAGAATGAAGCGGTGCTTTTTATATTTAATTATCGGAAGAATGTTCGATAATTTTTGTTATATTAGTTTTATTAGAATATGAAGTGGGGTTTGGATTTTCATAATGTTACTATGTAAAAGTTTGACAGAAATATATTGTGTTAGTGTAATAATGGTTTTTATATTATAAAGCATAAATTTTTAAGAAAATTCAATACAGATAGCAGCATTATATTTAGACGACTTATAGGTATTATATATAAAAGACAGTCTTTTAAATAATATATTATAATTGTCTGGGATGGAAATAAAAAGATTACGTACCAATGATTTGATAGCTTTATGAGAGGTTAGTTAGCGTTACTAATTAGTAGATTCATCAACAGGTTAACGAATGTTAATTTATTTGTTTTTGGCAAAAATTGAGGATCTATGATTTTCATCAAACTTTTGCGGTAGTATCAAGAGGGAATGTGCCGATCACAAATTGAAAGTTAAAAGGATATATAATATAAAGTAAATTGAAGTGGTAAAGTCTGGGATTTTCTTTACAGACGTGTAACTTAACCTAATGAGATAAGCGTTATTACATATATGTATATTATATATATTGATGAAAACGATACTAGAGTACATATAGAAGTCATTAAAATGACCTCTATGGTTCGTCACGAATATTGTCTACTGAACTAATAACCGGAATCTTGGCAGTTTGACGGGAAATTTGTATGCGGGCTCCTCGAGGTCCATATATGGCCGCCATAAACTGTCGGTCGGAGTAATGTTCTGGACATAAAACTGACAATTTACGATGCGGTGACAGCGCTGTACCTCACTATAGATTTGACTCTCACTTCTTCACACAAGTGAAATTTACGCGATACTAACTTAATTTTTCGAAGTAAATTTTCTCTATATGAACGTTGTGTTAGATTCCTACAAAATTGTATGAGAATAGGTGAAACGAGCTAAACAGAATTTCAACCTTCAGATTTGATATACGTTCAAGATTCGTTAGGTTTTGTCCTATACAAATCAACAGTTAGTATCATTAAAGCATATATTGACTTTAAACAATAACACTTAATTACTTTACATTACACACTAATACTTATGTATTACTTAGTATGTAGCTATTGACGAAAACAGTTGAATCTCGCTTCCAGTTTTCGCCTTATCCTGACTTACTGTTAGGTGAGATAAAAGCCAAGGGTAAACAAAAACGTGTAGCTAAACGAAAATTCTAATGCGAATGTAATTATCTCCTGTGTGACGTATACCTACTATTGTATCAAAGACTCATGTATATAAGACATGATTAGGGTTCCGTTTATTATAATATTTAAATTATACCTAAGATTATTAAAAAAAGCTGCCGGTAGTGTTAATTGGTCGAAGAAGCTTCCTGTCGAAATCGCCTTTTATAGCGATACTGTCAAATTTGAATCGGTTGCAGGATCCATTAATACTCGTATATTGTCTGATTTTTTGGGTGACTTTACGTATTACAAAAAAGATATCGAAGATCGTCATAAAATATGCTATTTTGGATTTGATAAATTTTATCATTTTAGCCTTGAAAATATAATAAGTTACCGGTGGCAATTAAAACCCAGCTAAAAGAATATTGCTTTAAATCTGAGTATAATGCGTATAGAATGTCAAAAACATAATTTTTAAATAGCTTGTATATGTTGCTGTAATAAATGGTGTAAAACTATTAAGAAAAGCATATTTTTAAATAATAAAATGCACTTTTTAAAAACCCTTCTCAAGGGCCTTATACGGTAGTAGTAGTAGGTAGGTAGTAGTAGTAGTAGGTTACTACCTACTAGTAGGTAGTAGTAGTAGTATATTACTTAAATATTATATATGACGGCGGCAGTAATGGGTTAGCGTTCTTTTCATTTACATTGGCGTCTGTTAACATAGGACTAACGACGTCGGCAGAACAGAACGTCGGTTGTATTCGGAAGCAATATTTGACAACTCAAAGCTGAGTGAACTGATTAAACCAACGGTCTCATGCATCATAACAGGCCTCCTTCGTCCGTCACAGAAGTAATGAATGCTCTTGTAACTTGCCAACACGATTTCGCACACGTTCAGTCACTCATTTGAATCTACTCCTTTTCAAGTAGGTACGTGACATCTCGGTGTACACTCAGTTCCGGTACAATGACAATCAAATTTTATCCTATTAACTATTGCAAAAATATAACGCCGACATTATATAAAAGAACTTAATTTGCAGTACAAATGAATATCGTATAATTTAATTGAAAACCATCCAATCTTGCTGACTACCTATACTGCTATCTATGATGTGATAGAAGAACCGAGCATTATTCTACGAATTTTCAATTATATAAACTTAGTTTTAAAAAAATGTAAGGTACAATATGTATCTATCTATTAATAATCACAATTACAATGCAAAATCTAAATAATTTCACATTTGACGAATGATTGCGCAGTAAATTAAGTTGGCGTAACGTAAACTTTTCACATTAAACTTATAAGATGATTTATTTTCCTGAGATTTCCCGCAATCGAAACACGACAAATTGAACTAGAAATCATCTTCATTTAGCCAGTAAAGATTTTATTAGTTGCTTCTTGGTAAAATGGTCAGTGAGTATGAATTCTCGAGATTCTGATAACTAATTACAGAATGCTTACAGTCAAACAAAGTTTCGACAGTAATGAGAAGTTTTCTTGGAAACTTTGTGATATTTCTATGTTATTCACATTATTATTGATACATCATAGCGTTTTTGTACAAAATAATATTAATTATTTGCGACAAGCTATCTATCTCCACGACCATGTGCTCCACGAAATCTAAATGTGAAAAGGCAAAGGTTTTGCTTTATAAGTGCATGTGATTAGAGCAGAATGTTTAAAATTTAAACTATATTCATGAAATATTAGGGATTAACGTTTGAAATTGTTGTATTGTATGGAGATTTTAAAGAATTCGGCTTACTCCATACAACGTTTTCCTTATTTATTTAATAATATAGAGAAAAAACTTTACTAAATTTAAACACAAACACAACACCTCAATAGACATAAAACTAAGTAATAACTTAGTTTTGAAAACAAAAAAAAATATAGTTTATAAAGTTATAGTCAATGTACGAAATTCTGTCGTAAAACAACAGCAGGCACTTTTTGAATTTTTTTTTGTTTATATGTCCTAATTCGGACATTTTATTGTATCAAACAGTTGTACTTTAGGGTTAAAAATAAATGCGAAAATATATATTTTCAGTGACGTTTAAATTTAAAAAGTTGTACAGTTTCAAATACAAGCAAAATAACTGTAATTTCATAGTTAAGAAATTATGTCTATGGAAATTTAGATACACAGTGTTTAGCTTTTCACTTAACTACTCAATTGTAAAGTTAAATGTGGTTTTCGGAGAAGCTGTTCGTTGCTAAACGTATGAAAATGTATGAAAGTACTTGTTTAGCAACACTAACCTACCAACTCATTGAATAACGGATTTCTTTTGTAACGTTCTCTTCAATTGCCAGCTTGGGCAGAAGTTGTTACATGAGGAGCTTGTATAAAAACTTCTCCCAAAATCCTTAAATAGGAAATAAGTTTCTTGTATTCCGATCGGAACTCTTATTGGTAGAAACAGGAAAAATATTTCTTTCACATTTCTGATTGAGCATCATATTATCATGGATAATATGAATGTATGCAATAAACATACAAATAATAGAGATAATCTACCTCCATCTCGTGTAAGCAAGTGCTGTGACTGCATTTTGTCAGTAGGCGATGTTATAAATGAATGTTATAGATGTCGGTGCCACCTGTAGATACTCTCATCTTGAACCTATTGGGTTTTTTTTTCAGAAATAGCGATTAAATAAGTTAGCTTATATTTTATTATTTAATATCAAATAATTGTGTAATCGGTTACTTTTGGTTTTTTATAACGTTATTGTATGATGAAATAATTATTTCGCTAACTGGTTATAAAAAAAGTGGACTGTATTAATTTGGAGTATTGTCACATCACGTTCGAAAAAATAGGAATATGAACTGTCTGCGGAAAAATGACAAGAAAAACAGTTCGTAAGGAAAAGGAAATGCACAGTACCTTAGTAATCTTCACCACACAAATTTCTGGTCGTGGCGGTGGTTATGTTCGCCCCATATGAAATAATCAGCGGTTTTTTTTTCCTCAGGAGAGGAAGCTGAGAATCCGTCATGCATACCAACGCAACAGGCAAGCAGGGATGCGTTGATTACGTCGGACTCCTGGTGAATCGAGGCGGCTCGACCCACCAGACCTACCGACTAAACTCAGCCTGAGCCTTTGGTCCTAGTGACCCTACTGGCTTTATTGATGAGATTAATCAGCGGTTGATGCGTGCGGTTTTAAACGTCGTGCAACACTGACTCTCATGCCATCTTGCGGAATGTCCAAACCTAAGATAAGTGCAGGAATGGGATCGGGGTGTCAAAGGATGCGACGATCGTGAGTGACAATACTCAATTAAACTAACTTAATGTTAATCGGCGCAACCAGATATAAAATTCTTTGTTTATAGCGTTATTCCATTTTGCTCCATAGCTATCAGGTACACCATATTCCAGTCTGAGTAGGTATTAGTTAAGAGTTACAAAATAAGTATAATTTATGTATATGAACATTTTTGAAAATATTAGTTTTACAAAGGAGAAGTTTCTAACCGGCCTAATATGTGTTTCCTAATTATGATATTCTATCGTGGTTCAATATTCTAATTGTTTGTAGTACTTTGTTGGGCGAATTTCCACGGAAATAACAAAAGTAGAATAATAGAGTACGTATTTCATATCAGATAGTTCTCCATTTAAAAAATTCAAATGTTTCAGAGATCAACTCTTTCTTATAAGAAGTGAAGTCTACACATTTTTATGTCTACGCTTTCAAACACGGGAACATCAGTGCCGAACAAAGGGCAGTGAAAAAGGTACCGCTCCTTTCACTTGACTTGGCCAACCTTAACGGTAAAAGCGTAAAAAATTACTAAAATATTATTCCGTGATTTCCTAAAAGGAATTTAAGCTGCTTTCCTCTTTTGTATTCTACTAAGTTGAATATTACATAAAACTGTTTAACGGTTCAAATTATCAGTGCTCTGCAGGTAAATAGGGAATTTATACGAGCATCTACCTATAACATCTTTCAAGGTGTTTTTTTTAATTAATGTCTGTAGCTAGAATAGACAACTAAAGTATATTGCTAAGTTATCTATATAGAATATAGATCTAGCTATCTATATAGCTATATGGAATTTTAGTAAGAAATATGGTAAGACAATTTTATTATTCATTACATTTTATCTAGTTTGGAGGGCACCATAATTCAAATTGTTATGTCAAATACTTATTAAAGCTTACAGGAATATTTCCTGTTTTGGATCATTTATAATTACATGTTCATAAATTTAATTTAATAATACCTTACCCTTGATAACAATAGAAAATAAAATAAATACAAAATAAATAATTTATCTAGATATAGAGGTTCTCTTTTTATTAAATTAAAAACTTGTACATTCTAATAATACATTCTAATATTTTTAAATTTTCATTTCACATGTTTCATATCACATCATTTTCACATGTTTCTAATATACAAAATGTTTATACTCTCAGCTTCTAACATAAACGATATTTATAGATTAGTAATGTCAATTGTGCCAATTTATAAAATCTATTAATAATTATATTTCTGTCTATAATATTACTAATTATTTATTATGTCAGATTATCTACTACTAATTATATTCATTAACGCTATAAAACAATTGTTTATTAGCCTATTCCGCAATTTATATATTGTCAATTGTGCCAATTTATAAAATCTATTAATAATTATATTTCTGTCTATAACATTACTAATTATTTATTATGTCAGATTATCTACTACTAATATATTCATTAACGCTATAAAAACAATTGTTTATTAGCCTATTCCGCAATTTATATACTCGTACATACATCTGTCAAGTTGACTAATTTTTAAAATTAAAGAAACTTGAATTTATGTCTCGACTTATGAGGCAACGTACACTGCAGCTTCTGTGGTGGTTGCAGATTTGCTGTGATCTCACAGGAACTATATGTACTATAAACGACTGTATCTACTTACTTTTTCCATTTTTACAACATACCTTTTGCCACGCGTTAGAATAAATCAACATTAGTATAAGCGAAATTAAAATTAGAATGCCGTAAAACATCTGTAGCTCAAAACTTTTTCAGCCAGTGACTGTTGGAACCGAGACCGAAGTTGGTGACGGCCATTAGCGCAGTTAACCTCTGCTAAAGTTAAAGGCCACTTCTGACGGCATAAATGGTGACGCTCCGGGCTTAGTGGAGTTCCAAGTACTATTTAATTTTATGGGCCATAATGTTGATCGTGTTTTGTCCAATGGGTTGCAATCAAACAATTAGTAGGCAATGATTCAACCCACAGATTAGGTAATTGATTCAGGATTTTTTTCCACATGCAATTGAGGCTAGAGTTTTAGTTAGGGGTAGGGTTCTTGAAACTATCTGGCTACCTAGTCTTAGTTAATGGCAACCTGTCCATTCTCCATAGGTAACCAGTTCCTTAATTGTAGAGAAGTTCACACTTTCTAGATTATCATCACATTCTGTCAGATGAGTTGAAGGCCGATAGTATTATGGTAAAAAATATATCGGAGGGAGACTCTAAGGCAGAGTGATCTACTTGGGTACCTCCGTTTTACCTATTACTGCCGCAAAATAGAAGTGTACGTTTCAGCGTGAAGAGTAAGATTGGTGATGAAAGTACTAGGTACAGTGACTTCTGATGTTTCATGTTGAAGTTACATGTATTATAGGCGACTTTGACTTTAATTTATTAAGGTGGGAAGTGTTCTTTTTTGTTTACATATCACATAAAAAAACATATAATCCGCTCTTTCTCTCTCCTAGGTTAGGCAAAGTAGGAAGGCTAGTGTCTTCATTAACAAAAGTCATTGGATGACAGATGAGACAAATTTTTATATACCATCCAATGACATAAAAATAGAGCCATGTTCGGCACATGGCGCACACATCAGATCCACACACACGTTCACATATCCACATAGACGTTAACTGGGAAGTTAATGACAAAGTCATTTATTTCCTCATATATTTCGTAAGGATATTATGGAATTATATATGACAACCAACAACTTCATTCAGTAGGATTCATTTATTGTCTACGGTATGATACATATCATAAACTATACAGAGAAGTTCGAAACGTTATGTTAGCCACCACGAACTGATATTTAAAATTAATTATACAAAGAAACAAACAAAAATATACAGTAATCAATTGAAAAACAAAGAAAATTCACGCATTCAATATAATTTTAAGTGCGGCGAACTTATGTTCTGTATAAGTCATACTTATTTATAACAATCTGTGGTTGATATTTTTGAAGAAATTTTATATGTAATATTTTATTGTACAATAAAAAAATGAAAATTATTGTTATTTATAGTGTACAAGGGCGGACTTATCTCTAAAAGCGATCTCTTCCAGCCAACCCAAATAGTGGTGCAAGACGTTAAAATTGCAGGGGTAATTAAGTGTTTAACCTATTCAAATGTACACATCAGCATATATATACAAATACATACTTACACATAAATAAATATATACACATATATATATATACATAAATACATACATACATTTACATATATATATATATATATATAATAACTATATAAAATTTAATACAATTAATTAGACAGATAGTACTCTTTCAGAAGACATTTGAAAGATGTAAGGGATGGTCTCTCACGAATGGAAGCGGGCAAACTATTCCACAGCTTGGCAGCACGAACGGAAAAGGATTTTTGAAAAAATACGGAATTGGACTTAGGAATTTCAAGGACATTTTTAGTAACACAGGATCGCTTGGGGCGGGAGCTTTCGGCACAAAATTTAAAACGGGTTCGAAGGTAAGTTGGAAACTGGGGATAGTGGAGAATTTTGTACACAAGGGAAAGCATGTGTAGATTTCTACGCAAGCGAATAGGTAGCCACCCTAACTGCTTACGATAATCAGACACGTGGTCAAATTTACGCAGACTGAATATAAAGCGAATGGCTAAATTTTGAAGGCGCTCTAGCTTATTAAGTAGCTCTTCGGTTGCGTCTAAGTAACACACATCAGCGTAGTCGAGAATAGGAAGTTGTAACGTGTTATTTTTTACTTATGCTTTCAGCACAATTTAATCATCAGAATACTTTTGATTTCATTATTAATTTGCAAATTTAGTTCTTGTTTACATGTCCTATTAGGATTTTGTGACAGATATTTAGTTTTTTTTGTTAACCTTTTTAAGTGAAAGTAAGAGTGAAGGGATCGGAACCTGTACAGCCTCAGCATAAATGCAATTTTTTGTCTTAATTTATATTTCATAAATTTTACTTATAACAAGATGGACATAGGGACAAAACATTTAGTTTCTGTATTCATTTAATCAGCATACAGATGGTGTTGAGTCTGTGATAGGAGTTTTAGTTGGAATTGTAATTTAGAACTTAAATTTCAATATACAGATCTATGGTTGTAGGGATTTGATAGGGTGAAGCCATAGACTGTCATAGAAAACCTTAACATATTTTCATAACTAATATATACCTAATATTATCTATTAGGAGTTTACTTAAAACAAATTCTTTTGTTTTGGTCTATTAAAAGAAGTTTTCGTTTCTTTCTCCTTGTTGGACAAGTCCGCCTTTTCTTCACTCGGTGATGCTTCCAATTCGGAACGTGACGGCTTGCTCTATGGCGATCCCTCCGTGGCTATTTATTGGCTATTTCGAGTCATGGCTGTCATTTTTGACGTCGGCGAGGAGGACGCGAAGGATGGGTCTTTCGGCGTTCCTCTCCTGGCGGATGTGCCGCTTTAGGCCTCCGTGAAAACAAATTTCACATTTAACATTTTCTTTTATAATATGTCTTCTTTTTAATATTTATTAAGTATCGGCGTAATGCCTTAACTAATTAGTTTCGTGAAGCAATCCCAGTTAATGGTGAGTTGTATTTTCATCTTTTGTTTAACTTTAAAGATTTCCACATGTTCGTGGGATAGAATTTTCATGTTTAATACATTGTTGTAGGGTTCACGGTATACCTCGGAACCATCTCAAATATAGGGCGTTTGGGCCGTTTCATCCCAACGCGACTTCATGCACCCAGCCATGCGGTGATGTAGGTTGTCTTGCTCATCAACGGGAATCCCTGCCATCACCGATGGAATTCCAACTTTTAAGGTGACCTCTTACCATTCTTACTATTTTGCGTGTGTGAACCACCGTATTTTGAAGAAATTAGTTTTTCTTTTGTGACATTCACCTTGGGTGACGAATGGAGGATGGCTCAGCTCAACTGTGAACTTTTATAAGTGTAACGTGTGCAAAATACCGTGACCATTAATTGGTGGACGATTATATATATTTTTGTTGTATTTAAATATTATCTTTTAAAATTCTAATTATGTTATCGTTTTTTAAAATGTTAATTATAACCTTTCATATATAAATTTCTTGGTTTAATTTTATCACCTAACCATTTGAAGGTCTGTTTGTATTTATGTGGAGGCGCCCATATCATTAATCCTAAATATCTACATATATCACCAGGTCGGTTCGATTCCGATAAGGATTATACCCACCCCCTGATCTTAGCTGGCAAATTTCTTTTTTTTTCTTAACTATCATAAATAGAACGCTACAAAGTAAAAGGGACTGAGCGAGCTTTTAAGTAGTATTCCAAAGTCATAACACTGTTATTTGCACTATTATTTCATAATCGAAAAGAAGCAACTATATAAATAGCATAATTACTACAAAACACAAGCTAAGAGTCAGCAAGTTTTAACTACAACTCCGAGAAAGGGGTGAAAGACATTTAATACAGCTAAGTTTTTTAATACGTATCGCTTTACAACTGACCCTTCGCCAAGGCGCGGGCGTCAAATGTGAACACGTATTTTTGTAGGCGTCTCTACTACATCTACAATAGACGAAAGGTCGCGTTCCAGTGTCAAGTGACATTTGTGGGGTGACAAGTCACGTGTAGCAGTAAAATTTAAAAGATTTACATGCATGAAACTTTCTAAAATTTTAATTCTACAGTTTTAACCAGTACAAAGTTGGATATTATTTTTTTATATCTGTTACTGTAAGACGAGTAAGCGACAAATCTGATGGTAAATAAAAAATCATCTGCAATGCAAAAGGCAAGACTCCGCCTACCTAGAAAGATATGTTCTTTTTAGTCTCATTTGCAGTCTGACATACACAACTCTCTGAAGTCAATCTACAATTGAAGCTCATTTCCGAGTCTGCACGTACGTAACAGAAATGAATGATGGAATCGAACTGTGTTAGATCAGATTACTTCTAGGCGATATGGATATGCACCTAGGTCGAGCCGGCCCTGGAGCACATAGTGGTAGAATCGCAAAAGCGCACCCCGCCATGTGCCCCGCATGGGCCTAGAGAACTCAGGGGGGGTTTTAGTAGGTAGGCCGATCCTGTCTAACCGGAGAGCCCCACACACGGCCACGCCTAGCCAGCGCGGTATCATGGTGCAAAAGGTGCATTACCCCTCTTAAAAAAAATAAAGGCGATATGGATATGCAGTGGCGGGAGTTGTAAAGTCATAAAGGTGACGAATCCTCCAACTACTTAGAGCATTCTTTGTTAGAAAGACAATAGAGAACGTAGGAAGAACAATTATATTTTATCTATTTTTTTCTAAGAAATGGCAGAATATATCTTCTTTATTCATTGTATTGTGATTGGCTTGTCACCAACAGCTGCATCCGTGTTGTATCGGATTCATCCCCAAAAGAGAAGATATGTTTCCCGTAGTAAAAAGTCAATCTAAACAAACATTAGCCATCGCCGTAAGAGTCTTGAAAGTACAGAGGAGTTTGTACACACGTTTTGTTCCTTTACTGCTTAGTCTGATGGAAGGCCCATCGGCACTACAAATAAAGCCAGCCTCGACACCCATTCTTTAATGTGTTTTGAGAACTATGGTCATCTCCGAAATGTTTTACAATATTGAAGGCCCATCATAAGACCCGCTGTATGAAACGATACTTAACTATTCTAATCTAAAGATATTTCATTATCTAACGTCTCAGATATAGGTTATTAGAAGAAGTAGGAGGTTAGAAGACTAAATATAGTATGAATTACTGTACTAGAAATCTACAAATATTTCACCTAGTTTGACACGTGTAATGTTATTATAATTAATACTTAATATTTTGTATGATAATTTTTACAGGAACTTTTCACATAGTCAAAATCTGTAAAAGTGTATTATACAAAAGTGAAATGCAAAAATGTTCAACTAACTCAATTGCTATGGCCCTGTGGTAGGCGTTTATGAATAAACATCAAAAATAGCACAAGATGTAAATTATATTGACAAAAGTGTAATATATAAATAAAGTAAATGAGTAATAGAAGTAAAATATAATTAAAAAGTAAGTAATCAATTATCAATTTGTTCGCATTGATTACTTATTGGCCTACGAGATGTTTGTTCAATTCCGAAGTTTAATGTAGCTGTAGTTGAAGACGGAGTTAAGGTCAATCACACACATGTATTGATTAAGCAAGAATAGGCTAGGTTGGTACCTACATACCTACATTTGCGAAGCAAACGGATATAGAAACGCGATATTTCATTTAACTAGGAATATTATTTATACTGTTTCTACTATCAATTGTTCATATTTCCAATCACAGAATATTGACATTACCTTTTTATCTACATCACGGTTCGATCCGACATGTGTTCGCTGTCTTTTACCCGAGACGTCACAATCTATCCGTGTAGAAACAGCTTTGTGAAAGGGTCAGTTCAATTTTTTTTCCATGATCTTGTATTATTCGACTAGCCTTTACCGGCTTTAACCAGCTATGAAAGGCATGTCACCGCGACGGTTTTGGTTTTGGTTTCTGCTGTTACTCTAGGATGCCGGCTCGCAGGTTAGGGTAGCAAGCAACCGCATCGCTCATTACATTCTTGGTCGTCAGTATCTCACGTTTGGTCATAAAACCTTTTTTTTTTGTTCCCTTGAGGAAAACGCTTCATTTAATCGTTGATTTTATGATAGCTGTTCTCATAGTTGTGATAACGGCGTTATTAGTAATGCAAAAGTAGGGTATTTTTTTATCCTGTGTCGTGGGTGCAATCACAAACATAAAAATCTCACATGCACAAACACCCAGACTGGAACAAACTTCTGTAGGTCATACAAAGTATGTCCCATGCGGGAATTGAACCCGCGACCCGTTGCGTAGAAACCGAATACTCGACCACTGCGCTAAACGTGTCGTCAAATTACCTTAAGAGGCAAAAGGTGTAATTCAACAGCAATAAGCGACTGTAGCCACTAGTCTATTTGTTTACCGATATATGTAAAGTTATAAAAAAACCTCTACCTTAGCTTTAAATAATTGTTACAAGTTTATTTACTGCGTAGATAAAATGCAAACAAAAATTACAATACAAAGCCATAACTTTAATCACGAAAACTATTTACCGCAACAATTAAAAGTTTAAGTTTAACCGAGTTAGGCTTTGTAGAGTTTTACAGAAACGGCAAATAAGCGTGTATTGTAATTATTAGTAATGTACAACTTCGCAGTTTGTATGCAGCACGCAACCCTTCATGTAGAGTGGCCACACATCTGTAAAAATGGAAGTGTCACGTTTGTGAAATAGTAAAAGCGTCAGATAAATCAAAATCCATAATAGTAGTAATTATTACCGATTTATTAACAATGTTTTCCAAATAGATAGACCATTTATAAGAAAGGACACGATATTCATTACACCGTTACGCTGAAACTATTGTACGGACCTTGCAGAAAAATAGACTGGTGAAATATGCAGATTAAAGTGGTTTAAAATGTTACATATCATATGTTTTAACTTTTTCTTTAGTCAATATATAATTGATTACTATGACGAACTCATTTGAAATTTGCCTCCTATCTTATCTATGGCGTGTGTCCAAAATTCGATAGAACGTTCTCCTTTCAAATTCTGGCACAGGCCGAAGCTAACGTGGCGTATTCAAAATAATTGACGGGGTCAATTCCAGTACGTACGGTCTGATAACAAGTTTTCTTTGTTCGGTCTTATTTAATTTAGAAAATAATCAACAAATTTGTTTGTATTTAAAAGATTTCTCTTTTTCCAAATCCTCGGTAATCCTCTCTACACGTTGTCAAAGCGCCAAGAAGTACCATTGGCGCAGGACTAGAATAATAACAATAATAATTTCACACAAAAATTCAAAGCTTTAATTTAAATTATTTTTATTTTAAAGGATTTTTTAATTTAAATTTTAAATTGTAATAAACGTAAACCTTAAAATGGACACATTTAAAAATTTCTAAATCAAAATGTAATTAAATTAATTTTTATTAATTACATATATTATTATAGGAGTATAATCAGTAAAAAGTTTTTCTTGTGTCTATTTTGATATCAACTAAATGTTTGTCGCATATTTGAGTAATATATCAATAAAACGTATCGTAGCAAGTCTACAATCTATCGACGAATAGTTGGCTACCCTAGTACCTTTCGCCCTTTTTAATTCCACGGCTTTGGCTGGGATGGCTTAAGCCTCTATTAAGTAAGCTACGAACCGATGTTTAAATTAGCTGTCTTATGAAAAGTTTCCGTTTACAATCGTTTGTTAAATAAGGTTACAACTAAATGACCACGAAGGTTCACGTGTTCGTGGTCATTATTAAGCTGGTTTCTATTTCGTTTATATATAATCGTTTAGAAGACAAGGGTGTTGGTAAAAGATGACTTATATCGTGCCAGAGCAATTAACTGTAGAACATGTTAATTGAAATAGTTCTTTCATCATCACAGCTTATATACGTCCCTACCGAAGAGCATGAATCTACTCTAACTAAATTGGGGCGATTAGGCCTTAGTCAACCACCCGGGCCCGGTACAGATTGTTTGACTAAAGGCATCTTTGAATTTTCTTTGCAGCTGTATGCAGGTTGTCTTACGATGTTTTCCTTCACTCTATTAGCGTCAGATAAATTTACATATGAAACACGATACAATAAAAATAATTGATCAATCAGATTCGTAGATCAGTGCCGAGATTTTAGCGTCACCGACGCTGAAATAGTTCTTTACTTGTCATCAAAAAGTCGTTTTAGCTCAGTAAGTACAGATTGCGACACGTCTGGCTTTGTTTTTGCATTAATAAAATCGGTCAGTAATTATCGAATTTTCCTATTGGAAATAAACATTTTCCCTTGGTAACAATTATAATATAGCCTATAATTAGTACGCATAATGTAGCATTCTAATAGTAAAAAATTATCTATATAATCGGTTCAGTAGTTTTTGAGTTTATTCGTTACATATGTACATACAACATTTCCTCTTAATAATGCTTGTTCTTGGTCGCTTATGTCAAAATAAAATGAAAAAACTAATAGCACAGCGTAAAAAACTGGGATGAAAATAAAAAAAAAATCACTATTTGCATGCATTTGGCATGACGATGATAGTTCGAGATGTCCAATCTATAACTATATCGTTATCCATAGTACACTGTCCCTATCTATTTATCGATATCTATATCGGTAGATAGATAGAGATAGTGTACTATCTATTTACTATTTGAACTGTTAGCACTAACCGTCGGCGTCAGTAATTACGTCGGTTATATATGTGTATCGATTACAGAACAATGTAAATTACGAACGAATGTTGACTGTAAATTTTGAATTGCACCTTAACAATAGTCTCACAGTTAAAAAAAACAGACTAATAATTTGTCTCTCAAATATGGTTCGTAATGTGAACTAACCCTAAGCAACTCAGCACATCCCTAGATAGCGTAACGACTGGTTCCACAGCCTGTTCGATTCTATTTTCGAATTCCTTACTTTTGTTTTCTTTGACATTATTTCGCAGCCAGGCAGCGGAACGCTTTCTTTGGGTCGGAACCGATTGGGCGGCTGGACACTTTTCTAGATGAGCGAGCATATATTTTCGACGGACGAATTGGCTTTTGATTACAAAAAGAGTTGTTTTATTTCAAACTTGCTTGGGGAGCTTGTACTCGTAGCTACTGTACTTATACCGGTTGATTCTAGTGAATACTTTATGGTTATCAGAACAAGGTTAAAATTCTAACATCTTTAGTACATGCTACAGTTTGAAATTTTGTTTTGCTAATAAATTTACTTAGTCTGGTAAAGTAAATACTGTTACAATTAAAAATAAACAAAATATTACATTAGAATTTGGAGTCTGTTATTCTTGTATGAATATTCATAAATTTTTGTCATTTTTTCCCCAATCTGTGTTATTATAATAGAGTGGTGAGATAAAGAGAACCGAATCGCTTTGATTGCATAACGAAAAGTAGGTATGGAGTCAAATATAATTCATGTTGGACTGTTGATAGTTATATTAAATTGAAAGCTCTTCAATTTTGTGAATTAATCCGATGAAATAAGGTCAGTATTTTAGTGTTATTAACACCGAGTTATTCTAAGGCCAGTTTCCAATTAATGACTTATAACATACAGGTAGATAAAAATAGCCTATGCTGGTTTTCCTGCTAGTACTTTTCAATACTGTAACCGCGTGAACTACTACTATTAGTGCGTAGCTTATTTCCGGTTCAAAAGGATTCAACTCCTATTAAAAAAAAAAATGTTTGTAGCTATGAAATTAAATCTCAATCATGTTAAACTGTTTAAGGGTGAATCTGAACACAGGTGATATAAATAGGTTGGTTTTCTTATTTCAAATCTATCTATATTTTTGTTTAGGCTATAAATATAACATAGATTAATATATACATAAATGATATAAATAAATAATGAAACTGTCGCAACGTTAAATTGACCCAAATATCGAAACTTGGTGAGTTGGGAGTTCATAGTCAGCCTTCCCTTTCCTTTTCTAACCTCTCACTCACTCACATGAAGAAATTGCGCTGGATCATTGTCGGTGGACATTGGGTACTTAATACGTACGAGATAATTACGCTCTCCATATTTTGAATATATAGTATGTAAAAGGTGATAACTGTGCATAAAAATTGTGTTGCAAGATTGAGAAAGTATCTGAGTGGCCACTCGAAATAAAAAAGATACTTAAAACAAATTATTGAGCTAGGTGGAAGAGGTATAAATTCACGCAGAAGCGGCGAGTTTACCATCATTTCTTTTTCCTTTATTCAAAGTTCTAATTCATCAAAAGAATTAAAATCGAACCAGTCGCGTATTCAATTTTATTTTGAATGAAATATGTATAATTTGATAAATTATATTCTCTTTCTCTTGTTCTGTTCCTAATTTTATTTGGCGTCGGCGTAATATGTCTTCCAATCTCCTCTATCACTCGCCATTTCGACACTCACTCCCTTCAACATATCAACACTCACCCAGTCCATCCAACTTTTCTTCGGTCTTCCTCTTTCCACACTCCACTTTCATGTCCATACCTTTCCTAGTAATAAGACCATTCTCTCTTCTTAATACGTAACCATTTTTTTTTTTTTTTTTTTTTTTGTTTCCCTGAGGAAAATGCATTAAATTGCATACCCGGCTGTGGCGAGCCGGGGTTATGTGGGGCTCTCCTCCCCAGAAGGGGAGGCCTACCCACTAAAAACCTCAGGGATGGCCTTCCTCAGGCATGTAGGGAGCCCCTGGAACAGAAAGCTTCTTCCGGGAACCCCCAGCCTCCGCTCCCCCGTCGACACAGGGAGCCTCCTCGGGGGAGGCTTACTACCTCCCCCGGTCTCCTCCACCGACGACGCCCCCCGGCCACGGAAGGGGCGTGGTCCATCCCGGGTCGCCGTAGCAGTCGCGACTTACTCGCGCCCGCCGGCGACCCGCGGCGGCGCCGCAGCTGTGCTACCGAGCCCGGCGCCGCCTTCTTCGAGCGGGATCGGCCATCTCCCGACCCCGCTCGGCGGCCTCCTTCTGGAGCATCACTGCCTCACAGAAGGAGGCCATAGCCCTCCAACCTCCCTCGTCCGCCAGCATTGCCGCAATCAATGCTGGCGGAGACAGATCTCGCCCGATCTCTGCGACCAAGACTCGGCGCTCGGAGGCCCACGCGGGGCACTCCGCCAGCGTATGCTGGGCCGAGTCGAGGTCGGATGCGCAGTGGTGACAATGTGTCGATCCCTCCCGTCCTATTCGACACAGATACTCACCGAAGCAGCCGTGCCCGGTGAGTATCTGAGTCAATCGGTAGGTGACCTCCTCTTAATACGTAACCATACCAGGAAAGTCTTCTTTATATTATATACCTTCATTTGTAATATTACATAACATTGTTAAAATATATTCTCTTTCCTTAAGTCAAGCCATATTTCACGAACAAAGTTTAAGGCAACTAAAAAGCACGTGACTTAAGGAGGTTGGACACAAAAAGTAACATTTCTTTTTTAAGAGAAACATAATTAATCATCCCTAATGAGACTTGGAGTCTAGTGTCTAATTTAGGACAATTTGGATCTCTGGCCGCTGTCCCAGTAAAGTATTGCTTATTTTCTTAAATATTATTAAAAAAATGTATATTTTTTGTCATTACTTTTAGGGTAATATATCTATCATAGGGTATATATGGTAAATTGTTTGCATTGGCAAATTGACAGCGTCAAAATTTTAGAAGTCGTTCCCTTACATATCATATTAGTTGATTGAAAATGAACTGCACTTTGCATTTTACACGTTTGTTACGCTTATATTATTGTATGATTATTAGAGGAAGATTTAGGGCATATCTTGATAAATCTTCCTAAAAAAATGAATTAATAAGCTCTTTCTCTCTCTCTCTCTCTTTATATCTTTGTCAACTGTACGGAAATTGGGAGAGCCTTCATGAAAACTCGGACTGAAACTCGAGCTCTCTTATTACAAAATCTTCTAAAACTCGGGTTTAAACCAGGTCTATGTAGTTCGGGTCTAACTCAAGGTCTCTGTTTAGACCGGACTTTATTACAAAAACAAATTTAAGTACGATCTTCCAAAACCCGAGTCTAAAGAAAATCATTCATTCATTCGTTCATTTTTAACGGCTTTGGCACCTTAGTTTTAGCCAATTTTATTAGTAAACCAATAATCGTTCCATTTCACGCAGCTTCGTTTGTAACCGACTTCATAACTATAGTGAAAATAAAACTACGAAGTTGATAAAAAACATTTATTTTATAAGATAAATTTAATTTTAAAGTATATATAAGAAGAAATGTAAGTATGAAAGAAAATATTCGTACTTACATTTCTTCTTATATATACTAGAAAATATAATAATACATTTCACGTTCTAAAAATTGCTTGTTGGAACGTAAGTTAAGTACCTATTCAACATTTGCCGCCCTTTTGTCACCAAAGCATTTCACTAAACAAAATTATTTCGTTTTCTTTGAATTTTACAATGATATCTTTAATAAACTTATATAAAAAAGGTGCCAAGAAGACAAGGTATGTAAGTACCTACTTATCTAGTTTATATTTAAATAAAGAACTTTTGAAAATTAAAATGATGACTATGCATAATTCTAAGTTCATAAAACAATGATTATTTAACTTATTACTACCTACTTTAATTACTTTGATGTAGGATATTTTACACCATTTGGTGTTAGATTCAGCCACGATATTAGAAAAAAATAAATATGAAGAAGGTGAAAGAATGGAGAAATGTTACAGACAAGTATTGAATTTACTTAACATTTATGTACCTAAGCAGCTGTCAAAAATCATAATTTCGTTTTGAAACCAGACTTAAACTAAGGGGTAGCCTAGTTTATCTTTAAACCAGAGATAAACCCGGTTCTTTGGGTAAACCGTGTCTTGTAATATCAATTTCATTAAAATCTGAGTTAAACCCAAGTTTTCGTTTAGACCAGGCCTAAACCAGGTCATGGAATAACACGGGAGTGGTCTAATTTTTTATCTCATTTTTTTATTGTTAATAAATTCATTAAATACAGAAATATGAGACAAGATGTGAAAACTTCTTGACTCAAGTAAAATTTGAACCCATATGCTTTTCTAATATGCTACGTTAATGTCTTCAATAACCCGTTCACCGAATACCTATTTAACCCGACAATGATACTATTCACAAACTAGAAGTAGCATTTAATGACAAAAATTTTTATTTGCTGTCTTATATCTTTGCGTTATGATACAACCGAACCATGGGATGACTTTAGACCTGATCAAGAATAGTAAAACTGTTCATAACTTTGATTCATCTTCCTCTTGTCTAATTCTCATTTATATTTGGGGTTGGCGCAAAAATATCTTTCTCTTCCACTCTTCTCTGTCACTCGCTATTTCGACACTCACTCCCTTCTTCAACATCCTCTCCCTACACGTTCATAACTTTGATTATTGTGCTGAGGGGCAGAGAACCGAAAAACCCAGTCCACGATAGTGTTTCTCATGCTGTAGTGGCTATATCTAGACACACGGAGCCCTTCATCTATTATTACGGGGAGCGAGAAGAGGACGACGCCATAAAACGAAAATGGCGTTCAAGGACCAAAATAATCTATTCAAGAACATTTTAGGGAGTGCTCCAAGCGGTTCTTCAGAACCGCGGAAGAGCACGTCAACCCACTAATCCGAGAGTCAGTAAACTACCCGTCAACACCGCCTTCAGCGGACACATCCCACGACAACAGTCCATATTGGCAGAGGACACGCAGGCCGCGACATGTCTTAAGCGACCCCCCTAATCAATTAACGCAGGACCTTCTAGACCTGCGAGCGGCGGCGTCTGAGCCGTCGCCTCCCTTGTCTCCCCTTATTCGGCAGCCTTCTGCTTCGCCACGAGTAGGATCCCAGTCAATACAGGCCGGTCCCACTTTGGAAAACCGCGCCTCTTCTAGTGCTTATGCCCTCTCCATAGGACAGCGCTAACCGTACCTCTCCTGAGGTGCGGCCCCCATATAAGCCAGTAGGGTCATTAGGACCAAAGGCTCAGGCTGAGTTTAGTCGGTAGGTCTGTTGGGTCGAGCCGCCTCGATTCACCAGGAGTCCGACATAATCAACGCATCCCTGCTTGCCTGTTGCGTTGGTATCCATGAGGATTCTCAGCCTCCTCTCCTGAGGGGAAAAAAAAACCAAAATAATGCAGCGACCTAGGCGCCAATCATTTTCGTTCGATCAATTCTAGCATTATTTAAGGTAATATAAACTTAATGTTTGTATTTTGTTTTTAATTAAATGAGTAATTTGTATTTATATTGTTAGCTGCGTAAAATAAATAAAATTGAGTACATGTTAGGTAATAATATATTTAATTAAAAATTATAAAGGGCATGGACTACGAGTCCGTGGAGTAACAAATGTAAAAAAAATCTTTCATTATTTTATATTAATAATCAAAGTTGGCATCTAAGAAATAACGTGAATAAACTCTTTATATATAGTATTAGTAGTAATTTGATTAATTAAACTACCTATGCCATGATGTTATATACAAATAAAAGGAAGATATCGCAATAGAGCAAAATCGAGGCGTTCAAATATCGTCAATTTGTGTAACTTCAATTACTCTTACAGCAATAGCGAGTGAATGAAGACGTCGTTTCTTGCTCCTATGCTATGTTTCGCTAACGTAACGCTATCTCTTTCCATCTTGTACTTTCTGTATGACCTGTTTCGTTCACTAATAATAATCTTGTGAAACCTCAAAAGATAAGCATGTGACATGCAAAGCAGGGTCAGTTTTGAACGTCGCGTACTATGCCAATGCGTCATCCAAAGTGAAATATATATGCAACCAAATCAATTATTTAACTGTCTTTATTTTTTTTTAAAGTAGACTTTTGTTTGCTTATAAATTAATTAAACTTTTCATATTTATTAATAAAGTATTATAAAATTATTTGGATTTTTCACGACTATGTACATTGGGAATATATAAATATTATCAAACCATCTATACGCGCTAAATCTATTATATTTGGTAGTACAGGAATACTCCTTATTATCTGAAATTTTAAATATAATATTTAATATTTATCACGCTGAGATGTGTATTGTGTTGTTTACAATATATATACGCAAAACTTTAAGATCTTATATAAATCTTTATGGAGTCTGTTAGTTCTTAAATCAGACATATATAAAGGGGACTAAATTAAGAACGTCAAATTTCCAAGCAAGTTCTTTTTTATAAGTTCATGTTTGTTTTTAAAATTGCTTTAAATTAAGCTCCTAAGATCGCGTGTGATTTAATTAGTTAATACATACTCTTTATGTATTTCAGTATTTGATAAAATAATTTTTTTGTAAAGGACTTGTATTCAGGAATCACGTGTTCTAAATAATAACTAAATACCATTACTAAAATAAGGTACAAAATATTTTGATATATATAAAAAATATAGGGATTATTATTCAATTTTTAACCTTACCAAATCTCAAATATTACAAATACGATAAAATACCAAAAAAGCTTTATTCCGCCTCCCATAACTTCTGATTAAAAAAGTTAAGCCCGTTCTTGCGGGCACGAGGCCCTTTTAATGAGCCGTTCTAATGAACATGTAACCTCAATGCAAACGTCCACAGCTACGTTAGCGAGGGCTCGTAGGTTCGGGACCCCGGGAATAATGCCACAGACAATCCCGAAACATTTGTTTGTGGTGCGAGTGAAGTGAATTTTTTAGGTTAACAAACAAATTCTATTTACATGTAAAAACAAATTTTATTTAATAATTATATCTATTATATCACATAAATACACTGAACCGAGCTCCTGCTTTGTTTTTATTCATTCTAAGAACACACAAATTTCTCTAGTGTTCTAGTAATAGGCTCATGATTTGAACAGGCTTAATAATGTAATTTATGTCTACGTGCTTAGTAATTTGATAATAATTAAAATGTTTCATTACAATGCAGAAGGGTGAGCACGGCGATGTACCTATCCCAACTATTTTACATCATCAATAAACTAATATATATAATAATACTAATACATCCTAAGAATGATAATTTTGACCTGTTCTCCTGCCTTCCACAAACATACTCAAGGTAAAGCTGAATATAGCCATGTACAGCTTCAGCATAGGTCGCTCCAAAAAGAAAGCCCTGTCAATGCTGTAACTGCAGTCGCGATACAATGTCAGTTTTAAGGCATTTATTTCGTGGTCCAGTACACCGAACCTTCAAGAAGGTGTACTTCTGACCGCAGGGCGATTCTATTGGGGGGGCTAGTCTATAGGCGATTCCCGGCTATGCACTACTCCCGGCAGGTTTATTAATAATATTATTAATAACTGTTATTTTATTTTATAATTTAATTTACAATGTGTATAGTATTCTTACACAAATTTTCAAATAGCATAACACAATATATAAAAAATAAAATATTTCGTAAGTCGGTCAGGACATAAACTGTTTATTCAATTAATTTCTAGCTGAAAGCAAACAATCTAGAAGGTAAACAAATAGACTTGGCCCTCAATAAACAAGAATTAACTGTCTAATCCGGAATTAACATGGAATTTTACTAAATAAGCATCCCTACAAACAAACCGATTTTACATTTTGAAGAGGCTAGTCACGCTGCCATAATCATTATAATTTAATAAATTGTAATCCTATTACCTTTAAATTAAAGGTTGAAAGGTCGCATCTGTGAACCTTTTTAGTCTGTGGCCCGAGGGCGGGAAAATGGCCCCGATGTGACAGTAAGCTCTGAAGCTCCGCGCGTTGCGGTTGGCGGCGCTATGCGTGTAGAGTTTTGCGTTTAACTCCGATTGTTTTGACAAATAAGACATTATTGTTTTGCCGTAACGAATTATTTATGTTGGGTGAAATTTATTAATTAGTGGTGTTTGACTGTTATGGGACTTAGTGTTAAATATTTAAAGTGAAGGGGTATGTTTGGATTTTCATTTTATAATTTAATGGTAAGTAAAGTTTAGTCTTTAAGTGGATATTCCAAATTCAAAAATATTGTAATGTGAAAGTTATTAAATTTATATTTTTAATAAATAGAAACATCTCTAACCATGTGGGTTTGGTTTAATTATTCTTTAGAAATCATTTTATAATAACCATTATTATAGTGAATACAAACTATTAAATGAATGACATTTTCTCAAATAAATTGTTAATATTATACTGAATAATAAATGAGACTCACATTTTAAGTAGGCTTTTTAAGAAAAAATGCTAATGACATTAGATCAATTTAATAGGATATATTTTTTAGTTATAATAATTGAGATACTATAGACTCAAAACTTATGTTGTAGAAATATGTTTAATATAAACAACTATTTAAATTACCTACCTAATATATGTAATTATTTAAATACATAGTAATATTTGAATTTAATTTCGCTAATTTGTTTTTGTTTAGATTTTGTTTCACAAGCGTCTTTGTGATCTGACTAATGATGATTCATTATTCTAAGTAGGTAAATAAATAAAACGGTATTTAGAAGTATAATCGTATACTTCTCAATCTGTTATTATTGTGTTTTATGTCTACAATAGATGGCGCTACATGTATCAATACGGAAGACTAGATTGAAAGTACACTTTGCTAAATGTACACAAGATATTAGCTGAAATCTCTAATAAAATTTTAGTCTAATTGAATAGTGTGCTGCTCATTTTCAACACTGAATGTAATTATAAGAACAATTAACGTTACATAAATAGTTCTGCTGCTATCAGCTCGTGTTAATTCGTTGCCATAGCAACCATTTAGGAAGCATTGTTTTGGAGAAGTAAAGATGATGTTTTCTTTGGTTTTAGAGATTCTGGGATATGCTTTTAGTATTGTCATCACTTATCATTAAGTGAGGTGGAGATGAGGAAAGGGGGGCAGGGAAAATGAGGGCGGGTGAAGAATTGCCCTATGTAAAGCTTTGAATTTATTGTTCCCGCATATCTGCTATTGATGCGGTCTTTTTAATTGAAATATTTTAAACCTTGCAAAGGTTTCATTATGTATTTATTAGCCGTGGATCTACATAAATAATGGTATATAATTATTAAACTAACGCCAAATAATTACTGTATTTAGAAAATAGTTTAAGAAACACTGCTTGCATTTACTATGTAAAAAACTGTTAAACAGCAAAGCATGATTGGTTACTCATAAATCGGTACATACTGCTGAAACAAAGCAATAACGATTAACTTCGAATAGAGATTGGCTTCACGAAGTTTAGTTTGAAATGAAAACAGCAATAACACTGGTATATAATAGAAATAGTCGCTAAATGTGTTACTAATCGTTAAAAAGTAGGAGATTTATACTTGTTTAATGCTTGAGCTACGTCTATTACTTTCAAAGCAAAGCAGCCATCATGCATTTCTGGTTTGAAGGGTTAACGTGGTGGAAATACTGGGTTTCTGTAACTAAATTATATCACTTATTTTAAACCTATAGCTACTCAATATCATATTCAAATAAGTTCGAGACATATATACAATTGCATGCATTATTCCTTATATACAATTGCGTGCTAAAAAATAGTACAATGCTGTGATTTTCACACAAACATATTCCATTCATCATATCACAAATAAAAAAGATATATGCAGTGTACTTCCGTTATGATTTCTAATATTGATACATTTAGATTCAGCCCACGCCGCTGCCCTTCCACTGCCGGCAATAAATATTCCCTAAATTCCTTAAATAATCGAAAAAAGTGTTCAATTACCTTGCTTTAGAATTTGGTAAAGGACAGTAATAATTGCAGCTTCTGTGCGTTGTGTTACTAACTTTTTAATTGATGAACATAATGTATGTACCGCATACATTATGCTCATCAATTAAAAAGTTTGTAAGTACATAATTACATTCCACATTTTCTATATTTTTAATTGTATCCTATATTTGTAATTGTATCCTCGACAAATAATAAAAATATTAATGTGAATAATGTTTTATTTTTGTTTTAAAAGATAAGTAATGTTTAATTAATTAATTCAAGAAGAATAAAAATTATCGGAAATTTATTTATAATTAGGATGTAAATACGCAAATAACAGTGAGTAAAATCAAAATTTGTATGCAAATCAAAAGGTTGAAATTTCAATTGGGTCGTATAATATTCACTTGTTGAATTGGTTAAGGTGTCAATACGGCATATTGAAGACGCGAGTTTGAGTACCGCGTGAGTGAATTCTATACTGTATTTGACACATACTGTACTCTGCACTGTACATCACTTGCTTGACCATTTTCGCAAAAATGTGAAATACTGAAAAGTTGTGCATACTTTATTATGCGCCAGTTAAAAGATTACGTTTATACGAAAATTACACCGTGAATCGTTTTTTTTTTGTACTGAAGTGTAATATTTTGTGAATTACGAAAAATGAACATAATGATGAGTCATACCTACGACAATTTCCTACGTCACTTTAACTCATACTTCTTGATTACTACGACTTGACTTCTTATGTCACAAGTAGGGATCGCACACTGCGGTGCTCGTTAACGTTGCAGGCTTACTGCAATTCTTACCGACTGTACTTACCATCGGCTAGGCAGCCTGCTTGTTTCTCAATTAAAAGCAATAAAAAACCTCCACAATGTCTTTGAAAACTACACCTATTACGAGAGTCATAAGAGCTACCACGAGATCAAGATGACACGTTGCCTGTGTGAGCAAGCATTATCAATGTATATGTAATATTCATAGTTAGAAAGTAGACACAAAAATTTGACAGTAAATAGAAGGATTCCACCGAAAATACTAAATTTCCGAATGGCGACTCTACACATGTTTGCAGATTTTTGATTTGATCTCCCTGTTTCTACCGCACTCATTTCATCAGCTAACATTACCTATTACCTAATTTGAGTGTGGTATGGGTTTGGTAACTTACATAACATTTGAATCATATGAAAATGGTACAATGCGACTGATTTGATTAGTTTCCTTTTAAATATCTGGTGTAGTCAATATAAGATCTTATTATTACGATGAAAAATATTTGTAAAATTACTTATAAAATGTAAATTATTTTCCATCCACACTTTTACCACAAACTTTACTGACAAGAAGATTATTGTATATATATTATAAGTGCCAGATTGCGTTTTTGTTTTATTTAGAGCATTTATAAAGAGGAATCATAGAAATGCTAGAAGACACTTTTTAGCTTTAAATAATATTTATCGTCCATATTTAAAACTATTTATCTTCGTATCGATATGTTAACTGAAAAAATAAACAGTTCTTTTGTATTTTTTTTTTCAAATCGGAAACGAAGTATATAAAATAAATCGTGAAATTACTGTAAATATCTTTATATTACTTTATATTTAAATTTACTTATTACTATCTGTCATCTAAAACAATAATAAGGGTGTATAATAAAATAATAATAATACCCAATAAGGGTGTCTATCCTATTGATTGAGGTGACATAATTTGATTAACATAAAGAAAAAAAATAATCAAGCTTGCACCCAAAACAAAATTCACAAAAGGTTTTTACATAGATATTATTTTATTATTATGTTATTGCAATTCATTTAACTAAACTCAATATTTATTGAGCGACTGAACTGACGGACACCATATCAGGTAGCACTTTATGCAAAAGCTTTTAAAAAACATTTTAAAAGGATATGCGAAACAAAAGATACTTTCGTCAACCTTCACACCTTCATAGCATAACCAATTTCAAAAACAACACAAGCATCACGTCGTTTCTTCAAAGAAGTGAAAGAGGTAAAAAATATTGAACACAGTAGCGTAGCACCTGTCCGAAAAAGTGATTCCCATAGAACTCGTTTTCAAAAAAATGGCGCCAAAAAAACATGGCCGCCGCCGTCGTCCATCGAAGTTTTTTTATCCAATTTACCCGCATCGTAAACGCAAAAGGATCGGGCCCGCGTAACCTCAGCCGCGATGAATGGATTATTATGTTTCTTTATTTTAATAGTCACAGGTGGTTTCACGAAACAGTCCGAATTGCTTTTTTAGGAAATTGAGCCTTGAAGGAGATCCGATCACGGTTTTATATTTTGATACGGTGTTGGTTTAACTTCTTTTTAAGTTAATGCTGAAATTTAGGACGCCTTTTTTTAGCGATACGGATTTTTTATTTATTTATTACACGTAGATAAAATGGTATCTGCGGTATAAGTTGATTTTGTATAATTAATTAATGTTAAAGTAAAAGTACATGGTCTCGTATACAACTCAGATACAAGAGGAACGCTTTTTTGAGACGTATCTGTTGTGCGCCTAGTATAATTTTCAAAAATCATGTTTACTATAATCCAAAAATGAACATTATTCCATGTTCGTAAGAATCTGATAGCACTTGTCAAAAACGTATTCTCTTAGGAGTCAGACTTTAGTATATAAATAATAAAAAATAATAAAGACCAAACTTAGTTAAGTACAATGATCAACAATCAATGACCAGTTGTCAACAAACAAATAACTAAGATAGTCCACAAAATTTTGAAAAACTTGACAAATATTTTTACGGGTTGACATGAATGGATATTTTTGTCAATCGTCAAGACCATGCCACAGCGTTATATGAACTATATGAATAATTTAAATTACTTGACAATTTGTTGCAAATTCAGTGTAGATTTCTTATTAAAAAAGAGAAGAGAAACTCATTCTCTTGTTTGTCCTTTGAATGAATAAATCTTATCGTCATACTATGTGAGGCTTAAAAGCTGACCTCGCTTTGCATGTACACACTTATCTTTCAACGCTTCACAAATACGGGTCGGAAAAGGTAAGAGTTACGTTAGCCAAAAAGCATGGGAGCAAGAAACGACGGTTTCACTCGCTCAGTATTGCTATATGAGTAAATGACACTAATTGGCGAATTTGAACGTCTCAATTTCGACGCTCTATTGTGTTATCTAGGGTTTGTTTGCAGCTTTGGCATATGTAGTATTTGATTTATTAAATATACTATAGATAAAATTGTAACAACACTCTGGATTTTATTTACGTATTTTACCAGCTTTGTCAAAATAATTAGTTACGAACATTTTTACTATTTGTGATCACGTGACGACTGATGATTGTTGATTGTATTATAAAGATATTTCCTATACAAAAATATGCGTAACATATTATGTTTATTATTACAGTAATTTTATGCCACCATATCCAAGTGGTGTTCTATAATACGTCTTTATATAAATATGAATTGGTGTATTGATATTTACGTATTTTTTGTGTCCATACTAAAATTTGTGTCTTATATTAAACAAATCACTAAGGCGATATTTATTATATTTTTGCACGATATTTTGCACCGACAGTGATATTACGTACTTCTTTATTTATTTAACGATCATAAAGAAAAGCTTTACGAAGCTTTTATACACATGATAATACACATTAAGTATTAACATAATGTTAATGGCAACAAAACATTTTTCCACGATACAAAATCGAACAATAGACACTCATATTAAATAATTGGGTATAATAAATACATTTTCTTGTTTACCTGTAACAAAGGTTGCTTCATATTAAGGTTATTTGCTATTGATATTGTGAAATATATTATGTACAAAAGTCATATTAAAATTATTATTACGCGAATTATAAAACTGTGTGATTATGACTAAATAATGTAATTGACGTGTTAACTATCAAATAGCTTTTAATTTTACATTATCTCATAATATTGTAATATTAAACACAATAATACCATATAACATGGATTAGATATAATTAATACTGTCATTCCAGCAGACGAAACTGTAATTAAGCGAGCTATAATCTATTCAATGTTGCAATGAACAATGCCATGGCGCATTACATTATTTGGTTTTAATTATTTTTTCAACCGCCCATCGCCCTGATTTATGTAGCCGCCCCAACGCACTGACAGAGCCATCACGCCCACGGCTTAATACGAGTACACAATAGACTTATTAACTCTTATTTTTTTTGCATAAATTAGGACTATGATGTAACAATTTCCAGATACAATTTCTAGAACCGTAGATCGTATTAAAATTACAACACATAATAGCTTAATATTATTCATGTAGTATAAGTAATTTTCATTTATATTTATAATTAATATATTTATTTTACAAAATAATTATATGTATTTTATTATATGTTATTTCATTACAGGCTAATGTGAGAGTATTGTTTGGAGATGATATTTTTTATCATATATTCCTTAGTATTCAAAGCTGACAGACAAAAATTATATTACATTATGATATGTTTTTCGGTTTGCAACTAATTAATTCTAAGAAAACAAAATGTATCAATTTCAGTTTGCCTTATGTAAGATAGGTCTTAAATACTCGTACCACGTTAAATACGAATGGTTTAGTTATTGACATAGTGAACAACAGAACATTTATAGATATTAAATATATAGAAGCCAACTCAATGAAACAGTAAAAAGATTAGTATTTCCACAAATGTTTAAGGGGCAAAATTGATTTACTCAATTGTTTTCATTGTGTTATGTCGTTTGTTGCTATGGGATCTGCAGCTAATATTGAGAATACTTTTCTCTTATAAAAAAAAGCAATTCGTGCCAGCTTCAGATTACAGGCTAGAGACTTACTCGGAGATTATATTAATATTTTAAATTTTGCTGTTCGACATTCTAATGATATTTTAGTTTTTTATAAATATATATATATATATTATATATATATATATATATATATATATATATATATATATATATATATATATATATATATATATATATATATATATATATATAGAAAATGTCACACATTCAATAATAATAGAAATAATATTATCTGAGTATGAGAAATTAAATTGATTGTGCCGTTCTAATGTACAGACTCAATAAAACTTGATGCTCGTTTTTGAGAGAATGTTATATCCAGGTGTAATAAGTTTTGACGAAGTTTTATTGAGTTGCTTTTGTATAAAGATCATATAAAAAAGACACTCATGAGAAAAAATAAGCGATTATCTAAACGATTACACTAAATGGAACTGATTATAGTATTTATTATGCTATGTTTGGTAATAACACAATTTTTATATATTATACTGTATTCCATCTTCACATATAACGATTATAAATTACAATTGAAAAGAGGTAAAAAATTCTTTTAAGGTTTCTTACCTTCTGCTCTTCCCGAATGTTCTTCCCGAAAAGGCTTTCTTAGTTTTCGAATAGATTTATATAAGAATAGGCGTTTTTTAAGTTTTTCCCCTTGTTCCTATGCATCGTTTTTTGTTCTCTAATACATAAATTTGTTTTGATGTCAATAAGATTTTGTAAACTTTAAAGTGAAATAAATATTATTTTGATTAACTTTGCTTTCGGAAACCCCTGCTGGGGTTGACTGGCAGAAATCTCTTATATAGATAGGTGTGTAGTATTTACTCTATTGTGTCTTATTCACATTCAAAATGAAATTTAACTTTATTCAAATATGACTTTATAGAAAGCTCTTTTGAATCGTTTAAATATTTAAACGATTCAAAAGAGCTAAGAATGGGTGGTAAGAAACCACCCATTCAGGACGTATTTTTTAGCTGATAAGAAGAATGGGTGCAAGAAACTTATCAGCTTTATCCAAAGTATGTTGTATATATAAAGTACATTAAGGAGTCAATTATGTACATTGAGGAATAAAACAAATTAAACAACAAATTGCAACCTCGCTTATAGCACTAAACGCAACAAAGCATAAAATCTAATTTTGTATAAAGTAATGACAATAACGTTTTAAATAATTGAGTGATTAAAAAAAAAAACAGATGAAATTCCAAAACTTTATGTTGTTAATATTATTCTAAATAATCAAATGTCCTCGATGTTCTCCAAAAATAATGACAAATTTTCATTTTAGTACTTTATTCTCAATAAAGTACTAAAATTAAATCAACATCTTTATAATCTGTAAGATAGAGACGCCGCTTTCTTAATACATTCAGGATTGTTTCCATTCCGTACAAACCCGGGGGCGAGCTATTTATATCTCAATCGGTCCATTGATCTATTCCCCCAAGATAACAAAAGTCGCAGTTAAATTTAACTATTCTGTAACCCTGGCATCATCGGCTAATCTTCAGTTCTGAGAGCATCGAACAAAAAACTTCCTACCTGGCCGCGTAGCAGTGATTACTGTGGTTATTTTTCCATCATCAGAGTCATTATGGTGTCAACATCAACGATACACTGACGGCATTAAAAAAGTATTCACTCTCCAAGTGGAATACAGATTCAGAAAAAAACATTTAATCGAGATTTTGCTTATAAATATTTCTAACCGCGCCGCGACTTCAACATGCCCTGTTGTCGCCTTAACCAATTCGGCCACTGGGTTTATCGATCCAATAGAATTTTTTAACCTTTTTAAAAAAATCGGTAGCTCTATATATTTCTCCAATCGAGCATACTTACGCTAGCCAAGTGCAATTTAATTGACTGACTTTAACTTCAGTGTGGCAGCTACTGTACAGCTTGCTGTACAGTTGACCTATCGAGAAACATACGAAAGCACATGTAAACTTACATACTGCTCAATTAAAAGTTTTCTGTATTCAGTATTTTTATTGTTAATTATTTTTTCCGCGATTGCTATCGAATAGTCCTAAATAATTATTCTGTATCTGAAATGATATTTTCTTAGAGTTTTAAATTTTACAATATTCTAAGGGAATCCTATTTTTGCACGCTAGTGCATTTGAAATTTGTTCGTGATTCAAAATGAGTTTACGCTACCGTTTGTAAGTGTTTGTATGCAGGAAATGTACATACCATGTACATTCTATAAAAAAATATGTCTATTTAATGTTTAGGTTGACCAGCTCCCTTGTTACGTACCTTTGACTACCCATTCCAATCTGTTATTTTGAAATATTCAATATGTTTTGTTTAATAAGAAGTTATTATATATGTGGGTTTTGAGCCTCATAGTTTTTCCTCTCTCTGACCTGGAAAGGTTTATCGTAATTCTAGCTCCGGCTATATAATTATAATTAATTATTATTCATTTTCGTAGCTTCTAAATCCTACATGAATTGGGGTATTTTCTGGGCTTTTAGAAGAGATGTATCGACAACGTTTATTATTTTAACCTAGATGACAATTATGTCGCTCCGCTTCACAGTCACATAAAAGATGTTTTGGTATATTTCCCCAAAGTGAGCGTAATTCTGTAGAGTTGCTCATTAGTGTATTTTTAGGCCTAATATTTTTAGTCAACAAAATAGTTTTAGTCTTATTTGTGGTTTTTCATCATTATCAACTTTAATAAGCTCATCGGTTTCTTAATTACCCATAATATTCATATGCCTTGGGACTCATCTAAGTCTAATGTCTAATGCAATCTTTGACTTGTCTACTAGAGTATATATATATATATATATATATATTATATATATATATATATATATATATATATATATATATATATACATTAAATAAATGACTTCTTTTACTTATAATTTCTTCTTATTATTTGATGGCATTAATTTTAGCTGGAAACACGAAAGCATAGCAGTCCAAGTTGGTGCTCATCTTCACCTTAGATCCGAAACCATACACATCGCAACTTATTTACATTTAGGTTTTCATACCATTACATGGGTATTTCTATACCAAAATATCAGTTGATGTTGTGCTCCATCATCATTGATTACTGTGCATTTTTACCAGTGGGTCGTTGAGTAATAATGCGCCATGCGCTTTCATCGACTTATTTAAGACATACTTTATTTTGACTCCTTTTCTATAACTAAATGAATATCATATCATCAATCTACCATAGATTTAAAAGTGCATTAAGTATTTGATGTCGTTGACATAGTCTCCGGTTGTCATTCGACACGCAATTGCGTGACCGTTTAACCGTCTATGGTATTCCTCCGTATGTAAGATGGTATAGATATATATATAACCAGGGAGCGATTTTGGGCCCTCAGTCTTGATCTTTTACCTGCTATTCAAATACTTACACTCAAGGCAATTTTTGCTTTTTGCAAATATAATTCTCAATATGATTGTACAATAACTTTGCTGTGTACACTTTCATTGGATGGCAGTCTAGTTATTCTGTTTTGTGATGTATATATATTGTTGTTAGGATTGTCATCTGTTTGTGTACCTTTTCTTAAATAAATAAATAACAGTCTCTGATCAAAGATATCGCTTAATATTTGACCAACGTGGGGAATGGTATGTTGATTCCATTCAGGAATATAAATAGTTTATCTAAGTTACGCCTCATCGTGAGAGACTACAGTGGTTTTATTAGGATTTAACAGTTGATTATTGTCCAAATATTACTTTTGTACTGCGTTCAAATCTCTTCCAATCAGGGATGATATGGTATCGCTACAAAAACCCCTGGCTATAACAATCACATTGTCCACGTAACCTTGTATCTCGTAGCTTTTTCCGTTATCTAGATCAAGTTTATGTAACTCTTAAGCGTATTGTGCCTTTGTAATATTATATTTGTTTGATATCAACAAATGCCTGTAAACTGTTGTTATTTTGATTTGATTTGATATAAAACGATGAGAGGAGCATCTCTGCTTCGTATTATTTTATCTCTTTGAAATACTATAAATTAATCATTTACCTCAGTATCCTTACTTTTAAGTCTGGACTCAAAATAGTGATTTACCCAAAATATAATTTAGCTCTCTTGTCATAAAACATTATTGTCTCGTAAGGTGTTGCCCAGAACTCGCTTTCATTCCTTAAAATTATTGTCATTACAAACTTCCGCAATTTCAGATTTCTTAAGAGAGTCTGGTTAAAACGTTTGACAGGTTGCCCTCGAAAACTTGCGGAGGGCGATAATTTACGGCAACTTGCAAACTTTCCACACGTGCCGCTGGACTATAAAAGCACCCGTAACACGCGCAACTTCCCAGAAAGTTCCAGAAAATTTCAGTTTGTGTCACGCAGGCGACGCCAGCTCTTAGTTTGTTTGGGACGTTCGCGTTCATTGCCAACCAACTTCATTGAAACTTAAATTCGGAGGCAAAGTTGATAAGGCACAATGTCTTTTCAGACACGTATTTGTTTGTTGGTGAGAAGTGTTTGCGTAATTGCTTGTTGCCATAATGGTTATATATAAACTGAGAGATGTATTTGAAATAATTTCTAATAGAAAATTGCCAGAGGCACACTTTATACTAGAGTCGTCTAATTGGGTACTTCCGTTTTACCGGTTTCTGAAGGAACAGCGCTTACTTTGCCGTGTTCCAGTTTGAAGGGCAAGAGTCAGTGAAATTTCTGTATAGCGCGAATTTGCGCATTTAAATAATATTTATTAATTATACAATTACAAGCACTTATTGGCGTCAAAATAAATTTCAAATTAAGAGAACGAAAAGAATATGGCAATCTTTTCCGTTCAAAGAGAATATTATGACTTTACTCTCTCAGAAACTTTGAAGATCTATTGATCCAGACAATAAAAATATTGCAGAATCCAATAAAGTTTACTTACCCCAACTGATATTGAAACTAGGCGATAAATAATTAAAAAATGTATTTAGATTCTTTTGAATATCAATAAATAACAATTGCAGCTTCAATATACAAATAATATTAGTCACTGATTTCAATACAAAAGCGAGAGTACTGAGAAGTAAAATATCAAGTGACAATAAAGCACTTACTGAGCAAAATAACAGGTGGCTGTTATCGGTTTGATATTGTATCAGATTACTTCATGGAACTACGTATTGGAACATGTGTGGCCTTATTTAGCTTATGTAAGGTATCGTATGACCTTCTACATTGGTTCTGACTATCAACGTATTATTTTATTGTCACAATATTGTGATAACAGTGTTCGTTTATTACGCTGTTTCACCATCTACATCATTTATCATCAAAATTTTGCCGACACATTCTACTAGAGATAGACCTCCCTCATTGATATCTATATTGATCATTCAGAGCCTTCCTGCGATTTTCACCAAATCTTCAATTTATCATGTAAGACACAGTCACTGAATTTCCTGGTGTATACCTGCCACTAGAGGCTCCATTCCACCTTAACTGCTGTCGCTCCTGCGAATAATACTGCCTTTAGCCATTAGTGCAATTAGCACCGAAGGTTCACATTTCGACCTCTATCAGGGATTCTAAGTTCTTCCGTTGATTTAATTATTTTTGATACGATCACGGATTGTAACGCCCAACTTATTAATTATGTCATATGCAATATGAGTTTCCTAAACGCTCTACATAGAATAACAGAACATTACATTATGTTACATACTATTACAATTGTATGAGTAAGTAATAATTTTATAGCGTAGAATGAACAGAGCGGATTTTGACTGCGTGCAGCAGAAAATATAATTAAAATATTTTATAAAATCTTAGTAGATTATATAGATATTCTTCGTTTACTATCTCAACGTTAGCGCTATTTGCTCTTAAGTTTTTAATAGAAAAAAAAATATTTCGCCATTTATAATAAAGTTAAGAAAAATCTAAAAAGAAAATTTCAATGCTGATTTTTACTCACTGTATAATTTTCTTCTATGAAATATAATGTCAAACATTATACATTTTTTTAATTAGCTATTGCATACAAAATCTGTAATACTAATATATTTAGTTACAGAGTTAATATAATATACCATTGAAAAATCGTCCGTCAAGAATTTATTGCGTTACCTTACTATAATTAATTTATTGCGTTATATTAATTAACGTGACTAACATCAGTGTTTATGAGTACTGCGAAGGAAGTTTTAATGACATCTAAAACTTGTATATGTAATTACAGAAACTCATTACTATTTTCCTTTAATTTGCGGTCAAAATTGCAGCTTTCCACATTATCAAGGTTATCTTTTTTATTTCCATTATACTCACACTACAAATAGGAAACTACAGACTCAAACTACAGACTGCTTTCGTAGTGCTAAACAATAACCATTACACTAGCTAGACCACTAGTTCCCAACTATTCCTTTGTCGTTAATCCTATAACTTAATTAATCAAATTGATTTGACCCCCCTAAAGCAAAACTAAGTATTTAATTATATATACGATGGAATATTACTAAAGAAAAATTTTTGTGCATAAACATTTAGAAATTTTTGACAATATATAGGTATATATATAGGGATAGAATTCTAAAAAAATCTATGTTATTGAGAGACAAACGAGCAAACAGATCACGTGATAGAGCCTATGGGTACGCGTAATATCAGATGATTTTTAGATGCATTATCATCTACTCGTCTTGAAAAAAAAATAGTTTTGATTCTTTAGAAGCGATAGCTTCTCAATTCAACTTACTGGAGACCAAATCATTGTCACTTTCTACTGGAGTATTTCACGTCTAACATACGACGTTTAAGTTCTCAGCTATGGAACGTATAAAACTAGAAAATAATTGAATATTTCTTTAAGTTAAATTAAACAGAGACCAAATATACTGGAGGTGATTTGAGGTCTTTGTTACTTAAGGCAAGAACTGTATAATAGAGTAGAATAGAATAGACATTTCATTTTAAGTGCGAGAAAAATTAGTCTACTTAATAATCAAAATATAATTAAATATAGTGATTATTTAAGTCACAATCATTGGACATTATTAAATTAACTAATTCATTTTCAATTTAATTGAATAAACTATATTCGATTTGTCTGCAACATTTCTAAATTTCTGAAATTTGAATAAACTATACTATGAAAAAGACTATGTTACTAAATATAATTATTATATTTAAAATATAATTACGTAATAATATCGTTAAATAATATATACGATTTCATAAGAACAAGAGATATCTTAGACATCCAGAAGATGCTAGTTCAATCCTTAAGGTTTTTATTACACATAATGCACCAAAGTCATTAATTCTAGTGGCTACACGACTACCTTGCGAAGTTTCTTGAAAAATTCTAATCGATGTTTTTTTAATCTAGATCGAGGTATCCGAAGAACGCACAATCTATTCGCCGGCGCTTTTCAGTGTAGACTAATGATGGAAATAACGTATCTTTGTTGAGATTGGATCATTTGTATCCGGATCAGTACAAAGATTCCAATCGATACAAATATTCTGACAACTGATATATGATACAAATACACTGATATAAATATTGATATTGATTCATTTGTATCAGTGACTCTGATGCAATTGAGTGACGTGATCCAAAGCGCTCCGACTCTGTGGGCGTACTCTTAAAAACGATATTCGATATATCGTGGACTTCATCGTGTCGTATCCTACTCTTAGTTACTATCGTTTAAAACATTTCAACGGACGATCGAACGAACGATATTAATTTTGACATAAGAAAGTCTCAAATGACAACGATGAATTGAATTTGACAGACGAACATTCGCAAAATTTACGTCAAATTTGCGAAAAGTAATACGATACGGTTTGAGGTGTCGTTGTAATTATCGTAAATTTGACGTTTATTATGCGAATGTTCGTCTGTCAAATTCAATTCATCGTTGTCATTTGAGGCTTTCTTATGTCAAAATTAATATCGTTCGTTCGATCGTCCGTTGAAATGTTTTAAACGATAGTAACTAAGAGTAGGATACGACACGACGAAGTCCGCGATATATCGAATATCGTTTTTAAGAGTACGCCCCCAGGAACTATTTGCTTATCTCAATCGTGCGAGTGTGCCGTATGAAACGGAGATGCAATTGAGTGAATGATTCATTTGAAGCGCTGTTACAGATTTGAATCAGGGAATCACTAGGAAGAAACGACTCACTGAGTCTGTAAAGATTGACACATCTCTAGTGTAGACGTTACATACGACCGAGGTTTACGAGGTAATGGCAACAAATTGTCTTTGCGAACGGAAAATTGTTGTTGATGTTACTACATCCATAAATATTTTTAAAACGATACTGGATAAATGCTCCAACTTTGAGGAAGATTTAAATGATACAAAAGTTACTAAAAGAAGTATATATTTTATTTAAATATAAAGTATACTGATGAATACATTTTTTATATATAGCATATCAAAGTCAGGAATTTGTTGTCAACAGCTCCAAAACCTAAGCGAAAATGAATTTGACACAGTTAATTAATAATCTTCTTCTTCCTGCCCTTTTCCCACCTTAAGTAGGGTCGGCACAACATGTTTTCCTCTTCCATTCTCCTCTGTCACTCGTCAGCTCAACATCGACTTCCTTTACTCTCATATCAGAATTCACACATTCAATCCATCGGTTTCTTGGTCTACCTCTCATCCTGTTAATTAATAATGTAGTCTCACACAGTTAATTAATAATGTAGTCTAAGATATGAAATGCTAAAAGTGGATCGAAGATTTAGTGAAGATCGCAAGAAGGTGCTAGCTGATAGCAATGCAGCACCTATTGGTGTTGGGAACACTGGAAGAGCCTTATATTCCTTCGTAATAGGCGTCTCTCGAATGAAATGCTGATGATGGTAATGACTTTACATTAATAAATCGCTTTTCCTTTTTATATCGATAATTAGATATTTACAGTGTCTGCTTCTATAAAAACTAGTAAAGCTATAAATTCCAAGACTATCTAGGTAACAACAAAAAGCTGTCCGTTCAGCATTGCAAGAGAGCGACTTCAAACCAGTCTGCTGAGCCGCGCCAAAATGCCAATAGATAATAACAGTGTTTACGATATTACAGAAGGCCGCTCTACAAAAATATCATAAAGTCGAAAGAAATTATACATAATAACTCGGGAATTATCGAAGGACTTGTAATTTAAGCAGTCGTTATTGCCATCTTGACGCAATGACATGAATATGGGAAGAAAAGGTCATTTACGTACCATATAAGTTCAATATTATAAAAATTTGACCTTACAAGTTTCTTGGCTGTTCTTCTCATGAACGTTCTACACTACTACCTCTATCTGTGGCTCTAAAATATGTAGTCATTTTATTATCTTGTAGCGGTAATTATCATTTTTACAAAATGCATTTTACATAATTTTATTTTTGTTCTTTATCTTTAAGACATGTTATACAATTATAGCTTTATTTACAAACCAAATCTTCACCCACGGCTTCGGCCCCTTTTTAACGGATTTTCGAAAGTCTCAAAGCATCACCATAAGGTTTATCATTATTCATCATGTAATTTTTGAGTATATTCATTTAAAAACAACTATATAATCTCACAAATCTTTTCCGTTTTAAAATAATACTGCAAATAAAACTAAATGCATGTCTATGCATAAATGGCAATTACATTGATAACAATCTTTATCAATGTATTGCCTTTATTTTTTATGTATGAAATCATTTTTTTATTCTTGCATTTCATTTTACTCAATAGCATTTTTAATTCATTCTCACAATTTGTTAAACATAAACAATACCTCGAAAGATGCACATATTTTTTAAATCATAAATTTGTACTTTGTTACCTAAACCTTTCTGAAAAAATATTGTTTTATTTTCAAATTAATGATATTTCTTTAAAAGTTTTAGAAGTTTATTTTTGGTTAATAAACAAATAAGTAGAAAGTTATAGAAAACATCAATTTCATAAGCAAGTTCTAATAGATAAATAACTGAATGTAAGATTTTTAAGTATCAATACAGATTGTACTTTAGATACATTAAAAATAAAAACACCTAGTATCATCGCTACGGTATCACCACGACACGTCTCGAGTATATAATGGCCACATCACAGTTGTCACAATCCTATCTCCCTGCTTGAAACCACAGATTTAACCACACAGCACCATTAAATGCAATCAAGTGAAAATAGTCGAGTAACCGTTATAGTGGACCCCGTCATTTTCTTAAGTTCCACACAGTTAGAGATCTAATTACTCTGGATGTTTTACTTAGATTATCATCACCCAAATTGTGTGGATCTAGCGTTGAAGCTGTTCGCTTCTGGAATACAGCTCCCATTATAGCAGACTAGTGTGATTTTTTTGTCGAGGTCAATACACCGGTGCGAGCGAGACGACCTTATCAATTATCGATACTGCGTGGCGCTATGTGGCTGTACAGGCTGTTTGTTTTCAGAACATGTGCGTATAATAATTTATTGATTATTGTTAAGCAAGTAATTCATAAAAACATATTGACTTTTGATCGATACATAAACGGAGAATCAACTGTTTTTTTAATCGAATACAGACCATAAATTAATTTTATCTGCAAGCTGGAAGAAAAAATAGACTTGCTAAAAATATATAGTAATCATCATCATCATCATTTCTGCCAATATACACCTATTGCTAGATGTAGGCTTGCTCAAAGAATCTGTATATGGGTCGATCCTATGCTAGTAGCATCCAAAACCATCCTCTGTATTTTAACAAATTGTCGGCTGCCCACTTTGTAGAAAGCCTGCCAACGCTGTGGCGTCTAGCATGACCTGACTCGATGATCTTTCTGTTCCAACAGCTATTAGTCTTGAGAGTAATGTGTCCTGCTCACTGCCACTTATTATGTAATTTTTTTTCAGGCATATTTGAAAGTCACATCTCCTAATGACGATTATCTATCTTTTTATCTTTCAATTTCAAATGAAAAATATTCATATAAACCTTACAATATTTATTTTATTTTGATCTTAATGACATCTTCTCTGTCATGCTCTTCTACGTTTACTTTCTGTTAAGTATAATTAAATAACTTCTGTTGTAGTAAATGTATTAATATAAATAAATTTCTTCGCCAATTACTTTTATTTCTTCCTAATTGTTTCTTAAATAATAATATAAATAAACTTGTAGACTAGCACATTACCCACTTAGTTAAGTGGTTATAGTCATTCAATGCCACTTATAATAGTAATAATTTCTGTCTTTTAAAAACTAGCCCTTAATATTACACGTCAAAATAATTTACAATTGTATATATGCACTCGATCCGAAGAGACGCGCTCTTAAAATTTCAGTAATTAATTGATTATTTTTCATGCATAGCATTGTTCTTTTATATGCTGTTAACTGTTATTAATAATGTAACAAATAAATAATCAAACGAAGAAAATTCTCAATATCAGTACACGCTGTATAGTTCTACGGAGTTTCTAAGCGACAGAGAGCGGTCCATATCCGCACTCGACACCTGTCGCTGACTGCCAATAGAGAGCGCTTCTTAGATCACGTACATATATATGTAGAATTTTTATGGCATGTCTGTCGGTGTATTTAGTTAAATCTTTACTGCGACCGCGGAACGAGACGTATTTATTACGGCTATTAATTCAGAGTACTGTGGACGGCATATTGTTTAACAAAGTTTTTCGTTAATTTTCGATGTTATATTACTCCTTAATGGTTTCGAACATTATGATTAATCTGAAAACAAAAATAAAAATATAGGTACTTATATTTTATCGTGTGTGAATGTAAAACTGAGTTCTTGTTCCTGTACTTGCGAAAAAATCTAAGTACTATAAATACAGTTATAATTTTATTAAATACTTTGTGACTGGTTCTGATAGTTTTATCTTCGAGGCTAGATTTAAAAGGTTAAGTGGTTTGGGGATTGATGCTGCATTAACTTCAAGGTAAGTTCTTACTTACCTTGACTGTCTAATGTCCTTTCAATTAAAATTTTCTTTTTAGAAGAAAAGTTTCTATATACTTCGTATATAGAAGTATTTTCTAATAAGACAATTGGATGAAACATTTGAAAATAAACAGGTAACTCCATTATACGCCTGAAATTGCTATTATTTGTATAAACAAACAAATAATATTTCACGTCGATTAAGATTGTTAATGTTATTTTCAAAATATAACAATACTTTCACAATTCCCAAGAGCATAATAAGACACGAATCATGTTTCTGTAACATATCATATAAATATGTTACGAGTTGTATGGATGATGTTAGAATTGTTATTTCCCTTGAGCATTGAGGTTACGATGCTGACTATTATCCCAGTTTGTAATCCTAGTAAAATGGAACGAGTACTTTATGGCAGCTAACAATAAGCTTTGAAAAAAGTAAGTGACATATATAGGTTAATATACAAAAGGCATCGGTTTCTAAGAGACGTATAATCGCCTATTCAAAGAGAATTCGTTACGCACGTATTACGTACAATAGATTTTTTCTTTTAGTGTGTATAAAAATCATATGTTTATTTTTCCTCGAAGTTCAAAAATCGAAGGCTACCTTTGACGTGTTAACAACGTCAAAAATATCTCAACCAAAGAACCCAGCATGTAGGAGTATGTAAAATGATCAATAATGACATATTTTAATTGTAAATAAAAGAGGTTTGGAACGATTTGGTTCGAGATGTAATAATTTTCATCTTTTGGGAGTGATAGGCTCAATCTTATATTATTCTAAATTGGAAAGTGTAGGGCATACAACTAATACGTAGTTGGAAGAATTGTCCCGAAGATTCACACTGGTGGAGACAGTAGAATATTTCTAAAGATGTTATTATACCTATATAATCATTTGTTTATCATGTTAACACTGGGATGTAATTCGCATTACATGCATTAGTATTCGTATACTGATAAGAAGTATACGGTTGCCCATATGCCAAAATGTTATAGTCTTCCGCTCTTTAATTGTTATCTCTCATGCCATCAGGGAGTTCTTTTCCTTATTTTTCCTTTTGCTGCTTATAAGAAAATACAAGAAAGAAATTGGGCAATGTTGCCAATACTCTGTCACGCAGTGTCATGCCCTAGAAATTATATTAGTTATTTATTGACCGACAAGCAGACTGCATCTAATGATAAATAACTTCACAAGAAATAGGCGTGCCAAATTATAACGTATTGCAAAATTTTATAAACTATCATACAATTACCTATCATTTTAATGAAGACTAAATAACAATATTATATTTATTTATAAAAATTTAACTTTTTCTATAGTATTTTAACCTATAATTATAATCACTGAGCTACGACCCTTTTACATTTTTACAGCACACACAGCTTTTGGTTTGTACTGGGTTTTTTGTTTTATGAAAATGTTATTTTAGTTTCTTTGTGTTCCTTTATTTGAGTGCGATGAAGATGTTTCGTAATTAAAATTTTTATCTATCTATCTGTCTATCTGTCACTCTTAAGGTGAGGCACACAAAGTAAGGTATTGCTATAAAATAACATTAAAAATTTAAGCATGTAAAATTTTGCAGTCTAAAAATAAACTGTGAATCATAACTAAATAATATACAGAAAGTAAAGCATTCCCACACGGTCCGGCCGCGGTGCATGTTATAAATCGTGAGCAAGTAAGTCTTGCCACCTGGCTTTGTGGAATGCAGCCTTCAGAGTGCGTGTGGTCCAAGCAACAGGCTGTCGTTCACATTAATACTTCGTACTTATATTGCTTAGATTCGATCGCCAAATTATTTTTTTTAAAATCAGATTTTTAGATTGTCATTTTTAACACTATACTTAACGATTCTTATGTTTCCATATAAAATAATATTATGTTGATTATTTGTTATTGGACAAAAATTATCCGTATCATTAACACTTTTTACACATCTAAACTTTTCTCCAACCAATCGGTTGAGAGTCAGTCGATAAGATTGCTGTTTTGGAAATATCTTCGCCGTTTGTTGGTATTTAGTTACAGAATTTATGTTTGTACTATATGATAATTTCAATAGACAATATAGTATTAGTTACTAGTATATGCCACCGTTCACTCTATCCAAGTCAACTAATGGAGTTAATCGCAATTATAACTTTACGACGTGCTCGGATATTACCAATAGCTTCCAATTACACAGGGAGTCTAAAATAAATGGCATATTGTAGGTATTTTTTATGTCTAGCTAACCTTTGAGGAAGAACAGGTATACTTAATTGTACATGTAAATTATTCAATTCGATATAATTTTAATTAAAGTAAAAATTAATGAAAATAGTTTCATATAAATATGAAATTTTATATATAGTATGAAAAGACTATGGCGAGACTCGAATTCGCGCTGCAATATACTTACCATGTTGGAATGGAATGTTGAAGACGTTGATTCGAGTTCGAAAGAGTCAAACATTTTTCTTGGATTTGTCATATTTATACATTTATTTGCATGTTTAAAAAACAATGTAAGAAAGTTTTTTAACTATCGAATCAACTCATGAATTGGACTTCAATTACAATAATCCTTAAGTTTGTAAGCTATACCAGTCTTTCTGTATACGATCTAGCAATCATTAATTCATGGCAATACAACTTTGGTCCAATACGGATCCTTGAGGTAGTCCTTGCAAGTGTTTTTATTATAGATTCCTTCTAGGAAGATTGGATGTCGGTTTGAAGAGGCTTGCTATTAATTTATCTTGAAATATAATCGCTGTTTTTGCTCATTATTATTCGTACCTTTTTGTTCTAAATTTTTCACGTTAATTAGGAGCGATGAGAACGCGTAATTTGTAATTGCATTCACTCTATATAAGGAAAAATAAATTGAAACTTACTACTTTACTGATAGCTGAAATTTGTGTAACCGTCATAACAATAATATGTATGTGGATTATAACAACTATTAATTTAATAGGTAAATGAAAGAGCTTTTCGGATAAACACTCATCTTGCGACCAGCCAAAAATAATGTCGGACTGACTTAAGCCCAAAGACAACTCTGTATGGCTTGTGTTATGGGATCTAGGGTAACATGATAGACATACATATATTATACATATATAAATATGTTTGATAGACATATAAATTGACAACCGTGACTAGGGTACATATGCTCGCATTCATCACACCCGACCAGGATTCGAACCTCGAACTGAGATGGCGACACTTTGAAACCGGTGTACTAACGACTTGACGACGAAAGTCGTCTATATGTTTTAACATAAAAAATATACCCGAGGTAAATCGGGCAAGTGGATTCAATTACAAAGTCCTAACAATATTAGATTGTTCATCAAGGCATTTAATCAGTTTATTGCAACCGTCGTAGGTGAGGGAAAGCGCTGGCAAAATATCGAAAAGTTTACTTCCAAGAAGATTACTTCATTCTTCATCTCAATATAAAGGTAAGTGAAATATTTCCGTCCGTTCCATTTTTAAACTTCGTTACATCCAACACATTCGTTATGTATCAAGCAAGGATATTTTAGCCTATATTGTCTCGATGCTGGGCAAAGGCCGCAATGGATTTGTGTCGAATATTTTATATTGCTTTCAAAGTTTGAAATATCTCATAACGAATTTTAAAATTGCGGTTCATTTTTCAACAAGCCTCGCCAACTACTCAAGTATTATTAAGTTATAAATGAAACGAACCCTTATATAAAACGCAAGCCAGAATTTGATATTACTCTAAAATAACGTTTTAGCGAAATATTGTTGTATAATTGGTACTTCAATTCATAAAGCGCGTTTACCGCAGAGTCGAGACACAATGGAACTAATAATAGTCTTTAAGTTTCTTTAAAATCGGGTTGCCTTATTTGAACATTACATTGCTTATATTCGTATGGAGTTCTTATTTTTAATAGGTTGGTAATGTTTGTCAATATTAGTAATTAAATTAATTTTCTTTTTACTTTATAATTTTAAAACTCGTTTTCTATACAAGAAACCCTTGCCGTGAAATCCTCAACTCTTAGTTATAAATATAATATTCTTGCTTCATTATTTGTTTGAGGATTTCTTATATGTTCACTATTAGTCTAGTTTTGATAGAAACTAAATAAGAAAATATAATTTCAAATTTCAATCTATGGAAAATATATATTATTAGGTTTAAGCTAATAAATTTTGTACCTGTGAATCGTGACGTCACCAGACTGCCATATAAATACGATAGACGGCTATTATTCAGCCTTAGTTCAATACTGCCTTCAGCGAATTTATTTAATAAAAATCGGCAGTCTTCCCAGACCGTGACACGTCCTTAACGATCCGTCTAATCAATTAACGCAGGACCTTCAAGACCTATAAGCGGTGGCGTTGGTGCCGTCGCGTCCCTTGCCATCCCCTTCTAGGCAACCTTCTACTTAGCCACGAGTAGGTTCCCTTCAATATAGGTCGGAGCCATTTGGGTGTACCGTGCTTCTCCTAGCGAATATCCCTCTTTATAGGGCAGCGCTGACTATGTCTCTTCTGAGGTGCGGCCTTTCTCTTATCACGTCAAGGTTATTAGGACCAACGGCTTAGGCTGAGTTAAGTCAGTAGATCTTTCGGGTTGTAATCACCGTGGCACTTGGATGCGGTGGTATCCATGAGGATTCTCAACCTCTCCTCTCCAGAAGGAAAAAAAGTTAGCCTATTTGCTCGTCAGCGGTCATTTGAGGTGTTTGTTTGGTAAACAACGCAATTTGTCGACTTGTTCTTGTATTTTAAGTGCCTTATCTGAGCTAAGCATTAGTGAACTCTGTTTAGTTAAAGCTGATTACCGTTACCATAATAATAATACACCTTATATTTGTCTGATTCTTTGATACAAAATGTTTGTCTGGTTCCTAAATACCTATATATTTTTAAATTCAGTAATCAATATTTCATATAAGTATAATTGCATAGCCAGCTGTTTGACGCAAAGTCAAAATTGGTTATGCATTATTGCGAACTTATGTCAAGTTATATCTGCACAAGTGCTGTATACAACATGTCAAGCTTTACATACGCACTAGCGAAAACCGCCGCTATTATGAGCGTCATAAGAAGACTTATCTCAAGATTAACATGTGAAGTATATGTGTACATCCCAAATCAAATTACTTTCATGTGAATATTGTAAAACAATTATAAGAACAATGGCCACTCTGCATAAATAAAAAAGTGGGTTGATGAAACTATGTTGCTATGAATAAAACTGACAGTTTATTGTTGTTTGATTAGAATTCAATATAACAGTTATCTTCATCAGCAATAACAGTCAGAAACTGCCCAAAATCAACCAATTTTGGATACATAATCCAGGTGCAGAAAATGGAGTATGGTGTAAAATAAAATCAAAACTTTATAGCAATAGCGATACATAATCCAGGTGCAGAAAATGGAGTATGGTGTAAATATATAATCAAAACTTAATAGCAATAGTGATACATAATCCAGGTGCAGAAAATGGAGTATAGTGTTAAACAAAATCAAAACTTTATAGCAATAGAGATATATTATCCAGGTGCAAAAATGAAGTATGGTGTAAAAATATAATCAAAACTTGATAGCAATAGAGATTCATAATCTAAAATGCAAAAAATGGAGACTTCGGGCCCGTGCTCAGGCTTGCCGAGTGGGACGCTCCCCCCCAATCGACTTCCTGGCCAACATGTACGCGGCGACGTATGCGTCGCGGCGTGTCGACCGGGGGGAGCGTCGAGCGATGGGGGGAGCGCCCTGGAACCCGCGCACGAAGTGCCTAAGCGGGAGTGGCACGGACGGATTGTGGCGGCCTGGCGTGCGCAGCTCGAATTACGCATCTGCGCGCGCCAGCAGGCCGTCGGTGCCGTACTCTCGCACCTCGAAGCTTGGCTCCACGGGAAGGAGGAGGTCACCTACCGATTGACTCAGATACTCACCGGGCACGGCTGCTTCGGTGAGTATCTGTGTCGAATAGGACGGGAGGGATCGACACATTGCCATCACTGCGCATCCGAACTCGACTCGGCCCAGCACACGCTGGCGGAGTGCCCCGCGTGGGCCTCCGAGCGCCGAGTCTTGGTCGCAGAGATCGGGCGAGATCTGTCTCCGCCGGCATTGATTGCGGCAATGCTGGCGGACGAGGGAGGTTGGAGGGCTATGGCCTCCTTCTGTGAAGCAGTGATGCTACAGAAGGAGGCCGCCGAGCGGGGTCGGAAGATGGCCGATCCCGCTCGAAGAAGGCGGCGCCGGGCTCGGTAGCACAGCTGCGGTGCCGCCGCCGGTCGCCGGCGGGCGCGAGGAAGTCGCGATCGCTACGGCGACCCGGGATGGACCACGCCCCTTCCGTGGCCGGGGGGTGTCGTCGGTGGAGGAGACCGGGGGAGGTAGTGTAGCCTCCCCCGAGGAGGGCTCCCCTGTATCGACGGGGGAGCGGAGGCTGGGGGTTCCCGGAAGTAGCTTGGTGTTCCCGGGGGCTCCCTACATGCCTGAGGAAGGCCATCTCTGAGGTTTTTAGTGGGTAGGCCTCCCCCTTCTGGGGAGCCCCACATAACCGCCGGCTCGCCACAGCCGGGGTATGCAACTTAATGCATTTTCCTCGGGGTAACAAAAAAAAAAGGTGCAAATAATGGAGTATGGTGTAAAACAAAATCAAAACTTGATAGCAATAGAGATACATAATCTGGGTGCAGAAAATGGAGTATCGTGTAAAACAAAATGAAAACTTGATATTAATAGAAATACATAATTCAGGTGCAGAAATGGAAGTATGGTATAAAACATAATCAAATCTTGATAGCAATAGAGATAATACAGGTGCATGCACTGAAAAAAAAAAATATCTGTGTTTAATCTCTCTTAACGTCACATCCATTTTATAATGCGATAGCGATTCAATGAGTGAAAAATACGGATGCGTGCGTTTCGTGGAAGTGTAGTAAATATAACTGTTAGCAGAAACGATACTTAATAAAATTGAGTTGATATTAAACTAAAACTTATTTGAAGAAACTTATAGATCCTAGATCTAGATTTTAGATACAAAACATTAGCTAAATGTTAATGTTCGTTATGAAAGAAAACTAAATATTAATTATTAATTTTTGATTGGTCTTCATTCTCAATCTTGTGCTACATTAATAGTGATTAGTAGTACACTGGTTCCAAGTAGTGTAGTCTCTGAGGTAACAGGTTCGAATGACAGGTTAGTCACGGTTGTTAATATATATTTCTTTTAAAAATATTTAGACATGTATATCTGTCTGATACTCTAGATCACATAACGCAAGCCTTACAGTGCTTACTTTGGGCTATGCTAATTGGTATGAGTGTAACAATTTGACAATTATTTATTTATATTATCTTCATTGTGCGCATGTAATATTATTAGAATGATAATTAGATCCAATCTCATGCTCAAAGTACAGCCTCACCTTGCTTGAACACCAAAATACGATACAACAACGCTATAAGTATACAGTAAAAAATACAGTAGATTTTATACGGCTATTAAGACTATTATTCACATACCTTCTGAAATACAAAGTAGATCTATGTTTAAAATGTTTGTTTACCCTTCACAAACTAACCACAGCCAACGTTGCTTATCTGTAGCGATCGTTAGTCAAGCCCACATGTCAGTGCGCCACTGAGCTCCCTTTTTTTGACACCAACTGCGATTTAGAATTTTTTAAAGTCAGTGAAGTTATTTATCATAATAAGCAGTGTTTTGTTGGCTTATACGTCGGGTAGGATTTTAAGTCAATCTGTGTATAGCTGTAATACTCTATTATTATTAGATTGAAAGTAATAATAAAAAGGTCATATGAGAGCTGCACTTGCGCAAAATGTGTTCCGTATGATAAATTTTAATACGAATTTAACATTATGCTCTCAACTTTGATCGAATTGTATAACGTTTTCGTACCAAATGAAAAAGTCATAGAAAATTCGAGATCCTTACAAACTAATCATTTACAAGATAAGATAATTTTTTTATCTGGCCCCATAAAATCGACTCATTCGATCCAGTAGAACCAATATTCCTACATGGATTTAATTTTTTCGTTTTGATCATTGAAGCCCTAAAAACAATTGTATTGCAACGTCCTAGTGCTGAAGGACTACCCATACTACCCAGATCTGCATTGTTTCAATATGGCTGGATGCATTTTCATTTGTTTTTCAATAAACCGTTCCCGCCCAAGCGTGAAATTATCCACATTCCTCCCTAACGTTTTAAAAATTAGAGTCAATTTAGATTGTGCTCTAAAACTGCAAGCGAAACACAAGAGTTTGAACTTTATGTGTTTCAAAATTGAATTTAATTTGCGTTGCGCATGCTCATCGGTGGCTGTTATTTTTATTCTTGGAGCCGATCCAAACTGTTCATCCGCATGCAATAATTCTATCAGGAATGGTATCAGGGAGTATCTTATGGAATTATTCCGCCACTTCGTTTCGTGATTAATGGTAAATTCGAGATATTTCAAGGACATAAGAACAAGCTTACATATATATTGAAATTAACTTGTTCAATTTATCAAAGTTTTGGCAAATGAGAAACTATTTAATTATAATATTTATAATACAATATTATTAATGCTTATTTATCAAATTAAATTTTTATTTAAGCAGAAATCTAATATTTTATCTAAGCACAAAACTTGTGCACTAAGAAAACAAGTAGCAAACCTTGGCTCTATAAAAGTTCTGAGAACGTTTAATGGTTAATAATTATCAAGACATTGCGTTCATGATTAACACTATAATAAGGTTGGAAAGTAAAGAAAACTCAGGGTGATAAAGTTTGAGATATTAATGCAAAATGAAATGCTTAATGTATCGTGAATAAATTTTTCAGCAATCTAAAACATTGCATAAAGCTTGTACAAGATAATTAATGCCCGTCGTGTAACAACTTTTTTGATACTGATATAATAGCAGTACTATTGAAGTTATTTACATTACGCATTATAAATACTGTAATTATTCTTATGCAAGAGGTATATTTAGAATACATTTATTATTCATGGAGACACAATGATTACCATTATAAAATTGGCTATAGAATCTATTATTACTTGGCTGAGAAGAGAAGCGAACTCTAGATCAAGCAATTGTCTTTGCTTGATCTAGAGTTCGCTTCTCTTCACCAGCTTAATGTAACCATATAATGGGCGGGTACAAAATAAAGATTATTATCTAGAAACATTGACTTTAATAATCAGAGCTAAAATTAAAGATTTCAAAGAAACACAATGTTTTTATAGAGCTGTGAAGAGAAGCAAAAATTCAAATCAACTGTGAACAAGAGTTATCTATTTATAAATAACATTAATCCGACATTAGTATTACAGTACAAGTTAAACTTAGACGAGTGAAAGGCTAAGTAAATATAGAAGTAATTTCTTGTAATAAATCTTCTTAGGTTCGCTCTGTTGGCAAATTTGAATGTAAACTTAATTAATGATTCTAAAGATAACGTCTTCAGTGAGTTACTAACTGATACATATTAAAAATATTAGGATTATGTGTTGGGGATTCTTCTACTAGATGTGGTTGAAAAGAAAAGAAAAATCTTGCGGTTGATGATTTTACTTCGCAATTTACAATAATTTATGATACGAACGATCTTCTTTGTATGGGGGGGGGGGGACGGAGGCGCGCCTCCGTGCGCTGTAGTAGGTGACCCGTTGGCAAAGAGAAAAAATCCGCCATCTTAAGAGTTTATATAGACACGTTCGCAGGTAGGGTTAACGCTGCATTCACGCTTCTTCATTCGAGCGGCTCCCGGCGCGTTCATAGGCGTTAACAGGCTCCCCGTGTTGGAACAGCATGGTCCAAAGATACAGGTAACAGGCATAGTCGATTGTAGGCTCGTCTCAGGATTCCTGACGTGGTCTTCACATCAGCAACTCTGCATATGCCATCCGGGCTTGGATGCAGCTGGATAATGCGACCAAGCAGCCATCGATTGGGTGGGAGACGATCATCCTTCACAGCCACCATGTCTCCGTTGTGCAGTTCACCATTGCTGCGAAGCCATTTTGCTCGTTTCTGCAATTCTGAAAGGAATTCATTTGTATATCTCTTCCAAAAATGGGCAGCGAGAGCACGAGCTCGCTGATATCGAGGCAATGTGCAAATTCTATTTTCCTTTTGGAGATCAATCTGAGTATCATTACTAGGTAAAAGTGTCATAGTTCGTCCAATAAGGAAATGCATGGGAGTCAACGGAATTAAGTCATTAGGATCTGAGGATAATGGAGTTAAAGGGCGACTATTAAGGATACCCTCTATTTGAATCAAAACTGTATTCATTTCTTCATAAGTTAAATGAGCCAATGAAAGAACTCTTTTTAAATGAAATTTAACTGACTTGACAGCACCTTCGGCTAACCCGTTAAAATGAGGGCTGTAAGCAGGGGAAAATTTGAAACGAATTGCCTGTTCTGCAGCGCATCTACTAATCTCATTATTTTTATATTTTAAAAATTTTGACAGTTCATTAAATGCTCCTACAAAGTTTGTACCATTATCAGAGTACAAAACATCAGGCTGACCTCTACGTGAAACAAAACGATTTAAAGCTGCCATGAAAGCTTCTGTACTCAGGTCAGTCACCAGTTCAACATGCACTGCTCTCACAACCAGGCACACAAAAATGCAAATATATGACTTTATGAGTTTACATCCCCTACCCCTTCTGTTGGCGATTAGAATCGGTCCCGCATAGTCAACCGCTGTATGACTAAATGGAAAATCACTATGTATTCTGTCTTTAGGTAAATCAGCCATTATCGGTTGGATAGATTTTCCAGCAAATCTACAGCATGTATGACATTCATGGGTTACTTTCCTGGCAAGGTTACGACCACCTATCACCCAGAATTTATGTCTGATTGTTGCGAGCATGAGTTGAGGTCCAGCATGCAATAATAACTTATGATAGTGCCTAAAAAGCAATTGTGAAATATGATGCGAAGCATGAATTAATATTGGATGTTTTGTGGAATATGTATAATTAGAGTTTGACAATCTACCGCCTACTCTAATTATTTCTTCATGAGAAATAAATGGATTTAAATTTAAAATTGATGATAGTTTCATTTTAATGTTGTTATTTAAGTTGGAATATTCATTAGAAAACTTATCAAGTTGAATGATTTTACATAACAATAAAGTAGCTGCATTTAATTCTGATACCTTTAAAAAGCCACTATATTTGTTATTCGGACAGAGACAATTATGTTTAAAACGTAATAAATATGCAACCACACGCTGTAATTTACCATAATTTGAATATTTGTTTATGAAATTTAACTCATCATGTACAAGAGTACATTGGATTTTAGTTTCAGGTAAATCAAATAAAGTTGTATAATTAGGTTGCATTGGCCACTGTGTCTCAGGTTGAGTTAAAAAATCTGGACCATTCCACCACAGATTCGAACCCTGTAATTGAGTGGCATTACTGCCTCGAGACCCAATATCAGCTGGGTTTTTGTGTGTTGGCACATAACTCCAATCTTGAGCACTAGTTATATCAGTAATTTCGTTAATTCTATTACAAACAAACAATTTAAGGTTTGATTTTGGAGTTCTTATCCATCCTAAAACTACTGTGGAGTCGCACCAAAACCGCCAGCTGTGTATTTTCATTCGTAATGCGTTTTTTACAGTTTGAGCTAAACGAACGGCCAATAAAGCTCCACAAAGTTCCAATCTGGGTGTTGTCATCCCCTTTAATGGGACTACTTTACTCTTTGCTAAAACTAAATTTATAATAATTTTATTATTTACATTGATGCAGCGTAAATAAACACATGCACTGTAAGCATGTTGAGAAGCATCACTAAATGTGTGAATTTCAATGCGTACTGGTGTGTCACATAAGGCATGTCTTGGTATGCTAATGGTGTTAAGCTGTACAAGAGAAGTAAGAAAATGTGTCCATTTGTCTAAAAACTTAATGGGCAAAGGTTCGTCCCATGCTATTTTGGTAGCCCATAGTTCTTGCAGCAATAATTTTGCTGGTAGAATACAAGGATTTACGAGTCCTAGTGGATCAAAAATCTGCCCTATTACAGATAGTACAGTTCTCTTACACAACTTATCACTAGGAAGATCCTTCAGGGTGGTAAAATGGAGTGTATCTGATTTGGACGACCAACACAAACCTAAGATTTTAGCATTATTATCATGAACTAATTTGTGCATATCACTATCATTTTCATCATGTTGTATATTTGTTAGGATGTATTCACTGTTAGATCGCCATTTTCTCAAATTAAATTGACCCTTTTTCAGCTCATTTATGACACATAAACACAACTGTAAAAGATCGTTTTCCTTATCTAACCCTGTGATATAGTCATCAATGTACATATCATGAATTATTGTTTCACCTACAACTTTGTTAGTGCATTCCCTGCCTAACTGTACAAGACAACGAGTAGCAGATACGGAGCTGATGCAGTTCCATATGTTACTGTGTTAAGTTTGTAAGAATCTAACCTTTGTGTATGTTCAAAACGCCATAAAACTTGTTGCAAACATCTTTGTTCTGGCGCTACCTTTACACAACGATACATTTTTTCACAGTCTGCGGTGACAATGAACTTGTGTTGTCGAAACCTGATCAAAATGTCTAGTAAACTATCCTGTACTACTGGGCCTACACGTTGAATATCGTTGAACGATATTTGTGTTGTTGTAGGGGCTGAGGCATCAAAAACTACTCTTAACTTGGTAGTTAAACTCGAATCTCTAATGATTCCGTGGTGTGGCAAGAAATATGAATGTTTTACTGAGTTTGAAGTCTCACTATTTAAAGTCATATGCCCCAGATCAATATATTCCTGCATAAAGGCAGAATACATTTCTTTGAATTTAGGATCTCGCTTAAATTTGCGTTCTAAAGATTGAAACCTACTCGCAGCCTGATCATAAGAATCACCTAATATTTCTGGAGAGTGTTTTAAAGGAATATTTACAACAAAACTTCCATCGGCTTGACGTGTTGTTGTTTGTATGAAATGTTGTTCACATTCATTTTCTTCCTTGGTAAATGTGCGGGGCAAAGAAATTGTTTCTAATTCAAAAAACCTATCTAACTGCTTCTCTAGATGAATATCATTTGCAAAATTGCAGTGGACTGTATTTAAATTGCATTTGTATTGCGAAAATATAGCACCAGATACTAACCAACCTAATTTGGTTTCAGATAGAATGGGCTTACCTTTACCTAATTTAATAAATTGTGTACCTAATATATCCAAAAAACATCTGCGTTCAATAAAAGATCTATCTCAGCGGGAACATAAAATAATGGATCAGCTAACTGAATGGTTTTTGAAATATTGAAGTGTGAGATATCGAAACGTGTAGTAGGTAACAGTTGAGTTATTTGTGGTACTATGAAACAACTAATGTCGGACTCATAAGACTCGGTTCGTGACGACATGGTCAAGTTACAACATTTATCTAAACATATTGATTTACGACTTAACCCTTCCACTGTAATGGATATATTTTGAATTGGAATTTTAAGCTTACGACAAAGTTTTTCACTTATAAAATTCGAAGTGCTACCATTATCAAGCAAAGCTCGGACACTGTGTTTGTTTCCAACACTGTCGTAAACATAGATAACAGCAGTTGAAAGCAACACTGCCTGGGTGTTAATGGACGATAGAACTACATTGTCATTTTGAGGCTTTGAATCCTGAGAGTTCAGATCAACTGATGAAATATCTTTATTTTGAGATGCCAAATTTTGAGAAGAAACTGGGAGCACGTCCTGCCTGTCATCTGTGTGTAATAGTGTGTTGTGTTGTTTTGAACAAACTCTACAAGGTCCCAAACGACACGACTTGATATCGTGCCCCTGTCGCAAACAATTAAAACAAAGCTTAAGTTTTTTAACATTATTAATTTTTGCTGCAACTGATAATGATTTAAATTTATTACATAAGTAAATAGGATGAGCTTCTTTACAAAAGGGGCATGAATGTGATTTGTTTACAGAAATGAAGGCACGAGGCTTCATATGTGAAGGCTCACTGTGCCTACGCTTAGAATGTAATGTGTGTGTATTGTGATCGAGGGTTTCTAATAACTCAGCACGGTTTTTAATGAATTCAAGAAAGTTTTGTAAAGTAGGTAAATCTTTATGTGTGTTTATGTATTCTTTCCAATTTCTACTAGTAATGCTGTCTAGTTTATTGGACATCATGTGAATTATTAGAATATCCCAATTATGTGTATTAATGTCAAGTGCAATCAGTGCATTAAGATTTTTGTTAATAATGTCTGTCAAATTTCTTAAAGCACTGGATGATTCCTTTGTAATTTGCTCTGTATCGAATAATGCTTGTATGTGATTATTAATGAGCAGTTTTTTATTATGATATCTTTCACATAATAATGACCAAGCTGTGTCATAATTATGTTCAGAAAAATCTAAAGAAGTGATAACGTTCGCAGCCTTGCCTGTCAATGAAGCTCGCAAGTAATGAAATTTACTAATTTTGGATATGTTACTATTCGAATGAACAAGAGAAAGATATGTATCATGAAATTCTAACCAGTTTTCATATCGCCCAGAAAAGGTAGGTAAGTGTATGGTTGGTAATTTTATGTTTGTGCTTGGCCCACCTGGTGCGAGAACAGAACCTGTATCTGATGAGCTGCTGCGCAGTGCAGAGGCCGATCCGGCGACCAAGCCCCGGGCTCTGGCAACTGCAGCGAAGTACTGAGACTCGAAGCTTTCACGTTCGTTGTATTCTGAATCACAGTCGCCGTCTGAAATTTCCAATAAAGATTCTACATTCATCTGTATGGCATCATACTCATTATACCACTCTTCAACTTTACTGAGTCTAATGCTTAATTCATTTAGTTGAATTGTGCTAGGCTTTTCACAAGTACTGATTAAATTTAAATATTTTTCAAACAATGTTAATTTTGCTTTATAAGAGGCACGTTTTTTCACAAGATCCTTTAAATTAGAGGCCATATTAATTTAATAAAAAATTAAAGAAACTCAAAAAATGAAAACTAAATTGATAATGTAGTTAAGGCAGTATGATTAAGTGATACAGTCTCTTTAAATGATGCTGCGTGCAGAACTAGGCAAGAAAGAAGCACGCGGTGACCCGCCGAGGTAGCCGGGCGCTGCGCCACGACAAGATGGCGGCGGCCGAACCAGGGGACGCCGGCGCAACACAACTACGCCGCGCCGCTGAGCATGACACGGCGTCACCGCCGAATGCCGGAAATATGCGAAGAAGAAAAAAAAAAAGAACTATTAACACTTCATGTATAATGAATTTGAATGGATAAATGGATGGTTGGTGTGTGGATATGTATGGATGTATGGATAAATGGATGGGTAGGAATTAATGAGAAAGGATAATGGAACGAACTCACAAATACCCAGATGATAATGTTGTCCAGGCTGCAATTGCGTATTCGCTTCCTTTGTCAAATTCCTTGATTAAGCTTCTTGCGTATGTAACGTAGGCCACTCGATCGAAATGGTTATGTATGCATTTCTTTTCTTGTAAACGCCACGTGTAGAAAACCTCTCCCGAATATTCTTTGTTCTTGTCTTGATGTAATCCGGCTCGAAGGACCAATTTGTTGGGGATTCTTCTACTAGATGTGGTTGAAAAGAAAAGAAAAATCTTGCGGTTGATGATTTTACTTCGCAATTTACAATAATTTATGATACGAACGATCTTCTTTGTATGGGGGGGGGGGGGGACGGAGGCGCGCCTCCGTGCGCTGTAGTAGGTGACCCGTTGGCAAAGAGAAAAAATCAATCAATCGGGACATCCATCTCGCTCCTTGGTCTTGGGCGGGGGAACTGTTCGGGGCTCCATTGGCCCCTGCAGTGGCATTCTTCGCCGGCAGTAGCTACTGCCGGGGCATTGGGGCGGTGGAGTTACTCCTCCACCTCGGCTTCGTATGCTCCTTATGGAGCTGTGATTATTTTGCAATTTCCTCTGTCTTCTATTCACTCTCCGAGGAGAGGATGAGGCTTCTCGGCTGCGCTCTGATGTCTGGTGGGCGGGCATGGTATGGGGCTATGTTCCTCAGGTGGAGATGTTTCGAGTTGGCAGCCCTGCGGAACATATTGGTGGTCAGCGTTCGGATGTGGTGATGCAGGTTGTCTATTTTCAGGTCCCTGGCTATGACATTATTGCGGACGAACCTTGGCGCACGGACTATTGTCCTGAGGGCCAGGGACTACTGGACTGCCAGCTTCTTCCGCGAGCCCTTGCCCGTCACTGCATACCATGCCGGGGCCGCATATGTGAGCCGTGGTCTGATGTAGAGTTTATAGATGGCCGTCTTGGTGTTTAGCGGCAGCCGAGAGGTCAGAATCGGCCTGAGTAAGGCTCTGGCGGTTCTTGCCTGTGCGGTCGCATTTTGTACATGTGGCGTCATGGCCAGCTTGCGATCGATTGTCACTCCTAGGTATTTCACCCTGGGTGACCAGGGGATGTGGTGGCCTAGGAGTGACAGGTTTTCTGGCAGCGTAGCTCTGCTAAGGAGTATTGCCTGCGTTTTTGCAGGATTTGCAATTAGGCGCCATGTGCTAAGCCACTGGGGTAGGGCGTCCAGTTGGCGCTGCATTTTTAATGCAGCGTGCCGCGGATTCAGGGATGTGGTTACGTACGCCGCGTCGTCTGCATACAAGGCCAGGGTGGCCCCTGGTTGCACCGGGATGTCGTTGGTGAACCAGGAGTAACAGGCTGGGGAGAGGCAGCTGCCCTGCGGCACCCCGGCCTTGATGTCCTTGTTGCTGCTGCTGGCATATTCGACGGACACATGAAATTTCCTGTTGTGCAGGAAGGATGCTATGGTTTTGACGGTCCTCCTGGGCAAAGGTGTTCGTTGCAGTTTGTAGATTAGGCCTTCGTGCCATACGCGGTCGAAGGCCTTCTCCATATCCAGGAAGACCGCCACTGCGTACTCCTTTTTATTCTTGGCTGCTGATAATGCGTGCATCACTCTGGTCAGCTGTAGGGTTGTTGAGTGTTCCGCCCGGAAGCCATATTGCTCTTCTCGCGGGGTAATGTGCGGCAGCATTGTGTTGAGTAATAGGCGTTCGAACACTTTGGCCATGGTTGCCAACAGCGTTATGGGTCTGTAACTGGCCGCCCGCGTGGTGTCTTTTTCAGCCTTGGGGATCATGATCACCCGGCCCATCTTCCAGGTGGTCGGGAAGTGGCTCGTACGCATAATGCCGTTGTATAGCCGGGTGAGCGCTGCTATGGCCTTATAAGGGAGGTGCCTCAAGACCTCATTCGTGATCTGGTCGGGCCCCGGTGCCTTCTTCCTGGGCGCTTTCCCCCAAAACGATCAGAGAAAAAATCCGCCATCTTAAGAGTTTATATAGACACGTTCGCAGGTAGGGTTAACGCTGCATTCACGCTTCTTCATTCGAGCGGCTCCCGGCGCGTTCATAGGCGTTAACATTATGTTTATTATGTATGGTATTATGTTGGTAATATTCGTAAATAGAATAAGTTTTTAATATCAGTTATAAAAATATCGGTTCCCACAGTAAAAGCGAAAACTTGCGATTTATAGTTTCACTAAATCGTCGTCCACTTATCGCATAAAAATAATAACCATGTTGAAAGTATAATTAAATAGTTACCCTCGGTTAAAGTTACTCTGTTACTAAGAAGTTACATTCTTTTAACGATAAAGTCTTACTTTTCGGAATATTTAATGCAATTTTATTATTGATTCATTAATACGTGATCAATATTGCATGTTTTATATTCTGTCATAGACGTGAATTTCATTTAATTGTATATTTGTTATTTTTTCATTTGAAAGTCATTATTGCAAATTTCATGGTTTTTCAAAATGATATATATTATTTTGCAGAAGTCAACTATTGGATTTAAAAAAGAGGTAGCAGAGAGTCCATCTACGGTGCTTTGCGAGTTTAATTATTTACAGTAACTTGAATTCTGATTTTGGTTAAACCATACATATATATCAATACATCATAGTACAAATATATAATAGTCCGATGGATGATGATAATAGTTTTGTATAAACTAGAAACTTATGCATATAGATTCATCAACGTGAAAAGATCAGAACGAACTATTTTCATGGAAATTAGTTTACTACTAGAGTTTTGTGTTACGGGTCAGCTCGCTCTACAGTATAATCGCAGTAATCTTGAAGAAGTTAGTATGAAACGTATACCTGCGGAGTTTTATATTGAGTGAAGAGAATATTTATCGTGTGCTTGTTCCTACGGCGACGGAAATCGTGAGGCAACCTGCAAATCACAGCGTAACAATTAAATAGTGTATGTAAACTTCACATCCACCTAACTTTGTTAAAGTAGGCTCGTGCCGCTCAGTAAAGATTTAGTGAACTGTGACAAAATTTAAAGAATGAGGTATTATTTTTACTTTAATTAAATATATATTTATATTAAATAAATGATTACTTACACTCACACCAATTAGCCTAGCCCAAAGTAAGCACTTACATATTACATATGTAAATATTTTTGATAGCAATATATGTTAACGACCATGACTAAGGCAAAAGATGCTCGCATTCATCATATAAAATCCGAACCTCATAGACCTTGAAACCGGTGTACTAATCCCTCGACTGAGAAGATCGTCAAAATAAAGGTATCGATGAACTTATGTAGCAGTACTTTATATTATTAATTTCAATTTAAAGGAATTCTAAATTTTATTTAAATTTTTGAACACAAATTCCAGTAGCCATCTTAATCGTAATTTATCTTCTATAAGGAGATACATGGCAAAAATAGGACCCGTTAATGAAAGTTAGAACAGTTTTCGTAACATCCTGAGTTGCGAACTGCACATACAAGAGTCGAGTTATTAAGAGTAATGTTATGTTTATTTATGCCGACAAAGTTACAGGAAACGGCTCAAATTACTATAGATTGCCGGTTGCCATTCCTGCTGAAGTCAAAAGCTGTGTTGAATTGCGCTAATGTGACAACCCATTACCTTGTATTGTGGATAATCTTAGTCATAACACCTTTCAAAATTCTCTTTAACAATAAGTTTATAACGTATTGAGTAAAATTTGTGCAGATGAAGTTATCTGTCGCTTTCGGCTTTGTTATATTTACTCTTTAAGTAATAAGAGACAAATATAAACTAGACGAAAAATATTTTTTTTTACTAATCACTGGAGAGCAACTATGACATCTGTTTACACTTATTGTACGAGGTAGTTGAAAATAGAGATACGTAAGTTACTGGTTTAAGTTTAGTAGTTAGTTGTTTGCGCTTTTTTTAATGTTTTAATAAACAAAGCCACTATGTTAGCTATGATAAATTTGTTAAATCGATTTCATTAGATATGAATCGCTTCTTTGTGAGCATCTAGATTAAGTTATTGAAATCGGTTACGGAAAAAACCATTGACATATATTCTACCGATAGACAAGAACGCTAAAGGAAAAAGTGTGTTCAAATACTGGTGAATGTTACAACTATAATCAGCTAGATCGCTAAATCTATAAGACCTCGTCTGACCATAGAAAAAAGACAACTGCTGGATCGCTTATCGAAGTATAGATTTCGTTCAACCAAAACGTCGTAACTGCCGCTTACTTACGCATGACGTTTAGCGCTTTGTATCATATAATTTTCACCGCAGAAGCGATACCAAATTTAATAAGCACATTATACCTAATACACTTATTATGTTTTATAATAGAAGGAATGGCAACATAAAATACATTTTTTGCCATCTTTTAACATTCAATACGTGCTGGCGATGATAATGATTTGTAATTTATATTGCAAGGGAAATTAGAAAATAAAAGATTTCTCTACCAATTGTAGGTATTGATGTTGCTTGGTAATTTTTTTTCAGTTCTTAAAAACATTACTTCGCATATCATAATATAATCTTACTATATATATAGACATATATTTACAAAGACAAAAAATTAAATTATTATGAGTGATATAAATAAGTGCAATTATTTCCTATTTGTTGCATTCCTAGTAGTCACCCTACTGCCGCTAGAACGTTCAGTTTATCTATTAATTTCCTCGGAGACTAGCTAGTCTGTTCTTAATGGCTGTTCTTGGGTCCTAGGCTTTAATTACGGTTATATGGTTTCTAAGCTTTTCTACATTTTAAACTTGTTCGTTATCTATTTTATCATTTGTGCCGCCATTTCTAACATCACCGGCTATTAGACAGGTTTAATAATAAGCTCTGTTATACAAAGCTTAGGTTCATTTACAAGCTTTTTGTTGCATTGATTAAAAGGCTAACATTTATATGGAAAAATGCTCATCAAACACAATTACCACCCATCGATTATTGTTCATTTGGTTATGAAAAACACAACGGTGAGTTTCTTCAAACATGACGAAGACGACAAATGACGAAGCCGTCTTTACCAGAGTCATTAATTCCACCATGTAAATGTACTGCGGATTGTCGCACAATGTCTTGTAATTGTAAAAAATTGTAATTGTTTTGTATTTCATTATGTAAATGCACCAATAATAAATATAAAAATAAAAATGAGTAATGTTTTACCTACATTAAATATATTTATGCTTGGATTCGCTGGTTTTTCATGTAACTTTCAATTTTTTATTAATAAAAAAAAATTACTACTTTCATTTTTTATTTTTTTTATTATTTAAGAATCAATCCTGACTTTTACCATTAAAAAAACAATAAATTATTACAAAAATAATTAATTAAAAAATTTCATTATTTTTATTAGGCAAGATTCACATTATTCTTCTTTGACCTTTTCTTCACTAAAATCCGTTGGCGAAATTCGGTACTCACATCATGTATACTCACTTACCTCTAGCGCCCGGTCTACAATGCGCATAACAGACACAGAAGATGGACCGATTACAAGTAGGTACAAGAAATCAACTCCAAAAGACCAAAGGACGCTCCCTGGTGATGTGATTACATAATTCAAATATTACTAGTGTTGTGACAATATCAATCACGACACAACACGACACGTTGGGCGTACTGGTCGAGTGATCAGCTACTGCGAAGCAAGTCTTGGGGTCACATAGTTTGTATGACCTGCAGAAATGTGATTCAGCTTGGGTTTGATTTTTTTGTTTGTAATTGAACCCAAGATACAGGATTATATAGTTATAGGGCGACGTTTATATTAAATGAATAAAGAAATTGAGTTCCTTTATAGTAGTAGGTTACTTCTCGATGTTTTCCTTTATTTATCCGACCCTAACGGCCCAGAAACACGCCGGGTCCGTTAGCAGGTAAGACGTAGAACATTCAGTTCTCGTGCTTTCTACAAACAAACTCAAGGTAGAGCTAAATCATTCATTCATCCATCTATCAACCATCTGCTGCATCTAGAGCATAAGTCCCACAAAAAAAGCTTTACCGTAAGAGAATAGAATAAATGTACGTAAATTGAGAAATACCACACAAAACGGTAAAATGGAAACCTTCTTTTCTCAGCTCAACGGCCAATTACGTTGATATGTCTGATTTATTCTCGTATTGTCTCCTTTTTACGTTGCACCAAACGCAACTAGTCAACAGCTATCGACAGCAATTTCACATGGCAAACGAAGGTTTATCTGTGACGCTCGAACATCTCGTGTCTTGTGCGAAACGTCAAATAAAAAAGGGTTGTTAGTGAGCGAGCTGACAAAAACGTCAGAGAACTCGCTGCGACCGACACAAAGAGTAGCGTGTTGCGGAAGACGGAAGTGTTTGGATCGCGTAACGAGGGTGGCGGGGCGTAGGAAATTGTGTTATGAATAGAGCGCTTTATTGGTGGGCTGGCCCGTGTAGACAATTTCAGATGCTTGTTAGTTTGTATATTTGGGTGGAACGTAGTAAACATTTAGATATGTGTTACAGATTTGTATTATTTCTATAATGGGGCAATCAAAGGTATGTAGCTTCGAGAAGAAGTAAATATGTTTTATTTTTACAAAATAAATTTACAACATCCACAGTTCATAAGTAAGTAGCAAACAATTCATATGATATCCATGTTCAAAGTCAATAAAGGAATTTTCTTTTGGTAATTATCATATTATGTGCTCTATCTTAATTAAACTTACAAATATATATCACTAATTACATAACGAGGCAAGACATACAAATCAATTAAATATCAAAAACTACAGCTAATCTCAGCCATACGCTGGTGTGTTGCGGTGGTTTTTTTTTTAATTCGTGTAGTCCTAAATGTAGAAACCCTAATTTACAAGGTTGTATAGATTATATATGATGATAGGCGGTTAATGAGATAAATTCTGTAAGTTATATATATAGACGCATGACTACTATGGTGTCACCCACATTTATCCTGCAAAATTTTTTAAGCATAAGTGCATCGATTGTTATTGAGTTTTGACAATTCAATCTTAATCTGTGAGGTTATTTAGCAATCTGTTCCTGTGCGTGATAACAGCCTCACTTGCATGTTATATTAACTTTTTTATTTTTTAAATTGCTGTTTATATAATTATAAACAAAAACTGATCTACAGAAAGAGAATACGTAAAAGGTTTATTTATTGCTGCCTTCACTCAATCATACATATATTTTTTTAATACTTTTATTTATTATTTAGAAAATATTCAGTATATCTATTGCCATGTATGTATGTGTCTAATGTATGGATGCAGTATATAGATATGATAGATTAGGAAAACTATTTACATAATACTCTACAATGTTTAAACATACCACTATTATCATTTATATATTTTTACAGAAGTAGGCACAGTCACATTTTAGAGTTGTAATTTATGCATGTAAGTAAGGAAAGTTTTGCTTTTATACTACTCTTAGTTTCATGGCTCTGTTAGGCTCGAATGCTCCGGAATCATTCACGCCACTGTACTTTTTAGGTCGTCTGTACTAGCTATAAGCTCAGAAACTGTTTGCCTATGAGTAAAGTTGGAACCGAAGTGTTCATATCGTAGACGTACCTACTTATAAAACAAAGGAAACAAGAACATATTACTTCCAAAGAAACTTTGAATACATATACAATGTTATTTTAAAGCTGTAACGCTTGTGCGCTCATATTTCAAAAGTTTTGCCGAAGCGTCATTCGAGTTGAACCAAGGTTTTACAGTATGACTTCTGACTTCCTTCCTAGAATCATAAAGTAACGCTCGCCAGCGCTGTGCCCTGTCGTCCAAGCTATTTACAATTGCAAATTAGATATGAGACTGAAAATGTGCTATTCGTTAAAATTTTACCCAAATTTTCTATTTACTATCATTGCTTTAAGATTCAATTAAGAATTACGATCGCTAATGATAAAAGAAAAAATACCGGTTTTATTTTCACAGTCTATCATATAATAAATTAAAAAAAATTACTGTTATATATCCAACATACAAAAATCCTACACATCAAACTAAATCCTGTTACATGATCAGTAATCAGTTACAGTTAGCTAAATGAATTTATTTAAAAAGACGGTCTATCGAATACATTTTCTATTCCAAAGAAAATTTATGTTAAACAACTAACATCACTCGTACCATCAACCATCATATAATCCACTATCAAGGCGTAACATCAGAAGTGCTTAATCAATATCAAGGATAAGTGTTTCCTCGATTAAACCTTAGCAGCAAGTTTCTATCCGTTTCAAGTAAATGAGGCACTTCCTTCAATCAATTAATGACTGGCCTATTATAAAGGCTCGTTGGTTAGGCTAATTCGCAATAGTTTGCAAGCTGCATGATGACATTTGAGGGACTTGTTCTAGCTACATAGTTTATTTTAATTATTTCTATGTATACTCGGCACAATATTTCTGGAATTAGCTCTGGAATATGTAGTGTCTTTTTTGTTAGGAATTAAATGAATTTTTGAATTGTACCGAAAGTATATTAAATTGCGTAATTAAATAGTGATCCTAAAATGTATGGCTAATTATAACGGATTGAAAATTGTCATTATCGCAATAACTCTATTAAAGATACACAACTTTCGATTTCTCGTGGCAGTAATAACACGTCTAATCAACCATTATTGTTTAATAGACCCAAATATGTTTATATATATATATATTTGGAAATATTGCTCACTAGGTTTATGATTATTTTATAGAATGTATGTCGATTATTTGTAGATTGGTAAATTGCCTTAATTGGATAGTATAGTGAAATAAGCAAATTTTTTTATTATTGCTATGTTTAGCTGGGGTTATAAGTAGAGATCGGATAATCGGATGCAAATTTAAAGTTAATTTTTGGCTCACAAATTATGGATGCGGCTTTTTAAAATACATTTTGTTAAATAAAATTCCCGGGAAAATACGGGACTGCAAATTTAACGTAGTGATATTGTTTGAAAATTACTAAATTAGCACGTGGTATTTATTTTCAAAAGACCGAGACTCCGGGTTCATTTATACAACTATGCATACGTATTTACATGAAGTTTAGTTTCAGTTCCCCGTGCGATTTATGAATGTACGATTTATTACATGAAGAGTGTTATACGAAAGTAGTGAGCTAGTTTGACTAAAACAATAATCAATTAAATAATTGAATAAAAAAACAGAAATGGTGAAAAAATTTATTTAACAAAACAATAAAAAGTCGTTTCCATACTTTGTCTTAAACTAACTTTAGGTAAATATGCATCCGATTATCCGATCTCTAGTTATAAGGTAAAAATAAAAGAATACAGATAACATTAAAATCTTTATTTTTATATGAGAACTGATCAGTTGAATTGTCAAATTGACCAGAACATGATTATGTTAAATGATACCAATGAAAATTTAACACTCGTACATATTGAGCTCTTTTCACAATCTAATCAAAACACGTTATCACAATCTTAAAAATTTAGTTAAATGTAATATAAATTAATAAATTAGTATGAAGTTTTATACAGACAGAAGATAGATAGGATTATTTCTTTATTATGTGTAATCAAATCTAAATAATGACAAAGCTACAATATATTTCATTTGTTTCAGACACGACATTTTATGACCTGCTGGAAACCGCCCAAGAAAATTTTGTACAAATCTTATGAGAGTAACATATGGCTGAAAATCAGACAACAAGCTTAGAAACAAAATGGGATCTGAAGATAGATTTACGAAAAGTTTTCAAGATATTAAAAATAATCCCAAAGATGATATTAAGATGATAAGAGATCTTAAAGAGGAATCTGTTGGGACAATTGAGAAGAACGTTAACGTTGATGAAACAGCTAGAACTAAAGTGACAAGTAGAAGAACTAATCCGCTATTTTTGTTGTTGAGGATAAGAATAGAGAGCTTAGTGAGTTGTTGTTTGTTAAGTTTGTTGCTAGTGTCTGTAAGTGCGCATAAAGAACAAAGATTTGCAATTGAACCACAGGATCAGGTAAGTTTCACTATACATTTATATTACTAATTTTTGTGTCCACTATCTACTTTATACAAAATTGTATGAGTTCATGCCACTTCTCCTAAATTTTGGATATCAGTTTATTTCTATTTTTGAATCAAACTCAACCAATTCCGTGAACTAGTTATAAGGATAGTTTAACCGTTTCAGTGCTAAGCAATTTTTGTAAAAATCTATTGGAAAATGCTATACATATTTTGATTACTTTAAAGGAAAAAATTATGGTGTCAAATAAAACACTCTCATTTAGATAAATATTACTCAATAATAATAAATCTTTTTGGGTTATACAGAAAATCGCCGCAGCGCAAAATCGCTGCTTAGCACTCTAACAGTTTAGATCAGGTTTCCGAAAATAATAAAAAACAAACTATATAGTACTTAAAATTTGAATAATCGTTGCAACCTAGGTTTTTGAGCTTATTAAATGCTTATTTTGAATTCAAAATCACAGGACAATAAACACCTTTCATTCTAAATTCAAAGAGAGCTCTCTTTTGTACAACATTATATGTTACCTAATTTAAGTATTTTATAGAGATAAAAATTGCGTAAAATAAATAATAAATATATATTTAAAAGTGTATCTCTGTTCAAATTACTACACCTTGCATAAATTGTGTTGATACTATGGTTATTATATAGACTATCAAATCTGCGTATCTTGTATTGACCAACTTTTATCTTGTATAGTAAAGGTAGACCTTTACCTTCAATGATTACGTACATTTACCAAAACTCTGACCTACGAGTTTTGCTACGAGCTTTACGTTTTCATTACGAAAACCACTCCTATTACAAACGGTTTAAGAAAACTCTCTCAACATATATATAAGTCAACATATAAAGCCTGACGCGTTGCTATATGTACTGGCAATATTGATTAGGGTTCGTATTAAAATTACATCTCAAAATTGATATCAAAATTAACATTCAGTCTTGACATTTAACTGTGACGTAAACTGTCAAAACAGTATTTTAAGATAATTCTCATTCTTATTAAGAATAATTTCTATACATACTTGTATTCAATGTTTTAACTAGTTTATAAATAATGTTGATAAAGTTACATCATATACATAAATAAAACGCTTAAATTCATGTTTTGTCTAACTAAAACTAAAAAGATAATGAGAATGTTTTCTTGAATACAACTTTGAAATATTACGTCGTAAAGTGTTAGTAACCGTTACGATATGTTTCGATACCCAATGTTATTGAAACAGTTTTATTTTATTGAAGTTAGACGATGAAGTATAAAAGTTTTTCTTGCGAGACAGTAGACTGAAAGTTAAGTTTTGTCTACCCCTAAAAATAGGATACATAGAATAAAAATACTATACATATAAATAAAAATACAGAGTTAGCATTGCCACAGAATCAACACCAGAAAAATAAAATGCACTAAATAAAGTTGCTAATTAATATTTTGATAAATATTATATAACTATTTATTAGTCTGACTCGTCAAAGTTGATATGTTAGTATCAACTATTAAGAGTTTTCACTCTGTACACTCCATTGCTTATTTCCGTAAATATCCTTAATATATATTATTACATTACAATTTTAATCTTATTAAAACAACTAAGAAATAGTAGTAAAAGGATTATTTTTAAGTTCATTCGGTTGATATTATGAAGATCTAACGACAGCAGGATATAGAGTACTCAATACGATTTCATTCAAATTATACAATTATATTACGGCTGTTACTTAACAATGGAACGAATTACGCTGTCATTAAAATCAAAAATATTGCTAACATTATTTTAGTGAATGATATTTTAAAACACATTAAAGCGACTTCAGTTAAATATTATGTGTTGTTTATCTATAACCAATTCTGAAACCATTCATTATTTTATTGGTGTTATATGCATATCAATGTTCCGTACCATAGAGATTCCTTTAGCTTAGCTATGACTGTACACGCCATGTTCGCGCGCTTTTGCATTATATACGTTTGTACTTACATAATTTTCAATAACCTAAAAATTGTAGATTCTCTAAATAAAAACAACCATACTGTTTAATATGATTTATTATTTACATTACATCAAATACAACAGAACTGGCGACGAGGATTGGTAATAAAATACTACATTACTAAAATGGAGAATCTAGGTGCCCTTATGAACAATTTGGTGGAAACATTGAAAGGTATACAAATACAGCAACAAGCCTTAATTCAACAAAATCAAGGTAATAACTCTGCAAGTGGGGTTCACCTACTACCTTTCGATGAAGTCAATGAAACATTCGAGTGTTATTTGCAAAGAGTACAGAATTATATCAGCTTGAAAAATGTCACAGATATTTCCCTAAAAAGACAAATTTTCTTAAATTGTGTAGGACCGAAATACTATCAAATTCTAAAGAATATTACTGCGCCAAATACACCAGAATCAGTACACTATGATGAGCTCATAACAATTCTAAAGAACCATATTTCTCCAGAGCCAGGAGAGGTTGCTCAACAACATAAGTTTTGCCTAAGAATCCAAAGGGAAAATGAGTCTATTTCTAACTATGTAGCAGGACTGAAAGAAATTGGTGGCAAATGTAATTTCATCTGTAATAGTTGTAAAAAACCAACATTTGATACTCACCTGAGAGTTCAGTTCATCAGAGGTTTACGCTGTCATGAGACAAAGGAGAGATTACTTCAAGAATCTCCATCAACTTCATTTGATCAAATTATTAAAATTGCCATGGCTATAGAAACTTCCAAGGCGGAAACAAAACAAATGGGCACAGATGGTACACAAAATATCAATAAAATATCAACTAACATTATGAAAAATAATTACAAAACAAGGAAAACTAATCAGGAAAATTTTAAGAATAAAAATATGTACAAATTTAAGAATTTCAATAATTTAAAATGTTACTGTTGTGGCAAAAATAATCATACAGCTAATAATTGTCGCTCCAAAGGTAAATTGCATTGCAAGAAATGTCTAAGAAAAGGCCATGTAGAATCTGTATGTTTCAAGAAAATATTTCAATTGTCAAAAGTGGAAAATGAATCGGAGAGTGAAATCTATGAAATAAATAATATACCTATAGAACATCCTACATGTGATAAATTCTCTATGCAATTACAGCTAGAAGGCAAATTACATACATGGGAACTCGATACAGGTGCAGCTGTAACTACATGCTCTACAGATTACTACACAAAATATTTTTCAAATGTACCATTACAACAAACTGTGATTAAACTAAAAACATATACAGGTGAAATGATGAAGCCCGAAGGTATGTGCATAATAAATATAAAATATAAAAACAAAGAATTACAAGGTAGATTGTTTGTCATAAACAAAAAAGTAGATCCTGTAATTGGACGGGAATGGATGAAGAAATTAAACTTAACTCTGGAAATAAAGCAAGTGTCTACAAATGATCTAACAGAAGTACAGTTTAGGCAAAAATTACTTGAGTTGACAAAAGAATATGAAGATATATTTTCAGAAAAAATTGGTGAAATTAATAATTATGAAGTGTCATTCCGTTTGAAGGATTCTGCTACACCAGTGTTTTTGAAACCGAGACCGGTACCCTTTGCATTGAAAGACCAAGTGGAAAATGAAATTGACCGCTTAGAGAAAGCTGGTATAATTGAGAAGATGACATATTCACAATGGGGTACACCTGTTGTGCCTGTAATTAAAGCTAATGGGAAGTTACGTCTCTGTGCAGATTACCGGGCCACTGTGAACAAACATCTGCTGGATGACAATTATCCAATTCCAAGGGTTGAAGAAGTGTTCTCCAAGTTGAGTGGAGGGCGTTACTTCTGCACGCTTGACATTAATCAGGCTTACTTACACATGAAAACTGATAAAGTTACAGCAGAATTACAAGCAATAAGTACTAGTAAAGGAACTTACAAGGTAAAGCGCCTCATGTTTGGTGTTAAGGTAGCGCCAAACCAGTGGCAACGATATATGGATCAAACATTACATGGATTGGAAGGTACAGCTTGTTTCTACGACGATATAGCCATACAGGGACGTACTTACACTGAGTTACTTCACAGAATTAAATTAGTTTTCAAAAAATTATGCGATTGTGGTTTACACCTAAATAAAAAGAAATGTCAATTCTTTCAAAAATCGATTACATATCTGGGTCACTCCATAGATGAAAATGGGTTACATCCTATGGAAGAGAAAGTACAAGATATTAAAAATAGTCCACGACCAACAGATGTATCATCTCTAAGAACATTTCTTGGTATGATAAATTATTATCAACAATTCATACCAAATTTAGCCTCTAAATTAAGTCCACTGTATAGATTATTACAGAAAAATACTGAATTCATTTGGTCAAAGCAATGTGAAGAAATTTTTCAGGAACTTAAACTAGAGATTTGCAAGGATAAAGTGCTTACACCATTTCAAGTACAGTTACCTGTAATCTTGGCTACAGATGCTTCACCTACAGGTTTTGGAGCAGTGTTATCACACCTTATGCCGGATAATACTGAACGACCTATAGCTTTTGCTTCCAAATCACTCACAAAAGCAGAAAGAGGATATAGTCAGCTGGACAAAGAAGCTGCAGCATTAATATGGGGTTTAAAAAAATTTTTCCAATATTGCTATGGAAGAAAAATTACAATAGTAATTGATAATCAACCACTGGCAAGAATACTGCATCCTGAAAAAGCAATGCCTACAACTACTGCAATAAGATTGGTTCATTATGCAAATTTTTTAGCTGGATTTAACTACACTATTAAATTAAAAAAATCTACAGAACATGCCAATGCTGATTATCTATCAAGAATAAAAACAAGTATATGTACAAATGATAAACTACAAGATGACGACACTTTCTATTTAAAACAAATCGAGATGATGCCAGTTACACAAAATGAAATAAAGAAAGCTACAATGAAAGATACTGAATTACAAAAGTTGTTAAATGAATTACAGTCTGGTAGAGGAAATAAACATACATTACATGAATTTTCAGTACAAAATGGATGTATATTCTATGGAATAAGAATCATCATTCCAAAAAGTTTACAAAGCCGGATTTTACAAGAACTACATTCAGCACATACAGGTATTGTGAAAATGAAAGCTCTAGCAAGAAGTTATGTATGGTGGAAAAATATAGACAATGACATAGAAAAATTAGTAAAATCATGCAGAGTTGTTGTGTGATAAAAAGTAACCCTACTAAAGTTCATTGTTGGGAATTTCCAAAGGAACCATGGACAAGAATTCATATCGATTATGCGGGTTCATTTTTAAATTACTATTTTTTGATAATAGTAGATGCCTACACTAAATGGTTGGAAATAATTCCCACTACATCTCTTACAACTGCAAGTACAATTAAAATATTAAAAGAATTATTTACTACATTTGGACTACCAGTTACCATCGTATCAGATAATGGACGCCAATTTAGATCTGAAGAGATGCAGAACTTTTTAAAACAAAATGGTATACAACATAAATTTACAGCTCCGTTTCATCCATCCACAAACGGGCAAGCAGAAAGGTATGTCCAGACGTTCAAAAATAAAATGAAAGCTATGATACATGAAAAAGGAAGTTTACAAGATAAATTATCTAATCTACTCATGCAATACAGAAAGACACCAAATAATAGTACAGGATTAAGCCCAGCTGAAATGATGTTCAAGAGAACATATAGAACTAAGATTGATTTAGTAAAAAGAAATATAAGCGAAGAAATAAATAGCAGAAGAGAGGAAAATACAGTAGAAAAAGTATTTAAGATTGGAGACAGAGTGCAAATAAGATTCTATGACAATACAAAATGGAAATTTGGTACGATTACAAAGAGGATAGGAAAACTACACTACGAGGTTGATGTGGACGGAAGGAAACATGAAAGACATGTGGATCAAATAAGGAGAACTATGTGTTGGGATAGAAATGAAAGACCTATTGATTTACCTATAGTAAAAGTATTGCCAACTAAGGACTTAACTGAAAATAGTCATAGTTACACACCTGATGAAGAGTTACTCGAAGAGCAGCCAAACCCCTCATCAAAGGAATCTGTAAAAGAACCTAACTCTGAACCTGTAAAAGAAACTTTTGTGACAGAACCTGCAATGGAGAAGGAGAACGAGATAACAGTGGAAGATAGAACACCTACAGTTCTGCGCCGTAGTACTAGAAACAGGAAAGCTCCTCGTAGACTGGATCTATGAAATTACAACGTGGGGGAGTGTTATATGCATATCAATGTTCCGTACCATAGAGATTCCTTTAGCTTAGCTATGACTGTACACGCCATGTTCGCGCGCTTTGCATTATATACGTTTGTACTTACATAATTTTCAATAACCTAAAAATTGTAGATTCTCTAAATAAAAACAACCATACTGTTTAATATGATTTATTATTTACATTACATCAAATACAACAATTGGTATTGTTTATTTGTATTAAAATTACAAACATTGCTGTTATAATAAAATTACAAAACTGGGAAATTCGATAAACATCGAATTTGACTTCGCTTTCGCTTACATATACAATCTATTTTATTGGGTCAAACAGAACATCAAATATTTAGAGGCAGTATATTTCCTACCGCTGAGAAATTTATTTATACCGGGAAATCGCTTAATCCAGACACAAAATACTTCTGGACACTGGATAGAAATGTGCTCATAAATCAAACATCTCCAAAATCCCTGGAGGCAATAACGTGCCTAATATTATTCTTTCGCTGCCGCTCAGCAACGTTAAGGACTCAACATACAAAAAAGCTCGTAGACGTTAGCAATATTAAGATTATCCACCTTGAATGACTATTACTTTTATGCCCCAGGAATGGAGAAATAGCTAGAAACGCGTAGGTCTTAGATTAATGTTCTAAAAGAAACGTTTTTGGTTACAAATGATTTGTACTAAATTGATTACGTGAAGCCATTTCTTTGGATGATACCTATATTGATGCGCAGTTACCGCTATTGACATCTGAAAGAACACTCGTGGAAAAGTATTTTTTTTATAGGATAGCGAGCAAACGGATTACCTGATGGTAAGCGATAACCGGTGCCCATAGACACCCGCAACACCAGAGAAGTCACAGAAGCGTTGCCGGCCTTTTAAATAGGAACATGCTCTTTTTTGAAGGTTTTAAAAGTAAATAAATATAAAAAGTATCAACTCAATGGTTTTGTTATTCAAATTTGTTAGATATTATATATATTTATGCATGTTCGTCTGTTACGGGTAATCTTGACCTGATCTTCTTTTAATACACCACTTATTAGGTCCGTGTATGTTCGTTAAAGTAGTCCCCTACGTTTGTGAGGGCCCATATACATCTGCCTTATAAATTTGTTTTGACCGTCGTCTTCCGCCTATCCTTTCTACGTGTCCAAATCATATATTCCCTTCTCGATTTCTGTCAATACATTTGCTTACATACCTTCCCTTATCACGCTATTTCGCAATTTATCCTTCATTCAAATTTGTTAAAGGTTATTTATTAATATATATAATTAAACATTTTAAGATTTATTTCACATTTTAATGGAATGTGCCCGCAACGAAAAAGGTAGAATAAAGTTAATGCAGGATATTAGATGTAGTAGGCAAGAACTGTTTTTTGCCTTTCATAAATGTTTATGTCTTAGTTTTAAATGTAGTTATAGTGCTAGAATTATAAGTTACAGAACTTTGTTGTTTCTTTTAAAAAATGTATGTATCAAGCCTGCAGTAACCAAATTAGGGTGTTTAGACTTTATTAAGTCTAAACACATAAGTGACTTATTACCTTATTAGTGACGTTGATACAAGCGTTTCTGTTTCTTTGTAGATGTATGAGGATACATGAGGCTTCAATATATTTTCCTTCGCCGTAAAGGCGTCGGATAAAAATAATTATGAAATTTGAATATCATTAATTAGATTGGTGACTATAATATGATTAATTCATGATGCCAGACTAAGGCAATTCCCCGTGTGATATATTAAAAACACACAACAATAGTATAAATATGCGAATACAAATAAATCTCCATGGTAAAATTTGTAAAAGTCGATTAAATGCCGTCCAAGTTGAAGGTTTTTCTTGAGTTAGTTTTTCTTATAATAATAAGTGATATACAGTTGATTCAAGGTCGCAAAATAATATTTAGCGATATGTCCATCAGATGTGAAGATTTACTAGAAAAAATATGTTTTTTCCTTTTGTAATTCACTTTTTATCATAACTATTGTATCTGCATACGATTTATTGATTGCCTCTACATCTAGCTAACATTATTTTTTTGTGTTAATAGTTAGCTAGGGATGTCATTTTAATTTTCAGGTCTTAAGCTACTACCTTAGGTTCTTTCTATCGTATATGCTCTTTGAATATTAACCTATATTGTAAAGTATTTCTTCTCATGTTCAAGGTAAACTAAAGACTCCACCAGATAATGGAGTTGTGATCCCAACATAAACATTTCTTCCTTTTCCAGAGTGCTGTTGTAGGATCCAGGGTGACCCTGCCTTGTCGAGTAGAGAATAAAGTAGGCCAACTTCAGTGGACTAAAGATGACTTTGGATTGGGCACACATAGATACCTAACAGGCTACGACAGGTACAAGATGATTGGAAGCGATGAAGAAGGTGAACAGTAATCTATTATAATTATAAAAATGGTTTCATATGCCAATTAAAAATAACTAAATTTATCTATTCCACTAGTAATTAACTAAACTAAACGTACGAGTATTTGGTAATTACTAAATTAAATTGCTAGAAACTGAAAATTAGATAATCATTGTAGGGGAAAAAAAAATTGACGATTCAAAAGAGCTTTCTATCAAGTCTTAAATTTGAATAAAGTCAATTTTGATTTTGATTTTTGATTAAAAATTTATTTCAGGTGACTATTCACTGGACATAAAGGAAGTGACCCTTGACGATGATGCCTTATACCAGTGCCAAGTCAGCTCTGGTCCAAGAGGTGAGTAAAGTGATTGAAAACATTTTCAAAATGACTTTTAGGTTTTATTTCTGCTTACCTACAGTCATATAGCGGTGTCGTATTTCATAACAAAATCCCAGAAAAAGGAAATAGGTTATACCTCTTTGTACTATATTTTGTTATTCGAAAATTCCAAATTGACGCTCAGAAGGCTGATCAAAGTTGTAAATTACTTCCAATACTTCGAAGCGACTGTGTCGTTTCCAAGAAAAAATACATCTGTCGAATGTTCACTTTGAAAGAATATTAGAGTAACTCCAGTCTCTTGCTATGATATGTTTAAAATATTGATCGAATCCGTGTTATTTAATCTTTGGTTTCCGTTAGGTTATCTGTGTTATATAAATTTTGTTTGTTTCGTATTTTGACTTTAAAATATATGAGTACGTTGCTGAAGTTTATTCGTTATGGTGGATTTAATCAATTTTGGAGTCGTTGTCATCACAGCTCATATTCGTCCCCACTGAGGAGCTCAAACCTACTCTTACCATGTTAGAGCGACAGGTCTCAGTCAATCACGCTGCGTGCGCGTCTGGCTACTCAGTCTGTCTGTGTGTCTCTCCGTCTGGAGGAGTGTCCAGGGGTTTTCGGACAGTCCCTCTCTTGGCGTTCGCTCGACCAGACCTAGGTCGAGCCGGCCCCGGAGCACATGGCAGTAGAATCGCGAAAGCGCACCCCGCCATGTGCTCGCATGGGCCTAGAGAACTCAAGGCGGTTTTAGTGGGCAGGACTGGTCTTCCTGTCAAACCGGAGAGCTTCACACTTGGCCGCGCCTAGCTAGCGCGGTGTCACGGTGTATAAGATGCATTTCTCCTCCAAAATAAAGGCCTTAGTCAATCACGCTGGTCTATTGTGGATTGGTTGAGTAAATGCTTCTTTGACTTTGTTCGCACATGTATGCAAGTTTCCTTTTGATATTTTCCATCCCCGTATAGCATCAGATAAATATACGTTCGAAACGTCAGCACCGCTGACGCCTTAATTGACATCGGCATTTAAAAATAGTGTCTCAAATGGCTTTACTCGTGAATGATTTACTTTAATCGCCAAGCCACAATGGATATACCTAAGCACGAGAGTGGAGGTATTATTATATTCTTACAGATCTTGAATATGTATACCATATATATCATACATGTTTACGTGAACATGTACATATGTATTATACATATCCACTTCCCTTTTTGCTGGTAGTATAAACCTTAACTTTACACTTATTATTAAGTCTAAGTGTAACAAAGGGCGAGTTTATAGCCATTGCGCAGATATATAATTATTTTTGCGGTTCAGCATGTGACTTCCTTGGTATTCTTTCCGGCACTTACAACATTTTACAATGTACATAAATTTCATTGTCATTTTTATGTGTAGTATAATTTAAGATTATGATGTACCTCTGCATTCAGCGATACAGTGGAAATTTCTGGAAACCGCGCATTAGTATTTTTTACAACAATAATTTTGTAATGAATTTATGTATGTTAGATGGATTCTGTCTGTTACTATTTTGACTAGTGCTACCAGGATTATTATACTAGTGTCGTTGTGCGTTATGGGTCGGCAATGCTGAACTAGTTGTGAACTATATTGGTCCCTAGTAGATATTAGTAAGTGTGTTACTACGTGGTGGCTGGACTGACGTGACAGTAACAGACCGACCTGTACGCCACCTGCGCCTTTACATTTACTTTACAAGAGAAGAACTGAGTAGGTAATTCCTATGGTCAACCTAGGGTTCTCCGAAGACGTAGAGAAACCGCGATAACAATTTGATTTTACATTTAACAAACAACGATAACAGGGCTCAGCACGTTGTTAATATATACAATTTTTCCCTAACATTTCTGATCTTAAATATCGCATTACGCCTCGCTTTTCACATCGGACATCTACCATTTTTAAATCGGATTCAGTCTATAATAACGTAGAAATAGCTCTTAGAAAATGTGTGCAAAGATCTCATGTACATATTATGCGATATACTCGGTACTTAACATGATCTCTCGTCTTCCGTCAATCTCTGTTAAACAAGAATGGCTTGATTATTCTGTTCGGTCATGGAGAAAAGATTGAGGTGATATGAGATTATTTCAACGAGCGATAACAAAATGTTTGTATTGAAGCTTTGTATAGTGCCTCTAATGCAATCGTATTGATCTAAAATTGTACTGATTTAAGTTATTAGATTGACACGACTTCTATACGATATGCGCGTAATCATTTTGGATATTGCTAAGTAGAGAGACGAGTCGGGTGGATAAAAGGTTGTACTAATAAATCGTAATTAGTCTCTATTAGTAAGAGGCAAGTTCTAGAAGTTATTATGGAACTTGTCACACCATGGACTCGGCGCCTATACAGTGAATCCATCAATAGCTTTTTTTAATAATAGTTTTTTTTCACAATGGTATCAATACAATTGCATACTTTGAGGCTATCTTTTAGGTTTAGTTAAATACCTATGCCAAGTAATCCTAAACCACCAATCAATCCATTTAATGCTAAAATATCTCTTGTCTCTTTAAATTCCATTTTCAAAATTACACCATTATAAATTTGATATTATATATGTTTGTGCATTTTATTACTTTGTACCTAGATAGCTAATCTTGATTTTTTATATATGAAACTCACAAAATTACTGGTGACTGCAATTGAGGAGGTTGCCTTTGAAACAAGACATAGCACACCCCATGGGATCTGACGCTGAAAATTATTACCTCACAGCGGTATTCTTTGGGAAACTTTTGAAAATGTTAACAAATTTGTAACCAGTTCGAGTCTCACTTGGGGTGAAGGATAAGGATTGAAGCAATTATGGCCTCCTTTCCGTTTTTACTAATCTTGTTTGTAAGCTGTGTTATTCCCACGGTGGCAATGAGCGATAACGGAGGAGTGTTTCTTAGAAGACTTATTTGAATTAGGACTTAGAAGACTTTTTGAAAGCTTTCCCTGATGATTTGCTATGGAAATTGGTGACATTGTCGGTTGCGCTTTATTTAGATTAGCGTAGTGCATATTTATTTGGTACTGTTTTAGATGTGAGAATTGAGTTAGATGATCAAATAATCTTTTAAATATAAGTAAATAATTTGACGATGATACAATACAAATATATACTTATCTCCCTCAGACAGTTTTATTATTGTCATATACCTAAGTCACCAAAGAAGATGGGAGTGAGGTTGACTAAATTCGTAATTTAATGAAATATACTTCAACTTTGTTGAAAAAAATAACGTTAAAACCCTGAAACACTTTGCTTTGTATATTGAAATTATACTTTTGAATTAAAAAAATGGTATATATTCATTAATTTAGTAATTGACTAGAATTTCCTGATTTAATTCTCAAGATTTTTCAATAGTATTATTTATAGTTGATTTAATAAAGCTATATTTCTCTTTACTACACGAAAATAATCTACATTATTATATAACTAACAAATAATGGATTCTAAGCTAGGTCCTTTTAAGAATAGCATTTCCTCTTTTATCAATTTTAGGGCTTATTTTATGAACAGCTTTGCTTTTACATTCATTGTTGTGTATGGTCTTTTGTATGTATATACAGGTTATATGTAATACTGTAGAGATATGTGTTATATTAGCCACTCTGTTATAATATTAACTAAATTGAAAGTAAATATTAACATTTATTGAAAGTAAATATAAACATGTCGGTTTCCTAAACAAATGTATATCTTAAATTTTACGAAGACTCTCGACAAATACATTATTCTAACGAAAACAACAAGTAGATATCTCTTATAACAAGCAGTTACAACTCCCGAAGAGATTGAACGAAAACAATTTGAATTTTAAACTAGACTCTTCAAATCTGAAAATCAAATGGCACGGTTGAATTGACAACAAACCAATTAATATTCTCCAAGTTTAAATACTTGTCCCTTGGACCAATTAGGGATTGTGTGAATAAAATTCGTTAAAACGTCACACTATTATAAAGCATTTATAATAGTGTGACGTTTTAACGAATTTTATTCAGCTAAATACTCTTTTACATTTTTAGATTTTCGCGGTTTGAGTTTATAGTACTTTACTTAATTAATCACTATATGAATATTATTATTTACCTTGAGTTATATTGATTGATTGAGAATATTATTATTTACAGTGTTATGAGTGTCTCGGGAAAATATTTGCATCCAATAAGCGTGATTTGTAAACACTACCTCATTCTTAGTCTTGCAAAAATTGTTAACTACAGTTGTACCAGCACAATATACTGATGAAAGCGATATATTATTAATCCAATATAAAACGTGCTGCTCACACTTACATTCCACATAGCAACACCCATTCCACATATTCACAGGTACAAGTGTACCTAATCTGCTTGTCAATATAGAAACCTTGTTACAATCTTTAACAAACAAACAAGTCTGTAAACTTGCAGCAAGTTTGATTGGACCTAGTTTTTACTGATAAATATGCAGTCCAATATTTGATCATACTTTATGCCAAGTTGATAAACTACATTTGCGTGGTGTGTTTCTGCAACCATCATTATCATCATCGCTTCAGGTGACTTTTCTCCAAAGGCTTACACATTGATTGAACCGACACTGCTAGCATTCAGCACCTAACTGCAGTCTTCAACAAATCGTGACTTTGTGGGAGCGCTACCAATGCTACGCTTAATTTTATTTTACTACTGTCATTCAAGGATCTTTATTAACCAACAACCATCTTTTCTGAGAACAATATACCTCGCTCAGTACAACAATCTTTGGGTCTATGTTTGTGACCTTTTGGTTTAGAATTTTATACGCTTGAAAATCTCTCTCATCTCATGTTTAAACAATTTTTTTCTGTTATCTCCTGCGTACCTTAGCGTACTGCATTATTTGAAAATGAGGAAATATAATAAACATTCATACAATTATGACAGATTCAGTAGCTTTGTCCTCAAAACTCATCTTTGAATTATACAAAACTATAAAAATAATATCCTGGCAAATTTTCATATTTTTATTCCCATTTATCGGATGTATAATAAAAAAAAACTTGTTCGAAGTTTACAAGTTTTTACTGATTTGCTAATAGAATTACTTGCGCAAAAATTTCAATTATATATTCCATGAAATATCGTTTTTCCATAGAAAATGTGGATGTTTTTTCAATCCTTCTTAGTGTATCCTTAGAGATGTAAAAAACCTATGTCGATAGAAATCAAATTCAGAGTTTTGAGACGAAGAGGTTTGGGCTCTGCATTAATATGAGTCGGTTACCAATCAGTGTTTTCTGTCATAATCCAGAGATTCTCATGTATTTCCTTCATATATCAAATTTAAGCAATTCTAGCATTTTTTTCAATATAACCTCATGTCAGTACGGGCTCTGGTTCAAAAATTTTCTCTGTCTGTACTGTGTTATTGAAATAATAATTGGACCTTTGATGTAGGTAGCAAACTACAAGACTGTAACAGGGTTGATACGTCATCGATTAATAAGATTGTTGGTAGTTTGCTCCAAATCTACATTTTTAATCAACAAATTTACTCGTGCCTGCTGTGAATAAAAAGAAAAAGTAGTAAGAATGGTCAAGGCAGACTATCGAATGCTGTCAATCTAAATTATTAGCCCTTAATAATGTTGCGCCTAACTAATAATGATTGACACACCATGTATAACTTAAGAAGTCTAGACGATGAAATTAATGAGCTCAGAGATAACGTAAGACATTAATTATGCCAAAGGTCAAACTGAAGAGTTTCTAATGGCTGTTGTTTCATTACTATCGAAGTTTGGACATGAAAATGTTAGTTTTAGTAATCTCGTGGTAGATACCCGTGTTGAGACGAGATTTTAGAAAGTATTGGGCGGGTCGTTAATGTCCTATAAAGCTCTCATGTTTATAGGGTAGAAGCCGTTGTGGTTTTATTTGCGTACGTTCCGATCCCAAGGGAATATGTATTGTTTGTAGAATGTTCTAGGTTCTGTAAAGCTTTTTTTATTTGAAATAAGTTTTATATTATTATAAATTTAACGATAACCAACAATTTATGGCATGTCAGAAAATATTATAATATTTATAAATGTAATGTGAAGCATAGTTGATAGAACTAAAATTCTATTATTAACCAGGTTTTTCATAAAGGATAAAAACTGTACATGACTCGTTATTTTCCTGAATATTGATCAAAAGAATGACGTTACGGTCGATGACTTGTAACGAGAAGGGATTTACGAGGCCTTATGATTCAACTTCAAAAATAACCCTTTCATTATGCCAAACTTCTCTTTTAACCCAAGGGGCGGGAAGCCATTGCGTACAACACGGAAGCCTTACAATTTAACGAAATAGCTCGCCAGAGAAACGCTAGGGCCGCGGTTTGGTTGGAGCGTATTGCGATAAAAAATGTTTAAGTACCTATGTGGAGGGAATTTCTTTAGTATGCACCTAAATGTCTGTGTCACAAACAACAATATTTGTGACTCAGACATTTGAATTTGCAGTATTTTTGCAGATTTCAAATATACTGCATAGCTAAGTATATTGTTAAATAAACTTAAGTGCAGAATTTGAGAGCGCTTAAACTTGTTTCGCGATGTATTTGTCATAATACAGTTTGAAATGAAAATATAACTGGAAAACATATTTTTACAATTAAAACGATGATGAATAAGAGGAAGTTACTTATATATATGAATATATATATATATATATATATATATACAGAAATAAATGTATGTTGTAATACTTACTGAACACAACCTACAGCAAGTAAGATTTGTCTGTTGTTTTTATTTACAGATAAAAAGTCGCTTTTTCTTGGGTTGGCTGAAAGAGATCTCTTCTCGTGATAAGTTTTTTTTTATAGGATAGGGCAGCACATGAGTAAACTGATCACCCGATGGTAAGCAATAACCGCTGCCCATGGTCACCCGCAACACCAGATGAGTCAAAGATGCGTTGCCAGCCTAACGCACAACTAACACGAACTGAAGAAATTCAACGAATACGCTTGAAGAGAAACCTTGACTCGCAGAACAATGTCATATCATAGGCGAGATGGAGTCTCTCGTTATCATTTTGAATTATTCAAAAGTCGATTGGACTGAGGCTTTACGACAACTGAAATTGCTAACTGCACGTCTAGAAATGGGACTATAGATTGAATACTAAAATGAAGTGTGATAACTCTATTTATTACGTTGTACCCACTGCAAATATTTCTGTGCGCTTCATATTTTTTATGTTATACAAATGATAATATTTCATTAGTGTCAGGTAGAATAACATCTTAGTTTAAGAAACTAAATATTATAAGTTCCGATGAATTGACTTTAGTAGATAAGTAATATTTAATTAGGAGCATTTGTATTGTGTAACACTTTTAAACTCTGAATTTAGATTTAACAAAAATGTTTGTTGCTATTGCTTCATATTAGTCTGTGAATCATCACTAATTTAACCTTAGACAAAAGTGAAAAGGCTGGATTATGTCTTTCGGTGTCATGGCCCTGTAGTTTTAGTTTTGGGTATTAATATGCCGCTATATGTCTGGTGTATAATTAAACACTGTGAAAGCTGTGCCCGTACAGAATTTAATAAAGCACTGACAACACAACAGAAAGAAATTCCTGTTGTATTAATACAGAGATTATCCTGTCCAGTTAAGGCGATTTGTACAGTTGAAAGCTCTGATTCGCCCACTAAAACATCTCTTGTATTATTATAACTTTAGGAGATATACAGTTATATAACATTCCTCCACCGATTCGGAACCTGTAACATATTACAGGTTTTAGATGTAAATTGAAATATTTTTCAATATTTTCTTGTTACGAGTACAACAAATATTCTCTTTCTTAATTTCTTTATCTTCCTCGTCGTCCGGGTTTTGTATTTTCCATTACGGGTCTGTTCGCTTCTATAAAATCTGTGGCAATAGATCCGGGGAAATGAGCAACTCTTATATTTCGCCTCACTGAACGCTTGTCACACCACAGCTTAATCAATTCAACCAACCAACATTGTACGAGTATGTTCTTAATTTTGGTCATCTATATTGAGTCGAGTTGTCTCCTAACTTAAACTACGGAAAATACTTAACCTTTTTTTTTGAGTGAGGGAAATGCAACCTTATGGCACCATGACACTGCGCTGGCAAGGCGCGGCCGTGTGTGGGGCTCTCTGGTCATAGAGGACCGGCCTACCCACTAAAACTCCTCCGAGTTCTCTAGGCCTATACGGGGCACATAGCGGGGTGCGCTTTCGCGATTCGACCGCCATGTGCCCCGGGGCCAGATCGACCAAGAGCTGGTCGAGCCACCGCCAAAGGAGGGACTGCCCGAGAACCCCTGGACAGTCCCCCAGACAGAGAGACCGGCGTGCGCGCTTAGGCGGACGCGCACGCAGCCTCACGGTAGGGTCACTAGGCAGGCAACACCGCACTTGCGTGTGCCCGCCTTCACCTACCACGGGAAAAAACTTAACCTAATTATAGTGATCCCAAGTTATAGTTTAAGGTCTCCGTCGCATAGTGTCTAATTTTTCTACTAATTTTAGAAATTTATTTACTTTAGCCGAATAAAACGACAAATTAATTTTTCCCTTACAAAGGTTCAAACAGCAATTTAGAAATTCTTAGAAATCCACACTAATTGGATCTCAAAAGTTCAATTTAACGAAAGGATCTCATCGATTGAATAGTGTTGTTTGGGTTCTTACTAAAACTCGTTATTGCTGATTTTAATGCTCGTTATTGGACATAGATAATAGGTTTACCGATAAATTCGCATAAAACATGAAACCTGATGCGAAATAAATACTGAGATCCTTTCAATTGAAGATATTTCATTAAAAACGATCTGTTCAACTCACCTTTTATCTTGAAACAAAAGAACGTTCAATTTAAAATGAATTTATAGAAGAAATTAAGTATAACAATATCCCCTCAGAGATATTGTCCCTTCCAAAGTTTCAAGCCCTATCTCGTTTCCTCCCAGGAGACACTTCACCTGAAAAGTGCGATCTGCAAAGATAAGAAGTCGGCAGAAGACGTAACCGATCAAAAGTTTTATGTGAATTTTACAAATTTTTCGTTACCATTTCGCAAATAACGAAAATATTTGTATGTTTTATTCGTTGGTTATTTCTATTTTGTCTGCATTTAAATTACCATAGCTTGTCTTGTATACTTGTCACAAAATACCATTTCTAAACACCCTTTCATTCCCTAACATTGATTTTGGTTAATTTTGGACATTAGTTGTGGTTTTGTCTTATGATGAGTGACCAAAAAATATGAAATAACTTAAGCTTGTTTATAGATAAGTCGGCATGTCAAAAAGTGTTTGATATCATACTTGTTTGTTATAAGATCTACTACACAGGGGCGAGTATCTATTGATATTACCTGCATGGCCAAAAATTAGTTAGGCTAATATTATTAGGCTAATAATAAAAAACGTGAAATGTAAAATAAAAATGATGTTTCAAATACCTGTAGGTTCTGCTCAAAAGTTTGATCTGTGCAAAATCGTACAGTAAACGCGATAATAGCAGTCGCCCATATGGATGGAGGTAAGCAGAAAATTTGCAATAATTAAACTGCAATAAGTAAACTGCAACTGTAAACTTTTGATTTTGATTTTGATTTTGCAGGAATAAGAAAATATGTTAAAGAACATTATTACTCTTCATAATAGTTAAAATTGTTAAAATCGTAATAGCAGAATAAGTTCCATACTCGTTATAATTTTTTATATTTTGACACTGTATAAGATTCAATTTGGAAGAGTAAAAATTATTTTCAACAGAAAGTAACCGTTGCCAGATGAGATATCTCGACATTTCAAGATAAGCTACATCTACAAAAAGGATTATTTTTCACGTAAAATTTAGACGTTAAAAGGAACATTAGTTAATTACCAAAAAATGAACAGTTAAATATAAAGAAAACGCCAATTTCGAGCTCAAAGGCGGTAAAAGCAAACATACCCATAAATTGTCTGACCACGAGAGCTTTGTTAAGAAAAGTAGTGCAAGTCATAATAACTAAGCGATTTGTAGAATAAGCCATTATTAGTACAGATAATGATGATTAATATCAATACTCACGTACACTAAATAGTAGCATTCTTAATATATCGCGTTACATTTCTTATAATAAGAATATAAATAGTTTTTTTACCGTAGTAATGAAATAGTAACTACCTGTATTATTTCTCGGTGTTTTGGCTGAGTTGTATGGTGGATATTTCAAATTGTAAGTGAATTATCAATTTTGGAAGTTTAATAACTTTAATGGCACGTTTTCGTGTCACCTACATTAGATCAATGTCACCTATTTTGGAGCTATAATATTCAAGCGTTATTAAGCGGAAGTACACACAGTAATAACACAGTTTTCGTAATGCCAGACGCTAGACGTGTTGCTGACTATACATAAATAATGACTAATTTAATAAATTATTTATGATGAGATAAATTCTTCAAGACCGAAAGGTGTGACGACACAAAAATATACACTCACTCTTTGCCAATTAAGTCCCGTTAATAGGGAGCGTTTTTTAATGCTCTACTTGCTGATCAGCGATGTCCGTTGCAGCGACCTCCGCAGTCGAGTGGCTGGTATACCGGTTTCAAGATATCTGGGATCTCTGAAGTCCCGGGTTCGAGTCAAAATCAAAATCAACTTTATTCAAATATGACTTATAGAAAGCTCTTTTGAATCGTTCAAATTTTTTTCCTACCACCCATTCAGGACGTATTTTTTAGCTGATAAGAAGAATTGGCGCAAGAAACTTATCAGCTTTATCAAAAGTAATAACAACATTTACAATAAATTATGTTGTTATCATACGATGTACATATATGTTTACAAATTATAAGGGAAAACAAATACTTACACTTTAGAATGCCTCCTCAAATCAACACCAAGCATTGGCATCATTTAAATAATCATTGACTTTGTAATAGCCCTTACTCATTAGCGTATTTTTAACATGTAGCTTGAACTTGAACTCTTGTGAATTACATTCACACAGATTTTTAAGCTCATTTAAATTGTATAGAGTATGTTTTTTGCTATACATAAATGGATAAAAATAAGCACTTAGTAGTAGGATTACATAACGCTGGTTCATTAGGAACTCGACATGATGAATTTTTGTTAGCAATGGATGAGCTTGCAATGGATATTATGGCCATCAACGAAACATGGTTGCGATATGGCGAGGAGGGCCGAGCGCCTGCTGTACCTAACTACCGTCTGCGGCACACGCCACGCCCGACGTCCGTTCGCGGAGGACGGGGCGGCGGTGTTGGCTTCTACGTGCGTCGTGGCGTCAGGGTTCGTACACTCAATCACCCACCTTCTCATAGTGTTGAACAAATGTGGTTAACACTCACTCTCAACGGTGTTACAATAGTTATAGGTACAGCATACAGACCGCCATGGTTGAATAGCGATACATTCTTTGATGCTATTACTAACTCCCTGACCTCTTTCACCAAAGTTGATAAGATTATTCTGTTAGGTGATTTCAATATAAACTGTCATAACCTCACTGATACCTCATTGCTTAACTTTTTGCAAACTTGTAACCTAACTCAAATTGTGCAGGAGCCGACTCATTTCACGGATCACAGTGCAACATTAATTAATGTTGTTTGTACAGATGCTTGTGTCCGCAGAGTCTCGGTAGTACATAAGCCTGATCTGGGCCAGCATGCGATTATATCTGTACAGTTTCAGTTCAAAGTAAGCAAACCATCACCGCAGTGGATCTGTTATAGGCCATTTAAGAACATTATACCAGACTTGTTTGAAGTTGACCTACACAGTATTGATTGGGGTTATGTATTGAGACAGGGATGCTTGAATGATATGGTGACTACATTTAACTCAATTATCGTTGCTTTGTTTGATTTGCATGCGCCAAAGAAAAAAGTTCTTGTTAAGGGTAGTTCTCAGCCATGGATTACTGACACAATTAAAGAAATGGTAAAGTTGCGTGACAATTACCACAAACGTTACAAAAATAGCAAATCGGATATACATAAAAACACTTATAAAGATCTAAAGAATATAGTAATTAAGGCAATTGACAGTGAAAAAAGAATATATTTGAACAATTACATAAACAGTAATATTAGTAATTCTAAGAAGCTATGGCTTAACCTTAAATCTACGATTTCTGTGGGAAGAGCGACTTCTTATGATTTGCCTCACACGCTTAATAACCCAGATGACTTGAATAAACACTTTTTGTCCATTCCTGGTATTGATTCTGTATCTCTAACAGATATCATTTATTTCGAATCAAACAGATTAAGTGGCAATACTTTTTCGCTTCAAACGGTTAGTGAGGAGACGGTGCGATTGCACATTTGCAGTCTGAAATCCAATGCTGTTGGTACAGATGACATCTCTCTGGATATGCTGTTGATGACACTTCCTCAAAGTCTTTCAGCCATAACTGCAATCATAAACCACTCTATTAACTCATCAACATTCCCTGATTTATGGAAAACTGCAATAATAAAGCCTATCCCTAAAATCCTTAATCCGTCTGTTCCTAAAGACCTCAGACCCGTCAGCTTACTTTCATGCCTGGACAAGGTGTTGGAGAGAGTGGTATGGAGCCAATTGCAGGAATATCTTGAGCTGCAAAACATTTTGCCTACTAAGCAATCTGGGTTTAGAAAAGGGCACAGTACATGTTCTGCTCTCTTAGATGTAACGGACGATGTACTTGAAGCTAGGGATCAGGGAATGGGTACTGTACTCACACTGCTGGACTTCTCCCGCGCTTTCGAAACTATTAATATCTCTCTTCTTCTTGCCAAGTTATCGTACTATGGGTTTGACCCCAAAACAGTAAAATGGTTTTATAATTATCTGACAGACAGATCTCAGTTTGTACAGGTTTGTGGTGACAATGGTGAAACCATTAGCTCCTCATGCTGTCAGGTAAACCGAGGAGTGCCGCAGGGGTCAATCTTGGGACCTCTCCTTTTCATTTTGTACACAGCCGATATTACCAACCATATACAACATTGCAAGTTCCATATGTATGCTGACGATCTGCAGATTTATTTGTCCTTTCCCCCTCAACACTGTAATGAGGCTGTGAATAAAATCAATGATGACCTGGTAAGAGTTTCCAACTGGGCCGAACGCAACTCTCTTTGTCTTAACTCTGCAAAGTCCAAATACTTGATACTAGGCTCTAAAGAAGGGGTTAGAAAAATCAAATCATTGAACCCTGTGGTTCTGGTTGATAATTGCCCTATAGAGCAAGTAAGTGAAGCTCGTAATTTGGGCTTAATAATCGACAGTGAGTTGCATTTTGAGGCACACGTCCTTGAGGCTGTCAGAAATTGTTTTTACCGACTAAAGCTATTATATAAAATTCGTCCTTACCTTAGTGCTGATTCCAAGATCTTGTTGTGTGAGTCCCTCATTCTGTCAAAATTAAATTATGCTGATACAGTATACGGTCCATGCATATTAGGCAGAACACAGAAGCTAATACAGCGCGTACAGAACGCATGCGCACGGTTCTGTTTTGATATTCCCCCTCGTGCCCATGTCTCTCCGTTCCTTAACAATGGTAATTTATTGAAGATGTCTGCCCGCATGCATCTACATCTAGCTACATTACTTTTCGGTGTAGTTTTGTCTAAGAAGCCAAGTTACTTGTATGACAGATTATCGTGGTCTAGAACTATGAACAAGTATAACACGAGGGCGTCATCACATCTGCTGATCTATTCTAAGCACAGGACAACTGCTTTCCGTGGATCGTGGTCGTACTCTTCCACGAAATGTTGGAACAACATTCCACCACCACTCAGGGATCTTAAAACAGTACGAACTTTCCGTATAAGATTTAAACAATATTTATTGACTCAACAAAAATTAAACTAGACTTTAAGTCTTTGTTTTTGTTATTACGAGCCATGTAAAATGCAAAGCTATTTATTCTTCTTCTTTTGGGTTTGATGCTCGATTTAACATTACCACTGACATTGACATATGGACGTTTGACATTGACACTGTTAAATTTTTTTTTTTTTTCTTACTTGTTTTGATGGCTCTGGGGTTTTCATGTAATTCATTGGGATGAATTCGGGTGGTGACAGTGTGTAGTGTGTTAAATTATTGAATAGTATGTTTATAAGTTGATTTTTTTTTTATCAGTAGATCTACCTCCTTGTTTTAGATACATTATTATACATATTAACTTATTTTATTATATGTCAACATAATTATAATTTATTGTCATGGCATAATCCTTTAGCAGTGTATTGTATACTTTTATTCAATTACTTGTTATATATTTTTTGGTTGTAAATTAGTTTAAATATGTAGTGGTAATCCGATTGCTTCGCGAGGTGCGAATACCTATTGCGGGCCAAGCAGAATACCAGCGCTGCAGCGTCTCGCGATGCTGCAGCTAAGCGCTGAGCTTGGTCCTGTTTTGTCTCTTTTTACTTTTTAGTTACCTAATTATAATAATATTGTTTTCCGAGACAAATAAAAAAAAAAAAAAAAAAAAAAAACTTATGAAGAGGCAATTCAGCTACACTATGTGGAATCTTGTTGTAAAAAAATATACATTTGCCCATAAACGAGCCTCTAGTTTTTTGTAGCCTGTACGTTGGAACGGCAAGTTTATTTTTATTTCTTGTGTTTAAATTATGCATTTGAAAATTAGTATGAAATGTGTTATAATTTTTGTACACATAAATAAAATTTTCATAAATATACTGACCCGCCAAAATCATTATATTAATCTCTTTAAATAAATCTCTTAAGTGAATCCCTTGCTCGTAAATTATAAATAGCGCGGACTGCTCTTTTTTGAAGAACAAAAATACTTTCTATACTAGCTATACTAGTCCCGGTGGGGGCAGGTGTTTGCGTCATGAATGCGGTCATTTGTACCTTAGTTATGGTTGTTATAATATATTACTACCAAATTTATTTATATATGTATGTCTATTCGTTACCCTAGATCCCATAATACAAGCCTTTCAGAGCTTACTTTGAGCTAGGCTAATAATAATTTATTTATTTATTAAACTTTATGCAAAAAAAACTACATAGGTGGGCTTAATACCTAAGGTATCCTCTACCAGCCAACCTTTGGGTGGTGTGGAGATGTGGTGTAGGTGCAACGAGATTTTGAAACGTCTATACTTATATATACCTTAAATATGAAGGTAACTATATGAATAAAATGCTGCTGGATACATATTATTATAAACTAATATATAATACAATTATATACATATATTTAATAAACTACGTAGTAACATATATAAACAAGTATAAATATCTATTTATATAAATAAATAACAATATATAAACTATGTAAATATTAATTAGTTAATATCTGACAATTCTTTAACAACATCCTTGCAAGCTCAAGCTTGTGCCATAATATCCAAGAAATGTTTACGAACCTTCCGTTTAAATGAGGCCCGAGTTGGTGCCATCCTGATTTCATAAGGGAGAGAGTTCCACAGAAGTATGGACTGAATTTGAAAAGAAGAGTGGACAGAGTGAGATGTGTGCTGAGGACAGCTAAGAAGAAGATTGTTAGTCGACCGTAAGGTTTTAGAGTGAGTAGAACATAGATATTGGAAATGAGGTAATAAATAAGAGGGAGAACAGGAACAGTTAAGCAGAGCGTAGAGAGTAGTGAGAGCACGCACGTTTCTTTTCATCCGGATGGGTAACCATTTCAGCTCTTGTCTGTAGGCGGAAACGTGGTTATATTTACGGAGACAATATATAAATCTAATGCCATAATTCAAAAGCCGATCAAGTTTTTTCAGCAAGTCTGAATTCAGATCAAAGTAACACACGTCACCATAGTCGATGATGGGAAGGATTAAGGTCTGCACAAGCATCGTCTTAGTATTGATGGGTAAGAAGTTCTTCAGTCTGTAAAGTTTCCGTAGGGTCCAGGTAACCCGCTGACTTACACTAGCGTCTGCCAATTTAATGTGGAATCAATGTGCAACCTGAGATCTTTTACAGTTTTACTGAGAGCAATCATTGATCCGTTGAACAGAATTGGTGGAAGAGAAGTAGTTACGACCCTAGTGCGCATACGCGAGCTACCAACAATAATTGCTTGACACTTTGTCGGGTTCACACTTACCCCAAATTTCTCACTCCAATTGTGTATTACTATTAAGTCTTGTTTATCAATGGCTTCAGATAAACAGTCTACTCGTCTCTGAGCGTACAGCTGAAGGTCAGCGGCGTAAAGATGATACGGACACTGAAGACAGTGAGAGAGAAAATTGATGAAAATGGAAAATAGCAATGGAGATACCGCCTTGTGGAACGCCAGCAGTAAGGCTACGCCAACAAGATGATAACTCATCAACGCGGACCGACTGCTGCCGTCCTTGAAGATACGACATAAACCAGTCCGATACCTTATAATTGGTGTAAGGATAAGAAATATTTATTATTTTATTGTTGGTGAGCATATGAGGTGGATTTCTAGAACTCTACCATCACACCGAGGGTCTTCCGCAGGCTGATACCGGACTAGGCCTTGTCTGGACTGTAAGCTATTTTAGCCCTTAGAGACTCCGACGTTTGAATCCGTTTAATAGTAGCCGGGGGGGGGGGGGGCTGTAGGTGGGCTTAGTGTCAGAGGATCCGAGAAGGTCGATGAGAATGTTTATCGGTCAAACACTGTCCAAGAAGCTATTAGTGAGGACATAATAGATAGGTTATTTGTAGAGTGAATTTGGGTGAATGGAAGCGCAAGCATAGTTCAAAATATCTATTGATATGAGCCTTCATAGATTGAAGGTGGATTTCGTAATGAAGAAAATAGGCAGCAAATCTATGTGCACCATTAAGATTTTTTTTAATTATAATAGTTAATACTGTTTCTATAATATATAATATAACTAAATCTATATATATATATATATATATATATATATATAATACGTACTTAAATATGCTCTAAGCTTAACAAATGGACCGACGAAAAAAACGAATCTGAACTCGACACCGACGTCGCCACACGAAAGTTGTACGGTTCCGAGCGACACAACTATTGTGTTCACAGCTGCCACTTTGATGCTAAAAGGTGCTCCATAATGTATTTGTTTAGGCCGCAGTTGAAGTTTGACCTGTTATTGTCTGCTTGGTTAATTTGCAGGGCGAAAATTAATCATGGCGTTTTAGCTTCAACTATAGGTATAAAGCGTGAAATAGTATTTTCGGTATCTGGATTTTTTCTTTATTGTCTAATTCTACATAGTCGTGAAGAAGAAAGGCGTTCCTTTTTTAATTGTATGTTATGACTAAGTACATTTTACTGCATAAAACCAAATAGATGTAATAAATTAATTATAAATAAAATTAGAAGATATGTCCGAACAGGCATTAAATAATTTTCTATAAAACAATATTTTTCATCTTATATCACAATTTGGCAATCTCACAGAAACCACATTTACTATCCCGGTCAGCTTATTAGCCAGTGTGTAAAAAACATAAAAAATAACTATATATTATAAAGTAAAGAGTAAAGGTAAAGTTTTAATATATAAAAATAGGTAAATTTAAAATTATAAATTTCTATTTCGAGCAAAAGCTAATTGGAAAATTTATACCTACCTATCTAGTTATTTCAACAGAGGGGAAAACTAACATATTCAAATTAATATATTAACTGGAATAACGACCGCGCTGCTTTCCATTGTAGAGTTTCTACGAAGTACAGTCAGTATAAAAGTAGCAAATACTATTCATGCATTTAGATAATAATCAAAAATAGAAGGGATCGGAAATATGAAATTCAAATTGCCCAAATTATTAAAAAAGAAGCGAACACTGAAAATGTTAAATTAATGTGTATGTAAAAAATTGTTTTAAATAAAATTGTATAGACTATGTTGACATCAATTTAGTCATTTTGCTATTATTGATCTTAATTATTTTTTAGCAATAAACATTATTAAAGAACAACCGTGTCAATAAATTTTATTATCTGTTGTACTTTTATAAAGAAGTATTTACATAAGATCTGCGAAAATGTGCTTAATATTGTAAGTAGATATAAAGAAAAGTATCTACTTACAATTCACTTACAATTTTAAGCAAATACTTTAGATTACAGTAATTTTAAATAAGGCCATTATATTACACTTGCCTCTGACAGTACAAACATTCCAAAAACTCAAAAACTATAGACACTGAAATTCGGAACTATTAGAATAAATCAAGGCTTCCTCCAGCCTGGTATATAAGAGTTAACGACTCATTCACAACTCCCAGTGGGCTGTCGGTTTGTTTGGGAACTTTCAAGCATGGCCGCTGGTTTGCGGCTTTGTTTGCTTCGAATTTTGCGAAATATTTTAATTGAGATACTTTTTTAAGTTTCTTTTTGTTTGTAACAAGCCAGTCCAGAAGTTTTTAAATGATTTAGTTATGATCCAAATGTTGCATGCTTCGAGTAATTGGTTGCGATTGGAAATGATTTTTTTATTGGATTATATTTAATTTTATTCGTTTTCAAGTATTACAAACAATTTCAATGAGACCAATTCTCATCTCAGATAGCATAAATTATATATATTTTTTTGCTTATTTATAAATATATCTTCATTGCTTCAGACTGAAATAGTTGGGAGATAATGTAGTATTTGCAATTTTATATGAAAATACCTTCTATTAGCAGTCCCTGTGTTTTGATGTTATAACTCTTGGTTATCGAAACTGGCACTGGCCCAGGATTGCATATATTTCCTTGACTAGATCAGTAGTTTGGAATGGCTTTCATGACATCTCTTTTCAATTTTCTCTTTTACCGCCTCTTCGTGCCGCCACTACGCCGTTACTAAGACACTTTATAATAGGAAAGAGATATTTCCCCACAGTACAAATTATCTAACCCCGAATTAAATTACATCACTATTGATTCAATTGTTTTTATCGTAGTTTTGCACAGGAAAAACATATTTCACCTTATCGGGGTCTCAAATTATTTCAATAATAAAATAAATCGGTTCTGCAGTTTGGAAGTGAAAACCAAGTTGCTGTTAAATTTATAATGTTGATAGCGAATTTTTATTAAAATTCAAAGTCAAAAACACAATAATAATTTGCGAATTACCTCCACTGATTTTCGAACATTTTAATTAATGGAAACGTTACTGAGTAAATTTGAGATTATTATAATAAATTATGATAATATAATAAATAAACAATGATAGGAGATTATTTAAAAAATAATATCTCAAATAAAAATTTCGTTATGTTATTTAATAGTTTTAAAACATATAACATTTTTTATTTTTTTTATATTTTGCTAAATATCTATGAAACAAAGACGGACAGCAACATAATTAACGGAGGTTTACCTTAAATTGACGACGTTTCTGAGTGCGAGAGACAGGTAAATAAGCTGTAAGTCAGCTTTCCGTTTTTCCTTAACGGTGAAGTCCCGGTAGTAAGGATAATACTTGTCCTTTTTAATTTAATTTAAATATTACATAAAATCTGCGCTTTGAGTTAATATTCATGATGTATATCAATTACATTTCACGATAATCAACGAATATTTAAGGAAAGGAAATAAAAATCTATGTAAAAATACATATTGATATTATAACTACAATGTATGTCCCCTGTCCCGCACCTGCAAGTTGGTAATCAACCCATTTCATCCCACTATAGGTGGGACCACATCCCCCTATTTACATATTTACCAAAAACAATGCTAATTTTGAAATGAAAATTCCAAGGAATATAATTTCTTCATAAAAACTAGCACATGCACCTAGGTTAGGGGCGAGTTGTAAAAATCCTTTCATAATACACCCTTAAGCCTTATAAGAAACATATGTGACTAATTTGTAGTTTCCAAAAACCCTAATATTCCACACGATTAAAGGATGATGTTAATTAACATTAGTTATAATAAATATTAAAACTGACCTTGTTATTGTTATCAGCGACCTGAAAATCTATAAAAACGATATCAGGTTAATTTTAGATTTATATCCCGCTTTAATGAAAAACGATTTACTAATAGAAGTACTGGTAATGTACTAGTCCAATAAAATATTCCGAGAAATGTTGTTTCTTCATACAATTTCCAATCCCCCAATTCCCTTATGGTTTATTATACTATATACCTGTGTGCCAAATTTGGAGTGTTTAGACCCAGCAGTTTGGATAACGCACAATCCAAACTGCTGGGTTTATACTAATATGTCAGTCGTTTACTATCAGTTTTTTTCTCTTCTTTATTCAGACTTATATTCTTTGTTGTCAAAGATAACGCGTGGTATTTTAGTTTTCTTGTGAGATTAATATTATCGGGAACGTCAATATCAGTACTTAGTGTAACTTCAAATTTTAAATGAAGACAACGTCCTAGTTTCTTCTGAACTATAGTAGTGTTTGTAACTTGTAATTTAAACGGATCAAATAGACAGGTGAGCACAGTAGCCAACTATCACTGAACAATGAACATCTGTTCTTTAAGAAACTTTGGTTCCTACTGTTAATTGATACCATCAAATAAAATCACTTTCATGAATGTACTACATTTCGTAATAACATTATAGGTGGACAAAACAACAGATAATTTTAGATATTTATTGCCATCGCTTCCCAAAGAAGAGACCTAATTTCGAAAAGTATATCTTAAATCTTTCACCACTTATTAATGCTTTGATTTATACCTATAATTGTTAATAACTATTCATATATTATAATTTCAAACGAAGATATTCAAAAGATCTTTAGACTTCATGTGTCTAAAGTTTAGATAGTTTAAGACACAACATTATATTGTACTAGCTGTGCCCGCGACTTCGTCCGCGTGGAATAGTTATTTTGAGCATCATATTTATTTTTCCAAACAACCACATCAGTTGTTACACGATCTTAACAACGCGACATATCCAAATTTGATTACCATAAAAACGATTCTAGTGAGTTAACATTAAAAGATAGACATATACTGTCGCGCACATTTTTTTAGATCAATTTTAAGAGGAATAATTCTATCATACATATTGTTTTGGTATCCAGAACCGTTTTCGCAGCGCACGCAACGGAAGCTCTCAAGATGAATAATTTTCCCCGTTTTTTCCACATTTCTTCTTCACTCCTATTAGACGCAGCGTGATGTTATGCTTGATGCCAACGTGATTAGCCTAAAGACTTCCTCGATAAATGGGCTATTCAATAAAAAAAGATTTTTTCAATTCGAACCAGGATTTCCAGAGATTACCGCGTTCAAACAAACAAACAAACAAACTCTTCAGCTTTATAATATTAGTATAGATAATGTAAGAGATATGTAAGGACCGTAGCAAGTGGAAGGACGTAATCTCTGCCTACCCCCGTGGGAAAAAGGCGTGAGTGTATGTATGTATGTATGTATGTATAATGTAAGAGCGAAACTACTAGTAATGTACGAGCGAAACATCAAATACTCGTATTTGTCCTTGAATACAGTTAGGATTGACAAACATATTCTATCTTGAAAATATCTGAGCACCCAAAATCCGTTTTGCTGAAACGCGATTAATTCGTGTGAATATTCAACGAACTTGAGTAATGACGATAGCACATTATACCGTAAATATGGCGGACACCCTTTCATGTCCAATTTAACGAGTATCAAATTATGTAAGTTAGTTTCCAACCGCGAATCTGGGTTTTCTACCGAAATGGGTCGTAATGTTGCACGGCCGCGATAAATTTGTACAATACATTTCTCACGGGCGTACAATGTTTGTCATCAAATACATATCAGGAACGCTTGAATTTATAGTGGCAACTTAGTCTTACTAAGTTTCGTTCGTATTGGGGGTTCGTTAACTTTGTTATGTATGGGATTACTTAACTTTGTAGATTCTGTAATGAGTCTTGTTTCTATAGTAGCGTGTGGCTAGATTGAATTACTGGCACAAGTTCAGGTAATATACATTAATTGTAAAGAGCATTAACCATAGAATTGTAAAGTAATTGTTTAGTAATACGTTTGCCTTTAGTGTTGGGTATATGTCCTGCTCAATTATTATTACCAGTAATTTCAAAAAATTGTTCTTACTATAAATAATTTTTGTCTGAGTAACTAATTGATCACGGAGTCAAAATATCTAGCCATAAAACACTATTTGAAATAGTTAACAGTAAACTGAATTTCACGGAAAAATTGCTCTTCATTTTCGTTGAAGTTCGACAACGATGAGAAAATATGGAACTACTGGGGGTTAATATTTAATGAATTGTATGTGTTTACCAATAATAATGGCTATTATTTGGTTACACAAGGCCAATGTCATTATGATACCGATCAGATTAAGTATCGGAACTTTCAGGAATATATCATTATATACGAATACTGTCTTTATGCATTCAAGATATTTTCAAATGATACAATTGTATGTATATAGGTTAACTCTTTTCATCAAGATTTGTTGTCATATCATTACTAGATTTTTTTGTTATATAATATTTGTATGAGGATAAAAAAATTGACATGCTGGAATGATATACTATACGAGTGTCATAAATTCAAATCGAAGAATATAACTTTACTAATTTCAAATATTTCGAAGTCGACAAAATGGTTCTGGAAGATTTAAATTATATGGCAATGCTAATTTTGACAGTTATTTTAAATTCTCTTATCACCACAGACGAAGCGATTTAGCGGCCGTTTTAAATCTTCTGCAGCAATACTATTAAGATTTTGCATGCGATAATATGCTTTTCTGCTGGGTAGGCTGTTTTCTCGGATTCTCGGAAAAACGCATTCAACAGAAATGATTCGTACCAAGTACATTTTCCTCAAACATTCCCAAACCAGTTATTTGAAATGTAAAAATTAAAAATGATTTTTTCTCAAATAATATTCTTACTAGACCCTGATTCAGTATAAACGGTAAAACCATATTTTTAGGTTCATGATTCTGAATATGCAATTATTTACTATTTAATCACAACTATTTTTTAACTTTTTGAGATTACTGTATACTGCCATATATGTATTATAACGTCGTAATACGTTTTATGTATGTTTGAGTACTATGAAGTTATCTAATATCGAGCTAAATCGATGTAGGAATGTGCCAGTTTACCTATGTAGATTTCAGTACCTCGAATTTTGAAGTATCCTATTAACTTCTGATTTGCTGAAAGCTTTTTCGCAAATATATGTAGGAAAGGCAACCTTTCAATATTTTCGTTTGTCTTAGGATTATCACATATCACAGCGAAAAATACATTGGTACATGTCAGGACCGATCCTGGGTTCCTTGGTTCAAAAACCTGTGCCAAGATCCCAGCGCCACTAACTTAAAAATATTGAATTTACTTTCGTTAAAAGAAACTTTATCAATATTTTAATAATTAGAGATTATACCACGCGAACTCCTAACGAACAGTCACAAAGTTGTTGCGCTGAAGAAAATATTTAAGAACAGTGCAAATTACACAACGTAAGCGGAATTAAAGTGATAATTGTATTGAAGAACCAAAATAAGTGTTAAATGTAATAAAGGATATTTATATAATACAGTGTAATACATTAATAATGTGTTAAAAGACGTGATAGTGCCGGTATCTGAAGTAGAACTTGAGAGAAAAAAAAAATAACCAAGTGGGTGCAACGTAAACAAATTGAGATCGGTTAACGAAATTACATTTCAATTGTGGTGTCTGCCAACATACTTTTCGATAATTTAATACAATCTAATAGAACATCTGTAGTCGGTTAGCAAAAGTGTTGCTCGAGTCTCCGTTGGCAACGAGATCGATTCCCCGCATCATATCATTTTTTGTGTTCAGCAATATTCTGATTTTTAAATTTCTAGTGCAGAATTTTGATTTATTGCCAAGACAAATTAAAAAACATAAAGAAATATTTTATTTTAAATTATTATATTTTTTTTTTTTTTTGTCAATTTTTTTTTTCTTTCCTTCATTCTTATCATGAATTGCAGTGCTTGTAACCAGAAGATTATTGATAAAGAGTTTTTAAGATGTAGACTGTGTGTGGCAAAGTTTCATTACTTATGCCTCAATTTCGAGCGTAAGCAGTTCCTTACATTTACGAAGGATTTTATATCTACCTGGATTTGCCCATCATGTACCAACGTTACTCGCCGTACAAGAACGAACGACAGCACACCAATACGTCGTAATAACGTGATTGCATCTACAGATGACTCTATGGACATGTCATGCGACAACCTCGTTCGCTATGAAGCGTCTCTGCCTGAAACTGCACTTGATATCTCAGCTGCTACCAATATATCTATTTCGAAACAAGACCCAGTAACGATGGATAAGATAAGCATCTTATTGGATCAGAAACTCAACGCTTCCTTGTCTGATTTTATGAATTCCTTCCGTGTCGCTTTAAAAGAAGATATCAGGGATATGGTCAAGAACGAATTGGAATCGGCCTTAACAACTGTCAAGAATGACTTTACTGCAACCACAGACTTCATATGCGCGGAACAATCTTCTTTGCGCTTAGCTGTTAATAACGCTGATGATAGGATTAGACAGCTCGAGAGTGAGAATAGCCGCTTACAGTCCGAACTTGCGGGTTTAAGTGCAAAATTGACAGCAATCGATAAAATATCGCGTAGTTGCAACTTAGAGCTGCAAGCAGTGCCGGAACAGAAATCAGAAAATGTTCTTTCAGTGTTCAAAAGGCTTTGCGACATTGTAAACGTTCAAGTTGATGATAGACACATCAATGCCTGTCGACGAGTTGCAAAGCTCAATGCATCATCAAAAAGGCCACGCAACATTGTTGTAACCCTTTCTACTCCACGCATGCGAGATCACGTGCTTTCTGCAGTTCATCGCTACAATAAAGCTCATCGTGACAATAGATTGCTCTCCACGGATTTGAATATTAACGGTGAACCATGTAGGATTTATGTCACGGAGCACCTCTCGCCGGAACAAAAATCGTTGCATGCAGAAACCAGGAAGCTAGCCACGGAGATCGGCTTTAAATACGTATGGATTAAATACGGCCAGATTTATGTGCGTAAAGATGACTCCGCTAGTGCTATTCTGATAAAAATAAGGACACTTTAAATAAATTAGGCTAAATTTGTTATTATTATTATTTTTTTCTCTTAATATTTTGTTTTCTTATATTTGGTTCTATTATCTGTAATTTATAATGTTAAATATTTTTTATCAAAACTTAGGTCGTGCTAGATCCAAAACCAAGGATATTTATCTTAACGTATTAAATAATGATTACGATATTATTTGTCTGTCAGAAACAAATTTTTCTGATAGTGTCTATGATGGGGAATTTATTGATGATCGTTATTATGTATTAAGAAGAGACCGAAATAGTTCTAGTTCTTTAAAAAAAAGTGGTGGCGGTATTCTAATCGCTGTCAAAAAGTATTTTCATGTTATACGTCAACAGTCTTGGGAATCCAGCGTTGAAGATATCTGGCTCACAATCGTCTCTCGTAACAATATAGATCAGTTGCTAAACATTTGTCTTTGCTACTTGCCTCCTGATTTATCACTAGATGGATACACTACATTTCATCAAAACTGTCAGAAGTTAATTCTAAATTCCACACATAAGGATGAGTTCTTGTTGTTGGGAGATTTTAATACTGGTAACATTACTTGGAACCCTTGCAGCAAATCGCGAATACTTACACCTTCGGATCCAAGAGATGGCAGGGCTCGTTTGCTCGTTGAGACAATAAGCACTTGCGACTTAGTTCAGTACAATACTATTTCTAATAAAAACGACCGATACCTTGACCTCGTTCTATCAAGTCTTTCTTGTATCGAAGTGTTCCAGGCTAATCCTTTGTGTCATGTTGATGATCATCATCTGCCATTGAATGTGGAGATTCCTGGTATGAAGCCCAGTAAGCCTTTGACACCTAAACAGGCAAAACGCTATAACTTTTTTAAGTGCAATTACATTGGTCTAAAGTCGGACTTGAGAGAAGTTGATTGGAACGAATTGCTTTCGGCACCACATTTGGACGACTGCGTTTCAAAATTTTATACTGAAGTATTCAAGATAATACACAGGCATACGCCGCCTCCTAAGTTGACCCGTAACAAATACCCAATATGGTACAGTGAAGGCTTAAGGAATTGTATTAAGGAGAAAAATAAATACCATACTCGTTACAGAAGATATGGTAATCCCAGGGACTACGATACTTTTGCTTTACTTCGCACCAGAAGTAAATTACTTATTGACGCGTGTTATAAGAGGTTTTTATCTGCAGTCGAGGATTCCTTGAATGAGAGTTCAAATGCACGTAATTTGTTCTGGAAGTTTGTAAATGGTAAAAAGGGCAGTAATGCTTTCCCTGAAAGTATGTCATTTAACGGTAAAGTTGCTTCTGACGGTCAAACCATCTGTGGGTTGTTTTCGGAATTCTTTGCTTCAGTATTTAACAGTCCTTCATGCTTAGAGAGCGCAGCCTCGTTGAACTTGTCTAACATTTGTAATTCCACACTCCATGAATTTACTATTTCCGAACAAGACACCTTGCGTAAGATCAAGGGATTGGATAATAAAAAGGGGATGGGTCCGGATGGCTTGCCGCACGGGTTCGTCAAACGTTGTTCAGAGGAGCTCACTGTTCCTCTTACGTTGCTATTTAATAAGTCACTTCGTAGTGGTGTTTTCCCCGTCTGTTGGAAGGTAGCTCATATTATCCCTATTCATAAGGCAGGGGACAAATCACTGTGTGCTAACTACCGCCCAATAAGTATGCTCTCATGTGTTGCAAAAGTGTTCGAATCTCTTGTTTATGATCGTCTTTATGCTTATTTTGATAAGTTTCTCTCTACCAAACAGCACGGGTTTATCAGGAGAAGGTCAACCTTAAGCAATCTCTTAGAATATAAAAATTTTATTTGCCGTGTGTTTGCAGTCAGTGGTCAGGTAGACTCACTTTACCTGGACTTCAGCAAAGCTTTTGATAAGGTCGACCATCGCAGGTTATGTCTGAAACTATCTCATTACGGCATACACGGTGATCTTCTTAGATGGGTTACATCCTACCTAGACAACAGGACTCAGCTCGTTACTGTCAAGGGTTATTCTTCTAATCCTGTGGTTATTACTTCAGGAGTTCCACAAGGATCGCACTTAGGTCCTCTGTTTTTTAACATCTTCATCAACGACTTAATTGATCAATTGACATGCTCCGCCTTGTTATATGCTGATGACTTGAAGATTTTTACGAGTGTAACCGGCATTAATGATTGTCTAGTTCTCCAAAAAGATCTTAACACTGTTTCAGACTGGTGTTCGCGTAATAATATGAGTCTGAATGTTGAGAAATCTTGTATTGTCACATTTACTAGGAAAAAGAAAAATAAAATAACACACACGTACTATATTCGAGGCAGCAATTTGTCTAGGAAAGCGGTTGTGAGAGACTTGGGTGTACTATTTGACGAGGAGTTGAGTTTTCGTCCACATTATGATAATATTGTGAGCAGAGGCAATAAATTGTTAGGGTTTATCATAAGATCAACAAAAGATTTTAAAAAGATCAAAAGCACTCTCTATCTATTTTTCACCTTGGTAAGAAGCATCCTCGAGTATTGCAGTCCCGTATGGTCACCTTTTTACGGAGTTCATGTTGACAGAATCGAAGGTGTACAAAAGCGATGTTTGAGATACATTTCCCATAAATTAAATTTTGGCCGAAGCCTAAACTCTCATAATGAAAGGTTGGCAAAGTTTGGTGTTGTTACCTTGCAGGACCGACGCAAAAGATACGACCTTTTATGTCTGCATAAAATCTTGCACTCGTATATTGATGCACCAGTTCTGCTCTCCTCAGTATCTATTAATACTCTGTATAGATCTCGCCGACCTAACACCTTCACTTGTCAGACTTACACTAATAACACTTCCTACTACAATCCGATAGTTAGGATGGCGAGAGCCTACAATGAGTTGGCAAGGAGCAACAATGACATCGATATTTTTGATAATAACTTTATCTCATTTAAAAGAAGCATTTCAGGTGTACTCAGGGCTGGATCCCAGGATTTGTAGCTATTACGGGTTTTATACTTTTTATTATTACATATATATATATATTTTTTTTTTCTTTTTTTGTATAATTGTATATCTATTTTTTTGTTTGTATAATTGTGTATATATATATTTTTTTTTTGTATATCTATTTGTGACTGTTTCATGAGATCATGCTGTGTACACTTTGTTTGGATGGCAGTCTAGTCATTCTGTTTTGTGATGTATATATATTGTTGTTAGGATTGTCATCTGTTTGTGTACCTTATCTTAAATAAATAAATAAATAAATAATTAGCATGTTGCTTTCAAACTAGCAGTGTGAACGTATATGTTACAAAAAATATAATATAACAAAAATAACGATCAAATTTTGACGTTGTTTACTTATAGTCAGCGGTCAAGATTCGATTGATTCTGTTTGATTATTATTTTATTCAAATATTGAGACATTGAGATAGCTCTTATAGCTATAGGTATTTCTGAATTTCATATTACAAATGTAAATCTTGCTGTATTATAATCCTTACACTAAAAAAGATTATTAAAAAATAGTTTTAGGAACAAATAAAACTTTTTATTCATCAAACATTTATACGTAAAAGTTATAATCTTTATAACAGAATGCTTTGGAAATAGATGAAACTTTTACTTTCAAACTTTTAATTTGCTTGATTCTCGAAAGCATTGGATAGCGACAAATTAATTTTACTTTATGCTTAACTTCTTTCAATATTTGCAAATATGCAATTTCCAAACATCAAATATTTATTTGTTGCGTCTTTAAATCGAGTTCATACAGAATTGTATATCGAAGATTAATGATCGTCTTACTTGACGTTCTTAGGTAAAAATACATCGTGAACAGAACAGATATTTGCATTTATGATAACAATTTAATATGAATAACCCAAGCCTAACGTAATCCTCTGTGGCCTTCAATGATTCCGGGAATGTATTACAAGTACGAATTGGATTTTTTTGGTCTTTCTATCCACATACGAGCCCGGGAACAATCTCGGTCTTGAACAGATATCCCTGAAAAATATGCTTTTACGTAAGATTAAAGTAATCTTGTCATTTTAGGTGAATCACCAATTCGATCGCGCTACGCTCGTCTGATTATTCTTACTCCGCCTGAGCCTCCAAAAATACTGCAGGGCCCTGTTTTTCAAGCAGTTGAAGATAGTGAGGTGTCTCTAGAATGTATTTCTGTAGGAGGGAAACCTGCAGCAGAAGTAAGTTTCATAGTCATTATTTTTAGAATTATTTAAAATTAAGACCTTGTTTGGACGGCTAGTATTCTGGCACTGGGAACGAGTTCAATTGATGGTTCATTTACTTATATTATCATGCAACTTTTTTGTGTCATCGACTGTAATAAATGATGTACTTATTTCGACCTCTTTTTAAAGACTTATTAAATAAAATAATCCTAAACAATCCTATTTCGGCGAAAGGAAGTAGTTTTTGTTAGTCACGCAGAAGCAGTTTTGTAGTTTGTTTTTTTAATAGAGTTCCAAACTCTTTTAAAAAAACATTTATTATCCTCATTATAGCTTATAGATAAACATTGCCGGACATAAGCCTCTTTCTCTCCACACCGGTCAGGCATGACCTGCTAGGGTCCAGTGCTTTCTTGTTGTGATCTTCACCAAATTATCTGACCATCTTGTAGAACACCAAGGGATTGTTCGGATTTCAGATTGTCCCCCATACCCCAGCGAGGCCTGCTCAATTCTTTCTCCATTTCTAGCAGCTTCTCCTCGGTCCACAGTATAGACACGTTATAAGTTGCCTCCTGTACCGTCGGGCACTTAGGGCCTTCACTGTTTAAAATTGACATGGGAGATTTAGTCACCACACTGGCCTACAAAAGGGGACCTCTAGAGCCTCGTTTATTGATCGGCATGGTGCATCGCGAGTAGGTGAGGTTTATTTTGATCCTAACAGATGTAATGCGAAATCCCTAACACCTCTTATAGAAAAAGAAAACATTAAAATGAAAGGTGGAAAATTTACATGAAACACAGGTTGATGTTTTGTCCCTTACAAAATTTTTGATTACTTATCCAAAAGTATTACTATCGGGATCAAAATAACTTTTGCTTACATAAGTCTAAAAACATATTCTTTTAAAAAAAATATATCAACTAACAATATAATTTTATTTTATACAGATAACATGGGTGGATAATGATGGCGGCGTTTTGACTCAAGGAGTTATGTACACAGCAGAACCTCTCGTTGACGGCAGAAGGTTTACCGCTAGGTAATTGGATATACAACATGAAAAACTTATTGGACTGTAAATAAGTTAATTTAATTTGGGTTCTCGTACTGTTTTATGTATATCGTGCTGAATTCTTCCTTTCGTGCTGTTTATAAGATCTGACAAACAATCGGGTGTTTATTAGACGTTATTAGGAGAGCGCAAACGCAAGTCTTTTAAAGTCAAGTCCGTGCTCACTTCCTGTCAATGATTTCTTAAATTAAAATAGTTATAGTCTTTTTTTGTCCATGCCCTATTTAATTTTCCTTTTAGTATTTTCCTGGTCCAGGGTTATCTGAATGTGATTGCTATTTAGCAAAAAGGTCACCTGTTGTTCATTTGTTGTTTTGTTTTTATGTCTATGTTCTTGTTTTTGTCACTATTCACAGGTCTGTTCTTCGTTTTCGACCAAGGAAGCATCACCATAATCAGACCTTCACTTGTCAAGCGCAAAACACAGCAGATAGAGCATATAGATCGGTTACCATCACTCTCAAGGTTAGTTACGTTATAATCATATTAATAAGTAATAATATTTATTAGCTGGAACTTCAATAGTAATTGCGTTAATAGGTTATAGCATATATTTCAGTCAGTAGGTAGCCCTAATAACTGGATGAAGTATTGCATCACTCTTATAAACTAGGCCATATCTAATGTTCAATAGATGAATGTAAGACGGGGAACGAAATTTATAAAGTGAACACAGAAAATTAAATTTAAAAAAATAGAATATTGGCGGATGGGCTTGTAAATATTACTCTCAGCGATCGAAAATACAACAAAGTAGGAAAATATACAAAAGTTAATGAAATAAGTAAGTTTAAATTATAGCATGTAGAAACTGTGGCCATAGGCGTCTTACAGTGCATCCACGCATTCTATGAACACTTGTAACCAGCAATAGTTAAATCACATACAATTTCTAGATTACAATTAGACTCAAATATATTAATTAATAAATAGACAAAAATATTATTTAATACACATAATTTTTCTTAATTCAAAGAATATATTTGATTCTAATGAATTGTACTAGAAGACAGATAGAAGGAAATTAAATATATTAATAAATATATACTAAGTATAAATTAAATAGCCATGATTTTAACTACAAAAGTTCTTATTTTGTATTTGTAATATTTATTCAACATAGACCATTACGAGCATATACCAGCATTAAAACAAGAATTAAGTAAACATAAAGATAAAAAATATTACGGATAATTTTGAGAAAAATAAGCAAGAAATTTGGAATTTTTCCGATTGTCCTTTTCATCGTCACTTAGGATATTCGGTTTATACCTAGTAGTATAGTAAAATATATATAATACAATATAATCTTAAATAGATTAAATATCATAAAATAACACTGCGTTTTAATAAACTTTAATCAAAAGAGTTTTTTTAAACTTATTAATTTAGAATTCCTTCTTTGTACTTATATAACCATAAATCATTGTTTTATTCAACATTATAAAATAATTCAGTTATAGGAATGCCTCGTATTCCACGGGAAGGAGGAGGTCACCTACCGATTGACTCAGATACTCACCGGGCACCGCTGCTTCGGTGAGTATCTGTGTCGAATAGGACGGGAGGGATCGACACATTGCCACCACTGCGCATCCGACCTCGACTCGGCCCAGCACACGCTGGCGGAGTGCCCCGCGTGGGCCTCCGAGCGCCGAGGCTTGGTCGCAGAGATCGGGCGAGATCTGTCTCCGCCGGCATTGATTTCGGCAATGCTGGCGGACGAGGGAGGTTGGAGGGCTGTGGCCTCCTTCTATGAAGCAGTGATGCTCCAGAAGGAGGCCGCCGAGCGGGGTCGGGAGATGGCCGATCCCGCTTGAATGAGGCGGCGCCGGGCTCGGTAGCACAGCTGCAGCGCCGCCGCGGGTCGCCGGCGGGCGCGAGGAAATCGCGCCCGCGGATACGGCGACCCGGGTGGGATCACGCCCCTTCCATGGCCGGGAGGCGTCATCGGTGGTGGAGATCGGGGGTGGTATTGTAGCCTCTCCCGATGAGGGCTCCCCTGTATTGGCGGGGCAGCGGAGGCTGGGGGTTCCCGGAAGTAGCTTGGTGGTCCCGCGGGCTCCTTACATGCCTGAGGAAGGCCATCCCTGAGGTTTTTAGTGGGTAGGCCTCGCCCTTCTGGGGAGGAGAGCCCCACATAACCGCCGGCTTGCCACAGTCGGGGTATGCAACTGCATATGCAAGGAAAATGCATTATTTCCTCAGGGGGAACAAAAAAAAAAATGGAATGCCTCGTTTGTGTAACGGGTATAGAAAGGATTTGTTACGATCAAATAACTAAATGGTATGGTATTCGCACGTGTACATTGTTTTGTACTTAAGGGTAATAATTAGTGATAGTCGGGCTTATATTTCCGAACCTGTTACTGGCCAACAGATTACAAATGCTTACTCGGTTTATAAAAATAAATAATACATAAAGTTGTAACGGCTTATTTTCTTTGAGAACTTGCAAATTGTTCTACTTTCTTGGCGCCTCTAATTAAACTGCCGTTAAATAAACGAATGATCATATCCTTGGCATTAACAAAAATCCCGTTTACCTTGTAACGGCCAATTTATTTCCATAACGGTTCGTTTTATCCCTCCAAAAATGAGATAATTTGATGTGACGATTAAACCGGCGCTTAAGATTTTATGGGGAAAGTTTTCCTCCTTCGATATTTCTTACGCATAATTTTTGTATTAAAGGTAAAAACGTGGCTGGTTTCGAGAAACGAGGGAATTTAATGGAAGACGGGTATAAATTCAAAGGGTTTTGAAAGGGGTAAGTTGTAAATTGGCTTGAAGGAGAAATACGCTAGTTCCATAGATTAGGCTTTGGAAGTCTAACTTATAAAAAGAAGCAAGATCGCAAAGAATAAAATGTATAATACAGTGAACAATATATTTTGAAAGAAAAATTATTTTCGTTTTCTTATAATCACTTTAGTTATCAAGTTATGGGAGGTTCAGGTAAATTACTTCTTAAGATACATATGCATAGAAGTATATTTCATTGTAGATTATCAAAATGAAACCGACTGAAATAATAATACGACTATCAATACGAGCGAGGGTTATACTAACGAGCAGGACCTACATGTTTGTATTTTGAAAGTAATAGATCATTATTATAATGCTGATGAAATACATAACTATACATAGGCAAATAAAAAACCAGCAACTCGAGAAAACTAATATATTGAATGATTATTGCATAAATATTGTTAGTTAAAGACCTGAATATAAATAATATTATATCAAAATATAAATAAAAAATTAAGGAGTAGCGTTTACTAAATGTTTATCTAAGATAACATCATGAACATAATCAAAACTATATTCCCCCTGGGGGGAAAGTGTACACATAACAATAAATTTGGAAGTTAGTAATTTGACAAATTACTAAGTGACATTGTTGTAAAATGTATTTTAATTATTGTATATAAATTTTGTCAAAAGCAAAAATAAACAAAAATCTTCACGCAATGATGGCGGCAGATTCTGGTTCTAATTTTCAATAAAGTAACCTTTTTTTTTTTATGTGATAGGGGCCAAACGAGCAGACGGATCACCCGATGGTAAGCAATTACCGCCGCCCATGAACGCCCGCAACACCAGAGGAGTCACAAGCGCGTTGCCGGCCTTTTAAATGGGAGTACGCTCTTTCCTTGAAAGTTTGGATATCGTAACGGCTCGGAAACACTGCAGGCGACAATTCATTCCACAGTTTAGCTGTGCGAGGCAGAAAGTTTCTAGAGAAACGCACAGTGGTGGACTGCCAAGTATTGAGATGGTGAGGATGGAAGGTTTGTCGCGTGGAACGATGTCGGAAAGTAGCAGCAGGGATCAGTCCAAACAATTCCTCCGAGCACTCTCCGTAGTAAATGCGATAGAGTATGCAGAGAGAAGCTACATCTCTACGCAATGCCAAAGGGTCAAGTCGACTTGAAATTTCCTGGTGGTCGACGATGCGAATCGCTCTCCGTTGAATCCGGTCTAGAGGGAGAAGCTGGTATTGGGGCGCCCCTGCCCAAAGATGAGAACAGTATTCCATATGAGGCCGGACCTGTGCCTTATAAAGTTGCAGACGGTGGGCCGGTGTGAAATACCGCCTCGATCTATTGAGCACACCAAGCTTCTTCGAGCCTAGTTTAGCCTTACCCTCTAAGTGACCACGGAACTGAACTACGCTCGATATGTCGACACCAAGAATCCCAATTTTGGCTGAGGCGGTTAAGGGAGTGCTCTCAAAACGAGGAGACACGACAAACGGGAGCTTTTTTGCAGTGAACGCGCAGACTTGAGTCTTTGTGGGGTTAAATTGGACCAAATTAAGTCTACCCCAATCTGAGACTTTCTTTAAAGAAGTCTCAATTTCAGACACAAGTTTGTTTCGACTCTCGATGACGTTTTCCCGAGAAATATTGGTTCGGCCGGTATAAAATGTGTCACCCGTGCTATCATCTGCATAACAATGAATGCCGCTGATTTGCAACATATCATTAATATGCAGAAGGAATAAAGTAAATATGCATTGTAAATATGCATAGATAACCTGTGAAATGTTATTGATAATAAATATTTTTAGAATGTTTTACAACATAAAGTACCTTCGAAACTATAAAAAAATGAGCACCTCTTTTGAAATTGTCTTCTTTAATTTAAATAAATGAATTGTTAGAATTGAATGTATTCAAAAATACTAATTGTATGAAATGCATATATATATAGTTACTGTAAATCTTAATTTTAAAATGTTAAAAAGTTAGTTGTAGCAACGAAAATACTTACTTTTTTTTTGGTAATTAAATATCCCATCATATCATAATTACGTACTCTCTCTGGCCCGCTACCTATTACAACTTAATGAAATTTTGTGAAATACGTGTGTATAATTTTACACCTCCGCCTGATATTTCAAAGAAACCAGACATGACTAAATGTTAATATGTTAATAAGCCAAGATATCTAAAAGCACATTCATTACAAACACTTATTCGAGTCAGCACACACATAAATTACTCTTAAGCCCGTCACAATAAACGGATCTTGGAAAAAAACGTTGCGAAATAAGAAACAGACGGGGAGAGAAATCCGACCGCAATTTTTGTTACCGTGGAAAATTTGCTGATACGGGTAAAGACGCGACCAGCGTCAGTTGATCTATACAGTTAAGAGGATCTTTGCCCGGCTGGGATTCGAAATTGGCCAAGACTTAAGAGACACTGAATTAAGACTTCCGGAGATTTATTTCACATCAATTTGTATTATCTAAGCATTGCGTTTAGATTCCCTATGGCTTATTGATTTGTTTTATTGATTGAGAACATCATATATTTATTTATCCACGACTCTTTGAATACCTTAAGCAAGAAAGCATAAACTAAGAAGTGTCAGATTTTTTTTTTTACTGTAATGTTAGTTGTAAAGAAATAAGAGTAAATGAAGAAAGAAAGAATCAGGACAACTCAGACATCAAAATATATTATCATTACTATTTACAAAAGTACGACTTAGTGGAGTTAAAATATAATTACTTTACAGCTTAATTAAGTAACGAAAATGCAACGATCTTAGTTTATAAAGATACGAGATACAATAATTGGATAAAACTCGGACTAAGGCGTTGGTTTAAGATTTACTTCATTTTTAGAAATCCGTCATCCACTGTAATAGACAGCTCCCAACTATTCCTTGACTGAGTGCTATCTAATGCACTGACTCGCTTTATTATAATTCGCGGGGTAGATTAGAGAAATTCGGTTCCCCATTCACTGGATTGATCCAACTAAGGAAAACATGAATATCGAAGTGACTTAATGGATGTATCTCGCACTGCGAAAATAGCTGCAGACACATCTGTCGTTTACACTTTTGTGGATATAAAAAACCAAAATTTAATTTTCATGAATAAATCATCATCAGTTATTATTACTTGATAATACACTCTACCTCGCATAATTTAGGGTGAGTTTTAAGAAGTAACATAATATAGGAGCATTTAATGAGCACCCAATCAACATTGGCTTAAGTCACATTGACAATATAAACATCTCTTGAATGCCCGAATTTCAAGTTTATGTTTGAAGTGTCAGCGAATTGTTGAATATTATACTGTACGTTTTCCTCGTCGCTCTGTGATCTTGAGGTTTTAATAAAACAGCTTGTTTGCATTTGTGTGGGGTAGGCGTAGTGAATACAAATTTTCCGTGTAAGTAGGTTGTTATTGAAAAATTTGTACCTAATGATGTCTTGGAGGATACAGCTTTGCCGTTTAGCAACAGATTTAATATATAAATATAACATAGAGCAGAATTACTGTATCGTTTTGCTGAATATACAGATTTAGATATTTATATATTCAATGATTATATAGAATACAATGCAACCAGGAAATTCTTGAGGGTAGTTATGTCGGACTCCAAACCGACCGAAGCATAAAGCTTTGGTCTTAATGATCCTACGGCTTGTTACATTGCCAAGGATTATTGTCGATGAGTAAAAGATCAGAATGCTAGTCTATAGTATGTTATTTTAATTCATAGTATCGCTTAGTCAGTCTTCATATTGTGTTTCTTTTTGTTTGTATAGTTAGTATTATTTAAAGTTCCATCAAGTTCATTGATAGCACTGCTGGCGTTCTGGGCTCGGTAACTTGCCTTAATTGATTTTGTCATGTACCAATATATATTTCCTATTCAAATTTGAGAAGGTCGAAATCTCGGCAAATGTGATTGACTATAGCCTATTCAATCTAACTCATTTAGTATAGGCTTGGGCCCCTTGGCGGGTATTATACTTATCATAGTGATGTGAAGTCAGCTTTATGCAGATATACACACTGCGTTATCATTATTTGATAACAATCCTATTGTAGATCACTAAGACATGAAGACAATTTAATTCTAACACAAATCATGGATGTAATTTCTGAAACAACAATACTTTTCAGTGGACCCTCGTTATCGCTATCTACTTCCTCATTGCTGTTTCATTCACGAAATATGCAAATGTACGTTTTACCAAAAGCATAACTAACGCCATTACAATTCAAATTGCGCGTTTTTAATACAAGATTCTTTGTGTTCGCAACAATAGACCCGGCGACGGTTTTATCGCCACTTCGAAGTCTTTGTTAGTTTAATTCCCTCTTGTAAGGCTTCGTCTAGACTTGCAGCTCAAACAGAGACCAAGGGAACGAAGTGAGGGTGAAAGGTGATATATTCAGGTAGTAAAATGATGTTGACACATGATTAAAAATATTTACAGTGCTTTTCAGTGAACTTATATTATACATACATACTAGCGCTCGAAATAGGTAGTTTAATTTTATGTACTTGCGATTTTGTGACATCAATAGTATGGATATGCTTGGGAACTTACTATTTTCAGAGATTGTAAGAATATTATATAGAACTTTCAAAATAGTATTTCATCTTTTAGCTTATTGTTGTAATAATAAGTTGTAAACATAAAATTTCACGATAAAAGCGTAAAGAAAGGAATACCTACTCTTGCACGTATACACTACTGAATGGATTTTAATGGAACTTTACTATATAGCTTATACATCATAACAGGTAGGCACGTTAATTGATAAAGATATAATAATTCATAAAGATACACGAAATAGTAATCCTGCGCAGACCAAGTCGCAGGCACCAGCTAGTGTATCATTAATATTTGTTTTGTGTAAGGAATAAATTAAGCTTTCACACGACCTGCATGAATATATCCCATAACATGCTATGCAAAATGAGTGTATACTCATAACTACTTTAGTCCCTCAGGCATCGCCGCAACATAATATTACAGTTGATTTCATTTAATTAATGGATGCTAGTGGGAAATCAATTTGTAACTTGTCTCCTACAATTTCAAATAAAAAATAATATTTTAGAGTTATCTAAAATAAATATATCACCCAAAACAAGAACGTGACGAAACAAAAACAGCCTATAAATTCAAGATTTTTTTATTATCTTAGTGGATGTGAAAACTGGAGCATATTGCTACATGGGGAGAAACGTATATTCGTCTTGGATTTGAATTCCTAGTTAAATTTGGAATTTATTATTCCGTCGCTGTGCGCTCTTTGCTCTGGGTCTTAATTATTATCGAATGGCTCGCTGCACTTGTGAATCTTATGTTTCAACTCTGCCACGGCCACACCGCTGCCTTTAACTAGAGAGAATCAGAAGAATAATCTAGAAACATTCTATCGTAATATTATTCACATTAAATACTTTGATTATTTTAAAATTACGATGAAGTCAAATCTTTCGTTCCGCTCTGGAAGCAAACTTTTGCCCATTACTTATTTAAAGTAAAGCATTACTGCTGCTTCTGTGTGCTCCTATATAACTTTGCATACTAACGATTACTTAGAAAAAAAGTGAAAAAAATATTCCCGTCTATTAAACTTAAACATTATATGTAATTTTAATATCTATGACAAATTTTTAAATAATTTTTTGACTATGTTCTATTTTTCATAGCATCCGAAATGAGTACTAACAATATTTTGTATTAATTTTATAATAGTGTTCATGATACAGTGATTAGAATTACTTATGTAATAAACCAGTGCATGGTCACATACTCCTATATAATTATTAGAAATAATAAAGTTATAAAAACTAACATCCATAATACTAAAGAGATAGAACAAAACTTAACATGAACAATGATATTAAAAATAACATTATACGCAAGCCAAAGCAGTATATATACTACATATACAAAGTGAGTATAAAATATATGTACAGAGAAAATTCGCTAATATCTAATGATATTAGGGGAATTTTCTCTAATTCCAATCTAAGTTATAATCTAACAAGGCGTATTAACGTCTTATTAGATTAGAACTTGGTTTGCAGACTACATAAGCTTGTCAGAAGTAAATAAAAAAACAAGAATACTAAGAAATATTTTCAATAATAGAAATGTGTTAATTCTATTCAATTTCATGACAAAAGGGTGTACGGACAAACCGGTGTATGGACAACAGTTGCTGCGGCTGCTCAAAATCTCGAAATGAATCCAATAATTCCGTTTAAATCTTAATAAATCTCATTGAAAAAGTTAACTATGCTGCGTTATTGTGCATAATAACTTTTGTTGAATCCGACTTGAATATTGCTAACAGATATACACGATTATTTATAAGCAAGAACTTAATAACCTTTAATTATGTTAAAAGCTTAGTTAATTAATATTTGGGAGGTGTTGCTTGGGAATACTTTACGCCATTAACCAGTGTTGTGGAATTAGCGAAATATGCGAAGTTGAGTAGGCAAATCAAATTAATCAAACCCACACGCACTAAACTTTTTATTTATAATAAACTCTATTAATTGTGTAATATTTTGTCTTACACGTTGTATTTCTTTAATTGTTTTATATAACTGAATCCTGTACTTGCTTTAGCCTGCTAGGGTAATTGTAAAATAGTTTTGTCAATATTTGGTACGTACACGTACGTACGTACGTATGTACGTCTGATTTTATATGTCGACAGCCTTTTTTTTTTTAAGAGCGGCTATGCACCTTTTGCACTGTGACACCGCGCTGGCTAGGCGCGGCCGTGTGTGGGGCTCTCCGGTCAACAGGACCGTCTACCCACTAAAACCCCCCTGAGTTCTCTAGGCCCATGCGGGGCACATGCCGGGGTGCGCTTTCGCGATTCTACCGCCATATGCTCCGGGGCCGACTCAACCTAGGTCTGATCGAGGAAACGCCAGGGGAGGGACTGTCCGAGAACCCCTGGATAGTCCCCCAGACGGAGAGACATCACCACGGCGTGCGCGGTAGCTAGACGCGCACGCAGCCTCGCGGTAGGGTCATTACGCGACCCTGGACCCTCTCGTCGTGGGAAGAGCGGTGGATACGCTCTTCCCGAGGGTCCGGGACAGTCCCCCCGCCGCCCCGTCGCCCGGCCCTTGGTCGGATGACCTCCGGGTGACGGAGAGCGAGCTCGCCGGGGCCGTTTCGCGGCTCTCTGCGCGCAACACTGCCCCGGGACCGGATGGGGTCCCGGGAAAGGTGCTAGCGCTGGCGCTCAGGGCGTTAGGGAGCACGGTGAGACAGCTCTTCACGAGCTGTCTCCGCGAGGGCGTGTTTCCCGTTGACTGGAAGTCGGCCAGGTTGGTGCTCCTCAGGAAGGAAGGAAGGACAGGCGACGTTCCATCTTCGTTCCGTCCGATCTGCTTGCTGAACGAGGCGGGGAAACTCTTTGAGAGGGTTATCTCCGCTCGTATCGGCGAGCACCTGTCGCGCGCGGGTCCTGACCTATCGGACTGCGAATTTGGATTCCGGCGGGGGCGATCAACGCTGGACGCCATCCAGCATGTTCGTTCCCTGTCGGAGTCCGCAGTCCGATCGGGGGGGGTGGCGTTGGCGGTGTCGTTAGACATCGTCAACGCCTTCGGCACCCTCCCCTGGCAGGCCATTAGGGAGGCGCTCGTATACCACGAGCTGCCTCCCTACCTGCGGGCAGTGGTCGGGGACTATCTGCGCGACAGGACGATCGGCGTGATGGGACGGGACGGGATGGAAACGTCGAGGAGGGTCGAATGCGGCGTTCCGCAGGGGTCGGTGTTGGGACCCCTGCTATGGAACCTCGCATACGACGCGGTCCTTCGCACCAGCCTTCCTCGCGGCGTGAGTGTCGTCTGCTACGCTGACGACACTCTCGTCGTGACGACAGGGGCCGACTTCGAGCCGGTGCTCAGGCTTGCCGAGCTTGGGGTGGCATGTGTCGTGCGGGCGATCCGCCAGCTGGGTTTACAAATAGCGCCTCACAAAACCGAGGCGCTATGGTTCCACGGCCTTCCGAGGCGCCGGGAACCACCCAGTTGCCGGATCCGGGTGGGTGACGCGGTGGTCCCGGTGGGGCCGTACATAAAGTACCTGGGCCTCACCCTGGACCGCCGCTGGAGCTTCGAGGAGCATTTCGTGCGGTTGGTCCCCCGAGCCAAAAGGGTGGCGGGCGCATTGCATCGCCTGCTGCCCAATCTCGGGGGACCGAGGGATGGAGTCCGCCGCCTGTACGAGGGCGTCGTGCGATCCGTGGCCATGTATGGGGCTCCCGTGTGGTCGCAAGACTGCGCGAGGTCCCCCCGCTGCAGAGCTCTGCTACGGAGCCTGCAGCGGATAATGGCCATACGGATCGTACGAGGCTACCGTACAATCTCGTACGAGGCGGCGACAGTTCTGGGACGCTCCCCCCCATTCGACATCCTGGCCGACATGTACGCGGCGACGTATGCGTCGCGGCGTGTCGACCGGGGGGCGATGGGGGGAGCGCCCTGGAACCCGCGCACGAAGTGCCTAAGCGGGAGTGGCACCGACGGATTGTGGCGGCCTGGCGTGCGCAGCTCGAATTACGGATCTGCGCGCGCCAGCGGGCCGTCGGTGCCGTACTCCCGCACCTCGAAGCTTGGCTCAACGGGAAGGAGGAGGTCACCTACCGATTGACTCAGATACTCACCGGGCACGGCTGCTTCCGTGAGTATCTGTGTCGAATAGGACGGGAGGGATCGACACATTGTCACCACTGCGCATCCGACCTCGACTCGGCCCAGCACACGTTGGCGGAGTGCCCCGCGTGGGCCTCCGAACGCCGAGTCTTGGTCGCAGAGATCGGGCGAGATCTGTCTCCTCCGGCATTGATTGCGGCAATGCTGGCGGACGAGGGAGGTTGGAGGGCTGTGGCCTCCTTCTGTGAAGCAGTAATGCTCCAGAAGGAGGCCGCCGAGCGGGGTCGGGAGATGGCCGATCCCGCTCGAAGGAGGCGGCGCCGGGCTCGGTAGCACAGTTGCGGCGCCGCCGCGGGTCGCCGGCGGGCGCGAGGAAGTCGCGACCGCTACGGCGACCCGGGATGGACCACGCCCCTTCCGTGGCCGGGGGGTGTCGTCGGTGGAGGGGACCGGGGGAGGTGGTAGCTTCCCCGAGGAGGGCTCCCCTCTAGAGAGGGGAGCGGAGGCTGGGGGTTCCCGGAAGTGGCCTTTGTGTTCCCGGGGGCTCCCTACATGCCTGAGGAAGGCCATCCCTGAGGTTTTTAGTGGGTAGGCCTCCCCCTTCTGGGGAGGAGAGCCCCACATAACCCCGGCTCGCCACAGCCGGGGTATGCAATTTAATGCATTTTCCTCAGGGGAACAAAAAAAAAAAAAAAAAGAGGGTCATTACGCGAGCACCGCTCTTGCCTGTGCCCGCCTTCTCCTACCTATCCGTCTGCGGCGGAGAGGAGCGGCCTCGACGTCCTCCTCCCGCTCCTTCTCCGCTGCCTCCTTCTGCGAGATGACGGTCTCGCAAAAGGAGGCGACAGTCTCCCATTCCGCCTCGCCGCGGAGCATGGCCACGACCACGCTCGGCAGCGAGAGGTCGCTGCTTCCCAGCGCAGCGATCAGGTCGCTGCGCTGTTGTTGCCACGCCGAGCACACGGCCAGCGTGTGCTCGGACGTGTCGTCGGGAGCGCCGGCGTGTGGCCCGCTAAAACGCAGGCCGCGCCGTGGCTGACCGTGCGATAGGCTCGCACGATCTGGGTCGCGATGACCCTCTGCGGACGTCCAATGAGGGCCACTACGCGGGGGGGGAGGCACTCTCGCCCACACCGGGGCTCCGTAGAGTGCCATCGACCGTATCACCCCGTGATACAGCCGACGGCACGCCGATCCTGGTCCTCCCACATTAGGGAGGACCCGTCCGAGTGCGATTGCTGCGGCAATCAGCCGTGGAGCGAAGAGCTTAAAGTGCTCCTCGAAACTCCATTGAGAGTCTAGAACCAGGCCGAGGTACTTGAGGTGTGCCTCGACCGGTATATAGACCCCCTCCACTCGGAGGCTGTTGAATGCGTTGCGTATGTCTAGCGACACCGCAACGACAGCCTCACCCTTGGCTGTGACCCCCTGAGTCCACCTCTTGAGAAGGGCCACGGCGTCCATCGTGGACCGACCGCTACGGAAGCCGAATTGATTCTCAGCCAGGAAGCGAGGATTTTTTCCAAGCACTTCCCGGACTCGTCCAGCAGTACCACCGGTCAGTACCCAGTCGGGGAGTCCGCGGCGCGGCCCTCCTTACGGAGCAGGCATAGCCGGGCAGGCCTTCCACCGGCTGGGGAAGCGGCCCGAAGCGATACTCAGGCTTAGCAGCGATCGGAACCGCTCCTCCAGGTGTCCCAAGGCGAGGGCCAACACTTTCGATGGGACACCATCCGGCCCCGGCGCCTTCTTCTTGCGTCTGTCCCTCACCGTGTCGAATTTCTCGTTCGACACGGGAGGGACCACCACCGCGGCATGTCGACATGTCACTCGTAGTGCATATGTTGCTGTCTGTACGTTATCATTTAGTATTCTCTGAAATAGACAATGAAACAATTCTTCCGTGAAAAATCCCTTAAAAATACTACGTGGTAAATAATAGCTCGGAATACTGCCAATATCATAAGACTCATCGCAGATAAAACGTATAATATTCAGAGGCAGCAGAAATTTAGAGTCTAAAATAAATTGAAAATTCTAACTGACTCCTCATTTAATGGGAATGTGTCTTTCCCCCAAAGCTTAATGTCTCCTTAATTTTCATAATGTCTATCCCATCTTAGGGGAAAACATAATCTTATTAAATAAGATAATTATGCCGTCCGGACTTTTATGCAACACTTCCTTTATGTTAAAAGGAACATTGTTTTAAATTCGCGTAGCTACGGACGGATATTGTAGCTACGTGTAGTATGGAAGTTTTGGGCGCGCAGCCATCTTATTTGAAAATAACTATTGACTGGATTACATTCTTTGTTGCAGGTTCAATATGCACCAAAAGTCAGAGTCTTTTTCAAAACGGCTGAGGTCAAAGGTCGTGTACAAGAAGGTGATACGTTGGTAATAGGTGAGCTAATCATCCTTGCAGGTAGAGAGAATAATAAAAAAATATTATAACACATGTCTCACAAAGCATAAAGTGATAAACTTAATGTTCATGACACTAAATCGATAGAAAAGCAAATTAAAAAATGTAACAGAAACTAATAGATAAAGTGGGAGAAATTATCATGACATAGCACGTTGAATGCAATGCACTGTTATTTTGACTTATAACCAGTACAAAATATCGCTCTAATAATACAATAATGTGATACATTATTGTATTATTAGTCTCAAAACGTCGTACTTGACATAATACTATAAACACACGCAAAATTTGATTCCTCGCGCGTGATCAAGACCGTCGTTCGATTAGTGCAAAAACAGAATAAGGATAAATTAAAAAACTTATATGACAGTTATTCAATTTGCAACTATTACATGAAGTGAGTAATAAGTTTTTTGTTGATTCTGAAAAATTTTCGATTTTGAGTTGATACACTATTGTATTATTAGTGCGATATGTCTTGTGCCGTCGTGATTTGACTTATTTCTAGTGCGGTACTGACTTACTTAAAACCAGCCACCATATTAATAAAAATAATAAATTTAACTCGTAAAAATGACAATATTTTTTAACTAAAAAGTAACAAAACGGCTCCAGTAGTCCCGCAAGGATCCATTATGGGAAGATTTGATCTATATAATATATATAATGACACTTGAAAGATTAAGATGAATTGATAGACATAAGAACTATTGGAATAGTGTTCAGTATCTAGTGTGCAAAATACACGCAAATACTTATATTTACTTTATCTCTCATGTAAAGATTGGTCTGATTCATTTTTTTAATTGGCTAAATTCCTAATAAATTTAGCTAGGATCGTTTTGATACTTGTGTAGCCCAATTTTATTTATTTAATGATAAAACTAATATGCTATTATTAACTACAGTAGAAAATTAATATTAATATAATTAGTTAAAAATAACAGTAATTTTTAGTGGTACACCAATCTGAACCGTCGATATAGGAAATATTAATAATCTTATAGTGATACGACACATAAATAAAATAGATTTTATTTTAGAAAATAATGGAGTATCTATGAGCAACAGCTTGAATTTATTAAAATGAACTGCTTGAATTTATTGAACCAAGATTAATTATTACGTCTGAATTTAAATTAAAGGAAAATTGTAATTTCAAAATGAAATTTGCATATAATACCAGAGAAGAGGTATCCAGAAATACACGAAAATATGAAATTTAATTAAATTACCCATATACCAACGAAGGTATAGCTTGAACCATTTAAAATTACTCAGTCTGCCCGTAGACTATAAATCATAGTACCTGGGAGGATTGGCGAGATTTATTTTTATTTGCGTCCCAGAGAATGCATCATGCGGACGAATTGTATTCTCATTGTTATCATAATGATTTGTGTTTTAATAAATCGCTGTCAGTTTTTTGGGTTTTAGAGGATTACTTATTTGACATCATATTTTCTTTTATTTACTAACATTTTGGGGAAACAGAATATAAATTAGTTTTTTTTGTATGTATTTACGTAATAATTGCTAATTAAACGATGGATGTATGAGAGGACATATCTTTGTTTATATTCCAAAAAAAAATCTTTTATTTTGAACACAATTGGCATAACATCGTAAAAAGCACCTCTATATACTACTATCAAGTGTGCGAATTGGTAGTCAATGAAATAAAATGTAGAGAAAAAATATAAAATTACGTTTTATTTATTGTTAATATTCCAGACTGGCTGGCTGGATGTGCTGGCTATTCATTAGCTGAAGCAATAAAGTCCGCCTGTCTTCAGTTAGGATAAACAAAAAACAACAGTTTGAAAATTATAAATGATGATAGTGATTAAAGTCGCATGTTAGATGTGATAAGTGCATATATATAGTTTAACGAGGAAGTGGTAATAAAATTTAAATTAGATCTTTTGTTACAGGTTGTCAAGCGCATGCGAACCCTAAAAATCTAACATACAAATGGTTCGTAAACAATGAGCAAGTGTTTGGAAGTACTAATGAACTGGTAAGAATATATAATACTAGTAATTATAATTATTAACGATAAGAAGTCTTTTTATTAAACTTAGTTCTATTTTTGAAATTAGTTCCTTTAGATAGCAAATATCCGTACTCTATTAAAGGTATTTTTTCATCTATGTATTATATACATAGATGAACTAAGTGCAATACATTCCTTAACTTTTATGGCTGCCCGAGGAAGAAACACTGAACAAACTTGATATTAACTTTTAATAATCATCTATTTTGCTATAGCATTAGCATTCGCCGAAATATTGGCCTTTTAAATTCCTTTAATGACAGAGTTTCACTCATAGTTTAATTCCAAGATTATATTCCTATATCTGGCTCGTCAGAGCTGACTTTCTATTTAGCTCTTTAGAAAATTTGTTCTACAAATTTTCTAAAGAGCTAAAATCCTCATATATATAAAGTCCTCATATATATTCATTCTGAATATATATGAGGAATAAAAGTTTCCGTTAAGATTTTTTATTAGAGTACTAGTTATTAAATTAAAAAAATACTGCCTAATTAATCATATTTATATAAATATTTCATACGTGTAGTGATAAACGTTTATAGTATTGATGTCCCTGCCTTCCCATGGATGTAGAAATAACTAAGGAGGAATAATCTACCACAGTTATGTCTTCCTTGATATTGGCAATAAGCATGTAAATTGTATAAATGAAGAAGTATGTTCAACTTCGACAATTTAGTTTGTATAACCCAAATCCCTCAAATGTTACAAATGCGAAAGTATGTAAGTATGGATGTTTGTAACTCTTTTACGTCATCATCACAGCTCATAAACGTCCCCACCGAGGGGGACCCTACGTCCTTTTACAAAAAAGAGCGATTCGTGCTATTTACTGTTTACGGGCTAGAGAATCCCTAAAAGAATTGTTCAAAGAAATTAATATTTTAACTTTAGCTAGTCAATATATATATGATAATTTAGTTTTTGTATATAGAAACTATAATAAATTCAATAAAAACAGTCATCTACCTAATGTGAATACTAGAAACAAAAATATGCTTGCCGTTCCAATGTTCAGACTCCATAAAACTAGCTGTTCGTTCTTGGGGAAATGTATATCTATGTTTTACAAACTTCCGCAAAGTGTCATTGATTTGCCTTTATATAAATTTAAAATCCATATCAAAAAGACACTCATGAGTAAAGGTTATTATAAAGTAAGTGACTATCTAAATGATCACACTATTTGGGAATAGGGACACTATTCATAGAGCCATGTTTGGTAACAACATTATTTATATTATTGTATTATTTTTATATTTGTGTATGTAAACATACATACGACTGTAATCATATTAGGTATGATTGTATCTTATACTATATTGTATTTTTATATTATATTATTATAATTATTAACATTGAAAAGAGGAGATAAAAAATAGACCTTCAGAGTTTCTTGCCTATTCTTCTCGAGAAGGCTCTCCCAATTTCCGAACAGGTGTCGAGTCAACTTTTTTTTTCCTTATTCGTACGTACGGACAAGGTTTTTGTTTTTTTTAAGCTTTTTCTTTTTTTGTTTTGTCTGTTGACGTCAATAAGTGCCTGTAAAGGTCTATGTTGAATAAAGATTATTTTGATTTTGATTTTTGTTAGGGCGATTAGGCCTTAGTCAACCACGCCGGCCCAGTGCGGGTTGGTTGACTACGTACACATTTGCATCGCTTCGCAGATGAACGCAGGTTTCCTCACGATGTTTTCCTTCACCGTAGGAGCGTCGGATAAATGAACATATGAAATTCGGAACGAAAAACACATTGGTACACGGTGGGGATTAGATCGCGGGCCTCCCGATTCTATGCGGCGCACAAACCAGTGCCGCGACCACAGCGCCACCGATGCTCTCTTACGACTCTTTTATGTGAATCTACTGAATGGATTTTCATGAAATTTTACACGTCATACGTCATACGATTATACGTTAGAATAACACATAGGCTACACTTTATCAAGATATACGCCACGCTAATATTAATATACCTAAGATATTCGAAAGACTAATAAAATAACTAAATACTGCACTGACGAAGTCGCCGGCACCAGTTAGTTTCAAATAATGTTAGCCTATTGTATATAACTTGTCACTGAAAAACAACTTTGTAAGATTATTATAAATGTTATTAATAATTTAATTGTTATTTACTATTGTGATATTTAATAAAACCATTTGAAATTGTAAACAAAACGGTGTTCCCGTTGCAAGTACAGAAGAAAATGTGAATAGCTTGCCATATAGATTTATATAGATTCTATTCCATTCTAATGTATTCTCAAGCAAGATAATATACAAATTTGGATAGGATGTGATCACGGTCACATAGTTATAATTAATCTCGAAGATACGATGGCGGATTCTATCAATTTCGCGTGTGTAGCTGAAGCATAGATTTAATAGCATATCAGAGCTGTAACATTGCGTGACTCTGTCGCATTAATCATTAGCTTCGACGTTATACCGTTTAGCGTACCTACTATTTATTTTAATCAGTTTAGTAAACATATTAGGTACTTTGGAAAACATGCGGTTAATAAGCAAACACGAGGTGTATATAATCTTGCCAATATTGGAATTTAGAAATTTTAGATTTACTACGTAACTTGAATTAAACATTCGTACTTAAACCATGACTAACTTTAAATAATTGTTAGATAAGATTTTGTAGTAGGACTATAACCTAGGTAAGCCTTACATTAGTTTATTTTAATGTTCAAATTTAATAATTTAATTAGCTAGAGTTATTATAACTATGCCATTTGTTTCATATGAATATATTGAAGATATTTCTTTTCAAGATCATATGAAGGATTAAAATTACTGCAAAGATAGCCTTAATAATAGAAAAAAAGAAAAAATAGAACCTATTAAGTGTAGCTATTTTAACCTGATTTAAATGTATGCATTGAATTACCAAGTACAAACCAATTGTACTGGAACCAAACACGGCTCTCCGACTGATAAGCTAAACTCCACGATGTAAAAAGATTAACATGTACTTCTATATAACTCCAATAGCTAAGCCAGATAAATATAATGCAAACTCCCTAAAAGGACAACTCCGGCGGTCCCGAAGTTTCATCTGCGCGGCTAATGAAAAATGCATATTGCAGGTGCTCTATGCGCCAAGAAGAAATTTGAAAATTCCCCTCTACAGTGAAATATTTTCCGGTGCTTTGTAGACATGCAAATGTTGCTTGTAAAATTAATACGGGGTAAGATTATGGCCGTGGAAGGACCATTACAAAGTTATGCTTCATATGAAGTATCTACTTGTTATGAAAGAATATACTTGGGAAATTGTTTGACTTTACTTTCTTTAGAAAATATACACACTCGAAGATATATACGTTTATATTTGCTTTATACATATACATATGCTATATATCTAGATTTTAGTTCTGACAAATTTATTCGAATCATCATTTTCAAAATTGTTACTTACACAAAGGCTCATTATCTTATTATTTCAGATATTACCAAACATTTCAAGAAAATACAACGAGGCAACAATTAAGTGTGAAGTACAAAACATTATTGGAAAGAGTGCGGACACAAAAACAATTGAAGTCATATGTGAGTTTTATTGAATCATGAAAACACCAATTGATTGTAATGGGATATTTTACTTTTTAGAAAAAAGGGATATAAATAAATTAATAATAGATATATTTTTTTTTTCCATAGACGGACCAACTTTCAAACAAAGGCCAAGAAATATTGAGGTTGAGGTTGGAACTATCGCCACTTTAACCTGCAACGTCGATGGTCACCCAGCACCAAAGATATTGTGGTTAAGATATGAAAATGACAGAGTGATCGTGAGTTTCGTCATCACATTTTTGTCACGTTAGATTTTAAAGAAGAAGTATTTTGCTATCCTTGTTGTATTTGAAATAGGTTCGTTTAATATTAATTTTCTTTGACAGAGAGTTGGAAAATCTGGAAACCTAACAATATCTGTAACTCCTCAATCAGCTGGACAATACTGGTGTAGAGCGACTATTGACAACCGTCAAGATATTGAAGCACCAGCAACAGTTTTCGTAAGAGGTCAGCTTGGAGACAATTATTATTAAGGAAATTCTTATATTATAAGTTTGTATGGAACAAACTCTTAGAAATAATTTGGTATTACGATAGTTTGAGATCCGACATATGACATGACGTGATATTTGACATGAGAAATGTTTACCATGAGTAGTAGCTTTTTTTAGCATTATCAGATATAACGCGGGCATATAACTTATTTCAAATAAAAAATAACATTATCGTTATAAAATCTAATTAAGAAAAGTACATAAATGCAAAATCTCTCGGTATGACGTTTATCATTTTGATTAAACAGGATATCGCTATTAATATTGTCTTTGTTAAGCTGAATTAAAATAATATTCAATAAATAAATAAAATTATACTACGAACATATTTCGTAAAAAAATTATCTGGAGGAAGAGGGCCAGGTTATCCATATCAATGAAAACACATTAAAAATGTGAAGGGGGCAAACCACATCCCTGAAAAGCAATAAGGGTACTCTCCCAACTAGAATAGCTAAACTGTCCCATGTCAACTTCAGGGAGATGTCAGTCGGTCGCCTCATTCGCAAGGTCATTACTGACTTCAGTTCAGAACGACGAGAATTGTTGGAACTTTGAAACGTTCCTAAGTTGCGCTGAGTAATTGTTAATGTTATTCCCGTTTCATGTAGCTAAAGTCTTGTGTGGATCTTCTCGGAATCGGTCTCAGTGATTATAATTCGGTTAATAGGTATTTTGTTTGTCTTTGTTCTGGACATTAATTTGAACAAGTAAAACGATAAGTTTTATAATGATATGCTTATTAAGGGGAATCGAAACATGCGTCCTAGAGGGAAATAGATAATCACATTATTGGAAATATTAAAGTTTACACAAAGGAGGCATTTAAAAAAAAAATATTTTTTGCGTTCAAAAATTAAGTATTAGAATTGGGAATCGAGGCTGCCAGATGTAGAATTATAATGATACCGATTGATAGGAATCAAACGAAAATGATATATAATAGATATTTATTTATTTTTAGATACAAAAAAGATACCTAAAACAGATTACATACGAGTCTAAAGTAAAAATTAATATACAAATAAATAGTTTCTTAATATGTGATACAACTTTGTTACTTACAATTTAAAGTGATTATATTAAAATTAATTACATTAAAAGTTGTCCAAAATGCAATCTTTGTGCCGCAAAACAAAAATTGTTCGGCTCACAAAACTATTTGCGTGTCACTTTTCATGTGGCACCTTTTCTGATTCACATTTCGAACTTCATGAAATAATTCGTTTACAAATGCTTGCTTATTTTTATAAAGTCTTCCATAAAACGCCAAATTGAATTTAAAATCGAATCGAGCCGTTTCTACTAATCCAGGTTCCATTATTATTATTTTAAAAGTGGTTCTGCTACTATCAATACGAGCTTCGTCTTCTCGTATTCGTACTTATTAATTTGGTGGATTCGATTCCCAATACGTAAGTGACCTTTAATATAATTCTAAATGTAGTTATTTTGAGTTTTAAAATTGAATGTTCATTTTGCTTAAATATTACTATTTGTTTAACTTTACTAGTTTGTCAGCTTTTTTTTACTTATAAGGTAGAAATATATCCACAATTTCATATTGTTATTGAAGTTTTAACTGTCAACAGATTTTCAGAATAGCACTTAAGATAAAGTGAATCTGCATATTATGCTGAATTCTCATCTATTACTTATATTTCAGGGCCTCCGAAGATCTTATCTAACGAAACACAATTCGGTGTAGAAGGTGATAGTATAAGGATTGAATGTATTTCATTCTCAGTTCCAAAGCCAGATCTTGTAATGTGGACATTTGGAGGGAGTGAAATTAATGCATTCCATAATCAGGTACCATTAGCGATGTTGCTTAAAAATTATATATAATATATTAAAATCGTATTTAAACAATTCCATAGACACATAACAACAATAAGCTGAATTACCGAATTGAATGTGTATATATATAAATATAAAATTGAATGAGCAAATGGAATAATTTCAGGAATACGCCTTCTTGGAAGAAACTCTTGCTGACAAAATGACGAAATCTACTTTAGTTATAAGGCAAAGTGAATTAAGACATTTTGGATCATACAATTGTACTGTGATAAATTCATATGGAATGGACAGCATTGAAATAAAATTGATTGCTGATAGTGAGTACTAAATTGATTCATTGATATCGAAATTGTTATTATTTACTGTTCATGATCTTTGCAAGAAATTACATGTAGCCCCACAAACACCAAGAAAACCTGATATCCAATAACTATTTTATTTCTATTTCAGAAACTAACTCACTTATATTAATAGTAAGCGGATGTGCATTAATGACGGTCATTATTTTAATAATTATGCTAATTATCATGTTATGCTATCGAAGAAGTAATAATGAAATCAAGAAACCTGATATAACTAATATTGATAAAACTTGTGTCGATCAAAAAGATAGTGATAGACATTCGAACATAAGCGAGTTAAAGTTGGAACTTAAACAAATTGATGAAAACTGTGATTTGGTAAGTTCTTATAGTTTAATAAAAAACCATTAACATAATTCATCACAATTACATCATCATCATCATCATATACTTCCCTACCAAGGGGCAAAGTTATACTCTGATTACCTTGCACCTTAGTCATCTACGCTAACCCAGAAGGGATTGGTTGACTACATACACCTTCCAATTTCTTCGCAGATGTATGCAGGTTGTGTCACGATCGTTTCCTTCACCGTACGGGCATGAGATAAATGTACATATGAAATTCTAAAACACATTAGTGCATGTCAGGATTGACCCCGGGTCTCCTGAATCATAAGCTTCGTAAACCAGTGTCGAATGCACAGCACCAACGACGTGCCACAATTACATATTAGGCGAGAACCAAGCCACATTAACATTGTTGATGTGCGCAAGAGGATTGTGAATGATTTTCCGACTGATGGATTATCAAATATACCAAGGCAAGCCTGGGGGCGTACTCTTAAAAACGATATTCAATGTATCGTGGACTTCGTCGTGTCGTATCATACTCTTAGTTACTATCGTTCAAAACATTTCAACGGACGATCGACGAAGTCCACGATATATCGAATATCGTTTTTAAGAGTACGCCCACTGGTCTAAGATGACAATTGTATTGTGTATGAAATGTCATAAATAACATACAATACAAACGGTGTAGATACGCATTAAAGCAATGGTTGTGAAGTGTTCATATTCGGGTAATTGGTGTAATTTCTATTAGTCGCATAGCAATAGCGAGTGAGCGCATAAGCCAATCCTCGCTCTAACACTATATTTGGCTTGAGTAACCCTAACTCTTTATATTATTAGTTTACTTATAATACTGTGGAACGATAAAAGATAAGAATATCATTTATACTAACACATCATTAGCTTGATTTCACTATGGACTTTGCTTTACGAATATGCACTTTGTATGTACGTTTTAAGCAGCATTAAAAAAAATGTTAAAACAGGGCAATTGTTTTTAATGCTGTCAGAGATTTATTCATATATTTGAAATATGCGTATATATATATATATAATATACTAAGTAATACGTTATCGCTTTCTTTATCATAAGTACTTAATTTAGTGAAAGAAAGAACTTTTATTGACCACAAGCACAATAATATACAAGCCGAAAACAGGAAAAAAATCTCTAATTAAGATCGATGTTAGCGTTAGTCGTAATAGACTAGTCTGATAAAGGGCAGACCTTAAGGGTAATTAGGTAGAATCAATAGCAAAATAGAATATTGATAATAACTTATAATAATAGAAAATTGATAATATAAAAAAAATACCAAAATTTTAATTCATAATTATATTCGTACATCGGGTTTCGATCGCGTAAATAAATAAGTTTTTGTTATCTCTCGGCGTTCTCTCACGTTTTGGCTAGGTTATACTATAGCAATGGTTTCGAGGAGGCTGATAATAAAAATACTCGTAACTCGTAAATTAGACACTATATATATATATATATATATATATATATATAGTAAGTATATACATAATATTCCATAAATGAATTATAGGTGATGTCCTACTAATCTATTTAACAATTTAGGACCATTCGAATGCTGGATCTGAAACCGATCTCCATCCAACGCTGCATTTGACGTCCAACCTTGGCCTGCCCTTAGCTGGGCCAGTTCCTATACCTGAAGGATACGAAAACGAGCTGATGAACCAGTATCAACGATACAGTGGAGATTTCAATCAAGCAATCAACAATTTACATCTCAAAGTAAGTCAACACTATAGTGATTTTTGACTGGTGTGACTGGTGCTGTATTTGGTTTTCATGTTATTTTAAGTGATGAAGTAGATTTTTATACTTAATATTAATTTGTAGACAAATATGTTTTTGTAGAACTAAAATATAGAAATATTAAATGCCTTTTAAATTTTCTGCTTTATCTACTTAGTTGTCTAGCTTAATGTCTTATTAACCGATCAACAGAGTAGGTAAAACAGAAAATTATTTGGTGGCGCAAAAGACGATTGGAAGAAAGAGATATATAAATATATCTAAAATCAGCTATATATACACATATGTCTAAATTATTATTATCTATTGAGAAAATTTCAGTTACAATTATACTAAATAACAAGTAGAACAAATTTGTTGAATATGTTGTAGAGCTTACAATATTTGTTATTAAGTATATATTTGAAAAGTTTCATATAAATTATATAATAGGACAAATAAGAGCTACTCAAAAGAGAATGTTTCAAGGAATTTAATATTGAATAAAAGGAAAAAAGAGTATTAACTTCTCTCTCTTATATTTGAACCTAACTCAATAAAGCATATATCATATACTAAATAATAAGACTAACAAAATATGGCGTCTGATGTGAAAAATAAGAAAAAGTTATACAGTAAATTAAGTGATCCCAACATCTCGGCGGTAAAAAGTGAACGAACCTTCAAACAATACATTCCCTGAGGCAAAGCCGTGATGTCGTGCATTTCTTGTGCCTTCCCAAATAATCTTCAACTTTTATAATGTTTGTTTGAAACGCCATGTTTTAACGATTTTAACTTAAGACTTTACAAAGACTGAACAGTAAATTTTGTTTTGTTGCCTTTTATTTCTGTACTTGTAGTCAAGCAATGCTTATAAGTTGGGAATCCTTAAAATTAATATTATTTTACAAGTAGGTATCACCTACCTCAATGTGAATTGTTTTATGTTGCCTCCTTATGTGTGTTTTACCGCCTATATAATGGGCTATGTTCCGAGGAGTTGTTCGATATGATGTCCGTGGTCACTTTCTATCATCGCACCGCTCGCTATTGACAGGAAGTTCATGCACACACATTGGAACCTAAATGGTCCCGTACAGTGCGGTTCCAGAGGAATATCCTTCCGCGTGCAATTCCATTGTGGAATGAGCTCCCTGCCGAGGTTTTCCCTGAGGGCTACATTGTGAGGTTATTTAAAAGGGAAGTAAATAGGTTTTTACAGGGTCGGCAATGCGCGAGTATTATCCCTAGTGTTGCAAGTGTCTATAGGCTACGGTAACCGTAATCGTGGGATGAAAAATAATAATTTAAAATTGTACACAAAATGGTTTTTTATTTAAAAACAGGCTAAATGTTTGAAATTTTAAAATATGGATTAACGCAAAAGGTTTAGTCTAATTATATAGTAATAATTATTAATATATTTAATTAATAATTTAACTTTTTTATAACAGTAAAAAATAAATTTTAGTATTATTTCGTTTAGTGTCATTTGAACATATTTTATGGTTTAGCTCCTAGTGTATATATTTTTAAAACAAGTTTTATAATATATATATATATATATATATATATATATATATATATATTATATATATATATATATATATATTATATATATATATAGAGAGAGAGAGAGAGAGAGAGAGAAAAAAATTTGATGCAGTTATAGGCTAAAAGCGACATTACGAATTTTGGTAATTATAATTTAAATGATGCGTTTAAATCAATTAAGAGGTTTTGAGAAGGCAAATGGCCCATTTCTCATTACCACCAAAATCCAAATGCAATAGTCCACAAACGTTTTGAGTAACCAGTGATGACAATAATCTATATAAATAAAAATGAATTGTTGTTCGTTAGTCTGCTTAAAACTCGAGAACGGCTGGGCCGATTGAGCTGATTTTGGTTTTAAAATGTTTGTCGTAGTCCAGGGTAGGTCTAAACGGTGAGCAAATAAGGAAAAATTGCGAGTAAGATAGAGTAAGACGACAATTTCATTTTCCCATATAAAAGTTGATCACTTACTTTCTGTCAAACATTTGACGGTATTTGTACTCTCAGTCCCACTCGAATTGAAGAACGCATTAAAACAAGACTTTTGAATCGACAACATAATATCAACTTTGCTTATAACATCGTGTATTTAAATTTCAAAATATAAAAATAATTAATGTGTTGACATATTTGATGGGTGCCAACCTTACAGTGTTACTATCTCTCAAAAATATTTTTATTATATTGTTTTGTCATCTCATGTAAAAAGAACCCGTGTATCCGAACGTTCCATTGTTTTGTCCATATAGACCAGCCTTTAAAAATAATAAAAAGCGAAAAAAAATACAGTATTATACGAACTTTGATGTTATGTGAAAAAAGTGTAAATGCAAAAGTTTTAGATGTTTTTATTACCTACAACTTTGCCATTTGATTTTTTTCAATAGGACTTTTAGTTTTTCCGGAAATCGAGAAAAACCGTTTTTTGTGAAAAAGTATTGTGTCGTGTGTTTATGCCTCCAATAATTAGGCGGTACGAAGTTCACCGGGTCAGCTAGTAATAAATAAATATTTGTTACGCTTACTTGGTTACACCAAAGCCCAAAGTAAGCTCTGTAAGGCTTGTGCTATGGGATCTAGGACAATGGATAGTACAAATGCTCGCATTCATCACACAAACATTTGCCCCCACCGGGATTCGAACCCGGGACCTCAGAGATGGCGACACCTTGAAACCGGCGTACTATCCACTCGTCGTTTACAAGTTTCGGCGTATCTGGTATACTATATATATACTGTATATTATATAGTCTAGTTTTTCATGGTGCAGATAGAGATTAGACCCAGTAGGTACACGCCAAGCACACTCATAAAATTTCGCCTAAATCACGTTGGATCTATATCCCCGCGCACGCCTTATAAAGGACCGTGTCTTTTAAAGACACGTCTTTTAAGCGACAATAATACGAAAAATGTCAATAATTGATATATAGTCCAATTAATATGTCAAATATATACAATTATCATAACGTCAAATGAGCCTATCCCATCTAAACAGATTATCACACTATGCTGATTAAGGTATTTAGTACCGTCTCTTTGGCACTGGTACCGAATTAAAACAACAACACCGACATAAATAATGAATATATATCGTTATACGATCCAAATTAAACATACATTTCTTATTTACCGCAACAGAATTGGATTTTTTAAGGAAGTGGCCGTGAGACATTTTCTAGAAGTAAAGTGACAGATGATTTTATAGATACCTAATCAATCGTACCCGAACAAGCACCTCTAAGTTAAAAATGTAATATTTTATCCACAGGAAGATAACCAGTTTTCCTATTTGAATTCATTTATTATTTAAGTTTTTTATTCAACTGATACTTTCTTAGTCTCTATGTTTGCACCTTGCCAAGACTCTGTGCAATCTTTTTCTACAACTAAAGTTGAAAGTTAGGTGCCAAGGTTTTTTAAAGTTATGCAAATTGCAAAGAAACGAACGTAGAGTGTAGCCTCACAACACTTTTAGATAGAGTTTTATAATATTGGAAAAGATTTTTGGAGTCCCGGAATTTTTCAATACGACTTTGAAACACTAGTCGATAATGTCACTGATATCTTTGTTATATGAAAGCGAATAGAAAGAAATGTTATAACATTTTGAACAGACGCTTCGCTTATAACAAGGGTGTAAATATGAGATACGATACACGTTCATCAAATTTCTTTAAGGAAATAGTTTTCGAGTGATCAAAGAAATTGTTGAATTGACTTTCTCTAATTACTATCTCGTTTCACTTAGAGTCTTATAGAACAATAACGGCTATGGATCACTTATATATATAAGTACATGTCTATCTTAAATATACACACACACAATTATGAATAAAAGAAATGCAAATATTAATGTTATTTTATGACAAAAATTATATGCGTACTGTTTTATGCCACTAATACGACAATTGACTAAAAGCTTATAAAAACTAGTTCAAAACTTTATTATTTTAACGATAAATTTAATATAATTGTTGTAAATTAGAAAAGTAGTTGTCGTCTTAGCCGATAAACGTCTACTGCAGGAGATAATTCATTGATTGCCACTTACTACTGAATTGTACCAGTATTGCAGTATTTTTTATTTGAATATTGTCCACCTTCTTTGGTTTCGAACGTCACCGAAAATATGTCACGTGTTCAGCAAAGAAAGAAAAAACAAGAATGATACATTCCTTTTTTACAACGTTTGGATCAAATACGAATTCATTCCGGTCAGGGCTTTACCGCGTTTGCGTATCGAATCTACCTTTATAATGGTTTTACAATTTAGATTGTTGGTATCGAATAATGGTATTTTATTGTACAATACTGACGATAAGCTTACGTTGAATTTATTGCTTATTGAAGTTAGATCAATTAATCGCACACATACCTAATTATCATAGCAAAAACAACAACGCTCGTTTATTTTATCCAGGCTCATGGGCAGAGTAATGGCTACGTGCCATACGTAGATTATAGTAAGGACTACGTGCCGCCTGGGGATTCATTGACAGGGTCCTTGACAAGGAGCACCGATGGCTCATCTTATCCTAGTCACTGCGGCTCTCTTCACAGGCAAGCGAGCTGCGGAAGATTGGGTGGTGTTGGACCTGACGGTGAGTTGATTTGATAAACAATATATAATATTAAAATACAGATATTTATTTATTTATTGCATGTCACATTCATAATATTAGATGGTAATTATAACATATTTTAGAACATGTATCTTTGGATGTCTAGTATTTCTCAAGTAATAGTCTTTTGCCTCTACAAATGAAGTGTAATTAAATTACTTTTGACATGCTTTCCTATATCAAGAATGTATAGGGATACAACAGTTAGAATTTTCAATTCATGAAAGTATGGCCTGCATGAAATATCTGGAGTCGTACCTAATAAAGCCCTAATGCAGCGCTTCGGTAATAGATATAGGTAGATAATTTTATAAACTTCACTCTCAAAAACCTCTGAAAAATAAAATAGTATTTAGTTTTCTGAAAACTGTACTTAGAATAACTACAAAGTAATTATTATTACGGCAATAGTTATTCTTTCACAAAGGCACAAGTACAGTTTTTTACCTCGTTTTCTTTTAGCAATATAATGTTCTTTTTGGAAAACATAATTTACAAACAAATTTTCTAAGTATTTTGCTTTATGTTTCCAATAATAAAACTTTCATTATTTCTAAGCAAAAACAATATCTAATATTAACTCATTCATATTAATAAGTTTTGAAATTATTATTTCACCTATATCATAATGGGATTATAAGGTTAAAGATTTATAAAGATTTTTTTCATTCAGTAATTCCATCTGCGAACCCTGGAGTGGTATTCGCTGGAGGTCTGGACGTCCGATACGCTGCCACTTACGGCAACCCCTATTTGAGGGGGAGCGGGCCCGTGCGTAAGTACCTACTATTGAATTTTTAAGCATTTTAACAGCTTGTTTGTATTTGTCTCGTCGGGGGTTTTATTAGAATAGCTTCGTTCGTTGGGTGCAATTTGCATGGTTCAAGAGATTTTGTAATTAAAAAAGAAAGTAAATAAATAGCAGTATGCCAGTGACAGATTACTAGAATATTTATTTAATATAGACAATTCTTTTAACTAACATCTAAATATGAGCGCGTTTTAGTTGGTATTTTTTATATTCATATTTACTAACTGTAAAATCTCGGTGCTTTTATAATAGAAAATAATTTTCCTTGAGGCGATTTGTTAATTTATCGTGAAATGTATCCGGGATAAGGCTGATGTCTGACAATATAAAAGGAATAGGAATTGTACGTTCACTAGAAAATGTTATTGTTTCTTAACTTGTAAATTCTCATAATAGAAAATATTTTTTCACTGAGGTGATTGGTTTATTTATCGTGAAATGTATCCGGATTCAGGCTGATGTCTCACAGTATAAAAGGAATGAGAATTGAACGTTCACAAGAATGTTATTTTTTTAACCTGAAATATTTAATGTGGTAAGCAGCAACATGGATAAATAGGTCATGACGCAACATTTTACTGAACAATTTCACTGTGCAGCTGCATTCATAACTATTTAAAATTCGCACGGACGCCACAGCCCCATAGCTAATTGAGGTTACGGGGATGTTATTTTGAATATAAATGGCGTGTTTCATTCCTAAGCCGCTGAATTAATTACGACTAAGTAACTGGGAATTTTCACTTGTGCTGTAGAAAGTCCGCACTTACCGCGAGCTGTCTAGTTGCATTAGGCGGAATTTTCGAAATAAAAAGGTGTTTCGATACAACACAATTAGAATACATTTAGTATTCGTTATTATAATAAGAGTATTATGTTCTTGGTTCATGCACACTTTTAAAACTAAAAGATCTGAACGCGTTTCTGAACTTTATACTCTCAATATTATTTACATTATTTTTTTTTGGTGCAGCTGTAATATTTAATGGATTATTGAATACTCAATGTTGCCGATATCATACAGAATTGCATCTATAAATATCATTTTTGAACTGTGAAGTAAAGTTGTTGTAGTGAAAGTTGCATAAATGCCTGTTTTTTTTTGCAAATCTAATTCTAATTCATAGGCATGAACTTTATAATGGAATCCTAATAATTTTTGCAGCGTACGTTCAACAATTGCAGTCGAACTTAACCTCAAAGCCTGCTCCTCCGCCTTACTATTCAATCAGGAACTCAAATCTTCATTTAGCAGGTAAAGGATCATGTTACAGTTAATTTGAACATTCGTTATAAATAAGGTAATTTTTTTTTTGAAAATGGAATCATAAAAACAACTTAAAGTTTTTTTCTGCAAATGGGTGAAGTTAACAGGGCTGGAATATCTGTGAATGTAGCTCAAATATAATTTGTTTGGTAACTAGGTTCAGGGGAATGTTTGGTTTAGAATCCGAAAGCATACTTCATTTTCTTTATCCATATTAAAAGGTACCTAAGATGGAGATCCAAGACTTGACAACTTCAGTGGTTTGATTTTTATTATTAGCCTAGCCTGCATCCATTCATAATGGATAAAATTATAATAAAATATTTAACATTGAATGAGGAGTATTTGCTTTCTTTCTTTCGGCTAAATAATAATAATGTTATCGCAAATCAAGGCAGTTCATAAATTGATTTACTGCTATTGATTAATTGAATTAACATAATTTTAAATGGTAGCGTTGAGGACATATGTTTTGTTATATATGTTTACTTGATTTATTTTATTTATTATTATTTTCTATCTTGTTACTGGTTGGTGACTTTAAAAATCTTTTTGTTTTAATAATTAATTTTATTTTGATATCTTTGTCTTTAATACGGTTCATAATAAACGGCGTTTACACGCCTCCTTTGTGATAATCAAATAATTGATATTTTAATTTCATTCATTAATTTGACTTAGATTTTTTTATCTTACCTTTATTAAGCAGCAGTAATGAAATATATATATATATATCGCAATATAAACCAAAAGAAAAAACGTAATTATAATATTCTCACTCTCGAGTTTTATGGTTGTTTAAGTCTCTCCAATTTGGTAAAGTTTTAGAAACTTTGGTGGTTTTAGGTAGCTTCAAGAAATATACATTTTATAAATTTGTAGAACATACGCGTAGATATAAAACTTTATAATAAGAAGAATATATATAACTATAGAGTATTATAGACCTTTGAATTTGGTTAGTATTATAAAGTTTCATTTATGTATTGTAAATACATTTAACTGTCAAGTTACTGGATTAGCAACTTTTGTATGGTTTTGTACAATAATATCAGGCATACGAACAATCTCTAGAGAAGTACATAGAAAATTTTGTTCAAATGTAAGGCGATGTGTGTAAGGCGATAACTACCTACTTATGTAATAGCTCTTCATTTATATACTGCAGTTTCTTTATATTAGTTTTCTGACTATTCTTGCCTTGTTCTCTTATAGACCACTAAAGTGCTTAAAAAATATATTATCTAGCCTAATTCATCTATGAAATTAATTTGGGCCAAAGTTTTTTAAAAATTGCGCAGACTACCTGCAATTGTTTATACAAAATCATTTAAAATAATTTATTACAAAATCAGCTTGTACTAGTTCACTGTATCAACTACGAGATTTTAATACAAGTTTGTATTAGCTGTAGTTTGAACACTTTTTTATAACTATGGAATAAATTTTTCATTTAATTAATTTCAAAAGAATATGTGCTATGATTCAATTCAATAAACTGTGACATTAAATTCTTCATGTGGTCTGTGATAATGAATCCGACATGAATGGTGAAAGAGTGATAACAAGTGTTACTTTGTAGTCATTGTAGTCATTCTGCTTCATTAGCTACATCGAGTTCTTCACCGTCCTCTTCTTCATCCTCGAGGCCAGTCACAAGTCCGCTAGCTTCATCGTCATCACCAAGCAGTGGTGCACAGCCTCAAGTAAGTTATGTATTATTTTCTACTATAATTATATTTTTTAATTTTGAAATGTTGGTTTATGTCTCTACATTTTATTGTACGAGTAAGTTTTTAAATTTGTACGTTTTAATTGCTTGCCTTTTCTTTTTTTTGTATCGTGAAAATTCACTGGGTCTCAAACTAATCCTAATATTGGATTAGTTTGAGACTCAGTGATCATCACAATAGATCAAGTAGTTTAGTTCTTGGTGTCTGAATTCATAAGGAATGAATGAGATTGGTAGAATGCGTTAGTTAGAATTCCGTCCGAGTCGAATGTTGTATTTGCGTTTTCACTTATTTATGATTCTATACTTTTTATTAATATAAAGTGTACAAATATTATTGTAGATATTAGATACTCTACATAAATACTATTTACTAATTGATTGATTGATGATTACAGGAAGTTGTTATTGTCTTAAAAAATTAGAACTTTTTTGTTCCTGAATTGATTTCATTTTTATTTATGTAATATTGTCAAACAAGCAGACTGACCTTATGATTAATAATTCACGCTGGAATACAGTAATAGGGACAATGCTATTTTCTGCAGAAACATGTAAGACGAGCGCACCCAAGCGACCTGGTATAGTCTTCCTTAGTGAAGGTCTTTCAAGCACGGATATATTAAATGTTTAGCGCTGTATTATATAACTTCTTATTCTTTTAGAGGTGTATATGACGTATATCTGGGAAAAACACAAGAAATCGCTAAATGCACACAAGACTTTAATTTAGATTTTTGCTGCAGGTGCCTAAATCTTCCCCAGCAACCTCGGGAGCTTTGTATAAACTACCGCCGTCCAGTCAAAGAAATATTCAAACAACACAAATTACGTCCAAAGGTAATGCCAAATCTTAATATCCATCAGCCAGCCAAACGTTATTAAATTGTTGTTTCGTCTTTCTCATGGTTCAATTAATTGATAACATACATATATTACAATAATGTTTTTTTTTTTTTCAGGTACTAGTAGAAACGCTACTGCTGGTACGCACGTTTAATATAGTATAATTGATTAGTCAATAAAACCATGTAATTGCTTATATTGTTAAATTTGTATATTTTAAAAATTAGACAAGGATTTGTTAGAAAACTTAAGCTAGAGATATTTGATAATTTATAGAGCTATTGACTGATTTAAAATTTTTCTTTGTTTACTTTCAACATTTCTTTTATTAAATATTCGTGTAAGTTTCGCGTTAAATATAGTTTGATATATTATTATTACTTTTATACGTATTTTATACATATTGTGGTTCACTCAAGCTCAAGTTCCACGAGCGGCGTAACTAAGTTTAGTTTTTTTTTGCTTTAATATGATTTAAGCTACAAAGCTTTAAGGAACAAGACAAAGAAAAACTACGTTAGAAACTTATGTTTTTAGGCTATGTAAATATTTTTCTTGAATAGAATTTCTTTTAATAGTGAGATCAGTAAAATGAGTTGCGAAGACAATATTATTGAGTTTGTTATTCAAAAGCTAATGGGGAAAGTTTTAAAACTAAATTAAGGAGAGATCTCGGATATTTCATAGGATTTTCTCAGATATTTGAAGAGATAAGCCTACGAATAATTCCGTGAGATGAAGCTGCTTGATGTCTGCTATTCCAAATGAATACTTGCTTATTTCACGAATATTATTTGGATTATTTCGAGAATTTCATCGAATATTTTCGGTTTGTTTAAATCTGTAAGTTTGTATGGAAGGTCGGTCTACAGATTTTTATTGTATTGTGTTGTTAATAGTTTATTGCTATCTTTGAAAATTTAGATTTTCTTTATATTAGTATTAGTAATTATTATTATATTAGTAATACAAACAAAATATTTTGTGAAGTAAAGATTTTTTTAGATACCTATCTATTAGATATTAGCGATTTGATTATACCTTAACTTAACTTATATATAAATACATTCTTCAATATTTATCGATTTTAAATCCATAGAAATATGAATGATTGAATCGTTCGTTTTTCGCCGGCGTTAGTATGAAATAATGTCGCGAAAATTGTTAGACTGATTTGAGTTATGATTTAACAGTGTTTTGTTATATGTGATTTTCGACTTTTTTTTTCCGCTGAGGAAAATGCATTGAATTGCATACCCCGGCTGCGGAGAGCCGGTGGTTATGTGGGGCTCTCCTCCCCAGAAGGGGGAGGCCTACCCACCAAAAACCTCAGCGATGGCCATCCTCAGGCGTTGTAGGGGGATGTGATTTTCGACCTAATATAAAAACTAAGCCAGTGAATACATCTTTCATTAAGAAAGCTATTTCATGTCTGTTATATACTTTCTATAATTGAATTATGTTATAAGCCTGTAGTGAATTTTTATTTTAAATTTAGTAAATAAAGTGTTAATAGAATATGATGAAAAATGATTTATTGATTTAGATTAAGTGTAAGACTGAAATTGAAAATCTCTTAAAATTTCCTAGAAATTTGAGTTAGCAAATATACGAGTATTTTTTACTTTATATTTATCTTCGTCGGCTTAAATGGAAATTGGATTTTGATGATTCATTTGTTTTTTTTTTTAGTAAAATAATTGTATTTTTGATGAGATTATTTTTCTGTGGATAATAAATAATTACAAACTATTTTGAATAGTTGTCGCAGTTGACAGAATGGCATTGTTTATGCAAAACTGATAAAAAAAATAGTAACAATATTATGTTTTATTTGATTATGAAGACAGAAAGAAATTTTAGGTAAATAAATTCTGATGAGAAAAATTATTGGATGTGACTGAATATCAAATTATATCTCTTTAATGATCCTGTTTTAGATTTTAGGATTCATGGCAACGCTGGAATAATTCCAAAGGAAAATGCTTTGTAGAATTGCAAATATTACTTACTAAACTTTTGTTCATGTGCAGCATTTGTAAGACTAAGCAAGTTTTAAGTCGATAAATTAACTATTATTGTGTATTTACTTAAGTGTTTTCTTATGTAATTTTTTATTGTATTATCGAGATCATGCCAGAAAATTAAGAATAAAGATGTTCTTATGAAATTTGTGTTTTTATTGTATTTTATTGTTCAACTTAGCTGAGCGTTCGGAAAGTTTCGCATCAGCGTACTGTTGTAAGTATGCTGCAAATCTAACTAACAACCACAAAACCTATTTACTGCAGGGTTTAAAGACAAAAGACTTTAAATTCGTGTGTGTTGCTAAAGTCACCATGGTTGCCCGGTCGAAACCTGGCTATTTACAAAAGATCTCATGAAATTGAAATAGCAATTACGGTCACCGACATAAAACAAAATTATGAACCTTAAATTTGGGCAGAATATACACGTATTGTTTGCTGTGTAGATCGTGGGGTGGAAAGTTCGAGTGACAAGCATATGACGAAAAACATACAAATTTACGGTTTTCCGGTTCTTTTGTCCGTCCATTTCAACGGCTGATGATTTGGTGAAAATAGTAGTAATAGTAGAGCGACATAGAAGTTCTTGAATCCTTGGCGATCCACAACACGTTTCTTGTTTGAAATAATGATGATAAAAGATAAAGATTTGCATTAGAATGAATGGTGAAACTTGATGGTGTCACGGTAGAAAAATATGTTACAAATTAAATAATTTTGAAGAGTGAGTACTGATCGGTATTCGTTATAGAATCAGTTGTTTTTTTTAAGCAATACTATTTATATTTCATTTCATTAAAGAATCCTACATTTTTTTAACAAATTAATTTCTGAAAACATTAATATCAAGATTCAATATATAGGTCTTTTTCTGCATACTCTATCGCATTTACTACGGAGAATGCTCAGAGGAATTATTTGGACTAATCCCTGCAAGTACTTTCCGACATCGTTCCACGCGACAAACCTTCCATCCTCACCATCTCAATACTTGGCAGTCCACCACTGTGCGTTTCTCTAGAAACTTTCTGCCTCGCACAGTTAAACTGTGGAATGAATTGTCGCCTGCAGTGTTTCCGAGGCGTTACGATATCCAAACCTTCAAGAAAAGAGCGTACTCCCATTTAAAAGGCCGGCAACGCGCTTGTGACTCCTCTGGTGTTGCGGGCGTTTATGGGCGGCAGTAATTGCTTACCATCGGGTGATCCGTCTGCTCGTTTGCCCCCTATCACATAAAAAAAAAAAAAAAAAGGTCTATTTTATTAAAGATGCTTCTTAATTTAGATAGACGACAAACAAATTAGCCATTGCACAAATATACACTAAACCAGAATACTCACAAAATTCAAATCAATTAACAACATTGGTTTAATTAAAATCCTACGTTTAATTAAATATGGAATTGAGTTAAACAATACCATATAGTTCTTTAAAATGTTCTATTAAGATATCTAAATCAAATAGAAACACGAATCAGGCAGAATCGAACGCGTCGTTCCGTCAAATAAAAAATCACGTTATGACCACTAAGCCCCTAAGCGCTTCTGCAACTTGGCGAAATTTCAACTGTATTGGTCTTCTTATATTGTTAAGCCAAGGTAGACTTTATTCACAATTAATAACGATGTATTTACCATCATTATAGTATGTTGATATTATATATATATTATATATATATATATATATTATATATATATATATTATATATCATATATACATATTATTATATATATATGATACTCTAACGATTTAAACAATTCATATTGAATCTAGAATATTAACGCTATAACTTTTTCAAATATACATTATTATTATGGCGAATTCCTTAAATTGTCGCAACTTGACCGATATCTATATCTAAATTTTTTACCGAATTGTCGCAATTTGACCCATTTCATTATCAAAAATCCTCACCATTCAGAGGAATAAGCTTCTGTCATTATAGACGCTTTCACAAAATATGTGCTTCTATAGTATACCCAATCTTTAGATGCAGCCTGTGTAGTAAAGGCTTTGAAAAGAGCACTATCACTATTTTCTTTGCCAAAACAAATATATCTGATATATCTGATCAAGGCAGGTGCTACATCAGTTCCCAATTTAAACAATTTTGTTCTGAACATAATTTTGAACTAAATAAGTAATAAGAACCATTCGACATGAAAACGATAAAATTTTCTGTATTATGCCGTAACCCGGACTACAGATGGTACCAAATTGCGTTGTATAAGACGTTGTCTGTAGTGTTTGAAAATTAAATTTTCCTCGATAAAGTTAGCGGTACTAGATTACGTCAGAACAATGGGTGAGGCCGACACTTCGGCGTCTCGCTTTGTGATCACAAGTGCTCTAGTATCGTGGCCCCTGAGTAAGCGGTTAATCTGCTGAAATGAAAAAGCTGAAATGTTTTCTACCGGACAATCCTTGTCCGGTTGTTTTCATGACATAATCAAAGCATGGAAGATTCTTTTAACAACGTGTTAGTGACGATGTTCTGGAAATGAAAAATGTGTATTTAGATCAATATCATTGTTAGTTTGCGAAAAATTTTTTATCCCCGAAAGGCAAGGAAAATTAGTAGTTTTTTTTTTATATTACACAATATATTTTTAATTAAGCGATCGTATCGTTGAATATGGAGTTTAAGCAATGCTATAGTAATAACACACAAATTAATAAAATGTGCCTTATAATGTCTCAGGCCGAATCAGATATGGCTCTGAATAGTGAGCTTTAAATTGCTTAAAGACTGAACGATTGAACATTTTGCATTTATTTTTGCAACGAAATATGGAGACACTTTTTTGTAAACTTAAGTCATAGATTTTAGAGTAGAAAAACCCAAAAAAAGTATGGTAGACCTTTCATTCATTCAGAAGAATTATCCTAGTGGATTCGTAATGAGACTGGCGAATAGATTCACCATGTTGTTTAAGCTGAAGATAAGATAAGTTAAGTTTAGAGATAGACATAAAATGATGACGTTTCTAAAGTCTGAGACATATTATACCTAGCATATTTGTAGTGTTGTATGTAAATCAGAACCTCCCATATGTTTTGTGACTGCGGCGTGTGAGTCTAGAGTTAGACTTTCTATTAGAAGGCTAGGGTGGGGAGCCTGTTATAGTGCTATTGTATTGGGATAATTTATAACGAAATAAAGATTAAATGGCTGAAATATTAAGGAAATATTCAATAACCCTAGAGAAAATATACCAAATTGGAGCAAGAAATAAAAAAAAATATTGACAATATGTGCAAAATTACTTAAACACTTACGACGTTCTTCAGTCGACGATGCTTAACCAAAACACTACTGACGAGGGTGAATATGGAGATACTGTAATTCTAACCAACTGAACTATGTTTGCAATCCAATGAATGATTTGAATTGAGCTTATGTCGGCCTCGGGTGCTGGCAGATTAGGGGTTGTTGATTATGGGTTAGTTGAGCCTCTTGTAAGCTTCGTAATAAAATGACTGCCATTGAATTACATAATCAAAAGCGACGACGTCACGTCGATTACAAAGATATTGATACGCTTAGAGGTCCAAAAATATGTAAACTCAGCTTTATTCACTTAATGTTAATAATATGAAGTATACGCATATTTATAACTTTAACCGTATTGAACAAAATGTAATCGACTGTACCGAAAACATACAAATAATCATCTGACTGCGATTAAAAACCCGTAAACTTGTTAGGGAATCATTGAAAGAATTTACTGTAAGTAATGCATACAAAAAAGTACGAGGTGCTTCCGTGCGTCAGTCGTTATTTACTTTGTGGATATGAATTTAGCCAAGTGACTCATATCACTACACATTTCTTGTGTTGTAACGAATACAGATTACATTTTCGGGACAGGTAAAGTGACACGAAACTATAGGTCTAGCTAGATTAAGCTTTAGTTTAAGTTGTAGGTTTATCTTAAGGCTCATAGAAGACTTTGATAACTAAATCACGAGAAAGATAAATTGTTTGTTTATTTAAATAGCTAAAAATACAGTTTTTGTATGCTTAGCAAGAAGAGGTTTTTGTGGCCTAAGCTTGAAAAGGCGCCTAAAGATATCGGTATTGCAGTCTAGGACAAGAGCCAGTGTGTAACTCGATTAAATGGAAATTACGAGTATATTATCATACTGTTTACTATGTTCAGAAATTTCTTGTACATAAAAATGTTTGAAATAAAATAACTTCATCGTCCTTATCATTTCAGCCGTGAGAATAGATCTCGACACCAATTGGACCTTCGCATCGTGGAATTCTATATTAAACTGTTGCAACAACTTTGTGCAGTGAAAAATTAGCTACACCGTATGGTTTTATCCATGTGAGGATGTTAAGTAAAAGTATACTCTTATAAGTAGTTAGCCATGTTTGTTAACATATATTTCTATCAAATATATGTATGTCTATCCGTTCCCATATCCCATATCCTATCAGTTCCCATGATACAAGCCTTGCAGAGCTTACTTTTGAGTAGGCGTAAGTGCAAGAGATATTTATTTATTTATTAAGGGTTATAATTTTTTCTCTGTATAATATAGTAACCTAGTAAAATAAAAATGCTGTTGAAACGATATTCTAAATTTATGTCTGATTACTCTAGCTTCATTTTTATGCATTTCTTCATTTTCATCAAGTCTGCAATTTGGCCTTATTTACATTACCTAAGTGTATCATCATAACTCATATACGTTTTACCGTGGGGCATGAGGCTACCCAAATTTTTAGCAATTAGATATTAGTTAGCTACAAGAGATGTGCATGGGTCGACTTACATCTGAGAGTTTCTACGTAGATATATCTTCGAAATCTGCCTCAATTACATTAGCATAAAGCAAATGGCCTAACACGTCTCTTGTTTGGGGCAGTGGACTGTATTTTGTGGGTTTTTTTCTCACGATATTAAAGTAAGAGGAAGAGCACAGTGAAACACGTCTTGCAGTTAATCGTAACAATAATGTACTTTTTGAGTTGCCACAAGAAAAAAATCTTGTTGAAATAAAAAATATTAATGTTAATGTTGCCAGCAACATACTGCGGCCCCAGACAACAAAAAACAAATGTTCCAAAACAGTTTGATATCTCGTTAGTTAATTAATTACATTTAGAAAACTACAGAAAACAAGTTCCAACATCTTGTGTAATTCACAAGCACAAAATATTGCATTTATATTAAGTAACTATTGTATCAATAAGTATTGAAGCTTAAAATAGGGTTTAACCAATAACATATGTTGATTGTACACATATTACAAATCTTACAAACCAAATCAATAAAAAAAATACAAATCCAATTTACTAACTTTTCAGCATTGGTAGTTTCGTAACTGAATCTTATAAAATAAACAAAACTGCTAAACCTTAATCTTTGTTAACATGTACTTATCAACTAAATATTACATAGGTAATTGATTAATTGATCTCTTATATAATTTACCATTGGGAGTTTTTATTTGTGATACTCTAACTTTACCATCCGTACCAGGATAGGTGTTAATACGTCATTCAATATACTGTTGGATTAGTGATGACTATCTGGATCTGTGGAGTGATGACTATCTATATGGATTAGGGATGACTTAGAACAGATAGATATAGATGGGACTACGTCTGTGGGGGACAAGACCATCTGTCCCCACAAAACGAAGAACAACACCTTTCTCCTGATCGACAAATGATATGTTACTTGTAGAATAAATAATATATAAGGAAATGTAAAAAGACTAACACAAACAAAAAAGAGTGCGGACCAAAGAGTCCGCAGAATACTAAAAAGAGTTAAAAGAAATATCCTAATGGAAATTTGATTTTTATTTTAGTAATCCCAACTTAATATTATAAATGCGAAAGTGTGTTTGTTTGTTTGTTTGTTTATTTGTTTGTTTGTTTGTTTGTTTGTTACCTCTTCACGCTTAAACTACTGGACCGATTTCAAAAATTCTTTCACCTTTGGAAAGCTACATTCTCCCGAGTAACATAGGCTACTTTTTATCCCGGAAAAATCGACAGATCCCACGGGATGCGCAATAAAGGCTTCGCTCAAAAACTACTGCACAGATTTTTATGCGGTTTTCATCAATAGATAGAGTGATTCTTGAGGAGTTTTGCGGCATTTTTTATCTCGGAAAAACGGATAGTCCCACGGGAAGCGCGATAAAATCTTCGCACCATAAACCGACTTCCGCGTATATGTAGCCGTGGGCAAAAGCTATGACCCTTAACCCTCTATACACCCAATCCCGAAATCCACGCGGGCGAAGCCGCGGGCAGAAAGCTAGTTCCACATAAAAATGACAGTCGTTACAGTTTAATATAACATTTTATATATATCTTTGATGTTGAGTTGATGTTGATTACACATTGACTAAGTATTTCAATAACATCAAAGGTCAATCAATATAATGCATAATAATTTATTGCAATATTTACGTCAATTTATGTTTTATTATGAAAATTGAAAACACATAAGCTCTTGGTCTACAAGCTCTGCAGCTTCGAATGTCTCTGCTTCCTCATTGTGAAATTGTCAAAGGAAAATAGAGGGATAAAGTAAGAAACACTGTAAGATTTCGGATGGATTTGCAAAAGTAAAATGATTTTTTTGGTTTAGAATGGAGCTGAGTTTACACTTGTGATATATTTAGAATACTAGTGCCGACTAAATTATAGTATCAATGTAAAATCGTGCTGAAGCTCAACTTGTATGACAAACAAGCGTGATAAATAGCACATAGCCTATAGGTATTAATAACAGCAAAGTCGATGGATAACCTCTCATTTCTTTATACCTGTGCACTAATGGTATATGAAACGGCATCCCACGGCTCTGTCACGCCGCGGGCAGTTCTCCTCGGCGCGTCTGGTGGCGATGTCGGATGCGCCGTCGAGCGCCCGCGGCAGGCATTTGTAGTGGGTAGGCCTAGCCCCTGCTGGGGAGAAGAGCCCCACATAATTCTGCGCTTTTCCCGGCGTGCAGGGTATGCAATTCAATGCATTTTCCTCAGCGATAACAAAAAAAAGGTGGGAGTGTCCTATACACGCGTGTCAACTAGCCATCAGGTAAGGTACAGAATTCCAACTCGTAAAAAAAGGCGAAGTATGTTTAGTTTGTAGTGAAAAACTGTGATCACTCCTACTTCGTAGTATGCATATAGTAATGGTTCAAATTTCAGAGCGTTAACGCTGACTGCTGGACATAGGTATTCCCTAAGAATCTCTATGCTGATTAGTCCCGCGTTGCCAGCATCCAGCACCTTATTGCGGTCTTCACCAAATCGTCTGCCCATCTAGTAGGTCTATTAAAGCTGTGATGACCGTCATTGACTACCTCTCGAGTTCCTTTCACAGTATTGCGAGTAATGGGTCACTTAAAGATCACAATTTTTCTTGCTAAATCGGTGACCCCAGTTCTTTTATCATTTTTCAAATTTCATCATCTCTGGTATGATTACTCAAATAAACTCTAAGAATAACCCTTAAGGTTACTTTGAGCTTTCCTACAAAGCCAATTGTGGGTAATTTATATGTTCTGGTGTTTAATGGTCTATAATAAATATGAATTATCCCAACATAATTTCTTTACTCCAACATACACACTTTGATTACCTTTGTCTTATGTATTTATACCTATATATATATATATATATATATATATATATATATATATATATATATATATATATATATATATATATATAAACATATGTCAAGATATCGAACATTCATTATTTAAACTCTCTTAGATCAAAGTCGCTGATTACTGGTCAAAAAATGATTGCAATGATAAAGTATAAATACAAGTCATACAAAAAGTATTGTATGCGACGTTGAATAAGTAGGCCTTGAGCTTTGGCTTTGCCTTCTTATATTTTAAATCACGCCGCTCGCCATTTTTCATTGTCTCCATTGCCCTTATGGTTTTATTATAGTACAGTTAGCTAATTGCAAATTACGCATGAAACTAGACCAATATCATAGGCACGAGTTGTAGACCAGTGCTGAATTTTCAGTCGAGTAATTTCCAATAGTTTGACCTATGAGTTCTCTACAACTGTTTTGAACACCATTGTGTGAAATTGAAAACAGCTTTCATACATTTATTTCATATAACAGCTATTGAAAGTATAATTAAAAATAGTGTGTATTACGTTTTTTACAAGAAGTTTGTGATAATATGATTATTTATAAAATATGGTGTATGTGAACATGAAACTTATTTATTTAATAAATAAAGTAAAGTTTTTAATTTGTTCCTATTATTTTCTAATAAATTAAATCGTCTTGCCTAACTATTAACTTTTGACCCAACTGTGCGTGATTTGTAAAGCATATTTCTTTAATTGATAGTAGGACATTATTACAAAAGTAACATCGTTGCAAAAAATCACATACAGTGTACTTTTCAGCTCAAACTCTGGCCTGTTAATCCAATTCCTGTGGTAACATTGTTGCGGTAAATTCCAAACGGGCTCTCGGGATATTATTAAGTATTCAAACATGTGCTAAACCTAATTAAATCAAGCCCTAGCTACAAACATATGTAAGGTACCTGTTGTGATTAGATTGCTGGTGATTCTATAACGCCGGTATTCAGCTTAGCTGCTCTTCCGGTGTCAGCCGTATCGAAAACAAACAATGTGAACGAAGCTTGCATAGGAATCACGCTTGGATATTGAATTTACTATCACATGTTGACAATAATTTGATTGAGTTGGTATGGTAGATATCCTGTTTTAGGTACTAGAATGCATTGCACGGTAAATTTAGCAATCCTGAAGTCAAGGGTGATCCGTGTGGCTGAATTGTCTAGTGTGTTGTGTGTAGGGGGGTAATTATGATTATCCTAGTCTGAATGCATGAAAATGGCATACTTTGCCTGATCGCTCAGTTTATTAATATTATAGTTACAATAAGATTTGATGTTTTTATCGAGATGCCGTTATAACAGACACAACAAGGTAGTTATTTATTCAAATATTTGTTTTGCAGTTCATGATTTAGACATAATGTCTAAATCATTATTGTTAGGGTGCGTGTTTTTCGTGATCAAATCAGAAGGTCGATTTTGCTAATTGGCAATCGCAATCGAATAGATTTAATTATCTGTGTGCCGAAAACAATTTTTTTTATACATTATGCACTTGATAACTTTATGAACTATGAAAGAATATTTGTTAGTACAAGTGACAAATAAGTACATGCGATGATCATAATTTCTTTTCTTAACCAAGACGTGTAATTTAATTACGATTGATAATTAATCGACAGGTTTCAAAATAGCCAGAAATGGTAAAATACGCAGAGCCGAGGCCACCAACATAACTCCAAGAATTGCGAGTTTTAACCGGCAGTGTGGGTCGTAGGATTGACGGTCTTTGAGGTTAGGTCGTCGAGTCGCAAGCATATACCGGGAAATTTTACGTTAGCAGAAACCTCTCATAACGTGGGCTGATGATGAAGGAAAGATTAGAGAAATGCAACGGGTAATAGCAGTGCAGAACCGTCGGGTTATAGAAGTTAGCTGTGAGCGTCATTTGTCTAAAATATTTGATTGTCGAGAGTTCTTGTAAAATTTCTTGAGTTTGTTGTAGCATTAATAATTAATAGCGTATATATCGCACTAATAATACAATAGTGTATCAACTCAAAATCGAACATTTTTCAAAATCAACAAAAAACTTATTACTCACTTCATGTAATAGTTGCAAATTGATTAACTGTCACATAAGTTTTTTAATTGGTCTTGATCACGCGTGAGGAATCAAATTTTGCGTGTGTTTATAGTATTATGTCAAGTACGACGTTTTGAGTTGATACACTATTGTATTATTAGTGCGATATGTAAATGTATCGGAATTGAATTGTTGTTTTAACGACATAAATGGCTATGATGAAAATCCTCTTAATTTGCTCCAGATCTCAAAGGTTTGTGTATTCATTATTAAAAAGTAAAAGTGATCATGACTGTTTGTCTGCGAAACAAATAAATAAACAAAGATAATCTCAGACTTCTGTCGCTTACAAAGTAGGCCTTATTCGAAGAAAAGGCTGTAGGCGCAAAGAAAACAAAGTTTATCCGTTGAAAACGCCCCAAAACCCAATGCGTATATTTTACGATACGAAAACAGAAACCAAACAATGTCAGTTTACGAGCCATCATTGAAATACATTTTTAAGTTCTATGTGAAGTGAAAAATGGATTTTTTAAGGCCTCGTAAATAATGGAATAGCTTCATTTATTTGCATTTTTACAACGTATTTAGTGTAGGGAGTGTTTTGTAATAAATTTCATTATAAGGATCTTTACGAGGTTATCTTCAAAAAGCGAATGGTTGTAATGGATCAACACAATAGCCCTACGTATTTTAGATAAGATTCACTGACACCGTTCACTCAAAAATAGACTGTAGAGTGAAAAAAAAAAACCTTGGCATGCTACTTCAATCGATGCATTATTTCGATCAGCAGATGAAAGTTCGGATAAATAAATAACAGCAAAATAAATGACGAACAGCTAAGGGCCATAATGTTGACTGGAATTTTGAAATTGAAACATTTTGAAAGTATTTTTTATCATTATCATATTAAATATTTTCTAATAGGTGCTATATTTACTGGAGGGGACTCTATATAAGGATCGTCTGCATTGGTAGCTCTGTCCATTTCTACTGCAGTGTAACAGGTTTCGCATTGCTTTGTTCCGCTGTAAAGGGAAATTAGCAGTAAAATTACGAGGTTTGGGACTTTACGTTTTATGTTACATATCGGTTGTAACGTCTATACTATTAGAATATTCTGGAAATTTCGCGGAACTTGCAATTATATGTAAAGTTTTAATCTTCTAACGTCTATACTATTAGGATGTTCTAGAATTTTCTCAGGTCTCGCAATTATAAGTAAATTGTTATCTTTTAATGCAAATCTGTCCATCTGCTAGTTTTCAAGCTACGCTCATGCAATCTACGCATCTGCATTTCTATAATAAATCGTGTCATGCATGTATAGAGTTCAAGTATGGGAATATTGAACACCTCTAGATAGTCGGCACGGATTGCCCTAGGAAAGTGCTCGCTACACTCAATTTGTATGTAGGATACACTGGGGGTACTCCCCCACTGCACTACCATTTAATTATTGTTGTTAGTAATTTTAATTTATTTCTTAAGTTTGGGCCGTGCTGTTTTAATAATTCTTTTAATATATTAGTCTCTTGTATTTATCTTTTTCTTATTATCCTTAACCTATTTTGCTCCGTTGCCTTCCGCTACGTGACACGGTGATGTACACTGTTTTTTATGGGATTGGTGATTTGCTGCTAATCTCCCAAGAATCACATGTACGGTAGACGACGGTAACCACCAGGTGTTGATTACCTGGTGGAAAGTCTCCTTGTATGTTTGCTTTATTCTTAATAAATTTTCAAGAAATCGGTAATAATATCCAAATTGAATGTTACAACGTAATGTTGATTAACAGTGAAGAAAATCAACCTTGAATTGACAAAGTAAAATCTATTTGAAAAATATAGCAAAATGTAGTGGATATTTTCAATTGACTAAGATAGTATTCGGTGGCCATGTTGGTTAAGGCTGACAACACGGCATGTTAATGACGCGTGCTGTATCTTGTAGGAATTGAAGTTTTTCATACTGATACATTTACATAGTAATGTATATATGTCGAAGAACACACAATACAATAACAAGGCGAAACTTGTTAGCATTTTCATAATACTTAAATGTTTACGGAAACGTATTAAATAGACGTAGACGCAGACATATTAAATAGTTTACTTTATGCGTCACATTAGGCGATGCCCTATCCACAAGCAATCCCTAATGACAAATTTGAGATCCGTGTTCAGTTGTAATTTAACATGAACCGGAAGCGGAAATGTTAACGCGGTACTGAATCGGGAAATGCTGTTTGTAACTATTTCCTGGCAGCCGGAAGTATGCTTTGCCAATACGATTGGTTATTTAACAGGATATTGATTTTAAGTTATTTATAGCGGGGCTATTTCATACATTCAGCTTTAAAGGACAGGATCGCCCATCAAGCATAATTAAGATCGCATAGTGCTGTATGAAAGTTCATTTTTATTATATAAGTAGATTTGATTTATGAAGTCACTAGAAAAATACAAAAATAAAACAAAAGAACTATGTCAATAATGATTGTGCCTTCAATTTCTTTTAATGGATTCCAAATAATGAGTATCATATAAGCTTATGAACAGACACACGTATGCCAAATTTTCTATACTTTATTTTGTTATCTCACATCATTGAAATAGAATTGTCATGGTCCGAAACAAACAAATAATTTCAAACAGAATAGTATGGTGCACTCGGAATTTCTCCAATCACGGTGTGCGCAGCATGTTGTCGTTCTTATTACGTATCACTTCTGATGGAATTTACTTTCTATGTCATATATTTTTTATTTAAATAAGCTAATGGGAGCTGAAGTAATAAAATTTCGCGAATATAACATAAATGACTATATTTTTTTTATTATGGTAAATAATTCGAAATATTTTTATTAAATTGTTATCATATCATCAAAACGCACTATATTTTTCGTATCAAACGGTTTCATTAATTTGTGTAAACAAAAAATACCAAATATTTCATACCACATTAAATTTTTTGTCTGCTAAGCTTTAAAATCTCGAAACCAGTCGAAATCTGTACATTATTTTCATTATTTTAACATGCATACGAGTATAACATGCAATAACCAGCTAACTCTAAACATAATACATAACAACCCTATATGATAAATCATAAATGCAATAATTGCCTTCAATTAATACGGAAACTAACCGTTTAGGTAATACTACTATGAAATTCTATTTGGTTTTACGAGCGAATTCACGATTCGGACTGAACGTAATTTACGATTTACTATTTCACTTCGATTTACATTCGAATTATGTACTTACTCTATTTCGTTTGGAAATGTTTCGAACTCAAAAAAATATATAAATTCTTCACATCAGCAAAAATTTGTAAGTTTCGTTAAAGTTCAAATAAAAGAATCTATAATGTTAGTTTAGATTTATTATTAGATTTATTTAATGCTTTATGTACGTAAATCGTGGGAGAGCCATGCTTCGGCACGAATTAAGCCAGCTCGACCGGAGTGATACCACGGCCTCACAGAAAACCGGCGTAAAATAGCGATTGCGCTGTGTTTCGCCAAGCGAGTGAGGGTACCGAAGGCCTAACCCCTCCTTCCCCCCTTATTCCCTTTTAAAAGGCCAGCAATGCATCTGTGACTTCTCTCTCTGGCCCTCTACGCGGATGATGCCGCCTTCCTGGCCACTTCAATGAGACCGGCGCACGCAGCGACTAAGCTCCAAAGGCAATTGGACAAATTACCAGAATGGCTGTGCAGGTGGCGCTTGGTGGCAAACCCCACCAAGACACAAGCCATTCTTTTAAGTAGTGCTGCAACGCTCCCACCAAGCTGCAACTTTTGGCCATGAAATTCCTTGGTCGCCCCGAATAAAATATCTGAGGGTGACAATTGATCGCCTAATCACTATGACACCACATGTGGAGGAGAAGGTGTGCCAGACGCGTGCCACGCGGGCCACCCTCCGACCGATCATTGGGTCTAAGCTACCAATCAAAATAAAACTAGCCATCTATAAACAATACATCAGGCCGAGGCTGACATACGCAGCACCAGCGTGGTACGCGCTGGTAGGGAAGACTGCACGCATAAAGCTGGCTGCGCAGCAGTCCCTGGCGCTCCGTACCATCGTGAGAGCGCCCAGATATGTCAGAAACGACGTAATCGCGCGTGACCTGAATGTGGAATTCATCGATTACTTCATTAGGAGGATAGCCACGAAGCTACATAGAACAGCCACCAGCTCCCGACACCCACATATCAGGAACATCGCCCCCTACCACGCAAGGCCACCGGATAGGAGAGCTTTCCCCAGCAGCCTCCTCCTCCACACCGAAGAAGAAGGAGAGGAAGACGAAGAAATATGATATGCCATAGGAAATATCAAGGACATACCACAAAAACAAGGAAGCACCCTGAATAAGGTCGAGCTCCGACAACGAAGTCAAGGTGTAGGTATCATTACCATCACCGCCCCAATGACCCAACCGTAGCTACGGTTGGCGGTAGACACTACTGAAAGGGGACAAGTTCCCCGAGCAGTTACCTTTGCATAGAAAGCAAAGAGGAATATCTGCACTGTGACTTCTCTGGTGTTGCGGGTGTCCATAGGCAACGATTATCGCTTACTATCAGGTGATCCGTTTTTTCGTTTGCTGCACTATCCTATAAAAAAAGACACAGGCGGATAGAGTAGCTAGCTTCATCTTCCATCATTGTTGGATGGGCATACGCCATATAAGTTGACATTAGGTGGACACATGATCTTCGTATTCTATCAGATGTTGTAACACTTTTTTTTCACTGATTTTAAGTACTATTAAAGACACTTTTTTTTATTCATATTGATTAAAATCACTTTTACAATTGTATCTTGCATTGGTTATGTTTACGTCGAATTGTTACTTTGACATTGACAGTTCTATAGTGTGGGCCGCTTATCATGATCCTAACACCATTATCTATGGGCAAATTAGGCAACCAAATCTAGCCAAGCGTCGTCTACAAAGATAGGTTCTTTATCAATAATACTGAAACATCACTCCGGAATTCATAGATTAAAAACAGTGTCGTAGATTAATAACTGCCCACAGATTATATACCGGATACTGATTAACAACAAATTATTTGCACTGCCGGTTACAAAAATATCATTTAGAATTAAACTTAAATTTAGGAAGATCAATTCTTCCTTTCCTTTATTTGTGGCGGATCGACATAGTTTCCACACCATCCTAGTTCCATTTAATAACAAACATCACATACTATACATCGTCTATATAGTCTTTGCCTCATCGGTGGTAAGCAATCTGTAATGGTATACTAATCTGTGACTTGGAGATCTGAAATCTGGGAATTGGGAATCGATCTATTGTAAAAATCTCACGCATATTTCGGTAATAACTACGTATAAAGTTACTGAAAGTGGTGTCAGGATCACAAATTTCAGGAGTATTTTATTTCCCATAAAATTATCCATATCTTTGGAACCAACATAATTTAACCTAGTTGCCACCGGCACTTAGGAAAAAATAATAAACTAAAATATTTACATATTGAAAGCCCGATAAAAAGGTCAGTAATAGTTGCATTTATCTTTAATTCTTTAATCTCTTTAATTTCAATTTGTTCCCAATAGTAATGATTTTCACAAATAATTATTGATATTTGTTTTGAGCGGGTAGGCTTAACCACCCATACCAAATCATGCTGAAATTAGTTGTTCAGTTGCTAATCTCATGTATTTGAGGTAATTGGTGTTTGTATTTAATCATAATAATATAAATAATGTAAATTCTTGTTCTTTTAAAATGTAAATGTACCATAATTTGATGAATGTTCAATAGATCATGTTTGATATTTTTTCTTTGTAACCTAGTTGTCAGATTTAATTGTATGAAGAACAATATTGTATGGGTTCCTTCTGAACCGCATAGACCACCCACAGTGAGTCCATGACTATGATAATGTAGCATTTTTATGATATGTAACAGGGCAAAAAGGTACCGGGAGGTAGTTATACCTGAAAGCCCCGGCCCTACAAATTTATGTAAGAAAAATAAATACAATATCCTTGGAGAAAACTATATAAAAGTTAAGAAGAATAGCTGCAATATATTAAAAGAAGAGTTAAAATCGAGTGTCTGGACCCAGTCTCAAGGAAGGTATTCAGTACTAACCACCGGGGGATGGGAATTTAGCATTAGAATACATGTTATATCTTAGATTTTAGAATTACCATAATAAATAGTTTATTTCAATACCCTGATCAACTATTGTTGTTAAATATCCTTGCCGAGATTGATCAAACAGCACCAGAACCAACCTGCCCTTGTGTCTACTCATTAAAATTTGTTATTTTAAGTACATAATAAAGTTATTCATAATAAAGAGTACACTTATTTTAATTTAAATTGGTTATTTTAATTGTTAAAAGAAAAACTTAAATATACATTTAGATATATACATTATATAAATATACATTTCATTTTTTATACTGTTAATGTTGATAATTAAATCAGTCACTTTGTTATTTTGTATTATTTGTGTTTTCTTTATAAATCTAGTTGGTGAGTAATGGCCGTTTTCACCAACCTTGTCTTAGCTTAGGTGACTCCTAAGTGACATGCTGTCACTTTTTATATTAACTAAAAAGAGTGAGACAGCATGTCTCTTAGGAGTCACCTAAGCTAAGACAAGGTTGGTGAAAACGGCCATAAGAGTATTATTACATTACAATGTTACTAAAAGTAAAACAGAATAAAGACTCGATGTCATTAATGTAGTTAGCACTAGGAGGACAATACATCATCCCTAGTAACGCCTAAGGGTACTTAGGCGTTACTTGGGATGGTGTATTGATTGATGGTGATTTGTAGAAGTTGGCCTTCTACAAATAAGTATTCAGCACTGGCCAGGCTTCCTGGAGTAAAGCCAGAAAGAAGCATTTACATTTAAAGCTCTAGGAACGCTAGGAGAGGAGGAGGAGCTAGGGTTATGATGTTTAGTGCTGATGCACCTTAAGAGGCATATAACCTTCACCCGAGTCACCAGTCCCAGGGCTGCACTTAACTCTTTTCTCTTCAACATTATGGACCCACAACCGTAAACCCAAGCAGTGCTAAGAGTTTTCAGCTAATAATGAAATAATATATTATTTATTTCAGTAGACCGCTTTTTATTTTTTTGCAGAGTGTGGCCGTTTTTTTAAGTATTAAAATAATGTAATAATCTATTAATGGTGCAGCGAATTGGAAACGTTTATCGTCTACCAAGATGTATCAAAAGGCCGCATCTTCATGGATGTATTGACCAATATTATACGGCAACCATAACATAATATCATATGAAAATAAAGGAATTATTATAATAAAATTTTTAGTATTGCAAACTTAAATGATTTTTTTATTGGTATCCACTTTTTCGTTATATAAAAAAATATGAGATTTGCTTAAAATATTTTTCTTTTGTTTAAAATTACATTAACTTAATTTCCACGTCGTCCTTGTTTGCATATTCATCTTGGAAAAGTTGCTAGCAGTGAGTTTGTGAAACGCGAGACAAACTGTGAAAGAACCAACACAGATCCATCTGAAACAGAAAAACTAAGAAACAAGAATACGATTCGTGGAAAACTCCCTTTTTAATTTCGCCAAGTTCAAAAACTTCGCCTCATAAAGCGCCCAAGCATTTCATTAAACCTTTCTGGGGGTTGGGTAAACATGAAATGAGAAAACTTGGGTCGCCCTTACAAATTACCCGCGGACACTGGAACAACGGCCAACTTATAATTGACGCTGATTTTGCATTACCGAGCACAATCAATTAGTTTGCTTCTCGCTGTGTCACCTTTTTAAGAGTTAATTTCATTGAATACCACAAGTTCGCTCGTTGTTGCCTGTTTTAATTATATTGTTACTTTATTGTTAGGTAATTTTTTGGGGAGATTTCATCTTTTAAGGCCATATTATATAAGTCAATAGCCCATATTATTAATATGTAAATCCCTACAAATATTATAAACGCAAAGTTAATACATAACTAAAAAAAACTACTGAATGGATTTTAATGAAACCTTACAATTCATTGTTTATAAATCGAAATAAAACATATACTACAAGTTATAAATATATTTAATGTCATTATGTTACTTCTTTTGTATGGGACGTTAATATATGCTACTTGAAATACTAATCCTGCGCAGACGAAGTCACGGGCACCAGCTAGTATTATACAAAACTAAGGTGTTAATTGTTTTTTTTTTATAAGTATATATTTTTTCCACTTGCACCTATTAGCCTAACCCAAAGTAAGCTCTGAAGGCTTTTTTTCTTCTTTTTTTGTTCCCCCTGAGGGAAATGCATTAAGTTGCATACCCCGGCTGTGGCGAGCCGGCGGTTATGTGGGGTGGGGCTCTCCTCCCCAGAAAAGGAATGCCTTCGCATGTAGGGAGTCCCCGGGAACACCAAGCTACTTCCGGGAACCCCCCGCCTCCGCTCCCCCGCCGATACAGGGGACCCATTCTCGGGGGAGGCTACAATATCTCCCCCGATCTCCACCACGACGACGCCACGGAAGGGGCGTGGTCCCTCCCGGGTCACCATATCCGCGGGCGCGATTTCCTCGCGCCTGCCGGCGACCCGCGGCAGCGCCGCAGTTGTACTACCGAGCCCGGCGCCGCCTCCTTCAAGCGGGATCGGCCATCTCCCGACCCCGCTCGGTGGCCTCCTTCTGGAGCATCACTGCTTCACAGAAGGAGGCTACAGCCCTCCAACCTCCCTCGTCCGCCAGCATTGCCGCAATCAATGCCGGCAGAGACAGATCTCGCCCGATCTCTGCGACCAAGACTCAGCGCTCGGAGGCCCACGCGAGGCACTCCGCCAGCGTGTGCTGGGCCGAGTCGAGGTCGGATGCGCAGTGATGGCAATGTGTCGATCCCTCCCGTCCTATTCGACACAGATACTCACCGAAGCAGCCGTGCCCGGTGAGTATCTGAGGTTGTAACCCATGCCAATCGGTAGGTGACCTCCTCCTTCCCGTGGAGCCAAGTTTCGAGGTGCGGGAGTACGGCACCGACGGCCCGCTGGCGCGCGCAGAGCCGTAATTCGAGCTGCGCACGCCAGGCCGCCACAATCCGTCGGTGCTACTCCCGCTTAGGCACCTTGTGCGCGGGTTCCAGGGCGCTCCCCCCATCCCTCCCCCGGTCGACACGCCGCGACGCATACGTCGCCGCGTACATGTCGGCCAGGATGTCGAATGGGGGTGAGCGTCCCAGAACCGTCGCCGCCTCGTACGAGATGGTACGGTAGCCTCGTACGATTCGTATGGCCATTATCCGCTGCAGGCTCCGTAGCAGAGCTCTGCCTCGACCTCGCGCAGTCTTGCGACCACACGGGAGCCCCATACAAGGCCACGGATCGCACGACGCTCTCGTACAGGCGGCGAACTCCATCCAAGCTCTGAAGGTTAGTGTTATGGGATCTAGGGTAACGGATAGACATACATACATAAATATATTTGATAGAAATATATATATTAACAATTATGACTAAGGTACAAATGTCCGTATTCATCATACACACATCTGCCCCCACCGGGAATCGAACCCGGGACCTCAGAGATGGCGACACCTTGAAACCGGTGTACTAACCACTCAACTACGGAGCTCTTTATTATTCATTAATTGTCTTAGATTCGTTTGATAACGTCATTGATTCTGCATAGACTGATAAATTTTTCGCTTTATTGTTAAAATCTGGACAGACGATATATTTAATTTTTTTTTTCTGCTAGCATAAGGGAAATAAAATTGAACATTCAGCGGCGATCTGAAACGAATGGGGACAGTAATTCTTCAGTCCAAAACTGATCAGTCTTTTACGACGTCTTCAAAACCGATCGTATCCTTTTTCTACTTGTTGAAGAAGCAACGAGGCTCTTAAAGTCGTAATGAGAATCTCATAACAATGCTTGAAGTTTTCTAAAAACCCAACGAATGTTGAATAGTCACAGTATAGAAAAATCTTTCACAACATTCAGGTTTGATTTCTTTATATTTCATTTAATAAATAAAACAAAGTCGTATTTGTTATATCATTTGTAACTCAAGAAGGGCTGTATCAATTTAAATGATCATTTATTATCTGTGTCATAGCGAGTACAACCACGAGCAAGCAGGTGAGCAGTCTGCTTCCTTACTAAAATCCTATACTGAAAAACGTAGTATTATATAGTTTTAAAATTTCTGAAGAAAAAATTGTAGATTTGTCTTATAAGAAGATAGAACATAGAAGTTTAAAAAACTAGAAATTTTCCGATTATTTCTAAATATATAGTATGTGTGTGTTAATAATACCTATAATATATTATTTCTAGTAAGATGTGTATCAAAATGTATAATTATTTATAGTTACTTATAATGAAATAAAGATAAGGAATAACATAATTAATGACATTAAATTAAGAAAGCTGGCTATCTGTATTTATTTACTCTGTGCCATGGGTTATAGTCATTGTTCCCAGTTTTATCTGTCGGCCATTTTGTCCCACCTGATCGTAAAAAATAATTGAATCAGAAGGGGAACGGTCCATAATATTCGTACCTGCTTCCTTTCTGAGGGTCTAGGAAGATTAATTTTTATATGACATTGTGCGTATACATATGGCTATTTTGTTAAATCTCTGAATGACCGTTCCATTTATATTAATAATAAACAACTTTGTCTTTTCAAGTAATTAATTATCTTTCTTTGACGTCTGAGACTTCCTCAAAGATATTATTGCAATTAATTTATTTTCCGTTATTAAAACAGATCGGTTAATTGCTGCTAGTTGATCAGATGAAAGTAACAAGCTTGTGACTAAATTAATAATAAACAAACATATATATTTTATATTAATTTGCATTTCGTAACTACACTGCACTAATACAAGGAGAAAAAGAAAATTTTATTCGCACGAGGTTGAAAGAGACCGCGTGCTCAAGACCTTACATACTTAATCTAATTAAAATTTAACTGAACCTAGTTGACTGTAAAGTGAAAATTAGAAAATTTGCGCTGGTTTCAAGAGAATTTCAACTCGGAATTGTCTGTAGTCTGAAAAGTACTCCACATCCGACATGCGCTCAAACAATGGGCGACAAAAGTCATTTAAGTTTTTGATAATAACTTACGAACCAACTTTTATCTGCGCCACAAGTTGCCCTGAAGTGTGGAAGAACTTAAAGAGGTTGATATTATATGGAGTGGTGCAAGTTTATGAGCGATAGAGGCTTAATGCAATCAAATTGTTGATTTTACTGCAATCGTAGAGTGGCAAAATAATAGAAAACAATATGAGAAATTATAAATCGTATGTGTATGTCCAATATGTGTAAGATACTATAAGAAAGTGTGTAAGTACTCACTCAATCATTGGTTTTTCTACTCAAGTACTTGAAACATCAAATACATACATTTCAAATTTCATTAAGATCAAAATTTCTTGTAATGTAATTTTTTTTACATTTTTTTAATCCAAACTTCTAATTCTACATAATTAAATCAAATTGTTTATGTTGATAAATAAAAGACTCAAGAGAGACTCAGGCCCGTATTAGAACGAAACTCAAACTTAAATCCCTACTTAAATATAGTTACAAAGCGCTACGCGGGCTTAATAGTGCCATCCCTTTCTAACTGTATAAGCATATATGTATTTAAATTTGAGTACCATTCTAAAATATAGGCCTTAAATACTTCCCAGAGCTTTAGAAGAGGTGCCTTACCATCGCTTTAATCGCGTTTCAGTTTAGGATCTAAATTGAGTAAGTTTGTAATATGAAGCTAATACATTTTCAATTTTTCCGTCTCATGGCCATTATTTTAAAAAAATATAGAAAATCATCTACGTAGTATAACCCAATAATTATTTTTGTATATTACCTTTAGTTTTCGCAAACAAACATGGTTCATATTGACTATTGTTAAAACCTAATTTACAAAGACAATCTTTTACTTTCTCATACCATGCTAAAGATGACTGCTTTAAACCGTAAATCGCCCGTTTTAATTTTTAACACATTACATGGACAACTTTCGGTTACTTATGAAAGTGATTCAGTTGAGAATATTATTTGTGAAATTTTGTTTGCGGTTTCATATCACGACATTATTAAACTAAATTAAAAAGCTAGACCTACTATATTGTGAGTAATTCCATCGAAATTGTATTTTATAAGCTCTTAACGTGAATTGTGAAGTATATAATCAAACATTTTGTAAATTCACATTTATGGGTTTTAAAATTATGTGTTTTATTTTTCAATATGGTTAGTTTTACCTAGTAATTTCACAAGAAGAGAAGGTACATTTAACATTCCTTTTTTTTCGTTGTAGCTAGGATAAAAGACGCTTATTTTTTATATAATATGTATACATTATTTATAGTAGCTCACAAAAAGGTAGCTTTTAAAAATGTTAAAAGAGACCTGGTCATTATGCAAGGTACAGACATAAAAAGTATAACTCATTAAAAGTTAATAATACAGAGCAGAGGTGTAATCTAACAACGAAATTGACAATCAGGACGGACAAGAGTATTTTTGTAAATTACATTTGTAAGTGGATTCGAATAAGATTTTCGATGAATTGGCATTTTACTAAATCAGTACCCAGTTTATATGAAACTAAGGAGTTAAAAGAGCTACAATGTTTGATATTGCCACAAACTTTTCAGAACCCGAAAGTCACAGCAACGAGCAAACGGATCACCTGATAGCAAGCTGCTACCACCGCACAGTCGCAAAACTATTATCTATTTGACTTGTGGAGGTTCAGAGAGAAAAAAGTTGAGATTTGGTGGAACCTAATATCCCACATAGAAGTTCTCACAACGCGGTATGATCGGCGACTTTTGTTTAACTCTTTTCATTCAACGTAGAGTTGGACCAAAAGATTAGCTTTTTCCTATGAATCGTGGGCCAACGGATCATCGTCTTTATATAGAGGTTGAAATAATGGCGTGCAGAAATGTATCTCAATTGCCTTAGCAACCATAAATTCTGAGTTCCCGAAGATAGATATTTCAATATATAATATTATTCCGGATGTTCCAGTGTACTTCTATATACAGTAAATCCAATATTTGTTTCGATGGATCTATGCAGCGACCAATAGCTTATCGATATACTGTCAATATTTTGACGAATTTGACAAAAGAAACGCCATCGACGGGTCAAAATGATAATAATATGTCATTATATTTTCTTTTTCAAAAACGCTCAGCACTTGTCATCTAGTCTTCGTATACGCATAAAGCACGCAATAGGTCGTTCGTAAGGGCGGTACATTAGCCTACAAGGAAAGTCACTCCGAGGTGTTTCCTTAACGTCAACATTTACAGTAATTAGCTAGCTACGACTTGGTATTTATAAGCTGGGGCTATATAAATTCCCATTATAATTGTTATTAATGTAGCTCTGTCAAGGATCTTTTGTTGCGTAGAGAAAAAATCGAGACATTTTAATTTTTCAAATTATTAAGTAACATAACAAGATTAGCTTGAGATAGGGAATATTAGGATCAATTTATCGAATTTCATAAAAAAATATTTCTAAATTCTAAATTTAAGTTTCTGTTTATTGCAACCCATAATTATTTATATATAGTCCTGAACAGAAAGATATACCAGTGCAACCTACAACTCTATTTTGTAAAAGAGATTTTTTAAGTATATAACAAATTAATTTAATGTTAGACCTTTTATTTGCTTATTCTCTTTTTATGAGCCTACAGAAACGGTTTATCAATCTCAGACTCGCCTACAACAAACAATTATCTTCCTGATAAAAAGATTTCAAAGGTGTGATAAACTTCTACTACAATAGCTGTAGCAAATCATATGGAAAATCTGTCTGTATTAAGATTTTTAATCGCCGCATAGCTGTTCGAGGAATAAATAATATAATTTGACAACTTTAAGACATCTGTCAAGCCGCCTTATATGATCTTAGTGCGAATGCGTGACGGAGATATATAAGTGTAGAAATATAAGTGACATCTCCCCGGTACCGTGTTACTAGGGAGATGGGGCGGGGAGGGGTGAATTGATAAAAGGGTATTGAAAATAACTGATTACTATAATATCTACCAACGGTATTTTCAGATTTTTAATGACTAGTATACAAAGATATAAATACATTTTGAGTGTCTCCTGATAAATTTGGCTAGATGGAGAAACCAGCAGCTTAGGTTTACAAATTGAGGTATCGATATAATAATATAAGCAAAGACCTATTTTGAATAAAAATTCTTGAGTTAGACTTTGAATCTTATTTCCGAAAAGAAATTAATGTAGCAGAGTTATCTTTTTCGAATTTATTACACATCTTTCTCATTCATAAACTCGACGCGTCTAAGCATATTCCTTGAAGAAAATTAATATTTGTTTTGCGAAATTAAAACCTGGTGTATGTGAGCGTGCCGAGCGCTTCTAGACAGAGTGAGACATGTTCTTGTTTACCCTATGGGATTGAGGCGGCGCGGATTTTTTCTAAGAAAATTACCTTGCCTTTGAAAGTAATGGATTCCTTTCGATTTGAGCTATCTTGAGATGGGTTGTATCAATTTTTCTTCGCCGTTACATATAAATGCTTGTTCCGAAGTGAAATTTAGAGCTTTTGTTTGTATCTGAATTTATGCGTATTTTGCCTACTGTATTTGTGCGGCTTAGATATTCTACGGTAATTGCTACTACGTTCAATGTCTAGTAGACATCGAGGCTGTTTTAGTTTACCAATCGAATGTATATAACGTAATATTTAAATTATGTAAATAATGCACATGTTATCTAAACTGGTATATGCGAAGTTATATACATACATCTACATACATACATATATGTAGAGGTATGTATATAACTTATGTACTTAACTGTACGTGTAGTCAGTATCAAGTTATAATATAACAATTCACATTTCATTTGAGTTCACAATATACAAAAACCAAAGCCATTCCGCCCTCCACACCGAAAATGACAGGTTATCTACAAGCTATTAATACAAAATTCTTTTAGCACATGAAGGTCTATTGACGTTACATCTATTTATTTGATTCAAAAATTATTATTCGCTGTATAATATCAGTTATTCTATTGATGGTAATGTTTACTTCTTACTGCTTTTATATGCTTTGTTCCTTAATTCTTGTAAACGGGTACGTGAAGAAACAAAACGTCGTCTTTCCCAGTTTTTTAAAAACAAACTCACGAATATTAAATTTTTGATTCTTTTTATTTCTATATTAGTTTCATTTGCTATATTAGTTTACAACTCAACCCCAACATAATTCAATAAATTCCTCTTCCGTTGTCTTGGCTTTACCACTTGTATGCATGATCTCCTAATGCGTCGCTTGACCAGAAACAGTAGTCGATTTGGATTACTTTTTAAAGAAATAATAATAGAGGGTGCTATTGCTACTGTTAATTCCTAATCCAGTTATCATCAACAACTAGATCATAAACAGAAATAGTATAGGTAGATAGATGAATGTACTGGTTGCTGTCAGTCGGCGATCCCCGGATGCCCCGGGGGATCGACGGGCCCTAGTCCAACGGAGAGGCGAATGAGCGGCCCACCTCTAGTGAGCCGACGCCGATGGAGTTGTGGTAGTGTCCTTTCGGGTTCCCACGACCTGTTACGCCGCGGGCAGTTCTCCTCGGCGCATCTGATGGCGATGTCGGACGCGCCGTCGATCGAGCGGTCGCGGCAGGCATCTGTGGAGGGGCATCGCTGAGGTTTTTAGGCCCGGTTTCCCGGGGTGCAGGGTATGCAATTCAATGCATTTTCCTCAGAGTTACAAAATAAAAAAAAGGTAGATAGATGAAAGCATATTAGTATATTAATATGAATATTAAATCCATGGTTTTATATACCACTATGGTAAATATACAAAAATAAATAAAGAATGAAAATAAATATACACAGCAACGCTTTAAATATTAACCTCAAATCATTTCTTATATCGTTCGTAATAGCGACGGATTTCGTAATGTGAATGTAATGCTGTCGACTGTACGCTTAAAACGTAAATAAAAAAAAAATGCTGCTCACCACCCACGACCTTAATGTGGAAACATTTTGCTGGTCTTATTAAATTTGATATTTTAAAAATGACATTAAAGGCATATTCTATTGCGTAGGATTTATAACATCATTACTACATCACAAATTGTTATCTCAAAATAGATACATAACGAGGGACTGTGAACAAAGGGTGATTGATAACGGATTTATACGCCAATTATTTTGTATAAAAAATGTTTATATTTTTTATTCGACCGCCTCAAATTACTAAGTGAGTTTGGTAAGCTCTCTTAATAAGTTTGAGTAAATATTATATTTCGTATTATGCGTAAGAGTTCATTAACTTTATGTTAAAAATTACCCGAATTGTTTTCCTTTAACTTAATCGATTTATTTTGTATATTCTAAGGGACATTTTATTTGTTCCATTAGTTGATTGATTAGTTAATTGATGGGGGATGCCCCATCTAGTTTCAGAAATTATTAGTATATTTCTACTGAAGACTGCCTATCCCAAAATTTTATCAAATGTCTCTGTGGTGCTTGTTCATTTAAAGCCTAGAGTTATTTATCTACTACGTTCCGGCTTTCTTCACTATAACTAATACAAATTTTTAATCTATGCTGTAATCATAGATGCTATCCATAGATGGTGTGACTATAAAAATCATAATTTCACCCAATAAACATTTGCCTGACGTTTTAAATAAAACCAAAAAATAATCATATAGCTATATAATTTTTAATTTCATTTTATTTTATTCCACTTATTATACTATTGTAACACTATTATTACACTTATTGTAATGTTATTTAATCATTTCAATGATTCGCATTCAAGGACATGAGTCCTTGAATGCGAATCGATCTGATGCGATCCTTGAATGATCGAGGATCCGCATTCTATCTCTCTAAAAACACCTCGATGTATTTGTTAGCTAGAAAGACATTTTCATTATAGTATATATCAATCTTGTTAGGGATCTTATCCTGATAATAATGGAAATCCTAAACCCATTTATAGACCACCAAAATTTAAGATACAGTGAGCTCCTTATTTGTGAAATGGGCCACATAAATAAATGAGATGGCGGTAGTAAAATAATAAATTTGAATTTTATCTTTGCTCTATAGCACTCACCTTTAACTACTGGGTATAAACTGCTGGAGTATTCTGACATAAATGGAAAATATCGGCAAAATGAATGATATACTATAGATGTGGTTAAAATCTTTAATATTCGTGCAAATACAGTGTTAAGATTACTAAACGCTTATATTTAGTTGTTACGAAATAACTCAGGACTTGTTTGCCATTAAAACCTAAAGCTAGAATTAACCCAGCATGTATTATTGCGAACCAGATACTTTTCTGTGCAGTATGGCTTTGGCTAATTGTTACCCAGAACATTTATTGTCGAAGTAATAATATTGAGTAAAAAGCATTTTTAATATCGATACATTTTTTCTTCAGCCGTATGACTTTGTTTGACTTCAGCTATTTTGTTAAATTAACCTTTTCTTATTGAGTAAAGAGAGTTTGGACTTTTCAAGTTTTGTACGTCTGACCGTTTACGTGAGCGAATTTCTTTTAAAAAGTCAAGATCAAGTTACATATTAGCTTTAAGGGTGAAAAGGAATGAGGATCAACAATTACCGAAGTTTCGAAGCTCGCGAGAGAGAAGTTTCCGTAATTTATCGGGACTGTTCAAAGTTCAACACCAAAAAGGCTTGGAAATTTAACAAACGATGTGCTATCGCAAAAAAAAAGATGAGTTACTCTTCCTTCTTTTCCTGGATGATGGATGTCAAATTAAAGGCGCAAAATAAATCCAACAGATGTAATACTAAGAAAGCCAAATTGTTTTTGTATTAATTATGAAATTACATTCGATTGCTACTAAGTTATATAAATTTGACTAAATATTCTAAGTTAAGGTCTTATTAAATGTTGAAGCTTAGAATATCTAGCAGAGTACTATTGCCACAATCAAATGTAAAAGTAATTTTACTTTGAAGATTGTTTCATTATTTTTAAAGAATACTGATGCCGACGGTGTTTCTCAATTACTAGTCGATGGTGCAAGAGACTCCCTAATTTATAACGGTACATGTGTACTAAGCCACAATTACATCTTACTTCTTTTAGTCAAGCCACAAATGATTTTCTCGCTAACACTGAGTCCAGACCAGGTACGGGCCAGGATTTTGCTGTAATCTCGGCTTACGAATCGGATGATTCTGGGCCCGGGGTCGATTCTACCATATACCAATATGTACTTCGTTTTTCGAGTTTCATATGTATGTCTATCTGACGCTCCTACGATGAAGAAAAATCATTGTGAGGCATAATCAAATTCGTATGTAGTCAACCAATCCACACTAGTCCACCGTAATCGATTAAGGCCCAATCACCCTGTTAGGATAGACTCGTGCCCCTCCGTGGGAAATTATATGAGCTGTGATGAAGTATAATAGAAAAAAAAGATAAGACAAAAAAATTAAATATGACTGAACGATACGAGTTTCACCTGTACTCTTCAATATTTACAGGAGTTCAGTTTTGTACATCGCATTGTCGTAACTATTATTATAGCTAGCCAGGTTTTCTGAAGTCTTTCCACTATCAAACCCAAACAGAAAATCTTGTACCCTCATAAAGATGAAGCCTGTTGCAAGTATCTATAAATGAAATGCGTGATATCTTTAACATTAAAGAAAGTTTTCGATTACTATATTTTTTTTCTGATTTAATCTTCAATTAGCTGAATCTTCTCTTTCTGTGGCGGAGCTGTAATAATCGGCAGAAGTAAGTAAGCTTTATATATAATACGTCAGCTCTACATCATTGCCTGTAGTGCCATCATCTCTTGTTGTTTTGTTTCTTGTAACACATCCAAAGCTGATCGATGGTTTTCTCAGTCTGTGTGATTTCACATTTTGTTTTTCTATCTCTTGGACTTGCCACAATATGTGATATTTATTTTTTGTTGTAACAGTATTAAATAAATAGTTGCTGAAACCTAAATATACATATATTTAACCATTATTTAATTTTTACCATTACCTCTTTTAGGCACCAAATTTGTTAAATACATAAAAGTAATAATTTTAATATAACATATTTTATGACAAAAATCTATTTTGACAATAACCGAAACAATAATGACGGTCATGCTACAAATCATACTCATCTCTCTTTGTAATGGAGGTGGTAGAGATTACAGTTTTCTACTTACTACGATCCAAACATACATCCCAAGCTTCCTCAACTTTCGTTACTATTTTCATTTACGCTCGTCGATTATGGACACTCCGCCAAATGGTAGGTGATGACCTAAACGAACATACTTGGACTAAACAGGTGATATACTGAAGGAAGGTCAGGTTAAGAGTACCCGTAACTTTCCTATTACATTTTAAGTTTTACTGATAATAGTTTTCAATCTATTTTATTACGTTATCCGTGTATCAATATTAATATCATGCAGGGGATTAAGCTTATTTCGCACATTATAAGCAGCTAATTTTAATGATAAACAAAGGTAAACATATTTATAAAACTTAAACTGAAAATCATTTGTAGGTTTTAAATTTGTTCCGACCTCGACTCGGCCCAGCACAAGCTGGCGGAGTGCCCCGCGTGGGCCTCCGAGCGCCGAGTCTTGGTCGCAGAGATCGTGCGAGATCTGTCTCCGCCGGCATTGATTGCGGCAATGCTGGCGGACGAGGGAGGTTGGAGGGCTGTGGCCTCCTGTGAAGCAGTGATGCTCCAGAAGGAGGCCGCCGAGCGGGGTCGGGAGATGGCCGATCCCGCTCGAAGGAGGCGGCGGCGGCGCCGGGCTCGGTAGTACAGTTGCGGCGCCGCCGCGGGTCGCCGGCGGGCGCGAGGAAGTCGCGACCGCTACGGCGACCCGGGATGGACCACGCCCCTTCTGCGGCTGGGGGGCGTCGTCGGTGGAGGAGACCGGGGGAGGTAGTGTAGCCACCCCCGAGGAGGACTCCCCTGTATCGACGGGGGAGCGGAGACTGGGGGTTCCCGGAAGTAGCTTGGTAAGTTCCCGGGGGCCTGAGGAAGGCCATCCCTGAGGTTTTTAGTGGATAGGCCTCCCCCTTCTGGGGAGGAGAGCCCCACATAACCGCCGGCTCGCAACAGCCGGGGTATGCAATTTAATGCATTTTCCTCAGGGAAACAAAAAAAAAAAAAAAGAAGGTTTTAAATTTGTAACATTCTAAGTGACATTAAGCCTTACCAATTTTAAGTTGTTTATAAATAAAATAAGTATTGTGAGCTTTTGAAAAATTGTCTGATATGTTACTTAGCGTTTCATAAATGATTTGGGTTTATTTGTATTTTTAGTTTATTGACATATATTTATAGAAGCTTTCCGACAGTTTTGTTACGGCGGATAGTTGTACCAAGAGTGGATTTTATGATGTTATTATTCTGTGATTTATTTTGACATCAATAAGCTCTGGAATTGTGATTTTGTTTGAACTAATAGGGCAACACGATTTATGTTATGTTGTCGAAATATGATCGTGTGTTACACGCTCTGAACGGAAAAGGGCTAGACTGAATAATGTGTGATAAGATTTTTTTCCGACACTTTTTGACATTTGTTGACGACATATAGTGCAGAGCAGAGTAGTTTCAGAGTAGCAGCGGCAAGAAACAAAAATTCTATCATGCGCCGCAGGATGGTATTAAACAGATGTTTCACAGATATTAAAAATCTATTAAATTAAAAAAAGTACTTTTAATAAAGTAGCATTTATGTAGTTCTTTTATTTTTTTGTTTGTATTTAATTTCAAATTTAATAACTTCCTTATGAGCACTGCTCATATACGTTCCCACCTATCCTATGTCAGAGCGATTAAGCATTATTCTACTACACTGATCCAGTGCCCAGTGAATGGTTAACAACATACACCTTTGTATTCCTTCACATATGTATGCAAGTTGATTCACGATATTTTAATGTCATGTAGATACAAAAACACATTGGTACTTAGCAGGAGTAACCCCAGGCCGGGGTAGAGATCTTTATGAGGGGCCTATGACCACAAGAGGGCTTATTTATTTCTCACAATGATTTTATTCCACTATTAACATTCCTATTGAGTAATAATTATAAACATAGACATAAAAACAACAAGCCAGAACTGTCTGTGGAGCTCGAAAAAAACTCAACGCGGCATTTTTCGATGGCTCTACTCGCGAAGTGTTTGACACCGAGCGGCAAAAATTTACATTTTAAATGACCCTCAAATTACAGTCTCGAGCGGCGATCACTTCTTTCCTGGTTTCAGGAAACCATTGCTAACAATTTGTAAGTCTTCCTTAAGGCTTAAGTCTCATCATGAATAAAATTTTAAACAAAGAATTGAAATAAATAGCATATTTTGATTATTACTCAAATATTAATTGAATCGTCAAAATTTATTTACTCATAGATTGTTATTACAATATTTAGTTCAATTTCCCTGGAAAAGTTGACAATCTGCTTGGATTATGATTTCTAACTTTGCCAGGTGATCTTACCTTTTCAGCATCATAATACTGTTTGTCTTCCTCCTCACTTTGTCTTTATCATATAAATATTTTAGCTTTATTAGGTGACTTATATTGTCTCATCTTCAATAGCCTTTTGTATATCATAGCTGAATAATTTCCTCAATGCAGTGTATTTGGCTTCCTAAATGTCTTACGTCTACTACTGGACGTCACAATATCCTTCCTACTTCGAAGCAATAACACAAGTGAAGACACTCCTCTTCAGACCTCTTCTAAAGTTACTCTGTAACCAATAGATATTCTTGGTTTTTCTTATTAAGATATATAAAAAAAAAACTGTTTCCAATACACAAATGTACACGTGACCTCAAAATGAAATAGAAAGGCTGATAAATAAATGGTTTTACCATGTTTCTAACTATCGCTCTCAACTAAAATGGTTACCTATTCGCCAGCGCAGAGACTTACATGTTTTATCCCCACTTTACAATATTTTGTACTTTCCAACATCTCCATCCTACCTTAAATCTTTGTTCTCTTTTCGATACAATTGACTATCTGTCTCTGGATATATCGCCCCGAAGTACTGACTTTTTTCATATTCTTTTTCGGCTTATGCCGTCCGATTGTGGGACTCTCTCCCGGAGGGTATAAGGGAAGAGCAAGAACGCTGGAGTCCTTTAAGAATCATGTACGTGTTCACTTCTTGTCAAAGATTCCTTAACTTAAACCAGTTATAGCCTATTGTCCTGTATAATTACTGCACCCATCCTATATTTAAGTCTCCTTTTAATACTTCCCTGGTCCTAGGTTGTCTGGAAGAGATTGCTGTTTAGCAATAAGGCCGCCTTTTGTACATTTGTTATTTTATTTTTTTGTCTGTGTATTTTATGTATACAATAAAGAGTTATGTTATGTTTTTCCTTTTTGATCGAAAAACTATTTAATCATTTCAAATTCAATGGACACCGCCCCGATGTCTATTGACTTGGTCTATTTACAAAAGCCACGATGCACGATGCATGATGCATGACCCTAGCTCCCGCTCGCTTAAGCTTTAAACTTTTCCAATCGTCGTATTTGACCGCAGTTGTCTTCCTCTGCTCTTCATAGGAGTGATAAAGCATTTATTTTTTTTTAAGTACCCACTTAATTTTTTACATTGTTATTAGTACTTGTCAAGTTTATTTAAGTATATCCAATTAGATAGCCACAATATAATATATATAATATAGTTTATTCATGGTTTTTATTTGGTATAGAATAAATTAATTATATATTATTAAAATATAAATACAACCTATTTTCAAACAAAAATAAAAATTGTTTAGATCCCCAGAAACGGGAAGTATACCAATAACACTGTCTCCATTACCTCACTGAACCGCGAGACTAATTTCTTTTACGAATTTATTTATTTTATTAACTATTTATTTTATTATGAGAGTACATTATAAGCAGGTCAGTTTTAAATGCACAGTATAGATATACGTATTTATTGTAAAATATCATTGGTGTGGTAAAAACGCGGTTTGCTGGCGCAAGATAACCTCAACCAACACAAATCAAACTGATCTATTGCGTTGCATTTTATAATAAACATTCTCAAATACAAGTTTAATCGTGCTATATCTAGAAGTATTATATTTAGTAGTACACGAATATTATTTACTACCAGTTGTTTAAGATTAGTTTTAGAAGACGTGATAACGAGCTGACTGGAGTTACGCCATCTGTCTGGTGATACTGTTAATCTTCTCTCATCATTTTATTAAAACTATATTCATTGTCACTGCTACACTCCACACTAGAAGTATTACGAGTATTCTTAATCGGTACAGTACACTAAATATATGTATATACACAGAAATATACCTAGCGGAATGTAGCAGAATTAGACATCTATTGTTTGTTATATATACTGTTGGGCTATTTAGCTCTAGGATGTAACATTCCTTATAAATTTCGATTTTTTTGTATAACACCACTTCGCTGTTTGTTTTTTCCGTGGAAAACATGTCATATTTTTGTTACAATTAATACTGGATTACACAAAACCGACGAGAAAGCACGCGATCCAACCAGCCACGCCGCGCGAGATAAAGCGAGAATAGCCCGTGATCAAATTTACAATCGCAAAACCATCCTTTTTAATGGTGCCCGTATAATAAATCGCCTCGATAATTGGCCTATCCGTATATACGGATAAAAGGCTCGGATACTGTATTCTTTTGGGACCAGTAATCGGGGGCCCTTTGTATTTGCTAAATTCCATTACTCTTATTTTGGTGAATTGAATTTTGTTTTGGTAACGAGGGGGCTGGCTTGGAATGGTTGAATATAATTTTCTAGGAATTAGATATTAGCGCAATGATGTCTATTAAATTCAGTTTTTGGCTTGTAGAGCTTGAAAATAATGTGCTCCTTATTACTGGTGCACAGAATTTCGAGAGAAAGACTCTCTTGTGTGTGCAGTAACCAAAGAGTTTCAGGATAACAACATTTTTGTGAAGGTGCGTAATCGAATGAAACCAGTAGAAAATTTGATTAGGAATATTACAAACGCATTGGTATCAGCGTTGAAAGAAAAGAGCAGAGAATGCTGGATATGGTCTTTATTAGTAAGAAAATACAATATCTGTGGCATGGTGCTTGTGTATATATTTTAAGCAAAAATTCCTATACTTGAGTCATTCTATTCATTCAATATAAATGAAGATAGGTGTAGAACGTGTATTTGTGCATGCACCATAAAATAGTTCTTGCAGTGATGAGCTGAATAGATTTGAACATCATCTCAGATAGAGATAAGTGTTAAAATAAATATGTTGATCAAACAAATGACAAATTAAGACCGAAGTTTCGTTATATTCAGATAAACTAGACCAAGCATAGTTGGACTTTACTGCACGCCGAGTTGAAACAGTAAATTATTGCTTCTAAATCCAAAAAAATATGTATCACCATAAAAACAATATAAACACGCTTACATATATCGCCTCCTTTATGTTCTATATCCATCATTTCGTTACATATCCATCCAATACACACTTTAATTTACAATTTGCTATTTATTCTGGCAAGAAATTTAACATCTGTTTTGCAGTATCTCAGCACAGGACCTGTAGCAAAAGTAAAACTAATGACATTTGGCTTAATTTTATTTTTTTTATATTTGCTACTCCACGGACTCGTAGTCCATGCCCTTTATAATTCTTAATGAAATGTTTTATTACAATTCTCTTAACATGTACTCAATTTTATTTATTTTACGCAGCTAACAATATAATTAGAAATTGCTGTAAGAGTAATTGAAGTTACACAAATTGACCATATTTGAACGACTCGATTTTGCTCTATTGCGATATCTACCATTTATTTGTATATAACATCATAGCATAGGTAGTTTTTAATTAATTAAATTACTACTAATACTATATATAAAGACTTTATTCACGTTATTTCTTAGATGCCAACTTTGATTATTGATATAAAATAATCAAAGTTATTTTTACATTTGTTACTCCACGGACACGTAGTCCATGCCCTTTATAATTCTTAATTAAATATATTATTACAATTCTTTTACCTAACATGTACTCAATTTTATTTATTTTACGCAGCTAACAATATAAATACAAATTACTCATTTAAACTCACGCTATATATATCAACATACATATACACATACATACTTAATATTGATTAAAAATAAAAACATAATACAAACATTAACTTTATATTACCTTTAATAATGCTAGAATTCATTTTGGTTAGAACGAATCATTCTCATTTGGAATCATTACTACACATTGTCGATGGATATCGAAATGATTTCGATAACGTATCGAAGGCGAATAATACTTTGTCTAAGCCGAAGGTCAATCAGGGTTAATTTCAAGGTTCACATAGTTTATACTAAAGCCATTCACGCTGTTAGCAGTGGTAAAGCAGTTTTATCATTGATTATACGAATTGAATCGCGGGCCTCGGGTTCTATTCCCGCACAGAACAAATATTTTGTATGGCCTGGAGACCTATTTTTCAATTACGTATGCGACTTCGAAATCACCGATGTGACTAATAATCACCGATTTTCAATAATTCTTATTTTTGAATATCACTTATGTGACTACCTTAGTCACGGATGTGATTTCATTACGAGTGTCCTCACCCACTCATAATCAAGTCATAATTGTGGAAATGTTATCAGAGTTTTGTTTAGAGAACATATTGACAAGAGTCTGAAGTTGATGTGTTGATTTTACATTCAGTCTTCTTAAATAGTTTTTTTTATATCTGTTATAAACGTTATTCTACTTTTTTCTTTTGTAATTCTGACATCTGTAAATATGAAATTCGTTAGTTAAGTACTAACGAATAGTTTACTCTAAGCATGTAGAATATATAGCAGTAAACTATAAGTATTTACTAGAAAATAGCTACTTAAATGTAGGTACAGAATAGACCGGCATTGATTGCGGCAATGCTGGCGGACGAGGGAGGTTGGAGAGCTGTGGCCTCCTTTTGTGAAGCAGTAATGCTCCAGAAGGAGGCCGCCGAGCGGGGTCGGGAGATGGCCGATTCCGCTCGAAGGAGGCGGCGCCGGGCTCGGTAACACAGCTGCGGCGCTGCCGTGGGTCGCCGGCGGGCGCGAGGAAATCGCGCCCGCGGATACGGCGACCCGGGAGGGACCACGCCCCTTCCGTGGCCGGGGGGCGTCGTCGATGGTGGAGATCGGGGGTATGGAGGAGGTATTGTAGCCTCTCCCGAGGAGGGCTCCCCTGTATCGGCGGGGGAGCGGAGGCTCGGGGTTCCCGGAAGTAGCTTGGTGTTCCCGGGGTCTCCCTACATGCCTGAGGAAGGCCATTCCTGAGGTTTTTAGTGGGTAGGCTTCCCCCTTCTGGGGAGGAGAGCCCCACATAACCGCCGGCTCGCCACAGCCGAGGTATGCAACTTAATGCATTTTCCTCAGGGAGAACAAAAAAAAATACAGAATAGAACCAAAAGTACTTATATTACTTTAGTTTTCTTTTTTCTTCAGTTGGATTTAAGATTAAATAAGGAAATAAATATGTTTGAAATCTTAAATTAATTAAGGAAATAAATAAGTTTGAAGTCTTGTTTTTTTTTCTCTTTATCAAGCCATACACCATAATGGTTAAGCCCGCAATAACCGGCAGCGGCTACATTCTGTGTGGAACCGAACCTTTAGATATGTGTGTACTTTATGTTGGCAGCTCTACAACCGATTTGCATAAAAAAATTAAGGAAACCAGCAGTCCGTCAGCGGTGATTTCGAAGTCGCATACGTAATTCCAAAATAGGTCTCCTGAAGAAATTTATTCCGGTTTGGGCATATGTGCATGTGAGATTTTATGTTTTTAACTATACTCACGACACGTGCCAAAATTCTATGATGTATTCTAGTGCGGAGCGAAGTTTTTCCTTTTTTAATAAGAAAATAAATAATAAAATCCGAATGATATGTATGTACATTTATCCAATGATCGTATCGCGAAGGTAACCTCCGTGAGGCAAACTTGCTTATGCTTATATTATAACAACCGATAAATTCGTAGATCAAAGGAAATTAATTGACAGACATTGAGAACTATTGAGCAAAGGGAAAAGGTTGATGCTTAAATACAAAATGTGAGACAGTTTAGTCTCGCCATATAGTCTATATAGAAATAGATTTTCAGTTGTAAATTGTACTTGGTACAAATAATTTCTCCAGCGCTAAGCTAAGCTTATTATCGACTTCACGTCTTTTAAAATACTCAAAAATATATTACCGAATGTTATGTATATTGTATATAAATTATCGAGAGTTATTTCTAGTGAGCAGGGAATGTACTTATGTTATAAGCTAACTTAATTAATTAAGGACGAAGAAAAAAGATACAATATCTGTAGATAGGTACCGACATTGTTACTTAAGACTAACAAGGACAGAATTATAACAAGTTTTTCCCTCGCGGCTTCGTCTGCGGTATATCAGTTTTTCTATAACGAGAGATATATTTTTCCACGGAACAAAATATATTATGTTCTTCTCCTCTGCATCAAAACCTGACTAGTTGCTTTTATCAAATTATCGCTAAGGTATATATATATATTTTACTGTAGTAAAATCAATCAACAATCCTATTTCAATTTTCATCTGTCGCTTCGATAGTTTCTGAGCCTATACAAATCCATTCATCCTCTATTATTTATCTTCTTTAAAGTAAAAATTTAATTTAAATGTTGTTATTATATTAAATTAATCAAAAATCTAGTAAATAAGTAACAAACGTCTAGATTTAAAAATGATTTCGATGACTTTCGTCCTCTATTTCGACCCTTTACAATTTTACACTTTTATTTGTATTAACAACCTATGTCCTTTCGCAGGCACTAGACTATTTATGTACCAAATTTTATTTAAATCGATCCACAGGCAGGCAGAGTTACATTTGAATTTATAATATTGGTAAGGTTGTACAACATACGTTACTACTTGAATGAAAAATGACTTTTTCTAGATGATCCTATAAGTTTAATTCAAACGGAATAGAGTAAGGTGTACTTTGGCTTTATAATGGCAAATGTAAAGAATACTGTTGAAATATTCGATTGGGACGGGTAATGCGCGGTGGCCGAATGGTTAAAGCATTAACACGCTTTATTGAAGGCGCTAGTGAGAGTCCCGCTCACGTTCATGTTCGGTAGCATTCACGTTCTTTTCCAAGCGTGATTGAAGTCAAATCAATTATTTGATACACAATTATTTAGAAACGAATATATACTTTCTCATGTTCGAGACTAAACTATTGACAATTCATTCCATTCATTTCATTCCATATTCTTATTATTATAACGGCCACTCGTCAATTATTCTAAAATTTACAAATCAATCGTTTGTTATAGTTTTCGATTATGGCTAAATCCAATTTAGTAATGAAAGGTACGATTCCCTTAAGCGGGACGTATATATGAGTTATTGATGAATATCATAAAACTAAATATATATCTCATGATAAACTCAAATATTAAACTTAGCTTTATTTACAATACCACTCACCACGTAATTTGAAAAAAAATCACAAAATGTCAATCTACATACTTAGTCAATATCATAATTGGACTTGGGGATCTTTTTTATAAAGGGGTGCTGAAGGCTTAGTCAGCCTTCGCAAGTGACTGCGACCTTTGCAGATCTATTGTGATATCCCCATATTGAATTACAGCACCTCCCCAAGTCCCACCCCGATAATTTAATTGACGAAGACCTTGGGAGAGGAGGTTCTGATCTCATCTGGAGAGAACAAGTGGCCTCCTAGGTGCCGACTTAGCTTCCTTACGCCATACAAGTACTAGTCCTATTAATTCAATTTAGATAAGATGAGCTAAAAGATAAATTAATAACATAATTAACGTCAATGCCAATTTTAGCGTAACGAAAAGTAAAAGGTTCTTCTATCTTTCATTCAATAAGTAAATTCGGTTTAGATAATCTAAATAACGTGAGAAAAGTTGGCTCCCAATACAGCGAATCTTTGTATCTTATCTCTTATTAATCATTGTAACAACCAATTTCCAAGAGCGGCAACGACAAAAATTGGGTAGAAAATAAAATCCGTCAGATTCCCCTTTTTAATAAGACGAAAAATTTACGAAGTCTTCCGAAAATTTCACATCCACTTCATTATTGGGGGATTCGTTTCTTGGAAACCGACGGGTGAAGTATAAAGCCCCCTGATAACTTCATGAGATTAGTTAATAAAAAACGAGCTACCAATCAAAACATTTCTTTTCTCGGCTTAGGGATGTTTCAAAAAGCTTTTTTTAACGAGTTCTTTCTCTGTGACTTAGAGACTAGAGTGCACATTCGTATAGATCAAATGATTCTTACGTTACTACTGGTAAATTAAAATTTCGATTATGTATATTATAACTTGCAATATTTTAGTCAAACAACAAGGGCCGGAATGCAGGACACAATCTTCTCATTAATCTAACGTTAAAGTTTAGGATTTCTGCAATTATTTCAAGCAGTTGTTATATTTTTATACTTCCCTTAGAAGGGGCTAAAAGTCTTAAGCATTTTAGCTTTGTTTATAAAATGTTTAATTATGGAGTGTAAAATAATCACATTATATATAATTTCGACCTTAACTATTTATTCATAAGCAAAAGTACTCTAATCTTCGTTGATATTTTTACTGATGTTATTGTTGCTTTCGTATTTTTGAGCAAATGCGCTGTGATTTCCCGTTTTTCGGCATCTTTTTGTATATTCGTAATATAAATTATATATCTTGCCGGATGTCCAAAAGTATCATCCTCATTACTAGTAATAGTATCAATCAGATTTTGGCTTACTCTTCGGCTTTTGTATTTTAGTCCATCCACTCCTTCCGCTACAACTTGTTTATTATTGACATCGCTCGTTACCGACACAACAGTGACAGTCAACTGTTGATCCGGATGTACAGGCGAGCGTGTTTGTGTAGTAGGCTGACTCATTGGGTTAGTTTCAACACGGCTCTCACAATATATTACTGTATCCGACAGTGTGCCGCTCGTTGTATTCTACCCTCTTGTTTATTATCGGTGCACGATTTATGCACTTATGATATAGATAAAAGCTATAATAGTACATCCCTAACCCTTGTACCATATTAAATGTCTGTTATATTTAATTTAAACGTTTGAAGTGAATATTTACCTGTAAAACGATTGCGCAATTTTGTATTTGAAAACAATCGTTTATTTGGCTGGAAACTTTTTTTAATATTCATGTTCCAAATTTAGCTTCGTAAACAAGTGCGAAGAAAAAGCTACTTTGCTCGTACTTACATGCTTATCAATCGACGTTTTTTGAATAGAGAACATGAAAAAAAATTAAAAACCTATACAAAACAGATAGCAACATTATTGACAAAATTGTGCTGCACAGCAATTTTGATAGCTTCTGAAAGTTTGTTTAAAAACTCATTATTTTAAGTCTATCGTACGTACGTAAATGTTGGCCACTCAGAATAAATATTTGTTTCACCTAAAAGCAACCTCATTCAAAAATCTTATTTTTATATAAACATCAAAGGTAAAATCTAATGACTTATTCATAATAAGATTGTATTCAGTTTGGTGAACAATTAATTAAAAAAAGGGCTACTTATAAAATTTTACCCATAAATAATGTATATTACTCGTAATTTCAAATACTTGCCTTTAGTAAAGTCACAAATATACATATCTAATTGTTTATTTACTTCCTGAGATATAGATATTTATAAAGATGATTGCCAAATATTTATCATAACCACTCCATTTAACGATACTGGCCAGCTACAGACCCACTACACAGATGCGATTAATTATAATAATAATGCAGAAACGAATCGAAACCAATGCAAAGTAAGTTAGTCTATTTTAATTTGCGCTTTGATTAGCTACTTTTATAATTCCATAATATCTTTCGACCAATCAACTATCGTTCTTATTGAAAGAAGAGAATTTGATAATATGTACACGAAAAATTTTTTAAAAAAAGGTCATCTTTGAAGAATCTTGGTGGAAATCTGATAGGTTAGATATTGTATACTTGGTTTAATATTGAAGAGTTTAGTCTTTCGAACCTAGTAATTTTTCTGGAAATGTAATGTGAGCACCACATGAGTATGGCAGACCAAATTTTGTTTTTATTGACAGTAATATGAGTATTAGTCATACGAAAGGACCTGCGCGTAGTATGGACTGTACTTAAATCTAAAATATTAAAGGATCTTTGACTTGATATATGCTAATTATTTGTAGTTATATCATATGTGCCTAATTATAATAAATTAACATGATGATTATTATAATAATTTTAACAACTCAAAGAAATAGTTGAAATTAGGAATTAAATTATATGGTGTATAATGTCGTTTAAATTTGTTTTGCTTTAACAGCCGTCTATGGGTCTATCATTTGAAAGTTGTTGCTTCCATTTTGAAGTCTGTTAACTTAGGCTTTCAGATATCAAACAAACACTTATGTTTTATCTAACATTTAATTTATATACCCCTTAAATATTATAAAGCCAGCCTAGTAACATCCTATATATAATTTTTTAATCGTATTTAAATTTGATTTTAATTGACAAATCTTTATTTTGAAACCCGTAGACTAACGAAACCCTTCGTTTTACATACTTATGCTGTGTCGAAATCTGAAACATCATTTCAACATTCTTTTAATCTTAATTGTATTGCAAAATACAAATAATACAAACTAACTAATGGGTGCGAATAATTGTCCTTCAAAGCCACAAACACCTGTTTTAAATACTTCTTGAAAAGAGAAATTTCTAAATAATAATCCATAATCACAGCACATAATTCCATAGTACATCTTCAGTGAACATCAGCCATACATAGAGCTGGCGATAAAATGGCGATTCTATTATACTATAGAACAATAGCCCTCTCTGGCTTAGAGCTCTGGGCTTGAAGAGCTCTCGTCTCGTCCGGAGTACCGGGCACCATAGAAAATCTGCACAGGAAGTAATTTTCTTGTGTGTACGTCAACCACTTAATTTTTTAAATATTTAAGTCACTTTTGTATTGCTTATTTGCTGACAGACCTGAATTTAATTAAAACAATTTGTTTTTGAGATGACTATAAATTTAATACCGATTACACGTAACTAAATATTTAATTAGCAACATTTTAATAATATTGTTTTTCATTCGCTATACGCCATTTTCTAGTATATCATTTGTTGTGATGAAAAAAATATCAAAATGTATATCATCACCACACGTCATTATGGACAAACATAACATATATACCTACGTGAATAAAGTAAGAACAATATAAAAGTGGTGTATTATATAATGTTAATTACGAACCACAGGTAAAACAAAAATAGATTCTAACCAACCCAAATCAAAATTCTTTAATTCCCTAATACTATGTATTGCAGGGAATATAGAGTGCTAGATTATTTATTTTCATCACTTTTCTCTGTAATTGTAAAAATTGCGAAATTTTTCAGAGAAATCAATCGACCGAGTCGAAATAACCAATGCGCCGGCTCAAGATTCGTATTTGTCTTCACTTCACCTTTACCAAACTTTACTATTTGTTTTATTTTCTTTATACGAGGGATTCCTAAGAAGTGATACATAATAGCACATAACATTTTACAAATACCATTACTAGGTGAAATTACTATTAATACAATTATTAGTTTATGTTTTAGGATCCGCAAAAAATGTCTTGTAAAAAAATATTTCAAATAATAGTATGTAGTAAAATATAAAATAACATGATTTTTTTATATGATGATAAAGAAAACCTAACACTATCTATCTCCTCATGTTCTAAAGCTATTAATTAATGTCATTTATAATCGAGACGGTGGGCAACATGTCTAACACATTGAAGTGTACTAAATGTAATATTGTTAAAAATGAAATTCTTGCTTTTGTGTGTAATAAAATAGACCTTATGGATGAAGAAAGTATTAATCGTACATGCTCAAGTGTTTTTTGACAAAGTGAAATTACGACAGCGAAGAATTTGTTATTTGATTCTATTCCGAAGTCAATTAAGAAAATACGCAAGAAAGAAGGCAAAACACAAAGAGAGATTCAGGATATCATATGCTTGTTGAAGGATACAGATCCAGAGTGTATTCCTATCTTTGTTGCTAAAGATTTGCAAAAACTGCCTCCGGTTTCATTCGATGTAGATGTTACGAGTCTCCTAAAGGATATTGTTAAAATCAAGTCTGATATTACCCGGATCACTGAGAGTTATGCCTCAAATGAAACCGTTAATTTGTTAAAATTAGAAATAACCGCACTAAAGGATGCATCAATTGTTGACAACTTTCGTCACAATATTACTGTAAATCGAGGAGCCTGCTTAATGAATAATTATTTATGTGACAGCGGTCCCATGGGATTATCACCATTGCCACTGAGCACTCCACAACAAAACATTTCCACCAATATTTTTCCAGAGGGGAACACAGCATCTAAATGTGTTTCACTGTCACCTATAAAACATAATAATAATATTGAGGGTAGGTATGACGCGAGCGAACAAAATGTAACACCAACCCGCGCAGTCGAATACTCGAACAATTATCGAAACATGAATACCCTTCCAGCCGAGGCGAACCGAACTAGTACGGAGGCGAATCGAGCTCCTACCGAGGTACAAACACACGGACACTGCACTCGCGACCGATCACAAATCACTTGCGGATATTGTACGCAATGGTAAGTGAAAGGAGCATGAACACAGTGAACAATAGACACTGGTCCAAAAAAAGAAATTTGAAATCGTTTTATTGGAAAAATAGGAAAAGCTGAGATCGAGATTAATGAGCACTTCAAAGCAGCTGATATAAGCGTTCCAATTTATGTTTATAATGTTTCAAAGGAAGTATCTGCATGTCACATCTTAGATTACATTGAAAAGAAATCGAACATACGAGTGACTATTGAAAAAATGAATATGAAAACAACTAAAGAGTATGTCATACAAAATTTTTGTACCAAAACAAAAAAATTAAACATTTATGACAGATGAGTTCTGGTCAAATGGACTATCGTACCGTAATTTTTTCAACTTCAGACATACAAAACGTGTAGCAAACAAACTAAATAATGATAGAAAGCAAACAAGCTAAACTAGGACATAAACTAATTAGTTTTAATTGTAAATCTCTTAAGAGGTCTATTGATGCATTTCGGTCACTATGTCAGTCTAGCGATATTGTAGCCCTTCAAAAAACATGGCTGTTACCCTACGATTTGCCTTTACTTAATACAGTGGATGACAACTTTGGGTGCACCGGTACTTCGGCGGTGGATGCGTCTGCTGGCCTGCTTAGCGGCCGCCCTCACGGCGGTGTAGCAATCTTGTGGCGTAAAAGTTCTTTTGATGCAGTTTCAATAATCGAATGCGAGAACGACCGGATTGCCGCCGTCAGAATAACTGTGAGCACTCGATCTATAGTGATTTTTAGTGTGTACATGCCGACTAATTCGCAAGAAAATTTACCTGAATTTACGGAGTGTTTAAGTGCGATAAGATCAATTATGGAAATCGAGGAGACCTCGGGTGTCGAATTTTTTTATATTTTAGGTGACTTTAATGCACATCCTGATGAGTTATTTTATAAAGAAATGATCAATTTCTGTGACGAGAAAAAGTGGTTATGTGCAGATATTAATGGGCTAGTTTTTTAAAAGTAATTTAAAGTGGTGTCAAAATAGACAAGATCAATTAAAAATGGATAACTTAGCTTCAGACTTGTCGGGAAAAAACTTTGGAAAAACACAAATATTAAATGTTAAGCCAAGTGTTTCGGTGAGTGTAGAGGGAGAACATGATAGGCAAGCTATTGCAAATATTTTTAAAAATCATTTTGTGGTCAGGTATCCTTTGGACTATACATCCACAGGTAGTGGTGCATCCGGGGAGTCTGGAGGCGTCGTTTCTGAGAGATTTGCTAAGTTTATAGCGAAAGATCTGGTGAAAGTGATTCAAAGTATGTCAAAAGACAGATCGCCCGGACACGACGGCCTAAGCATAGAACATTTCAGATATGCAGGGGTACACCGTCCGCGTAGTTTTCCAATGCTTTTTAATTTTCATGCGGGACATGCCTATCTACCTGCAGCTCTAATGCGTACAATTGTACCTATTATCAAAAATAAAACGGACGACTCGTCTGACAAGAGCAACTACCAACCTACTCGTATATCACTTGCTACTACAGCTGCAAAGATCCTTGACAGCTTGCTTAATGACTACCTAGCAAAATATGTGAAACTTCACGATTTGCAATTTGGGTTTAAGTCGGGTGTTTCTACGGAAAGTGCCATCTTCAGTCTTAAGCATGCTGTCCAGTATTATACGAAGAGGAAGACGCCGGTATACGCGTGCTTCCTGGATTTGTCTAAGGCTTTTGACCTAGCAAACAACGACCTGCTCTGGCGGAAACTGGAGAGCACGGGTATGCCGGTTGAATGTACAGATCTGTTCGAATTTTGGTATAAACATCAAACAAATTAGGTTAGATGGGCAGGTGCCTTGTCGGACGAGTATTCTCTGCGATGCGGTGTTAGACAGGGCGGACTTAGCTTTCCCACCCTTTTTTAACCTTTATGTTAATCAACTGGTCCAGGAGCTCAGCGGTATCCATCTCGGCTGCTACATAGATGGACATTGTGTTAATAACTTGAGCTACACCGATGACATGGTGCTGCTGAGCCCCTCGATAGGGGGGTTGAGAAAACTGGTAGCTGTATGTGAGACGTATGCGGTGTCGCATGGCTTGGTGTATAATTCAAAGAAATCTGAAATCCTTGTGTTTAATGCTGGGAAACGTGTGGAGAGTCATGTGCCACCAATTACATTAAATGAATGAATATAAAAAAATGTTAATAAATTTAAATATCTGGGCCATATTGTCACTTCTGATCTGAATGACAATGAAAACATTGAAAGAGAGCGTAGAGCGCTGGCGGTAAGAAGCAATATGCTTGCACGAAGGGTCGCTCGATGTACGGCAGAGGTTAAGATTACCCTATTTAGGGCATTTTGTCAAACATTCCTGTGGGTAAGCTATAAGCGACGAGCTTACAGTGCACTACGCGTGCAGTACAATAATGCTTTCAGAGCTCTGTTGCGGCTGCCGCGGTTCTGTAGCGCCTCTGGAATGTTGGCGAATGCACGGGTTGACCCACGCAGTTGTGCGCAAAAAGGCGTCGTCCCTGTTGGGAAATAGCAGCAACAGTGTTCTGCAGGCAATTACTGCTCGTCCTGATTGTCTCATACAGAAACACTGGATTGAGACAGTAATTGGGCAAGTAGTATAGTTACAATTTTTATCACTAACATTACTAACTTACTTAAAAAATATAAATATTGTTACTAACGTACTAATAAAAAATATGGATGTTAGTCTGAAATAAATATTAATTATTATTATTTAGATCACAAAGGTCAACTTTGTCAAAATGAAGTGATCATTTTGACAAAGTTGACGACAATAACAACCCCACTTAGAAAATGGTAACTCTGTGTATTATATTAAGTGTGATATATCCGTAACTATTAATTTGACGAGAGTGTAACGCAAGTGCTTTTCGTTGTTCTAAATTATAAATGGACATTGTCAATATCTTAGCGAGACCCTTGGGGGGACCCTTAGATGTATGGTATGAACTTTGGTAGATAGCTGAAGGGGATACTGGCGATAGAGTAACCAATAATTTGGATGCAACCATATAATAGCAGTATATTTATTTATTCGGATTGGAAACAAAATGAATAACAGCCATCTGCAATTTATAATATTATAATAAACTAGCTTTTGCCCGCGACTTCGTCCGCGTGGAATAGTGACTTCCGGCAGATTTTTGGTTTTTCCCACATAGTTCCCGTTCTTGCGGGATTTTCGGAATGGTCGAGTTTCCGCAGAATTTTTAGTATTATTATGTTGATACAACTTAAACAAATTATTTCGACCAAATTTGGTACCATAAAAACGGTCATTGTGACTAAACCTTAAAAGATAGACATATGCCGTCGCGGACTTTTTTTAGATCATGTATAGAGGAATAATTCTTTCATACATATTTTTTGTGTATCTTGAACCGTTTTCGCAGCGCACGCAAAGAAAGCCTTCAAAAATGAATAATTTTCCCCGTTTTTTACACATTTACCGCTCTGTCTTTGCTCCTATTGGTCATAGCGTAATGTTATTTAGCCTATAGCCTTCCTCGATAAATGGACTATCCAACAAAAAAAGAATTATTCAAATCGCACCAGTAGTTTCGGAGATTAGCGCGTTCAAACAAACAAACAAACAAACTCTTCAGCTTTATTATATTAGTATAGATTACTAGTTAAAAAAATAGAAAGTCTGCGAGAATAAACTTTAGACAATACACGAGTTTGAAACACAAACTGGAACCTACAAAATATGTCTGCAACGATAAACTGGGCATTATCAGATTGTTAATTGCTAGTAAGGATGAAGATTTTTTTCAAATTGATCGGAACGGATTACTAACAAAACTTTAGGGCATATATATTGATTGACAATTGTATTGATTACGTATTTTATAAATAAAAGCTAAGTTTTGCGAATTTCGAATTTCATATAATGTTATGGGCAAAGTGATTAATCGGGCACTATTCATAATGCTCAATAAGAGCGGGCAATGTGATTATAACCAATCAATTTATCACATTGCTCGGGCATTATGAATAATGCCTAGTGTTTATTGGGTAGAGTGAAGTAAAGCATGTTTAATATTTTCAAATGAATATTTAGTTAGATAGACCGAGTATCACAAGTAATGAAATCAATTATCAGGTAGAGTTATAATAAAGACATAATAATCAGACTTTGGTTTTACTTCAATCATTTTACAAAGGGCTACATTTAGAAACTACAGTCTATAGTAGTTTCATTGCAGTTTGGAAGTATTTCGTATTTGCTTTCACTCATATGTGGGTAGATATTGCGAGTAAGCGAGCTTCCAAGCTGCAGCAAGGAATGAGAATATAATACTTCTCGGAATGAATAAGTTAAATTATAAAACTAACAATCTAAATGGCACTAAATGGAAATCACATCTCCGATTTTATTTAACTTAAAATTTACTCTTAAGTTAAACTAGTCTTAGTAATTAGTCTTATATGTATAGTCTCTGTATTGCAAGGAATACAGAGAGCTAGATTATTTATTTTCATCACTTTTCTCTGTGATTGTACAAATTGCGAATTTTTATGGAGAAATCAATTTATTTATTTAGTTATTGTTAAGAATAGATTATTTATCCAATAAAAGCTCTCAACCATTGGACTTAATAAACAAAAAATAACGTTGAAAACTTAAAAAAAAACTATCTATGTGTAATTTAGTACCAAACAGATTTAAAACTCAGTAATGTAGTTTTCACTAAGTGCTTGAAACTTAATAAAATAAAATAAGCATAAAAAATTGAATAAATCACATTAGTACTAAACTGTGATTATGAAGCTTAAAATAAAGTCTTTTGTAAACTTGCTTCTTTATTAGCTAATTTATAATTTAGCTTTTATTAAGTTTTCTACCCCTGATAACTATAGTGGTTTCATTTTCTTTGCAGCTTCGAAATATGACGCGCTCGCTCGCACTGGCCGACGGTTAGGTAGTGTGAGTGAGCGCCTAATACTTCCAAGCTGCAGCGAGATACTACTATCCTCGCCCGTCTTTGCCCACGCAAACCCCAGAATCCTCCACAAACTCCAAATAGTACAGAATAAATTCCTAGCTCGAGCCACCAACGCTCCATACTACGTTAGACGCCACGACCTCCACAGGGACGTGGACCTCCCCACTATCCAACAAACCCTAAAACAATTCTCGGAACGCTTCTTCAAAGCGGCATCCGCACACCCCAACCCGTTAATCCGAGAGGCTGCTAACTACGCACCCTCCCCCTCCCTCTCATACCGTCGCCCTAAGAACGCGCTCACCGACCCTCCCGATCGCATCACGCGCAAATTGCAAACCCTGCTGGACGCAGCATCTGCGCCGCCAAACAGTACGGGTCACTAAGTACCTTCTGTACACAATTAAGTTTTGACCGACCCACTTTGGGAACCGGCCTATCCCCTAAAGCGTATGCACCGTTAAGGGCTGCGCTGCCTCGCCCCCTCCCCTGAGAGGACGAGCGCTCCGATGAAGCCGATAGGGCCCCAGGCTTTCTGCCCGGCCAAAGGCATTAGGCAGTGTTTAGTTGGTAGGCTGACCTTCTGTCAGAGTCCAACATAACCACCCGCCGTAGACCGGGCGCGGGTGGTATCCGGTGCAAGGTCGTCCAAGCACCAGGGGGTTGTCATAGCGACCACTGTGGTGGCGCGCCCCCTATGAGGATTCACTGCCTCCTCCCGCGAGGAAAAAAAATAAAAAATACTAGGTATAATAGTTTCCGGCGCTAGAAAACGTTACTATTTCAAATTTAAAACTTGAAACAAACTCTAAAATTTTAACTCAGTAACCAAATTAGTCTCAGTATCTGAATTAAAAATAAATACTCTCTAATTTCAGCAAGTACTTTAAACTTAACAATCAGATGAAACGCAAAAAAAAAAAATAAAGCACACACGGATTGATCTGTGATCATGAAACTTAGAATAAATTTTAGTCATGAGTTTCGTTTAAATAATCAAAAATAAGTTTGAATACAAATATTATTGCTTTAGGTATCCAGTAACAGATCTATTTATTAGAACAACTGCTGCTGTGATAGCATTTTGAGTTACTAGACAGCTACATTTGTCAGACGAACAACCACCTTTACAGCCACACCTACTACCCTTTACAGCCACACCTACTACCTTGCCCTCCGCATTTAGAATACATTTTACGGGACTCTCTCAGCTAAATCTCTGTATCTGGGATATCTTCAGGTGAAAGATTTTTTTCTTTGCCCACTGTAAACTCATTTCTTGAATACAGTTGGTTTAGAACACTTTGTTTTGTTCCCAGTTTGTATAAATCAGAGGGTGTTAGTTTAATAACGGTAGCAAGTATATTTCTTCCATCACTACGAGCTCGATCCACATCTGGAACTTGAACCCTTAGAGTGTCGCCAATTGTAGCTGCAAGGTCACGCGCTGCCTCGTTTAGGTCTCTGATTGGTTAGCGCGCGTCACGTGTTTGTTTCCGGCCCCGCATCGCAGCGCACCACGTAAAAATTAACCTATTAATCACATTGCCCGATTATCATGTAGCCATATTCATAATGCCCGGGCAATGTGATGAATAAATCAGTTAAGATTGTAATTAGTCACTTGGCCCGATATTGCTAGGCATTATACATAATCCCCGGCCATTATTAATACTGCCCGCAATAATCACTTGGCCCATAACATATACAGTGCAATAGCATACGTTCGTATAAAGTAAAACAAAGAAAGAGTTTAAAAGAAACTCAAAGTACTAGTGTGATTGACTAAATCTTCTAAATTTTAATTTACGGTAGAGGCTTTGGTGAGGACTGGGATTTCTTATTTCATGGCTACCCTAATAAGAGGACTTCGATGGTACACATAAATGAGGTAATGCAAAGACAATGGAGACGGGTGCGAAATAAAAAATGAAATACCCTATTCGTGATATATAATAAAAAGTGCAAGTAAATATGATGCAACTGAAGGTCATAAAGGAAGCAATCAAATAACAAAAATATCTAGATCTAGAAGAACTGGTCGTATTATACCACAATATATATTCAAAGATTGTTGAAAGTTTTAGACAAACTAGAAGTATAACAACTATTTACTTAAGTATATGTGTGATTTGTTACGGGTAGTTGATAGTGAGGGGTGTATGAACGCTGTCTAATTAAATACGAAAAAGTTTTCATTTAGTTAATAATGATTATATCCTTTAAATTTGTGTAACGATAGAAAAATATTTAGGAAGGACTCTAGTCGTGTATTTCATCCGTTTTTTATTTGATCCGGTGTTAGTTAGGGTAGCGATATCAAATCAATATATTTTAGCATAACGATGTACTTGCCGAATGTAAGAATAATCGTGGACTTATACAATGTTTTTTTATTCGCGGACGATTTAAAGCTGTTAAGAAAAATAAAATGCAAGGAAGAGACGAAGGATCTGTGAAATTATAGAGATATAGACTGGACTAGTAGACTTGAAAATTTCGAGCAGTTTAACAACTCAAATACTTTAATGTTTACCAGATTACATAATATTGCACCGTACGTTTAATAGAGGAGCCAGAATTTCTTTGGATCAGGTTAGGAGGATCAGGGATTTGAGATTACATTGCAAATGAATTAATATTCAGAAACCATGTTTAAATGTACGTACGATTATGCATACTATGGTTGCAGCCTATGTTGAAGATTTAGAAATCGACATAGCTAGCGTAGCAGTTATGAAGACGCTATACAACACGTTAGTAAAAAGTCACATACATTCATATTTTGTCTTATAGGCCGCTCATAAAATGTAGTATAAGTTCATGCTAGAACATGTACAAAATAAAGTTTTAAAACTATATGGATTATACCTATTTGATCGTTTTACGTAGGTATCTTACTTTACTATTATTGAGTGTGATTGGGTACAATGAGTTACGCGTTACGCGGAAATGGTAGTATTGCTTTTTCTTAGATTATCTTGGGAAAGGATCATAAACCAGATACCCTTTGATTTGTGTGCAGAATAGACTGGGTAATATATTGAAAAATACAGGGAAGCGTACCTTGCAGATATTTAACATTATATCAGATTATATTGACATTATATTTGATGCTGAATGAATTTTCAAGAGTGTCTCTGTTTATTGTGTCTTATAAATAGAGATCGGATAATCGGATGCATGTTTACTAAAGTTAATTTTTGGCTCACAAATTATGGAAGAGGCTTTTTAAAATACATTTTGTTAAATAAAAATCCCGGGAAAATACGGGACTGCAAATTTAACGTAGTGATATTGTTTGAAAATTACTAAATTAGCACGTGGTATTTATTTTCAAAAGACCGAGACTCCGGGTTCATTTATACAACTTTATTTATGCAACATGTTCTACAGTACCGGAATTCCGGGATTTTTATTTATGGAAATAAAATATAAAGACAGTTCCATACTTGGTCAAAAACTAAATAAGGTAAATAAATAAACATCCGGCTATCCAATTCCGCAATCCCGGGATTTTTATTTAACAAAACAATAAAAAGCCGTTTCCATACTTTGTCTTAAACTAACTTTAGGTAAATATGCATTCGATTATCCGATCTCTAGTTATAAAGTAAAAAATTAGTTTTCGATAAGCTAGAATTAGGATAAACAAATAATATAGTAGTAGTAGAAATAATATTATATGTTTAGTTAAGTACTTTCTTATCGTTTTTATCATAATTCCATTAAAAAAATAATTAAAATAATTTGAAAAAAATATCTTAAGGTATATAAATATTTGTTCTGCGATCTTGAATAGTATTCGGAAAAAGTAATCAGAAGACATTTTAAAAAAGCTCTTAAATATTTCATATTGCTTACTATGATGAACGATGTGATGAAACAATCAAAGTTCTCATCTAAATTTACTTTGTGAGACCTAAGTTAACCTCTATTGCTTGTTGCTGCAACTTAGCGATTGATCTATCTGATAATCCGTACTTCACACCACCACATACTCAAAGATTTCTCGTTTTATAAATGCAGCTATACTTAGATGCAACCGTTAATAGATTATTATGGTAGCTAATAATTAATACGGTAATAATTAATCTCAGATGTACTTTGCTGTTGTTTTATATTCACTATTCGGTCTACTACAAATTGTTATTTTATTTAAATTTTGATTTTATATATGACTAGCTTTCTGCCCGCGGCTTCGCCTACGTGGATTTCGGGATTGGGTCTATAGAGGGTTAAGGGTCATAGCTTTTGCCCACGGCTACATATGCGCGGAAGTCGGTTTATGGCGCGAAGGTTTTATCGCGCTTCCCGTGGAACTATCCGTTTCTCCGAGATAAAAAATACCGCAAAACCTTGCTCAAGAATCACTCTATCTATTAATGAAAACCGCATGAAAATCTGTGCAGTAGTTTTTGAGCGAAGCCTTTATTGCGCATCCCGTGAGATCTGTCGATTATTCCGGGATAAAAAGTAGCCTATGTTACTCGGGGATAATGTAGCTTTCCAAAGGTGAAAGAATTTTTGAAATCGGTCCAGTAGTTTCGGAGCCTATTCATTACAAACAAACAAACAAACAAATCTTTCCTCTTTATAATATTAGTATAGACAAAGTCTAGCAGGTCCTTGATCAATTAAAAATTATCATATTTAACTCGAATTTTTTTTTCAACTCATAGAACCATATCTTATTGTGAATTATTATTATTGTAGCTTAAATCACGCGTCTTTATAAGACACGGTCCTTTATAAGGCGTACGCGGTCCGATCCAACGCGTAGAGGCCATTTTGAATTATTATTATTATAGCTTAAATCACGCGTCTTTATAAGACACGGTGCTTTATAAGGCGTACGCGGTCTGATCCAATGCGTAGAGGCCATTTAGGCAAAATTTAATGAAAGTGTGCGTGGAGTGTACCAACTGAGTCTAATCTCTACCTGCACCATGAGAAATGCAGCTAAAGACTTACACCCAGTTAGATGCACAGAAACTATTGTCATTAGTGTTCAAAAAGCCTTATTATTATAATTATTATCTTAGTGATAAGAAAGGATACAGTGAGAAATAAATACATATATCAGGGGAAGTCTGAAAGTATATAAAGTCTATTGTTGAAAAATTGAGAGAAACAAGACTTTCCTGATATGGTCACGTATTAAGAAGAGGGAATGATGATGTTACTGAGAAAGTTATGGATATGAAAGTGGATGAGCGTGTGGGGAGAAGAAGACCGAATAAACGATGGATGGACTGTGTGAATGTTAATATGTTGAAGAAGGGAGTGAGTGTCGAAATGGCGAGTGATAGAGGATAGTGGAAGAGAAAGAAGTTGCACCGACCTCTAAAACTCGGCCTGTTCCCAAAGAGAAAGAAGAAGAAGTACATTATCTAAGTGAAATTCGATATGCTGAAGGAAACAAAAACAACATTGTAAGTCAATGAATAGGTATCTTAAATGATAATCTTATAAACGTAATCATTCTATCACCTTATCCATTCAAATGGTTATGAACAAAAATACCTGGAGCTCCAAATGAAAAGCTAGCCGAAGCTCACTGAGGCGCTATCCTATCCGCGACGCAGGACGGGATGTTTCACTAAATTACTTTCAATCTGAAAGGCTGCGTAAATCAATCCAGATGGAGTGGCTGAATCTATTTCGTTCTACACACGGCTCCAAAATGCTTATTGCATAATCGACCGAATTTTTATTTTTAATTTTGTTTACTTTCTGTCTAAATACGTAAAATAAATAAGCGAACTTCTTATAAAAAAATAAATTAATTAATTAGGCTTAATTAGGTTCTGAAAAGAGGAGGCTCTTTTCTGTGACAACCAGATGAGTAGCTTTTGAATTAACTCCTGACGCGCATGTTTCTAATTCTCCCAGTCTGCGAATCTTAATGCCTCAGTTCAATGCCCTATAATATATAGATTTTTATAAACACGGTTGTTCATAGCACCCCGAAGTGATCCGAAGAATTTTAGTCTCTTAGTTTTTCAGGCATTGCTTCACCTAAAGGCGCACGCCAATTTGTCCAAGTGGGCTAACCATCAACAAATAGATTGAGCAGCATAATTAAAAAAAAGAACATCTTCTCACTTCAGATGTAGAATCGTTATCTTATTGCATTTTCAAATAGTGACGGGCAGTGAAATTATTGGATACTTAAGTCGAATTTAGCAAACAATCAGTGCATGGGTGCGTGGTTTAGTTCTTGAGCTTCCTAAACGATTTAATTTAAAATATTATAGTTTCAAAATGTTGATACGATAACGCAGACTATACATGTTAACAGCCTGTTCCAATAGTGTGATTTAAATATATACAAATGTTGCTATCTGTATCTATTCACACACTAAAAATGTAAGCTCTTTCTATATATTTGTATTATAAATGTAGGATATTCAGAATTGAATTTTCTACAATCTTGTTAGCCATGTGTCACTGTGGGACTTCATTAAGGTCCGATGTAGAAAGGATTGCTAGTTCATTAATTATAAGGGCTTTAGAATGTTTATCGTCTAAGGAGACGAATCGCTTCGGTCTGTTATAGAATTTTCACTTCATAATATTCTAGAAACACTGCTCACGGGGTAAGTAATGAAATTTTGAAAAGGCTTGGTAACGGGATTGGTCGGGTGACAGGAAAAGTCATTTTTCAATCGCATCGCAACCTTATCGTGCACTGATGGAAAAGTCATATAAATTTTATTATTTGAAATATGTTAAATATACATGACATCATGAAAAGCCGTTCTTTCTTGTCCGTTGGTAGGTAGTGATGAAATTAAAAGATTCATAATATTTATTATTTTTTTATGTCGCGCAACTAAGAGTATCGACCATACGAGTATAAGTAAAGTAACTACCAATATAGGTAATATATATTGTTGGAACATTCCATTAATATAAATATATTTTTTTAGCACAAGAAATTTTTTTGATATACATATATATACCTATATCGCCGTGTGGAAGCGGTTCGCGAATACTTCCACCCCAACTCTACTCGTGGGTGTCGTAAAAGCCGACTAAGGGTCTCTTGTGACCTGGCGCAATACCAGCGGTCGCCTCCGGGTCACCCGTTCCGGTGGCGGGAAAACCACCAACAACAGCAGTCCCGAGGAGGGTTGACGTCAGGCAGGCGGCCGGTCGTAAAACTACAGCCAAACCCTCGGCAACATGGAAAATGAAGGATACGAGGAATTATGAGATGGCTAGGGCGTACCCCTTAGGCGACGCGCAGGGGCAGCACCCGGCTCCTGTGGGAAATGGGCCAGGGTTGTCGCATCTACCAGGGCGGGTGCGACGTAAGAAGCTAGTCCGGGAAGAGAGATTGAGGTATGCTAGTTGGAATGTGGGGACTATGACTGGTAGAGGAATGGAGTTGGCGGACGTGTTGAAAAGGCGAAGGATAAATGTGGCATGCTTGCAAGAAACAAAATGGAAAGGAACGAATGCGAGGGAGATTGGGGAAGGATACAAGTTTTACTATTGTGGGAGCGATGGAAGGCGAAATGGGGTGGGTATTGTGCTGGATAGGAACATGAAAGAATGCGTGACAGATGTAAAGAGAATAAGTGATCGAATCATAGTTGTGAAGGTAATGTTTAAAAATCTTATTTTAAACATTGCCAGTGTGTATGCGCCCCAGAGCGGATGCGATGATAGAACAAAAGAAACATTTTGGGAGGTTTCGATGCGATGATTATGAATGTGCCTATGAATGAGGAAATATTTATTGGAGGTGATCTGAATGGACATGTAGGTAAAATGAGAACGGGATATGATAGAGTGCATGGGGGTTGGGGCTTTGGGAACCGGAATGCCGAGGGGGAAAGCATATTACAAACGGCTAGTGCGTTTGACCTTGCAGTCGTTAACACATTCTTCCAAAAAGCGGAACAGCATGTGCTTACCTATTGCAGTGGTAATCGGAAGACACAGATTGATTACTTTTTAATAAGGAGGGAGAATTTAAGTAATGTCAAAGACTGTAAGGTAATTCCTGGAGAGGCTTTGGTTTCCCAACACAGACTCCTCGTAATGGAGGTAAAACATCCTGTGCAGACCTCCTTAACTAAGGTCAAGCCTCAACCAAAGAGTAGGTGGTATTTGCTACAGAATGGGGAGTATGCTGAGAAATTTAGAATGAGAGTGATAAGTAAAATAAAAGAGATGGATACAATGGAAGGAAAGACGGTGAACGAATGCTGGAATTTGATGGCAGGTTATGTGAAAGAAGTAGCAAAACATGTGCTAGGAGAAACGAAAGGGAAAGGTATGATTAAAAGAGATACTTGGTGGTGGAATGAAGATGTACAAAAAGCTTTAAAGAAGAAGAAGAATGCATTTAAAATATGGCAAAATGGAGAAGAGTGCAGTGGGAGGCTGGAAGATTTAAGGAAAAATGCCTATAGAAGCGCTAAGCAAGAGGCAAAAAAAGCAGTAGCCGTTGCCCGAGTAAAAGCCCAGGCGGCACTATATGAGACCTTAGAAACCTCCTCAGGTCAAAACTGCCTCTATAAAATTACGCGGCATAGAGAAAGGTGTGCTCGGGATGTTACGCACGTGAAGTGTATGAAAGACGAGGCAGGGAAGGTCTTAACGGAAGATGACGATATAAAAAGCCGCTGGAAGGAATATTTTGAAAAGTTGATGAATGAGGAGAATGTGTGGAATGGAATGCTTAGTAAGGTAAGAAGTAATATGGGATTAGTAAATGAGGTGAAAATTGAAGAGGTGAGAGTGGCTGTGAGAAGTATGAAAAATGGGAAAGCTGTGGGGCCTGATAATATACCTGTGGAAGTCTGGAAGTGTCTGGGTGCGGATGGATGTAAGTGGCTGACTTTATTCTTCAATAGACTGTTGCAAGAAGATGTGATCCCCACTGAATGGTGTGCAAGTACCCTTGTACCCATCTACAAAAATAAGGGTGATGTCCAAGAGTGCAACAACTATCGAGGAATAAAGCTCATGTCACACAGTCTGAAGATATGGGAGAAAGTGATAGAGAAACGACTGCGAGACGAATGTGAGATAACACAAAACCAATTTGGGTTTATGCTAGGTCGTGGAACTACGGATGCCATATTTGCACTAAGGCAAGTGTGCGAGTCTTACAAACGTGCACGTAGGAGCCTGCATATGGTATTCGTGGACCTAGAGAAGGCATACGATCGTGTCCCCCGAGAGGTTTTGTGGTGGAGTTTGAAAAGAAAAGGAGTGCCCGGTAAGTATGTGGAGCTAATCCGAGCAATGTATTTTAAAACCAGTACGCATGTCCGGTCAGCCGCTGGAACCACCGGAGAGTTTGCTGTTGCCGTTGGACTGCACCAGGGATCAGCGTTGAGCCCCTACCTCTTTCTCCTAATAATGGATGCTTTGACTTCGGTCATACAGGAGGAGGCACCCTGGTGCATGCTTTTTGCGGACGACATCGTGCTCGTCGATGAGGACGGATCCCGGATTCAGGACAGATTGGAATGTTGGCGGCGGAGATTGGAGAACGTTGGCTTGAAAATCAGCAGAACCAAAACCGAATACATGTACTGCGATTTCGGCGGTCTCTCCAATCCTTGCCGTATTGCACTCGATGGAGCGGTACTTCGGATCTGTTCAGAATTTAAATACCTGGGATCAGTATTGCAGGAGGATGGAGATGTCGACAAGGATGTTAAGCGAAGGATTAGCTCAGGATGGATGAAATGGCGGCAGGTTACGGGAACTACATGTGATCCCCGTATTTCCCTCAAACTGAAGGGGAAAATTTATAAATCTCTAATTAGGCCTGTCGTCATGTATGGATCGGAATGTTGGCCTGTTAAACGAATGGATGAACAAAGATTGCATGTCACGGAGATGCGTATGTTGAGATGGATGTGTGGAGTGACAAGAAAGGATAGAGTGAAGAATGAATATATTAGGGGAAGTTTGAAAGTTGCCCCTATTGTGGAGAAACTGAGAGAAAGGAGACTATCCTGGTACGGTCATGTGGTAAGGAGAGAGAATGACCATGTTACCAGAAGAGTCATGGACATGAAAGTGGATGGGCGTGTGGGGAGAGGAAGGCCGAAGAAAAGGTGGATGGATTGTGTAAATGATGATATGTTGAGGAAAGGAGTGTGTAGAGAATTAGCGAGCGATAGGAGAGAATGGAAGCAGATGACATGTTGCGCCGACCCCAAATAGAATTGGGAACAGGGCAGGAGAAAGAAGACATATATATACCTATATACTGACTATACATGTTAACGTTGAGATCGCCTTTATTCCTTATGTAATAGAAGTTATCGTAGTTTATCTGTATACTTTAGCGTATTGCTGACTATACATCGACACTTATTATTATTATTGGACATATTATACTTCCAAATGTAAATGGACGGTCTAAGACCAAAGAGTAACTCAATAAGCATATCTACTATGAAACTTGGATGGACATGAGATAAAGATAATTAAAGATATATCATCATACATACATTGTCTTTCGTCGATATAAGTATCAATATTTTGATATATCTATGTCGGTCGCTAAGAGTGCTGATATCGTAACGATTTATTTAAATAGTACTATTATCTTAATTTATAAGTAACACGATCTGTTATATTTGTTATTTTATATAATTCTTTCTATATTCGCAGAGGGCAACAATAATATACTACATGGCATACGTACATATATCATTCTTATCGTTTTGTTTCAATACCAGTAAGTTATCTTATGTTTACTGCATATCGTTGTAGAAATAAGGTGGTAGCTGTTAGATACGGGGAACAAGGAGCTCTAGTGAAACACACGACTGCTAGTGATCGACTGTTTATTGCAAATCCCGGTGGCCGCGGCATCGCGCGCACACACACATACACAACAACCTTCCCCCATTTGACAATACATTTAAAAAACAGATTAAAAGAATGGCGTGTAGTCAACCCTAGGTATATTGCGTAACCTGTCACTTCGGTGCTGCACGCCTTCTGTCCCCTCCCCCACTCGGGAATTTGATGATGAATTTAACTGCCCTAGCGCAGTGGTTGAGAGCTGAAAATCATCAAAATCCCAGTGTTGATTACAATTTTTGTTCATTTTTGAGTCACCGTTATATAAACAAATTTGATTTTTATGTTTTTTCAATTTAAGAGAAGGACAATTATTATCTTGAATTAAATATAAAACTTTGCCAATTCTTTTAATGATAGTTCCGATACACCACTTAAATATTTTGTTGTTGCTAAATTTCTTATATATTACTTGTTCACCAACATTAAATGTTTGTATATTTGAACCTCCATAGTATTTACTCTGCAAGCACTGTTTACGTTTAATATTCGTGACCGGGGAAGTGAGTGATGAGGCCGTCGACGGTGTGGTACGAGTAGATCTAACCGCGAGCGTAGCTTACGGCCAAAAACTAACTCTGCAGGTGATAACCCTGTGACGGAATGTGTGGAATTTCTGTAGTCAAAAAGATATTTCAAAAGGTTCATATTAATATCATTTTTATTTTTAGAAGACAATATACTGGATTTAATACCCTTTTTCACAATCTTGACAAAACTTTCTGCTTGTCCATTACTAGCCGGATTGTAAGCTGGAGATGTTAAATGTTTAATTCCATTTAGCAAACAAAATCGTTGGAACTCGTGAGATTTAAATGCTGACCCATTATCACTGACGATTGTGTGTGGCAATCCATATTTTGACATATAGTTACATATGTTTTTTACAACATTTGCAGATGTCGTTCCAGAGGTCATATCATAGACTTCCACCCATTTCGTATAAGCATCTACAATTACCAAAAATATTCGATTATTAACAGGGCCGAGGAAATCTATATGGAGCCTAAAAAACGGTGTTGGTGGGTAGCGCCATGGAGTGAGAGGCGCCTTAGCGGGAGTAGGGCGGAGCTGCCTACATATGTCGCAGGAATTAATCATATTTTCTAGAGCTTTATCTACCCCTGGAAACCAAAATCGTGATCTTACTTCAGCTTTCGTTTTTACGATTCCTAAGTGAGAATTATGTAATTCTGATAAAACGTATGAATGCAATTCTCTAGGTATTACTATTTTGTGCCCTCTCATTAGACACCCATTTTCAAAAGATAGTTGCATTCTACAAAAAAAAAGGTTTTATGTTTACATCCTTAATTTTCTTTGGCCAGCCCTCACACACGTATTTAATTACCGTACTTAACGTAGCATCCCTACTAGTTTCTGTGCGTAGATCGTTCAACGTGACCGGCAAATCTCCCTCGACAATAAAATTAACGTAGGTCGCGCGCTCGATTACTTCGGCGGCAGTGGCTGCGTAGCCGCAGTGTGGCGCCGCCGGCCGCACCTTGTTATCTATATCCCCTCTCTCCGGGCACAAGCTCGCTCGCGATAAGTAGTCAGCACTGTTGTCCCCACTACGTATGTATTCGATATTATAGTTATAAGCACTTAGGAACATAGCGTAGCGTTGTAATCTATTTGCCGACACCTCCGGGATACCCTTATGTTGGCCAAAAATAGAAATGAGAGGCTTATGGTCTGTACGTAGAATAAACGGATCAGATCTACCATACAAGTATTGGTGGAATCGACGCACACCAAAAATAATAGCGGTGGCTTCCTTTTGTATCTGAGAGTACCGTTTTTCTGCCGAACTCAACGTTCGGGAAGCGAAAGAAACTGGTCTTTCTATTTTATCGCTACCTATCTGAGATAGCACAGCCCCCAATCCGCTCGGAGAAGCATCTACGGTTAGAATTATTTTAGAATTCACATCAAAATGCGCTAATACCTGGTCTGAAGTCAAAAATATTTTTATATTTATAAACGATTTTTCGTGCTCTGTGGACCAAAACCATTTGACTCCTTTCTTTAAAAGGTTATATAAGGGGCTCAAAACGCTTGAAGCGTTTGGAACGAAGTTTCGGTAATAATTGACTAACCCTAAAAATGATTGTAAGGAACTGACATTTGTTGGCCTTGGTGCATTCATAATAGCCTTGACTTTTAGTGGATCTTTCTTAAGACCGTCCTTGTTAATAATATAACCTAGGTAACAAACTTCATTTTTAAAAAAATCGCACTTTTCTTTTTGTAGGGTCAACCCTGCATCCTCTAATCTTTTGAGTACAGTACGAAGTTTATTTAAATGGGAAATAGGACATTTATCCGTCACAAGTACATCGTCCAACAGGCACAGCACTCCGTCAATGCCTGCAAGCACGTTTTCCATTACCCGCTGGAATATTGAAGGTGCGTTTGATAGTCCAAACACTAAGCGCGTATATTTAAAGAGGCCGCGATGAGTATTGATGCAGGTGATGTTTTGTGACTCTTCATCTAATAATAGCTGATTATACGCCATTGACAAATCTAATTTAGAAAAGTGCTGACCACCATGTAGCTGCGCAAACAATTCATGAACTGTTGGCAAGGGGTATTGATCTATCACCAATTGCTTATTTATACTGACCGAGTAATCTGCGCACAACCTGACCGACCCATTCCGTTTTAGTACTGGAACTACTGGAGATGCATAGTCACAATGATCGACAGACTTTAAAATGCCTAAACTTTCCAAGCGTTGCAATTCCTTATCGACTTTATCCCGTAAGGAAAAAGGAACTGGCCGCGCTTTGAAAAAAATCGGTTTGACGTTCGGTTTCAATTTTAATTTGACTTTATATTTATTAAATGTTCCCAATGTATCTGAAAAAACTTTAGGGAATTGAGTTTGCAATAATCGAATACTATCTAAACTAATGAAATTAGAAGATTTAACTGAAAATTCTAAATTAAAACTTGTAATAAAATCTCTGCCAAGTAGTGGGGGCCCTCCGTTACGTATTATGTAAACACTAAGTATTTGTGTCTGATTTCCATACGTCACTGGAAGCTGAACATAGCCTACACATGTCAACCTGTTACCGTTATAACTACACAGCTTTTCCCCCGTGGCTAGTAATGGCTGATTTTTAAAATATAAATGATAAGTATTTTCGGATATTACAGTTACTGAGGAACCACTATCAATTTCAAATTCCAGTTGGATGCCGTTCATTGTTACCTTTTCCGTCATAGGTTTACCGTTATGAGACCGTATATTCAAAATTGACTTACCATCGTCGTCCTCACTCACTTCCCCCGATTTTATGTAATTAATTTTTGTACACATTTTACGTAAATGCCCTTTTTCATTACATTTTTTGCACGTATAATTTGCAAATCGACACTGGGCAGATTCGTGATTAGAACGACCGCACACTAAGCACTTCACTTTACGATCGACCACTTGATTTGACTTCGCGGAACCATGTCCTTTTGCAATCTTAAATATTGGATCATGATGCTGGGTTGTAGGCACCGATGCAGCTCCAGCACGAGCGCAGTGAACGCTCTCCGCCAGCTCGACGGCTTTTGCTAACGAAAGTGACGTTATTTCTTGTGCGAATAATTTTTCTCGCTCTGGTCCCGGCAACATCCCCATGACAAAACGATCCCGAAGTGCCTCCTCCACGTCGTTGAACCCGCAATGAGCCGTGAGTCCTCGCAGTCTTGCAGCCCACTGGGAATATGTCTCGCCGGGTTGCTGTGCTGCCACGTAGAACTTATACCTTTCGCTGAACCCACACCGTTTCGGGGTGAAATGGCCGTCCAATAACTCAAAGATTTCTTCTAAGGGCACATCTTCTAGTTGCTTCGGTAATGCCAAATCTGCTGCCAGTTTATATGTACCGTCTGCAAGTGCGCTTAGAAAAATCGCTCGTCGTTTTATTCCCGCGGTATCATTTTTCGATCCGATGTCGTTTGCCAAGAACCACTGTAGAAGTCGACTTTTATAAGTCTTCCAATCTTGGATATTATGATCGAAAGTCGATAAAATACCAAAAAGAGACATTTCTCAGTTTACTTATTTTTTTCCTAAGTTGAGGGTAAGTACGTAACTCGTCGCCACTGTTAGATACGGGGAACAAGGAGCTCTAGTGAAACACACGACTGCTAGTGATCGACTGTTTATTGCAAATCCCGGTGGCCGCGGCATCGCGCGCACACACACATACACAACAGTCAATCAATCCGCGTAATCAATATCCAATCAATCCCCCCCAGTCAATCCGCGTAATACAAAACATCGTCGACCCAGGCACGTCCTTTCTGACCCTCCCGACTCATTGACGCTGGCTCTTCAAGCCTTGCGAGAGGCGGCATCTGCGCCGCCATCCCTTAGTTAGTCCATACTTCGCAGCTTGCTGCACATGTACGAGTAGGCCCCATCATTTCAAGGCCGGACCCACTTTGGCGTACCGAGCCTTCTTTCGCGCATATGTCCTCTTCGGAGGGCAGCACTGACGTGCCCTCTCCTGGGGGTGCGCCAACCATTCCATTCAAGCCGTAGGGCCATTAGGGCCAAGGCTAGGCTGAGTTTAGTCGGTAGGTCTGTGTGGTCGAGCCGCCTCGACAGCATCCAGGAGTCCGACATAATCAACGCATCCCTGATTGCCTATCCTATGCCGTTGGTATCCATGAGGATTCTCAGCCTCCTCTCCTGAGGAAAAAAAGAAAAAATAAAGGTGGTTAGCCGTGATACCATAATGGGATCACGGTCTATAATCCCATTGCAAACGTAAATTTAGTGTAAAACTAAAAACTTTGTAGTGTCAATGAATTCGACAATGTCGTAAAAGAACTCGTAACATTCACTTTTATAACAAACTAACAGCCTGCCTTTTTGGTAACTTTTCCTACCTTGGGTATTGGATATTGCAGTTTTAGTATATATTTGTAACTTAATTGAGTTATTAAATATTACTTATGTTTACGGGAGATAGTGTAACTTTACAACAGCGAAAACGTTTTTTAAATCGGTCAAGTAGTTTCAGAACCTATTCAATGCAAACAAACAAACAAAAAACCAATCAAATCTTTCTTCTTTATAATATGAGTATAGATTAAAATACTATATTATTTGATTTCTCGAAGAAAGAATAAGAATAGAGTTATTCATGTACTTACACTTATTTCATACAGAGAAAGATTAGAAAATAGATAAGAGCAGAAAATAATCTCGTGATTTTTGAAATAAAAAAATATTTTTCATTGTACAAATAGATTTTGGACGTTCGAAGAAATTCATTGAAGCCAGAAAATATTGAAAAGTTAATGATTATATATTTTAATTCTTACAAAAGTTATACAGTAATGTCGGAAAGAACTCTTCAAATCTTACTGGTAATGAATCGGACAAGGTAAATGATTCTGATAGGCCGTTTGAATCACCTCATGAGTCTAGGCTAGAAGCAAAAGTATTCGCTAGTAATTGTAAAAGTCTATCAATAATTTGTATCATTAATTGATGTAAACTTATAAAAAAATTATGTTAATTATCTTTGTTTTATTTGTATATCTCTGAGGTTTTTATTATTATTTATTTGTTAATTTGTTGGCCACACGGGATTGTCCATTAGAAAATCCGGGAAGGTTAATATCAACAATGCGATGCAAATACAGCATAAATAACTCTACCTAATACTAACTTCTGTACGTTGAATTTATTCGAGCTAAGCGATAATTTAAGGAGTGTTGGTGGTATTATCGCATTGGCATTAGTCTTTGACTTGATTACAATCGGGAGATTTGAGGTCGATCCTGCCACATATCAATGATTTTCGTCCTATTTATGTTTAATAATACGACAACTTTATTTACATTTCCGCTACAAAAACAATCGCTATTACGATAGAGATAAGAGTTATTTAAAACTATGCTACGTATAGATTTATACGAGTATGTTACTCCTATGGCGAAGAAATACATTATTAGGCAACCTGTATTCAGTTTCGAAGAAATTTAAATGTGTATGTGAAGTCGACCATTTAATACTGGTTCTACGTGGTCGACTAAAGCCTAATCGATCTAATAAAATGAGATATGGTAGGCTGATATCTCTCAGTAGCGAACTGGGCCACATGCATTAGCGAGAGGATTATCATGATGAAGTGATAAATTACTCATTGTGAACTAATATAATATTTTCAATATTAAAGTATGCACATTATTTGTATTTATTCTGACAGTCTTATACATAAAAGCAATAGTCTACTTATCACCTATTTATGGGTACACCAACATACGAACATATATATATAGACAACTGTTTGAATCCCATTAAATAAATAAAACCTAATAAGACGAATTGTTTCAGTAAATACATTAAAATGTTAAAGTTTATTTAAAAGAGTATGACGGCGCTTTTCTACCCTCTTCCTATTCTTTTTTTTTTCAGGATGCGTCATTCATTGAAATCCTATTCAAGTATGTCACATATAATAAAAGAATATAATACATTTTTTAGTAATTACATTTATATTAATTAAAGTTAATTTAATTTATAATGCATGTGTCACTCCATTCTTCTCGTGAATTTCGTAAAAGTCAGCAGAGACAGCCTGAACCGTGTAAATAGACTTGTACCCTTTTAATGTACACTATATAAAAAAATGTGAATGCTTATAAAATATCTACTTAATCATTTAGACAGTATAATCGGTATTTATATATGTAATTTAATTATAAATTATAAACAATTTTTCGAAACTGCAAAATTTCGATAAATCGCTTAACATGCATTGCATTTTCAGCGAATCACCCATAGATAAGTCTGTCTGAATCTCAAGGCAATTAAGCCCTCACTAAAGCTTCCAGTAAGGTATTACCTGCCGAGACTCCAACACTTGGGCTCGCAGTTAATTCTAGAACTATCCGTCTATATTTTATCTCACAAAGAATGGAGTAAACGTGTTCTGTTTCCTACGAAGATACTGTAAATTTTACTTAGTTTATTTAATAGCGATGCGTGAGCTGTAGCAGTAACATACGGGGTACGTGTTGCTAAATACATAAAAACTAAATAAATAATGATAACCTTTAAAGGTTGACTTAAAATTATACATTTATAATAATAGTCCACATATATACGAATTTGCTCAAAAATGTTGTATATGTTTTCTCAATTTATAAGTATAACATAAGGAGAATTACAACATTAAATATTTTCGTAGATATTTCGTGTTTAAAACAGTTAATTAATACGTAAGTATAAAGAAGCTAAGTCGAAAATCAATCGAAAAGTAATTCGACTCTAAATTAACATTCATCCTGAGTAATTACAACATTTTATCCTGGTATAAAATGCTCAAAAATTATTATTATTCCATCAGCTACCTTGTCAGAATTTGTTCTGAGCTACGACTGTTAAATGCGCTAAGTAAACTTTTTGGTAATTGGTTAGGCGATAATCATTCTTTTTTCAATTTCGTAAATCATATTGTATCTTTGTAATCTGAGAAATTGCATATAAGTACTGAGATAATTAATTTACTTTCCATTAATTCCCATTACACATTTTACGATTTTGTATAAGACGATAATATAAATAATGAAATAAATATAAATAACGATTAGTTTATAAGAAACGTCCGGAATATAATGATAATCTAAATGTCTAGAGCGTTAGTAAGATGGAATTTGCACTGTCTAGTCTAGTCTAGGCTTAATTGGATCGGGTATAAGGGAAGTAATACACCGAGGGGCTACAGAGCTTAGTATGCTCGGAAAAGCGAGCGTTGTAGGGCTGTCAAATTATTTCACCAAGTTAATTTTCCTGATTTAATCGAAGCGCTTATTCTATTATCTTTAAAATTGATTGATGGTGTCACTGACTACAGTAACAATACAGTGAATTGATGATAGATATTTTATTAATACCATATTTTTATTATGAATACGCTTGTGCGTCGCAAGTCACAGTAAGTGTATATTTTTATCTATACTATAAGGAAATTACGTATTTTAATATAATAAATAATAATAGAAAGAACTACAAATTATTTAAGTTTGATAGAACCAAATTCTATATGAAAAAGTAAACAGACAGTTGAATTATCTTTAGATTAGTAAAATTGTCAATTCATTCTCCTAAAACATTTTTTATATTCAGTGATTTGATACTTATTAATCATTATTACCATTTATATAACTTAAATATCAAGGCCTACCAAATTGACCTTTGCTGAAAGGGCGTTATTGTCAGATACAAAGAAATTTTAATAAAATATCAGAAATGTTATACGTCTGTAAGTAATGTTTAGTTTTTTAAAGTTTATAGTAAAAGAATGTCTATTTTAGAGACATCTTGTCTATTTTTGGATTCATCGTTAAGGTGAGGAAGTAAGTTGGTTAGATCACAGTGCTATCATTAATAACCTTTTTTTTTTTTTACGAAGGAATGCTCCTTGTGCACCGTGACGCCGGCGCCGCGCTGGCAAGGCGCGGCCGTGTATGGGGTTTGAAATGACCGACCTACCCACTAAACCCACGGGGCACATGGCAGGATCCGCTTCGCGACTCCATTGCCATACGCCCAATGCCAATGCGATCTTTAAAAACAACCTAGAATTTATGAGACTTGAAAATAAAATTATAAAAAAAAATTTCGCTGTTACGTTTGCATATTAATGTTGATATAATTTGAAACAATTTCATACAATTACATAAAAAAAGTTGACACATATTTTTAATAGAGCGATATAATATAAAGATAAAAATAGATGTTGTTAGATCTAATTACAAGCGAAACTTATCCTTGTAAACGAATTTTAAGGTTGGGTTAGTAAACAATTTTCTTGAACATATATGTATGTTTTATTTAGATTGTATTATTTTAGATTGATTGTATTGTAATAAATGTTATTGTAGGTGCAATAAAAAAAATGTGATATCGCTGGCTTATTCTTGTATCAACAATAAAATGTCGTTTTCTTCTATATGTAGTATAAAGACGGGCAATTCTCTCTTATCATTCTACCAGCGCGATCAACAGCGCACTGCTGCTGCTGTTACCTGCTACTACTGCCGTTGCTGCTGCATACCTACTTTCTGCATCTGCTGTTACATGCCTATCACGTGCCTACTGCTCTTCAGCCAGTCTGTTTTCACGGCCTTCTGATAGTCTACTTTTCATCCTGTTCGGAATTTCCTATGTAAATAGTTTAATTTAAGTATGTTTTTGGACTTCAGCCGTGCCGAGTTTTATCATATGCTGTATATTTTCTGTAATTCGGTTATATTTGATTACGGTTTGCCAACCCTATGAAGCAACGCGTCTCACACGGGGCATTAATTTGCATTATACTCTCCACGCAGTGCATACCCTTATAAAATGTGGTAATGGACAAGCTTATACGCCATAAAGCGTTATTTCGCATGAATTCTGAGAGCATTCACGATGTTATATCTGATGAAACAATTAGTTTGCGCGCAGACAAATTTGAACTTTAATGCTTTAGCCGGAATAATTTGGTTAAGTGCTGATGTGCTGGCATTTTGATGTTAAAATTTCAACGGTTGTTCTTTTATTAATCACTTAATATCAATTATTCATTATTTTACGAGTGATATAAAATATTTATCAGTTATTATAATCGATAATGTTAATGGAGTCGAAAGGATATTTTATGATAACTAAGGAAAACAATATGTACGTACGAGTAAGTACATAAATACATTTTATAATTATTATTTGAACTTCCTTCGATAAAACTTTTTGTTTTTTTTTAACATGCTATCTAATTATAAAATGAATTCTAAAGATATTTTCTCTGAGATTGTCATCAGCTATTGTGTTGTGCATATTTTAATCAAATTTGATAATAATTGATACACAAACACTAATCTGTGTGAAAACATACATTTTTAAAATAGTAATAAAGAGAAATAAAATAATTTTAAAAGTCGTGGTAATTATATCACTTATAACTAAAGAAGAACTGAACTGATTTAAATTACCACCTATTTGTTATATTCTTCTCTGTTAATAATATCAAATAGACTATGAAAATATTTAAAAATGCAGGGCATTAAATTTATACACATAAATTTAAGAAATCCGCTAAATTCAACATATCAAATTCAAACTAAAAAAACTTTAAATAGGTCTTGGTAGGCAGATACTTGTGTGATTAAGGTAATGTTGTTGCTACGAGAAATTGTCTAATTTTTAAACGCCTCTTCTAAAATTTCGACAATATAATAATTACTTGAGATAACAGCTTAAATTAAAATAATGTCATTGAATGTTCGGCTGTATGTAGTATACTAGCTTTCTGCCCGCGGCTTCGCCCGCGTGGATTTCGGGATTGGGTCTATAGAGGGTTAAGGGTCATTGCTTTTGCCCACGGCTACATATGCGCGGAAATCGGTTTATGGCGCGAAGATTTTATCGTGCTTCCCGTGGGACTATCCGTTTTTCCGAGATAAAAAAACTCCGCAACACCTTGCTCAAGAATCATTCTATCTATTGATGAAAACCGCTTGAAAATCTGTGCAGTAATTTTTGACCGAAGCCTTTATTGCGCATCCCGTGGGATCTGTCGATTTTTCCGGGATAAAAAGTAACCTATTATTTAATCCGGACTTTTATATTTACGTCTGCAAAATTTCAAAGCAATCGGTTCAGTAGTTACGGCGTGAAAGCGGAACAAACAAACAAACTCACATTCCGATTTAACGAAGGTTCTTGAAAGTTTGTCTAGTGATTGCAGTGTAATTATAAGGCAAAGTATTAGTTAATTATCCATATGATGAGTTCCACTGTCTTTACACGACCAAGCAATCGATGAAACAATCGCTTTTTGGGTGTCGATGTTAACAACGTGTTATTTACGGCGCAACTCGGGATAGCTCAATAACTCAGAGGTTCCCCTAACAGTGAGGTGCTATTTTGGGCGTCTGAGTGGAATTCAGTGCAGCGTTTCGTGTGAAATGTCAGGATTTTGCGAATGCAAAGTGCAATCGCATGGAATGTCTCCATTTGTAGTCGGTTGACGTCGTTAAATTTGAATTTGAAAATAGAATTACACTTGCTGATCTTGTTGCTTGTTTACAGATTTCGTAGCAAGACAATTGTGTTTTTTTTCGGTATAATAAGGATCTATAATGAGAATGTCTTACATAATATCACATCGAAGTATCCATATTTGGGGTATCTTTGTGTGTGCAAGAAGGGTAGCAATATTGGAAACGATGTTGTTGGTAGGCTTGGGGTTCTAAATCTATTAAGAGCCGCATTACATCTTGAACGCGATTTCTGCGTAAAATGGTCAATTTTGGCGTTCTCGATCTCAGAAACAAAGATACATTATCAATTTTGACTTAATGAATAATGCAGAATAGCTATTGACATAGTTGGCTATTTATTTTAATTTCATATTTTTTCTAAAGTTATTCTATTCTATATATTATTTTTATCTATTATTTCTAAAGCTTTTTCACACCATAACCATTGGATCGATTTGATGGAAATTTCATACTAATTTCCAAATGCATAATTTAAACACAAGAAATAAAAATAAACTTGCCGTTCCAACGTACAGGCTACAAAAAACTAGAGGTTCGTTTGTGGGCAAATGTATAAATTTTTAAACAAGATTCCACATAGTGTAGCTGATTTGCCTTTTCATACGTTCAAGGTACATGTTAAAAAGACGCTAATGAGTAAGGGCTATTACAAAGTCAATGAATATTTAAACGATGCCAATGCTTGGTGTTGATTTGAAGATATTACATTCTAAATTGTATACATTAGTTTTCCAGTATAAATTGTAAACACATACATATGTACATTGTATGATAACGACATAATTTATTGTAAATGTTGTTATTACTTTTGATAAAGCTGATAAGTTTCTTGCGCCCCTTCTTCTTATCAGCTAAAAAATACGTCCTGAATGGGTGGTAGGGGGGAAAATAAGGACGATTCAAAAGAGCTTTCTATAAAGTCATATATATATATATATATATATAATATATATATATATATATATATATATATTATATATATATATATATATATATTATATATATATATAATATATATATATATATAATAAAGTTAATTTTGATTTTAATTTCAGTTTCCAATGCTTCCAATCGAATACATTTTGAGTCACTGTGTTGTGAAATCTTAATATCAATAATATAGTTAATTAATAATTAACTACTTAATATAGTTTTGCTAAATTATACATATTTGCGTGAAGGCCGCTAGTATCATATCAATGGAATATTTAACAACTTGATATACACTTAGTACAATATCATAGAAACAAACAACCTCTTACGCCAATATAACTTGAAATTGCAAAGCGGATTATGAAATAGTTTGATCATGGTGCGCTTATTTTAAGGGATTAGGGCTTATGTTTAATTAATAGTAGGAAGTTTCGAAGAACTTCGACACAAGTGTGCCAGTTGTTTGTATGTTTGTTAAGCTTTCTTGTAACCACGATAAGCTGGGTTAATGTGTGACGATCCAAATATCACAGTTATAGGCTGTTAGGGAAATTATGGCGATGATGAACGCTTTTTCATGAATACTTTGGATTGTTTATTTATTAGCGCACTTGCAGTGCCAAGCGACCAGTGTGCGGCGACCCGGGAGGGACCACACCCCTCCAATGGCCGGGGTCGTTGGTGGAGGAGATCGGGGGAGGTATTTGCCACCCCCGAGGAGGGCTCCCCTGTATCGACGGGGGAGCGGAGGCTGGGGGTTCCCGGAAGTCGTTATTGTTCCCGGGGACTCCCTATATGCCTGAGGAAGGCCACCGCTGAGGACACTTGCAGTGCATTCATTTATACATAAGATTTACTATTTCAATATTGATATTAGTATGATGCATACACCTTTGCAGATGACACAACATTGTCATGTAACAGATAAGAGTTAATCACATAATAATTATCTATTTATTGTATACTAGCTGACCCGTGCCCACTTCGTTGGGCATAATACTAATATCCCCGAAGCGAGCACGAACGCGAACCGAATTAAACCCGAAGCCATCGCGCTCCGTACGCTACCCGTTTTTTCACCCATTTACTTTGCAAAACGGACTACCACGTAAAAGCCTTTTTATTTTTCGGATTTTAATATACCTAACCTATGACACTCAGCAACATTGTGTCTTTCTATTGTGAAAAAAATTTTAAAATCGGTTCAGTAGACCCCGAGATTACCCTTTACAATTTACAAACACACAAACTTTACTTCTTTATAATATTAGTATAGATGAAATACAAAAATGATTATTTCATTAATATTAATTAATATTACATTAAATAAATTATTAATAATATGTGTATAAAAATGAAATTCAAATTAAGTTAAAATATACCAATTATTACATAGAAGAGAAAACAAAATCTTGAAATAATTACAATGGAGCTGCTGAATGGTACAAAAGCCTCATTAATTTATAGCGAAATAACCGAAACGTGTCATAAAACTATCCACCTTTAGACGACTTCCGTAGTCGTTTTCAAGGTGTCGCCATCTCTGAAGAGTCGGGTTCAAATCCCGGTGCGGGCAAATGTTTGTGTGATTTCTATCAAAATTATTTATATATGTATAATATTATAAGATCTAGGACAACACAAGCCTTACAGAGCTTACTTTGAGCTAAGCTAATTGGTGTACGTATAAGAAATATTTATTTATCCATTTATTTACCTTGTTACATACTCTATACATGCTATTGTGTAGTTTGATACGTAATGAATGAACCGCGAAGGAGTTTTGTAATCGGATAGTGGAACATAATAAATGGTGCAGAATTGAGATGTACTTTATCAGATCATAGCAACATGTTTGACCGTTCACTATTTTGTGAAGTTAAAGTACATCGTGAGCAGTTCGTCGTGTTTTTAGAGGAAACATGTTAAAAACTTGCAGTATCTGATCGTATGGACACTTATGGGATTGTAATGCCAGAACATGAAATCCAGGATAAAATATATTGTAGGTTATTCCGATATAGTAATGAGTGACGATATAAAACGCAAAAGGATAATGCTGTCATGTAATGCCAAAGAAAGAGCGTACCTTGGAAGAGGTTTAAACATACTACTGATTAATACTTCGAATGTTAGTTCACATACAGAGTAATCCATCAGGAGTGGGGCATCGTTTGTCAGTCATCATTCAAGTTCAATGTAGTAGGTGAGCTTTTCTCCTTTAAGTTACTCCGTTGCATCACCTTTAGCAAGCAGCTCAAATACGTTCACCTATTGACTTAAGCCCTTAAACTACACCATTAGGGGATTAGTACACTTTACATACCCCTTTGAGATTATTCGCATAAGTATGCAGCCCACTTACTATGTTTACTTCACAATGAGAATACATGATACAAAATTAGAAATACATATATACGTAGTGGATTTAAATTGTGAATCTCACGTACCAATTAATTACCTAAGTAGTAGTAATGGTTTTTATTATTAATATAGTAATAGTAGTATTAAAACACGTCATCAATTACATCGACATAAGCGATTACGCGTTCTCGCATAACGGTCTAATCGATCACCCCAAGTGTCGTTGTCGTTGGCGATATGTCTCCGAGATGATGTCACGCCACTAATATCTTTTTTTAATATTCGCATGGGGTGCTCACGTCATCCCTAATCCTGTAGTTGAATCGACACTGGTCATTTTTCACCTGGAGAGCGTGACGTGGCTAATGAAAGCATTTTTTACGAACGATTTTTCATCGCTCGTGTCAGAAGATCGGGGTGACTGTTACACAGTGGATTCGATTCCAGGGAAAACGGGCTGTGCGCTATCAAAACATATATTTTCATGTTAAGAGTTTTTTTTTTATGTATTATGGACAGTCGTTTGGCCTCGATCTCACTTGATGGTAAGTGACGATAAGGTCGAAGATGGTCCATACCTGTCCAGATAGTGCCTATTCACTCTTGCCTTGAAAAGGCCCAGATTGTATTTATCAGGGAAAATATCCGGCGGGAGGGAATTCCACTCCTTTGCTGTGCGCATTATAAAAGTAGAAGCGAAACGCTTAGTGCGTATAGGTGGTATATCAACAGAGTTGCAGTGAGATAGATCGATGACGCTTGTGACATCTTAATTTTTTTCTTACTTTCGTATTTACGGAAAATCTAATCGAATGTTTTGCTTTCGGCTTTATTTAAATCCGTTTTTATGCCCGTTAACCTCTTAAAATTCAAAGTATTTTATATTCCACGCGAGATGTTTATGTTAAATACAGTTTTTTTTTCCTTATTATAATATAATATTTTATTAATGGTCTGTGCGTTGAAGAATTCAAAATAAATGTGTCACCGTTCCATTTGTTATCTAGGATATCGTAAGAACCTAGTAAGGGAGCTTATCTCAGTTATATCTATCAGAAGTGCTCTGTGCTGTGAATGGCAGCAGACTCACCATCTGATATAGTGGGACTTACTAAATTTGGTAAAGTGGATTATTATATCTCTGCCTTATCTTTCAGAGAAAATAATTACATGTATTAGAACTTTGTAGAATTCGATATTATTTCAGATATTTTATCAAAATAATTATATGTATTGTTATAGTTGTAAATAATTTATAAAGTAAATGATACAAAAATTTGTGTAATAAAATCTCGATAACTTGGTAATGAAAAACGAATAAAAACCGTGAAATTTACATTCAGTGTAAATGGTGACACGATCAATTCTTTAATATTTCAAACGATCTATGTACAAGTCATCGCTTATAATGATGTTGTAAATAGGTTCCTCTTAGCTTGTTTTTTCTAGCGACTTCGTTTATTTAAGCGTTCGACTTTTTGAATTGATGTGATCGTTTCGTAACTGTAAGGGAAGTAAATTGGATATCAGATGTCAATTCGTTTTGTATTTCGAATAATTAGTGCTCCATTGGCTCTCATAAGCTTTCGTAACTCGTGCTATATTTTTCGTTATTTGTATATGAATGAAACAATCTTGTAGTAATGCTTGACTGACGGAAACCCTTTTAGTTTGTTTTCCAGCAAGACATCAGGATCCACTGAAGTTATCGCTTTTCGCAAATTATTATTTATTTATTTAAACAGCAAGGACAACAATAGGTAATTATAAAAAAAAAACATTCCGTGTAGAAACACTTTTTGAAAATTAACGCTTCTTACGATTATTAATTAAGATTCATTTTTACTGTACTAACTAAATATATCTTAATTTTAACTAGTAAAACTAGAAAAATTCAGAAACATTTTTATTTCCTAAAGATACCTATAACATTTAATTTAATCCGAATCCGAATAGTTAATATGAAAAGAATGAATATGGTCATAGTAACCTTGGTGTACACCAAGATCTTATTTGCGAACTCAATTTTCTGATAAGTTATATTATTTTATTACAATCATACCAAGATCAATACCTTCGAATCGTTGAGTTAGATGCTGGTATGTCATTGGAAAACGATCCTCACGCAGTTCTTCTCCAGCGTAGACGGCGATAGAAGTCGGTCCTACGCCACCCGTCTTGTATGATTGTCCTAGGAGTAGCCATGGGCCACATGCCCTCCTGTCTCGGGATTATTAGGTGATTCAGAGTAATTGGTCTTCCAGTCCCTAGATTACCTCCATCAAAGTACAGAGGTACACCCTCAAATAGTAGATAACATCAAGTTCATCAGCCAGGCCCTTGTTTTTGTCCAAATTATACTACTGTTATTATATAAGGTTAATTTTAATCTGTACATGTAAATCTAGTAGGACTGAAATATCATCATCATCATCATCACAGCTCATATACGTCCCCACCGAGGGGCTCGACATTACCCTAACTACGTTAGGCCTTAGTCAATCACGCTGGCCCAGTGCGGGTTGTTTGGCTACGTACACCTTTGAATCGCTTCGCAGATGTACGCAGGTTTCCTCACGATGTTTACTTCACCGTAGGAGCGTCGGATAAATGCACAGATGAAATTTGGAACGAAAAATATGTCTAAAGCTAATTAAATAAATGTTTTCAGAAGATGGTAACTTACATTGTAGTTCTTGTAGGGGTTGTTGTTTAGACATTGTTAATTGCATATAATTATATTACTAATTAATAAATAACTAGCGAAGTCGAAGTTATCAATTTAATAAGTATAATTAATGCGACAATTTGCATACGGTACACCCTGTCTAGAAATGAGCTCCACGCGCTACCCCCATTGCAGCATTTTCTTTCCTTTTCCTGAGAAAGGGTACACTCAGCAGCTATTTAATTAGTAGATCTTTCAAATTGAGATTAGTATTAAAAAAAAACGATTTATCATTATTAATTTTAAGTAATAAATTTCAACTATTTAATGTTAAATATTACAATTATAATGTCTTATAAAAAAGTTCCCATAACATCCCAAGCTCAAGTTAAATAACCTTTTAATGACGCTAATAATGGATAATTAGGGAGAGAGATGAAGATGTATTATTTTTATGTACATTAAGGAAAATGTAATTAAATTTTTCTTCAATGTGCAAATTACAGGTAGGCAAATAACAATCTTCATAATTGGTGACAGCAATCAGAAAGTGTGTTCGAAGATTGTACAAATTAAAAAGGTAGGTTTTTAATTAATGCCAATTCCCTTGGATTTTGTCATGCTCAGCAAAATCTACGTCAGCAATTGGGCGATTCTGCTATACTAAATAACTTAACGTTGATCATAATTTGAATTAACCTTTAAACCAGGGAAATCAACTTTTTGCTTCTCTTGGCAACTCAGTTTAAATTTAGTTTAAATATATACATATAGAAAATACAACCATAAAAATAATTAAGCAACTGAAACTGGTTTGAAAATTGGTAAATCAGAAACAGACTTTGATATTAACGATTCGCCATTATTTCGTTTTAAGTAGTGCATATCAGTTTTGAAACTCCGCCAGCATCGCGTCTTCTCCCGAGGAGCGGTCGCTTTCAATCCAAGCTGCAGGGTCATTAAGACCATTGGCTTAGGCTGAGTTTGGTCAGTAGGTAACATCCGTCGAGCCGCCTTGATCGGTTCGGAGTCCGACATAATTACCGTGACACTTGCTTGCGGTGGGAGTCATGAGGGTCTCAGCCTCTATTCTCCAGAGGGAAAAAAAATCCGGCATTTACAGCTTACGTCATTGTCTGATTGATGACACGAAGCTTGGGCCAGCTAGTCAATACATAGTATAAAACAAAGTCGCTTTCGCTGTATGTCCGTATGTATGCTTAGATCTTTAAAACTACGCAACGGATTTTGACGCGGTTTTTTTTAATAGATAGAGTGATTCTTAAGAAAGGTTTGTATGTATAATAAATGCATAATATAGTAGAGAAACACTGATAAATTTAAAGGTTTCTAATGTGATGTCGTAAATAAGCACGTTTTTTTGCGCTTATATTGCAAACGCTGGCTGAACCCTACGAGATAGACCAAAATAATGTACTACAGTATTGTACAACTTACAAAAATCCACAAAAAAGTCCGCGATGGTATATGTCTATCTCTTAGGGATAACCCACCATAACCATTTTTTCATTGCACCCGTGCGAAGCCGGGGCGGGTCGCTAGTAAGGGATAAAAATCTTAAACTGAAAATCATATTTGTGGTCACTTTGTTTTCATGTTTTGACTGTTTACGATCAGAGAAGTCAAATAACTTAGAATTAGAAGCACAACAAATGAATGATTCTTTTCAGAACATGTTGTTCTATAGCCCTTCTACGGAAGTAAAAATTAGAAAATTTTGTAACAGCCCTGGCAGAATTTTTTCGCTGCTAGCGTCTTATGGGAATACTTAATTTTTCATGGAATATGAGTAATAGGCGCGGCTTCAATGAACAACTTGTCGTTGTTATTGTTAGTTTTTTGTGACAAAGAACGTGTTAATTTGTTCAAAAAAGGTGAATAATTCATAATTTTATACAAGCAACAAATTCTGATTCAAGGGCCAATAAAATCAGAATATGTGAAATCTTTTTCTATGATAAGTAGGTACGTAAATATATGAGAAGCTCGGCAATAATCTTTACTTTATTACCCGCATGTCTCGAGTAAGCGCCCGGCTTACTTATTTATTTAGTTTGTCCACTCGCTAAGTATTTACTGAATGTGACTTTTGGTAGGTCGGAACTCTCAACATTGACAAACGACCTTCAAGGGAGGACAACATTCGACCCCAACGACCCGATGCCCTCTCAAATGAAATATTCAACTTTGGGTGTATTATCAGAGAGCTGACATGTCTTCGAGTCCAGGGACATATCACTTCTACCTTTACGGTAACCGTTTACAAAAAAGGCGAGAAATTTTGTTTGGATCTTTAAAATTTGCGGACAAATTATAGAATCAAATTTATATTCAAATATAAGAAAAAAGAATCAAATTCAGCAATTCAGCATAGGCGCATGAATGATACATTTATATAAATATCAAAAACGTTACGTAAAATTATAATTGGAATAAAGTTACATTATATTAAACTCACGGAATGATTAATTTAATTTGTCTATAATGCAGCAAACAGTACCAATATATTTCGTAATCTATTTATAGGTGATTTAACAAAATTAAATGCAGTATGCAGTATTTTTTTACTTGAACGAAAATGAACAGGCTTTATGTATACTTTATTTTAAGTGGTTTAGTGAATTTGACAATACATAAATCACACAAAGAGCAGATGGCGTCATTAAGATATTAATTATTTATATTACTACCTTAATAAGACCACCTGTTCTCTTTTCTTTTGATATTCAGGTAGTAATTAATTTCTTCTAAAGTAATCAAGAAGTACTTGAATGTTCTATATCGAAAATTTAATATTACTTAAAAAATAGAACATATTTAAAATACAAAAGTTTTTATATACGTACTAGCTTTCTGCCCGCGCGGCTTCGCCCGCGTGGATTTCGGATTGGGTGTATAGAGGTTAAGGTCATAGCTTTTGCCCACGGCTACATATACGCGGAAGTCGGTTTATGGTGCGAAGATTTTATCGCGCTTCCCGTGGACTATCCGTTTTTCCGAATAAAAAATGCCGCAAAACTCCTCAAGAATCACTCTATCTATTGATGAAAACCGCATAAAAATCTGTGCAGTAGTTTTTGAGCGAAGCTTTTATGCGCATCCCGTGGGATCTGTCGATTTTTCCGGGATAAAAAGTAGCCTATGTACTCGGGGAGAATGTAGCTTCCAAAGGTGAAAGAATTTTTGAAATCGGTCCAGTAGTTTAAGCGTGAAGAGTAACAAACAAACAAACAAACAAACAAATAAACAAACAAACAAACAAAACACTTTCGCATTTATAATATTAGTTGGGATAATATTGACTCAGACTCTTAAGCAGATTGTCACTGTTTCCGTTCAAAGACTAGCGGCACAACAGTTCTTGATCAACACTTGATCGGCTTTGCTTGGACATACTTCCGACTGCTACCACAGCTCCTCATACCTGATATCGGAGATAAAAAGAGTGGCGTGGGATGACTTCAAAACTATGAAGCATGCGATTCGCATTTCTGATTCATTCAATTTTCCAGAGCCCTTTGTCAGGCCCGGTTTCCGGTTAAAAATTACTTGGAAAATGTCACGGATCGCATGGGTTGTCTTTATATAGTACGGACAAATACTTCTAGAGTCGCCTTTTCTAAAGTGACAAGACGAAGGTAAATGGTAGATAAAAGGATTCCGGTCATAGACTCTGATGCAGATATAAGTTGGGCAATTAGTATAACTATAGTCATGTTTTTTGGATGATTTGTGGATGAAATAATTTCGACGTTCCTATACTTGTTTTACAAAAATGCATGCTTACTTACCATCGATATTGTGCCTACAAAATTTAATATACATATAGCATATAATAACATTTTTACCGGATTAGCCAAAAAGTCCAGTAACAGAGAATTCCCTCCAGGAAGATCTATGATTTTACCTGAAATTCTAAGTAATTATGGAAATCTTGTGAACCATACGAAGGCGATAGTTTTCCTAGTAAGTACAAGTTTTGTAAAACCACCATCATTCACCATCGATACTATGATAGTTGAGGTATTTTACAATTTAGACCTTTAAGCAAGATGTGTGTTGAGAACATGATCGCAAAACTAAATTTGAGGCTATCAAAGTTAGATGTCATAGATGACTAGGGGTCATTGTGGTAACGACCAGTTTAAGAAACGGAAGAATAAGAAATTTGTGTGGTGACCGTCCAAAGAAGTAGTCGTAACTTTCAGGCTAAAATGGGAACTGGGAAATGGAATAAAAAGGAAATTTGGTGTTTGTCATCTAATGTGGTTGCTAAAGTCGACCATAAACGAACTAATAGGCATTTAAACACATATCAAATAATGCCTATTGTTAACATCAACTATTTAATATTATTCTCGGAATAAAAATAGAACGGCATTTTAAAATAAATCTTCTAGTTGTACACACTAAGTTCATTATCGATTCAGCGCCAACTTCCGTGTAAGTCACAGACAAATAGAAGGAATCTGTCTATGTACAAAGTAACGCCATTGGCGCACCTACGCTCATTAATCTCAACATACATGCATAGGGTTGTAACGTCACGATAACAAGATTTATGTCCGTAACTCTTGCAGTGTATATTATTCTTAATATACTGTAGTGGCAAATAACAACATCTCAATCGATCGGGTATTGATCAGCTATCCATCGATCAACACTCGATGATTTTACCACTAAAAGTTATAGGCGGTTCTTTGCCTCTCTGAAAATGGGTACATACAAGTTATCTCCCAGTTTGTAAGTTTATATAGCTTAACATCAGGTTTACATCCATACATACATACATACATATATGTCACGCCTTGTTCCCAATGGGGTAGGCAGAGACCACCTCTCATCAGGTTTACCATCCTGCCATTTAGCTGAATTTATTTTAAAATACAAGTATCTCACTTACATTTCAAAGGTTAATCAGATTAATATAGTTAATTAACTTTATTGCGATTGTTGATTTGATAAAATAGGTATTTGACATTTTCTTAAAATTGACAACCCTAACCCGGAAAGTGAGGCCAGCCGTAATAGATCTTTAAAAATTTCTACCACATAACTACGAAGGAAATTGTGGGTACTACTGTATATTTGTAAATCAAAGTACATCTAATTGTTATATCCAAATGTAAAATGTAATATTATAATATCTCGGTTCGTGTTAGATTTAAATCGATCTCCTATCATTTTACCCAAAGGAGACACTGTGCAAGGGTCTGTCGTTTGCCTATTTCTGCCGCAAGTCACTGTGATTATATTACGGTTCGAAGGATCAGATATGGCAGTCAATATACTGGCTACCGTGACTTCATCATATGTCAAAAGTTGACAATGTGGTCCTCTTAGTAGTTAGCTTTGTTGCAAATCGTACAGGAGCCACATTTACTACAAGCACTAAGCAACAAGTGTGCCATGTGTTTGTTTGTCAAGTTATAACAATAAAAAGTAATAACTTATTCCTATACAACCAGACATAATCGGTAATCGCAATTGAATCGACAAGATAACTCTGTTTAATTCGAAACGTATTTGTTAAGAATCTAGTATTTTATAACTATTATAGAGATCGTAACACAATTTTAGTTTAATCGAAAAATAGTAGCATAATTCGGTTTTTATTAACAAGTCATCTATTTCGATTATGATTTCCCATGAATTGGTTATATAATAACTCCCCTGGGGACGTTTAATACGGGATGTCCAAAGGCCTTGGCCCTCTGTCATTCAAGCCGTAGGGACCTTATGGCCTAGACTCAGGCGAGTTTAGTCGGTAGGTCATGCTGGTCGAGTCACCTCTATCCGTCTGGAGTCCGACATAATCACCACTTGGTAACGGTGGTATCCACGAGGTTCTCAGCCTTTATACTTACCCAGATATTTATTTACCATGACTGTATTTGTTTCCCATACAAGATATAACTTTATTATTAATAAACTAGATCCACCAAAGCGCCACATCACTCATGCATCATAAGCAGAGCCAGTATCTTGACTTTCACCGTCAGCATATTTAGATGAAAACATCAGTGTAGCAATAACAAAACGCAAAGCCGTGACAGTAAACTTCCATATTACTGTAAGGGTACCGTCACGTAGCAATTTACATAATTGCATCACGTTCCCATATAAATTTTACCTACGTGCTCGGTTTGCGTAAATAAATAATATAAATAGTAATAAATAAAGACGATTATTCTTTATGAGTTATTAAGCCGGTATCGTGTGCCTGTAAGCATGAACGCTACGGAAGCTCAGGTTAAGTTTTTTTTATGAAAATGCTAGGTGTACAAATACGAGCAGACCCATGTGAGGATATTCAATGAAATGTTTTTGGACCACCTGTTGCATAAATTCTCTACTAGACGTAAACTGATGAATTTATATCCTAATAATTATTTGATATTTAATTAAAATGAGTGACCGACGATATTTCCATAAAAATCTAATTTATTATATGCCAGATAAAATATGCACAGCCATATTAAACATGTAATATTAAAAAAGACCGTAAATATTAAGCTTTTATGTAAATTAATGTATAATGAAAATCCGCATCGAAGCACAGAGTTAAGTTCCATGACTATGGATGGAGGCACTCAGCTGCCGGCAGCTGACCCTGGCAGGTGACCAGTCACCGAACGATGGTTTGATAACGAAAAGCCTTGATCAACACCCTAACAGTCACTCGCTTGACAAATGAATCAACGCCAAGGAATACAAAAAGCAGTGCTTCTCACACGATGGGCATTGTCCAGAGATTTCTCTCTCTGCAACTCTACCCTGGTACCATACTGATAGTTTGAGACCTACCTTGCTGCCGACGGCGTAATATGCTTAAGTGTTTTGATAGTATTTGTTTAAGCATTGTTTTAATCCTACTCCAGGCGGTCTTGGTAAGGCCTCTGATACGTACCATGACGTCACTGTAGGAGCATGACATATACTGTAATTGTAATAATTGAAAATGATTATTGTGTGTTACTTGGATATTGAATAAAAAACACGAATTTAAGTCAAGTATGAATGAAGAGGAATGGTACACATTTTAAAAACTACAGACCCACAGATGAATGGTCGCCGACCTCCTGGATGGAGAGGGTACCTGAAGAAGAAGAAGAAGAAGACCCACAGAGGGCCATCACGAATCGACTCACGCGACTCACGCAGGTTTGAGACCTTTCCACATCCCGAAAAATCCGGATGCCAAAAAATATATACCATACTGCCGTTGTATCAATAAATGTATTATTCAACATTTCTGCGAATTATTTTTTTATTTACATGGAAATAATAAGTCACGCATCTAATTGTAGATTAATAAAATTTAAGTCGGAAAATAATCGCAGACGATTACTGCATTTTTACTCCAGAGTCACAACTGTTCGGAGCATTTGTGAATTAAAATGCAGTAAAAATAAACATTAAAGAATGCAGTACATAAGATTATATTTAAAAATTAATATGCAGAACTAAATAGCGTAGTAATAAATGAAGCATTGGCGTAATGGCTTCCTTTGTAATGTTGTACATTTTATATGTATATTTTCATTAATATCAAATGTAGTAAATGTTTATACTGGATTTACGTATAGTGTTAGTAGGGTAAAATATATATACTCTGTTCTGAACGCGCGCATTCTACGTTGCTTTAGAGCTATGGTCCCTAATCATTCTAAACGCCTATAATTTGAAAAATGATTATTCCCTCCAAATCTAACAATAAAAACAGTTTATCTACTATCATGCTATTAATCCTCTATAAAAGAACCTATAACAATTAGTTTATTGCCAACATTAAAATACTCAATGATATTATGATCATTATATCATCCAAACGCGTGATATTATGAATTTCAAAAAAGAACATTCTCATGCAGAGACATTTTCATCACCAGATCGCAAAAAAATTGAAAAAGGACCAAAAAATTGTAGACTAGTTCGTAATTTCGGATTCTCGTCTTATCGTGTTATTTCCCGCCATTTTATTACTCGAATATTGGAAATCGCAATCTAATAATTACTGTGTGCGTTTTTTACAAAAATGAGTGATTCTAGCTTTGATGACACACGACCAGACATTTCTAAAGCAGCAAAGGAAATTTCTAACAAATTTTTACCGGAAAAATCTAGGAAACAGTATGAAAAGGCATACACCGATTTCATGAATTGGAGAATATTAAAACGCTGTAGCTCATTTTCTGAAGATGTCCTCTTATCATGATTGTAGATAAAGTTTTGTATGCAACTGTTATAATTAGGTATTAAAACACTCATATGATACTATTATCACACTCGGCTACGCCTCGTGTGATATACCCATATTCGTGTTTTCATACCGCTGATTATACAACAGTTGCATAAACAACTAATATCCCGATCTCATTATGCATGGGAACAAGTACCTACCCAAACTCAAACAGAGTTTTTCACACCAACGTCTTAGTCTCACCACCAAAGAGAAGGAATTTTCTTTGCTTCGAATCAATTTTTAATAAATTTCGCTTTTTGTAAATGCATCTGAGTGATCGTGCTCCATTTATTAGTTCAGTCGACTATCTGTTTTGTGTTATATATGTTAAACATAATTTATCTTTTCTTAAATACTCAATTTAAGTGAATTACGATCGCCGATCAATCTGCGCGTTATAATTACGACCTGTAGCACTTGTAGCATGAGTAAGGAAACAATATATGATAAACTGATTATCCAAGAATATAACCGCCATCTTGAAATTTATTCTTTGTATATTGAAAGTTTAAAATGATAAATAGCTTTTTCATATCGGTGGACATGTTTTGGAACAAAACTAGATTCTATGCGATATTAGCGGTACAGGCCTCTGGTACACAGAGAACATCAGCGTTTGAACATTTCTGCTGTTAATCATGATGTTGCTCATGTTACTTTGATCCAAATCTGGCATGAACTGCTTGGCGATTCTTCTTGAGATATGCCCTGGAGGTGATGACTGATCGATATAGTCGACAGGCCTTATTAGCTTTTCTTCGTAACTGTGTAAAATTAATAACTGTATTGGCAAGAATCTTGGTAGTCCTTTAAAGATCTTTTAAAGGGATACCAACTACCTAATTAGTTAAAAGTTAGTATCCTTTTTTTCTGAAGGTGATCAAATAGCATGACATACATCCGTAAATAAAATCTAAACTTGTTCTTTTGTTTATTGCTAAAAACCACGTGAACTTTAGCAGACATTCATATGGAACAAAGACGAACGCGGTGATAGTAAAAAAATAAAGGTCGTTTATGTCAACGAATCTCCCTAAACACTCACCTACGCACATTCAAGATCAGGTCTCAGAATAACATTTTAATCAAGTGAAATTAACGAGTGATTACTTAAGCAACGTCTTGAAAACTTCGAAGCCCAAATCCTCGTCGCCGGAATTAACGACCCGTTAAATTACCTAAAATTTAAATTATTTTCGATGTAAGTAATTAATGTGTCTATGATGATTTTTCTCAAAGTTAATATTTGTAGTTAATTTGTTCTCCCTCAGGCAGAAGGCGCGCTGGCAGTGTTTTATGCCAGCTAACCTGAATTAAAGTGTAATATAGTTACTTAATAAGCATTCCTTCATTGATTGTATTGTGGACTCATTAACAATTTGGAATATATGTACTTAAAATGTAAATAAAGTTTCATTCAAAATTTTGAAACTTTATAAATTATAATTATCGTCAAGAAACAATGAGTAAAATTGTTAAAAGTATAGGTAAGTTTGAATCAGTCGAGGTGGCCGAGTGCCTGGTTAATACCGGGCACTTAACGGTTGGATGGAGTTCTGTCTCTGTCCAACCGATTGAAGCCAAGCCCATGCGCTGTTTTAGGTGCATGGGCATAGGCCACCCGACCCAGCGGTGTCCCTCCGCCAAGGATCGCAGTGGACTCTGTTCCCGCTGCGGCGTCGAGGGGCACAAAGCGTCGAAGTGCAATGCGGCACACAATTGTGCCGACTGGTCTGAAGCAAAGCGCCCTGCAAACCACCGTATGAGGGGGGGGGGGTAAACTGCAATCCCCCTCCCCTTAGAGGACGTCTCATCCCGGCCAAGATGGCACAGTCTGGTGCCCAAAGTCGGGACAGGAGCAAATGGAGACTTAGCTCCGCCTCCGTAGGTAGATTGGCACGTGAAGGCGAGCAAGCGCTCGCCTAATGTGACCCTGCCGTGAAGGCAGCGTGCGCGGCTAGCTTACCGCGCACGCCGTTGAAGTGCCTCTCTACCTGGGGATTGTCCAAGTGACTGGGACAATCCCCCCTTGGCGAAGGCTTGATCGACCAAGGTCAAGCTAGCCCGTGGGCGTGTGGCGGTAGCATTGCGAAAGCGCACCCCGCCACGCGCCCCGATATGGGCTGAAAGGACACCAGGGGGTTTTTAGTGGGTAGGCCGGTCCTCTACCGGAGAGTCCACACGGCCGCGCCTAGTCAGCTCGGTGACAAGGTGCATTAGGTGTGCGTTTTCGAAAAACTCTACACTATTATACCAACTTACCTTTTTTAAAAAAAAGGTAAGTTTGTATAATAGTGGACAAACCAATAGCATAAAAAAGATATAAACTACAAGGTTATTTTTTTTCTTTTAAATTTGTTTTAAATCTTTTATACTTTTTTTTTTTTATTTTTTATTTATTTATTAAACAAAAAACACAACTTACATTGATTTTAAGTGACTAAAACCCAATCGGATTTGACTAGTCACTACTCATTCGTCTTAAAAAAAATATATAAATTACAAAACAGTACATATTAATTACAACATACCCACACACTACGCAAAAAACAAACTAATACACGCGAGCCTTGCGGTGCGTAGCTCGTTGAGTGAGTGCATGACTCAGGGCCTTTGTACAGGTGCACACAAAATATGTTATAAACTATTTATATTTATTTATTCCGATAAATATTTTGCTGGTAATTCTCGTGATGTAAAATAGTATTTTTAGTTTCAGTTTAGCGTTGTCATCTTCCAAAATTTGTTGCACTTCTTTTGGCAAATTATTATTATTGATGGAAGAATACAAGATAGCCTTCTTTCTCCATAGAAGTTGGTTGAGCCATCCTGAAGAGTTTTTTGCCTTTGACCTGCCTCGTTTGTTTTCTATGACTGACTCTCGGTAAATACGGTACCTTGTGCAGTTGTTCACTAAGAATAGCATACTTTATTTTATCGTAGATGGACATAACTTTGCAATATTTAAAGAGCTCATTATAGTTGTCCCTGTATTTTTCTTTTATTTTCCTATGTACTATTATTTTTATAAAGCGTAACTGTAGGTCATAAATTTTATTTAGGTACGTTTTGAATGTACGGCCATAACTGGAAAGTCCATATGCAACAATAGGATCAACCAAGGTTTTGTACAACATCATAAGTGTGTGATATGGCATTTTATTCTTAATTATGACAAATTTTGACAGTAAAGCACGCAATTTTTGAACTTATTTAAATAAAGTAATCATAAATGTTATCATTATAATGAATAAGAGTTAAGGTTGATTCTTAAAAATAACGGTTTTAGTCTGTTATCTGCTTAGACTTATTAATTGTATGCGCTTTTATTTTAGTCTGTTATACTTAAAAAATGAAAGTAAAATTATTTTATAATGTACGCTACGTAATATTTAAATACACTTAGTATTTAAATATTTTCATACTTGCATAAATACATCAGAATTTAATTAAAGGTTGTTAAAATAGAGTTATTTAAATATAAGAAATACTTTTTCGCTTGCTACTAATGTAGTCAATTCCCATCTGTCAGTGCATCCGTACACTACAGTTATATAAAAATGAAGATGGGAGTTCTACTATTATTGTGACATATATGAGGGTTTTAGTAGTATTGTATTTTTTTTTTGTTAAGACAATACTACTAAACTATGCTAAACTATGCTAGTTCTGTTTTCATATATACGTGTTACTTATTTTATCAGTTAAACAGCAGTGTTCACATTGCTGTGTTCAGGTGTGAGGGTTGAGATAGACAGTGAAATTACTGTTTACTTTGACAGATTTCCTACAAATCACAAAGGAACTACATGTAACCCTATTCATAAGAAGGTAATATTTCTATTGTTTGTGAGAGAGAGAGGTACTTTTACGATTAGAAGGTGTAAGTGAGACAAAACACAACAGATGGTGCCTTTGTGTATTTGTTTTTCATTGACAATCAGTTATCCCTCGCCCCGCGTTGTGAAAACTACACCATCGCTCTATCACTCGTACATTCTTTAATTTGATCGCGCGTTATGTCTTATTCAGCTGAAGAAATAGCAGACATACATTTTGTGTTTATTTACAAGCTCAACTCATTGCCAATAAATTAAAACAAAAAAAATGATATATCAAGGGCCCGGAATTTTAGGTAGAGCCCAATAACTAAAAAAAAATAGATAATTTTACCCAGTTTTCCGTCTAAATCAAAGGATTTTTTTTATTATTGTAAAGAATTTCTTAACAAATTTATTATTAAATGCTAGCACAGCTCATTAACTTTGAAATAATACCACTTTTGTGTATGTAGACCAAATAAAATCGTAAAGCAGCAAGATTTAATAAACTCCTTAAAATACGAGAAATAAAATTTTAAAATAGCTCATAGCTCATAGGGGTGAGGGATGCGACCCCCATTTGTATAGGTTTTTGTCGATAAAACTTAACATACAACACGTTGGTAAAGTATCGGAAGTCCGATCCCTAACACACTGTATAAGAACCAGTATACCTCCATGCACAGCCAAACGCGTCGTTTATGACAAGATCTGATTGACAATGAGGCCATTTACCGCCCCATTCACTGTGTTTCCTGTCATTACTCTTCTTTCAAAGTCAGACTTATACTCTCCTGTGGACATATATTCCAGATACACAAACTATTTCACCTGTTCTAAGTGTTCGTGTCTTCACCTTATATCTTGACATCTTTTCGTCCATTTCATCAAATACAGTAATTAAAAAAGTTATTCTTGGGTGTAACTGTCTACGATTCCAAACAAAAACTTTACCTTCCCTTTGTATATAAACAATCCCTTCTTATAAAAGTATAAGAAAGGATTTGTTGCCTACAATAGCACGCTAACCACGACGGATTGTGATAGAGGTTTGTTGCGAGATACCTCTTTGAAGATACCGTCACTGTAAAACCTTTGGATTCTTGCGCGGAAAGATAGCTGATATTCCAAGTTGTTAAAGCAAGAAGCATAGATAAATTTCTGTTCTTAGAATATAATCCCCAAAGATTTGTTAAACTTTAGTATTACCAAGTTTGAAAATAAAACAACCATTTTCACAAAATAAGCAAAAACCGATTACACAAGTTTAATTTTATGCATTTATTTTCTACAGATCCTATTTTCTTTTACAAACATACCACGAAGTGGTCTAATTTCCCCTACGAGTCGCTTCGCAAATAAAATTGGGATCATAATTCTTGTTAAAAGTAACTCGGTTTTCCAGAATTTCTTTGTTCAAAATAAGCAAAGGCTGCACCGCCAATCTGTATATTATGGTGGCTTCCTAAATCCAACCAATAAAATTAGTCGGTTCTGCTCTAGATGTTATAGTGATGTGAGAGTTTTCAACATGATATCGACATATCCTTATATTCGACATAATTAATTTTCAAGTTATGGATTTTTAAATAGATTCATTTTTGGACCCCTCTGTATTTAATAAAATAATTATCATAATTATTCATAGTTGCTGGAATGATTTACACGATAAAAAAATATACGTATTGAGAACTACTTTATAAAGGCGGTTAATTACTATTGCCCACTTAGAATCCTCAACCATGGAAAAAAAATAACATAAATTGATTTGTTAACTTCTAGTATTCTGCTGACGGCTTCGCGCACGTTATATCAAAATTTCGATTATGTTATTTAAAATTATCTTATGTTCTTTGCTGAATCTCTGATACTAAATTGCATCAAAAACCCGGTCAACCTTTTTGTATCAAATTTTCCAGCAGACATTATATTTTCCCGTGGTAAAAATAATCCCTATATCAACTTTCATTAAAATTGGTTCAGTGGTTTCTGAGCTTATATAAACTTACTGTTCAGATATTTATTTATTTATTTATTAGGAACAACAACAGCCAACTTATGTATAGACTTATACTAAATACATTTTTAAAGTAACTTAGGCCAAAACAGTCGTTCAAAATGTATAACAACGCTATTGACAAACATACAAATATATAATTCAATTCTTTATTTTCTACCTAATCCTTAACTTAAAACGTGACTTTAATCGGTCTCTAATTTTATTTAAAAATATTTTTTTATTTCCGATAAATGGATCAATATCACTGAACTCAGTGTTGTAACTCTTAGCGATTCTATATAAACTTTTTAAATATGACATACTTTCCATATAAAATTTTATCCCCAATTTAAACTCCTTACAGCTTTTTTTTTGCCATAAAAGTAGTATATGTCCTTTGTCAGGTTCTAAGTTATCTGCTTACTAAATTTCATTCAAAACAGATTAGTGGATTTGATGAAATACTGACCGACAGATAGACATACAGAGTTACTTTACTGTGTTAGCTGTAGGCCTGAAAGCATCACTACTCTGTTGATTTTCTAGAATAAAAATCTCGATAAATTCGCTTGTATCGATACATTTTTCTTCTCACTCAACTTTATTGAGCTCAAGCCAATCGGCACAGCGTCCTATACTGACGTATTGCTGTACATTCTTCTAGCTCAAGCTTGGGTACCTATTTATTTTACAAAGACCGGATCGACGGCTTACACAATGCACGAGTAATTTGAGTGGTTCATATTGAAAAATGTCTATCCACGTCGTATTTTTAAAAGTACATCAATATAGATTTATGGAGCGACACTAGAGTGACCTCTGCACTCCCGAGGTTGTAAAAAGTATTACGCTGTTTTACGCCAAAGCGGTCAATCGAATATTCTAGAAACCTACAATTTACGGGTACTACGCATTTGAATAATTATGGAACGACATATTTAACAATAATAAAAATAATAAAACTTTACAGGCACATAGAGCTAGTACAAAATTTCATATTTCAATTTAAAAAATACAGATTTATATAGCTTATGGGTTGTCCGTACACTTTAAGTAAGACCTTGTGTTTTTATTTTCTTAAAATTGTACTCAATTGAGTATTTTTTCTCGCACACTCCTCCGGATAAAAATTTACTTTAGCATTCTCGGGTATATATTATGTTTAGTCGCTTGTTATAAAATATACTATTTCTTATCTGATTTCTGGAGTACGGAGTGAAGCAGACAAGATGCAAATCAAACTTATCGTATACATAATAGATAAATTTTTCAACAATTAACATAAAATATTTATAAAAAAAAGTTGATAAGTTACAAAGAAAATATAAAAGTCAATATAAACAACAATAGTTTTGTATTATCCATTGGTTTAATTCAGAATTGCATCTTCGTATACTTTTTACTTTATTAACTACAACTCTAACAATATTTTAAAATAGAAGTAATTACCTGAGATTATCTTTAATATAATTATTAGCATTCGTAGCAAAGAGTTTGTCTACACCATAATATCATTTTTGTCGAGTTGAATGTAGACGTGAGCATACCGAAGATGACAAAGAACTCAATTGGATTGAACAGTCTGTCTGAAAATATGATAGTTGAGACCGACATCTTTATCTACATATGGCGTATTAAGATGTCAATCGCCCAGATTATATAAAGTAATTGTAATTAAATTATTGAACAAAAATTAAGTTTCAGAAATGAAAGGGGATGTATGGGCCAAGTCTTGACAAAACATAATCGAAAATTATTTGGTAAAAACCGTTAAGTGTATTGCTTTTTCTTGGATTTGAAAAAGGCTTACGATAAAGTGAGGAGAGATAATTGTGGAAGACATTATCCGTGTTTATAGAGTTTCTAGAGCCTGCGTCAGGATAAATGGAGAGCACACAGACTTGTTTGATATCGGTACGAGTAAGTTTGTCACACTGATCACTTAAGGAAAATTTATAAAGAGCTTTTAAATTAAAGAGACATGAAGTAAATGAAAATACTTATACATATTTAAAGTAGAAACAATATCTTACATGTTATAGGTCGAATATTTATACTTTATGGTTTTTGGTAAATACTTTGGACGGTGTTCCTGACATGACAAATGTTGTCAAAGATATAGTTTTTGGATGAATAATAAATATAGGAAGGAAAGTTTTAAAAATATACTAATTACATTTTCTGCAGTGTTTTATTTGCTGCAAAGAAGAGTTAGTCGAAGGCTCATCATTTTACGGTGACACAACCCCATTTTTTTTGTAAACTACAAATTTTGAGGTCAGTTATATTAGAATAGTCAAATGCATATAACTCTGGAAGTATAAGTGGAGTCATATTTTTCCTTCGTATGTACGTATACGTACATACTTTTTACTCTTCCTGTCCTCTCCAATTTAAATTAGTTTGACTTCAGTAAGTGCCTCTATAGGTATATGTTGTATATACATTATTTTGATTTTTGATTATGTACTTCCTCAATCAAGAAGTACAATTTGCAGAATAACCGCCCCACACAGCTGCCATAATTCTTATGTTTGTATACAGCGCTTAAAATTTTATCCTGAATCATTTCAGGAAATGCTTTCTATTGTGTCGTATTTATGTCGCCAAATTAATTATAGAAACAATTGTGATAAAATATTTACTTATAAATAGATAAATTAGGGTCAAATACTTTTACTTTTTTCAGCCCGATAGCTTCAGGATAATTCGTATTTAGTTACAGATTCACTTAACGAATACGTTAAGTAATAATACATTATATAAAAGAACATGATTCTTTATCATTGTATACATAATCATTGTTCCGGTTTCTCTCCGATGTTGGAGCGAATGCTCTCACTACTAGCTATAATTTCATTATCACTACAGCCTTAAGGCAGAGTTTAATGGATGAATAGGTTGGCTTGAGCCGTTTAGGTTCTGTGTCATTCTAACATAATATTCGCGGTATTTGGGTGCGCTGTTATCCTGTGTGGATTCCCACTTCTTTGTGAGGATTTTCTTCCCCTCCTATTCTTAGGGTATAAAACACAATTATTGCATATCGTCCTCCTGAGAGAAGTTAATAGAAATTATCTAAGTACATAATAATTTAATCCTGTGTGTACACGATAAATAATAAGACGTTATAATAGCAACTTTTATATCTTAACCTACGTGCGATTCAAATTGAGTAACGTTCTACGCGTGCTGGACTTGAGACTTCAGTTCGTAATGTAGTTCTATTGAAACTCTAAAATGGTTTAGTTCAATTCTAATAGTTCCACCTAAATGTGTTAGATCAATCTACCAATTACCGAACAATTTAATCAAATTTATATTAGCGTTAGGCAAAAGAGTCAAATATATCTAATAAGTAGCCAATAATTAGATATTTCTGATTTATCTCATTGCTAAATCTGTACAGCATAGCCGTACCTTATTAAAGTCATTGCTTACAATTGCGTTCCATTTTAGATAGAAGATAACATTATTTGGAGCAATCTCCGCCTTACCCATTAGTACGAGATTTCTGCTCTGCTACCTCTATTAAAGCGGATTCCCATTTTAATTCCGAATGTGGTTATTAAATGTGTACATAAGAAAATATAGAATCGTACGGTAATCCTTTCAACCTGCGTAATAGAGTAATACGGCCAACAAAAAGATGATATCGCATCCTACCTACAGGGGAAACATTGAAAAACGAGCACCAAAGAGTGTACCCTTTCCATAGATTAATCGTCCTCCGATTCGGGGAAGTTCGGCCCATCGTACAGCCATTACATGCGGCCGTCAAATCTACATCTAAATCTAAGGCATATATCCACAGCGATTGATCTGAGCTGGTCGCCAAAGTTTCAACAGAAAAATATTGGTGCAATTTATTCGGCGAGTGTCACAAGTGAACAACGATTAGCGGTTTTGTGGTTGGACTTACAATATATTATATATATTGTACTTTTTTTTTACATAGGTAAGTATGATAATGCAACGAGTAGAAACATAAATATTTCCCTGGAGTTTATTAATTAATATTTCATTTTCTATTATTTGACAAAAGATTTGTAATCACTATTTAATTGCTGCAACAGTATAATAGATTATGGAATATTGTTTCATACATGAAAAGCATACTCGTATATCAAAATTTATATAAGTTATTTTTATTTCGATATATTAAATGTAGTACTATTTCTAAACCAGAAATTGATCAATTTAGATTTCTTTACATCGATCGATTCGATCGATCAATCGATTATCAACCTAATGAAAACTAAAGATATAAAATTAAAATAATAAGTCAAGTTGCCAAGGTTGATATGCAACTGCATGAGGGACAGTTTCGTAAATGGATTTTTTATTTCTGCTCCTCTTAGTACAAGTACGTGTTCAAGTGTTACTCCCTGCGCTTAATGTATCGTAAGCAATTTTATTTTATCGTCGGTGCCGTAACCTTCCCTGCTGAACGTTTCCTCTTCGTCTTGAGTAAGTCAGAAACAGAGTATTGGAGGCGCATAGTCATTCTGCATAAAGTACGGTACCTCCGTACTTGCCAAGATGTGTAATAACTTCCTACATATTTCAAGGGCATATTCATGGGATAGTGGTGTTTGTAAAGGAGCTATTTTATTTATAGATGTCATGGTAACGTGTTTCAAATGTCTATCGGACCCCTGCATTCATGAAAGGGATCTGGCTAGTGTCACCAATAAGAATGAGTTTTTTGGCTTTCGTCAATATCGCTATCATTATGCCTTTGAAATAAACCAAAAGTGATTTATTTGCCAAAAGATGCTTCTAATGTCCCGCTTCGATAATGAGAGCAGAAATAATTGTTTTCTTCCTTTTTTTAACTATTCCTAATCGACACGTTACTTTATTTAGCAGTTGTTTTGCGATTTTGAGCGTGCTGGCCATGACCTTGACTTCTTCCATTTGGAAGTTATTGAGGAGCCAAATGATTTTACCCAACTCCGACACCCCATCTACTCATTTATTTACCAGTTTATCCCATTTTTCGGAGAATCAGGCTTCTTTCACTGTTTTTATCGAGTATCCGGTCCTCCAACATGAAGCACTTGGTGATCACATCTACTGGGCTGTCGATCGTTATGTACAATGTGAGAACTCCCTTTTGCTCAGTTGCCACATAACACACGCACATGATGACTCAGTTGTTACGGTAAATGTCAATAGTCGTCAATTATACACAAATAATGGTAATTATAAATAATTACCTACGCAATAGCCTGATTTGGTGAATTGCCCATATTTATAGGCAATTATGCATGACTACCATGCGAGACCGATAAATATTAATGCCAGCCTAGGAGTGGAGTATTTGCAATAAGGGAATGTTATTTTATCAATCATTTTATCGCCATATTAATACCATTTACATCGTTACACTATGGTGATGTATCTTAACATAAAAATGAACTTGTTTTGACTAGTGAATTATAATTATGTAATGTTATAGTTTCATCAAATGTTTCGTTTTAAATCAACAAAGAGGAGGTAATAAATACAAAGATTTTCCATTATGCTTTCTTTATTATTTCTTTTTATTGTTTATAATTTATTTCTTTACGGTTTATGTTTTATTAATAAATAAATAACATATTTCTTCTCATTCATACCTATTAGCCTTGGTCAAAGCTTACTTTAGCCTAGTAAATCAGTAAGAAATATGTTATTGCTTACAATATAAGGGTCCTATAATACATATAGGATCTAGAGTAAGGAATAAACACACACACATATATAATCTACACGCATATATGTACATCTTAACGCATCGCTTCATAAAAACCCCCACCACAACACTGCCTTCTTTAGGGGTGGAAATTTAGAACCATCAGTCAGATGAAAATTTTTACATTAAAACCACATTGATACAAAAACAACTCAAATCAGTTACAACCACATCTTTTTTTTGTTTTTCTACTCCACTTTTATTTCGTGCTGTATTTCAATATTTATAAGAATCTGCAAAAGTTAAAGGCTACATCCTATATATAAATATTAAATATATATAAATAATATATCGATATATATATATTTTTTTTTGATGGAAATAGATTTAAACAGCAATGAATAAGGCACTAAGGATCACACAAACGTCTGCCTTCATCGAGACTCGACCCTGTCCCTGGTTGGATGCAGAAACAAGGTATCGGCTTCTCTGAGGTCTCTAGTTCGATTTCCAAACTCACGTACTAATTCACTGCTCCTCAACTATTTAACTTAATATTATAACGAACTGCGCAGCACTATAATTAGGTAAATTATAAGGAAAACTGAGGCTATGAAACTCTCGTTTAAATGAATGTTTTTAGAAGTTAGTTTTCTCAAATAAATAGTTTATCTACTAATGCAATTCTATATAGCCAAACACCCATAAAGTAAGATAAAGATGAAAGTTGGATGAGAAGGAATCCACAGTAATATGAGTATTTTGGAATGTAATGGAAACTCATGTAACCGTTAAAGAATCGGAGTACCTCGCACATATAAGGTAAACTTAGTCAAATGCTGGATGGTACTTTTAAATTACCATGATTGTTAAAATTACGATGGTAGTTAAAATTACAAATTAAACGTAATATACATTACTGATTATTGAAATAAAAATAAGTTTTTCTCGTTATTGTTCGTGTTTTAACCCATACACTAAACCAAAAAAGGGTTCCCAGTGATCTCGCGAGGTCGAACTGTGTATTTTATTTGATTGGTTGTCACCCGCTGGTGTGATGGCTTATGTTTTACAAATATTGCCCCTAGAGTGCTGGATTGATGGGGATTAAGCTTATGACGCCGGGTATCCCTCTCCGAAATACATTATTGGGTGGGTGACACTCCGTAACCCTTCAGTAGGAAATGGAACCGGTGTTGTATTTTCTTGAATTTTTTGCGTTTATAATAACTTATTTGGGGACCGAAAGTAGAGAACCCTTTCACAATACTGAATTTTATGTTTTTGTTCTGCCTTGACTCATCGTAATAACATAAAATTGCTCTCAATTAAGGTCATTAGAGCTGTCTTCAGGTCCACATAAAAGTCTGACGAATTTATGTGTGCACGTCGATGAAGGTACTTATTAGGTACATTGATAAAATAAATCACATACTACCCTAACAAAGTTACAAAAGTTATTGTCAAAGTAATTTATGGATTTGAAAACCTTTCTATAATACAATGTTTAGTAATATTCATATTTTGGTTTAGTTTCACGTAATTATATTTATATAGTCACGTCTCTCATGCACCGTCACACTGTCACTAACTTCAAGTTGAAAATGTATACGAGGTTCAACCAGCCCCTAATTGGTCACGTGTTCACTCGCGTTACTTACGTCAAGTGCCATACACCCCGATGTTTGATCTCCAAGTGCTTGATGGGCACTTGTTTCAACGCGACTCGAGCGGAAGGTCGGAACGGTAATGTTTTGTTTGAAAGTCTAAACATAATTACAATTCATATTGTTATTAACAATATTTCACATGATTTTCGTCACTACTTATAAAGTAAGCAGAATGTGGCTTTATACTTATAAAGCCACATTCTGCTTATAATAATGTTTGGGAATATAAAAATCAATAGAAAGAAAAGTAAAGTCAAATCATCAGCGTTGATTCCTAGATAACCAATATGATTTATTTTGGAATTTTGTAGTCTATAATTTTCGCTAAATGTAATACGAGTTATGAAGAGTACGAGTATCATAGCCAACCGCAGAATTCTGTGTCGTGCGTTATAAATCATTAAGAAAGAGAATGGTAATGATAATAGTTCCTATACATTTCCGAATATAGCTTTTAGTTGCATCTTTCATAGTGCACACTTACATGAAAGTCACTTAAATAGTCTCTACGCATTGTATTTAAATCCCAACTAATATTATAAATGCGAAAGTGTGTTTGTTTGTTTGTTTGTTTATTTGTTTGTTTGTTTGTTACCTCTTCACGCTTAAACTACTGGACCGATTTCAAAAATTCTTTCACCTTTGGAAAGCTACATTCTCCCCGAGTAACATAGGCTACTTTTTATCCCGGAAAAATCGACAGATCCCACGGGATGCGCAATAAAGGCTTCGCTCAAAAACTACTGCACAGATTTTTATGCGGTTTTCATCAATAGATAGAGTGATTCTTGAGGAGTTTTGCGGCATTTTTTATCTCGGAAAAACGGATAGTCCCACGGGAAGCGCGATAAAATCTTCGCACCATAAACCGACTTCCGCGTATATGTAGCCGTGGGCAAAAGCTATGACCCTTAACCCTCTATACACCCAATCCCGAAATCCACGCGGGCGAAGCCGCGGGCAGAAAGCTAGTAGACAATAAAAAATAAATAGACAAGTCTAGTACCGTTTGTTCGTGTCTTATAAAGAAATAGAATGAATACAAAACATTCAACATATACGATTTTGAACTTTATCATTTAGTAAAGCCAGAAAAATGACTCTGTTAAGTCTTTTTTCTTACAATTTTTAAATCTGCAAGATATGTCGTTTTGTTTTTAGTTTGCACGTTGTGAAGTTACGAGAGCTACTGGTTTGACTAAAAGTGCTATGAAATTTGTGGCTTTAATTAATATAGTGTTAGGTGCTAAATATCTATGAATGAACATAAGAAAAGGAAGAGGTAGGTCGTAACGACATTTTGTTAAAAGAACAGTACTGAGTACTTAAAGTGGAAATTGGCATATATGACCGCTACTTCAAAAATTTCACGATAATGTGGCCAATTTGGAGGATCATACATTCAATTAAGTGCAGAAATCTCAGTTGATGTTAGTACATGAACAATATTAACTATTTAAGTTTCTTAAATAGTTAATGGTACTTACACTTAAGTTCACAATCACGCCGAAAAAGCACAATAAAGTCTTCGGTCGTTCACTTTAAAACAACTTCATAATAAATGGTCTCGGTGGAAAGGCAAGCGATCACAAATAAATAATTCCTAAGCAAAGTACTGTTTACAAGTAGATAATAATAATCTTGACATTTGGTACCTATGTACCAAACGTCAAGATTAAAAAGTTATGGTGTTTCTACATTAAAATAACTACTTTCAGGTAGAAAGAAATATGTGAATAATATTTCAGACAATTTCCTGGCAACATTATGTGAATTCACTATTACAAAACGGGAATGCCAACTGGAGCTGAAATTCAAAAACCAAATTGACATTTTCTGCACAAAGACTTACAATGTGTCTTTTGTACATAGCTTTCTTTAAGAATCTGAAGCTTTGCAAGCAACCTTTGAGCTGTCATGGAAATTTCAGAACGCGACGCAGCCAGGTCGCACGCGGACTAAGTTATTGTTCAGCTCGTTTCAAAGCAATTTCATTAGGCTTATACGAGTAAGTTTAATAGTAAGTTAACTTTAATGTTAACTGAAAGTTAAGTGAAATGTCAAAGCGAACAATTTTTTATAACTTCATGATAGGATACGCTTATAAAGTTCAAATATTATAAAAACTAGGCATGTTCTATACTATGTAAAAAAATAATTGTTTTATGCAGAACTTTATTAAAGTTCGATTTTTAATTTGAGTCAGTAAAATGACATTTCCAGTGTCATGTGTCACAAATCATATTATTTAATATGGTATGTATTACATATTTACAATAAAAAAACGCTTTGATACCTAATAAAATAAAGCATGACTAAATGTCTAAATCTATTGATTGCCGAACATCACTATTGTAGTGGGTTGTAGTGGGTCACCCTTTTTTGTATCAGTGACAGTTGCACTTGTCATTTTACTGACTCGAATTAAAAATCGTAGTTTAGATTCTACCGAATAAAAGATATAATATAAAAAACGTTTTATACAATCGAATTTTATTTTATGTATAATTGTCGTGAAACTTGAGTTGTCGTGAATATATATACGTTGATCAATGCTATGTTATATATACAAAATGAAAATATATGACGTCATCGATCGAACATACAAGCATACAAACTTGGAGGTTTAACCTGCAGTCGTAAATCAAGGGCTGTACATTACCTGAATAATAAATTATTCACTTAATGAAGCAAGACTTGACAGGTAGGAAATTGGAAATGTTCATCCCTGTAGATGCGACTATAGAACTTGAATCATTTTGGTGACGTTAGACTTTTATTAGCAATATTATATATCATGTGTGTGGTTTAAATCTGTTTATTTATGTTAAATTTTATAAACTTGTTATATAATAAGAAAATAATTTTAAATGAAAATCGAAATAATCTTTGTTCAACATATCCTTACAGGTAGTTATTGACTTTTATTCATTGTTTGACAAATATACGAAAGTCACAAAGCGCTTAAGAGCTTAACATTATACGCGGATAAGTATAAGGCAAAAATATTATTATACAACTGATCTATTTATCCTTTTGATTATCCCTTTCAATTAGTATTGAAAAATATAGGTTTTAGGTTTTTTAACCGGTTAAGGTAAGTGAAGGACAGGAAAAAGCACTCAATGCAGTTTCAGTAATCAGTAAATCAAATAATGTTTCTTTATGGACATTTAAGTATTATATATATATGACAATTTTGAATATCTACTTTCAATGCAAAGTTTGTCTACGTCTGTGTCTATGTTACATTCCATCCTGTTCATTTTAAATGATATTTAAAATTATACTTCCGATATCATGTAGTTCGCTGTACCTACCATAAATAATACAATAACTTTTAAGTATTGACAATTGACTTTTGTGTAATTCGATTATTTCTTTGGTAAAACAATGTCAACAACATAAATGGTAAAAATAACTAATAATAAACAGCATCATATGTTGGTTTTATATTTATTAAATTATTTATTCTGACACCGCATTATTCTGAGTGATACATGTACACTGTTTTCCAATTATAATCTAGATATAAGACATAACATTAACATAAGATCATAGTGTTTAAAGCATTTATGAATGCAGTCTGTATATGTAACTTTCTTAAATAAATTATTATGAAAAATAAAATTATGTAGCTAATTTATAATTTTATTAATTATTTATTTTAGCTAGCATTCAAGCTTAGAAATCCTTTTTCAGTATAGTTAAAGACACAAGTCCCAATTTTCCTCTCGTATTGTATTAATAACACTGATGTTCTTAACAATCAGCTGTATGAAATGTTGAAAATTACTATGCTAACAATGGTTTGAAGGCCACTTTTTCAGTGTTCATAATTTACAGAATTACATATTTTATAAAAAAAAATGTAATATTCTAAGTAAATACATAATAAAGAAGCGTACATACATAAGAAAGTTTTTTTACAGCATCCAAAAAAACAGTAGATTACTATAACAGCAAAATAATTCATTTAAAACAATTAACTATATTCCTACTAAATAAATTCGGCAGTCGATAAATTCAAACTTGTAGCCCATTTAACCCTTCATAAGCTATTGGGTCTCGCCAATTCGTAGGCATTTAATTGCTAATATTCTCACAAATTATAGTTCGACCGCTGAAGTTACTTACGACCTAAATACGCCTATTAGTTAAGGCAATTACTATTTATGAATATGAGATAATGTTCAATTTATACTCAATTCAGGTGTTATATTGATATGTGAGATTCAAACGCGTTTTAAGAATCTACCTTATTGATAAGACAGCAATGAAAATAAAAAAGAATTTTGTTTGCAGTTTACTTGCTAGAACAGAATAAACAGATAAATAAATATATTTTCAACAAATTTTTCGTTTGACAGTGGCGTTAGTATATTGGATAGAACATTAAGTCTGTCCAACAACAGGTTGATTGTAAAATCTTTATTGTTGCAAGCAAAGCGAATTTATGCTCGACGAGATCTTTTCCATGTAAAATTTCTTTAGATTAGCTTAATAAATATAGCTATCGGAGCCTCCGTTAATGGCGCTATGATCTCGGAACTGGTGTTCTAATTGAGAGGCCCTGGGTCGATCCTTGGTATATACCACCTTAGTACCTTAATCTGCCACTCCTATAGCGGAGGCAAATACCGTAAGGCAACCTGTATGTACCTGAAAGGGTGAAGGGAATAAATTTGAAAACTGACGAAGTTCTTCTTACTCAGAATTTATTTTTACATAAATAAGATGAACGTTGTTACATAGAAAAGATTCAATCAACATAGTACCAATAGGACAATAATTGTTTCACGTGAATTATTATTTTTTATATACAAATTAATTTAAAATTTATTTATTAATTTATTTTATACAAAAAGTTAATTTTAATATCAAATATACAATTTTTCACTGCCCCTGGAGCTGGATGTTATTTGAAATATCTTTAATTTAACAATTGTTTTGTAGTAAATTCTGATTAGTTATTTGTTTGCATTGAATGTTTTCTGTTTAATTACATCCAACTATAGAAATTATGTACGTGATCTCTCAATGTTTTTCAATACATTGCGATTCTATTCTGACATCGCAACGAACGCCGAAATACGAGTAGCTTGGACCAAACATATTTCGTTTAAAGGACGCAACTCTCTAAGCGAGATGTATTCTTATGTTGGCTTGCGGTTAAAATCCCACACGATACTCTAGTCGCATGTATTTTGGCTAGAGAATATCTGCAGTTAGGGACAATGCTTTGTGGATAGCTAATCGGTAGGCTTGGCAGCAGAAACCGCCGTCATTTAACTAACCTTGACGTCCATCTAAAGTCAAAGATATTCATGGTCTGGGCTAAGTTCCCTGAACCCGTTACAGGCTAACTATATGCTTCAGTGTATAAATATATATAGTGTATAATATAGTACAAATATAAAAACATATCTGTCTATGTCAGGATCCTATTCCAAGCCTTCTGATATGAAATCAAGTACTGAGATACTGTTGAAAATTGTAGGAGCGATATAAACGCTCTATAATATTATGACGTCGATGTTTGTATGACGTGTAGTCGCATTCATTCAGTATATAAATTGCAGAAAGCACGACATTTTATAATTCAATATCGCATAGAGAATCCATCGTAAGATTTATATTAAATATACATGTATGTATATTTATATTGACCAATTTGCACACTGTATAATTTCCATACCTATATCTTAGTTGCTATTTTATGTGCTCGGTTTTTTATCAGATTTGTTTTAATAATAAGTATTATCGCTACGTAACATTAAAACCAGTAAATAGCGCAGTAAATATATTTATACGGCTTTTGCCGTATAAATATATTGTTACAATAATATAATAATGTCTACCAGACTCAGTTGTCACTTTAGACAAAATAATATAAATACAAGATAATTGTCTACCAGACAAGATAATAGACAAGATAATTGTCTACCAGACTCAGTTGTCACTTTAGACAAAAGTCAGGCACTTATTTGTGAGTTGGCAGTCCACAGGGTTTTTATTGGAAATATAAACTAAATGACATTCAGCAGCATATTACAGTACCCATCGAAGGCGCGTTAGTCAACTGTTTTCTAGGTTAGTTGATTTAACAAATAACTGCTTACAAGTGAAAGGGAAATTTGTCGTGTGAAAGAAGACATTGTGACAAAATTTGAGAAAGGAATGCTTAGACGGTTTAGATGTTATAGCGTGATCTTTGGGATTTTTGTTTCCCAAGGTATAGTCCAATCGATGTCACTTGTGTGCTTCATTCATCCTCCGGAATTGATAGTTCACATCTATTCATTAGCACTTTGGGCATCATCATACGTTAGGCGGTACAAAGTTCGCCTTGAAAGCTACTGAAATATAGAGAGAAATCATTAAATATTAATAGTACAATAAATATGCATTTCTACTATAAATTAATGAAGTCATATAAAATGCACACTTTCTTCACATGTATTAGCATGAACTGGTAATAAGGTATTGTACCTTTACTACGCAAATTATGTTTGCTCAAATCATGTAAGTGAGAGGAAATTAAATCTCCATATCAATTTGAGCATATTAATAAAGGGTCGTGGGTCGGCTAAGGCTTACAGGCCTTCGATAATTGTCGGCACTTGGATATAGAACGAAACAAAGTGACTTCTGTTTGCATTCAGATTATCAACTTTGTGTGGGGGTGCACAAGTTGGGACGATTATCTGTTGAAGGTTGCGGAAAGCCGCAAGCAATTTGAAGGAGAACATTGAGGTTTTGAGAAATAAGCTGGATGGTTATCTGTAACAGTGAATTTTTTTGACAAATATAATGTTTATTAGTCATTCTTATAATACAACTCTGTAATCTAAATTCTACTCATGTCGGTTTTATGACAGGGAGCTTTTTCCAGACTTGTGTGGTGGATCATAAGTCATCTGTCCCAACTAAGTATTTTTCCTGTCAAATGTATTCTGGATTGCAGGATATAGCAGAGAAATTATTAGGGGTTGTTAGCTTTCATGTTAGATAATCTGTGGTTCATGTGGAGATTGTGTGAAGAGGATAATGCATATTACAAGTGGCGGTATTCAATTAATTCATTAGATATGTATATTCGCCCGTTTATTGTGTCAAAAAATCTGAAAACATATTTGCAGGATACACCAGAGCCAGAGAACAAACGAGCGAACTATCACATAACGAAACATAGAGTTCAGTTAAGTTCAATATTTTTCTTAATTTAATGTTAATTTCTATTTTTCGAATGTGTCAGGTATTAAGATAACAAGACAATTAAGAGCGCGATGTTTCCATTTACTCCATAGTAGATTACTTGTAGCAAACAATAGGTGCTGTTTTGTGAGGCGGTCACTTTTGTACTGCAGTGATACTTAAACCAGATTTGATTAAAAACATAATTATCAGTGTAATCGAGAACAATTTCAATTCAATATTTATGTATTATGTACTATATGCAAAAGTCAAACCTGGATACATATGCGATTAATAACCAATATCTATGTTGTTGTATTAGTTTAGAAAAAATAATTTGTTATATAGAGCCTCAAAATGGTTGTCAGGCGTACTCCTAGTATTCACGTAGAATATGATCACTTCTACATTCATTGCGCAAAAAATATACAACTCGTAGTTTGATGTGATGTCACGAACCGCAAATCTTTTAAGCCATTTCTAGCAATCCGAATGTCGTTGTGGGTAGGTACAGTAGGCGTGTAAGGATAGTGTGCATAAAATCGGCACGTGCCCTGTTAACTAACTCGCTGACGGTAACTCTGTGCAGTGAGTGGAAAGTTTACTTGCTCACTGTGTTTCATTTACCTAACAGTATAAACTATTAATTGGATTTTTGTTATTACTTTATTATAGAATGAATATTTAAGAATTAAGTAAAGACAAATATATGTAAATGTATTATTTCTTGTGAATATATTTTCAAGTTTACACTGCATAGAACAAACTGGGCATACATGAATATATATATATGAAAATGTTTAACAAAAAACGTATTAATCATATAAACTCCATTATTAACATGATAACAAAATCAAAATCGAATAAAACTTATCGAATTTATCTCGCATATTTTTTTATTGCGTTTGGTAGCAGACAAGCAAATAGCTCTCCTGACGATAAGTGGTAACCATTGCTCATGGACATATCCAATGCTAGGGGCACATCTATAGAAATCATCAAGGGGCACATCGTCTACTACTGAATATAAGGTTTCGCCAAGGCTATCCACACCGATCGATTCTGCGGTGCTACCATCCATCGTCATCATCCTAATTATTGTATATTCGAAATTTAAAGATTCCGAAAAGACCCAGAAAGAGTACAGCGTCTTGATATTGTGAACTGCTACATACCTTTCGAATGGCTTTTTTTAATTTAGCCCCTTAAACATTTTATTTAATCAAACATGACATTATGATTCTTATCAAAATCAATAAAACAAATGACAGATGATTTAATTAAATAAGCTATATATGTTTCCATACATTTTAAAGTCAAGTTGATTCGTCAGGTACGGGGTAAATAAAACAATGAATTTAGAAGATAATCATCGTATTTTTGTTATATTGAAATTGGTTTGACAATGGTGAATACTTTTAATTACTTTTAGGAAAAGTGGCGGGTCTATTGTTAAGCACTTCACGAAATTCGAACTTCAAGGCTATAATCGAATCGATTAGTCTCATATAGGGTCTGACTTTAAAATAATGCTACATAGAATATTTCTTTTTAAATCCATATAAAATTCACGATCAACTTAGTGAACAACTTGTTTGTGTAAATCAATGGTTACCAAATAATTTTATTTCAGATCACTCAGTTCTCTAGTTGTGTATATACGTTACCACAAAGCAGTGGCTTGGGCTGTCATTATATATGAAATATCGTGACTACCATCCTGCTAATAGAATTTTCATCCCCCAACCGTTAGTCTTATCACTGTTTATATTTATTAGCGACTAATTCCTCGCCTACGGCTTCATCGAAGTGATGGTCATCCTTTTCACAACCAATATGAAACTAAAATGTAATATTTGCAAAATGCATTGAATTGCATACCCCGGCGGAGAGTCGGCGGTTATGTGGGGCTCTCCTCCCCAGAAGGGATAGGCCTACCCACTAAAAACCTCAGAGATGGCCGTCCTCAGGCGTTGAAGGGGGCCCTCAGGATCGAGTGTCGTATATAGTCGTATGTAACCGACTACATGCACCTCAATTTCTTTGCAGGAATATTCAGTTACCTCACGATGTTTTCTTCCACCATAGGAGTGTCAGATTAATCAATATATGAAATTAAGATAACGAAAAACAAATTGGTGCATGGCAGGATCGATTCTGAGCCCCTCGATTCGACCAGTGCTATGACCACAGCTCTGTTCACTAACTCTGCCTTTTACAAAAAACTGAAGTAAATTAAAACGTTACTATCCACCCGCCTATATATAAAATTTCGAAATATTATTTCCAATCTATTAATTTTTCAAAATCTGTTTTCCTTTCAGTATATTTTTACTACCTGATGTCTGTGAATTCATCTGCATAGAAGTTAAATTCATATTTCACTTAATATGTCATATTTTTTTAATATTTATAATCATCAATTCTTTATACTTATATAAAAACATTTTTTGCAATATTATATTATGGTATTTTATATTTTGTCAATCTGTGGACTACTTGAGTCTCCAATCCTCAAATTAAGTCTCCTTGAAAATCGAAAACGTGATCATTGTTCAAGTAATCAAAACTTGTGAGTCGCCAAATAGGTTTAAATTGAAATCTGAAGGCTATTTAACTTAAATTTTGTTGTGTTTGACTTGCTATTCATTTACAAATTGAAAAGATTGAGGTGCTATAACGTCACAGTTCGAAAATGGAGTCAAAACGAAGGTTACAAAGACAAGAAGGTATTCTTGACTTTGTAAGAATACCTGCTTGCACCGCTCGAGACAGCTGATACACTCGTACATCAATCCTCTAGTAAAATTTAGAGATGTTAAGACATCTAGGGTATGAGCTTGAGTTGCACCAAGTGTGATGCTGTCTTCCAAGAAAACTAGGCCACATCGTATTATATAAATACTTATTACGTAAATACGAATTATCTGATTTACTCTGCATATGTTCAAGTATAAGATTATTACATATTCTGTTTTTTTTTTTTTTTTTTTTTATAGCATAGGGCAGCAAACGAGCAAACGGATCACCTGCTGGTAAGCGATAACCGTTGCCCATGGACACCCGCAACACCAGAGGAGTCACAGATGCGTTGCCGGCCTTTTAAAAGGGAATAGGGGGAATAAGGGGAATAGAGGGGAATAAGGGGGGTTGGGCCTCCGGTACCCTCACTCACTCGGCGAAACACAGCGCAAGCGCTATTTTACGCCGGTTTTCTGTGAGGCCGTGGTATCACTCCGGTCGAGCCGGCCCAATTCGTGCCGAAGCATGGCTCTCCCACGGTAAAGGTGTTTAGTACATCTTTATTATATGTATATATATTAAAACCAAGATAATTTATGTCGCGACATATTATTTAGAAATTAAAAAAATGCTAATTTATGATGTAGTGAGAATATTAAATTATTAGAAAACAATATTTATATCTGTAAATCAAAGATGTATATTATTTGGTAATTTTAAAACAAAACGTAAATTTTGATTTTTGAGTCCACATTGTGACTTGAGTATACGCTTTTAATTCAATCGCCTATAAAAAAAACCTTACATTATGGCATTATTCTATTACATATATAACACTTTTTTAAAACCTAGAAGTTGATTGAAACAAAAATATTCTAAGCAAAATTATCACGACGTCAACAGTTACAACGACGCTCTTTAAAAAGGAACTTCAAAGGGAATGTTTCCCTTTGACATTCAAAAAGTTTTTAATTGAAAACATGACAGTTTTATTTAATCTTCTCAAGTTTACGTAAATAAATAGAAGTTTCGCGTTTTTCCCTTTTATTTTGAAGTAACAGACTCGGCTTCTTCCTTTTGTCGTAAAGCAAAGTAACTTTTACAATTTTAATTTCCTGTAAAATAGAGCTAAGTTAGTGATTATAAATTAAAATATTGCAATATTTAAATCAAACGTTTGATACTAAAGCAACAGAGAAAACTATACACAACAACATTAACATGTTTGTTCGACTTATACGCGGGTCGATAATGCAAACACAAATTTATACTGTAATCAGAAAAACGCGAATGATTGTTTTCTTTATGATGAGACAAATATATACGATTTGTAGTTAAACCTATATTATTAAACCTATGTACACACAGTGGATATCATAAGAGATGGGATATCCCCGTGATTCATACTCAACATAGGCAGGGACAATGAGCTAGCCCTACGGTAGCGGTAGCGATACAACGGGGGCATAATAGGAATTGGTGAAGAGCGAGTGTTTCTGCCTTTTTTGCCCTAAAAATTTGAAGAGTAGTTCTCTATTCTATTTTGTTTAATCCTGACACTCCTTTTTACTTAAAAAATCGCTTTAAGTTTCTCCATGAAACCCATTACCGCGTCTTAAGGTCGGCAGAGAACTTAATGCTGAGCATACCACTCACTTCACCAAATTTTATACTCGTAATAAGGCCTACACGGCACAAGCAGTTTTATTGTGGAATGCGTTACCTTTAAATATAAGACAAGCACAAAGCCTTCCCATTTTCAAAAGCCTTGTTAAAAAACATTATTTGTCACTATGATTTTGTATTTTATTGGTATATGTATGTAAGTATGTTTGTATATATATGTATGTATGTGTGTAAGTGTATATATGTATTATAGTATGTATTGTTATATTTATAGTAAGTATATCATTAAGTTATACATCGCCATCTTCCCACGAAATAATTGATTTAAATTCCTGTCCATCCTAAGGTTAACTGGAAGAGATAACGCTTTGTGATAAGGTCGCCCTCTGTACAGTTAGTTTTAAGGATTCATTATTTGTAATTTTTTTTTCACTATGGTCGATGTACAAAAAAGTTATAACAAAAAAATAATAATAATAAAAAAAGAGTAGAGACGCATATTATAGGTATATTAATATAATAAACCAAATTGTAATTTATTAATGATGTGTAAATACACTGATCAGAAATGAGCACCGTATTGAATCATAATTTGTACCGACAAGAATCAGGTAAGGCATAATAATTAGAAAACTTTGCTCAGACATCGACATCCGACAGGCTAATGAGTCTATCGCGACAACCGCTGCGGCACAACAGCGGCCGGAGATGACTTCCTTTCTCACTTCCGTGGATCTAGACTGGTGTAGACTACACGGAAAACAGGGTAGTGACGTACTTCTTATTGTTATAATTATCACATACATAATATAAAACAAAGTTGCTTTCTTTGTCCCTTTTAATGTATCCTTAAATCTTTAAAACTGCGTAACAGATTTTGATGCGGTTTTTTTAAGTAGATAGAGTGATTGAAGAAGAAGGTTTATATGTATAATAACATAACTTACATACAATAATAACATAAGCACTCCACGTGTTTTGTTCAATAATATCAATTTTTCAATTTTATTTATTTCCTTAAATATTATTGTACGCTTACACCTATAATAACGTACCTTGTTCCAAATTGCTTGGTATTGGTACAAACAACTACCAGTATCACAAATAGGTACTGAATAGTATTTTTTCTAGACTGAGATGAGATAGAGAGAAACTACAAAAAACACGACTTAATGTACATACATAAAAATATTAAAAACTGAATTTACTGCGACAAATAGAACCAACACGAACAATAATTCTATATACTTAATATATAATTTTGTGGTCGCTTGTATGATTGCAAAGTATAGTAATAATACTTATTGTTGCCATAAATATTTTTACAAGACAAAACTTGTTCTTCTATTATATTTATATAATGTAAGTTAGTTTTAGAATAAACAAAAATGTGTTGCTATTAAATATTATATAATAGATTTACTTCAATATTATATTGATTACATAAAGAATAATAAAAGTACATAGCTAAAAAATTTAAGCAATAATATTTTAAGCCTAGACATATGTACGTTAATAAACTAATTATTTAGCGCGTCAATGAAGCCTTTACTTCGGAAGTCCTCAAGAACAGCTCCGATATTTTATTGATTTTTTAATTTAGTTTTATTATATTATTTAAAAATATAACATCAAAATCTGAACTGTTCTTGAGGATTTCCGAAGATTGCCTATTTTATGTATTCATTGACGCGACTAATTTACCTATTATTGGGAAAGATACTTTTGACAATTGAATCTTTCAAAAATGCATATTGTTACGAGCTGGGGTCAGTAAATTAAACGGCGGTCTACCAAAACACTGACTTTTATTAATTACTACACTAACTTCACTAAAAGCACTGAAAGTCGCTTCTTAGTTCTTCAATATCACTTAGATGTTTTCGCGCTGTATCGCAAAACAATAATGCTTCCCGGCGGCCGGACACAGCCTTATATAGTCCCCTAAGATACTTGCCACTCTGCCAGAACATTCGCGGACACACTCGAATGTGTAGTCCAATACGTCGCGCGTTCGAGACGTTTCGAGTATAACTGTCTCGATACTCGAATATTCTCGATACACAATACTCGAATATTCCCGTACTATCTTTCTCGAATATTCTGTGTTTGTCTATCTCTTTCTAATGATGTTTCTCTCATTCTAATACTTCTCGAATGTTCTAACTAGCTCTGTCTCTTTCTACTATTGCTATCTCTTTCACTCCTATTGAAATTTATGTCCTTTTACTGAAGTAGGCTTAATGGCTCATAAGGGGTCCTGAAAACGCCTGAAAACGGGTTTTCAGGTTATTGCGGCATTGGATAGAGGGTAGCCTGAAACGTACTGAAAACATGTTTCAGGCGCCTGAAAACTACTGTAACTTGGGTGTAATTTAGATTTTTTAGTATGTGAAAGAGCTACTTCTGAAACGGCCTGAAACGGCGTTTCAGCCTGCTGAAAACGTTTCTAAGTCCCAGAAAATCACTTTTAAAAGTTTACTAAGCCACCGGCGTAACACTACCCCCTCCTAAGACATGCTCGTCCCGAGCATCATTATTTCCGTGGTATTTTCGCCAGTCGGTCAACGTGAACAATCTTACAGGGACTACGTGCATTCCGCTGTATCCGGTACGTGACGTCGTTGATCCTCTTCAAAACTCGATAGGGTCCTTCCCATTTGGCTTGAAGCTTCGGAGATTTCCCTTTACTGCGGACTGGATTATGTAACCACACCAACGAACCCACTTCAAAGCCCTTGTTGTTTACATTTCGGTTGTAGCGGGTTTTCATCTTCTCAGACATCTGTTGGCTTGATTGTCTGACTTGCTCGTGTACGTCGTTTAACTTGTTGCGTAAATCATTCGCGTACTCGGTTATATTCCGCGGGGCGTCAGGTGGAATTCCAGTAAGTGAGATCCGCAGGTAACCGTAGTTCTCTACCAAGTTTGCAAATGCTGGTGTCACCGAAGTACTTTCATGCACTGCGCTTCGATATGACATCAGGAATGGTTGGATGTGCTTGTCCCAATCCTTTTGCCTGTTTGACACAACCTTTGCAAGATACCTCTCCAATGTTTGGTTAAATCGTTCCACCATTCCATCAGATTGCGGATGGTAAGAAGTGGTCCTCGTTTTATGGATACCCATAACTCGACACATCTCTTGAAATATTTGAGACTCAAAATTTCTTCCCTGATCACTATGAATTTCCAAGGGTACTCCAAAACGGCAGAAGACTTCATGGACTAATTTATCCGCAACTGTTGAAGCCTCTTGGTTAGGAATAGCGAAGACTTCCGGCCACTTAGTGAAATAATCCATCACAACCATGAAGTACTTGTTTCCGCATTCACTTTCCGGAAATGGTCCCGCAACGTCTATGGCAATCCTTTCCCATGGTGCTCCAACGTTATACAGTTTCAATGCACCTCTGCTGCGTGTATGAGGTCCCTTTACTGCAGCACAACTAGTACACTTGCGGCACCAATCTTCAACATCGTCACGGCAATTTATCCAGTAAAATCGTTCTCTTATTTTCAACAGAGTTCTCGTCACTCCCATATGACCTCCCGAACATCCGTTATGGTACAGCTGTAGAACATCCGGTATCTTGGCTTTGGGTACAACCATTTGTAGATGACAACGGTCTCCTCGAGCGTTTTCCCATTTGCGGCACAAGACTTCATCTTGGATAACCAGGCTGTCCCATTGAGCCCAATAGCTCTTCGTGATGGAACTCATCGACGCAATATCACTCCAGGCAGGTTTAGGAGTACCCGGCTTTGATCCATTCGAGAATTGGTTTGATGTCTACATCATACTGCTGAGCGTGCTGAAAGGTTTCTTTCCATTCATTGCTAAGATCCGTGTTTAGCATTCTCACAGGTAGGTCTGCTTTTGCCTCTTGTTTTACGCAGTGCTTGCAGTCTTCAGAGCAAGGTCTTCTTGACAAAGCATCTGCATTACCATGAGATCTTCCAGAATTGTAAGGGAGACTAACCGGCACAATGGTTCTGATTTTGGGGTAGAGCGGTTTTCTTTAAGCTATACACTTTCCCCGGTGTGGCTCCTTCCATGAACAATTCTTCTCGTCCACAACTCATAATTCCTTGCTTGACGTCGATCTCAAAACCATTCTTCCTCATAAAGTCTAGTCCAAGAATGCAGTCATCGACAATATCAGCCACAATGACGTTGTGCAGGTAAACTTGATTACCCAACTTCAATTCCACCTTCTGTTCGCCTCGGACGGGTATGTGCTGACCGGTGGCGGTTACTAAATTTAATCGCTCCAGGCTGTTGTTTCTGAAGTCCCTCAGAGAGACCGATTCGCAAGTTGGGAACCAACAACCGTGCGAGAAGCTCCGGTATCGATTGTCAGCTTACATGACCTTCCGTTAACCTTGGCCATTGATGATCAGGCTGTTCCCAATCGTGGGCTTGTGAGATCGAAATCCTTGGGCTCTGCGAAACACCAGCCAGCACTCGCCCCGCAGTCCTGGCGTTTACTCGTTTTCCCTGCTGTTGTTGGACAGCGCTATTAGCTGCCCTGTTCTCCTGAGGCCCCATCTTCATCAATCCCTGAGCTACGCTTAGGACAACTTGATCGGAGGTGTCCCTTTTCGCCACAAGTGTAGCATCTAGGGCTGTATCCCTTGAAGCGGTCACGCACAGGTGTTGCAGCTACCTCCCTGACACGGTGAGGCCGATGGTCTTGCCTCACAGCTTCCACTTCTAGAGCATGGGCCAGGGCATCTTTAAGGGTTTCGTGGTGCCCGAGTCTCACAGCAGCTCTCACTTCGAGGTCCCGAATGCCGTCGACAAAAGCCTGTACAAGGTTGCCCACAATTAACGTCGTGCGGTCGTGCGGACTGGTAGCCTTTACGTACCAGTTTTTTCTACCTCTAGGGCCCATTGTTGCGGTTTTCACCAACACGCTGAACCCGATCTTTTAGCTGGGCCCGAAACACATGTTCAAGGTGTGCGTCGCCGTATCTTGCCTCAAGCGCTTCCAATAGTTCCTCGTAGCTCACCTTCTTGTCAAGAGCTTCGAGGACTGTCAAGGCTTGATCTCGGAGGCCTAGCTTGAGTGCGGTCATGGCCTGGGCTTTAGTCCACCCATTTGCCTCCATTACAGCCTCAAACTGTATTTTATACGCTGACCACGAGGAACTCCCATCAAAAGGTGGCACTTTGAATCCTCGCACCGAAGGAGCGGCACTGACGATAGTGGCTGTCCCATCTCCGACCTTCAGATTACCCAAAGCCTTCTTGACATCGGCAATCTCAGATTCAGCTTCGGTGAGACGGTTCTCGTGTTGCAGAACCTTATCTTCTATCACTTTGACCTTATTGCCGAAAGTCGCTTGGAGATCTTTGATCAGGACCATTTGTTCATCTTGGCCGAGCTGCAGTTGTTCCCTCAAAAGGCGAGTCTGCTCCTCCTGACGGCGGGCCTGCTCTTCTGACGGCGGGCCTGCTCCTCCTTATCGCGCTGCAACTGCTCTTCCAGACGGCGTGCCTGCTCCTCCTGACGGCGGGCCTGCTCCTCCTTATCACGCCTGCAACTGCTCTTCCAGACGGCGTGCTTGCTCCTCCTGACGGCGGGCCTGCTCCTCCTTATCACGCTGCAACTGCTCTTCCAGACGGCGTGCTTGCTCCTCTGACGGGCGGGCCTGCTCCTGCATCATCGCCATGAAAAGCCGCCCAATCTGGAGCGGCAGCCGACGTTGAGGGAGTGGCTTCATAACTGACTGCTGGTCCTCGTCAGTTGGCGGCTGAGTAGCTCCGAAGCGTCTCTGGTCGGCTTCCTGTTGTCGCTGGCTTCTTGTCCGGATTTCTTCTTCTTCCGTGTTCTTCCTTTGGTAGAACCGGCATACTGATCCCACTTCTGACACCAAATGTTACGAGCTGGGGTCAGTAAATTAAACGGCGGGCGGTCTACCAAAACACTGACTTTTATTAATTACTACACTAACTTCACTAAAAGCACTGAAAGTCGCTTCTTAGTTCTTCAATATCACTTAGATGTTTTCGCGCTGTATCGCAAAACAATAATGCTTCCCGGCGCCGGACACACAGCCTTATATAGTCCTAAGATACTTGCCACTGCCTTGCCAGAACATTCGCGGACACACTCGAATGTGTAGTCCAATACGTCGTCGCGCGTTCGGAGACGTTTCGAGATAATACCTGTCGATACTCGATACTTCGAATATTCGATACACAATACTCGAATATTCCCGTACTATTTTTCTCGAATATTCTGTGTTTGTCTATCTCTTTCTAATGAATGTTCTCTCTCATTCTAATACTTCTCGAATGTTCTAACTAGCTCTGTCTCTTTCTACTATTGCTATCTCTTTCACTCCTATTGAAATTTATGTCCTTTTACTGAAGTAGGCTTAATGGCTCATAAGGGGTCCTGAAAACGCCTGAAAACGGGTTTTCAGGTTATTGCGGCATTGGATAGAGGGTAGCCTGAAAACGTACTGAAAACATGTTTCAGGCGCCTGAAAACTACTGTAACTTGGGTGTAATTTAGATTTTTTAGTATGTGAAAGAGCTACTTCTCTGAAACGGCCTGAAACGGCGTTTCAGCCTGCTGAAAACGTTTCTAAGTCCCAGAAAATCACTTTTAAGTTTTACTAAGCCACACCGGCGTAACAATATGCATCGTCTGACTAACAAAATTCTTCATACACAAACATTTGCATTAATAAAAGAACCCAAGAATACACCAATTTTTTCTTACATATATAACATTATTTTCTTAAATGTGTTAGTTAATACATTTGAGTCAGTTGTCTAGCACTCTTTCCAAAGAAAAATTCCTCACTACCAATCTCATGGATTAAGAACTCCAAATTATCGTAGTGTTTGGAACAAGTAAAACTCTACAAACTGTCCATAAATCGTCAACCCGCGGTCCAAGATCAGGACAGGAAGATGACAGCCAGTCTTCAGACCTAATGAAGTCGGATCGTTCGTTTACAACCATGCTCCACCAAGGTGAATCGATTTTTTTGACTTGACGGTGGGACTTGCTAATAGAACTATCCTTGGTTATGAATTATGTTGTTATTCAAGCTCTGTAATAGCACTATATTTCTCGCCATCGACAGGGAGTTCATGCCCACACACTGGAGCCTAAATGGTCCCGCACAGTGCGGTTCCAAAGGAATTTCCTCCCGCGTACACTTCGTTTGTGGAATGAGCTCCCTGCCGAGTTTTCCCGCAGGGCTACAGTATGGGGTTCTTCAAAAGGGGAGTAAATAGGGCAACGCGCAAGTGACACCCCTGGTGTTGCAAGTGTCCATAGGCTACGGTAACCGCTCACCATCAGGCGTGCCGTAGGCCTGTTTGCCACCATCGTGGTATTAAAAAAAATCCTTATTTCGTAACCACCTTCTAAACATGGTCACTTTTTACACTTGTGTCGATATTTAGACACGTTTTTCACACAAAAAATAAGGCTCAGTACTCCATCATAATTATCATCTCACCCAACTAATACTGAAGTGATGGGATAATATCCACATTGTACTTTGTTCTATTCTATAACTATTCGAGTAGCTTCCTTCAAGCTTTGACTATAAACATGGTCATTCTGTTTGTTGTTATTGCACAATTGTGTAATGGCGAACGGATAGAGAGTTCAAAAGTTGTTATTTGGCTTCATACTTAGCTCCTTGTGAGGATTCTCAGCACGACTCGATTTTGGTTGTTAATTCCGCTCTATTTTATTACATTGACAACCGGTTGGCTATTTGCTAGTTCGATTGGCTAGTTTATTATGTTGCTAAAATGAGCAATATCATGAACATTCATATAAAATAACAGATTCCAAATTCAAATAACATATTATGTTTATTTTTGACAGTAGCATTATTTATGGCCAAACTAAGTAATTTGGTTCTATTTGGCATGGTACAAAATTCTGTGTACAAAGAAACATAAACAAATATTTTTTTAACTCATAAATAATAAAACCCATAAATATGGCATTTACAGCAATGTTTTATAATAAGAAGGTGACATAAATAGAAATTGATCCGCCAAAAAGTATTCCTTTATTGGGCAACATTTTATATTTCTAAAAAATCGTATTTTAAAGTATAAATTAGTCTAAATATTAACAATTCAATTTAGATCATATGGTCATAAAAAATGTGCTTATTTTTATTTATGACAGTTTATCGCTGTTTCTTACAAAATGATAATACTCACAAAATCTTATTTTCTCATTTGAACATGGTTGCAACGATCATTTTTATAATGTTCGAATGAAAATAGTCTGAAAGCCGTCTTTGAATTTTGCACTTAGTAAGATAAATATTAAAACAATAAAACAATTCTTTTAGATTTATATACTACAGCGATGAAACAGCCTCCAATAAATACCAAGACAGGGAAGCAAACATTCTTTGAATATGCGTTAAAACAAAGATATAAGCGGAAGTTTGTAAAAGGGGAGCGAGATGAAGGGAAGCGACCCTCTCCGCCCTTAAGGCCGCCATGCTTTTACCGAGATAATGAAAATCCATGGCTAATAGGTATTGTGACTACTTCGTTGATACTGATGCTATGTTTTGGTACAGGGAGTCGATGTTGTCAATCCCAACTCTATATACACTGCCGTCAGTTTTAAAATCATGAAGTTAATATTTATCATATTTTTTTTATGAGTTCTGATGTTTTATGAGACTTGTGGTCCCATTGATTTGGGGTACTAAACTAAACTAAACTGGTAGAACATTAACTTCATATAAAGAGATCGTGGTCTTAATCATAAGAACCCAATGGTATAGACTCTATACCATTGGGTTCTCTATACTCTATACTATAGAGTGAATATTTTTTTCGAAACCTACTCATATCAGGTACCACACACAAAAGTACTTATATCGAATTTCGTAATTTCATATATATTTTAACAAATAGTCTGTCAAGTAAACAAATTTGTTTTTTATCGATTAAAGTATATGCTTTCTTGGTCATTATTGAGAGTTCAGTTTTAATAATACATGTTCTGCTAGCATAACACGATAGTTTTAATAAAGTTTTACTTAAAGCACTCTTTGTCATTGCAGTTCAAACGTGAAGCAGGCTTTTAGAGCCTACTTTCGCCTGTCTGTCACGACTACAATACCCTTCCAACTGTATTTATCTCTTTCTCAATATTCCGATACTGGGTCCACAACCCTACGTTTTGGTTATAACTGGTAGTCCCATCAAAAAGTGGTCACAAATCTATGCTATAAGCTTTAATGGGACCTTTGATAATAGAAAATCTTTGGTGGCATCACAAGTCAAACGAGTATTTTATGAAACTTTATAGAAAATTTCTATAAGGGTTCGTAGATCTTTGTGATCAATCAAAGAAGAAAAGTATTCCAAAGACAATATTTGGTTCTAATTCTAAAGCATGTAATACACTGAGAATTTTTCTGTCCTATTTAGTTTAAACTTGCAGCTTACGTACTTTGATTGAACTAGTTTCGATAAAGATAAGACGTTGCACACAATGTCTCCCCGCAATATAACGTGTTCAAAACTAACTTGACACTTTTGAGCGGCGTTCTGAAACTAATATCCAATTTTATTAGCAGTTCCGTTAAATGGGGCTGATTTAAGGCCGACTATTCATGCGAAAGTGTTAATTGTTTCAAAATAATTGGCAATTCAATGTACTGAAGTGCAATTTTTTATCTGGGAAACAAATTAATATACGACTATAGTAGATAAAATGAAAATCTAACATTAGCATTAAGTTCATAAACATTGAAAAAATTACAACCGTAATCCGATAGGTCCGATCGACTACTGTTATTGTCTTCTATAAGTATTCGATACTGGGCGTACTGAATACCGATTTTCTAACATATATATGAATTGTGGTCTTTTTTTAATATTCTTCTTCTTGTTGATAATATACTATTTTTTTTATATTTTTATATATTTTATATAGAACCTATTTATCAGGTGGATGTGGTTGTGTATGGACAGAAACAGGTAGTCTTCTTGTAGTATCTACGTATCTTACGTTATTTTTCGGGGTCACTATAGACAATGGGTTGGTGATATCTATTATATATTTCTCTCAAGCTTACTTAACTGCCGAACGAATTACTAGGTCAATCAAATACGTACTTGGCTATGAGAGCATTTCAGACAAAGATATACTTTATCGATAAACTTGGGACAAGAATCATTTACTAACAATTTGTAGTGTTTTTAAATATTTGCTTCAATTGTATAATTGAAACTCGATGCATATTGAGTTACAGCAGGCGTTACAAAATTTCGCCAGAAACCCAAATTAAGGACAATGTTTTTTTGTCTATGTTGTTTGGATTCTTCAAAGGTTCCTTAATTGGCTAATACTTGTTTCTGAAGATATCAATATTACGGCACTAATAAGTACGATTACTTCATTTAGAGACGACAAATTTGAACTTGTAAATTTCGCTATGTTTTTGGGACGCAGTTTCTAATTGGACATACCATGGACGGGGATGATTCTTCTCGGAGTTCGGATCTTGAAATGTGATTATGTCATTGGTAGCAAATTCTTTTAACGTGCTGTTACATAACTTACATGCAGATTGCATATTATTGTTTTAGAATCGGAGGGATCACTCTCACTACAGATTTAATTATAGTTTGATTACAGTGTATATATTACTTAATTTTAATCTGCTCTATATATTTGATGGCTGTTATGATCGGAGTGTGCGCCTATATATAAAATCTACGTAAGCCATATGTCATTCGGCATATCTTTGTCATCGTATTAGAATCTATTTCCTTATAATTTTTTAATTGCTTATATGTTAAATATTTTATGTTAAATAATTTTTTGATAAAGACTTAAACTGCCCATCTGATAGTAAATGCTTAGTATCGGCCACGGTACACGTGGTCATAAAAGACACAGGTCAAAAAAGTCACTCGTGACTTAAGATATAAAGTCACCTATTGATTTGTCTGCCGTAAGATATATCTTACGGCAGACAAATCAAAGGCAAACCGGAAACCGGAATACAGCTATGGCAATATTACTACAGCAGAAATAGGTAAAAAGTCTTCCTTATGGCGGTCGAATCGCGAGAGCGCACCCCGCCATGTGCCCCGTATGGGCCCAGAGAACTCGGGGGGTTTTAGTGGGTAGGCTGGTCCTCTTTTGCGGCAATGCTGCGGACGAGGGAGGTTGGAGGGCTGTGGCCTCCTTCTGTGAAGCAGTAATGCTCCAGAAGGAGGCCGCCGAGCGGGGTCGGGAGATGGCCGATCCCGCTCGAAGGAGGCCGCGCCGGGCTCAGTAGCACAGCTGCGGCGCCGCCGCGGGTCGCCGGCGGGCGCGAGGAAGTCGCGACCGCTACGTCGACTCGGGATGGACCACGCCCCTTCCGTGGCGGGGGGCGTCGTCGGTGGAGGAGACCGGGGGAGGTAGTGTAGCCACCCCCGAGGAGGGTTCCCCTGTATCAACGGGGGAGCGAAGGCTGGGGGTTCCCGGAAGTAGCTTGGTAAGTTCCCGGGGGCTCCCTTCATGCCTGAGGAAGGCCATCCCTGAGGTTTTTAGTGGGTAGGCCCCCCTTCTGGAGGGAGAGCCTCACATAACCGCCGGCTCGCCACAGCCGGGGTATGCAATTTAATGCATTTTCCTCAGGGAAACAAAAAAAAAAAAAAAAAGGCTGGTCCTCTTGACCGGAGAGCTCCACACACGGCCGCGTCTTGCCAGCGCGGTGTCAGGGTGCAAAAGGTCGCATTTCCCCCCCTCAAAAAAAAAAAGGTAAAATGTCTTCCTATCCGGTACGATTTATTGATCTGTTCCTTATGCCGAATCCTGAGATGTATGTAATTATTAAATGGGAGTCCGAAAAATATATATCTATTTTATTTGATCTTCTATTCATCGCCCATAAATATCTGCAAAGACTACATTAGTAATACTATACATAAACCTATAGCAACTTTACGCTTTCAAAACATCTGTAACAGAAATTTTACCATGAATGGGAAACTTTACGGATAAGGCGGTATCAGGAACTAGGTCACCATATTGTGTTCTGATTGAAATTTAATGCCCTCTGTTCACAGGTTGTTTATCAGAACTTTTATGGCAACAAATCGAGTTATTATAATTTAAGTTTAAAGCGGAAGTATTTAAAGCGAATTTTGACATGAACGACTAAAAACTTGATTGACAATATTTCAGCAAAATTTTGATTGATTTGAGTTTATTAACGGAATATGGAATTGTAAGTTGTAAGGAATTGTAAATTAAAGGTCCATTGATATGCTATATCGATAGAATATTAGACAGCTAATAAATGTTAAAATTTCAGACAATTTATAATTTCTTGACAAGTCTTTCAGTGATTATGTTAATGTTTAATTATAGAAAGAGTTCCATCAGTCCCATTACTTAGTTGGCAATTTGATCAAACTGGTGACACTGTAAGTGTTCTTTGTATCGTAGAATGTAGTATATATTCCTGATGCATGTGGTCCTATGAGGCAAGAAAATGTTGGAATAAGTAATAAAAAAAAACTATTCAGAACACTCGCTTGCCACATTATTACTATACTTTAATTGTCATCAGAACTTCTCGTTAGCAAATAACTTAAATAACACACGCATCTCTATATCAACGAAGCAACTAAATTTGAGTGTCGACACGTGACTAATTAAGAAAAGAGGGGGGTCACAGCATGACTCATCGAATGCCTTGCAAATGCTGAAGGGAACATTGTTGAGAAAACAGAAAGAGGGTTAAATAACACTACCTATACATGTAAAAAGAATTTATAAATAATTATAGCTAAGATTTACTAAAGGTAAATGCTTATAAAAAATAATACATTCTGAAAGCTTAAATATGGAAATAATGATAACTGTTTAGATGATGTAGGAAAATTTATTCTTCAAAAGCATGTAGTCTATCTAAGAAAACATGAATAGAATGCTATAATGCTATATGTTTTTATTACTTGTGTATTTTTCCTCTACATTTTTGATAGCAAAATGCTTTTGATATATATATCTTTGTAGCGTAGGATGATTTAACATGATCTAAGCTTTAAATATGCTTCGCTATTTTTCCATTATGAGATATGCTGTCTAGAATTGAAGCCTAATTGTGAAATCTGTTGAACATTGAATAGAAAGAAAAAATAAACACTACTTCAGTGGTTATCTTTTTTTATTACAATCTATTCTGATTTCTGATTGTAACATTATTATTTTTCAATTAAAACAATGGTACGATCAAACTTAAAACGTTAAGTTAGCTTTCCACTTTCTCTCAAATTGTGTGATACTCGTACATTGTGCGTATAGTGAAATTTAAAATAGGTTTATTATATACTTCGAGTACTCCAAGTTTTGAGAAACAAAAAACTGAGTTATAAGGATTAAAATGTTTTATTTTATCTTTTCAAACAACTCCCCACGCTCTACAGAAAGTTTCATGCGTTTAAGTCAGTTTTTCAAACACTTTCCAGTCCACCGCACGAAATATAACATTTGGTAACTTAACTGTGGAAACTTAGCAGTAAATTCAAACGCAAAATTAATGGACGTAGCTTACTCACTTTGAAAACAACTGCCATAGACTTGGATAAAAAAAAGCACTTCATTTATTAATATTATTGCATCTAACATGTGTAATGAAAAGTCGCTCGTCTTACAGAATCACCTATGTTAGATTAAATCAAATAACCTAATTCTAAAAATAAACTAATCCTAGAAACAAAGAAATATATAATAATAAACTGAACTATATATTTATATATAACATACTAAACATGATTAAATAAAAATAATTGCAACATCCAAAACCTGCGTAAAATATATAAAATTGTCATCTACATAGCAAAATATTATGAAATACTATTTTTTAGTGCCAAAATTTGCAAACATTGCTCGCATTTCTCCTTTTTGGAAAATTGCATATCTCGTAGCTAATCAGACAAAAATTAATACGACTAGTTTCTACTGTCGTGAAAATTTCTTAGAAATCAAATTTGAGTTTTGTGAATATGCAAAATTTACAGTATAGCATTATCAATCCTTTTGCCTTCAGTTTTATTATTGTACTGGTAATTTAGTTTCAAATTCCAAAGATCTGCCTACTGATCCTAACATGAATGGTGTCTAACAACGATACTTAATATTATAAAATAAAATAATGGGAAGAGTAGAATTTCCGACCCCTATTACTGGATATTATGTTCTTCCAACTATCTCCACACCGTTCAGTTTTTTACCAAATTATTAATCCACCTTGTGGGAGATCATTCTCAACGCCTCCGTTTTCGGCATAAGCTGTTGTTGATTCTTAACTGGACCTTACACCATTTTTTAATGTTGTCAATTGAATAAGGAAAAATTTAAATTTAAAAAAAATCGAATAATGATGTTTAAATGAGTTTAAATGGGAATAGTCAATTGTGAAATGCTTATATAACAATGTTGTCTCAATATGACATAGTACTAAAATTGTTAAGTTCGAAGTAACTAGGAAACCCATCAGAATTATTGGCAAAAGGAATTAATCCAGACGATTTCCGCATAAATGTTGGCGGTTTATTTGCAACGGCCCCTGCGAACCCTGGATATATTTAGCTTCATTACAATTCGACAGGTAAAGTCAAAAGTTAGTAGAATCGGTCGACTGCTCCCGTAGATATTGCAGGCACGTAAATGTTGGACGGCATTATGCATAATGTGACAGGGAACATGGATACATTTATTTTTAGGGTCTTCCGAGTATTCTGTGTATTATGGAGGTAGATATAAAGTGGAGAAATATGAAAAATTGAATTGTGTAACAAGCCTTGTAGCTGCCAATAGTTAGGCAATAATTATGTTCAGAAGAGAGAGGCATATAGGATATAATATTTCGTCCCGCTGAGATTTTTCAGGAACTATACAATATATTATCGCAACGATTTAAACAACTATGGTTTCTTTCGACTTTTATTCTATATAGCCAGAATCAATGTGACTTACGTGGTATTGGTGAATACTATGTTATTGACATAAAACAGAGTGAACCTCTATTGGAAGATTCCAAATTTAGATAAATTTAGCACCAAACTACCAGAAATAGCTTTAGGAGACGATCAGAGAATCTTGTTGGGCAGTCTATCGCTTATTGTATGAGTTCTGCATTTAAGAAGTTGAAAAAAGTAATCAAGTGAGTTGTTAATATTTATTATCAATAACAAGGTAGACCATAGCATGATTTAACAAATTCATAAATAATTAATATTATTATTCCTGCTTGTATACTCTATATTTAATTTACCTCTGCGTAATATTTTAGGTTTAAGATTACGCGGAAATCTATTAAACATCCAAATGAAGTACGAACAAAAAGTAAAATAAGTATTTTATTTAGGAATTTGATACATTGCCAAAATGTATCCGCAAATGTCAAATGCATAAATAATTTAAAATTGATGTACTTAATTCACTTTTAACTTTGACAAGTCTCTTTTCTCTTTTCACAAGACACAACTTTCAGAGTCACACAGAATAATTTACTACATAAAACGTGTAAAATTTTTATTACCAGTGTAAAAAAAGTACCAATATTGTAGAAACGCTTTATAAAATCAAATAATTTAATGACCGTTAAATTTTCTTGGGTGTTATATTCAATGGCGATTACGAGTATAATGGGATCGCCATAGTGAATTCTTGGTAGTAATATTAAATTGTCTAGATTAGTTTATGTTAGTTATTTTCATAGCGTGCCATCGTGTAGAATACGATTGTAGGGATCTGTTGTGTCTTTGCGTGTGTCTTTACAAAAATAAAAGAAGCCACTCGAGCTATCTATATTATAAGACAGAGACAATTTCTGTGACTAGGTATTTATGGAAATAACATTAAGAAATAAAAATAAATTTGTCGTCAGCCTGTAAAGAAATATGTTGAATAAGTACTATTTTAATTTTGATTGATTTTAATTGGACTTTTATTTATTCTATTTTAATTCGTAATTTACAATCTAATTTCAATTTAATTTTGACTATTTCACCCCACACTATTCATGTTCTGTTTTGCCTTTCTTTTATTGCAATTAGTTGATGGAACTACTTCCCCGAGAGAATTATGAAAATACGAACCCTGGAGTCAGTCAAAAACATTTCCCATACCTGTTTCCTATCCACGAATTCTTAGGTGCTAATATTCCTATGTTATTCGTATGAGAGCTTTTCTCCTGAAACGCTACTAGATCTCCTAAACAGAAAAACTAAACTAACAGTTGATCGATAAGACTTCAGATTATTAGTCGCATTTGTAGGTCAATAAACCAACAAGGTAAAGGTAGTGATATTAATTATTTTAATATTCTATATAGTTGCCAAATGAAAGTATTATGGAGAATTTAAGTACGTACATTTTGTATAATTAATTGTCTTTTCGAGACAAGCATCTAGTCTATGTAAAGAACTGTATCATTGTATGATATGTAAAGAACTTATAATATACTTTGAACATATATAAAGAATCGTTTGCAAATATACTTGGTGACAGACTTGAAACTTTTGTTTCATAAAATATAATTGAAGGAGAAAGAAAAATTGCTTTAAATCGAGGCCTTTTTTTTTTTTTGTTCCCCTGAGGAAAATGCATTAAATTGCATACCCCGGCTGTGGCGAGCCGGGGTTATGTGGGGCTCTCCTCCCCAGAAGGGGGAGGCCTACCCACTAAAACCTCAGGGATGGCCTTCCTCAGGCATGTAGGGAGCCCCCGGGAACACCAAGCCACCTCCGGGAACCCCCAGACTCCGCTCCCCTGCCTAGAGGGGAGCCCTCCTCGGGGGAGGCTACCACCTTCCACCTCCTCCGACGACGCCCCCCGGCCACGGAAGGGGCGTGGTCCATCCCGGGTCGCCGCAGCAGTCGCGACTTCCTCGCGCCCGCCGGCGACCCGCGGCGGCGCCGCCTTCTTCGAGCGGGATCGGCCATCTCCCGACCCCGCTCGGCGGCCTCCTTCTGGAGCATCACTGCTTCACAGAAGGAGGCCACAGCCCTCCAACCTACCTCGTCCGCCAGCATTGCCGCTATCAATGCCGGCGGAGACAGATCTCGCCCGATCTCTGCGACCAAGACTTGGCGCTCGGAGGCCCACGCGGGGCACTCCGCCAGCGTGTGCTGGGCCGAGTCGAGGTCGGATGCGCAGTGGTGACAATGTGTCGATCCCTCCCGTCTTAAATCGAGGCCTAGTAGTTTAATGTACGAAGATTAATCAATGATAACTACAGATGCTTAAGCGTGTATGGAGTTGATTTGATTCAACAAACCAAATAACAAACAATGGCTACATTGTTAGCGCGAGGGGTGCTTGCCCACACATTTTTAAAAGATGATGATGATGATGATTAGTAAAATTTTACATAAATTCTTAACTAGATAGCGGAACAAAGGCGCAGCAAGGCGGAATCTAAGCAGATATGACTAGGTAGATAGCGAAAATAGGGTTATGTTGGTAAGTGCTGATGTATCATAAGGAACTCCTAAACCTACATCTTAAAGTCCTAGACGTTATTTTAAGCTCCACTCATAGCAGTTCTATGAATCCGGCACCTGCATGGTCAACCATGCATGAGAGACGAAAATACTTAGCATTCCATGGATCCCGCCATGTGCCCCGTAGGGGCTCAGAGAACTCGGGGGGGTTTTAGTGGGTAGGCCGGTCCTCTTGACCGGAACGGTCGCGTCTTGCCAGCGCCGTGTCATGGTGCACAAGGTCGCATTCCCCCCCCTCAAAAAAAAAAGCATTCCATGGATCAATCAATGGAATGCTAAGAATTTTCGTGTCTCAACATATTAGAAATTGTCTTGTAAGAGAGAAGTCTGCATTGGTACCTTTTTGTATATTATATTATCTGAAAATCATTGAAAAACTTTGTAAAATCTTTTAATACCTAAAAGTCATTTATCGTTTGATTGTCGATTTATCTGCTATTATGTAACGGAAAGTTGTCGTCAGCATAGAACGACTAGAATATTGAACTAATAAAGCGCTTGGTTCTTTTCAGCATCGGGTGAATTCAAGTGAATTTTTCCGTCGATTGGCAAATTAGACCGTGCGAGCCGTCTGCAGATATCGCTCCCGATTCATCCCCCTACCCCCGTCTGCTCACGGATACGGTAAGTTTAACGTTAGTTCTGTTAGTCGAGAAGTACGAGAAAAATATATATGTTGCGAAAAATTTCAAAGGTCTTCATGATTTGGTGGTGCAGTAGGTTTTCGGTTTTTTTTATGGTTAGTATAGTTAGTGAAGTAAATTAGTGTAATGTTAACATAGTATAACATATAGCGATTAGATACCTAATTGCACGTACGTCCTTTAACTCTCTCTCACTCCCTCTCTCTCTATCTCTCTCTTTTGGACGTCAGAGATAGGAGAATAGATAGGAGTTGACTACAATATTTTTACAAACACTAGACCGGCGGGCAAGACTCTACAAGAAATTACTATCAAATCTGGAAGATACGAAAGTATTCGTGCGTGAATAATATTCGTGCGTGAATAATAAATTAATAAAAAAAAAGAATTGTAAGTAAATATATTCGTATAAAATAAAAACTACAACCTCAAATATTGTGTATTTTACCTAATCGTAATATCACATCGCCTCACAAACTTCTACTATTTATGATTATGAGACATTTCTCCTATATTTGGTAAAGATCCTTGGGAGAGGTAGGCCTCTCAAGCCTCTCTGAATTCATTAGTTCTCTTTATAGCAGGCCTATCAATGCTGCGATGTTTAGCATATGCTTGTCACTCACAGACCTTTCCCGCCCAATTGTCGTCAGTGCCAGAAACGTGATCTGTCCATTGCATTATTGTATTACTTAAGGTTCGCAATTCTTCGGGCTATGGTGTGGTCCCTGCTTTTTCTGCAGATTTCAGTATATCTCATTCAATCACACAGAAACTCCAAGCACGTCTTCTCCAATATCTTATAGGAGACATTGAGCGTCAATATAAAACAATGTAAGTGGCCTGATTTCGGTTCTGTATTTTATCAGTAACAACACCCACGAATCGAAGACGTTTGTATTAAAGCACTGCAGTAAATGGGCCAGGAATATGCAAAATAACTTCCCGAATGCTACCCAGCCGAGTTGGATCTACCGATTAACTTCTTTCTGGAAGTTGGACTTAACTAGATAGATTTTTTATCTCACTTTACTAATAGTAATACTTTATTTGTCATCAAATGTTGTATTACAACGGTGTTGGTAATATAGTTTATGTTGGAAAACATTTATCATTTATCTTTAGCTAATATACAAATATAAAATGTTATATTATTTAATCTTATATTTTCAGTATTAGTCATAATTATAAAATACGTATTAAAATTATAAATAAAACCTGATATGAACATACAAACAGCTTTCCAAGGTTTGTTTTCAAAAATATTGTTCATTGTTTGTCAATCATTTTTAAAAGTGCTTGTATTTAATTTTTGACCATAGAACCGAGATGAGCTTTAGTAAAAAAATATAAATCAATTAAGTCCAAAAAAAGGTGATTTATGGTAGGACCATGACTATGTCTGTGGATAATAAATATAAAATAGGTATTTCTTATTATTATAGGAAATGAACAAACTAAATATCACCTCATTGACATCTGTTGTATTTTTCCTTCTGACTCAAAACATAAAAAAACACTTCTTAAAAAAATAATTGAATAGAAATCTGACTGTAAAATTTGTTCAACGAGTCCAAAACAGTTGAGAACGGTGCTTAAATTTCCACTTGAATAGCTTACTGAATTTCAGGCGTTACGTTGAAGTACCTACTGGCGTGGAGCGTAAAAAGTAGCAGTAGAGAACAATATACCGAGACAAAAGCGACAAGTGGCGGTATGTTGAGAGCTCTTGTTTCGACGGAATAAACTGGCGCAGGGCAGCGCTGGTGGAACATAGACACGTAAACTCGTGTTATCTTTAATTTTCCACATATACTTAGAGACTAATTTTCCTCAAAATTATATCGGTTTTTCAGTAGGAATTAGATATTTCCCATGTAAAAAATTAACCAAAATTCTTCCTTGGATCTCAAACTATCCTCATACCAAATCACATCAGAATCAGTTTATATATTTTATTTGATTTATCCATGTGAAGTTTCCCCGTGATAAACATTACCATATCCCTTCGCTGGATCTCAAATGAACACTATTCACACACACATATAGACAAAGTCACTTTAATATTTATAATATTAGTAGGGAATACACATTTATTATTGTTTTTAATATTTTAGAGATTTGGTAAAAGACATTATTTATATGTATTTTTTGATTAAACAACTAAATATTTTATTTAATAAAGTGATGATGAATTTTGAATAAATAATACTAGCATGAAAAAAGAACATGAAGTTGTTAAAATTACTTTAAAGATTTATAAAGTCTGTCAATTTTGTCTAGTGGAGAACATTTTTTTTAAGCATATTATATCGCTTGTATCAGATAAAGGTTTATTGAAACATCCAAATAAGAATTAACCTTCGTTATTTAATCGGAGACACGATCTACTGTTGGACGCAAATATCTTCCAAGGGTGCCTCAAGAATCATGATCAAGGGGATTATATCTTTTTAAAGTCGTGGGTCTACTCTGTGGTAAGCCAAAGTTTTTTAAATCGTCGATATTAACAGGCATGTGTTATAATCTCCCTACGGGAAATAGGTTAAACCCGCTAAACCACCATAAACACATCGTTGGCTAAAATGGGCGTAAATCTCTTGTGCAATGTTCGGACTTCAAAACTTTGTTCTATTTCTAATATTGGCCGTCGCTTGAGCACGACAGTTATAAAATTAGCCACTCTCGGACCAGTTCTGTAAGTACGAGTTCTGTAGAAGGCTATATAAGTAATGGTCGCATATTGGACGTTAAGGAAAAAATATTTCCATGGATATGGAAATAAAACTTTTAGACATGGGAACACGATGCAATAATAAATAAAAAGTAAATGACTTACGTATTTTTATCGCTAACAAATTCTGATCCTCACAAATGCTAAAAGATAATCTGTTGATTAATATGGCGACAAAATAAACCAAGAATTTTGATGAAAGAACAGATGGATATTTAGTATCATGACTATTCAATAAAATCCACAGTCTTGAAGAGAATTGTCATAAAAGGTAAAATATGTGAAGAAAAACCAAATTAAGAATAAAGTGTTATATATTGTGAATAATAGAATAAATGAAAATAATAAAACAATATTCCGAAAATAAAATAATGTTTTTGTTTGTACCAGCTGAAGATTTGGCTATTTGAATTGGTATGAAATCAGCAGAAGATCTAAGGTTACATAGCATAGCCCAAAGAGTTGCGGATCTTAAGTGCCAATGGGCAGGCATATGCAGGACGCCGCAGCGTTGGTAGGCCTGGGTAAAATGGGCAGACGACTTGGTGAAGATCACAGGAAGGTGCTGCTACCGGAGCAAGACCAATTGTTGTGGAATTCTCTGTAGAAATCCACGAAAGGACAATCCTTGGTGGATCCTTATGGGATCAGTGTGGATATGCTTGATGACAAATAACGAAATATTGTTTTCCATATTAAATTTAATTTATTCATTTTGTGCCTTTCTTATTATGTACTTATAAATAAATCTACTTAACAATCAACAAAGAACGTTGTAATTTTGAAAAAGTGATTAGCATATGTTAATTACCAAAACAGAACGCTCCAAGTCATACTGATAGAACTATATTTTTTGGCAAATATATATTTCGAAAATCAAATATTACAAGCAATATAATATAATTAAAAATTACGGAAAATGTCGAAATCGAACTGGAGACTCGCATCTTATTTTGGTTGTAACAAGAGTTATTTTCATTTAACTAATTTTCTATACAGTTGTCTATTATCTCGCTAATTCTCGTTCACTATACTATTCGATAGTTTAGTTTCGTCTATACTAGCTCTCTCTAATGGCTGTTTTCTCGCAAATGTACGCTTTCTTTTAGGCTTGTATCCTTTAGGAGACATGTACTCAAGAAGCGAGGATTGATTAAAATCAATCCTCACTTAAATCGCTTCTTGAGTACAATTAGAAAAAAATAATAAGAAATTAGATAAGCCATAGCACCATCTTTATCCAACTACTCGTTAAGTATACGAGCAGTTTGCATTTGATTTTAGAATAGAATCCTACGATAGATATGGCGTATCTTTCGGTGCATAAAATTAGCGCATACAACTGTGTACAATTAGCGCATACAACTGTGTACAATTAGCGCATACAACTGTGTACAATTAGCGCATACAACTGTATACAATTAGCGCATACAACTTTGTACAATTAGCGTATATAACTGTGTACAATTAGCGCATAAAACTGTGTACAATTAGCGCATACAACTGTGTACAATTAGCGCATACAACTGTGTACAATTAGCGCATACAACTGTGTACAATTAGCGCATACAACTGTGTACAATTAGCGCATACAACTGTGTACAATTAGCGCATACAACTGTGTACAATTAGCGCATACAACTGTGTAAAATTAGCGCATACAACTGTGTACAATCAGCGCATACAACTGTGTACAATTAGCGCATACAACTGTATACAATTAGCGCATACAACTGTGTACAATTAGCGCATACAACTGTTGTACAATTAGAGCATACAACTGTGTACAATTAGCGCATACAACTGTGTACAATTAGCGCATACAACTGTGTACAATTAGCGCATACAACTGTGTACAATTAGCGCATACAACTGTGTACAATTAGCGCATACAACTGTGTACAATTAGCGCATACAACTGTGTAAAATTAGCGCATACAACTGTGTACAATTAGCGCATACAACTGTGTACAATTAGCGCATACAACTGTGTACAATTAGCGCATACAACTGTGTACAATTAGCGCATACAACTGTGTACAATTAGCGCATACAACTGTGTACAATTAGCGCATACAACTGTGTACAAATAGCGCATACAACTGTGAACAATTAGCGCATACAACTGTGTACAATTAGCGCATACAACTGTGTACAATTAGCGCATACAACTGTGTACAATTAGCGCATACAACTGTGTACAATTAGCGCATACAACTGTGTACAATTTGATAATCTTGATTACTAGTATATTTCACTAAACATGTCTTGATGTGCGTTTAGGTGTGTTCCAAAAAATTAAAAAATATAAGAAATTATTATTATTTAATCAAGTTTTAGCCCCATTATAATATGTTTTGCAAGGCGGTTTATGTAAACTTAATTAAAATTTTAAATAGCTAATGACGAATAACACTTGTCTGAAACATAATACGATTATGTATTGTATTGATGATTTATTTGACATATAGACATTTGAGATATAAAAGTTAAAATAACACGCATTTCTATGAGTTTAGTGTTACTTTATGGCGCAAGCCACGTGATTAAAATTAACGAATTACTTCATTTCTAAACATTTTTCTCGTTAGAAAAATATATGTACCTGCAACAATAAAAGTTATTCCATGAAGTTCTGATCTATTGCTAACTTTTAAAAAACATTAAATTTACATTTCGTTGTCACTCTTTGGACAATGCTCAAATCCGCTGTTTTTTTTGTTTAAATTTAAATATTTCATCTTTGTTCTGCATAATAAACTTTACCGACACATGTTTCTTGCAAGAACAATGATTAAATCCAATTATAATTAAAAGCCAGAAAATATAAATTTTCCGGAACCGATGGCTCTCACACAATCGCAAATATCAACTTCATTATAAAGCCAGGCTAATGTTCTGTACTAATCACTACTGATATGCACAGTAATAACATACCAATATTATTATGAATTTACTTTCGATAGAAGAGTAAGAAGACAACGTCACGCATAGTTCGGTAGCAAGCCAACACGTATAAGAGAGACAGCTGCGTGTCTGCTACGTACGCATAGTTGTAAAATTTAACGCCGAGTTATCTCGATAATCAGTTATACTTTTAATTTTGTTCGAGTATAAGGGCCCAGGCCTTCTGCCCGACCAAAGACTGTAAGTAGTGTTTAGTTAGAGTAGCCTTTTGCTAGAGTCCAACATAACCTCCCGCCGTAGACCGGGCGTGGGTGGTATCCCCTGTAAGTCGTCCGAGGGCCAGGGGGTTATCAAGACAACTACAATAGTAGCACACGCCTTGTGATGATTCACTACCATTCCCCGTTGGATACAAAAATGTTTAAGAATTGAATGAAGTGCATATTAAAATCATTTTGAGTGGCGCTTGCTAGTGTATGTGTGGCTTTTCCATTTGTATGGTTGTCCCATAACTACACAACTCACTTAACCAATAACTTTTTTAGGAAATAGGTATACGGTAATAATATATATGTAAATATGAAAAATGATCTAAAATAGCCATCCGCCTACTCAGAGTTTGGTTCTCAACTTGACTATTCTCTTAAATTATATGTTTGTCTTTGGTTTTTTATCAATACCAAAACTTTATAACGTGTCAAATATGAAAATAATATAACACACAAAAAAGAGCTATAAATACATTAACGCTAAGGCATAATTAAAGAAGCCGACTTAAGGAAATCTATTCAGCTCGAAGATGAATAAATGTATATTTTAATTCGCTGAAGTCATAGTAAAAAGCGTTTTCAAGGAGAAAATGCCGCGAGAATCTGCTGTTTGCCTCAAAAGCCTTTGAGTGAGTCATGAAGCATCTTGGGATGCCACAGCGTAAGTAGCGGTGTCAATATTGTGTACAGTGTAAAGGAATATCGGCAGATCATAATGCGTCCTTTATGAGAGAAACAAAGCTTTTCCTAGATTAAGATGCCATAATGTTGGACCAAAGCAGGTTACTCGACTTCGAGTTTTTTCGTCGGTGTGTGTGGTAAGATAGCTTACAATTATTTTTCTTTATGGTTAGAGTGTTAGATAAATATACAGTCAGCACTTTCGCACTACGATAATTGCCTCTATTACGAATGACAAAAGAGATTCTCAGGTAATTAAAAAGTTATCTTATGCTAACTCAGTGCCGTGTATCGTGGATAGGGACACCGGCATTTTAATAATTAGGACAATCCAATTGTGCATTACATGCGACCAAAATCAAACTGAACTTTTACACACGGGTTTGAGTGCATTCGAGTATTTTGTTTGCGTTTTTCTTTTATTAATACGCCTATTTTTGGATACGCAATAATATAGTCTGTAGAAGTATGTAAAAACTCAAACAATGTATATATTTTTGAAACCTATTGCCGTTGTAAAAATTGTTCACAGAAGATATGACATGGCGTTTTCAATTAATGACCATAAAGAAACAGCTTTTTGAATTGTGTTCTTGCAAGATTATAATATAAGTAAGTAAGTGAGATTTATAATCCTCATCGGGCGTATTCAAACGTTGTTACATAGGATATACATTTCAAAATTAATACGTGAAGCTTCTGAAATTGAAAACGTCATTTGTCTGTGGTAATAGCATTTTGATAAAACTTTTGTGGTAAAAAAATATTCGACTTTCAACAATATCGCTACATCTTACCACAAAGCGTCCTTGCAACCTTTGTCCAAGACTGTTCCGCTCTTTCTTGTAATTAACCTAACGACCAACAAACGTTGTTTTCATAAAATAAAAATAAAAATAACAAAAATTTTAAGTCAAGATCCGATAATAATAATAAGTAATAATAGTAATATTCTATTGTGATTTTTATTACAAAACCGAGTCTGCTATTATCTTGAGACCTTGTTATAGTTTTTTCATAATGTACATCAAAAATAATAAAAAAATTGATTAAAGTATTATTACATTTCAATCAAAAATAACAATTTTGATCGAAATATTATTTTTAACACTTTATACCAAGCTTTATTATTATATCTTAATAAGATATTTTGTCGAAACAGCAATTGTTTGTGAATAAATTGTAGATTAAATACAAAATGAACTTGAATGAAAGATAATAAACAATTATGGTTTTTGGAAATAACACATATAAGCATGCTTTTATGTAAATAGATCCATATTATCCTTACCCTTTGATGTAAATATCAAATAAAAATAATTATTAAAAAATGGTAGATGGAATTTAACTTTTCGTTACTGTCAAAACATTAAGTATAACCAACATGAAAATAACATATCAAAGAGTAGAAATTTAATTACAATTTCAAATAAACCTTTAGCATTAATCTTGTTATTTGAATTTTAAAATAAAATAGATCGGAAATATTGTTTTTACAGGATCAGGAAAATTTGAAATCAGAAGGGCGAATTCACAGCTAATCAAAAATCAGGTATCTCGTAGAGCTTCGATGACTGTTTTGAATCAATGATTTTCTTCATTAAATAAATTCGATATCGTATGATATTAATTTACGTGATTGGTATAACAACAATGTTTAAAACATATAAAAACTACCTAACTATGGCACCTTCGCTTTTCATCAATTCACTGTGGAATAAAAATATATGTAAATCCATTAACATATTTTTATAACTAAAATAGCAACGAGATATTAAAAAGGTGCTCTTTAACTTTTTGCTTACATAAAGGAAGTGTCACTTATCGCTGACACTTCCTGCAATTAAATTCCTTTAATACTCATTTAACATATATGTATTCTATCATAACTCCTATACAGTCAAATATTTACTGAAGTTTATTTTTATTATAATAGATTATTTTGTCATTGCCTCGTATAAATTTATATTTTTAAGTGGCGTACACATAGAAAAAATATCACGTTTTTCAGCACATCCCCTCCCGTAAACCCTTTTTATTTTAATATGTTCTCCATTTATTTAACAAATAAAAGATAACATCGTGCTGGTACTTTAGGTGTCCAATAGTCGAAGTGTTGCAGACTTCTATTAGAAATAAACTGCTTTAATATTCTATTACGTTATTTAATTTTAATAAAACTATTTACATCATGATTAAAGTATAAGGAAAATATTGCTTTCGCTTTACTATTATTCTCTACGGCCACGTATGTATTAATTTATCTATTGTTTCTGTGAGAAATTTAGCCGCTAGTTACTTCAAAGATTTTATAAGAGATTTAATGCTGGTGTGGGGGGTGGTATTAATTTTTTAGTGTAGAGTAAAAGCTAAAAATTACTTTTAAAATATCCGGCAAGTCGGAAACAAGTTTAAGTAGTAAGAACTTGAGAAAGTGCAGATTCCTACTGAAAACTGCATGGTACATTTTTAAATACTGTATTATGGCAACACGATATACAATATTCTTTCAACAAGTCTTTTGATACGCATTATTTAAGTCCTGATTCTTTTTTCACAAAAACAATCTCTATATGATATCCCCTCGCTAAGTCATCACTTATGCTGCATTGTGAGCAAAATGAACCTTTCGGACCACTTATAAAGCTTTTTTATAATTAATAACTTTTCAATGAGTATCGATACAGAATGCATTTTGATAGCTCTACTCTTTATGATTAAAGGAATTTATACAGCTTATGTTATATATGACTATGGATACGCTCTATGATAGCGCAAGTTATCTCTTTGAATTTTCAAAAAATGAAAATTCCATCGAAATATAAACGCTTTGTAATTTTTATTTCACTACTCATGTTATCCAGGTCCTGTATATATCAGCATATAATAAGTACTTTTTAGATCCTATTTAACCCTAGCAGAAAACTTGCTTTTTACAATAAGATTTTTTTGTTTCGTAATACAGTTTCGTCGTATTCTGCAGTATTATCAACCTTGTATTTGCATCAACAGCAAGCAACCGTCCTTTTTTTTTTTTTTTTTTTTTCCCCCTGAGGAAAATGCATTAAATTGCATACCCGGCTGTGGCGGGCCGGTGGTTATGTGGGGCTCTCCTCCCCAGAAGGGGAGGCCTACCCACTAAAAACCTCAGGGATGGCCTTCCTCAGGCATGTAGGGAGCCCCCGGGAACATCAAGCCACTTCCAGGAACCCCCAGCCTTCGCTCCCCTGCCGGGGAGCCCTCCTCGGGGTAGGCTCGCTACCTCCCTCCACCGACGACGCCCCCCGGCCACGGAAGAGGCATGGTCCATCCGGGTCGCCGTAGCGGTCGCGACTCCCTCGCGCCCGCCGGCGACCCGCGGCGGCGCCGCAGCTGTGGCTACCGAGCCCGGCGCCGCCTTCTTCGAGCGGGATCGGCCATCTCCCGACCCCGCTCGGCAGCCTCCTTCTGGAGCATCACTGCTTCACAGAAGGTCACAAGAGACAGATCTCGCCCGATCTCTGCGACCAAGACTCGGCGCTCGGAGGCCCACGCGGGACACTCCGCCAGCGTGTGCTGGGCCGAGTCGAGGTCGGATGCACAGTGGTGGCAATGTGTCGATCCCTCCCGTCCTATTCGACACAGATACTCACCGAAGCAGCCGTGCCCGGTGAGTATCTGAGTCAACCGGTAGGTGACCTCCTCCTTCCCGTGGAGCCAAGCTTCGAGGTGCGGGAGTACGGCACCGACGGCCCGCTGGCGCGCGCAGATCCGTAATTCGAGCTGCGCACGCCAGGCCGCCACTATCCGTTGGTGCCACTCCCGCTTAGGCACTTCGTGCGCGGGTTCCGGGGCGCTCCCCCCATCGCCCCCCCCGGCCGACACGCCGCGACGCATACGTCGCCGCGTACATGTCGGCCAGGATGTCGAATGGGGGGGAAGCAAGTAACCGTCCTATCTTGTAATATTTTCGTCTGAGGAAGTATTAGAACATCTGTCACTAGTACGATATGGGAAGTACTTCTGGTACCATATTTGAGGGTCAATATGGTCAACGGCTCCATATACACTTTATGCATTGCAATCTGTTCAATAATAAGTATTTTACTTTAACATTCTTATAATATTTTTATATTTAACAAGGCAAAAAGTGTGAAGGTCGGGGACTGAAAGTTTTAAAATATGAAACACGTTCCAAATTCAAAATAATTAAAGAATTTAGATATAAACAGTTTCTATGGTCAGATTGGTTGGATAAAATAACAGAACAAGTATGGGCATATTTAAGAACCAATCTATAGTGTTATAGAAGCTTATTTGGCTTAAATTATGTTATGATGTAATTACGCGATTAATGATAATTATGCTCACAGTTAATTCCGTGGTTAGTTAAACGTATAATCTTCATTCTAGATGAAGTATTACAAAACAAATCCGTTATGATATGTATTTATAGGTATATATGTTATATTATCAAATTGAACGTCTTTAAAATATTATTAAACAGGCCTTTTGCAGGCACTTATTGATGTAAAATACAAAAACATAAGCAAGATTATACTACCTGTTTGGAAATTGGGACAGAGTTTTACTCGAGAAGAATAGGCAAGAAACTCAGAATGTAAAATTTTTTAAACCTCTTTTTCCTATATCAACATTACATTAATAATTTATTTAAAGACTTGAAATTTCTGGTGATAATAAATATTACACATCCAAATTGCGACTATGAATATATATAAAATAATAATATTTGTTACGCTTACACCAATTAGCCTAGCCCAAGGTAAGCCCTGTAAGGCTTGTGCTATGGGATCTAGGGTAACGGATAGACATACATATATTATACATATATAAATAATTTTTATTGAAATATATATCAACCATGACTAAGGTACAAATGCTGGCGTTCATTACACAAACATCTGCTCCCACCGGGATTCGAACCCGGGACCTCAGAGATGGCGACACCTTGAAACCGGTGTACTATCCACTCGACTATGGAGGTCGTCTATGTCAAAATATAGATTCGACAAAGTCAAATAGTTTGGTAAGTCACACAATTAGACATTTTATAAGAATTTATTCTATAAATGAAATTACTTTAAACAAATCTCTTGTAAATTGCTTAGCATTTTATACACAAAGACTTGCAAAACAATTATTAATTTTTTGGAGTTAAGCATTTAGTTAAGTTAATTTAGTTTTTGTCTAGTGATAACTGAATAAATATAGCTGTTTGTATAAAATAAATGTTTATATTTACGAACGCATACAAGGTTCTGTGTGCAAACTTAATGAAGTGGAAACAGTAAAATTAATGCAGTGGAAATGAGAGGTTTGCTATTAATGACTGGAGTGACGATAAAGGATGAATAGTGAAATAGTGTGGTGGAAAGAGAAATAGAGAAGGGAATGTTTAGATGGTTTGGACACGTAGAAACAAAAGGCGACTGACGAATGAAATTTCTAAGACAAACATTAATGGATCAGTAGGTAGGGGACGGACCTAGACGAACATATTTGGACCCAATAGGTAAAATATTGAAAAAAGGTCAGATCAAGTGTACCCATAACCAACGAGAATGTATGAAAGTCGAGGAAGTTTGAATCATAGTCAATGGAAAACTGTGATCTTTGCCTACCCTCATGGGAAAGACGCGTGAAGAAAAGATGAAGAAAAGAAAGATTTGTAGGAACTAGACCCGCTTTCGGGTGACCCTCCATAATTTTCCTCAACTGCGATCACTATATAACGTGGGTAGATCGGGCAAGGAGGCAATATTTAATAAAAATAACGTTTTTAATGTAAGCTCACAAACATGTATTAACTAATTATAAGAATCAACTTAAAAAATCACTTAAGATTGAATAGATAATTTTCGATTGAAAATTGACGTCCACTGAACACGAGGATGCATGCGCGCTCTATCACAGCGAACGTTAAAACTAAAAACTTGTCAAGATGGCCGCCCCTCCAGTGTTCGGTGTCCTGTCAGAGTCGGTCTGTAATGTTGGTTTGTAACATAGCAATACGATGCTCTGTTTCAATCGGAAATTATTGGTATCGATTATCGAGTAGTAGAATAGACGAGTCAAAAATCTTAATGCGCCGTCAGATTCATTGATAAGTTTTAATTAGTATAATATTTAATAAATTAATCGTGTATTTCCTTATAATTTTTTTACTCTAGATGTTGAGAGTCAACACCGGAAATTAAAACCATAGGAGATGTTTTTAAGCTTACTTAGCTACAACCGAAATAATACGTTTCTATCATGTTGCGATTACGTAATTTGTTTTGTTTACCTGTTCCTTGCTTCTTGCCTCCTCGCGATCACGAATTGTATAACGTAGTCGAAACGTAAATAAAACAATCATAAATTATTTTCATGAAATATAAATTGAATTAACATAATGATAGTCTAAAAATCTTACCATGGTTATTTATAATATTTGTCTCTATAAAATTGAATTTTTATATTTTCAAAAACATTGTTGTATTCCGAAGATCAGAGGGTGGGGTAGTTACCGCTTTCTCGGCTGTTGCGAAGTCAAGGTGATGGTTATTTTCATTATCAGCTTTCACTGAAGATTAATTTACCATCGAGTGAGAAATAATTAACTGTAAAAAAGAACTGTTTTCAATATACAGAACATATGAATACAAAAAGTTATATAATAAATAAGATACTTAATTCTGCAACATTAGCCTGCATGATCTATGTAAATTTACAGACCGTAACTTTTGAGGTTTTAAATTCAACTTAACGCAAACTTTCAAGCTATGTGTCCAGTGTTAGCAACTTTTATATTCCAAGCCTTTCAGCAAACTAGAATTTTATGCGACCATTTTAAGAAGAATAATTTAAACTTTTTCTGTGTTCTACTTAAAAATTAGCGCACGCCTTAGGGTTGCTGAGTAGGAAGCTTAACGGAAAGCTAAGCTAGGGCTGATTTTTAAATTGTATCTTATGTAAAAGAATACTCACATATATACAAAATTATTAACTGTTGAGAATATTGATTTTAGAAGAATTGATAATTCGTCTTGTGGAATTAAATCACCCTAATGATAGAAATGGACTTCATCTGGATTATAATTCGAGTATATATGGTCGGCTTGGAAGAAAACTGTTATAACTCAAAATACACAAACTTTCACGGGAAGCATGTAAACATTTTACTGGATAAAAAGTACGCAGATCTCAATCTCATTAAATAATTAGAAATCATATTCTTTACAGGTGGTTTTATTATTATATACACATTTATTATTATTATAGACAAATTGAAGTTGTTTCATTGCGGAAACATAACAATGCATTTTGTTTTTTGAGTCATGTCAAGTCATGACACTCTTCTTCCAAGCCGACGATTTACGATTGTTTAAGAATAGGATATTATAAAAAATAATTAAGACGGAGAAAATTAAAACACTCGTATTGGAATCGAATCAAGAAGACGACACCAAAATTATATTTGGTTTACCTACACAATTTCTAAACTACGTCTCTTGTGATATTGCTCGCGTGATAACATTAGGCTTTTTTCAGCAACGATTAAGGTACTAATTAAGTCCTTTATATATTTATTTGCTACAACGCATGCAGCTCACCTGGCTTGACACCATTAACATTACTAACATTTATCACTATAATAGTAATGTTCTATTTTTTATTTATTGCAGATTAGACAATTGAGACATATAAGGAGGTAGACTCTGTACCAGGGTCGTCTGCATGGGTACCTCCGTCTTACCTATTTCCGCCGCCAAACAGCAGGGTTCGCTTTGCTGTGTTCCGGCGTGAAGGGTAAGATAGGCAGTGAAATTACTGGGTACTGTGACTTTACATCTTATGTCACAAGTTGGCAACGTACACTGTGGTTCTTATGAGGTTTGCAGATTTGCTGCGAATCTCGTGGGAACCACATGTACTATAGGCGACTGTTACCACTTACCATCAGGTGGGCAGCATGCTTGTTTGTCAACGTTAGCAATAAAAAAAAAAAAAAAAAAAATATAAATGACAACTAACATATGATTGGTATATTGGTTCTGAATTCTTTGTTATATTCCAACCATTAGAAGTGGAAAGATTATTAAAAAGTACAGGTGAAGCTCGCTTCCAACAGTTACCCTACCATAACTTACCCCCAAATGAGCAAAAGTAAGAATTAATAATAAAATATTATGATTCCTTTATCATTCCAAGGAAACGCAAAATATTAGCAAAACATCAAAATTTTACACTCATTACGCTCAAATTACCCTTTGTCTAGTAACAAAATTCAAAGTTGCTTTAGCACGTAAAATAATAACGCTAAACAACAACGTTTCCCCGTCATGGCGAACAGACACGTCTACGTTTGATATTCCTCACAATGAGGTGGCGGAAAAAATGTATTCACGAGGTTTGAATCTGCTTCAATTTAAATAAAGAATTCTGCGGGCCCCTACCAACCGACAGAAAAAACACAACCAACCCTTTGATGTCGGAAAAGTGACGGGAAACCCTGAAGGCGCATGAACATTGAAATGAACCGATATTTTTTTCCTCCATTTACTTTGTACTACCGTGTAAACTAATACTAGCAGGTAGCGGTTTTTTGGGAAATATTTTTTTAATAATTCTATGACGCTCGCTTTTATTTAAAGAAACGACGCATTCTTCTCTTTACATCATAAGAGGTATGTAGAACACAGCATTCAAAGCTCCAGTTAATACCTCGGCTGGAAAGGTACTACCACCTCATTTGCCAGAAAGAAAATCAGTACTAAGTCAATACGGGTACTAAATATTACTCATCACTTACGCAGACTGCAATTAAGCAGCATAGGATTTTGTTTACCTCTATCTTACCATATCTGTAACAAACAACAGTGCTCGTATGATCTGTGTTTTGATATTTCTAAATAATTTGTAGGAAATATGTAAGTCTTACACAGTGCTTCGCGCTGGAGCCTACAGGTTCGGATTAGAAATGCAGAAGTATAATGGAGGTTATAACCAATTCGAGGGTCATGTCTTTATTCGCAGACTAAACTCAATGGCTGTGAAATTTTGAAATCCAAAAAATTCCTGATTCTTGCCATCGACGCAGATTTAATTTCATATTCGCGGAGTAAACGTTCTCCGCCGAGCTGAGACGGCTATTTTCCACAGTCAGACGTCATCCCCGTAATAATTTAACAAACAGACAAGACAGGCCCACGGAAATAGGTCGCGGCGAATCGCAATGCAAACGAAGTAGTTTCCACTTAATGAAGTATATTCTCAGATTTTGTGGTATAAATTACAAATTGTAAGGAATTATTATTTCGGAACGTATTCGCGGAAATACAATTTCAGGTATTGCTTTTAATATTGTTCGTTCACATTATTCTGGAAATTGTCGGCCTTTTTGTCAAGTGTTGCAAACATTTTGAATGATATCGGTAGATTTGTAGTAGAAATTATTATAATAAGTTTCAAAATAGTTATTGATATCTAATGCATAATTCATAAAGAAATATTAATCGGTACCTATAGGAAAAGCTTTTGCACCTAAAGTTTTTCATACATGGGAAAACTATGTGCCGTGATTGGGATATAAAAATATCTTCAATAATTTAGTTTCGGTGGCGCTGTAGTCAGATGACAAGCTCGTTGATCAAGACCTAATTGCCCTAACATAGGATAGATTCGTCCCTCTCGGTGGGGACGCTTATGAGCTGTAATGATGATCTGAATTTTATTAATCTGCACTGGTTAGCATGGTTCACCAACGTCTAATCGCTCTAACATAGTTATCAATTTGAATTAACCATAACCAGAATTATGAAATAAATTAAATCTCTTGTAAATTATATTCAACCAGATGGATGAACAAAAATTGCATGCTGCTGAAAATATGGATAGACTGTGTAAATAATATGTTGAAAAAGGGAGTGACTGTCGAAATGGTGAGTGATTGAGGAAAGTGTAAGGCATATAGCGTAGACCCCAAATTAAACTGAAAATATGTCAAAAGAAATAAAATAATAAAAATATTTATGTACCTATTTACAGGAAAATAATTTCTTGCTATAGTTACGCTTCTTAACAAGCGAGTAAGAAAACCGAATTGAATAAGATTATAGATAAAACTGAAACAACAATAAGTAAATGTATGTATGTACAGTAATATTAAAGCAATGGAACTTTAATATATTCCTATATCATTATGTAAACTACAAAAGAAAATCAATTTGCAGACATATGTAGTAGATAAATACGAAAATCTATAATTTGATTTGATAAAATCACGTATGATTTTGAAGTCTTGTTTTCATACTAAATATTTTCCTATTTCTTCGTATTCGTAATTGATTATGACGCACATTTGATCACAAAATAACAAAAATAAATATCTAACGTAACTCAACGAAATGATTTTTAAGACGCGCATATTTTAGTTTCATATATACATAATTATTTTGATAATTCACTAAAAGAGAGGTGACTTTGATCTAGTCTTTATAGATTTGATCAAAATAATACTCTCTTTACAATTTAAATAAATCGTTTTCCTGGATTAGTATAGATTAATCTAAGAAAATGATTTATAAAAGTTTTCACAGATGTCATTGATCAAAACGAGATAGATTAGGAGATTTTTTTTTGTTTATAGCACTTTCTTGCGACATATATATAGGTATAATAATAATTCTTTACGTGTCATAACTAAGATGATTTTGATTCCAAAATCATAAGTTTCAATTGTTGAATTAACAAAATACCAACATATTCAACTTATATCACAAGATCATCCTTCTACAGCAATTTGAAATGAAATTGTGTTTACTTCAGGTTAAATCTCTTGCGGCTGCCACAAATTTTGCATTATCATTGACGTCATAACCTTAATGGTGATACATTTCCCCTCATCTCCTAGTCTACGGGAGATATAAGCTAGAGGGATGAATTGGGGTGGCTAATGCCTCCATTCATTTCTAACCTCGATCTGGATAACAGAGTATTTGAAATTTAAATCGCTTGCTCAGTTAAATTGCCGACCGAAATCGCTAGCAATGATTCTGTAGCCACACTTGCTATCATCAGCTTTAATTCTTTAGGAGAACGGTCTATTTTACGATGAGAGGCAATTGAGTCATATCGATCATTGATGAGTTAGACATTCGGAAGCCTTTTCGTATTGTTGTCGACTTTTTATAGCTCCGATATTATATGCCTCATTAATTTGTGCGCCTTTTTTTGTTATTGGAAGTTTAAATGGAAAACAAACGGTTTCACGAGCGGAATGAAAAGGAGATGATATTTATGGTGTTAAATTAACTTTATTACGATTGTTCTACAAAGGTAATTGGATTGGGAATGCTCGAAATCAGATTGATCGCGTTTTATAGACAGAAGCTTTTCGTGATCATTCTGGAATGTCAAACATTGATAAATACCACTCCTTAGAGATTCAATGAATATTACATGGGTTTAAAAAGGGCAATTTGTTAATATTAGTATGTTGAATATCTTGTAAGATTCTCCAAATATTATATTATTTACTTTTTTCTCAATCACAGTAAGTGATCGTGATCGAGACAGCAGGTTAAGTAGTTTAACTATCTTTAATGAAATGTAATATATTTTACTACTACAAGTATAACTTCTGTTAACAAGATGAAATTTAATTTAAGTTAAATGTACGAGTAATGGTAAATGGTTTTCCAATGAAGTTTATTCTCTTAACAGTCTTAATAATTTTATTTATTATTCAAGAGTTAATTTTCATTTTTGCATTTGAGGCTATGTGGTATTATATATTTTGCATATATATTTGGATATCTGGAACAAGTCCTCATCCTTAGGACTAGGCTACGTTGGCCTGGAGGGCCGTGGTCTCCTTCTGTGAAGCAGTGATGCTCCAGAAGGCGGCCGCCGAGCGGGGTCGGGAGATGGCCGATCCCGCTCGAAGAAGGCGGCGCCGGGCTCGGTAGCACAGCTGCGGCGCCGCCGCGGGTCGCCGGCGGGCGCGAGGAAGTCGCGACTGCTACGGCGACCCGGAATGGACCACGCCCCTTCCGTGGCCGGGGGGCGTTACGGTGGAGGAGACCGGGGGAGGTAGTAGCCTTCCCCGAGGAGGGCTCCCCTCTAGGCAGGGGAGCGGAGGCTGGGGGTTCCCAGAAGTGGCTTGATGTTCCCGGGGGCTCCCTACATGCCTGAGGAAGGCCATCCCTGAAGGTTTTTAGTGGGTAGGCCTCCCCCTTTTGGGGAGGAGAGCCCCACATAACCGCCGGCTCGCCACAGCCGGGGTATGCAATTTAATGCATTTTCCTCAGGGGACCAAAAAAAAAAGGGTACGTTGGCCACAATTATTTTTATAAAAGAAACTTCGTTGTTTTCAACTTGAAAGTTGATATTACTCGTATCCTATTTTTTTGTGCACAACACCAGGGGCACCACAAATTAATTGCCGAATGACTGAAAATCAATTTACTCCCTTCTTTAAGAACACCATACTGTACTTTGTAGGAAAATCTCTGACATAGTGTTCGATTTAAGGACGAAACTTAGTGTGACCTCTTGGATTCATGTGTAGCCTGATTTGCGATTTATATAATATAGTCTGCCTCAGATGGAAATACTTCTTGACTCTGTTAAGTACAGGTAGCTTTTAGACGCAAGTTTGACCTTGTCTTCTAAGTGACTTTGGTATTGGACGTAAAATGATGAGGCCATAAATCATATAAATAAAAATGATTATAAGTTTAGTAATACCTCAAATCACAAAATTTCACCACTAGAAATGTTCAAATAGATTTCTAGCTCTTGTCTTATAAAGTTTATTCCAAGCACGACGCGCATGTGATAGAAAATTCCAGAGATTTATAGTAGACATTAAAAAGAATGGACATGAATCGAGTTTGGTGAAACAAAGAACTAAGGCATAGACTACCGTAGGAGAATAAAGTATAATATAATCGAACTCTTGGCATTGAGAAAATATTAAGGTCAAATGTTTTATTTAAATTTGACTTGTTAGCAGTTGTTTTCATCAAGATATTTTGACCTAGTATTTTACTGTATCTCAGTTACATTTTTATTATTCCTTCAATTTTTAATCTACTACAACAACTATGTGATGTTTATTGGGAAAATCCATATGTCAGCTGTAATCCTTTTACCTTTTATCTGTCTTGTCTTTCCTATTCGCCCACTGAAGGTTTAAATGTGAATGAGTTTGTTAGAAGACCCCCACAATTTCTCGTTAACAACTCAAGCAATGTCTTTTAGAAGCACTGCTCCATGTCTTACAAGAAAATACTCTCACCTCAATCCATTAATTTGAGCTGCAAATGATTCCACGACAGCATTGCGTCTGGCGATGAAAGCTTTGTAATAATTGTTTGTAAATTGAAAATGTTACTTAATTAATTATAATAGCATTGAATGTGGCAATATTATAAGTCTCAGGGTTTTATAAGGGTGTGATATTTAATATAGTATCTTACCCCGCTGTTCCACTGATGTTGGAGAACACCAAATACTCGTCTTCTCATAAGGTAGATGCGTGCTGATCGAGTGATGTTGACTTATATTGCAAAAAATATTTTTATCCTATCTTATAACGTTTTACTTTCCCTATTGGAATATAGACTGGTATTCGTTAAGATATTATCTGCCAACCGTTAAATCGTACTCCTGTGGCGCCTTTAGGAAAGTTTGCACCCTTTTAGTCGAAGAACAAGTTTTTTTCGCCCTTTTTAATAAAGCGGCTTAGAGGAAAGCTTCTTAAAAACATCAATTTTTCACTTTATTATACTAAAGGGATTTCCGTTTTTCCGCGCCTCCGCCACGCGGCGGGAGATTGGACGCCCGTGTTCCAGGCAATTTAAATAATTGCCAGTAAAAAATTTGGACCATTTAATGTGGGTACTAGTTTATTGACCCGGCATTTTTCTTGATGTTACTTAAAGGTATATTTTTAATAGCTATTATATAAGATACACAGCAAGATAAAGTAAAAATATACAATTTTTAATACAATATACTACTGTCACCTATGACATATATCTTACACACATAGTTTAAGTAACCTTAATAGAAAATTCATATATTTATTCATATATTCACGCCTCTTTAGTAGTAGGCAGAGTTCACAGTTTTCCATTTGCTACGATCCAAACATACTTCCCAAGCTTCCTCCACTTACATTGATACTTCATGCACGCTCGTCGGTTACAGATACTTTTGACTTGACTTTAATAGAAATTTATATATAAAAAGCAAATCACAACATGTTTTTTTTTAATATTTACGAAACTCTGCATAGGTCATAAAAACTGAATTATATGCTTAAGCGTTATAAATTTGAAAAAAAATGTACCTATTGAAATTTATCGTATTATATATATCAAACCAAACACACACGAACTACGTGACACAAGTTTCAACCCCAAAAACTCAATTCATCGTTATTTGTAAGATGGTTATATTATATTATAGTTTTGCTCGACGTGCCCACGAAAGTTCCTCATAACACGCATAGAATATCCTGTAAATAGTCTGCTACTTACCAGATGGTGCGTGACAAATGGCGGTGTGGTTTCGAGATGAATCTAGTGGCTGAATAAATCGAATAAATCTCGTTCTAAACTTGTGAGAAGTGCACCTTACTACACTCAATATGAAATCATGTAAGATGACACTAGCGAAGATTTACAACTAACTTCAAAATAAGGCTTTGAATATCAGTTAGGAAATAACAATATATGAAATCTGAATGAGAATGACGATTTTGCGATTACGCTAACAGAATATGAGGTTGATGAGTATATATAATAAGAAAATAGGGCCCAGACAAGCCCTTACTCCTAAACTGATGAAGATAAATAGCGATAATATTATAAGGGCAAAATTATATCATACATATTTTAGAAATTTCATAGTGTTGTATCATCATCATCATCTCAGCCTATCGCCGTCCACTGCTGGACATAGGCGTGTCCAATCGATTTCCCGTGCGACCGGTCCATTTAAAATATAATTTTAGATAAAAATACTATACACATATATATATTAGAAACCATTCATATATATTTAGAAATAAGTAAGTAGTATATATAAATATTAGATAATGCCGCAACACAGACAGAGGCACCATGAAAAACTTATTAATCTTGACTATTTACGTTTTCAGTAATACGATTTACTTTGATATCCATTTAAATATTAAAAATGAGATATAACTCTTAACTCGTCGCCGCATGTATCAAAATGGAATGGCGCAACTTAATTATGATAATTAAAGAGGCGCAAACTCTAGAACGTGCTCATTATGATTTATATTTCGCACTTCATCCTGACAGTGTCTGTTTTTCAAGCCAAATGTTATACAAATTTCGGAGTTGTGAAAGATTTATGCGAACCCTGAAATCATCTTGGGGATCGCATCGCATTTGTCACGCGCCAGATGGTCGGAACCAGTTCGCACTGGTTCGCACCCGGTTCAAAAGGCTACTCTCTATTCGGCTATTGCAGTTTTGAAAACATAAATTGCTGTACATTGCTGTATTTAAACGCGTAATATATTTAACTATCTCTGTCGTACCTGCTTGTTATATAGTCCGTAGTTACAAATTTGATGCAAATGTATATTCTAATAGTAATATTCACTTCCAAAAGTGGAGTAAGGCTGAAGAGAGAGAAGAGCTTTGAAAACGTGGCTTAGGAGTGGCCTAACCTAAAACGTCTAAGCGGAGGAAGATTTTAATGCAAGGGGTTGGATAGGTTTTGGTTACGATGGATGTGTGGTGTGACAAGGATGGATAAGATAAGGAATGAGTACATAAGAGGAAGCCTGAAAGTAGCGCCAGTGGTAGAAAAAGTGAGAGGAAGTAGATTAGCATGGTTTGGACATGTGATGCGGAGGGATGAAAGTCATGTCACAAAGCGAATGTTGAATATGAAAGTGGAGGGATACACGGGCAGAGGAAGGCCGAATAAAAGATGGATCGATTGTGTGAAGAATGATATAAGAATGAAAGGAGTAAGCATGGAAATGATGGCTGATAGAGAGGAATGGAAGGAAAAGATCTACTGCGCTGACCCCAGATAATGGGAAATGGGTAAGAGGAGGAGGGGGGATAGGTTTTGGTTAACAAGGGGGTCCTTCTTAGCCAATTTCACCTGCAAAATAATAGTGTTCCGGTGTGAAATTGAAAGTGTAGTGCAAATATTATAGTAGTATCCGTAACATTACATCTTATACTACTAGTTAGCAATATACACTGTAGTTTTTATGGGTTCGCAGATTTGTGCAAATCTCACAGAAATACCATGTATGCAGCTATGATCTTACTTTCAGGTAGGTATCTCCTTGTTGGTTAATATTCGATATAGAGCATTCGGAAATAGGCATAATTTGCCTTTAGGTTCCAGGGGATTATGATTTCATTTTTAAAGCCTAACTATGTGACTATGGCTTTAAAACTTAACTGAATTAAGCCAGCCTTGAAGCGGAAAGTCCATACCCGAATACCGATACAATACTGCAATGAGGAATAACTGCAAATTTACCATTGACTAGAAAATAGAGATGGATCAAAAATAGTAAAATGGTAGCAAGCAAATAGGAAGACTTCTTCCAAAAAAAGCTGAATACGTTATCATGATATATATTCTATATAGTATTTGATATGGTCTCAAAGGTACTTTGCTAGCAATGAACCGCGAACTAGGACTGTGAAATCGATCACTGATTTTGAGAGTAGTACCTTAGTCTTGAACGCGGAGGGCTTGTAACGAGTTACATGTGAGCAGTATTGAGCACTTTGTTTTTATGGGCTGTGAAAACAGACCGAAAGAATTCCACGTTGGTTTTTTCCATTCTCTGTTATTTTTGTTCGTGGGTTTTTCGGAAGTTGAAAATGAAACGCGATCAAGGGCTACAGGTTTCTATTATAAAATGGGATTTTTTATTTTATTTGTGGTTTGTTAATGAAATAGAAAAGTATTATTTCTTTATTTATTTCTTTCTTTGCATTTCCGCCGCCCGAAATTGATTTGAACTCGCATTTACAATAACACCTCGCATAGACAATTCTTTTACAAGTATTATAATACTTTATGCACTATTTATTAGTTTTGGATTATCATATACTGTCATTATAACAGCCTTATACCTTCGACGAGGTGACTTACCCGGTCAATCGTTCGTTACCAACTACAGATTAGAGAAATTGTGATCATAAGCTGTGGCTTCTAGCTAAACTTCACTGACGACACAGACATGGGTACCTATTTATGTTTATAAGTCATCGCTAACTTGAATATAAGGAATAACGTGTATAATCATGTATAAAATATAATATTATATATTGTTATATATTTTGGATATTTAAGCACATACTAGGTACGTTTTATACTACCGTAATCTTTTGTATTTTCATATTTTGCCAGCATCCATTTTATGTTTACAAAAGATATAGGTAGTCGTGAATCTGCTTCCTGGAATATCTAAACTGAAGGCAAGTTATTTGTTTTGATTTAAAAAATATTAACCTTTTTCATTGTTAATCTGTCGTAGCTACATTACGATACTCGTATTGTTAATGAGAATAGAGTATGGACTTTTATAAATGGATAATGTATCTTATTATAATAGTGTTCGCTACCATTGAAAGATACTTATACAAAATATTTATTATATACCACTTAGTATTTCCTTTTCCACTGAATAAAAAACTAACGAATCAAAGTGATTTATTTATGTATCTAAGTAGTATAATGATACTACTGTTCCTTATTACAAATGACAGTTACTTATAACAATAGATACGCTACAGACTTTCCGCGTCCACTCTTGCCTACAAATTGTATGTGTCTATTTTTTTCCCTCTGGAGAGGAGAGGCTGAGAATTCTCTTGACCAGTTTACCTTTTTTCCTGTCTTTTCATTTTAGTCACCAACAATGGCGCCAGATCAAATCAAATACCTTTTAACTTTAGAAGTGCTCGACTTAATATACAATTTATTATTTTATTTTAATAAAATAACAATCATAACAGTAGTACTATAAAATCTCATTCTTTTAGCAAACCAAAGCAGCAAAAGGACAAAAACATAATGGACACGGAAAATTGGCAGCTCCGCACTTACCCAAATGGAAACACAATAATCCCAGCGACGAAAATTCTAATCAAAATTTCAACGCGGAGATAATGTTGACAGATGTTTAAAGTATCTTTTCGGGTCCTAAAGGTGGCATTAACGCATTATTTGTTAAAATTGACGGTCGGTACATTGATGGGATCAGTTAATCCCAGTTTTAGGACAGCTAATGAACAATGACCAAAATATTGCTGTCATCAATAATTCGGGAATACTAAATATCTTTCTACAGTGTCCGGTACACTTTTTACTAGTTGGTTTTCACGACTTTGCCTACAAAGATTTTAGATTTTCGCCTATTTACTTGACAATTATCGCCATATTTTCGACAATTTCTACAATCTGTTGTTTGTTACTCTTTCAAGTAAAAACTACTGAATGGATTTCAATAAAACTACAATAATACCTATAGTTTATATTATCATGCTCTATTACATACTCTATTATCACAGAGTAGAAGTAAAGGAATATATCCTAACCTAACACGTAAGTATAAATTATAGATGCGTCATAAAAAAAATTGCCATTGTAAAATTTGCGAAACTCTTGGTGTGTGACGCAACCTCCCACTTGGAAGATATTTCTTTTATTAATATTGTTCTCTGCTTATATATTTTGTGCCTTAATAGTAGTTAAAATAATATATATTTTTCAAGAAGATATATTCCCACTTAGAAGCTTTTGCTTGTCCAAATGGTCAGCCGCTTCGTTCCAAAATTTTCTACATTAGAAGGAATCCACTACAATAAATGATTTATAATACAAATGCACTCGTAAATAAACGACCTGAAAACCAATCCCAATGAACTCAAACTAATTTGTGACGATAACATATATTGTAAATAAAACGTTTTCAATCGTAAAACAATAAAAGTTGGAAACATTCCCTTCGGAATGTAAATAAAAAGTCTTTGAGCGGAAGCCACAAGAACCCCCGGGCGAACGGGAAGGTTATGACGATAAACCAATAAATACGCGAAATTTCCCCAAAACGTACTATATTCAAAAATCGAATCATTGGTAAGTTACTTCCATTTTTACGAGAATTGTTTGTTAGGTTTCCATTTGTTTTTGTCGAATGACAAACAACAAATTAAGATTACACTGATTACGCGAGCTATCGCTGCCTCAATTATTTTAACCAAGAAGTTGCTTTATTTACCAACCACAAATACAGGATCGATTTTTGATATGGAGCAGGAAGTGTAGTTACTTTTACTGTTGCAGATGATAATACTATAAAGCCATTTAAAGTATTACGTACTTCATATAACGAAAACAGTTGAAATCTTTACCTTACAACAGTACCTATATATTATCATGATGCGTAGAAAATTTGTATTATGATTGCGAAATTTGAGTAAAGAAATTAGGTTAGTTAACCGAAATTTTAATGTTAAGTACATGGGCTTTATACGCAGTCATAATTTAACAACAAAACAGCTATCGGCTTCGTCAGTAGATAGATTTTTCTACATTCGTGGAGAGTGCTTAGTAATGGAGCGTGTAGGATGAAGAAGAAAAATTTCATGTACGTCAAAAAATTAGATTACTTGCGCGCAGTTAAAATCAAAGCTGAGTTTTAAACTGCATACCCGACATTTCGCCCGGCACTCCAGGCTGCGTTCCTCATTACAAAGTTCATGCTAAATGACAGCATTTGACGTGGTTAAGGCGAAGCTATGCCCGTAAATCGCGAATTTCAATCCCTTAATAATTAGATTTTAATACCCAACTTTCTCAACTTTTGAATCAGTTGCGTAAAAATTGTATGTACTTGTTATCTAAAAGTATTAGTTTAGGTAGAAACAATATTAATAATATTCCACTCGTTAGAAGAAATCTTCAATATTTAAAATATAGAAAAAAGCATATTATGGTACAGAATATGGATATATGATTTAAGCAAAATACCTACAGTTTAATTATCTATAAAACTGTAAAATATATTGTTTAATTTGTGATTTATTTTCCCATAGAATGACGAAAACATTGAATGATTTAAATGTATAAATGTATAATTTATATTTAAATGTATATAAATATAAACGGAATTTAAAGTCTTCCTTAGATTTATTATTCGATCACATTTATTCAACTTAAGCAAAATAGCCAAACATGCGGCTACTACTTGGAACCTTCAAGGGGGATGTTACATAATTATTCAAACAAAAGACAGCTATCATGGCTCTTAGGTTCGGGCAGTTGGTGTAATTTACAAAAAAATCATTGAATCATATGAATATTCAATATTCATTGAATAATAGCTAGATATTTAAGAAATTCCTCGCTCTAATTTCTATACTTGGCTAAAGTCGCTATGTCTTCCTGTCCCGTATTTTCTGTATGAACTGTTTCATTAGCGAGATACAAACTCGCGCGAGAAACAAATACAAATTCAAAAATTACTTCGAATTGTTTCCTTTTGTGCTTTGATGATCTTTTTCTTACAAAACTGCATAGTCGGCCAGATTTTTTAAGTCCCAAAAAAAAAGTTTTTTATTGTACCTATTATTAGTACACAATATTCGACTAGTAACAAGAGGATGGAGAGCTTAAAAATGTTTTTGGAGTATGGAGTACTACTTTGTGGAAATTTTTGAGAAAAGGTAACAACATTTTTACCACGAATTACACATTGCAAATTCTAATATAATATTTTGTCCATTTTATTTTATTTATGTAGATAGTAAGTAGTAGTCAGTATATTACCTCGCAACAAAACAAATGTCGCCCACCAGTAGATTTTTTGAGAAACCACGCCAAAGGGATACAAAATAACTTTGCGGTAATTGTCTAACATACCTCTGATTGGCGGAACACATCAACGCTACCAAATTTGTGTTAAAATTCTCAGTTATAAAGCAGCGCGTCCAAAATGCTAACTAGCAATGAATAAAATCAAGTGGAAAACTTCGGAACTTTTTTTGCCGCTGCGCAGATTCTCGTACCTTTTGATCTAGACCAGCGCCGCGATGTGAGTCTCGAAACAGACAGAGTCGGACGAAACAGACAAGGTTACAAAAATATAGATACAACAAATACTAGAGATGTGATAGACCACAGAAACGGTTAATTAATTCCATTAAGATAATAATAATTTTTTGTTATAAATAAAGTTTCTAGTTTTGTTTGACATAACTTAACCGGTAATATCCAATCTCCTTTTTTTTATAGGATAGGGCAGCAAACGGATCACCTAATGGTAAGCGATAACCGTTGCCCATGGACACCCGCAACACCAGAGGAGTCACAGATGCGTTGCCGGCCCTTTAAAAGGGAATAAGGGGGAAAGGGGGGGTTGGGCCTCCGGTACCGGGGCTCGCTGCATGCCTGAGGAAGGCCATCCCTGAGGTTTTTAGTGGATAGGCCTCCGCCTTCTGGGGAGGACAGCCCCACATAACCGCCGGCTCGCCACAGCCGGGGTATGCAACTTAATGCATTTTCCTCAGGGGGAACAAAAAAAAAAAGGGCCTCCGGTACCCTCACTCACTCGGCGAAACAGCGCAAGCGCTATTTTACGCTTGTGTATTTTTTTCGTTTTAAAATATTAATTTGTATCTTTACCTATGTACTGTAATAAATGTTACATTTGTAAAGTAAAATTGGTTTCCCTGTTTAACAAAATTAAAAGAACCACTGTTTCAGAGAGATACTAGCCTTAAATGACAACGTTTGACGTAGTTAAGCTTCGTTTGAATGTCGCCCTCTCACTCGCGTCAAATGAGGCGCGTAGGTGCTGATGGCATTTGCGACGAGATTTTACAAGCGTTGGTAATTATTATGAGTGAATCTTGCTCTACTTTTTCTGGAGATTTCGAATTACGTCAACCACTGGCAAGGTAATGGATAAGGCCTCATATCAACAAATACACAAAAATTTTTATGTATATTTAAACATGATATTTGATCTAAATGATATGACATGTGATAGACATGTACACATGGAGCGTGGAAGAGATTGAGCCTGTTATTTTTTTTTCCCCTCAGGAGAGGGAGCCTGAGAATCCGTCACTAAGGAGCACAAAGCGTGCCCAGGATACCCCCGCGACGGCAAGTGTCATGGAGATTATGTTGGACTCCACGCGACCGGAGCGGTCCGACCGCGTGACCTACCAACTAAACTCAGCCTTAGCCTTGGCCACAAGGGCCCTACGGCTTGTATAGAATGCATGTTATAATTCTTTATCTACTAGTAGGTAAGAGCACTAAATTATCAATTGTAGTCAATTGGCTCAAATGTCCACAAGCACATCGTAAATAATAGAAAGTAAAGTTTTGACGTATGTTATAATACTCGTAATTTCCGTGGACAAAAAATCAAAATGAGGTAACAATTTTTTTATAACCTAGATTACAAATATGTCGGATTATAAGTTATATGAAAAACCATAATATTAATTCTGAAGCTCTTAACGATTTTTTTTTGTACGAAGTATGCCAGGTAGCATAAAAAGCTAATAAAAGTCTGCTGAGTATATCTCGAAATCACTTGGATCTATCCAGCAGAACCTGAACTCCGAAACAACTGAAGAATCGAATTTCCTACCTCTATTTATCCGAACATGAAAATGTCATTAACAATATTGTTATTGGAACAAACTTAGGTAAGTCGGTGGTAGCTAGCCAGCCGGAAGCAGAAGTCTTGTCATCTCCTAATCCTATCCTATCCTATCATCAACTAATATAACCCCATTATTTCTAGTTAAGTCAACTTTACTAGACATAATTGAATACTATTACAATAACAGCTAATAGATTTAATTTTGATAGTACGGTAACACGGATCCACAAACAGTAACATTGCATCGGACATAACCCGTAAGCCGAGCGCCGGGCTCAATAGGCACCGTGGGGCAGCGAGCGTTAAATTAACCCTCTAACGGCGCCGAAACGACCAAGACAATTTGGGAACGCTGCGTCAAAAATTACGAGAATCCCAATGATGATAGTTTTTAGGGCTAATGTTGTACGTGCTACGACCACAGTACGAGGGCATCGCTAATTTATATGAAAAACTTATTGTACTATTCATAGGGACAATTTCTGTCTTTATCAAAGATTCTTGGTGGAACCCTACATCCAGCAGTGGGCGTGTCTTAGCTAAAGTGATAATAATGATCCGTCTATATCAAATTTTGATTAAGCACATCAAATTAATTAAGTATAGGTTAAAGTGGGGTTTCAAATAATTAGAATGAAGCATCCCAATCAGTTATTGGATATTGACTTGTAAAATGCTTCAAATTGATACAGATAAAATCTATTTAGCCCCTTAGATATATTATCACATTTTCTTTCTATTTATAATTTGTTTGTTTATTTCTCAATGCTTATTTTACTTCTTTACTTTATTATATGCCTCAAAGTTTATTATCTGAGTAACGTCAAACACTAATTCACAGTGATTCCAATTAAAAATAAATCTAATAATTACAACCTGGAAGACAGTTGCAGATTTTATCAACTGTGACTTACCTCAAGTGATGACTGAACATATTCTCGATTTGTATAAGCTTAGGCGTTTATGTTGGGCTCGTCAGTTGGTCTATAAAATAAGATCACTGATCGTTGACGATCGTTGACAGAAGACTAGACAGCTCCAATCTGGTTGTAACGCCGGTGCAAATATGAAATATTCAGCAAATAATATGCGGAGATTTTCACAATAAAAGAGGCAAACTTAATTTTTCCAGATTTTACTACCAATAATTCATTTTGTTATTTTTTTGACAATGACAAACGACATAAGTCAACAGCAAATAAAATTTGATGGTAATTTTTTTCCTATTTACTTATCGTCAAATTTTGGAAAATTCACACAATCCCTACCAATACGAGTATTATAAAATTTTTATAATTACAATTTGGTTGAATGGATGGTTGGATGTTTAGTAACGTGAAACTTTCAAATAATATAGCTTAACCATCAAAATAACTTATAGTATACGATTTATAAAGATGTGGTGTGAATTGTCAAACAGTAGTTTTATGTGAAAAAGTAATAAGCGCCCATCCATACAAACTTTGAAAGAACTTTGAAACCGTGTTAATAAAAGTTCATGTGAGTGGAATTATTTAAAATTTTGATATTATTGTCTACAGTTCGCAATGAAGGATTTTTGTAAAAGAAAGAACAGAAATATAATAACACCATATAATTTATCCGAGATTACATCTTACACCAACATAAAATCTCACATAAGATTATAAAACTGCATTACAATTACTCACACGTTTTCTGCAATACACTCCGTCATATATTCTTACTATATTTAATCCACTTCAAGTCAGTCAGCTCTTCACAACTGTCTAATAACGTATGGCACCATGTGCGATACCATGCTAACAAGTGAACGAACGACAAAAAGACTGAACGTGCAGAGACTAGGAAGACACTGCGTTGGTAATCAGTTGCAGGTTTATTGTTTTACTTTTACTTAATATTTACCTCGGATTTCTTTTAGAACCCTACGAATAATTTACAAAACTAATATAAGAAATGAGTCAATTATAATTTGTATATATTGATTGATATTTAGTAACGGAAGTATTACCAGTGCTGAATGTACGATAGATTGAATGAACAATAAAGAAGAGTGGTCTTTGCAATCCTATACAATTTATAAGATCAATATATAACTATTAGGTACGTTATATGTAATAAAGCTAACAATATATTTCTAAGAATTCCAAAAATATTGTGGGTCTTTATTTTCTTTTGAATACTAGTGTGAACTTGAATTCACATGTATCATCATAAATAAATGAATCGGTACAGAACCTCCCTCTGGTTAGCATTATTTGTAGTTAAAAAAATACTACAAATAAGGCAAACCAAAGATGTACTTTTATGGTATTAAATAATAAAAAAAGCCCTTCAACCTTTAATTGATATACACGAACGAAAAGACCGGAAGGTTTGCGGTAATCCGTCTTACCTAATAGAAGAAGTGCGTCTTAATCCGCATCAATTAGTCAGATAGATAACGTGGGTAAGAACTATAAAAAAATCACCCTAATGGCGACAAAGACAACTGTTTTCGCTGCATATTTTATGGCCACATTCACTCGCTCAAACACCAATGCGAACTACGAAGCGCCTGACAAAAACGCGCGGCAAGCACATGCGGCGATGTATATAGTTGCGTGAAAAAAACTGTAAGATAATTCAAAGATTGTCAACGGCGATGGCCATTGAAAACGCGACGTTGTCACGCAAACCGCTAGATTTAAAATAAACAGAGCAAATGTAAAATAAGCTTTGTGTTCCGAGAAGTAAATATCAATTTGAAGTAAGCTTTTTGCATTACCAAATTTTGTAAATATATCTCTATAGGGAAGTGATATCTCATGGTAACAATGACAAATTTGTCTAATTATCATTGCATTTGCTTTAATTTATAGTTGAAAGTTAGCTTAACGTTTTATTTTTTTGTACGAAATTGTTTAACTATACCCCAAAAGTCGAAGATAATATCTTAAATATAAATGAAAAAGGAACTCTGTGTCTGTTAAGTTTTCATGCCAAAACAGTTGAACTGGTTTTTATTTAACCGCTGAAAGATGTCTTCTACAGCACGTGGGCTTCACAAAAGAGTTTAGCTATTAACTTTCAACAATGTTACTTATCTAACGCATTCTAAAACCCCGAATTGAACCGATATAATTATTTATGGAATCACGAAATAAATTATATCCTGTTAGCTTCAAATTATATCTATATTCTGCTATAAAATATTTATTTGTAGTACGTCAGCTTGACAGTACACGAGTCTAATGTACGTCGTAATTACTTTTTTTTTTTTTTTTTTGTAATAAGAGGCAAACGAGCAAGACGGGTCACCTGATGGTAAGTGATTCACCGCCGCCCACGTCACCAGCGACGCCAGTGCGTTGCCTACACTATCATTTCTTTAATAGAGTTATTATTTTTTATTCTAATTTCTGAATTGCGAAGTGGTAAATTAACGCTTTTGTGTGATTGCTAACTTCATTATTGATAATATTGTGATTTTCCAGAGGGACTTGAAAAAAGAGACGACTGATAATATTTGGCATTCACCACCGGTAATATGGACTGGGTTCGCACTTTTCCAAAGCCATGCATACATTTCGATTTTCTATAGATATTTTATTCATGCCCAATTAAAAATCATTAAAGAATATATGTGTTATTGTGTACTCATTATCATTAACCCCATCAGCCTTTGTCTCCTGCAAGGTAGAACACCGCAATGGCAAAATATATGCTCCATGATCTCCTCTTCTTCAATGCAGGCCCTGTATATTTTGGACACGGCAGGACCAATTCTATACCATATGATCTTAGTTAAGCGGCCGGTTAATGCTCCCAGAGCTAGGCGAGTCTTAAGTTAGTCTTCTATGCAAATATAGATCATGGCGTGTGTTTCCTTTCTAAATTTTTTACTATTATGATTTTCCAGAGGGAATCAAAAAACAATAATAAAGTAGCTGGTGGAATGCTAGGATCAGTTATTAGTATTTTTCATCCCATCATGATACCTACACCGTAATACTATTTACACGAAGGTAAACAACAGAGAACTTTTAATTAATAATTAAAGGAAACTCAGCGAAGCCTTAAATTTAATTAACATTTCTCAAAGAGATTTAATTAAGCAATAATTTTTTAATACTTTGTAGCGAACTCATTCCGACATTGTTTTCTTAAGCATTCAGCAGATATAATTATTAAGATGAACTATGAAGTTGGAGGTTGTTTTGATGGGAGGTTCATTAAGAAATGAGCAAGATGAAACTCATTACTGCTTGTGGCCTTCAATTTAAGGTCAGACATTTAAACAGAGACTTAAAATAAATTCGACTTTATTCCCTGTGTCTGTGGGAAGCGTTGATGGTGCTATGGCCCCGGCACCGGTCTATGAATCTGATTATTCGGAGGACCCGGGGTCGATCTACCCATGTACCTATGTATTTTATGAATTTCATACGTACATTTATCCTACGGTGAAGGAAAACATTCGTAGGGAAAGACATCGTGAGCACAATCTAACCTAACCTTACCTACAAAGAAATCATAAAGTATATATGAAGTCACCAATCCGCATTAGGAACCATCCAACAACATTTTAGGGAGTGCTCCAAGCGGTCCTTTAGAGCCGCGGACGAGCACACCAACCCGCTAATCCGCGAGTCATCGAGTTACCCTTCCACACCGCCTTTAGCGAATAATCCCAAACCAAATCGGCAGAGGATACGCAGACCGCGTCACGTCCTTAGCGACCCCCCCAATCAACTAACGCAGGACCTTCAAGACCTGCAAGCGGCGGCGTCTGAGCCGTCGCCTCTTTTGTCTCCCCTTATTCGGCAGCCTTCTGCTTAGCCACGCGTAGGTTCCCCGTCAATACAGGCCGGTCCCACTTTGGTGAACCGTGCCTCTTCTAGCGCTTGTTGCTCCATGGGGCAGCGCTACCCGTACCTTTCCTGAGGTGCGGCCCCGTCGATAAAAGCCAGTAGGGTCATTAGGACTAAAGGCTTAGGCTGAGTTTAGTCAGTAGGTCTGTTGGGTCGAGCCGCCTCGATTCACCAGGAGTCCGACATAATCAACGCATCCCTGCTTGCCTGTTGCGTTAGTATCCATGATGGATTCTCAGCCTGCTCTCCTGAGGAAAAAAAACGCATTGGGTCAGCGTGGTTGACTAAGGACTAATCACCTTGGATTAGTAAGAATAGACTCGTGGACCTCAATGGGGATGTATAAAAGCTGATTCACGCAATCGACTGTCATAATTGGGTAGACGACAATTTTTTAAATTGTGTAAATAATAAGAGTATTCCTTTAACTGAGAAATATTGTAGAACCAACAGTACACATGCACCTATTACTTTTGAAGATACATCGACATGTTTGCAGTGCTGTCGCGGGTCGCTCAAAAACGCTCCATACTAAAAACACTGCAATCGTGACGTCATAACTAAGTAAACTCGCCTAATTTGTATGAGCGTATAAACAAATTTTTAAATAACTTTGTTATTTGTACGATTATAGGTATACTTTCTATTTAAAAAAAATGTTACATTTAATGTGAGATTGCTATAAATGTGTTCGTTTCATTAGAAATACGTAAATAGTAATACCACATTTTTAGAATTCAAAAAACAATATATGTAAATAAAAAAAATTACTGAAATTTCTATATTGATACACTTTTAAGAGATATAAATTGCTGAAATCAGATTATTATAGTATAAAAACGGCCATAATCACTTGTAGTCGTCTACCCTATTGTTTCTCGTATGAGTCTTTGAACGCTTTTTCGAACAGTTCACAACATAACCTTTTTTTTTCCCTGAGGAAAATGCATTAAATTGCATACCCCGGCTGTGGCGAGCCGGCGGTTATGTGGGGCTCTTCTCCCCAGAAGGGGGAGGGCTACCCACTAAAAACCTCAGGGATGGTCTTCCTCAGGCATGTAGGGAGCCCCCAGGCTACAATACCTCCTCCGATCTCCGCCACCGACGACCACCCACTTAAATAATATTAGTATTTATTAACCTGCTTTATTAGTTCTTTATCAACATATAGTACTTATATTAAAAAAAAAAACATAAGTAACTTGTTCGCAAAGATACTTAACGTAACTTTAAATATTTATACATTCATTATGGAAGTTGTAATATTTTATAAGGAGAACATTTTATTAAATATCTCATTTTGGAGTCACGTAATATATCTGCTTTTCCGTATTCACAGCATAGCGACGTCGTATCTGATTCAGTTATCGCGTCTTCCTGTAGAATTTTGTTGTGATATATTTATGAAACAGAAATGTCATATATTTGCAGAATTCCTTGCCTTTTTGGAGAAGTTCTTAGCTTTCGATTCACATAAATCGGGATAAAGTAGATTGAAGTAGAGAAATATTGTTATAATTTGACAAATTTCATTTAAATTGTCTAATTAATTATTTTCATTAAAACTATTTAAATTATTTTTCAGAATATATATATGTAATATTTCATACGTTGTTTTAAGTCTAAAATTCACTTCATCTATACATATAATAAGACAGTAAAAATATTTTGTCTGTACATTTAGTATTTTTGACTGAAATGGATAGAGGGGCACTTAAATAGATTATTAGAAAGCAAAAAAATCCGAAAGTACTGAACCGATTTGCTTGAAACTTTCACTATTTGCTTTGTTTTAACTCAGAATAATATCTAAACTTTGTTTCATCAAAATCGGTTCATTAAAAAAAAAGTTATCGTCATTTTAATGAACTCAAATAAATAAAACTGGAGTGTCATCTGTGAAAATTGAAGACGGTGAAATTTTAATCAAAAGTACTGTGAAAATAGTATTTGTGGAAAAGCTCATTGTTTTGTGCCATACTATACATACATACATACTAATATTATAAATGCGAAAGTAACTCTGTCTGTCTGTCTCTCTGTTCCGCTTTCACACCAAAACTACTGAACCGATTTAAATGAAATTTGGTACACAGATAGTCTGGAGCCTGAGAAAGACATAGGCCACTTTTTGATGCAAAAAAGGTTGTAAAGGGTTGTAAAAGGTTGAAAGGAGGGATTATTGGTTGTATGGAAATATTGTTAAAACTACTGAACCGATTTAAATGAAATTTGGTACACAGATAGTCTGGAGCCTGAGAAAGGACATAGGCTACTTTTTCATGCAAAAAAGGTTGTAAAGGGTTGTAAAAGGTTGAAAGGAGGGATTATTGGTTGTATGGAAATATTGTTAAAACTACTGAACCGATTTAAATGAAATTTGGTACACAGATAGTCTAAAGGCTGAGAAAGGACAGAGGCTACCTTTTAAAGCAGAAAAGGGTTGTAAAAGGTTGAAGGGAGGGGGTGAAAGGTTGTATGGCAGTATTGTTAAAACATATCCTTCCTGTGGAAATTCGAATATAACGCGGGCGAAGCCGCGGGCGGAAAGCTAGTTATTATATATATATATGACGTTTGATATTGGTTTCATGTTTATTATAATGACAATTATGAGATGGCGATTTCGTTCGTTTATTCGTACTATATTTTGATACAAGTTTTAATTTAATCAATGACCTGTACCATATCTATATTGTTAAGAGGTAAACTTTTTTCTACTCGTTATATGGCAAGTTTTGCCAAATAACACTAGTTATTTGGCAAAATAAAATCTTAGTTTAGAGAAGAATTGTGGTAACTAATTAAATTTTATTAGTAAATAGATCTGATGGATTACTATCATCAGTTGTGACTGATGTGTGATCACCAGAAAGGTTTTCTAATGAATGCTTAGACGTAGCAACAGTGTTCCGGTGTCTTCATACACTTCTGTATTTTATAATATATATAATAACGACATTAGAAGGTAGGGGAGGAGTCATTTCACAGGACGTTATTTAGTGGGGCACCAAATCAGAAGTATTTTGTAAATTACTAATTAAAACCAGTTTTAGTTAAGTTTTTGAATATTTAACTCACCAATCACGCAGAATGTTTTTAACTGGCATAATAGATTTATTTTCGGCTGCGACACTCATTTTAAACAGAGACCCAGTAGAGCATATGTTTCTGCGCGAACGTAATTATTACAAATTTTGGATCTCATATTTATTTATATAGAATTAAAAACCTAAAAAATAAGCCTTATAAACAATTTTCATACCAATTTTATCTTCTATTACAACCTGTTAAAGCCTTTTTCTCGCATGTAAACGTAGCCTTCATCCTTCCTCAGGATCCAATCTGTGTTCGCTCATATAAATTGGTTCAGTACATGTACCGTGAAACCGCGAATCACAGACAAAATTACATTCGCATTGATAATATAAGTAAAGATTTAAAAAGTATTTGTTTTTAGAATAATTTTTACGTATTATTATTATACATTATGGAAATCAGGAATTACAGGAACAGGCTAAAAACTTGCTATACGTATAACTTTAGTTATGCGTATATTACGCTATGCCAGTTTCTTTTTGCCCCGAATAGTCAATTGATCTGTCATTTCTATTTGCGCTTAACTCACTCATATTTTTTATTTAGTAAACAGTTATTTTGTATTTATATACATGCTGTGTTAAGTGTAATTTTATATATTAGTTTCAGATATTACACTTATCGTAAAAATTAATTGCAAGCTGAAGGCATACACCCAAGAGCTAAGCAACTTGGTTATCTTCCTATAAGAGTATTTTCCATACAACATGAAACCTGTTGATGTTTATCTAATCTGATAATAAATGATAATAAGGTCGAGGTTGGACGTTGTCTTCACCTGGGTTCCTCAAAAATAGAAGAAGTACAATTTTACGTCTAATTGATACAACACAACAACATTCTTACCATTGTTAATTTAAAGAACTAATATTACTATTTAAAAAGGTGGTAGAGTCATTAGGGGTAACCATGCGTAGTGGGTAAGTGTGCTCACCTATTTTACCTACAAAGGTCAGAGGGAAATGTTGTGACATGCGCAGGGAACCTAAATATATGCTAATAAGGATTTTATTCACCTACAAGATTGTGACGTCATCGTAACTTGTTATCGTAAAACAAATATGTCCACATCAAACTGACCATAATTACCGAGGTAAATCAATATTTAATTATTAATAATTTATTGAAGTTTACTATTCTGTATATAATTTGAAGTTATGTAATGTGTGAGTTATGTGGGATCTATCAAAAATCTCAGTTTGGGGCAAGTGTGTGCAGGTAAAGTCGGGAGATAACCCAAAGGCTCCCAAATCTAACTCAAAAAAATGATTTTGTCCACTTTGTAGAGAACAATACCGTCTACTGAGGAATGAATGAATTCAATGTATTAAATAAATGTATTGGTAGCATGTTTTTTTTTTCCTCAGGAGAGGAGGCTGAGAATCCGTCATAGACACCAATGCAACAGGCAAGCAGGGATGCGTTGATTATGTCGGACTCCTGGTGAATCGAGGCGACTCGACCCACCAGACCTACCGACTAAACTCAGCCTAAGCCTTTGGGCCTAGTGACCCTACTGGCTTATATTGAAGGGAGCCGCACCTCAGGAGAGGTACGGTTAGCGCTGCCCCATGGAGAGGGCAGAAGCGCTAGAAGAGGCGCGGTTCTCCAAAGTGGACCGGCCTGTGTTTGATTGGGAACCTACTCGTGCTGAGCAGAAGGCTGCCGAATAGGGGAAGACAAAAGAGGCGACGGCTCAGACGCCGCCGCTTGCAAGCGGGTAGACCTGCAGGTCTAGAAGGTCCTGCGTTAATTGATTGGGGGGGTCGCTCAAGACATGTCGTGGTCTACGTGTCCTCTCCCAATATGGACTGATGTCTTGGGATGAATCCGCTGAAGGCGGTATTGATGGATAGTTAACTGACTCGCGAATCAACGGGTTGATTTGCTCATCCGCGGCTCTAAAGAACCGCTTAGAGCACTCCCTAAAATGTTGTTGGATTGTGGGGAGATCGAAGTCCCTATGGAGATCAGCGTTACGACGACGAACCAGGGGGCGTTGGCCATCTATGCAAAAGCTTGCTTTGAATGACCTGGATTTGTTGGAGGACTTGTGCAAATACCGAGCTCGCGTAAGAAAGACGGGCCGAATACATACCTTGAAAGGGTACGCTTTTCCTGAGGGGCATGGACTGAATCTACCTATCATGGAGTTAAGACGGATATATATGCGTTGCATTACGCGTCACCCTGTTGACATGAGCTCGTTGTAGAATGAACAATGTACCTTCTATGAGGGTGGTAGTTTTGCATGTAATTGCTGTCACGAATATTCTTCTTAATTTTTTAAATACCAAAGTTCTATATGTTATCACTTTATCATATGCATGGGTTCTTTTGTCTTTATTCTTTAATTTTCATATGAGTTTAATTCCTTAAGTGCGCACATTTATCCCAAATCACTCTACATATTGTTAATAGTGTAGTTAATTTATGAATTTGCATTGAGAAGTGATATCGCTTCATCTCGTATCTAATTTCACATTGAAACAGCTCAAATTCGCCACTTTAGTAGCTCGGAGTACTTGGCAAAACTGCCCTTGAGCAGTTTCGCGAACTTTGACAGTCTTCAGCTTTTGGCTTATTCTCTTTTCTGAGTCTTTCATTTAAGAATATTTCGCGTTGAGTTTCTTATCAAAATTTTATCGCTACAGGCCAATATTGTACGGTTTTATCTAATAGTTTAATGTTTATAAATAATAACAATGCTATCATTTTCTTTGACAATTTTATTTACAGTGGTTGCGCCATTAAACGTTAAGTTAGTTTTAATTGAATAATTTTGTATTAGTTAAGAGGAAATATATAGTAATAACTTCAATCCCTAAGCCCTTAGAATTTGTGGTTATACCTACATGAGCTGAAACTTATGGCTGCGTCTTTATATCAAAATATATAATTATGAAAATTGCCTGCCCAATATTTTCAGTCAAGACATGAACTGTCCACTGCGATGACTTAAAAAACTTAAACCTACATAAACAATTTTGAAATGAGAATTTAGACAAATGAAACATTACAAAAGTAAGAACGTCTGCGAGAATAAATTACAAAAGTTGGCAGGGGGCAAACGCGCAAACATCGAAAAGTTTTAAGTCCCCTACGTACAAATTACAGGATAGCGTTGCAAGGTTTGGAGGGAAAAAGGGGCGATTTAAATGGGGAAATATCACCCACTATGTGAAGTTGCGAGGGCTCTGAGATTTTTTGAGGGTAGTTTGAACAAGAGTTTTCGAAGTTAGAGTTATAGTGGGTGAAATGAATGGAATAATAATTATGACTTCAATGGTAATTGGTGACTTCAGTGTAAGCTGACGTCATGGATGATTATTTTAATAAACGCTCGCTACCTGTTAAAATAAACTATCTAGTTATATCATCCCTCACCTTAACAATATCACTTCATTAAGAACTGCAGCTTTTAGCCGAATAAATAAAGCTCGCCGTCCGCTCGCTCGCGGCCGCAAAAAGCTCGGAAAGAGAGAAAAAAAAATTGGCGCAATAAAAACAGGTCATTTAAGCGGAACATACGGGGAATTAGGGAGCCAATAAACATTGCTAGTTACCGTTAATGTGGGCCTTAACGACTCTTCTTGAAGTATCTAATTACATGATGAAAAATTATGGGCCGCCCGTTAGCTGATTTGTGGTTTACGTGCTGTTTGTTCCGCCGCTACAAAGGGTGTACTCTGTCTTGTATCGCGTTTATTGCGTGAGGGTAGGTATAGAAAAACTTCGTCGACGTAATTAGCGGGCTCACACGATTGGACATGTGGAGTGCTAAATAGATGGCGCTGGAATGATTTAGAATCTAATATTATTGTGTTCTTTTTATAATATTATGATGAAAATGTCTACAAACTAAAGGTATCTGCGACTGAGAGCATCACGTTATGAGCTATTAAGGATCAATTGAGAGTTTCTACATTATCAAATGATGAGGTTCGTTAGCAAGAAACATTGATACTGCCAAATGAATTTCATACCATTTCTGGTAGTGAGCTGGGCGCGTTGCTAGTACTGCTGTAGCAATCGAAAGCTGAAGACCGAGTGTTAGTGGTATAACTAGAGAAACAACTTTAATGATGTCTCCTCAACCGGATCTTCCTTAGGCATATCTAGTCTAGCGGGAGTGGCACCGACGGATTGTGGCGGCCTGGCGTGCGCAGCTCGAATTACGGATCTGCGCGCGCCAGCGGGCCGTCGGTGCCGTACTCCCGCACCTCGAAGCTTGGCTCCACGGGAAGGAGGAGGTCACCTACCGATTGACTCAGATACTCACCGGGCACGGCTGCTTCGGTGAGTATCTGTGTCGAATAGGACGGGAGGGATCGACACATTGTCACCACTGCGCATCCGACCTCGACTCGGCCCAGCACACGCTGGCGGAGTGCCCCGCGTGGGCCTCCGAGCGCCGAGTCTTGGTCGCAGAGATCGGGCGAGATCTGTCTCCGCCGGCATTGATTGCGGCAATGCTGGCGGACGAGGGAGGTTGGAGGGCTGTGGCCTCCTTCTGTGAAGCAGTGATGGACCACGCCCCTTCCGTGGCCGGGGGGCGTCATCAGTGGAGGAGACCGGGGGAGGTAGTAGCCTCCCCCGAGGAGGGCTCCCCTCTAGGCAGGGGAGCGGAGGCTGGGGGTTCCCGGAGGTGGCTTGGTGTACCCGGGGGCTCCCTACATGCCTGAGGTTTTTAGTGGGTAGGCCTCCCCCTTCTGGGGAGGAGAGCCCCACATAACCCCGGCTCGACACAGCCGGGGTATGCAATTTAATGCATTTTCCTCAGGGGAACAAAAAAAAAAAAAAAAGGTATATCTAGTCTGGTGTGAACTTCCCGTTATGGCAAAGAGATTCCCGAAAGAACTACATGATTATTCTGCTTTAAGAAAGACGCATAATGTAGTGATCTACCAAATGTTGCAAGAATGCGCAAAATACAGACAGCGCACGTCTCATCAATTTGAAGATAGTGAATGCTATTTTTAAAACTGGGTGTAATAATTTATACTTTACTATTTGTAAAATTATTGCTACATCTAATATGGCTGTGTAACATTATTACATTATTAGATCGAAGCCTAGTTGTTATATTTATATATTGACAGGTAATATTTTACATACATATGTACATATACTGGATGCCCCTTTCACATAAGGGATCACAGTTTTCCACTTCTACGATCCAAAAAATACTACTCTCGCTTCCACGACTTTCTGTACCACTTTCATGCACGCTCGTTGGTCGTTTTTTTTTTTTCTTAACACCTATATTTCATATGCTTAAAAAAATAAAACTCTACATGCGATTTATTTAAGGATTGTAACTGATGCCTGGCAAATTTTGGTGTCAGTGCTGATGATATGATGCCATCGTGTAAATTCGTTTCAAGTCAGTTCTGTGTTGGACTAGTTTAACGACGAAGTCAAAGTGCGATGCTGTTTTCGGCGTCAATACTATACTGACTCTAATTTTTTTTTTACTGATTGACATAAGAAATGAATGTAACAGTAAATCCTAATTAGAAATTTCTAAAGCGAAAGATTAATATTAAACATTGTCTAAGCTCCTATAATTTTTTTTGGCCAATTCTAATCGGTATGTCTAAAGCTTCTGCAAATATAAATATCTTAAAAGAAAACCGCAGAGCGCATGTGGGAGGTTATTAGTAACAGTTTGAGTCTACCATTAATCTGAGTCATACTTAGTTTTAAAACCACTGTCTTTTTAGATGCTATTTCATTAAACGTTCCGTATAAAATTCAGAATTCGAAAATCTTCATTAAGCCTTCATGGGCTTTACTTGTTCGGAATTTGGAAAAAATCTTATACATCACACCAGAAAAGCAAATTTGTCTATTCCATTATTTACAATATTTCTTTGGCATATACATTTATAAATTATGATATACCTAACATACAAAATGTACTGTATACTGTTTTATTTCGTAAAACCTTTGTAGTTGAAAAAATTTGAAAACGGTGTTCCGCAAAAGCTCTCTGCAATTCAATAATCAATCGTCTAGTTCGTATCGATGGCCCAGACTTCTTATCTACATTACAATATTTTAACGCGATTTTATTTTAACATTAAGATTAACGCAGCATATATCTAACCCGAAAAAGAGAGGGATATATCAAAATTTGTAAATATTGTATTATGTATTTTTGGATCTTTAGTCCCTTAAATAAATATGATCATTGAGTATAAATCTTTGTATGTGAAGATCGCCATTACTATAATTAAAACTTGAAAATAACACTAGTTAAGTAGTAGTATTTAAATTAAGAGGGAAAGTATACAAAAATCTAGCCAATAATGAGAAATAATAAGAAAGACGTACATTAAAACTTAGAAAAAAACTTTTTTTATTTAGATTAATTAATATTGAAAAAGGAAATTAAAGTTATAGATGTTGTTTAAAACATTGCAGCTTACTCGAGGATCTCTAATTATTAAGTATTCCAAACAAAACAATGGACTGCGTAGTGTAACCATATAAAGCGATTTGGTTTTATGGGCCCCTAATAATTCAAATTTGGTAACACAACTTGCGTAAGGCACGGTGGCGCCGCGCCATGGCCGCCGGCAAACTCGTTGCTAACGAAACGAGAGGACAATGTGGATAATAATTACCAAATAATTCGAATAAAAATAAATTTATAAATTTTAATAAAGATTCCAGTGTTTTAAAAAGCTGAAGTAAACTCGAAGCTATAAATAAACTTTGAAAGTCATTTGTTAGTTTTTTCCCAGATTAACATCTATACTAATATTATAAAGTAGTAAAGTTTGTGTGTTTGTAAATTGTAAGGGGTAATCTCGGGATCTACTGAACCGATTTTAAAAATTCTTTCACCAATAGAAAGCCACATTATTGCGGAGTGTCATCATCATCATCATCATCATCATCATCGATTTTAAAAATTCTTTCACCAATAGAAAGCCACATTATTGTTGAGTGTCATCATCATCATCATCATCATCATCAGCGGACGGCGCGCGATGGCTTCGGGTTTAATTCAGTTCGCTTTCGTGCTCGCTTCGGGGATTATTAATATTATGCCCAACGAAGTGGGCGCGGGTCAGCTAGTACTTAAATATACCGCGAGCTAATTTCAAGCTTGTAAAATAAAACAGTATGGTGACATTGTAAAACTACATACTTGTTACAATAATTGTTTTGAGTATCTTCATTTTATTATCTAAGTAAAGTAAAAAGAAAACCGAAGAAGGTATGATAGATTGCGTGAAGAATGATTGAGAGAATGTCTCAATCATTCTTCACGTCGTAAGATAATATCATATATGACATTTAATAGAGGTAAATGATTGAAGAAAGCTAGTTATATTAACCCTAATTAGTGTTAGAGAATTATGTATCGCCGCGTATCATTGTTTCATGATTATTATTTAACAAGTTATACGAGTATTGAGCCGTCGTCAGAAACAATTTTATTAGGTTTACCTTTTCGTGCAATAAAATATCGTAAGGTTGATAAGAAATTAGCAACTGTCAAATCTGGTGTGAATTTTATATAGCATAAATATATTTCACATGTAACATTTTAAAATCTTATAGCATTTACTCGTATGAGCACGTATTTGAAAGGCTTCTAAATAATCAACACCAACTATCTAAAATTGCAGACGAAAATAATTAGGTGATTAGCGGGACGTGGTCTAGCTTTGAATTTTTTGACACAGCTTTTTTATATGCTATGTGTGTTGTTGCTTATTTTCACCGTAAATTCCTTGGTTCTAATTAGAGTTCCTCTGCGAGAATTCTCGAATCGAGAATTCCCGAGAAATTTTGCCTTACTCCAGATGAGTAAAAAGTGGTCGAGAAATCGAGAAATTAAGTCAATTTTTTTTAACTTAATACTTAAGATATTAATCTTTGACATATGTATGATAGTAGTTGTGTTAAGCTCGCATGAAACAAATGATATTAATAATTATAAATATTTTTATTATGAAATTTTATTTAATTGTAGAGAACTTATGGTTTTGATTATAATGAATAAGTCAATAACTATTAATGAACCATCAATGAATTAAAACAATCACTTGTATACCCTTGGTAAATTCCGATCTGTCTTGACAATCAAATTTACTGACTTTATAGTCTCATTACATGTTTGAGATGCCTGACGTTTTATGTTTCGTTCAGTTAATATTGTTAATAAATCATAAAAAGTAAGTAATTGTACGAACAACCTAAATGAAATTGCGTCATCTGTCGAATTCAAAAAGTTTCGAGTGTTCGAGATCCGTTACAAATACTCGTAATACGTTTTTTTAGCTAAAGGTTCAATCGCTATGTGTATGAATTTTATGTATAATTGTATGATTTTTATGTATAATATGAATAATTTTAGTACCACGATTTACAATGAGGCGAATTCCTTGGTTCTAATTAGAGTTTCTCTGCGAGAATTCTCGAATCGAGAATTTTGCCTTTCTCGAGATGAGAAAAAAGTGGTCGAGAAATCGAGAAATTAATACAATTTTTTTTTAAACTTAATACTAAACCATATCAGATAGTGCTTTAAATGCCCTCGTATTTTTGAAAGCTTACTTCCTAAATAATAAAAGTACTTAGTGGGCTAGCTTTTGGAGCAGTTTCCTCTTTAAATTGTGATTATAATTAGTCTGATTATTATTTCTTTATTAGATTCTTAAGTATACTTACGTAATAAAAAGTCTATATATAACAAAATATTGAAAATTTATATTGAAAAGTTGAACTAAAATAAGTTACCTGTACCTTATTGTTATTCATTATAATTATGAAGCTAGTCTGATTGTTTGATTTTTATACCTAATTCAAAAACTGTCGTTTCAATTATACATTTTAATAGAAAAGTTTGTAGTACAGCCAGAGACTAAAATAAATTTTATAGTATGTAATATAAGGTACTAAATTATATTGTGGTGACATGATGGCATTGTTTTTAGAAGATATTTTATTTGTTTTTCCCAAAGATGAAGAATATTTAGTCCTAAAATTGTGTGTAGAAGTAATGACAAAAGATCTCGCTTGATTTTATTTCGTTTAATAAAAAAATTATATACTTACATAAGTTAAAGTCAATTGAAACTACTAATAAATGTTGTTGATTGATAAATATTGTTGAATATAGCATAAAAAGCGTAGTTTTATTGTTAAAACACACATATTTTTAAAAATTTCCATATATCTTGACAACCCGAGATTTCTCGAGAAATAGTGGCCGAGAATTCTCGTGCTCCGAGAAATAAAAAAGCTCGAGAATTGAGAAACCCTAGTTCTAATACTCTGGATAAATAATCCACAGAATTGTCTGTAAAATAAGTTCATATCTAGTTACTTATATCACTTATGCTTTTTATATATATCACTTATTTGACTTACTTTTTAGTTGAAAAATATTGTGTGTGTAACCACGATATTAACAATTCAAATTGAATCAATAAAATTATTTAATTTAGAATGTATAAAGAGAGGGCTATAACTTCTAATAACCCTCGTGCCTGTTTCAAAATCGAACAAATTAATAATGGAGGCATTACATGTTATTTGCTTTGTTAATTCTAAGTATTTATAGTAACAGTGCAATTTACGCATCGTAAAAGTCAAAAGCCGTACAATACGGACAAAGTCACATCCACATTGAGCTAGCGAGAAACCATAATATAACATCGCGAGCCTTGTAAATTTTGCGTAGGAGTTAAGATTTGGGTCGACAGACCAAACACCTAGATTTTATACACTCGATTATGTAATATGCATCTTCAATTTTGTTATTGGACTTCAATATTATTTTTTTTAAATCATTAAGCTCATTTTCTTTTCATGAAACTTTTTGTAATTTTGTGAATGAATCAATATTGAATATGTACAGGCTGATGACAGCGTAAAGATGAGAGGTAATATTGTTGACAGACAAATAGATTTTGTTATTGTCATTATTTTAGACTGTTTGATTTTATACTGAGTGTTTCTAACCGGTATTAGGCTGGAATGATGAAAGATAGATTAAAACAATTTAATCATTATTTTTTTTTACTTTCATTAATGTCTCTTGTTTCTATGTGTCTTGTTCGATGGAAGATCTGCGGGGGTTATTAATTCAGATCTAAGCTGAGAGCAGAGTGGGTTATAATATAACTTATTTTAATAATGAATTCGTATAAAATAATTTGCCAGCCTACTTTGTTATATAAAATAAGGTACGTGCACAACACATAGGTAACGTATGTCATTATATTTCAACAACTTCATCGTTTTGTACTGATCTGTAATTTTTTTATATCATCTTATTTATATATTATTTATTATTATTGATGTAATATGTATGTAATATATCTATTAATATTTATATATTTGTGTTTAATATTTATGTATGTATTATATCTATTATATATATGTAAGTATGTATATACTGTATAGGTGTTATCTTTTAGATATACATATTGTTAAAATAAATATTTAATTAAAAATTAATACTAGATTCGAATACACTTGAGTCATCTCACCATTCTACTACTTCCACTAGTTAGGGCTGACTGGAAGAAATCTCTTTTAGAGATAAGTCCACTTTTTGTTTACTTTATAGTCTTAATGACAATATGATATACTACATGTACAATAAAGTGTATAAATAAATAAATAAATAAATAAGAGTATTTTGTAATCATAATGTCTAAAACAAAGGTTCTTGCGATCCCTTTACCTCTTCAAATCCCAACTAATATTATAAATGCGAAAGTGTGTTTGTTTGTTTGTTTGTTTGTTTATTTGTTTGTTTGTTACCTCTTCACGCTTAAACTACTGGACCGATTTCAAAAATTCTTTCACCTTTGGAAAGCTACATTCTCCCCGAGTAACATAGGCTACTTTTTATCCCGGAAAAATCGACAGATCCCACGGGATGCGCAATAAAGGCTTCGCTCAAAAACTACTGCACAGATTTTTATGCGGTTTTCATCAATAGATAGAGTGATTCTTGAGGAGTTTTGCGGCATTTTTTATCTCGGAAAAACGGATAGTCCCACGGGAAGCGCGATAAAATCTTCGCACCATAAACCGACTTCCGCGTATATGTAGCCGTGGGCAAAAGCTATGACCCTTAACCCTCTATACACCCAATCCCGAAATCCACGCGGGCGAAGCCGCGGGCAGAAAGCTAGTTAACTATAATGTGTAAATTTTCTACACCTATCATGTATTTGTTTCAGCTAGTGTTTTCATTTAACATAGACCTTTAAAGTCAAAATAAATCCCAACTAATATTATAAATGCGAAAGTGTGTTTGTTTGTTTATTTGTTTATTTGTTTGTTTGTTTGTTTGTTTGTTTGTTACCTCTTCACGCTTAAACTACTGAACCGATTTCAAAAATTCTTTCACCTTTGGAAAGCTACATTCTCCCCGAGTAACATAGGCTACTTTTTATCCCGGAAAAATCGACAGATCCCACGGGATGCGCAATAAAGGCTTCGCTCAAAAACTACTGCACAGATTTTTATGCGGTTTTCATCAATAGATAGAGTGATTCTTGAGGAGTTTTGCGGCATTTTTTATCTCGGAAAAACGGATAGTCCCACGGAAGCGTGATAAAATCTTCGCACCATAAACCGACTTCCGCGTATATGTAGCCGTGGGCAAAAGCTATGACCCTTAACCCTCTATACACCCAATCCCGAAATCCACGCGGGCGAAGCCGCGGGCAGAAAGCTAGTTGTTATATAAAATAAGAGTATTTTGTAATCATAATGTCTAAAACAAAGGTTCTTGCGATCCCTTTACCTCTTTAAAACAACTGTAATGTGTAAATTTTCTACACCTATCATGTATTTTTTTCAGCTAGTGTTTTCATTTAACATAGACCTTTAAAGTCAAAATAAATCTAAAATAATTAATAATCCTAAGAGCTACTCAACCTTTCATGTGTATACTAGAAAAAAAAAGTATCTTCATAGTGCATTTCTTAATGTCTTAGTTGAAAATAAAAGTACCTAACTCTTTATTTTAATCTCCCAATCATAATAATACTGACTTAACTATTTTATGAAGCTATTGATTATTATGGGAAGTTGCTTTGCGGTTTTTATTTAAAAGATTGTGTGCATGTCGCTACAAAAAAAAACTGCCTGTGTTAGTTGAAGTGACAATCATATTGAATGTTATTTATTGGACATCTGACAACATCAACAACACGTGATAATAGAAAATCAATGTTGGATATGACAGTAAATGGGCCTGCAGGGAGAGGAAGAAAATATAGATAGATGGAATAGATGTGAATGATGTTATGTTGAAGAAGGGAGTAGTGTCGGAATGGCGAGTGATAGAGGACAATGAAGAGGACTCCGAAAAAATAAGAGTAGGGCGGGAGTTGGAAGAACTAGAAATCAATGTTGCAAATGTATAAAAATGATACTAGACATAGACATAGACATAGACATAACTTTATTTGCAACCTTGACACAAAATATAAACCAGAACATTATTAAAAATACGTAGGTAACATTGTGCCCTAGTAGCAAACAGGTCTCGGCTCAGCGTTGTGCTTCACATAGCGCGAAGCGCTGATATTCTGCCGAAACCCTTTGAGAGGGTAAGTAAACCAAACAGCAGACACACAGAGAGAAACAGACAAACCTAAGCATACATATTACATTAATAAATAAAGCGCAATACGTGAATGTAGACAGATAATATTAATATATATATACACACATACATACATATACATATATATACACATACAGATACATATTTCCCAATTAGCCATCAGCATACAAATGGTTGTTGGTTCATTAAAATATCACGAAATGGGATGCTTATCCCATATGTACCAGTCTCCGTGAGTTTAAGTTTAATATACCTGAGTCATTAAGATATGGTGATATATGAGACCGAAATGGTGTATTATAACAGAAACGATAGCAAGCATTTTGTACCCGTTGCAAGATACGAGCATATTTTGACAATAATCTCGGCCCATATACTAAGTCACCATAATTCAACTTAGATAAGACTAGTGATTCAACTACTTTTAACCTGACTTCTTCACTTAAGAGATTGCGGATCTTATAGAGAATCTTTAGACGATAGAAGCAGTTCCGAACCAGTTCAATGAGATGCTTTTCAAAACGCAACCTAATACTAATGACCTTAACTTACTTCTCTAAATTCAATGATTAAAGATTTTAAAAAATATACTTCAATTATAAATAAACTTAAATTGAAAAGTGGAATTTCACGAAATTATTGAATATCAAAACACAGCACAGTATCAATATTTAATAATTGTCTAATGAGTTTCGTAAAAGCACATCGAGAACTTTCCAGACGTTGCTATATAAGTGGTGCGTAATTATTCAACTAGTTCGTTCGGTACAGAGATCGATATAATTTGTTAGACCTTATTACTTGGTCCTGCGTAATTGTTTGTAATCATCTGAACAGTACCAAAAGATCCCAGAGGTTATTTTTGAACTATCTGATCTGAACTGCTATTTCGATTACCGCGTTCCTTTTATCTATAAGACCTGAGTTTAATTTATTTATTTATTTATTTATTTAAGATAAGGGTACACAAACAGATGACAATCCTAACAACAATATATACATCACAAAACAGAATGACTAGACTGCCATCCAAACAAAGTGTACACAGCATGATCTCATGAAACAGTCACAAATAGATATTATTACAAAAAAAATAAAAAAAAATATAATATTATATATGTAAAATAATAAAAAGTAATAAAACCGTAATAGCTACAAATCCTGGGATCCAGCCCTGAGTACATCTGAAATGCTTCTTTTAAATGAGATAAAGTTATTATCAAAAAATATCAATGTCATTGTTGCTCCTTGCCAACTCATTGTAGGCTCTCGCCATCCTAACTATCGGATTGTAGTAGGAAGTGTTATTAGTGTAAGTCTGACAAGTGAAGGTGTTAGGTCGGCGAGATCTATACAGAGTATTAATAGATACTGAGGAGAGCAGAACTGGTGCATCAATATACGAGTGCAAGATTTTATGCAGACATAAAAGGTCGTATCTTTTGCGTCGGTCCTGCAAGGTAACAACACCAAACTTTGCCACCTTTCATTATGAGAGTTTAGGCTTCGGCCGAAATTTAATTTATGGGAAATGTATCTCAAACATCGCTTTTGTACACCTTCGATTCTGTCAACATGAACTCCGTAAAAAGGTGACCATACGGGACTGCAATACTCGAGGATGCTTCTTACCAAGGTGAAAAATAGATAGAGAGTGCTTTTGATCTTTTTAAAATCTTTTGTTGATCTTATGATAAACCCTAACAATTTATTGCCTCTGCTCACAATACTATCATAATGTGGACGAAAACTCAACTCCTCGTCAAATAGTACACCCAAGTCTCTCACAACCGCTTTCCTAGACAAATTGCTGCCTCGAATATAGTACGTGTGTGTTATTTTATTTTTCTTTTTCCTAGTAAATGTGACAATACAAGATTTCTCAACATTCAGACTCATATTATTACGCGAACACCAGTCTGAAACAGTGTTAAGATCTTTTTGGAGAACTAGACAATCATTAATGCCGGTTACACTCGTAAAAATCTTCAAGTCATCAGCATATAACAAGGCGGAGCATGTCAATTGATCAATTAAGTCGTTGATGAAGATGTTAAAAAACAGAGGACCTAAGTGCGATCCTTGTGGAACTCCTGAAGTAATAACCACAGGATTAGAAGAATAACCCTTGACAGTAACGAGCTGAGTCCTGTTGTCTAGGTAGGATGTAACCCATCTAAGAAGATCACCGTGTATGCCGTAATGAGATAGTTTCAGACATAACCTGCGATGGTCGACCTTATCAAAAGCTTTGCTGAAGTCCAGGTAAAGTGAGTCTACCTGACCACTGACTGCAAACACACGGCAAATAAAATTTTTATATTCTAAGAGATTGCTTAAGGTTGACCTTTTCCTGATAAACCCGTGCTGTTTGGTAGAGAGAAACTTATCAAAATAAGCATAAAGACGATCATAAACAAGAGATTCGAACACTTTTGCAACACATGAGAGCATACTTATTGGGCGGTAGTTAGCACACAGTGATTTGTCCCCTGCCTTATGAATAGGGATAATATGAGCTACCTTCCAACAGACGGGAAAACACCACTACGAAGTGACTTATTAAATAGCAACGTAAGAGGAACAGTGAGCTCCTCTGAACAACGTTTGACGAACCCGTGCGGCAAGCCATCCGGACCCATCCCCTTTTTATTATCAATCCCTTGATCTTACGCAAGGTGTCTTGTTCGGAAATAGTAAATTCATGGAGTGTGGAATTACAAATGTTAGACAAGTTCAACGAGGCTGCGCGCTCTTAAGCATGAAGGACTGTTAAATACTGAAGCAAAGAATTCCGAAAACAACCCACAGATGGTTTGACCGTCAGAAGCAACTTTACCGTTAAATGACATACTTTCAGGGAAAGCATTACTGCCCTTTTTACCATTTACAAACTTCCAGAACAAATTACGTGCTTTTGAACTCTCATTCAAGGAATCCTCGACTGCAGATAAAAACCTCTTATAACGCGTCAATAAGTAATTTACTTCTGGTGCGAAGTAAAGCAAAAGTATCGTAGTCCCTGGGATTACCATATCTTCTGTAACGAGTATGGTATTTATTTTTCTCCTTAATACAATTCTTTAAGCCTTCACTGTACCATATTGGGTATTTGTTACGGGTCAACTTAGGAGGCGGCGTATGCCTGTGTATTATCTTGAATACTTCAGTATAAAATTTTGAAACGCAGTCGTCCAAATGTGGTGCCGAAAGCAATTCGTTCCAATAACTTCTCTCAAGTCCGACTTTAGACCAATGTAATTGCACTTAAAAAAGTTATAGCGTTTTGCCTGTTTAGGTGTCAAAGGCTTACTGGGCTTCATACCAGGAATCTCCACATTCAATGGCAGATGATGATCATCAACATGACACAAGGATTAGCCTGGAACACTTCGATACAAGAAAGACTTGATAGAACGAGGTCAAGGTATCGGTCGTTTTTATTAGAAATAGTATTGTACTGAACTAAGTCGCAAGTGCTTATTGTCTCAACGAGCAAACGAGCCCCTGCATCTCTTGGATCCGAAGGTGTAAGTATTCGCGATTTGCTGCAAGGGTTCCAAGTAATGTTACCAGTATTAAAATCTCCCAACAACAAGAACTCATCCTTATGTGTGGAATTTAGAATTAACTTCTGACAGTTTTGATGAAATGTAGTGTATCCATATATTAATAATAAGGAATAATAAGGAAAGATCAGGTCATTTCTAATATCATTCTGTATTATTAATAAATGTACATGTCGCTTTTCAGTGTATATTCATTAGTTCGTTCTTGAGGGTTTGCCAGAAAAAGGAATCATTTAGTCATTCGTGTGTCTATCAGTCAAGAGAATGGGTATTCCCGAGAAAAGGTCTCGGGAATACATTCAGGTATGTAAGTTAAAATAAACATTAAATATTGAATGTCTGGGTGTCTTGCAACTATTTAATAATAAGCTTTTAAGTCCGTATGTTTGAAATGAAAAATAAAAATTATAAAGCTGTATTAAAAATAAATATTTGAGATTAATTTCGCAAAAACATTTGCAAGAAAATTAAAACTAACTTGCCTAGATTAAATATTATAAAAATTTGGCAACGATGTGGTAAAAGATAGTATCGTTAGTTTATCCTTACATTACTAACATTTTTTTGTGTTTTTTGAATACAAGTATTCGTACAGAACCTCTGTTGGTAACAGACCCACCACAGGGCCGTGTTTTTTTCTTTCACTTTTATTTTTAATAGCTATATTTGTCTTTAAAATACATATTAGTATATAGATATAAGGTATAAGGTCAAACGGGCTGGTTTCCGCAACTCGACGTCTAAGCGCCTATTTTGCGTGTATGGGAATGATGTTGCTATTCTCGTCAGCTTAGCCCGTCCAGAAATTTCAATAAGTTTTTTAACTTACCGAAAACCTCCGGCAGTGAGCTCGGCTGTCCGAGATGTCTTACCCGGTAGTCCACCACACCTGGACACTCCATGATCACATGTGCGGCCGTTTCTTCTGCCTCCAAACATGCTCTGCACATGGGGCTGTCAGTGAAACCTAGGTTGAAGAGGTGTTTGTTAAAAGGTCCGTGGCCAGTTATTGCCGCGGTTATCTGATTGAGTTGTTTCCTGTTTAGTTTAAGGATGTTCTTTGACAGTTTTGTGTTTATTTCTGGTAATGCAGCCTTTGTTTGCTTGCAGTCTTCAGTGTTTCTCCAGGTCTCGCTATGGAGCTGCTTAGTTTTGTTTCTTATTTGGTTTTTAGACCATTGTTTGGGGAGAGGCACTATTGGTTCTGGTCCGTAGACCTTCATTCCTGATCCTCTTCGAGCTAACTCGTCCGCTTTGTCGTTGCCGCACGAGTTGCTGTGACCTTTTATCCATTGTAGGGTGATGCGGTTATCCCTCCCTGCCATCATCAAGACGTGGTGACATTCGTGGATTAATGTAGAGTAGCATTGGTTGTTTGACAGTGATTGTAATACAGATTTACTGTCCGTTAAGATTCTTATGTGTTGTCCTTTTATGTTCCTTCTCAGTATTTCTTTGGCGGCGGTAATGATTCCCACGCATTCAGCCTGATATACGGTGTTATGAATTCCCATAGGTATGGAGATGTTCATGTTAAAGTCATATGAGAAAACACCACATCCTGATCCCGAATCTGTTTTGGATCCGTCTGTGAAGATTCTTAGATCTTTTATGTTGAGGCCTTCCTTTCCGTCATCACGGAGCTGGATTTTGTACTTCTTGTCAAAGCAGTATCGGATGTACATTCCGTCGTTTGGGGCTTCCATCAAAGGGAGTTCAATCATGGCTTCCTTCAGGGAGCGCGTGTGTGGGGTAGGGGTCTTGCTGAGAAGATCTAGTTCCTTTAGCCTAATCATTGTGAGTGTGGCTTCCTGTTGTATAAAGAGGTGAAGTGGTGTTAGATTGAGTAAGGCTTCTAGTGCAGTAGAGGGGGTTGTTCTCATACAACCCGTGATTGCCATGCTTATCAATCTTTGCCAACTTTGTAGTTTCTGTTTTACGGTGGACAGTTCTGTTCTACGCCACCAGACCAGTGCTCCGTAGCTTATCATTGGTCGGATGATGGCGGTAATACAGCCAAAGCGTGAGCTTGGGGTTCAGACCCCATCTTTTGCCTAGCATCCTTCTGCATTGCCAGAAGGTGTTGCTGGCCTTTTCAAGTTTGGAGTCTATGTGTTTTGACCATGATAATTTATTATCAAGTATTATACCGAGATATTTAACTTCCGTTTTGAGTGGGAGTTCGGTGTTAAGGAGTTTCGGTAGTCTGTAGTTTCCGAATACACGTTTTTTGTGAACAATACGAGTTCTGTTTTCGATGGGTTGACATTTAATTTATATTCAGCGCACCAGTTTTCTACTATGAGGAAGGCTCTTCGCATCAGGTCGCAGGCCATGTTTGTCGATTTGCTGTAAATCAGTATAGCCAGGTCGTCAGCATAACCTATTGTGAAGTAGCTTTTCCTGTTTAGCTTTTCTATGAGTTCGTTGGCAACCAAGTTCCAGAGTAGTGGTGAAAGTACTCCCCCCTGTGGGCAACCTCTGGCCACTATTGCCCCCTGTGTTTGGTTGTTGTCTAATCTAACTACTCTGAATCTAAGCATGTTCTGAATCCATCTTATTATGGTGTGATTTACCTTGTGTCTTTCGAGGGCTGTATTTATACTGTTAAAGTTCGTTTTATCGAAGGCACCTTCAATGTCTATAAAGGCACCCAAGCATACGTCTTTGTTCTCTATTGCCGATTCTATCCTGGTGACTACGGCATGGAGAGCTGTTTCAGTTGATTTGCCTGAGCTGTAGGCATGTTGATTGTGATGAAGCGGGAGGTGTCTCAGCGCTCCGTCCCTTAAGTATCTATCACATAGTCTTTCCAAAGTTTTTAGGAGGAAAGACGTTAAGCTTATAGGTCTGTAAGATTTTGCCTCGGAGTAACTTGATTTACCGGGTTTTGGGATGAAGATGGCTCTGACTTCTCTCCAGTGTTCTGGGATATATCCTTGAGCCAAGCTTGATATAATGGTGTGGATTAACATCAATAGTTTTGGTCCTCCATTTTGTAAAAGAGCTGGAAAGATTTCATCATAGCCAGCCGCTTTGTAAGGTTGGAAGCTTTTTATAGCCCATTTGATTCTATCTGGGGTGACGACCTGTCTTGCTAACTCCCAGTGTTCATTATTTGTGGTGTAGTCTGATACGGGCCATTTCAGGTCCTTTGTGATTATGCAGTCCGGGAAGTGGGTCTCTAGTAGTACTCGATCCGCTTCCTCTGGTGATTTGGTGTGGGTGTTGTCAGGTTTCAGCAGTGATCCTGTTGGCTTGTTGAAAGGATTCTATGTCTCCACAGAACTTCTTCCAGGCTTCCGATTTTCGGTATCGTATGCGTTTCTTGTACAAGGATTTTACCTCGTAGTATTTGTCCCAGTCATGGTTGTTGGACTTGTTCATAGCTCTATTGAAAGTTTTCCTGACATTTTTCCTCAGTCTATTTAGCTCGGGACCCCACCATGATTGGCAGTTGTTTCTGTTAGATTTATTGGGGTCCACGAGAGGGCAGGTAGTTTTGTAGCAATTTGTTGTTGCTAGGTTTAGTTTGGTAACAAGATCTTCCAGTTCCCGTGCATCTTGAATCTGTTCAGGGTAGACGAGATCTTTGAGCTTTTCCTCCATCAGGTGCTGGTAGGCCAGCCAGTTGGTCTTCCGTGGATTGCGGTGTGGTTCGTTGGTGATCGTGTTTAGCCCCAGTTCGAATCGAATCCATCTGTGGTCCGAGCATGAGGCTTCATCCGACACGTGCCAATTGGTGATCATATTAGCTCCCCCTTCGTTGGCTAGTGTTAAATCAATGATAGTTTGGGCGCGTCTATTGACAAAGGTAGGTTTGTTGCCCTTGTTCAGTATGTCTAGGTTAGTGGTGGAGAGATAATTTAAAAGTACCTTACCCCTGCTGTTGGTTTCTTTGTTGCCCCAGATGGTATGGTGGCAGTTGGAGTCTGTTGCGATGACGAGGTTCAGCCCTTCCGCCTCGCAGTGGTGGACCAGCCGCACCATGTCATGCGGTGGCGGTTCCTCCCCCTCGGCATGTATACTGAGGACAGGACTGTTTTATTTGTGCCGGAACCGATCACAATTGATGTTATATCTCTGGAACAGAAGTCTGTTAATACATATGTTTCAATGTTGTTAGTCACAAATATGGCGGCCCTGGGTAGGGTTCTGATGAAGTAATCAGCTTACCATTTAAGTTGCTTAGGCCCTGGATTGTTCCTGCCCTGGAGAGCCATGGTTCCTGAAGCAGGGCAACGGCACTGTTGTTTCCCTCCATCCACTTCCGCAGTTGAGCAGTTGCCGTAAGACTGTGGTGGAGGTTGGTTTGAAGGGCCTGGCCCTTAAATGAGTGGGGACTCTTCGCCGTCCTCCCCGGTGCTCAGGTTGAGCTCCTCCAACCCACCTGTCCACCCCGCGACGAATTCCCGGGCGTCCCCCTCGGCAGTCGGTTGACTGTCCAGGAGAGCGTCCTCAGACTCGTCGAGGAGAGTACTGGCGGGGGAAGAGGGTTCCTGCACTGTGTCAGCTACCGGGGTTGGCGCCTCTGTGTCCATCCGGGTGTTACCCTCTGGCGTGCTCTGCCGCAGGTGCTGGGGTGGGGTGATAGAAAATCTGCCCTTGCGTACCTCAAATCTGACATACACTGTCCCCAACATGTATGCCATCTTCCTACCTCTTTCTAGGAGGGCTGGTATGATATCGTCGGGGATACCGACGATGGCGAAGGTTCCTGCTTCTTGGGGGTGGGTGGCGTAAACAGTCCACCTCTCGACTGCTGCCCAAGAGTTAAAATATTGGAGGCTCTCTCCGATATCCTTGGCCGAAGCCTGCTCCGGTATAAGGATACCGCACCTTGTCCTTCGGACCATCTCCGATGGTTTGCAAACCTTCAGGCAGACGTCCGAGGACAGCTTTACACCATTGATTGCGGTCGTGAGCCACTTCATGGCCTCCATGTTGGTGCAGCCAACCTGCAGTGACCCATCGATGTAAGTTGGTTTGCCCTGGAACACTGGTCTCTCTTCCGGAGGTGGTTTATGTTCCCTTATGAACATCCGGAGCTTGTTCATAAGGAGCTCCTGGACCTCGTCCGCTTGGGAACGTGATAGATGTCCCACGTTCGCTGTGGTGATCGCCGCTATGATCTCAGACTTCGTGGCTGCGGCATAGCTCCTGAGAGGGGTCACCGTACGCATCTTTTTATGCTCCCCTCTTGGTGTGCTCGTCTCGTCCAGCGATCTCTTCGACGCCTTTGTGTGGTCCTCAGAACCCGTCGACCCGGCTGGTTTGACGTGCCATCGCGTCGTTACCGTCTCGAACTTAATCGTCTCGGCAGCGTTCCTGCGGGCCTCGTCTCTCGCAAGTCGGGGAGGGTTTTGAGCCGGGGCCGATGTTGAGGTCCCTGCCTGTTGGGTGAGCTGTTTGTTTCGCATCTTCCTGCGATAGGCAGCGTTTGGTCGGTGTCTGGGCCTCTTCCCCTTGCCATCTGGTTGCGGGGGGCGGTCGACATCATTGTTAGCGGGCCGTTTTTTGTGTCTTGGTTCCACCAAGATCCAAGAGTCGCCCGCCTCTTTGCTGGTCGATGGTGTAACAGGGTCGGCATTTGAGTACCCGTAGTACCCGCCCTCTCGCCGCCGATTGTGGTGACCACCCGAACGTCCGCCGGTTTCCCGGTCAAGACAGTTGGGCCGTCCCCGCCAACTGACATCGCGGGGGCAGAACCGTTGTTCCCTGGTGCCTTCCCTACCGTCGCGCGGGAGTTCTCGGGCCCGACCGAGCGCGTGACCTTCGGCTCCAGCGAGCTGGGTGCCGATGTCCGTACCCTGGCCGAGTCCGACACCTCCCGCACCGGCTTAACCATTCCAGTTGCCGTGGTCGACTCTCCTTGTTCCTTAACCATCATGGTTTGTTTAGGTGGGCGGGTCGGAATTGGTCCCTTGGGCCCTTTTCCCCTTTCCCTTTGGGTTGGATGTGAGTTGGTGCTGCGCGGTTCTGATGCGGATGTGCCCGCTTCTGACCCACCAGCGCTGGTTGTTATGTTTGATTTGTCTTCCGGTTTCCCTTCAGAGCATGAGTGGGGTTTTTTGTAGAAATCCTTTCTTATCCATATAGAAAGTGTTAAAAAGTTCGTTCGTGTGCTTGCCACCTGCTTGTATATAGATATAATAAAATAATGGTACTGTAACAATTCTCCCCCATTCCTTTATTTTGTTGGACGGAATATTGAAACTATGTGAAATCAAAAATCAATATGGTTGGTTTCCTACTTTGAAAGATAGTCGGTCAAACATGTTTTTTCATACAAATATTTAAACTTAGTCACATAAAATATATTAATGATATTAGTAATGTAAAACCATTTAAAATAATATATTCAAATTCAATTCAAATTCAAAATCATTTATTCAGTCTAGGCTGTTACAAGCACTTGTGGAAGTCGAAAAGCTACGTCATCGGTTCGCAAATCTACGGCGGGAGACCTTGTACTGAGAAGAACCGGCAAGAAACTCAGCAAGGGCTGTTTTTTTTTCCCCTGTTTAAATAGATACAGAGTCGTCAATTTGGAAAATGACTTCAATATTGATAATTCATGAAGTCATTTTCCATTACATAATATAGGAAATACAATTAATAAAAATATAATTTGAAAACATGTCTATATGTCCGCTGTTCTCATCTCCGCTGGCAGCACCCGTTCACGAGCATGACGCATGAACCAGCCATCGCTTCGCTCAACCATGTTTTAGGGAACGTAACGACCCGCCTCACACGACACTGCCGAAGAGATTTTAATGAGAGTATGACTACCCATAAGCCACAAAAGGATACAAATTACAAAAGCAGGTACCCGTGTACATTATCACAACTAAAAAAAAAACAACCGCAGGACACGCGCATACAATCATTTAAGAACTAGAAATAATTTATTATTATAAAAGTAACAAAATAATTGCTCATTGCATATTTATCAGTAGGTACATGAAATCGGTTTAATCTTAATTTACGTCACGTTAAATGCTTTATAAATATTAAACAATACAGACTGTTCAGAAGCTAAAAGACACAGTCAGATCTTAAATTTAGATATTTTTAAAGAATTTAAGTAAAATTACTAAAATTAATGGGACAGTAAATTTCTATAGATACAGTTAAGGATCCATGGATTGTTACCCGTGGTAACAAAGCCCGAAACCAAATCGTGATCTGATTTGAAAAACATTTGAACGATGCAACCATGGTAACGTAACAAAAGTTGCTTAATTAGACGGAAAATTCTCGAATAAGGAGGTACATTCCGCAAATTGCTATCTCGGTCTTAGTAGAATCCCTTCCAGCAAATAATATATCAACTCTCACCTAGGGAGGTCGCGCCGAATCTTGGCGATACGAACTTGGGCAATTACTCACCAAATCATACTGTTAGGAGTATTTTATCATTTAACCTAACTGAAATTGAACGAAAACTTGCCACAGAAGTTTCTTTATCGATTCAAGTCACAAGCCAATACCTTGTGGGGCGTGGACGTAAAGTTTAACTGGATAGCTTAAGATTTTTTTTACAAATAATTGACAAACTCTACGATTGCCCACATCTGATTCTACAAAGTACATTGGATTTCTGTGAAACTCGCAAACTCGCAAGTTCCACACTAACCATAGTTTACGCTGCCAACTTCTGATATAAGTTACAGTACTCAGAAATTTCATAGCAACAACTTACTCTTCAAACTAGTCTGTTAACACTGTCGCTTCGACAGAAACAAGAAGTAAGACAAAAGGCTAAGCAGATGACCCTGTTATACCATTAATATGAATAGTCTCACGTTTTGCCTATATGGTTCTTAGAACTTAGGCACATGCTGAATTTAGTCGGTAGGTCACGTTGGTCAGACCGCTCTGGTCAGTGTGGAGTCCGACAAAATCATCGTGATACCTGCCGTTGCCATGATATCCTGGGCACGTTTCGTGTTCCTTGTAAGGATTCTCTGCCCCTCTCTCCTGAGAGAAGAAAAAAAATATGAATAGTCAAAAATATAGATTTAATATTGAGATTATTGTTGTCATTTTGATGCGAAACACAAGTCTACCTAACTTAAGTGGTAGAAGGACAACTAATATAAAAAAAAAACAAAAAAAAGAAATGTCTGCTAAAGGAAATCCAAATTGCCTCTATCTTTAATCATCTTTATTTTTATTTTGATAATACTGATATTATTTACTGTTGAATAATATAGTTTGTAATATTTTCTATACTGTCTACCAACAAATTTAGTATGTTTCTAATTGTTTTAATCTTAATGAAGTTTTTTGGCAATATTTCCTATAGTCACAGCATCATTCACAAGAGTATGATTTGTTAGTTCTGAAACTGCACGAGGAAATCGTATCTTTTTTGATTGGCAACGATCAAGATTAATTTCACAATACTCCATCCAGCAAACGTTTAGATCACGGGGCTGAATTCTCCCAGCTCCTGGACAACTTTTCAACTGAACTCCAATTAATTATAGCGGATAATGAGTGGGGTTCACTCTCAACGCGGCTGCTACGTGATTTGGCCGACTCTCGATTTTCTTTTCATAGGCACCATGACAGAATTACCGGGTGGCCGAGTTAACCGCGCGATGTTTTTCCGCTGACTCAATTTAGAGGAAAATGTATTGCGCATTTATTTGATGTTCAACAACCAGTTGCTCGTTCAAATAGACGTGAGTTACGATCAATTTGTTGACATGTTTATAAACTTAATGCTAATGTTATATCTTGATGTCTTACTATGCATTATAATAATAAGCAACTTTTTCTATTATTTTGTCATATCCAAAAACCCAAACTGGATTTGACGGGTTTGAGACAGAGAGAATGGATTAAGATAATTTATACTAATGAAGAATTCTATATAGCGTGGCCGAAACCACCAGGGGATTGTATTTGTTTCAATTTTTTTTTTTAAGGAACACTTTATAGTACTGCTCTACTGTATGATCATTTAGGACATATCATTCCTAATTAATTACCAAGAAAAAGCAGAAAATACAAAAATATTTTTAATTACGAATGAATTTACGAATTTTAATTTTTTAACTAGTATTTATTTGATAATAGAGTTGCTCTTTAACACATATATTATAAATAACTCATACTTGTATGTTATTTGTAACAAATAATCTCAAAACTGGATCAATATTATTAAAAGTTTATATGACATATGATTTTTCGTACTACGAGAGAATATCTGTTTCCTAGGCGAATAAGGTGGGCGACGTTGTGAGCTTGTAGGTAACTATGCACATATTTTCAGTTTTCATAGTAGGTATATGTAGCTCTTTCTGTATCGCGACAATTTATTTATTACCAAACACTCAGTAAGGTTGATAAGATTTTTTTTTGTGGTCCAAATGATTTCACCTACGTCGATCATGTTTATATATTCATGTAATATTTGCATAAAATTTAAATAAAACATATGTAGAGTTGATTTAGATATTGACGATAATAAAATGTATTATATTTTATACGTGTGAATGTAATATGTCAGTATAAATTTGACTTGTGACTAAGTCTCATTAATTTTGACACAGTTATGTCCCCACATAAAGTATCTTAGAAAATCTCGTACTCAATTTATTTTATATATTGGTGTGTGCTTAACAAGCTTTTGTTCTAAGCGGATTCAATTTCCAGTGCCGATATCCTTCCCGGTTCGTTTTCGCGTCGTCCGGGAAATTTAATTTGACACGTATAGCGTTGCTAAGGCTGCTCGTCCACCGCAGATAATATTGTTCAGCTAGTAAGTGCAATAACTTTTAGATTTTTGTCAACTATCACTATTTCAAACAATATTCTGTTTGAACCTAGTGTCAAATAAAAAAATACCCTAAAATTGCCAGAAAAGCTTCTCAATCTGAAAACAATATATGGAATTAATTATATATTAACAATTATTTTCTGCTAGAGGTATACCAGCTAAATCCCTCAACACACTGTTAAATATCTCAAATTGCGAAGACTGCCCTTAAATTCTGTACTGGAATGCGTAGCAAAGACGAATATCACGGAGTCATATTGGGTACAGTTATATAGTATTTAGTATACAGTACAGATGTATAGAGAGGACCCAGGGTGGTGATAGTGAGTCCCGTAGCTTTCCTAAGCCTGCAATTGTGTCACTGTTTTTGACAACATGATAGAACCGGAATCTGCACAGTGAATCCATTACGCTAGAATAGCGCTCTCTTTCTTTCTATAGACGCCATAAAAGCCGGCTATGGTATCTACCATAGCCGGCTTTTATTATATGTATCTACATATAATAAAAGCCGGCTATAATTATATGTATCTACATATAATTATATATCTGTGCGAAATGCCCGGCGATGCGAATCTACGAACTACGAATGTGCGAAATCTACAATAGATATAAACATATTCTAATTTTCCAAATAAGCGCAAACTTTTTTGAGTTTATTATTTTATATTAATATAATCAGCAGCCTTAAATGTTTGCACTTTGTATTAATTTAGCATAAAACAATAGATCGATCAATAATTGTTTTATGCTAAATTAATACTTGCTGACTTAAACAACCAAATGTAATTATTTTAAATACTATTAAAAATGAACAAGAATTGTTCGAATTGAAGCAAGTATGGTAAAATTTGAAAAATATCGAATTATTTCCCAAATGAATTCGCTTGTTTTCTATGCGCTCCTAGCTGACGATCTTCCGAGGAAGTCTCAAAAACAGACAGTAATTCACAATATATACATGACTTTTTATTTTCTATAATAAATCGACACTTAGTTTATATCCAGACAGACTTCATGAAATTGTAGATGATACTTCCTCTATTTCGATGTCGCAGGCTACAGACTTGCGCATCGCGGCGTCAGAGTAAAACAGTCTTTATTGTGTATGTACGTTATCGCTTCAATATGAGAATTTGCTTTGAGAGTCCGATGTTTTTGGCAATTTAAACCGTTTTACGTAGGTACTTTGGTTTTGTATTCATTATATTAGAGGTAGATTGTAAGATTTTTGATATAATAGTATGAAATTCTATGACCAATGCATTCATAAGAATAATCTTAAATTCATATAAAACTTTGCATTATCTACTATTGCGCTTAATTACTGTGCACTCGCCTCCTACTGTAGACTGTACATGTTGATCTTCAGTTTTTACATTTAAGTTTCCATAAATCTTGATGTGTTGTTAACTGTACTTATTTTTTTTAATTAGACATTTTTTTTTAATTTCTTAGCAGTACTTATTTGAATTTGTTTCAAATTATTGAATTAAATTTAATCGGACCCATGTTAATTTCAACTGCTCATAGTATCCTGCCAACCAACAAACGAGACTGACGCTTCCCACCAACCCACATTCGACCAGCCAGGAGGACAGCTCAACACTCCTCTAGCTCGAAACAATACCGATCAATGTGGAGATCCTTAGAAAAACCTATTTCTAACAGTGAATGTCTTTTGGCTGAGGTAATGACGATAATGATTATTATTATTTTATATAAATAGGCAATAATCAGTACTTTGCTATTTTAATAGACTTATTACGTTTCTTTTATATTTGGTTTCACCGCCACTACCGTCTAACTTAACCGCTATCGCGAAATCTTGCTGTTCACTGTCGAATGAGACTTCAAGTATACTGCAAAACAACATTTATTACAAGAAATTAGAGTACTTGTAAATATGCCAATACTAAAGTACTATAATTTCTAGGTTATAATAGCGAGACTGCTAGGCGGTTGAGCCTGGTCATGTAATCTCAGCCACTTGACTTGACACAGTCAATGCTACACATCTGTCAGGAGCTGTTCGCCATCACAGTGACGGACGGGACAATAGGGTATTACGCTTGGACACTATGCAAATGCTGCATATTGTAATTGTTTCAACAACAAAGGCGGAGCAGCTGGTCCCTTGCTCGATTTAATCTGTGAGAAATTGATGAGATGACTTCTGTTTAATATTTAAAGTTGTGGAACTAACGATGAATTATCACTATATATATGGAAAGACACTATCCCGAATCATTACACCACAGGACCACGATTTTAAAAATAATAGTTATAATCGCCATCTTGCTTTTCCTCTACTCTTATATGAGCGACGGCATGAACCTGAATCATATGTTCCAGTCCCAAAATATCCCCAGGTTAGATTAGATTTTTTTAATGTGTCTTATTTATTCACTTTGTTCTTTAAAGTTAAATTAAATTTTGCTCTCAGCTTGCAGAGTTTAGGCATTTTTCTAACATTATGTTGGTTCGATAAGTTTCTTTTCCCTCTATTTATATCTATCATACCTTATCTTGCGTGAGTATCAGTAGCGCTGTGGTTCAGCACTGTTTTACGAATCGGATCATTTGGGAGAGCTAGAGAGGATCTCGCCATGTACTGATATTTTTCGTTTTTAGAATTTCAGATGTACAGTTATCTAATGCTCCTGCGGTGAAGAAAAATCATGTATAAATGTAAAAAATTCAAAAATAAATGTAGTCAACCAATCTGTGTTGGGCCAACGTAGCTGACTTAAGCCTTAAACGCCCTAACATATTTAAGATTAGCTCATGCTCTTCGGTGGGTACTACTCATATATGAGCTGTGATGACGATACGTGATCTTAGTTCGACCTTTGCAGGTATTTCAACTTATTAACAGGAACAATACCGATGAATATGTGACCATTTGTATTTGTACTGAATTGTGTTGCGTTTTCTGTATAATTTATCTAGCGATCAAGTATGAAGATAGACATTGATATTATACTTTCCATCATTGAATTTGTGTTGTATAGTTACAGATTCGACCATAAACAACAAATGATGACGAGAGTGAACATCAAATCGATTTTAATATTGACTAAACAACAATAGATAGAAATTAGTAGAAGATCTTTAAAGATCATGATCTTTAAGAATCATGTAGAGAGACATCTTTTGCCTCCACTTACTACATGTCGTGCGACGTACTTGGCACACGTGAGGAAATCAATTCGGCTTTAGTGTAACCAAGCGCCGTTTTGACCACCCACATCTTACAAAAGATGCTAATTGTTAATAACGGCGAGATAGCATTACAATGTGATTACAATGCAAGGTCATCGTGTACCGGTACAAGTGAGAACCTCGATTGTTTGGAAGAGTACACGTATGAACACAGCTTAATACTGATATCAAACTAAGCTGGATGAGGTATAATAATAGTTCTCATCGAAGTGGCTTGTTGACAGTAAGTTATGACATCGTGAACTAACATTCCCGATATGTCTCAGGGGATCATATGCTATTAGCCTCTGCATTGTTTAAGCCGACTTATGAAAGTGAAGTCGCAAGTTCAGGTGCTCGAAGGTTATTTCGCTACCGCAAACTCTTCTCAGTATACAGTATTTAGTAAGCGTGGAGCAACTACTAGGGATATTTTTCAATCTAGACACATTCAGAAGATCGATAACCTAATACTCTTACTATAGTGCAATTCTTAAGTCCATCATAATATAAATAGTCTACAATAAAATGATTTCAAATCTAACTTATTCTACAACCCCTTTCTCCTATTACCTATTTCGTTTTCACCACTAATACTTGACTGAAGCGGTAGAAGATATCATACGAATCCTACAAAAACCTAATCGTATAAATTCACATTAATGCCATATCCAGTGAAATACAGTTTCTTGATTGTAAGTAAAACAATAAAAACGTTGTGCCTTCGCGCTCTGCTTCTCGTCGTGGGAGCAAACTAAGTAAAGGCGTTACAGTTAGTGACATGGAATGTTTCTGTACTGTTAATTACCAAGGTCGTGATACGGGGTCACTGGGTTTGCCAAATTGGAATGTGGTTCAAATATTTTTTTTGGAACTTAACAATGTTTTATGATTGTGACTTTACATTTTATTTCAAATACCCTAAACATATAAATAAGAAAAATGGTTATAATAAAATTTGTTAAGAATAAAGCGAGCTTACAAATTTGTGTTTGTTTAATGGTTTTCTGTCATCAAATATATCCATCATCATCGAAGTACTACTGATTTGATTTGAAATTTAGTGTCAATGTAACCAAACAATCCAATTTGATATATTAACTATCTATATTTATGCCTGTATAGCGCAAATTAAACAATTCTAGCTTTTTGATAAAACGTGCGCGCATCCATTGTTGCACCAGTAGTTGTTTGTAGATATTCAAACCCGGAACTGAATCTTGTACAGGTATTCTTGGGTACACTGAATAAATTTTTAAATCATAAAAAGTACTCAAAGGATTTTAATGAATTTTAATACTGCGTCATTGGATATTTGAAAAATCAATATTCCTAGCCGGAATAAGAAACAAATTTTGAAAAGTAATAATATATGGCATAGTTAAAGAAATAAACTGCTTTACAAATTTATGATGCGTTTCACCACTTTTACATATTTACAAATTTCAAATGAACTTATCGAAGCAATGGATAAGTTGGTTTTGGTCCAAACCAATTAATTCTATCCCGTAAAGATAGAGAGACGAGAGACCGTAGAGATACTTAGATTTTAATGATTCATCTATTGTTGCTTTACTATCATTTGCTCTTTCGATTGGCAAATCATTCGAGGTTTTTTAAACCATCTATCAGATTCTGAACGCGATGTAAAGTTAAAACAAATCGCATCGTTCGCAACGTTTTATTTCGCTGTAATCCAATCTCATTCACTGAGTACTGTAATTTCAGTTATCTCGTATCCAATCCGTGACAAAAGGTTCAAAGGTGTGAGCATTGTTGTATAATCGTAATATTCTTTCAGAATCACACCAAAAATATCGCTGTATTGTTTTGTGTTTTATTTCTTCGCATGTTATAGTTGTAAGACTTGCAGCGAATACAGCGGCTTGCAACTTCTATCTTGAAATAAAAACGAGCTCGATACGTGTAAGTCGAGCTTTTCTGCACTAATTGGAGGAATAAATCGCCTTTTAATCAGATAGACCGTTTTGTACTTTGATATGCCAACCAAATTAATCATAAATTTCTTAGAAAGATAAACTTGTCTTTGAAATAACATCTAATTTTTGTCGTCTATAGACACCACCTGGCTTAATCTTCTTCAGCCAAGGTGTCATTTTAATCTTAGCCTTTACGCAAATGTCTTGAAAGATCATTCAGCTCTTTATAATTACAGCTGATTAAAAACTACGTAGAAAGAAACACGCATCATGTTGATAGTGCGTTTAATTTTATTCGGAACAAGGGCAACTGGAATGATTTTAAAACCACATGTCACATAATGGATTCCAAATCAACCCAAGCGTTCATGTTATTTATGGGTATTACCCTAAGTTAACCTGTGAATTGGCTCGGTGTCTTTACTATGATAGTATCAAATTCAATGATTCTGATCTTTAATCGACACCCATTTATGAATTTGTAAACGAAATTGGTTGTTAATAGAGCTCATGTAATATTTGTCGCTTCTTGTTTATTATCAAAACCATTAAAATAATCCTTTATTAAATGAATTTCCTGAAAATTTCCTAAATTCCTTTTACATTTTTATTTCTATTAAATAGCGTTGTGGATAGACTCAAAGGTTCAACGAAAATTATGAAAGGCAACCTATAGATTTTTTTTGGAGGAACATTTGTCGAATATCAGCCAGGCGTGTAACATGCCTTTCGCAAAAGCGTAACAAAATATTAAATACTACAAGAGATCGAACTCAAATAACAACATGAAAATTAAGGTAACATTGTTTAACATAACCGCTGCATCTTCAACGACCTTTAACTTCACTGGTTTGTTTGGATATGTTACCCCAAAATGTGGTAACCACTTAGTATGTGTATCAAAGTTAACCAATAGAGTGCCAAATAACCCTTATGCTTGTATATTAAGCCTATAGCATTATATGTCAGTATTAAAATAAGTAATAAGTATTAAGAAAGTCCTAATAAATCTAATGTGTAATACTACTAATCTAGGGATCACTTTTGATAGTGAGTTGCGTTTCGAATCGCATGCTGTGGGGCTAGTCAGAAGTTGTATGTTCCGTTTAAAAATATTATATAAAATTCGTACTCATCTTAGTGAAAGGGGTCGTCATGTTGTGCGAATCATTGGTACTCTTAAAGCTGGGCTATGGGGATACTGTCTATGGGCCTAGTCTCTTGTCTAGCACCAAAAGGATGTTACAACGAGTTCAGAATGCGTGCTGTAGGTACTGTTTCATTATACCTCCTCGTAGCCACATCACACCATACCTGAATGTTGCATCTATGCTTAATTTAGCTGCGCGTAGACGACTGCATCTGGCGACCCTAGTGTTTGGTGTTGTAAAGTACAAAAGGCCAGTGTATCTCTATGAAAAGCTCAAATACAGGAGTCAGTCTCAGCAGAGGTATCCAGCCAGAAGTAACGCGGCTCCTTTCATTGTTATACCGCATAGAACTTCTGCATTTAGGGGCAGTTTCCGATACCAGGCCACGAAGTGGTGGAATGATTTGCCACCACCACTTAGAAATGAAAAATTAAGCAAACCTTCATTCAAAACAAAATTGAAGGCTTGTTTATTAAATTTACAAAAACTAGGAAAGCCCTTATAACGATTACTATATTACGGTTTGCTTTTTATTGTATTTATTAATTTCTCTTTTATTTGTTTCGGACATCATTCATTTTTAGTTCATAATTTGGTTTTGCTTGACGTTTCAGACAACTTTAATCTAACTTTAATATATTCAATGACTTTATCATAATCGTCATATGCATTTTTTTTATCTTTTTTATCTTTAGAGTATATTGCAGCATTCTGTACAATTATTTAATAATTTTCTTTTTTATGTCACAAAGTGTGTAATCTTTTGCGTCATTGTTAATTTAATTAAACTGTAAATATAGTTACTATGATTGAGCCTAACGGTGATATTGTAAGTACTAATAATATAAATTCCTCGGCATACCTCCTAAGGCGAGGGCTGGAAATCGGTGTTGCTCGTATGGGCAAGCTAATCGCAGAGTCTGGGCCTTTTAACTTCACTTTTTGTTGTTTTTTTTTTATAAATTTGTATTTAATTTCACTGTGTGAGCTAAATAAACTTTTTATTTATTTATTTACTACTTGTCAACAAAGAATGTAATTCGTCGTTTAAATGACAAGTTACAATGATAGATAACTTTTCAATTTTAGTATGACTTCGAATTCTACAAAGTTTATGTTATAAAACTCAAGTAATTAAATATCAATTGTATTCATTTCTCCTTCTTCGGCTACTTGGTCTGATTAGATGGATCTGGATCATCGACATACTCGGAATGGAATCAACTGCAAGATTCACTGCTTAACTTATTCACCAAGGGCACATCTTCACGCCTACATTAAATCTTGTTGAATTAATTTCACTTATTTATTTGACAAATTTAACCCAAGCAATTTTAATCTAGAACTACGAGCTTCTAAAGTTGAATTTCAATACAGGTTTAGGAGCCCCGTAATAAAACCTTCATTTTTTGTCGAAGAAATTTAATACTGAGTGCTGCCAAAAACAATTAAAGACTGCTTTGTAGCGATTAATAATATTATACCTACACGTGTTTTGACAAATACGTTATGTGGTTTTAATTATAGCGTGCTAACAAGCGTGGAAGCAAAAAAGAGAATAGGTGTAGTCTAAATAAAGCATGTAAAATACGTGTAGCTATGCTATAAGGTATTCAGATAAGTTCTGCACTTCGACTCGTTTAAAGGCTATCTAAACCCAGTTCCATTATATAAGAGGAGTGATAAAGTTTAGGTAAATATTTAAAAATTATACCATAGCTTTTTATATTACAATCATATTGTGTTTCGACCGATTTTCGACCATGGTGGCTAATCTGAAAAGGAACTTACTTCGCTTTTGACGTCGTTCCCCTTCTGATGTGGTACTTTCGTTAATACTGTTCAATTTAAATTGTATATTTAGTATTTGTATTTTTGGAAATATAATTATATTATATTTCCAATAATACAAATATAAAATATCTCAATTCATATAAAGCTAAAACGTATTTATAAAAGAATATTTACATCTTTAACTTAATGTGTACTTTAGACAAAGTACATATACATAGCTTGTACTGTCTACGAGCCTTTAAAGGCGCCTTAGGCGAGGCACGGGCTATCAACATTTTCGACTGCTATAACAATTTGTCTAATAACGTAATTGTTATCAGTGTGACAGGGAGACATATTGTTTTAAATATATTTTTATTGCGGCTTTACGAATTATTGATCAATTCAATACATTATGAAAATAAAAATTTATTCGTAGCACAAATATTAGTATATAAAGTTATCATAAAATAATATATAAAGTTATCACGTTGAACTATTAATGTAATATATGTGTATTGTAATTTAATAAATACTGTTGTAATTTAAAGCACATATGCTATATAATGAGGACATGATACATGCCAATAGAAACAAAAACAGTAACAATCGAGTTCTGTAATGGACTTGGGTGACTAAGTTTGATTAACCATTTCATAAATCCTAAATCTTTACGATAATGTGGTTAAACGAAATACTTTGCTACAGGCGAAATTCAAAGGCTGTGATTCAAAAATACATAAAAAAAATTATAATGATATATGTAAAATAACAAAACATTCGATATACTCGTAATGGCATCAACTTCACTGAAAAAACAAAATAACAAAACCACTTCTGTTAAATCAGATTTAATCAAACTTCAGTTAGTTGTGATTAAAGTTTCTTTAAATTAACAAAAGTGGTTTATCCAAGAATTACCAAACTGGTTGTGTTGTTTTCAGTTATGTTACTTAAAGTCAAAGCTTCGTCTAATATTAACCATAAATAAATAAGCAAACCGACTTGTTAATGTGCGACAAAATTACTGTAATCAATAAATGCTAAACTAATTGATTGCATGTTACCAAAACAACGATCTGTGAGCAAACAATTCGTTCTGCTATCTTTAAACAACTATCTTGTTACCAACAATCAAAAAAAATTTGTTATTTTAACATAATATTTTGAAATAAATAACTTATTTTTTTTGTTACTATTAACAAAACTACATATTTTGTAATAAGTAACAGACCCATCCGCTATAATCACCATAAACGTTGTTTAGCACCGGCCATAGTTTTGTTGTATGAAACCAAACATTTTTGGTTGTGCGTAGCATAGATAATGTTATAGTACCTAGATGAATATGCGTTCGTTATACGTATTATTTCTCGTCCATTCGATCGCCGCGCTTGCGCACCGCACGTTTGCTGCACGAACTTGTTCAGTTTTTGAGTTGTGAGAATTTGTTTAGCCTTAGCCTTTTGCTATAATATAATACTAATTCATAGTGCTTGTTCTAAAAAGGGCTGACGCAATAATGGCAGAATTGCCACCAGACCCTTTATAAGATTATATGCCAGAATGGGGCTTGGAAATATATACTTATTCCTAAATTCAAAGGTAAGTTAGTAAGAACATTTATTATGTTAGTTACGTAAGCTGAATCAGTCTTATTAAAAACCTACGTTTGAATGTATTGAATTTATTACAGGAATTTCATGTAACGAGGGCAAGTCTCTCTTATTGAAACATAAAGATGGTCTCTTGTGTAATGCCGATAGAAGAAGACTTTGTAATATAATAATCAGCAATGAATTAAAAAATGATCCAGATAAGAAAATTTCTAGTACAAGGCTGTATGCAATAGCTTATCAAATTCCAATTAACTACTGACATAACAGTAGAGGAGTATATCAATAAGTTTAAGGCACTAGCCAGGCAGGTGGTATATATTTGGTAAGTTTGTACCTAAGATTATTTGTTAATATGTTATATTTGTTGTTATCATTGTTGTACTGTTATTTTGACTTATCTACTAATAATTGTTTTAGCTAATACAAGACTTCAAGCTTTAGCTAATACAAGACCCATACCAAAACAACAATTTGTTTAATAATTGGCAATTAATAAGGCCCGCAATAGTTAATTTTGCACAGAAGAAACAAGACCAGATTTTAAAAGAAATTTTAACTGATATAGAAAATGATGGTAAGTATTTTTTTATGTAAACAAGTGATAAGGCTAGCTGGACATTCACCTGATGGTAACTGCCGGCCCATAACAGTTGCAGTGTTATCCATTGCTTTGATTTACAAAGTCATTGGTTGATTGCATTTCACTGCGCTCATCACTGTGAGATTTTAGATCTTAACTCTCATGTGCCCGGTAATTTTATTAGCTACAGAGCCCTCCAAATCGGAATAAAGTAATGCTTACCCATAACTATTTGGCCGCAGAATGTCTTGGACTGCAGTAGTACCCACCTAGTCGTACCCTGCTTAGTAGGCCTACCACCTGGTGATGTCTGGTTTTAACACTAAATTGAAATTTATTTTCAGATTGTCAGGAGATTCTGGATGTAGTTGGGTTTATAAGCTTACCATTTTTGATGTCATCCGCTATAATAAAGAAAGATAAAGCAAAAAAACAATGGAGACCATCCAACAAGTATGAAGTTTTACAAAGCTTTATTTGTCATCTGAAGAGTGATTTTTGCATTGAATGCTGAATATCCTGCAGAGAGTAAACATGTATGGCAATTCATTTAAAGAGTTTTGTACAAAATGACTACTAAGTTTGACAAAATTTTTACAACTGTACGGGCTTTAGCTTTTGATCTCGAATTAGTTGTGTAGATTAAACAAAGTTTTCGGAAAAAAGTTCTCCAACAATGATAACCTATTTTTTATGTTTTGAAAAATTTATAAATGTGAAACAAATATTCATTCACTTTACGATAGCTCACAATGAACACAAATTTACTGTTTATCACTGTATTGATGAGGGTTGTGATTGATCATTTTACTTAAAAAATACATTCTGTAAACATATGAATAAATTTCACATTCGTCGTACCAGAAAACAGGGTTACTTACCTTCTTCTAAGGACAATATTTTAACTCCACATGCAAGTGTGTATCATGCTAGTACATCACAAGCAGAACAGATAGTAGTACAAAAACAAACTAATTTTTCCATTATTTTTATTTATATAATAAATATGTAAGTAACGTTAGTATGTAACATTAGGTAATATTGTTACGTTGTATTTGAATAATATATACTCTTTTAAATTACACAGTATTTTATTATATAATCTGCCTCGTCAAATATACCGTCTCAAAACTTTTTATTTAGTAAACATGTCTTCATGGCTGCTGCAATAGCAGACAAAATTATGAATTACCTGTTCCGCGTTCGTATTGTTTTGTAAATTATACGTGTAATTCGGAATAAGTCAAACCTCTCATGGGGTGAATGTTTCCACTAATACAAACGTTTCCTATAGGACCTTTCAAATCGCAAAATACTATGCGCTGGTGAGGAGAAAAAAACGTCCTTCAATAAAATATACGGGACAACTGATATTTTTAATTTTCTATGGTGGTCCAATAGTGAAAACAACGTATTGGTGCGTTCTATCACCCTATGCGAGATTTGTATATTTCAAATTACACGTTTATTACTGCCAGCAATAATAAATGGTTACTAGTAACAAAAATAAACTGCTACTAGTGGCAAAACTGGATAGTTACTAGTAACAAAGGTAAACTGCTAATAGTAGCCAAAATAAATTGCTACAAGTAGCAAAAGTAAATTATTACTAGTAACAAAAATAAATTGCTATATGCAACAAAAGCAATAGCATCGTTTAACAAAACAAGTATAAATAAAACAAACAAACATATCTGTTGGTAAATATCAAACAGTTTTGTACATATTAGCAAAACAGACTATTTACAGTATACATTACTTTAGGCTGTAAGTGAAATGAGTACATGGTTGTGCAAAACCGGGTAGTTTGGTTATAATCAACAAAAACTTAAGATAAAAATTATATTTTTTGTTGGAAATAAACAAAATGTCTACTTGCTAGCTACATTAAAGAAGACCAGTCGTTACTAAAGTTTTGTAAAGAATAATCAAAAATATGCTTAGCCGTGAACAAACATGATAGTTAGAATTATGCAGAACTATTTTGCTATTATAACAAAACAAAGTGGCTATTAATTAAACAAACTATTTTTGGTTACATGTAGCTGTAGTTTTGTGGTCACCTATTTTATGTTACAAATAAACAAAATTTTTGCTACATTCAACAAATTTTTTTTTTCAGTGTTGATCAATACCCAAGTGACCCAAACATGGCTCTTTTGGTAAAGTTTCAAACCAAATTGCACGGAGAATTTGAACTTAAGCCATGTATTTACTTTTTCAATAAACTGTAAACCATATTTAAGGTATTTTTGGTTTTATTCACATTGTATTCTTTTTTACTCGCCTATTTTAGCTTAAACTTAAATTCATCCATACTCAAATAATAAGCATATGGACGATCGATGCAACATATATATGTATATTTACATTTTTCACGAGTTTTCGAGTTTCGGTGGGGTCGAATATTAAGGCTACATTTAGCCGAAACCGAAACGAAAGCCGGAGCTGGCCGAAACTGAAACTGGAATTTCGGTCGGCCACTAATTATAGTTGACGCAGCCTTTGTGTGTACAAAATTAACATTTTGAAGCACATTAGAAACATTGATTTGATTCTGTTAACCATTCTATAGTTCAAATGCAGCATCTCATTATCAGCTACAAATGGTAGCTACCATTTATCAGAAGTTGTGCAAAATGGACACCATTATTGAAATGGGCTCTCAAAGCGAATGCGTGATTACTAAAGCTTTGTGAGTAGCGACAGTAAATAGCTCTCCGACTAAAGTTCAACGGAGAACTAACGGGTATTTGTCGAGTTGACGACAATACTCTGCAATTTTGTTGCTGAGTTCAGAAATCGTGTAACAGCGATTAGTAAGTAGTTGTAAAAATCAAAATTATAGGATATCATGTTCTTAAATAAACTCCGTATATTAAACAAGCTTACGGCCTGAATGGTGTAGATAAAAGAAAGATGGAATAATATATGATGTGGAAAAATTGAAAAGAATAGCTGGAGTGACAATGAAAGATATTTCCGAAACAGTGTTCCAAGAGAAAGGTGGGATGTAGAGGAGGATATAAGGAGAAAAAAAGAATACTTTAAAGATTTGGGTACATATAAATATACAAGAACCAAGAACCAGATAGAAAATATTTAGTTGGCCTTCTTTTAGATTCGTCAATCGTTAATAATAATATATGGCACGAAAACCTGGCCATTTACAACGGACGTTATAGGGAAGACCAAAGTAATTTGGGTTACTTTCGGTCAGAAGTTTCTTTTAGTAATTGAATCGAAAATTATGAAATCCTCACATGAACCAGTGTCACAGGAATAACTCGAATAATTGAGAACTTATTCTTCGCAAAACTAATAACTGATAGCGCATAAAGGTCCTCAAATTGTATAATATACGACTTGTAAACAGAAAAACGAATTACAGAAATATATTATCCTACTACTATTATAAAGGCAAAAGTTTGTAAGTATGGATGTATGGATGTTTGTTACTCTTTCACGTAAAACCTACTGAATGGATTTGAATGAAACTTTACCACAATATAGCTTATACATCAGAATAATATATAGGCTACAATTTTTGAGGTTTCTAATGTGAGGTCGTAAAAAAAACACATATTTTGCGCTTGCATTGCAAACGCTGACTGAATCCTACAAGATAGATCAAAACAATTTACTACAGTATTGTACAACCTATGATTAGGGCTCTGCAGTGCACAGTTACCGTATTTCTTACTTATTACTGGACTAGACGGGACGAACCTGAAGTCCACGCGAACGAAGTCGCGGGCAAAAGCTAGTTATTAAATAAAGCAAACGTGGAACATTCGCACTTTTGTAACAAGTCAAAATATTGATTTTCATCATGATAGTAATTTTGAACATGTAGTTACATGTAGTTAGTAGAACTCCTTGAAAGCTGCAGATTTCTTGGATTCTTAAGGGTGCCGGTGATTAAATCATGAGAAAAATGAGATTCAAATAATTTAAGATTCTACACAGGTTTCTATAAAATGTAAGTAATACGGTTTATACAATTGGTTTATCTATGTGAAAGGCTATATCCGTACTAGGAGACCTTTATTATAGATTACTAGATTCTCCAACTCCGAAACATAATTCTGAATGAGCGGGTGTGTGCGTGTGTATAAGTTTTACCTTTATAACTTTGATGCACAAGTGACTTATGTAGATAGATAGATAGATAACACTTTATTGTACATACACCACAAAACAGAGAGAAGAAAATAACAAAATACACTTAAAATTACTTGTACAATTGGCGGTCTTATCGCTCAAACAGCGATCTGTTCCAGACAACATACGGACGGAGAGATATAAAGAACTGGAAAGACGGGGGTGTAAGATACTTACATATTAACAAATAATTTTTTAAAAATATACTGACATACCTTCTTCAAAATCGGTCCCTCACTACTGAGGATCGTGACTCCGTTTTATACCATCAACTAGGCGTCTCCATTGGTCTCGTTCTGTAGCTTGGTGGAGCGCGTCGGAGACAGGTATTTGCAGCTCTTCCACTATTTGGTCCGACCATCGTTTGGGACTTCTACCTCTAGGTCTTTTGCTCTTCTATTTTACCAGTCACCACAAGACGTTCCAGGTTGCTGGTATCTCTGCGTGCAACATGGCCAAAATACCGCACTATTCTTTGTAGGCAGATTGTGGATAGACGTGGTATATTTTCTATCTGTAGCTGTGTCAGAATAGACAAGTTGGTACGGTGGGCCGTCCATGGTATTTGCAGCATGCGACGCCAGCACCACATCTCAAACGCGTCGATTCTTTGCCTATCTGCGGCTTTGAAAGTCCACGTCTCAGCACTGTACAGAGCAATGGAGAAGACGAGGGTGCGGACCAGGTGTGCTTTAGTCCGATGGGTTATGTTACGGTCTCTCCAGATTTTACTCAGCTGAGTCATTGCAGATTTTGCCATGCCAATCCGTCTCCGAATTTCAGGTTCACTACTCCCTTTGTTGGTGATGTCACCAACTGACATACCATTATACTTAAAATCAAATAATAATGAGCTAACCGACTTACCTAACCAAAAGCAAAATATTATTATACAGAATATTATCAAACAGCCAATAAGCATTATCATACAGAATTACTTTATGTTAATGATATATTTTTTTTATTTATAAATAAATGTATGTATGAAGATGAAACGCGCTATGAAATCTAAAATTGATAAATATAATACGTAATACAAGCTGATAATAATAGCGCAACGATCGTATAAGCTAAAGAGATAAATACTATTCCTTGACTTGGTTTTTAAAAGAATGTACCGTTCTAATACAAACTGGGAGAGAGTTCCACAGCCGAATGGCCTGCACAGTAAGAGAGTAACTGTAGAAACTGGTGCTATGTTGGGGAAATTCAAGAGTTAAATTCTCTGATGACCTTAACGAGTAATTGAAGCTGCTTAGAAAATTAAAACGTTCTTTTAAGTATTGTGGATAAGAGGGAGATAATAGTATATTGTAAAGAAGTGAAAGTATATGAGTGTTCCGGCGAAAGCGTATAGGGAGCCACTTGAGCTTAGAGCGAAATTCGGAAACATGGTCATATTTGCGCAATCCAAATATGAACCTTATGTAGTTCAGTATCAGTTTATTTCAACCTTAAATATACACCTTGTGTTTAAGATATTTATTATAGTAAAATAGAAGGATCAAACTTAATCAAACAGTGTTGATCCAGGGTTGTGCATAATATATAGAGCTGCCTCACAGACAACGCGTCAATAGAAACAAAATTATTTTTTGTGGAAAATCGAAAGGGTTGTAACAATTCTACTCGTGACTGCTCTCTGTACTCTTTCAACTCTAATCAATTTGGTTTTAGAATCACCCCTCATGGTATTACCACACAGACACAAAAAAATAAAAATGCCTTATCATCATAGCTCATATACATTTTCATGGAGGAACTTTCGAGTTAATATGCTTAGACTTCTGTTCACTCTGTATCTGTGCGACTTGATCAGCTTCACATATACACTTGAGTTTTATCGCAGATGTTTTACATCGCGGGGTTGAGTAAATACTGGGTTGGTTTGCGTGGTTACTAAGACTGGTTAGTAAGAAGCACAAACCATAAACAGTGACCATATATTTAATTGACCTGAAATTACCGGCATTACATGTGTTACACATTGGTGTAAAAACAGTTCAAATTATAAAAATTGAAACCTACATAACAGCATACTCCGTGAAACAGAACATAACCATTTAAATAATCAATTAATTTATTCAATATACTTTAAATATAGTAAATCTTTAAAAATATAATGTTGCAATATAATGTAAGAATATTTTGCAACACATCAAAAACCCAGAGTATCAGAGACAAATTTTCCACCTAAAAGAAAAGCACACAACTCTACACAATGTTTGCCCATGAATGAAGTCGGTAGAGATTTTGGAAGGAGACGCATGCAGTATACATTATAACTGTCAAATTTAAATCAATAACTGCAAGACACTGACTTATTTATATTGCTACAGAGTTATAATTACTATGTCCTGCGGACGTAGTTGAAGTAATATGAAACTGAGGCCAGCAATACAACTTCAAATGTTAAATTATATCTAAAGTGAGCTAAACTGTGAACAATTGTATCTAATTAGGTGACCTGCTGAACTTTGAATCACCGATCCGTCGATATCATTATAGTAACATGAACTGTTAACTGTGAAAGAGGGCGGAATTCTAATAGTCATATTATCATGAATAAATAGTTTTTTTCATAATGTAACATTTTACCTAAAGTTAGTTTAAGACAAAGTATGGAAACGGCTTTTTATTGTTTTGTATATAAAATTTTTCACCATTACTGTTTTTTTATTCAATTATTTAATTGATTATTGTTTTAGTCAAACTAGCTCACTACTTTCGTATAACACTCTTCATGTAATAAATCGTACATTCATAAATCGCACGGGGAACTGAAACTAAACTTCATGTAAATACGTATGCATAAATGAACCCGGAGTCTCGGTCTTTTGAAAATAAATACCACGTGCTAATTTAGTAATTTTCAAACAATATCACTACGTTAAATTTGCAGTCCCGTATTTTCCCGGGATTTTTATTTAAAATGTATTTTAAAAAGCCGCTTTCATAATTTGTGAGCCAAAAATTTACTTTAGGTAAATATGCATCCGATTATCCGATCTCTAATTATGATTTACTATAACGACGCTTATCACGCACGTTTAAAAATTGATCCACTGCGTGTATGTACTTTTCTTATAAGATTTTAATTACCAATAAAATAGATCATAGAAATAATATGGGACGGAAGAGGGCGTGTTCTGTCCAACCCAAAAACGATGTCTCTCTCTCGCTTTTGCTATAAAACTAAATGAACGTTTACCAATTGACTGAATACGAACGCATCTTTTTTGACAGCTATTTAAAAGTAATCAAAAGTGAAACATGAATTAATTAGTAGATTAAAGTCTGAAAAATTAAAAAAATTGTCAAGCAAAATAACCAAGTATTAAACTTTAATATTAACGAAGCTCTTAAACTAACATACTATAAAAACCTAATTATTTTTGAGTCGACACAGTTTTCACGCTTTTCGCAATTAATTCATTAGCTTTTCCAATTATAATGTATTATCATTGCAACAAAAATCGGATTGACTAATTACAAAAACTGTTTTGTAGATTCTTCTTGCACGTTCACTGTGTATGTATATAATGTGAAATCTTACAGCATCATATGTAATCGCTTATAATTGCCGACAAAATTATAGTTCTTTTTGGCATAGCACAATAACAATTTCTCATACGTATTCTACCGACAAACATTCTACAGACAATTATGTGTTTTCCTAGAACGACCTAAGATCGATAATCGCGGCGTCGATCTTTGTATCGATAACACAATCAGATAAAGAATCGATATTTCAACAAGTATGTCTGCTACCGGTGGGCGTGTACTGAAGCAGAGAGTTTGTTGAATTGACAGAACCAAGTATATTTATTGTAAGGTTTAGAATACAATGAGATCATTATAGCTCATTCATATATGAATCAAGGTCAATATAGCTCAAATTCTCAATTCATTCATAATTCGTATTCTTAAACCTCATCCTGATCAAATCTGATCCTGATCATAATAGTTAACATGGAGATAGGTACACAAGTAGATAACCCTGGAAAAGAAACATTTGATTAGATAAAGGATGCAACTAATAATATAAAAGTTAAATAAATAGGAGAACAGCATTTCAAAATTTATGAAGATCTATTTTTTTACGGTATGTACTGATAAGGTCGAAGGCGAAATCTATAATCTATCAAATCTATTATTGACAGCTGTCATCCTTAAAATATATCTGTTATAACAAAAATTTTAACAAATAAACTATGACAGATGACAAAAATAAATATTTATATTTGAAGGTTTTATACCACCAACTAAACCGAGCAGAATTTATACAGAATATATATATATATATATATTCTATGACTATTTATATTCTATGATTATAATTGAGCCTCGAACCTCCTAATTGACAACGGAGATGGTTAAAGGTGACGGCGGTTTTTATATTATCATGATATAAAAATTTCCAAGTCCTTTCCTGTGATTTCATGCAACTTCCCAAACTAAACATACTCGTGTTTTCATAGCTCCGTCATCAATGACATTTGAAAATAGAAACCGCAATTGAAAAACAAGCCAATCCGTGTACACCGCGCCTAACACAAACACAGTCATGGCACGACCATTAATCGTGATGTCGCTCCGATTGTGTCAATAGTATTTTATACGGAACATCCATAGGATATCATATCGTTAATGTGAAAATCGTGACGTTGCGATTACGATCTTTATTTGTTGCGCGGCTTTTTTGACAGCCCGTTTCGCGAGGTGGGAAGGTCGTATCGGAGATTGTTCTTGACAGCTTATTCTTATTGCGAATTGGTTTGTTACGTGGCTAAAAGAACAAGAAAAACAACTTATCTGTTAACCGATTATTTTTATTTAAGATAAAACATCACCCCACTGTAAGATTTTTGTCCTTTATCGTAGGTACAGTCACAAACAAAAATTTCACATGCAAATACACCCACACCGGAATAAATTATTGGAGGTGATTCATTGTGTAGAAGTCGATCACACAACTGCTTTACCAAAAGTCATTTATTAAAATTGAGGAGATTATTACGTTTCTTAATGTTATATGAAAATCTTCGAGGGTCTGATGTTTGTATGTCCTCAGTAAATTTATCGATAAGTAGTAGATATGTTAAGTATTAGTCGTTTGGCAGAGCAAATATAAAACTTCAGGTGATGCTGCTTCTAAAGGAATCTTAAGCTAAAGTAGTAATATTATTATACATTTGCCAGAATATACATATAAATGTGCTATTTAAAATATTGATTACGGGTTTTTATATTAATTACGAGGGCTGCTACTTAAGTATCCGGAATCTGGGATTTCAACATTTTTAAACGCAATTTATGACCTCCATGGTAAAATTCGTTCTTTTTTTGAAATACTGGCCGCTATTTTTTTCCTGCTTTTTTGGTATTAATGGTCATGTGGCTCACAATACCACTGGAGAATCGTAAAACGGTCAATCCGGAGTGGTACACGACCATTTGTTTGCCGGAAGTATTTGAAGAAATACGTAAAAACAACAAGCGACGCAGAATCATTCTACACCACGACAATGCCAGCTGTCACACATCACGCGAAACAAATACATTTTTGGAGGGTCAAAAATAGAATTGATGGGTCATCCACCGTATAGCCCAACTTGGCACCTAATGATTTCTATTTATTCCCAAATGTAAAGAATAAATTATGTGGTCAACGATTTTCGACCCGTGAAGATGCTGTCGAAGCGTTCAAAGCACGTTTCAGAGATACCGCAATCAGAGTAAAAAAATGCTATAAAAATTGGTTTCAACGTATGCGAAAGTGTATCGATCATCGCGGAAAATACTTTGAAAAACAATATCCCATATTAAGCCATATACGTTTGTTTAAATTTTTCTATTCTGGATACATAAGTAGCAGCCCTAGTAATGCGTGTAATGTGTGTATTCCAATTATAAATAAATGACATTCAACATTAACAAAAACAATAATATTGTTTATTAATTAAACATGTCCGTAATAATAATATATTATTATTATTTAAGGAAAACCTAATATTTATTGTTAGTTAAAATAAAACGGATAGGAGTAATATTTAAAGTTAGTTAAAACAATATTGATAAATGATATTAAGTAATCATAGAAGATACTTACAGGTAAATAATACAATCATTTCTCGATTGAATATTTATACTAATGTCAATGAAATTCGCATAATGTCCAGTTTAAGACACATACGTAACTTTTGTAAATCCGTATAGCAGAGCAAAGTCAATTCTTAACGTATAACGTCAATGTTTAATTTGGAATGTATAATTCATCACATTTCCAGCAACTATTCCAGGATCTGAGTAAAAACGTTGAAATGTAGAAGTGTACGAGCATGAGCTAGTCTAGTCTCTAAAATATGTCACAAATCGTATCCAAAACTGACGCAAGCGGGATTCATATAGGGTCTCAAATATCCCGCAGAGACCACAAAGGCAGGGTCCCGAGAAAAAGTATAATTTGTCAAACCAGCTGAACCAGTTTACGGTCTCCGTGGCGATACCTGCGTCCGGGAGCTATTAAAAGTCGGACGTTCCTTCCTTAACCTTATCGATATATTCAACGTTAATCTTCATTGTTGTATATAAAAAGTTTTAAACTTTTTTTTATACATTTACAACGCCGTTAGCTATCTTTATAGCTCAGAAATTTAGTACTAATTCCCCGGCTATCCTAATAAAATCCAAAAGCTTCACTCCATCGTCATAAAATATAAGTCCTTTAGTTTTCATTTTTTTAAGGCGTAAGGATCCCCCAAACGCTTAAAATTATTACTAACACCACTCTTCAATACTGGTGTAGGTGCCTCTTATGAACCTACCTATTTTATTAATTTTAATTTTGTTATCAGCAGTAGTGTCTTAAAACTAAATGTCTGATTTACTAATTGGTTGTGTCTAAAATATGAAGAATAAGCTATAAGTCTACATTTTATAACATCATACCTCATGTATTTATGATAGGGTAATTATACGCTGGCTCAGTGAAAATTTGTCGACGTTACATATACCTTTAAATTGATTTACTTTACCTTGAAATTTACATATTAAATTTGACCCCGGTCTTTCCATTTATAAAGCCAGTGCCGAGACTGAATCAATGAAATAAATGATGAATATTTTTCAAACCAGAATTGCGATAATAAGCTGCTCACATACATTCTCTCTAAGGCGCACAAAAGAGTGCCCTACTTAAACTGTTAGGTCTTAATCAACCACGCTAAGCTGTCAGAGGAAAGTCAACACATATACAACTTTCTTTGCAGTTATATGTATACTGAATACCTTACGATGCGTATCTTCAAAGTTGGAGTGAAACACTGAAGAATAGCATAGATTTGAATTTTGAAAATCGTAATATTCTTCGGTACTTGTAGGTCCGACCTAAATTTCCGACCAACTGACAAATTGGTACCAAGACAACGGAGTTATCGATGATTACTGTAAATACTTCACATGTATTTATGTCATATCCAATAAATTTATACTGAAAAATAGATGCTATCATCACGCTTGGTCCGTTTACGCATATTAGTCCAGCATTGGTAACAGGTTACATGTCCATCACGGTTTGGTATTAATGGGAAGCTGTAAATAATTATGGAATTATATTGTCACAAATACCAATTAACAGCCTATATGCTTAGTCGCAATTCTTCGTGGAGAATTAGATCAATCAATCATTTCTTCATCAAATCATAGCTTTTGAAATTCTGTTTTTACGAATAAAACAACATAGTTGTTGTTTCCTATATTATTTAGGTACAACATAGTATGTTGGTTTTTTATCAATAAAGTAGAAAAATTAAATTAAATTGATTTTTAATTTAAAGCACTTCGAGTATTTACTTGTTTACAACTACCAGGTAAATATTTATACCTGAAAACTAAACGAGATTGACAAACCAACAGATTTACAGTTCTAGAATTACTGTCTTGTCTATGCTACAAAACGGAAGAAAAATAAGAATTATTCTTTAATACGTTCATGTAATAGGCCAATTCCGAGCGAATAAAGTTCATTATTAGCAGTTACGATAAGTACGACCAATTATTTGCTATTATTGAGACTTGTTAACTAACTGCCATAAATCAGAGCTTGTACTTCCACAAGATTTACTCGGCCTGCTTCGGTTTGCACATCCTATAACTTGGAAACAGTATTGATGTAAACTTTGTCTTTGCTATTTAGGCCGGACGTTGACCCGTTTGTTTTGTCTGAAAAGTAAACCAATAGTCACATTTCATTAGAAATTTAATATAATAAATAATTTAGTTATTTTTAGTTCTGTTCAGTCCAACACGCCTCCATATAAAGTTAGATGCTATATAGAGTCATTTTGTTTCCTGCTATCACTCTTTTTTCAATCTCACTGTATAGAAATACTCAACACGACCTAATCTTTATGAAGTTGTGCCTCAGAAATTTGCTATATACCTTCACTAACATGCATACGCCGTCATTTCCATGATCAATAGTTTCCAACACAATTTAGGCTGAACTCTTGAAGCGCTTAGACCTGGAAATTGGTAAACACGAATACCAGTTGCTTGTAACCTGACGTTATAAATTTGTAATGAACAGCATGAAGCGAACTAGAACTGAAGTTTGTATCCGGCTGTTAACAACCTTAATATTCGAGCGTATTTGTTGCCAATATTGAGTATGTATCGATAGGAGTTTGTTAACAGCTTTTGCTACATAAAATTTAATATTTTAAGTTGTATTAGTTCTGATGTTAATTTTATGATAGTATGATATACATTTAATATAAATATATATAAACGACTTTTTCATTTGTCTTTTAAGCAATCATCATTTCTTAGATAATTCTCAGTCAAAAGACTTTTGGATTTTGGATATAGGTGTCCCTTAATATTCTCCACAGATCGGCGTGGAAATTACAAGGGATGAGGTTGGACTATCTTCTACTACGCTCAGTACATCATACATTTAGTGAGGGTTGATAAACAGCGTAAAAGCCTTGACTGCTAGTTAGCAGGGTGAACCGTGAGCACACTGGCGGCGCAACAGCGCGGGGGGGGGCTGCGATGGAAATGTGATCCTATTAGCCCCCTCTGCCACCACGGGGGACGACCCTGGCGTACCCCGGCTGTGACGAGCCGGCGGTTATGTGGAGCTCTCCTCCCCAGAAGGGGGAGGCCTACCCACTAAAAACCTCAGGGATGGCCTTCCTCAGGCATGTAGGGAGCCCTCGGGAACATCAAGCTTCTTCCGGGAACCCCTATCCTCCGCTCCCCCGTCGATACAGGGGAGCCCTCCTCGAAGGAGGCTCACCACCTCCCCCGGTCTCCTCCACCGACGACGCCCCCCGGCCACGTGGTCCATCCCGGGTCGCCGTAGCGCCATCCCCCCCAGCGCTCCCCCGGTCGACACGCCGCGACGCATACGTCGCCGCGTACATGTCGGCCAGGATGTCGAATGGGGGGAGCGCCCCAGTACCGACGCCGCCTCGTACGAGATTGTACGGTAGCCTCGTTCGATCCGTATGGCCATTATCCGCTGCAGGCTCCGTAGCAGGGCTCTGCAGCGGGGGGACCCGGCACAGTCTTGCGACCACACGGGAGCCCCATACATGGCCACGGATCGCACAACGCCCTCGTACAGGCGGCGAACTCCATCCCTCGATCCCCCGAGTTTGGGCAGCAGGCGATGCAATGCGCCCGCCACCCTTTTGGCTCGGGGGACCAACCGCACGAAATGCTCCTCGAAGCTCCAGCGGGGGAAGGCTAACCCTGCATTGCAGCGGTCGCTGTCAGTCGGCGATTGGGGAGGGCATTGCAGCGGTCGCTGTCAGGCGGTGACCGGGGAGGCGAGTGAGCGGCTATAGGGTCATGGTAGTTTTGCTCACGCTATCCCACGGCCCTGTCACGCCGCAGACAGTTCTCCTCGGCGCGTCTGGCGGCGATGTCGGATGCGCCGTCGAGTGCGCGGCAGGCGGCAGTGAAGGGGCATCGCTGAGGTTTTTAGTGGGTAGGCCTATCCCCTTCTGGAGAGGAGAGCCCCACATGATTCTGCGCTTTTCCCGGGGTGCAGGGTATGCAATTCAATGCATTTTCCTCAGTGATAACAAAAAAAAGTGTGAACCGTGAGCAAGTGACGTTTGGAATTCTGTACACCCCATAACATGTAAGGTAGGTGGACCATGGAAGGCCACATTTCTTTGAAGGTCAACTATTAAAAAGTTGTAGTTACCGACATGTAAATACACATCCATTCTACTAAATACTTTAGTATTTAGTATTTTATGGAGTTTACTCCATCAAACTAAAGCCACAAACGCAGTGGCGTGACGATCACGCCATTTTTGTTGCAGTGCAAGCTCACGTTGCATAGACTTCGGTGGTCGACGTTGCAGTTGTTATTCGCGCGCACAGCAAAACGTAAATTTTTAGTAAATAAACCTATTATTACCTCATATGTTTTACTGTGAATTGTTATATAATGTTATGTTTATGGTTTTAAAGCATAAAAACATGGAAATGTTCGTTAAGTTTTTTTATATATAATTAAAATATATTGAGCATGTAATGTTTCGCTTAAATGATGGAGCTTATAGCGAAGTTTTTCTAAAAGAGGTATATAATATATATATATTATCTATATATATATATATATATATAATATATATATATATATACTTAGTCTGGCCATAAATACTGTTACACTTAAAAATATTACATTTGAATTTCGAATCTGTCATTTGTATACGGTTGTTCATTGTGTTTTCTCATTTTGGCGCCAATACATTTTATAATATTTTGCGATATTAAAATGGAGTGGGGTGATAAAGAGAACCGAATCGCTGTGATTGCATTACACAAAGTAGGTATGGAGCCAAATGCAATTTTTAAAACTCTCCATACCCTTGGTATTAGTAAAATGTTTGTGTACCGGGCTATTATATAGGTACAATGAGACTTCCTCTGTTTGTGATAGAAAAAGATCTGGCCGTCCACGTAGTATTCGTACGAAAAAGGTGGTCAAAGCAGTAAGGGAAAGAATTCGAAGAAATCCTGTCCGAAAGCAAAAGATTTTATCTCGGGAAATGAAGATAGCACCTAGAACCATGTCACGTATTTTAAAAGATGACTTAGGACTTGCAGCCTATAAGAGACGCACTGGTCACTTCTTAACTGATAATTTAAAGAAGAATAGGGTGGTAAAATCGAAACAACTACTGAAACGGTACGCAAAGGGAGGTCACAGAAAAATTTTGTTTACGGATGAGAAAATTTTTACAATAGAGCAACATTTTAACAAACAAAATGACCGTATTTATGCTGGAAGCTTCCCAATTAGTCGACAGAGTGCAACGTGGACATTATCCGACTTCAGTGATGGTTTGGTGGGGTGTTAGCTATGAAGGAGTGACTGAGCCATATTTTTGTGAAAAAGGTATCAAAACATCGGCACAAGTATATCAAGATACCATTCATGAGAAGGCAGTTAAGCCCCTTAACATCACCATGTTCAATAACCAAGTATGGTCCTTCCAGCAAGACTCGGCGCCGGGTCATAAAGCTCGTTCCACGCAGTCTTGGTTAGAAGCGAACGTTTCGGACTTCATCAGAGCTGAAGACTGGCCGTCGTCTAGTCCCGATCTTAATCCACTAGATTATGATTTATGGTCAATTTTAGAGAGTACAGCTTGCTCTAAACGCCATGATAATTTGGAGTCCCTAAAACAGTCTATACGATTGGCAGTGAAGAATTTTCCCATGGAAAGAGTGCGTGCTTCTATTGATAACTGGCCTCAACGTTTAAAGGACTGTATTGCAGCCAATGGAGACCACTTCGAATAAGCTTTATATACTTTTAATTGATTTATATTATGTACTAAACTAACATAGTGTAAAAGTAATAAATGTTTTAAGCAGATAAAAAAATGTTTTTTCTATATTTCAATATTTATGGCAAGACTAAGTATATATATATACATATATACATCCTCTTTTAGAATATATATATATTATATATATATTATATATATATATATATTATAATATATATATATATATATTGTTACCGCTCTATTTTTAGTTTACCAACTGATGTATAATATTGACCTTGTTTAGAGACGTGTTCCTTGCAAGGCCATTTGAAAGAGCTTTATAAAACTTAATTCAATAAATTGTGATTAAAGTAAGGGAAAAAGAAATTAAATTATATGGTGCGCAATAAAACAAAATATTACTTAATAATTTGTTTTCTTAATTTATCCATTAAATAAATGAATAAAACGGTTTACTCATTAGAGTGGCCTTCTATGGTCCACCTACCTTATTTGTATGCTAAATATTATGAAAATTTGCTTGAAAATAAACAAGTTAAATTCGATAATATTAAGCACACAAGTCTATAACTAATGTTTGTATGTTTGTTTGATAATATTTGATATCGTCTTCTGTTTTTTACATTTATAGCCGTAACTAGAGCCTTTATGATCCGATTCGATCTGGGTACGATCAATGATATATTATTATAGAGTAAGCTAAGCTGGTAGCGTTCCGATCATAAGAACCGTTGGTATAGCAACCTTTATATATTAAAAGAACTAAATATTAGAGACAGTAAAGAACTTCCCCTTAACAAAGAAATTGAGAAAACCTAATCCGCTTAAGAAAGCATAAGGGAACGATTTGAGTATAGATAAGAATCGTTGATGATTTCCTTTAGTCGGAACATATAAGGCAACTGCCTACTCAAAACAGTACACAGTCGATCTGAGAAATCTGTGAACAAATTTTGCTATTACATTCTGGTCACAATGGCTTGTAAATAAAAAAATAAATATATTATTCATACAAAGCATTTCAAGTAACATCAGACGTTTAATTGAATCTACAGGAGGCTAACAAATTAAATTATTACAGTATATGAAAGAATACAATTACAAGTAGTTCTTTATCGTTATTTACATTATAAATTTATAAAGAATGTAATTTTGGTAAGAAATCTATTAATTATAGTGCATAATTTAATAAAAAAACAAGTGCGTGTCGGACTCACGCACAAAGGGTTCCGTACATTTGATTTATGAAATTAAAGAAAACGGTTTACGAATTACGAGGTATTAAAAAAAATTACTTACTAGATCTCGTTCAAAATAATTTTCGTTGGTATTTTTTATAGTAATGTACATCACATGTTTTTTTTACATTTTTCATTTTCTTATTTTAGAAGCTAGAGGGGGGGGGGGTACAACTTTTTTCCATATTGGAAGCGTCTGTCTAGCAAACTATACGGTTTAGAAAAAAAATATCTTAGAAATCTCGATATCAGTTTCGAAGACCTATCCATAGATACCCCACACGTATGTGTTTGATGAAAGCCCCCAATATTTATTATTATTTTCTTATTTTTGCATCAAAATTTTCATGCGGTTTACAGAATACATCTACCTACCAAGTTTCAACAGTAGAGCTCTTATAGTTTAGGAAAAAAATGACTGTGACATACGGACGTACAGACGGACAGACAGACATGACGAATCTATAAGGGTTCCGTTTTTTTACGCGCAATATTAGAGTCAAGGGATTGCTCGAGTTAGTAATGTAGACAATTATATAAGATATTCAAATTAATTTAAGTTTAAGTTGAAAATTAATTCAAAACAAATCAATTATTAACAACTTTTGCTGCACTTTCCAAATTTAAATTATAGACAATAACAAAAAAAGCCGACCTAAAATTTGGACTTATTGGTTCATACTTTAGTTTGGCTTTGGTTAAGTTTAATGTCAATACTGACTATTTTGGGTCTAGGTTGAAAACCGAGTCATCATCATCAACTTCATAGGTTCATCGAAGTGCATAATTGTGACTCATAAAATCAGTAATGGCACGTATCAAGAAGCACGCATGAAAGTGGATAGCTATTTAGGGAGAAAGCGATCGGAGAAAATATGGGTGGACTGATTGGAATAATGATACGTTAAAGAAAGAAGTGAATGTCGAGTCGAGAGTCGAGGAGAGTAGAAGAAGAAGGTATGTTGCGTTTACTGTAAATAAAATTGGGAACAGGGCAGGAGTAGGGAGAAGAATATTAGTAATATTCAGATGATCAACTTATGATTAAACCTTTACATTTATCAAGTTAAAACTTATACCGACAATTTTATATGGTGTTTGCACTTTGTATAATGAAGTGATTAGAAAGAAATGTGGTTTGAAAGAGGATATCGTGACAAGAATAGAGAAAGGGATGCTTGGGTGGTTTGGGCATGTGGAACGGATGGATGAAAGTAGACTAACCAAAATGATTTATGAAGCTGGAGTGAGTGGAGACACGGGACGAGGAAGACCTAGGCGAACATATTTCGAACAAATTGAAAGTGTCCTCAAAAAAGGCCAGGTCAGAAGTACCCGCAATCGTCGAGCATGTATGAGGAATGTTATGAAAGTAGATGAAGCGAAAGAGATATGTAAGGACCGTAGCAAGTGGAAGGACGTAATCTCTGCCTACCCCCGTGGGAAAAAGGCGTGAGTGTATGTATGTATGTATGATTGCACTTCTGAGTACCACCCTCACTTAGATAATATTTTCACGAGTTAAGCCAAGGTGTGGAATTATCGGGGTGTGTATTTTTACTACTCTATTGTACTATTTCAGTGCAACATTTCACCTTAAGGCTGGAGGTGATCAATAGTAATCTTATTAAAAACTAGCGGACCCGACAGACTTCGTCCTGTCAAAAAGATTTGTACAGTGGCAGTTTTTTGTTCCTAATTATTTTATAGATAATGTCGCATAGCCAACCAAATCGCAAAAAAAGTCTAAATGACCTATTACATTTTGTGGCTATTCAATTTTGGAACGTGACATTAAATCCTCCAACGATGTATTCTGTGCTCCAACGCAGGCACGCACACTGTTTAGATAGATATGATTGAATTTCAACTATATGTAGTGTCAATAAAGCGCAAATTGACTCTTTGATGTTAGGAACATACCTTCATTGCTTAGACAACAGTGAGTGCTTGCAATATGAACTTTATACAATAACAATAAAGCTCAATTCGACTGTACGTTTTAGTTAGAAAACGTTTGCATGGGAAAATAAAAGGGCTGTTTTTAGGGTATTTCCGATAATTATTCGAATTTTCCTCATTGTAAAAACCCTCCTTGAACTTCAACGAACATTAACAAAAAAGAATTGGCCAAATTGGTCCAGGCGTTGTTGAGTTATGAGCTTACCAACACATTTTGCGATTCATTTTTATATATAAGATATAAAATGTATTACTCACTGTTATTAATTTTTTCTACGTATTAAATATCGATTCCTAAGTTGGTGAACCAAGGTTGAAAAGTAAGTTTATCGGGATTAGTGTCCGCCTTCAAGGTTGGAAGAATGTATTGCTTCTGACTTAGGAATTATTAAATAAAGCTACGACAATTAAAAACCTCAACAAATAGTTTCGAGAACCATTATGATTTTTTTTTATATGGATCTTATAAAGCGTACAAAGTAGTTGATGCATCCAACTCGTAATAATAATTATAACTACTATTTTATTGCTATCGTGTTACAACCTAAGTGTGATATATATAAAATCTACTATCTACATTCTTGGAGATATAACTGTAGTTCGTTATAAATTTGGTTCCGTCCACCGTTATATTTTTAAAATGCTGGTAAACTGAGGCAATATATGTATATACGATACATTTTATGTCACATAGCGAAAAGTCAGCTGAGGTTGTTTAACTTTGTTGGCCATTTTATTCGTTTAGAAAATTATCAGTAGTCGGAGGTAGCGGCAGTTTTGTCTTTCTATACTGGGGCCTTAACATGACCACTTGGGTTAAAATGGAATTGAAACAGAGACACCGTTTTTCGTGTAAAGCGCCATCTCGCTTGTATAGTGGTTTTATTCCATTATAAGGCGGGTGCGAGAATATATTTCCTCTTTCCTCTACGCGATGAGCGAATGATTTAAGCGAATTTAATGAGTGCAAGCAAGATAAAAAAGGTAGACCAATATTGATGCAAAGGGGCAACATTAGAGTGAACGGCTAAAGGTGTAGAGAGGTGTCACTGCGACAGCGATCTAGACGCCGGTTCAGCCGGCATTATGACATTATTACACTTCCACAAGCGAGCATCTGCTTTTTTTACTTAATTCTGACCTGCTGTGGCATACACTCCCCCGAAGCATACCAGAGCCCTCGGTGTTGAAACTTACCAACAGGTTGCCACATGCTGCCTTGCGGGAGACAGACTGAACTGATGCATTTTTTTGTCATACAAATGCTCCAAGAGCAGGCGATGGGGTTGGCACTTACATACGCACTTATTATTATTATACTTATTATGGATTTCTACGACATAGAAATTAGCAAACTTTTAAATTACCTACTTCCAAACTCTAAATGGTACGCCAGTATACGACGAAGTAAAAAAATAAAAAACTTGGAAAAACTAAAAACCGTTTAAAAGCTAACAACGCGGCCATTAACATACACCATTAAATGGTTACTTAACTATTGAACTAATTGTTTAATATTATGAGACCGAGCGCGTAAGAATATACAAATGATAAATGCAGTTCACACGCGCCCAGTGAATTAAGGATGTGGTTATGTTAATAGAGCGGAAATAATACAAGGGCGATAAACTAAAACAATTTTAACAAAATGTGAGTCATTATCTGCACAATTAATATACGTCCACAACGAGGCACCTGCCTAACTTAACTAAACTACCTTGACATAATTATGTTTGCATAGGTACTAAATATTTAGAAGGAGCATGTTGAAGATGAAGTTTTCTTTTATAGTAAACTAGCGACCCGCCCCGGCTTCGCACGGGTGCAGAAATGGTTATGGTGGGTTATCCCTAAGAGATAGACATATACCATCGCGGACTTTTTTGTGGATTTTTGTAAGTTGTACAATACTGTAGTACATTATTTTGGTCTATCTCGTAGGGTTCAGCCAGCGTTTGCAATATAAGCGCAAAAAAACGTGCTTATTTACGACATCACATTAGAAACTTTAAATTTATCAGTGTTTCTCTACTATATTATGCATTTATTATACATACAAACCTTCCTTAAGAATCACTCTATCTATTAAAAAAAACCGCGTCAAAATCCGTTGCGTAGTTTTAAAGATCTAAGCATACATACGGACATACAGCGAAAGCGACTTTGTTTATACTATGTATTGATTGATGTAGCAGGAGCGTTGGATAAATTTTGCAAATTCGAACAACAAGAAGAATAGTACCGAAACAACACCGCTACTATCGTAATGCGAGTCATCAAATTAAATCTAACGATTCATCAAATCATACTTAAATTGTGTAATAAAGTCTTTTTGTTAAAACGTTGTCATTGATAGTTTTTATCGATTTAAGATCCAAACAACAATTGTCGATGAATTGTTGTCAGAGATGAGCTTACACCAAAATAACAGCTTCTAAATAAGTTAATAAATTATGAATAATATGTCGTATATTCATAATTCTTTATTTTATTAAACATAAAAATTTTGATAATTTGGACAACATTATAAAAAATAACGATATAAATAGCTTACTTTGATTTTTAGATAATAATTGTTAACTAACATATTTTTCTAATTACGGGAACTGCAGCGTAACTGATTTATAGCTGAGCTTTTTTTAATATTAAATTTACATATTCGTAAACTTTGTCAATGCTGTTTATGCAAATAATACATGCTACAAACTTTGACTCACAAAATATAAAGAAAATATCATTCAACAACAAAAAAAAAATGCAAATTTTCCGACATAAACATTTGCGAGATTTGGACTCTGCATTGGCCATTATTTTGGAAAGGTATAGGACTAAGGGCTTATTGAGTTACGTCATCCGATTCAAACTAAGCAAATCCCACCCTTTTCGTCCTTTTGTACTTAATAAAACATGAGATTGTATTGTTTAGATCTCAGGATAAGAAGCGGAGGCCCTTAAGAAAACAAAAGTCAAGGGCACAGCTTACATCAAACGGCATCCGAATAATTGGATTAGGTCAAAGTACATTCAGGCAGTGATAAAAACGTCTAAAAATAAACGTAAGAAGGTTTGTACTTCAAATTAAAAATATAAGATAGAATATATTTTTTTATATACTCACGTTTCATTTAGGCAGATATCACACTACGATTTAAACATACTTCTCTAGCGTCCTCAACTTTTCTTAATACTTTCATACGCGCCAGGTGATTATGGATACCCTTGACCTGGTCTTCCGTCAGGATAGTGCCTCTACGTAATCTATGTAAGCGGGCCTAGGTCGTCCCTTAACAACCTATGTGTATAAATCATCTAAGCATTCTTTTCTCGATTTTTCTCACTACATTTTCTGTTACACGCCACGTTTCTTTTATCCCGCAATTAACATTTTCTCCATTTCATTCTATCTCATTTTAGGCCTAATAAAAAATATTTTACAAGAATAAATACTCCATGTAGCTACAATTCAAAACGTTTATGGGCTATTGTATGTATGACAACTGGACTTTAGGGGCAAACTTCCGTCACTTACCTTATGAATGTATTTTGGTTGCTAGTAACAGGCTATTCACAAAATGGGCTCCGCGAAAAGCTATCAACTCAAATGCAAAAAGAGACAATAGTCAACAGTTAAGCGGTAACTATCGAGGATTATGGAGTTTTTATATTGAACCAAATAAAACGTATTAAAATTTCTCTAAACACAATATAATTGTAATGTAATAATAATACGTGGACAGAGATTTGTATTAACAAATAGAAAATATTGATTCATCATTATTACTAAGTTCAATTATAATTTGTTCGGTAGCTATTGAACTATTTTATAGGTAAGAACTAACACATAACTTGAATAACACACTGTTATGTACGTAGTCTCATCAGCTTATCAATGCGTCCACGGCCTAACACAATCGCTTACCATAAAGCAAAATAACGCCTAATACTCGACGCTTAACTGTTACAGTTAATTTCTCTTAATTATCTTTTGAAAAGTATCGTTTTTTTTTAATTGTCTGCGGTGTTGTTTCTCACGGAGATTTTTTGATTTACTGTTTGTCTATAGATTAGTGCGCCCTCTCCAGGAAACGATTTCATAGACAAACGCAATTGTTTATAATTAGTTAATCGTAACTTTTGATTTATTTAGTTATTTATAGATATGTGCATCTCTTTTTATTTTAATATCAGCTACTACTTCATCTGCACAGATGGTAGATTTTTCCTAGTTACTTGACACTTATCGTCATATTTGGACAATTTGGCTCTATCAAAGTGAGGATTGTATTGTGGCTTGCGATATTTTGGAACCTATATGATGTTTAAATATTTAAAAAGAGCGTATTCCCTTTTAAAAGGCTGGTAACGCATCTGTAATCATTATGATGTTATGGGTGTCTATAGATGGGGGGTTGTCGTATACTATCAGGTCATGAGGTGATCAGGGGAGAGAAAATGCTTTGTCTTGTAGTTAACCAAACTACTCCTCCATTGAATAATATTGGACTAGACTCTATACTAACATTATTATTATTTCAGATGAGAGACGTCCACTACTGAATTTAGCTCTCTCCTAAGGATATCTGCACCAGTTTACTATGGAGCGTCAGATACATATTGCTACATGACAGCATCGACACCGAACCTCTTTCGAAGCTTCCGATTTTTAGACCCCTATAGAAATCGACGCTCTTCCTTTTTTGGTTCTATAGTTTATAATAAAGCCAACATTCGACGAACTTACCGTAGTTAATGATATTGTAATAACGTGAGCTATTATCTGAGGTCATTTAAATCGGGGCAGCTGTTTTTAGCTCCTGACGAAAAAACGACTGATTGATATAAGTTTCATGTGTTTGTGTTGAGTAAGTCTGAGTCTGGCTATGGCATCGTGGCTCTTGAAAGGAACCACAATACAAGTACCAACTAAGAGGGCTTGAACTGTACGCTACGACAAATAACAAATTCAAGATGGCCACTACCACAAATCAGAAAATGACGGACTCATATTTTGTCACAAATCCCACAATACAGATACCAACTAAGAGAGCGTGAGCTACAGATATTTTATATTTATATTTGATATTTGTTGCAAAATTATACAGTAACACCTTTTGTCTATTGAAAGCGTAAAGTGATTAATTATATCGCGATTCTTATATTATTGAATTATATTTTTTTTTTTGAGTTATACGTTATATAACTAACACGACTATATGTTATGTAATTTGTAAGAAATAAGATAATTTGTATGTACCCTTCTATGAATGAATTCAGAATCATATGTAACTTGAAATAAGAAAAAGCAAGTTCTTTTCGAAACTTTCCTTCCGCATTTCTTTTAAATAAATGTACATTTTATTTATCGCTCTATTAAACTTATCTTGAACATACTATGTCCGAGTAAAAAAATGCGTTTGAAGTCTACAAAGCAGATTCCAAGCCAAGCCGCGCGTGAGCAAAGGTTATTTACAATAGGGTTGACAAATTACAATATACCCGGTTTTCTTTTATTTATCATCAAGATTCAGATTGGTACGGGTATATATGGATTGTACCGCTGCGCCGTATGATTTGCAAACATCCATAAAGCAGTACACTGTAATTTATTCGTTACAGGAATATAATCATAGAACTTATATTTGCAACTTTATCTAACCGCTAGCCGTAATGTAACCACTATTGACGAGCATAAAAAAATCATAAGGGCGCCTTTTTCAAATTTTTGAAGTTGGGTAAATACTTACAGGAGATTTCTAGCTCACTCCTAGTGAGGTGTGTGGGTCCCAGTATAAACTCCATTGTAGGTCTCCGCCGTTTGATGAGACGTTAAAGCGGGAGTCCTCGCCACATCAAACTGCAACTATGGTCTATCCATATCTCGTCTACACTTTATTTATATTAACGGGGGGAATTTAGAACCTACCACTTTTACCTACCACTCAAAGAACGAATGTTATTTTATGAAGATCATTAATATTTCCGAAACATCCTTAAGAAAATGTGTAGTAGGCTTAATAATTATAATTTCACAGCCCTAGCCTCGTTTGAAGTTAATAATTATTATTTAGGATTCTTTGCACGTACGGCACCGGAGCCTCGCAACCCACGTGTGAATTTCACTCGAATAACAATGATATTTCCTTGGCTACAACCACATATTTTTTCCTTCCTTCCTTGTTTCGCTATTGCACCGTCAGATAAATATGGATTTGTTTGTTTATGTGTGTGTTTTATTATTGCCACCCTAGCATTGCTTTATTTGATCGGTGAACGTGTTTCAGACATTCATATAAATATAAGACGAAAAGCTCTGATGAACAAGCCTATGTAAAAATGCTATATGCTGAAATTTTGATATATAATTTGTTTGATTCTTTCACGGTTGTATTTAGTTATTTCTCGTTTAGTTAATTATAGTAATACAAATTCAATTTTATGTAAATAGTAATTTTGACCAATAGGTCATCAGAACTAAAATTTTGCTGTATCGTGGTATAAATACAGCTACCACGAAACAGCAAAATTTATCAATAAAAATGGGTATATAAAACTCCGCAGCAAAATGCAGCAATTTCCCGATTTAAACATTCGGAAAACATACTCTGGCCATATTTGAAAGTACCCAGCCTAAGCTGCAGTAAAGCTCTGGATGGGTAACTAATGTGGAATACCACAGGATCTTCTCTGTCAAAGTTGTCAAGTAAGTACCTCAGCCGCTGCGCCGCTGTCCATCAACATCTAGCGCTTGTGAGAGTATCGAGCTCTCGGTCCCATTCATTTCCATCAGTGTCCTATAGAAACAAGAAATGGCTCAAACCACTAATCTACTATCAGTCAATCTCTAACCACCATCAGTGACGTGAGGTCTCGTTCACGTACGGTAGTGAAATCAGCTCGCTGCATTGTTCATGCGAGGCAGGAAGCTAAAGTGAAGCGCAGTTTCCTTATCTGCTCCATGTTACCAATATCTCTTTCAACCCACTTTCGTACACGATTCAAATATTATTTCCTGTGGAAATTACTTTTACACCCACTTGTCTTAATTTTAACGTGATATTTTCAAGAAACAGTTCAGACACATGTGAATATTTACCGCCTCCTCTTCTCAAAGGCCGTAACTTTCAATTTCGTAGCGTCAAGACTCGTGATGTAGGAAATAGTAGAGCGCAGTACGTCGAAGCGTTCTGAAAATTACAATATCTATTGCAACTAGAACATATATAGCGAAGTGAACTATTGCAACAAATAACACAGGTCTACAAATAAAAAACTGCATAAGATTTTTATACATTTTCTAATATATTTGTGTACAAAATGTTCACGTTTTTAATTTAGATACGGTATTTGCTGAATTAATTATACCTCACAATTCATTAGAAGAATAAATAAATTAAGTGCTTTCAAAATGGGATAAAGAAAGTACAAGAAAAATGTGCTTTATTTCTGACGGGAAATAACAGAGCTCAGATTGCTATGTTTTACATTAAAGATGCGACAAGCAAAGTTATGACAAGTTAGGAACGTAAACTATGGTTCTTGTATGATGTTCTTGCAGATTTGCTACGAATTTCATAGTCAACATATGTCCTGACTTACAATCAAATAGTCGGCCTGTTTGTTTGTCAATATAGAGCTGTCAATATAATTCTTTTAATTATAATGTCCTCTTAACTCATTTTCAATTGCGAAGTTTAATCTTTAGGAGGTATTAAAGTGTAAAAGCCTCTTCACAAATAAAAGTACATTATCTGTTCAAATGTACAAAGTACACAAGCCCAAGATGGAAATAAACTTCCTTCAGTATGAACTATATTTTATGAAGCCGTTTTTATCTTCATTCCGAACACCTATGGGTATAAAGTATTAGCCAGAGATATGTCTCTGGCTAATACTATATCCAAATTTTTCTCTATTAATATAGATTGTAAGGGAGATACAGGCACAGGCCACACCATGGGTGATCAGACAGGAACGGGGTAAGGGTCGTTTTATTACTCCATTCGCTCCCAGCATCCACCAAACTTTTTTTTTTATTTAAAATAGGTTTGCGTTTGTCCGCAATCTCACCTGATGGTAAGTGACGATGAGGATTAGGATGGAACACGCTTACCTAGCAAATGCCTATTCACTTGTGACTTGAAGATTATATTGTTCCGGGAACACAGACGTCGGCAAAGAGTTCCACATCTTAGCTGTTCGTATTAAAAACGAAGACTGGAACCGTTTTGTACGTGTAAGAGGAAAGTCCACCACGTAAGGATGGTAGTTAAGCATACGTCTGGTTGACTGGTGGTGGAAAGGAGCGGGTGGAATTAATTCATGATGACAATTTACAATGATGATTGGTAGCGAGAGGTTTCTGTCATCCAACGAAATACGTAGTTCGCGGCGTTTCAAGTGTGCTCGGCCGTATCGTCGTGAGCATTAGGTAGTGACACCGTGGTGTCTCCTCCCGACGAGCGACCTTGTGCAAGTGTGATCAAACCATCCATATACAGTTAATACCTGCACTAAGCGGTACTAGAAGCTGCTTATTACCATTGGTGTAAAGCGTCCTTCCTAAATAATTTCATGAAAATTTCTATTTCCCTGATTGATTGTTTTTGATTTGTTTGATTGATTTCTCTGATATTTTTTTTTACATCATCCTTATGATAGAAAGGACACAAGGTTTGTTTTAGTTAAGCGTGTCGTCATAACACAAGTCATTGTTCCATTATTATATATATTTTGTTTTGTTCAAATCTGTTTTGATGCAATCACGGTGTCCTCTTAGTAAGGATAAGTTTATGTGTCATAAAAAATTAACATGTTATAATCTCTGATTAAATATATTCAGATGTATTATATATTTGAGTACATATAGGTAAACTTTTTATTTATCTACGTACATATCGTATCTACGACATAAAAATAACTAATTGTGTAAGAAACAAACAAATTGTAGAAAGATGAGATTCTGACTCACAACCAAACTCAGGTGGAAGACACTGGCAATGTTTTGTTGAAATTAGCCTCATCTTCGCGCGTGCCATTCGCCCTAGCAGCCGAGATTACCTGCGGAGGCTTCTTAGGCCGCAAACTCGTTTCATTTTATCATAGTACACGTATTTTTCTTTTCATTAAATCTTTGCGCGTGTTTTTGTCCCGTATATATTTGCTTTTCCATGAAAGACACTTCTGGTGAGTATTCTATAATCTTCTTAGAGAATGATCTTTATAACCAAAGTTAATTTTATGAATAACGTGTGAATCTATAAATATTTCACAAATATACACTATTTGTGAAATATTTATAGACACGAACTTATTATTTGAACTTAGAAACGGGAGAATAAAAATAATATATCTACCTCTATAGCTGCTTGGAAATTAATAAGCTCGAAAGATTCGAATCGACTCGAATTATTATTTTAAATGAAAGTGACATTTTAAATAATATGATTTAATTTGAACGTGTCTGTTATTACATTTATGATACGTAACTATGAATGTGAGACTATTATAGAAGTGAAATGAAAGCTAAACAGCGAGAGATGACATAATTCCACGAAAACATTTTACTTATAATTTAGCCAAAACAAAACTATATCGCTTTCACACTTTCTAAAAGTTTTGAGATCTTATACAGGGCAAAGCTTTATAACTCCACAAGCCCTAACTGCACAAACTTTACACTTTAGCTTTAATACATATTTGAGCGTATTGTTATTGTGACATCTACGTAGAATGAAAATGTTATCATTATCATCGTTCATTACATTTCTGTTAATAATATTTTTTATAATGCGTTAGTGACGAAATCAGGATTCACAGACGTGAATACAATTTGAAGTATGAATGTAATATATATATATATATATATATATATATATATATATATATATATATATATATATATATATATATATATATGTGTGTATACTCGTAACCTATGAATTTCGTCATGCAGGTGGACACGTGCTGTTTTCTTCACCATAGGAGAATCAGATAAATATTCATATAAGAACGAAAATTGATTGATACGTAGCTCAACCTTGGGTCTTCCGTTTCCAATCGAACTAACAACCACGAGACCGCAGCGCCACCGATGTGTACTTTAATTACTCCACCATTGAGATTTTTGTTTATCCCTATTTATATTGCAAACGCGAATGTTTCTATATTATTATTAGGTTTACTCTTTCACGTAAAAACTACTAAATGGATTTCGATGATACTTTACAACGAGAGAAAATATATAGCTTATATGTCACATTAACATATAGTCTACAATCCCGTCAATACCTCCTTCAGCGAGCCTATCTCTAGGCAACAGTCAATATCGACAGAGAATACGTAGACCGCGACATGTCCTTTGCGACCCCCCCAATCAACTCACGCAGTACCTTCTAGACCTGCTAGCGGCAGTGTCTGAGCCGTCACTCCCCTTGTCTCCCCCTAATCGGCAGCCTTCTGCTAAGCCACGTGTAGGTTCCCTGTCAATACAGGCCGGTCCCACTTTGGTGAACCGCGCCTCTTCTAGTGCTTATGCCCTCCCCATGAAGCAGCGCTATCCGTACCTCTCCTGAGGTGCGGCTCTCTATCACTTCAAGCCAGTAGGGTCATTAGGACCAAAGGCTTAGGCTGAGTTTAGTCGGTAGGTCTGTTGGGTCGAGCCGCCTCGATTCACCAGGAGTCCGACATAATCAACGCATCCCTGCTTGCCTGTTGCGTTGGTATCCATGATGGATTCTTAGCCTCCTCTCCTGAGGAAAAAAAATTGTCTACAATTTATAATGATACTAGCTGATACCCGCATCTTAGTTTACGCAAATCGAAATATTAATAATATAAAAACTATTCGAAATACTAATTCTGTGCGGACGAAGTTGCGGTCACTAGCTAGTCTGTTGTAAGCCAAAGCTAAGTTGTAAGGGTTCAAAAATGATGAAGAGTTTCGTAAAAAGGTATTGTATTCTTGTACTCTGCTTGACTCTTCTTGGCAGTTACTAACCTGATATATACTTATGTTCACTTTACAATAAAGAAATAAGTGACGATATTTACGCTCAAGTGAATCCAGGATGGTTTATGTAGCAGTAAATACATTATTTTACTGTAGGCCATATGAATTACACAAACAGATTTACGTTAACTTTTCGTTTAGAGTTCGTTGGGTATTCGTACTTTGACTCTACTTAACTCGGAAAAAATGAAGTAAGTAATCTCGAAACTTGGATATTTACATTAAGGTCCAACATGCTGTAAGGAGATTTCCAGGCAGATTACAAAAAAGGATTGTGTTAAGTGGAACCGGCGCTGTAAGTGAGATGGAGTCACGTACGGCAGTAATAAGATTAAGTTCAGAAGAAAGAGCTAAATGCTTAGCAAAAGCGTGCCCTATTTCAACTCGAAAATTGTCAAATAAAAGGTGATAAGCTACCAGCACCCGTAGCATGAGCAGCGAGACATGATATGGTAAAGCTTTTATTGTGCGGTATAATATCTATATTGAAGTTTATTTATTATATTTGAACAATTCATAGTGATAAATCTCTCTGTCGCATTCCGGTTTTCACGCTACAGGGGCAGGGATTATACTTTTACCAGAATCGACTATATAAATAATTCTGCTACAAAATAGTAGTAGTACATACAAATACAATAATTTCATTTAATTACAATTGAGAAAAATTTTTGAACGTTCCCTGTTCGGTGGAAGATCTATTATTGGAAAAGTCAGCAGTCAGCAAAAGAAAAAGCAGCTCTGAGATGAGGTAATAGTTCGACCATCTTCTGTAACAAAATTATGTTTTGTTGATTTTATTATTTCTTCCCATTTAACACATACATATATACATGTGTGTGTGTGTGTGATTAATACCAACCTAATTGAAATATGTAATACCGTTAGTGTGTATCTGCGAAACTCGTCTGTGTTCAGGAAATGCAACACAAACGTCTTAACACTGATATTGTATCACTGGAGTATGACTCCAGTGACTTCGTCTTCAAACAAAGCTGATTTTCATCTGAAGTTTGTCTGACACCCTTTTTTTTGGCATGTAGGGAGCCCCCGGGAACACCAAGCTACTTCCAGGAACCCCCCGCCCCGCCCCCCGCCGATACAGGGGAGCCCTCCTCGGAGGAGGCTACAATACCCCCCCCCCCCCGATCTCCACCACCGACGACGCCCCCCGGCCACGGAAGGGACGTGGTCCCTCCCGGGTCGCCGTATCCGCAGGCGCGATTTCCTCGCGCCCGCCGGCGCCGCCGGCGACCCACGGCAGCGCCGCAGCTGTGCTACCGAGCCCGGCGCCGCCTCTTTCGAGCGGGATCGGCCATCTCCTGACCCCGCTCGGCGGCCTCCTTCTGGAGCATCACTGCTTCACAGAAGGAGGCTACAGCCCTCCAACCTCCCTCGTCCGCCAGCATTGCCGCAATCAATGCCGGCGGAGACAGATCTCGCGCGATCTCTGCGACCAAGACTCGGCGCTCGGAGGCCCACGCGGGGCACTCCGCCAGCGTGTGCTGGGCCGAGTCGAGGTCGGATGCGCAGTGGTGGCAATGTGTCGATCCCTCCCGTCCTATTTGACACAGATACTCACCGAAGCAGCCGTGCCCGGTGAGTATCTGAGTCAATCGGTAGGTGACCTCCTCCTTCCCGTTTGTCTGACACCCTACTCCGAGCAGATGGAACATGTACATGGCCGTGGTTGTCATCATCAACATTACCATCGTCACGCTCTTAAGAGCGAGAGGGATATCTTCTTCCTTCTTCTTGTCTTGAGCTGTAACGGTTAGAAGTCACGGAAAGTCGATTCTGTGATCTTATGCTCGGATGACTGTCGACGCTGTTACTGCTAACATTTGCTGGGCGTCAGGCCGTAGGTTGGATGTTGGTCCATGATGCCGCAGAAGAACGGAGCGGAGGAGTCTCCTGACCAGCAACCATGCTGTGGAGAGCAGGACTGAACCCTGCATTGCATAAGTTGCCACCAGTCGCTGATATCCTAGATGCTCTGTGGAGATCACTAGCAAGGTAGCTAAATGGACATGGTTGAAAGTAATAGGAAGTAATTTGTTGTGTTTCACGTGGAGCGCTTATTATTGTGGTGATAAAATTACTTCTAATAACCGTGAATGTGACTTAAGCAGTATTGTATTAGAACTACAAGTTGAAATTACAATAATCACGAAACAATTCTATAACAGTTTCAGAAATTCAACTACTAAGGAACTAATCGAGCAATGTCAATAGTAGCCAAGGTCGTATCACCTATGAAACCGTACTCCTATATTGTGGCACACAAAAACTGTAATAAATATAATATGACCGAGCGCGATCGTGTGAGAAGCCTTTCATTTCGTGCCGCTTGTTATTTTTCTGTTTTTTTTCCTGATATTCGAGATTTCAACTGCCGCTTCTGGTAAGTATGGAGTAGGCTTTACTTATAAAGATATTGTTCTCAAAATAAAAGTGGTATTTTACTTAGACAACTATGTCGGGAGACATGCAGTATTCACGCGATGGTAAGAGCCTGCAGTTACCTATAAATAGAAATACTATTATATACGTGAAAAATCTGTAACTCTGAATAATCACAGCGTACGTTACTAATTTGTGACACAAGACATTACTCGGCAATTAGCTGTCAAATGTGAAATTGTTATAATTACAGAAACTAGGCTCGATAATTATGTAATGGATAATAAATTTTTCAACCATCGTTGTAGAATATTTCAGCAGCTATATAGTTACAATGAAGTCAAAATTAAAAAAAAAAACAATGTACTAGAGATTTAATGTAATAAAATGTAATAGAAACCTCTTTGATATATAAAGCAACATCTGAAAACTATGCCGTGTAATTAAATCATACAACTTTTGAACAGTTAATATATTGGTAAAAGGCTATATTCATTTTCGTGGCTTTAATATTTCTAATGCATTATGACTTAGAAATGCAAGTTTCAGAAAAACAGATACAAATAAAACTAACGTGAATGACTTTCTGGATACCATTTCATATAATAACATACATCAGCGTAACCCAATAATAAATAAACATCTACGTATGCTAGAGTTTTTAGTTACAATTATTGTTTAGCTTTTTTATGCTTCATAAACTGTTTTATTATAAAGTCAATATAAAACAATGTTTGTAGCTATTCATAAGAATTTGCATAGGTTATGTAAAAACAAACACTTTATGAAATAAAATGATGTGATATAAAAGCGAAAATATTTTATGATAATATTAATTAGACCACCACTTTTTGAACGCACTTCTTAAGAGCATACAACTTGATACTGTTGTCATAATTACATGAATTTTATGTCATAATTACGTGAAATTAAAACATGACAAATACTATTACTTACGTTTTCAAAAATTCATCATTCAGGATCTGTAGATAGTAAGATTGTCGATTTTAAAATTACAGGGCCAACACCATCCATGATTTGAGTGTAACTGTTGATAGTAAAATTTATTTACTTGCTTGTCACATGGTTACACAGTTATTACATAAGGTTAGGTACATTGATCACATGACACCCCGTAGGGGCACTGCAAAACATATAGAATATAAATAACACAAAAAGGAAGAAAGGGTTCAGATTTCATTTACAATTCAATTAAAAATGAATACATTAAAATATATCTAAAAGCTTGATTTCATTATACACTAACAAAATAAATATAACACAATAAAAGTAATATTTAACGACATCGTTATTATATAAAAACTACAATATATTTATTAAATTACGGTACTATGTCTCATTTATTATTATTTTATACATAAAAATAATATATATATATACATACACATACATAAATATATATACACAATAAACTTATTTAACATATAAAACATTATACACAATTCTACACTAACATCATCTCATCAGGCTGTCTTATCAGAATAGTATTCCTGTAACGTATAGTAGCTTTTTGAAATAAGATAATCCTTTAGACTTTTGAAAAACACGTTTACATTTTCTATTGTTTTGAATCTAGTAGGCAGTTTATTATATATTTTTACGCCCATAACTGACGGGCTGTTTGTATGTAATTTTAAGTTAGAGGTGGGCAACATTAGCCTATTTCCTGTAGCTTGACGTAACTTGTATCTAGATGGTAGGTCACGTCTATTCGTGAAGTACTCGGGATATTTTTTAACTAACTTGCAAATTTTGAGTATGTACTCAGTCGATGTACGAGTATGTATGTACGAGTCTTTACTCGATTATTAATAGAAACTATAATAAGATCTAAGCTTCTTGATTGATCGAAGCCGCGAATGAATCCATCTCTGCACTAACTTACCGTTGCACCAAACGGAAGCCTACACAAAATTCCGCGCTTGTACCCGGCAATCAGCGGTGACGCCCAGCACGCAGGCTCCCGTGTACCGTTACCGTTCATTATTACCGACTGCAACCCAAACTAGAGAATGTAGAGCTAAATTTATTTTATTTCTTTACTACTTCGCATGGGTGCAATACTGCCAAACGTAGGCCTGCAGTATTTATTACATATAAATCATCCTCTTCAATCACTTTATCTATTGAAAAAATTGCATCAAAATCCATTGTGTAGTTTTTAAGACTTAAGCACAAAAGGTACAAAGAAAGCAACTTTGTTTCACACTATATAGTGATTAATAACTGGAAAAAACTGGGGTGAATTTGTAACGAGTTGGTTAATCAGAAATCGTAATCAAACAGTGACACAAATCAAACAGTAGGGCACATTTATCCCCAATGACTGTCAGTCCTGGACAGACATTGAAGCGGAAAGGACTTCGAGTGGTAAACGCAGTCACCAACAAGGTGGACATATAATTTGATTAAGATCGTTAAGTATGAAAGCGTTTTATGCTAGCAACGCAGGATCGATGACTTTAAAGATCTTTGATTAGTATGCGTCACTTGGCTGAAATAATGATAATGCATAACATTCATAACTCCATCTGTTCAATAATAAGATTGGCTTAAAAACTAAATAATGTTTGCTAATGTGATATTATATTTCTAGAAAAAAAAAATCGATAAATTATGTCGAACATATTAAAATCAAATGTCAAAAGTCTTCGATTTGATTTTTGTGAATAGATCGGATACATGTCGAACCGAGATCGAAAGATCGTTTCCGACGTTTTTGAATAGGGTTGCAGAATTACCGGTACGTGTGTCACTGCGCTTATTATATCTTTGATTTTTCTGTTGTGAATAGCATATGTCGAATCGAACCGAAAGGAATCAAAAGCGAGGCGAATCGATTCGGTTCGGTTTCAGAGGTCTGTGAATTATGCATACAAGTACATACAACTCAAAGATGATCCTTTATTACTTTTCGTCAATGTGTACACAGTAATTTTCAAATTTAACATATTGACCTTAAGTTATGATGCACGTAATAGTGACGGATTGGATAGAGAACATGTAAAACATTAGATGTTGTTGATAATCCTTTGGCGTTGGCTCGACCAGACGTAGGTCGAGCTGGCACCGGAGCACATGGCGGTAGAATCGCGAAAGCGCACCCCGCCATGTGCCCCGCATGGGCCTAGAGAACTCAGGGGAGTTTTAGTGGGTAGGCCGGTCCGCTTAGGCCGGAGAGCCCCACACACGGCCGCGCCTTGCCAGCACGGTGACATGCTGCAAAAGGTCGCATTTCCCCTCTCATAAAAAAAGGTGTTGTTGATAATACACAAATACATAATACTAGATCATTTGTCAGTGAAAGGCTAGGCAGAGTTATAACAAATTCCGTCTTTTCACCAAATTCATTACATTCTAACTTAATAGGGGATGGTAGTGGTAAGTACTTCCCGCAGACTATACAGAGGTGTAATTGACCTCTTTTAGTCGGCTCAAATTTTTTTACTTACTTTTAATCTATTATTACACTGATTTTATGATCGAAATTGTTTAAAGTCATATTGGGGTTTTGAAATAAAAGAAATATCTACCACAAGTTGGATAAATCCAACAGCATCCGATTAATGTGTCGAAAGCCACGCGATCGCTGGTATCACTGCCTCAATATGTCATGTCGAATTGACATCAATTCGATTCTAATATAGATATCAAAATATCGCAACACTCGGTCAATCATATTGGACAAATCCTTTTGAGTCATTTTGAATTATTCAGAATTTTCAGAAATAAGTGATTGAATTTAATAACGTGTTTAGTTATGTAATTAAAATGCTGCACTTTAATTACATAACTAAATTATGACCTAAATCAAGCAGTCTATGTTTTTGTTTCATACCTCTAATTCAACTTAGGTGCTATATACTGGTATGTAACCAGTGTTGTGGTTCCCGTCAAGCTAGTTAAGCACGCAAGTGCGGCCCTTCTGAAATGAATCAAAATCAAAATCATTTATTCAGTCTAGGCTGTTACTCGTACAAGCACTTGTGAAAGTCAAAAAGCTACGCCACGAATGCTGCTTAAGCATCTATCATGACTGTTAAATACCAATATGATGATGACTTTAGTATATTTTCTTATATTCTGTACAAACCAGGAAAGTTTCGCTTACCTCGCTGGACCTCAGTTCATAAGCAGCATTCTGTCGGTTTTATGCTCGTGAGTCGACAGTGAATTCATTTTGCGCCAGCGTGGAAGGAGCAGAACTTTTCCAAAAATATTTTGAAATTTACAAATTTGATTCTACGACTATCACTGGAAAGATTATGTTCATTTGCTTTACCTTTAAGTTGTCTACATTGACCTGGTATAGGTTGGTCAACCATGTTAACAAATAAACTTGTATATTTGAAGTTCATCGCAACCTGGAAACCCCTTAGAGTGCAGATTCTCTTACAATATTTTCCTTCACTGTCAGAGCACAGAATAAACCAGAATAATTTTTATTTTATTTTAAAAAATATTAGCAATCTCTCTCATACATTTTTGTCTAGTCTCGTAACCTCAGTAGAAGACATTTGGCGAATATCATTCTCGTACCTCTTCACTAACTTCGTATGTACATGTAAACTTTTATTACGCACGAGTTGGCTTGGACTTTTTGCGAGTTTAACTTAAACGATCTTCCAAGTAACTGGACTGAGCAAACGGCATTAGCCAGGGCCCTGGCAGTCCTTTGATGTCCCAAAACTTTGCGCAAAAGAAAACTTTAATTGGACTTTGTTTAGCTTTTGTGCTATACTACAATTAAGAAGCATGCAGGTATACGGTTAGGGCAAGGATTTCTCTGAATTGCTGTTAGTATACATTTTTTTGAAAATGTATTATTTTAAACAACGTATCTATAATTATAGTGTAAAGGGAATGTTACAGTTGGCCTAAGAATTTTTTGCCATCTATATTTATCACCGAGAGTGATTTTATGATCATGTTGCAACGAATGTCTAATTAATAACTTGTCAATGATTATGAGACACGTCTTAATGGTCAATGATTTGAAATAATATGACACCGCTTATCCTGTTCTTGTTGATATAATTGTACATGGTAAGTCCCGTAATCCATAACAAGTTGACGGGACTAGGAGCGCGTGGTTTGCTTGACATGATAAGGTACTATGCGGCAATGTTATTGCTAATTGAGTGAAGCTAGGTACACATATTCCACGAAACCTAGCAATTATATTTATTATACGCAACTTATTGACGACTCCTAGGTAATTTTACTTATATACTATGAAAACAAAAGCCACTAGCTTATTTATATCAAAGTGCACTTCAGTAAACTGAAAGTAACAGATGAATAAGTAGCATTAAATTGATACTACGAGCTTGTGCTGTCGTATCCCTTTCATGCTAATGTTTATGTTTCTAATTTGAAGAGTCTTCGGATTCCTACATCAACGAAGTTGAGCATTTTGGTGGTCTAACAGTAATAAGTTTGGGAATTATGTTATGGTAAAACTGAGCTCACCGGGCACCGTAACTGCGAAATTAGAATCATCAGACGTCAAAGGATTCTAGTTACATAACATGTGGGACCTGGATTAATCCTGATGCAAACAATGCCCGTGTACACACAGCTTGAGTTACCTAAATTGTCCTAGAAGTCTCATATTAAGGTATTATTATTATGGTCAGTTAACAGTCCATATTAATCCAATCGAGATTATGTGGAACTAGTTAAAACAAAAGTTTAGAAAGAATGAGTATGTTGTATGTACATATGTATATAATATGCAATTAACAACAGCTGATTGATTTTTTAACATATGTGGAAGGAAATTTCAAATGTAACCGTGGGGAATTTGATCCAGAGTATGCATACGAGGTTTCTAGAGTGCACTTCTAAGAGAGGAGGATATACTTGTTTCTAAAAAAAAGAATTTATACTGTTTTTGTCAGAATAGTATTTGTCTTTTTACAGGGATTATTTTTTTATTTTTTTTTTTTTTATTGCTAAAGTTGACAAACAAGCAGGCTGCCCACCTGATGGTAAGTGGTAACAGTCGCCTATAGTACATGTGGTTCCCACGAGATTCGCAGCAAATCTGCAAACCTCATAAGAACCACAGTGTACGTTGCCAACTTGTGACATAAGATGTAAAGTCACAGTACCCAGTAATTTCACTGCCTATCTTACCCTTCACGCCGGAACACAGCAAAGCGAACCCTGCTGTTTGGCGGCGGAAATAGGTAAGACGGAGGTACCCATGCAGACGACCCTGGTACAGAGTCTACCTCCTAGAAAATTTATGTTTTCTTCATGTTTTCCATTCAAAATGGCATTATAAAAATTAAGATTATTTTGTACTTATATAAGTTCTACAATATCAAAAAAGAATGTCTTTACTGTTTTCGTGGTACAGCAACAAATCTTAGCGCTAGTAATTTTGTTTTGAATAGTAGATATAGTTTATATATTGCGAAAAAGCGTAGCTTAAAAAAATAGTTTTAGAAATTCTATTTTATATTTTTAACCTTTATTTCGAGTACTTCACTATATTCACATCAAAAAGGAAGGTTCAATTTAATTTTAGTTATAAGCTATGAAGGAATTTTATTATATCACTAGCCAGTGCACTAGCTAGTGTGTGTTATGGGATCTAGGATAACGGATAGACATACATATATTATTAATATATAAATATCTCTGACAGCAATATATATTAAAACCATTACTAAGATACAAGCACTCGTATTCAGCACACAAACATCTGGCCCCACCGAGATTCGAGCCCGGGACCTCAGAGATGGCGACACCTTGAAACCGGTGTACTAATTACTCGAATACAGAGGTCGTCAATTTTATTATTTGTACTTAATATTCGTACCCAAACTATGTTCAAGCGGATAAATTATAAATATAACTTTGATTCACCCAAACTTAACAGCAATTCAACAAAAGAAACAGGGCAACTCATCGAATCAATTAGATTACCAAAGTAAATGTTTCCACAATACATTCTCGAACAAAGCAAAACACAACCTCGTCTTGAAAACTACTTGCACAAGTTCGTCTTGAGTCAACACTCGAATTACCATGACTGACGCAGTTGTTGTTTCCTACTTAACAAATTCAAATTATCGAATTCAAAAGTGATTAGTAATTACACGGCTGAATGGGGCTCTTCAGATTCCGTTATGAAACTAGAAACTATTCAAGAGAGTAATTGTGAATGAAACAATGGAAGTTCCTCGATAAATTGATTCGATCCGAATGTTTAGATATTATTATTATATCATCCAACAGCTAAGTATTTTGTTAATTTACTATTGTTAGTAGACGAGCAAGTGATAACCAAAGGTCGTCATCAAGTTGGACATATAGTAGCGCTCAGGTATTGAAGTATACAGGTACGTTGAAAAACGAACGTTGAAACTGAACTACACTAGATCTTTTTTTCCTTCACGAGACGAGATACTAAGAATACTCACTACGGAGCACAAAATGGTGCCCAAGTAACCAAAGATAAAGATTATGTTGGTCTCAATGCTGCCCGAAGCAACTCGTCTAGAATAATCTACCAACTAAAATCAATTTAAGAGCCTTGTTCTTTACGACTTTAAGGCTGAAAATGAGGGGGACAGCTCCTCAGGAGAGGGTGCAAAATTCTAGAACGCGACTGACAGGAACTTGCTCAGATGAAGAGGTATACTTAACACTGCTAATAGTTACTGGTTTAAATGACTACTCCGCTTCCCAGAGAGATAAGATTTTTTTATTACATATTGGTTGAAAAATATAATTATGGCAGAATTTTGCGAAAGTGTCATTTCATTTTTCATGTGGTTTGTTATTGTCATATGTTAATAAAATATAGGTTTAAGAAAACCTTAACTAACATATCCATAAGGCTTCGATGTTAATACGTTTTAAATAACTTGTATGCATTGAATATTATAAAATATGGTTGCAAGTCTGTGCCAGCATAGGAAAATTGATGACTAACTTAAAAATTTTATCATTCACAAAAAAGAATGTCATAGCATATGATATTTGCAACAAATACCCAAAATCGTATAACCTCTAGCATGCAAGAATTTAACATATGTTGATAGCTTGAATTTGTGTAGCCGTACTCACTCCTTAATGGCGTAGCATGTTTTAGCATTGATTACACTTACATGACGCAAAACGACAAAATGTAATAACTGTAATTTCTATTCAGACCGGTTTCTCTATGAGAAAAAAGCTAATGGAGACGAAATGTATGCGTTATTAACTGTAGCAGTGCCTTTAGGAACTAGTTCTAAGAGCGAGATCCACGTAATATTTTGCCAAATTTAAACAGTGATCGATTAATCTGAATGTCTTAATATCATAATATTGACTATGAAAGACAATCAAGTGTAGTAATTGGTCTAAGTAGCGTTCCATTGTAACTTCGTTTTCTAGTTGAATGGAATCGTTTCTTTACGGTACCAAAACTATTCTTAGGACAAAATTAATCATTTTTGATAAGCGACGTTCCAATTTTATATCGCTACTGAATCTCAGTTTCCTTTCAGCTCCAGTTCCATAATCAACCATTTTGAATGAATGAACGTAAAATGATCACAAAACAATGGGTAGAGATTTATCCAGTTATATTGGTGGCGCAATTATTTAATTATTATTTTCAAAATTAATCTAGCAAATAATGTTTATCCTAAATTGTTATCACATAAAGCGTTATTTAAAATAAACAAATTTGAAATTTTGTTGTATAATGTTAGCGGTGAAAGCTCAACATTTTCCTCCAGGGATTCTCTCTTTGCAATAAAATTATTACAATACAGAAGTAAGTAACAACATGAGATGTTTTCATTTATATAAATTTCTAATTCAACAGAGTATTATTAAATGTTATTCATTACGTTGCCCCAGGGGATGAGAGCTGCTTTTATAAAACAATAATGTACCGCAATCAAGCATAATTAAATACATTAAGAAGGTTTTCGATGGACCCGCTTTGCACGCAGACTAAACAAGTTACATACAACAAAAATTATTCAAAAGACAGTATACCAACAGCTTGCTGAGATATTGTATAGTATACACCAAACGATTCGAATGTGAGCGGCATTAAAGTGATTTATTAAGTGGAAGTCGTTATAGATGATATCTTTTGTTTTGTACGTATCAATGAATTGCAAGCTTACCTTTACAAATTCACATTGCGTGATACAAACGAGTTTGATCTCTTTGATAATGATGTTAAGAGAGATATTGGCTGTAATTTTCGTGATTCTATCAGAAACGATAAGTTTGTCATTAGTACTGTTTTTAAGAACGCTCTGTTAAGCTATCGGCCGCTTTTTGTGGCTTATGATCATTATTGATTAGATTAATGATATAAGCTATAGATTGTGCTGCTTTGAAGTTTTCATTAAAGCGTGATATTGGGAGTTAAGTGATTTTTTACGATTACTCTTAATGTTATTGTTTGGATGTTACGTATCATTAGAAAGATTTACGATGCTATAATGTTACGAGGAGCTTGAAAGAGAAACATGTCTTATTCCAAGATTATACTACCTACTACAGGAATTGGAATGTGTTTAGATTAATTACCAATATTTTTCAATGAATTTTCATTAATAGCTCCTGTCCTGCTTTCACCGGTGAATATTAGTTACTGCAAAAATATACAACTATTAGTGATAATATTGTAAAAATATTATAACATTAATAGAACTTGTGTAGACTAAATATATGTAAATATATTTTATACTTTTATTTATGATTTCTCATTTTAACGATACTAATAAAAACATTTTAATTTTATTTAGACTTTTAAACTTATATGTAATTATTTTTACTCCTTCAAGTTGTACCTGATAATGATTTGTAAGCCTCTAATTGTCTTATTAACATTTTGCACGTCCGTCTTACTGACAAGTCAGAAGAATTTTCTAACGACAAGTTCGACATCTCGTTGTGGAAGGCCTTTAGGGGGTTTTGCCTATGGACTATAGAATAGGTGTTCGTCCAGTTTGTGTTTTTTTATCGAGTTACTTTCATATTATTATGTAGTTATGTAAATGGCTTCAGTCGTAATATTATTCGTATGTTAAAAAACTATTTTACTTCACTTATTTGCGACTTAAAGAGAGCAAATTTATATTTATCGTTAATCGCTGTTGAATCAATTTGGTAATTCTGTTTGACGTAAAAGAATTTCTTTAACCATTAATAGTATATAACTTCGTCGTATTAGCAATTTTGTAAGCTAGCAATAGTTAAGTTATCCAATTCGATTATGATTGCCGATCGATTGGCGTGTCTCAATACCACCCAGACATTTCAAACGAAATAGCCAATTCCAAATATTAATAATGAAATGGAAATTTATAAACATAAATAATGAAATTGAGATTTAAAAATATATATTAAATTACAGTTTTTACAATTTTTATTAGATTCGTAAGTAACGATCTAAGCTCTCTATGCACATAGAGAGATCAGAGAGAGCCTCAGTGAGATCGTGGACTACGCCAAGTCTAAATAAAAAATACGCGAAATAGTTTAACAGTTTTATTAAATATTTTCAATTATCCACTAGTTATCGATACAACAATCGTTTTGAAGACAATATTACTTTACCAATCATACGAGCTAATACAAATCCCTGAGACACTCCATTCGGCAATCGGCTTAGTGGAGGAAATACGAAGGATACTCCATCGAAGCGAAGCTGAAATATTGTTTTACGTAAGTACACAATTAATATCTTTCTCGCCACCATTGCGTACAACACAAATAAAGAGGCAAAGAAATCCTGCCTCGAACAGATGGTGGACGTTCGCCAATGCCACCAAATATTGAGTATTTCAAGGAATAATATTTTTATTAAGCCTTCCGACTTATTAGACTCGTATATATGATTTTACTATTAAACGTTTTGTTTGCTTGCTTACGATTTTCTATTGAATAACTTTTTAACTAACCTTTCAATGGACGTTGACTAATTAGATTAGCAAGACAAATTCAGTAGTGTGTCTCAATAATAAGAGTAAGCATTCATAAAATGATGAGAAAGTATGAATTACATTAACGAATTGTGATTATTCTGTATATTATATATGTAGATACATATACACACATAATAATTACTTATACGAAATATAAACAAGTTTGTTTTATTTATGATACCAAGTCCCATTTAGTTACCGTACGTGTGGTGACCTTTGCGATCAGCGGTCCAATTTGGTAAATTATCCCCTTCCCTTTGAGACGTGCCTTTTGTGTCGTTGTCGCTGGAGCCTGCGATTTTTTCCTAACACACAATTGTTTGCGACTAATTTATCGAGCATTTGCCTGTGGGAAAATCGTTTGTGGATGATTCGTATGGGATGCGTTTCCACGATTAGTATGCAGTTATAAGTTGCATTCTAGGAAGTTAGATATTTATGTTTTATTGAAATGTTTTCATATTCAGTTGTATATCTATACAGATATTGGTCAAATTGTATACAAATGCAAGAAATTTAGAGTTCAATTACAGCTTTAGTCCATCACGCTGGCCCATCTTTGAATTTCTTCGCACTTATTGACATCAAAAACATATCTAAATACAGAACACAGAACAACTAGTCTGTCTTGATAGAGCCTTTTCAAAAACTGACAAGAAATTCTAAATGATATATTTCATATCCCATAATTAAATACTGTTTCGTTTCTTGAAGGTTCTTATTAAGGCAAGACCTGTCAGGCATAAAAAGATATATATCATTATGTGAAGGTTAATTTCGAGATATATTTTATATGGAGCTGGAGCCGCTAATGGCTATATTTTGCTCGGGTGTCAATTAAATGGTTAGCATAGTATTGTTATTTCTGTGAGCAGAAAACGGTGAGCAGAAATAGCTAATTGGTCAGCAACTCATGGTCAGCAAACATTTCAAATCAAATCAGCAATTTATGTCATTCTGGATGGCTGTAATTATTTTTTGTACAGCATATTAATTATATAAGCTGCAATCAGCTGCTCATGTTTAATAAAATTTTGGTAAGCACTCAGAGTGTAAGCAAAAAAATGCATTTTGTGCTGCATATAAGAGTAGCAAAAATACTTTAATTTGTCATGCCTAACCTAACCTAACCTAAAAACTAAAAAAAAAAAAAAAAAAAAAAAAAAAAAAAAAAAACCAAAAACCCTAACCTAACATACCATCAAATATACTGCTTATAGACATGTTTTTCTGCCGCTCCATCATGAAATCTTGCCGCTCAAGTAGTTATTTTGCGGACTGAATGTTTATTATGCAGACTCATGTTATTGTTGGCTGCCTTGTATGATTTAATTTTTGACCATTATCAAAATTAGTTGCGGAACAAGAATTGCTGCCTGTTTTTTTTTATTGCAAACAAAATCTTTGTATGCTGACCAAATTATTTAAATGCTGCTTTTGGGTGGCTCGCCAAATTTTTTAATTGCTGACCAATGTAATTACTTCTCATTTTGCTCTACCTTGTAGAAGTCTCGAGAACTGATAATTCTGTGCCTTGTGTTATGGATTATGGAATTTCTTGCGCCCGTTCTTCTCTATGACTAAAAGAAGTCCGAATGGATAGTAGGGTAAAAAAAATTGGACTATTCAAAAGAGCATAATCTCATTGCCTATCTTCTCTTATATATAAAAATGAATCGCAAAATGTGTTGGTAAGCTCATAACTCAACAACGCCTGGACCAATTTGGCCAATTCTTTTTTGTTAATGTTCGTTGAAATTCAAGGAGGGTTTTCACAATGAGGAAAATTCGAATAATTATCGGAAATACCCTAAAAACAACCCTTTTATTTTCCCATGCAAACGTTTTCTAAATTTTTTTTTTTATTGCTAAAGTTGGCAAACAAGCAGGCTGCCCACCTGATGGTAAGTGGTAACAGTCGCCTATAGTACATGTGGTTCCCACGAGATTCGCAGCAAATCTGCAAACCTCATAAGAACCACAGTGTACGTTGCCAACTTGTGACATAAGATGTAAAGTAACAGTACCCAGTAATTTCACTGCCTATCTTACCCTTCACGCCGGAACACAGCAAAGCGAACCCTGCTGTTTGGCGGCGGAAATAGGTAAGACGGAGGTACCCATGCAGACGACCCTGGTACAGAGTCTACCTCCTAGTACTAAAACGTACAGTCGAATTGAGCTTTATTGTTATTGTATAAAGTTCATATTGCAAGCACTCACTGTTGTCTAAGCAATGAAGGTGTGTTCCTAACATCAAAGAGTCAATTTGCGCTTTATTAACGCTACATATACTTGAAATTCAATCATATCTATCAAAACAGTGTGCGTGCGTGCGTTGGAGCACAGAATACATCGTTGGAGGATTTAATGTCACGTTACAAAATTGAATAGCCACAAAATGTAATAGGTCATTTAGACTTTTTTTGCGATTTGGTTGGCTATGCGACATTATCTATAAAATAATTAGGAACAAAAAACTGCCACTGTACAAATCTTTTTGACAGGACGAAGTCTGTCGGGTCCGCTAGTTTGAAATAAATATTTTGACTTTGACTTGTCTGCTAAAAGACCCAGCGCGGATCCGGGCCGTTAGGGTCGAACTAAAAAGAGTTGAGCGCACGTCTACTGGTTTAGATGCCCAAGATCACCATCTCGTGGGGGATAAGAACCGACCCGGTACATGTCGGTACCGAGTGTAAGTTTAGCAGGGTACGTGTAAATACGTGAATGTGTGGTATGTGGGATAACGCGGTTATTAGCTAGCGGGGGGGATTGGCTAGCGCGGGTGATGGGATCAGGCAGGTATATTCCTTCGGAGGGTCATGATCTTGCTTTAAATAATTTAATATGATTAAGTTTTACGTAACCGCACTGGCTGAATTTGGATTGGTATACTTCACATACTATTTTGAATTTCTTCAAAAATGCAAGTAAATGCTCGCACAATTATTTTCTTCACTGTAGCAGCATCGGATAGCTGTAGAACCAAAGACTTCACGGCAAAGACCATATAATACTCTGAATTAACAAAACAACTAACAACCGATGGCTACATTGTTTATTTGTACGTCGTTGAGGTAAGCGCAAACGTTACACCAAATCCCTCTACATTTAATATAAATCTTAGCTTACGCATATTTTCCATAAATTCTCTATTAAAACGAGTGATAAAGTCTTGTTCGAGTCTATCGATTAATAATATCAGATATGGTTGGATAGAGAACAGAACAAGGGTGATAAAAAGGCTCCAGAAGCATCACACGGGGCGCCTAAAGCAACACTCGGGTGATCTGCCCCAAGCGCTTCTCTGTAATACTATGGATCTAACACCTATTAAATATAAAATATTCAATAATTAATTACAATGGACTAACTTCCAGCTTCAGACTTCCAATGTTCTCGTGATCTCAATATCCATAGCACGCTATGAACGCAAACTCTCAAATTCAAAAGTTCGAAGTGGGATTAAATAGATACAGAGTCGTCAATTTGGAAAATGACTTCAATTTGATATTTCATGAAGTCACTTTCCATTACATAATATAGGAAATTCAAATTATAAAAATATAATTTGAAAACATGCCTATTTTAGGAATGCCGTGTCATACAGTTTTTAAAAGAATATATTAAAGTTAAATTAAAAATTAAATAATACAAGTAGTACCCAGTATAGCCAAAGAGCAGACTCATCTCCGCTGGCAGCACCCGTTCACGAGCATGACGCATGAACCAGCCATCGCTTCGCTCAACCATGTTTTAGGGAAACGTAACGACCCGCCTCACACGACACTGCCGAAGAGATTTTAATGAGAGTATGACTACCCCTAAGCCACAAAAGGATACAAATAACCAAAAGCAGGTACCCGTATACATTATCACAACTAAAAATAAAAAACAACCGCAGGACACGCGCATACAATCATTTAAGAACTAGAAATCATTTATTATGATACAAGTAACAAAATAATTGCTCATACACCTTTTGGTTGTTGTGTCATACAGAATAAATATAAAATTCAAGTAATAATAGTAAACATAACTATTTATAATCTCAATATAAAAAGCAGTAAAGAGTAGACTCATCTCCGCTAGCAGCACCCGTTCACGAGCATGGCGTATGAGCCAGCCATCGCTTCGCTCAACCGTATTTTAAGGAACGCAACGACCCGCCTCACACGACACTGCCAAAGAGACTTTAAAGAGAGCATGACTACTCACAACCACTAAAACTGTAACATATAATACTAAAAGTTCAGGTTATTATCTATAGGACACTGCAACCGCCGTTTTGTCATTTAAGCAAAGAAGTCATTTAAGCAAAGAACTCTTAATTATGAGTCCTTATTTTTCTTATGAAATTTATCTTACGCTCTTCTTTACTGTAAATATTTGAATGTAACTTTCTTGATAATAACGGAAGTTTATAAAACTTTCTTAGGTGCAAGTAGCCATGCCAGTGCCAAGAAATTTATAATTTCTGGTTGCTGTATAACAATTTCTTTTCTCTGTAAAAAGTATATTATGTGTGTACATCGTAAATATAATACATATAATAATAGAGGAATAAAGGTATATCAGGTAAAAAATAATTTAATAAAGGTAATAAATTAATATGGAAGCTAATGAACCGTTTCCTACCCTGATTGTACCTTAAATTACTCAACAGAAATCAATACCAAGTGTAGAAAATTCTTTAGATTTTTTTTCAAGAACTGTATTTTTAGTTCTCTTTGAAGCCACTTGTTGTATACCAGTCAAATTTTATGCTAATAGACTTAATTAATTGTATCGAATGCTGCTTTTCTGAGCTTAGCTCACTTAATTAAATTTAGTCTATTTTGGTGATGAATCAATCGAGTCATTGCGTGTTCGTTTTTTCGTCGGCATCTCATAAGCATTTCCTTGTGTAAGTATATGGAAGCCAACGTAGTAAATTTTGATTTCAAATCACCATTACGAAAGGGACACATTTTACCAACATCGTCGTCTGTTTTAGTTGCTCCATCTTTTCTATTTTTGTTGCAAGCTAGTAAGTTACAATTTTTACATTTTTTGTCACGAGCTTTCAACGCATAGGGTGAATTTGAGTCTGGGTATATAAACTAGCGGAGCGGGGTCGGGAGATGGCCGATCCCGCTCGAAGGAGGCGGCGCCGAGCTCGGCAGCACAGCTGCGGCGCCGCCGCTGGTCGCCGGCGGGCGCGAGGAAGTCGCGACCGCTACGGCGACCCGGGATGGACCACGCCCCTTCATTGGCCGGGGTGCGTCGTCGGTGGAGGAGACCGGGGGAGGTAGTGAGCCTCCCCCTAGGAGGGCTCCCCTGTATCGACGGGGGAGCGGAGGCTGGGGGTTCCCGGAAGTAGCTTGATGTTCACGGGGGCTCCCTACATGCCTGAGGAAGGCCATCCCTGAGGTTTTTAGTGGGTAGGCCTCCCCCTTCTGGGGAGGAGAGCTCCACATAACCGCCGGCTCGCCACAGCTGGGGTATGCAATTTAATACATTTTCCTCAGGGAAAAAAAAAAGGATATATAAACTAAATACGTTAAAAGAGACTTCATGTGTGTACCTTTAGGCTGGTAGAATTAACTTTAAATGTTCACCTGCGATTTTGAGTCGGTAAAATAAAAATAAATTAGGTTAAGTGTTAGCATCTTTCTAAATTACTTACCTGCCTTTTGTTCTCTTTTACAAAATCTCTTCTCCAAATCTTTTACCGAAAAATTACAATAAATTCAAATAAATAATCATAACTACTATTTTCAGTTGAACTCCGTTGCCGACCGCAGGTGTGGCGTCAACATTATATTACGGCACAATGTGGAATGCTGATTGGTTTTCCATGTCGATTCATTTGCATATCATTTTACATTGCTACCGCGATTCCTCACAATCAGCATTTTTGTGGTCACCTTCGACAATACTTCATACTATAATTTCTTTTATTAATTTGAGCTTTATACACTTACTTTTGACACTCATTGAAAATTTTAATGTCAACTTTAAAATATCCCCTTAAAATGCCATTCTTTGTTACTAATATTTTGTTGGGTCATCTTTGAATAATCAGGGGTCGATTGTTGATTTATAGTGACCAATAAAACCTCCTCCATTTGCGATCAGCGAAATCTTAATCGCGTTTAGATATATACTTATAATCAGTGTAATGAAGAAATACAAAAGAATGAAAAACAAAGCTATTATTTGTTTAGTTTACAGACTGTTTTGAAGTAAATTCTCAGCTGAACAACAGCTGACTTGACACTGGTATCTTTATAAGGAGTCCTTTCAAATAAAATATAGAATTGAATAACATTAGCAATATTCAGATTGGTTTTAGTTAGGTTGATGTAGAAAGTGGAGACATTAAATTAATTAGATAGTTAAGAATTTAATAAAAGTACAGTTTAAGAAACCATAACCTTAACTTAAAAAATTATTTAGGAAATAATACAGAAATAAGCTACAGAAGAAGTAGTATTACTTAAATATATTTGTTTTATAATTATTATGCAGCACAACTACAATATGATTACAGCTTGGAAAATAGTAATACTTTGTATATTTATTGTTAAAATACTATTTGTATTTGTTTAATTGACCTTATAATAATACGTTATACCAGGTAAGACCTAATAAAGATTTTATCATTTTTATGTACGTTATACCAGGTAATTATGTCTTACCTGGTATAACGTACATAAAAATGATTTTAAGATAACTTTTATGATATGTACATATGCAATAATAATAATTTTAACCATATGTACATACAGGACGATTTTTTGCAATAAGCCGGTCTATCACCATGATAACAGGTTATCATGGTGATAGACCGGCTCGAACTCCAAGTTGTGCTCGTCGTGCTCACCATTCATCATGATGAGAATGGATGTTGATTCGACGATCATTGTTCTGATAGCTGTGTTTGTGAATAGCCTCGTTGCCGATTTAGAATTTTATAATAATTTTTTATGTATTGTAAAAAAACATAAATTTAGGAATAATTATTGAAATTGAAATATATAATTATAATAATATGTAAACGATCTATTATAGCGAAGTTCCAGGGAGCGGTGCTGATTTATACCACCATGTCATTGCGCTAGTTTGGCGTCCTCTGTCGATGGACGTTCTCCGATCGCTCGACTGTTGGTAGAATTGGAAAATAATTAAATTTCATATTTTCATAACAATAATATCATACAGTACTATGGCTTATTAAACAAAATAACTAATAGTAGCCTAATTATGTTATTAATAGATAAAGAACAGTTTGTATATCTAGTACAATTTATTATTGAATCAACAAAATTTTTATCTATCATTATAGAGTAATTTTACATTATGAGCAATTAAGTGACAAAATTCAATAGGTATTTGAATTTGATTAAAAATATTATTAAACTGAAATAGCATAATATCAAGTGAATTCATATCAATTACTATTCCTCTGACCCTCCTTCCGTTTGAATGAATATTCATCCAAACGCATTGATATGAACCTATTGAATGAATAAAAAGGATGTAGTATGAATAATTTCTTTTGATGATTATTTCAAATTTTGATAATGAGCCGGTGTAGTAAGCAAAATAAATAAAATACAGGTTAAGACAGCGCGAATATCTGTCTATATTATATTTAGATTTTTTTTCGAACTTAAAACTTAGCGATGAGCTCAGAAAGCTAACGATATAGATTGTCCGCGGCACGCCTTTTACAATTCCAACCGCTCCCACATCTAACCTTTAAATGTAAGCCCGGTTACTTCATCGCCACTGAAATGGCAAACTAAAAGCTATATATAGGTTTTAGTGTAACAAACGTGTTGTAAAATGTAAAAGGTTCTAGTTGAGGACACATGATGTAGAGGCTTACAATTTTTATTTGTGTTTTAGTAGAGAGAATATAAACATTTTAACCTTTGGCTAAACATTCTTATCTTCTAATATTGTTGACAATTTAAAGTATATATCTATGTTCAATGTTTTTATACCCATGATAAAAACTGAATTGAAAGATTTTCCTCAAGTCGAGCATCCTAGCGAGTTAATGACGTGACCTTAAGAAATCGTAGGTTCTTACAGGTTTTCTTTGACTTTTGTACTCTTCGGGCGTAGTCCCTATTTCATGGCCCTACAAAACTTTAGCGCATTGAATCCCTAAAACAGGCAACTGGTCTAATTCGTCAATCTGCACCGTTCAGTAGCCTCTCGGTGGGAACATCACCGGGCAAGGGTCTGACGCTTGATCCCGTCCATTAAAGACGTACGACCCAACGACGACGATCATGGTTGGCTACATATGATATTCAATGGATGGTCTATATCCATCATCTAAATCTATCAATCCATTAAAGACGAACGACAACGAAAAGGTTTTACGCACATCGAATATTGTGTTTCCGATTACAAATGAAACAAAATGACGCGTTAAAATCAGTGTCTCCTTTGCTGTACGTTACTACACTGTTTACACATTGTTTAGTATGTACATTGTTTATAAGGTGAGAAGTTAAAATTTCTCAGAAACATGACAGATATAACTTGACTCGATTAATGAATTTAAAATTTTACCGTCTACAATATGATAATTATATTCGATACTTATTATAATTATATAAAGCATAAAGCAAAGTTTCTATTGATCAACATATTCACTCCATCATAACCTATAATTTTAAGCATAGTCATATAATTATCGTGTCCTTTTTGAGAATTCTCGGCAGGTAGTTTTGTGTAAAACTATATATTACAACTTTAAAATCTTAAATGATTAATCATCATAAATAGAAAAAATTATCGATATTGTAAATATCATTAACATTGAGGAACAGAACATCAAAATCAAAACTTACACTAAGTTATACTTAAGGTATCCTAACTGAGAATACACACAAAAAAATCAGGGCAGTAAAAGAATATCACAAGAATTCATGTAGATATACCGAGAATTCCTGGACTCACCCGGTTAAGTCAGGGAAAATGCCAACGTTTCCCGCCAATTATCTTGATTAAGAGGGCACCACCCTCGTAACTTGAAGTTGATTGTCTTAAACTCTTACTAATGAAGCTTTTTATACAATAAGTAATGTGGGTAAGACAGAATTATTTTATAAGAACGTTCCAAAGAATCTACCTTTATTTTCTATCACAGCTATTATCAAGTGCTTGAAGTAAAATCTTATCCTTGTTTCAGGTACAATAACCCCACTGACGGCTGTAAAATTCATATTAATTTTTATATAAAATTTTTCAGGAAAAGAATAAAACCTGTGTTTCTTTTTTTCATCATCTCAGAAGGCAGATAGTCCTTTCAGTTTTATTGATAGATCTAGATGATAGATATAGATCACCCATTGAATATCATATAGCCAGCCACGATCGTCGTCGTCGTGGGGTCGTACGTCTTTAATGGATGGTGTCAAGCATCGGACTCTTTCCCGGTGATTTTCCCACCGAGAGTCCACTGATCGGTGTGAATGTAAATAGTTTAACGAATTAGACCAGTTGCCTGTTTTAGATATCGAGTGCGCTAATGTCGGTCCTTGAAGTTAGGACTACGGCAGAAGAGTGCAAAAGTCAAAGAAGACCTGTAAAAACAAGTGTTACCTCTTGAGGACACGTCATTAACTCGCTAGGAGGAATTATATCTAGGTTACTCAACTTGAGGTTGTTCTTGTGTTAAACGTACTAAACTTTAATGGAACCGTATATCGGGTATAGAACTCCCAGAATAAGACACCCGTACCTTGCAACTGGACACGGGAGTATGCCTTTCATACCTTTATATTGACTAACAAGCAAATGGCCCACCTACTGGATATAGTTACAGTCGCCTATAATATATGTAGTTTCTATTTGGTTTGCAGCAAAGCTGCAACCTCCTTGTATTGTACATTGCCAACATATGATTTAAAGTATAGAGACCACCCAACAAAACCACTATCGTTTCTTACTTTTTAAACCAAATAATATCGTAAGACGGAGTATACTTTTAAGTAAACATATCGGTATATCGGTATACATACATACGATTATAAAACTTAAAATACTTAACCTACTTTATTATCACTTGCTTTAGTATATTCAATAAATTTGTTCTTGGGCGTATATTACTGGTAATTATGACATTTACAGACTCTGTAAATACTGATTACAATTTTTTTGTTATTTCTTACACTCGCTTTATTCTGACAAAACTGATTGACCGATAGACTCTAAAGACGTACTTAATATCAATACATGAGTAACACTTTCAGTTCAACTACTCTGTAGAGTGCTTTAGCTGGGGTTTGTTATTAAAATCAACTCAATCTATTTCAATCAAAATAATTATTAAGGCTTTATCTTTAATAAAGCGAGAACCGGTGGAACGCCGAACAGTAACACAGTGTAAGACAAATCAGTGATTTTATTTTGGTATATTTAATTTTGTATGTAACTACATCCGTGGTTGATTAAGACAACCTGTTTTGCTGATCTGATTGAATTACCTATAGGCTCTTTTTTATTTGGTTTGGTTACTAGTAACAATTCTAAGCTTATTGACTAATATATGACTAATATTTATTGTTCTTATCACTACATTACTAAAACAAAGTCGCTATCCGCCATCTGTCTGTCCCTATGTATGCTTAGATCTTTAAAACTACGCAACGGATTTTGATGAGGGTTTTTAATGGATAGAGTGATTCCTTAGGATTCTAAGGTTCTGATTCTAAGGTTTGTATGTATAATACATGCATAATATAGTAGAGAAACACAGATAAATTTTGAGATTTCTAATTTGATGTCGTAAATAAGCACGTTTTTTGCGCTTATATTGCAAAAACGCTGGCTGAATGCTACAAGATAGACCAAAATGATGTACAGTATTGTCCACCTTAAAAAGTTCAACAAAAAAGTCCGCGATGGTACATGTCTATCTCTTAGGGATAACCCACCATAACCATTTTTTCATTGTACCCGTGAGAAGCCTAGGCGGGTCGCTAGTACTTACTAACGTAAATGGCGCTGTTGTATTCCAGATGGACGATGGCCATTTCTTTAATTATTGAGATAACCAATGAAGTTTACTTAAATCTTCCAACCAAGACTTTGTATGTTTTATATCTGCTATGTAATTCAAATGTGTATTCGATCAAACTGCATTAGGTCAACGTGGTTGGCGAAGACCCTAATAGCCCTGACATAGTTAGGGTAGGATAGGCGATAGGAACAGATATGAGCTCTGATATTATAAGTATCGTGAAGCACCCAGCGAAAAATCGCAAAGGTAAAGTTGAATAGATAAGGTAGGATAGGCACCTGCCCCTCGGTGGGGACGTATATAGTTTGCCATCTTCTGATTTAACAAATAAATAGGATAATCGTTCTTATAACAATGCGAATTCTATCATAATATTACATAATATTTTTTTATGTAACTCCTTCAAGTAAATTTATCTATTAATACGAGTAACGGTGAAACCCCTGTTTCACTCTTTACCTTATTTTCAGTTTGATTATGGAACTCCCTCATAAAGAGAATAAAAAGACCACGAAAGCTTAAGTCCTATTTAGAATCCTAGTTATTTTCGAGCTTTGAATCCTTAACTAATATTGTCCTCTTTCAATTGCTCTTTTTGTCAAACAAACATATTTTGTTCTTATTTCTGTCTCGTGTTAAGAGTTATTATTCTTTTTCTCTTGCGTAAGGTTGTTTAAAAGATGGTCTTTAGGCTAATTTATATTTATTATATATGTGCAATAGATTCATTAATATGGTTGCAACCATAATCTAACTATACTTAAGTTAGTCTACTGAATCCTTTCTCGACTACTATGTGATTGCTCTTATATTTATGACTTCCTTTTTATAATGTTACCGGATGACTCAACTCTATACTGATATTGTTTTTATTTTCTTTTAATTATACCAGGCTATGTAGTCATGGCGTGCATACCAGAAAAATAAATAACTGGACCATAGAGCGAATCTGTTTGCTTGAAATTAATTTCACAGATGCTCCAAATTGTTATTTCATCATTTATAATTTAATTTTAATAGATTTATAGGGTTCCGTATCTTAAATGGAAAAAGAAACCCATATTGGACCAAGTTCTTGTCCATCTATCCATCTGACCGTCTTGACCGCTTGTCTGCGTTTCTACGTTGGCGTGAAGGATGTAAACTGAAATTATGGAACATCTAATATGTAGATATTGATTTCCTATGATTCCCAAAAAGTGTGAAAAATCAAGTAAAAGAACTCAATATAAAAGATATGTTCATTTGAACTTATTTTCTAATATATCTCAGGAGAATTAACATACCCATAGACATAGAATCATGCAATTGAAGTGAAGGGAAATCATTAATTCAATGTTCCATCGCGGAACAAATCAACTTATCAAACTTATTGAAACTGACGAAAAATTTATTTGCCAGAAAATTCATACTTTGTTAGGTATAGAATGAACCAAGTGTAAAATATTTCACATGTGCATCTGAAGCTTCAGAAGCTTTGCATTCGATGGATACCGCATGGCTTAAAGGAGGATAGAAATTTGCTGTCTATAATATCGTGATAGGTGACGAAATCCGAACTCTTTTAGAACATGAAAAAAAGCTCGACAACGGGTTTTCCTATGAAAGATTTATTAACAAAAGTAAAGTTGAAACATTGGTAAAAATCAACCAACCGGTAAATCACGATATTACACTACAATATTACTTAAAGATAATAGAATATTGACTGAAGATTGGTACGTCAACATTTATTTGCCCAGAATATTAGAAATAGTTCACGAAAAGCGTACTCAAAGCAACGATGCTTCACCATGAAAAGGTTCCATATATGGAACTGATGTAGTATTTTTTTACAAATGATAAATAGGATAGAAGAAAATGATCATAGTAAATCTAATGTATAACATTTATTTTTACTAAAACCAGAACTTAAAGTGTGCAATTCTACAATCGCTACATGCCCTGGGCAATTTGCACAAAACCCGAAGCAATAAAAACAAAGGAAAGCTACCGCCCAAAGTAATGGTGGCGAAATAAAACGCCTAATTACCTTTCCTAGACACGTACCGCAAAAACGTGGACCATAATTTTTACAAATAACGATTGCAATTTGACGTTTATTGTGGCATTACCCAGAGCAATACTCGTATCACAAATACGGCAACCATGTTGTGTACGAGGTGAATTTGTAAAATGGCGGAACAAGAACGGTGACGTTTAACTTAACGTTTTCTTACTAATAATCAAAATTTTTTGTATGCTAATAATCACAATATATTTCTTTAACTAAGTACAATGAAAGATCTATGTATCGACAATTAATACACTATAATTTAAATATATTTTCGAGATATTAACCCTTGGGGTGCCTGGTGGGTCTGACAGACCCATGGGTACAAGGAATCGACAATATTTAAAAAAATACATAATTCCCGCCACTGTGCGCCTGTGTAGCTTCGTGATGTAGACTGGTGGCTAGATTATTGCCCCTCCCGCAGTCCGCAACGCGCACGCGTTCGAGTAACACGCGTTTTATTTGCGCTCGGGCCTGAGAGACCCGACCAGGCATGCGGCGTAACTTTTAACTAGTAAGTAATTATTTTTGTTTTCCATTATTTATTTTGCATTGTGTGGTAAATTTTTTATGCTTATAATATTTTTGCAGTTAAATATGGCTAGGCGATTAACTAATACCGAAATAAGTCAAATTTTAGAAGAAGATTTCAATGAAATTGAGGATGACATTGTATTTGACGAAAGTGGAGCCGAATCCGATCACGTGAGTGTTCAATATGATTTTGATGATACTGAGGAAGAAGTACAAGTTTATAATGAACATAGTAGTGACAGTGATGATGAGATGTCTCAGCCTTTGAGTAACTTTGCTCACAGATCCATATATAAAGGGAAAGATAATACAATATGGTTCCGTGATCCGCCGAGCGTTCGCGTTCGTACTAGAGCAGAAAACATTTTTACTGGAACACCTGGAGTGAAAACTCATGCAAGACATGTGCAGAAAGAACTTGATTGCTTTCATCTATTAGTAACTGAAGACATGTTGAATGTAATTATGGAACATACTAATAGGAAGATCCGTATTACGAGACAGGATAGCAATACATCAAATGAATATGCATATTCAGAGATCACAATGAACGAACTAAAAGACAAGACATTGCTGTAAAAAGACGTTGCTATTATATGCCCTGCTAAGAAGGATCGCAAGTCTAAGTACACATGTATTTCTTGCATGAGTCACATTTGCTTAGAGCACGCAAATTTTATATGCGAAAATTGTCGCACAAATACCGAGTAGTTATTGCTCCATATTCTTATTTTATAGTAATCAAAGTTAATAACCTGTAAATTGATTTATCTGTGCATTATAAAAATGAGAAGTCTGATTTGATCTCAATTAAAAATAATTTAATATTGTTGATTTAAAGATAAGTGTTAAATATTGTTGGCTAACTATGAGAGGTTTTTTAAATTTCTCAATAAAACTTTATAAAATAGTTTTTCGTATTTTTTCTTCCCCTTTTCAGTTAGAAAAAATGTTGAATATAAATTAAAACTTGTAATTATGGTTTGTAAAACATCAAAATAAATAAAAATAACCAATTATGTTTACGGGTCTGTCAGACCCACCAGGCATGCCGTGTGATTTTTACCCACCAGGCTCCCCAAGGGTTAAGAGACTAATTAAAATAAATCTATTAATATAATAAAGTTTGTTTTATGGCTACACATATTAAAATAAGGGTAATTTTATGTAAAAATTAATAATAATAAGACATGTACAAGTTATAGTGCAAAAATGTGATGTGATAGAGAAAAACTATGATATCAGATTTGAAATCAGCACCTTCAAATCAGTGTAAAACAGCTTTTAAACTTGATGCCAGAATATGTTATTTTCTATTGGCCAGTGTTACTACCAGCATTCCGCTTACGGACGTTTTTATCCATACCGAATTTCATGAAAATCGGTTATGCCATTTTGTTGTTAAACGTAGCAGACAGATAAGTTACTTCTACATTTATATTGTTAATAGTAACATGCATGTTTTTGTTATTAACATTAATATAAGGTATTTTTCTCCTTCCGCACGTTTTATTTAGTTGCATTACTCGATGTTTTGGAACGGTCCAAGGGCATACTATCTGTCCGTATAATTTTGCTACAATGTTCTAAGTGGTGAATACTCAGCATGCACTCTAGGGTAGGCGAAAAGTGTCGTAATAATGCACTTTTTTATATATAGCTATTATCTATATTAAGTCAGTAGACAAATCAGACTCTCCATACATATCAGAATGCAGTAGCGTTGGGACTCCAAAAGCGTCACAAGCAAACTACTATTTGGCTTTAAACTATTAAATGATGGCAAGCAAAGGTTGCGAAACTGAGGTGATAAAATGTTACAAATTTTGTTAGCACATTTGGTTATTAGATAATACCTCAATAACTTTTGTAGGGTGTAAGGCGGTTCCTTGTTCTTCTCCAAATTCAACTGATGTTACTCAACGCTAACTATTAGATATGTGCAATTTCTGTCGTATTATCAGGCAGCATCATAAACAATGGAATCAATATTATGTCCAGCACTATTTCATATTTCACGGTTGGGTTATTTAATTTGTGTCAGTATTACAGTTCAACAGACACTTTTGGACATCTTAATATTAATATAAATAATAAATAAATAAATATTTGTTACACTTGTTGTTGGAAAGGAGTGTGTAGAGAATTAGCGAGCGATAGGAGAGAATGGAAGCAGATGACATGTTGCGCCGACCCCAAATAGAATTGGGAACAGGGCAGGAGAAAGAGAGAAATATTTGTTACACTTACACCAATTAGCCTAGCCCAAACTAAGCTCTATAAGGCTTGTGCAATGGGATCTAGGGTAACGGATAGACATACATATATTATACATATATAAATAATTTTTATTGAAATATATATCAACAACCATGACTAAGGTACAAATGCTCGCATTCATCACACAAACATCTGCCCCCACCGGGATTGGAACCCGGGACCTCAGAGATGGCGACACCTTGAAACCGGTGTATTATCCACTCGACTATGGAGGTCGTCAATATTATTCTGAAATGAATATTTTATTAGTCATATTAAAATCTATGTATTTAACCTGGGATTTAAGTAATAAACATGTCTACTTGATTTTTAAAAACGGTACTAGTTTTTAAAATTTCTGAGTCTTATTATTATTTAATGGCTGAGAACGCCCTAAGAAAGTGTTTATTATTCTTTATGTTATTAGTTAGTTTAATGTTTATTGACATATTTTTCTGTTACAAAAATTTTCCTGTCTTAGCTATGAAATAAATAGAGAAACCTTTAGTATAAAATGAGCAAAATTTAAAAAAAAAATCTATACTAAAAGGCAAATTCATAGTTGCTACTGATTCTACTGATATTTAATAGTCGACAATAACGCTAAACAAAATACATTATATTAAGTCTGTAATTATCCTGATTACTGATCTAATACAATCGTGAGTGAAACACGAATTTGCAACGGATGGTTAACGAAAAGTGAACTAGAACTTGTCCCACCTAGCAATCACAATGTCGAGGATTAATTAGCTTAAGTCAAGGTATCAGGAGAATATCTGATGGTAATTCCAGCAGATGATGATTCCAGAGATTTGTTATTAAGTACTGGTACGTGTTTGATCGATTTCTAGGAAATGTTATTAATTAATAACTTTTACAATAAATACTTATTGATCAATTCTAAGAAATCAATAATGAGAGCCGATAATGAGTTTGCAACTAATAACATTTTGCGAGTGACAAGTTAATAATTAAATTCAGAATCAAGACAAAATATGATTTTGTTTTGTTTTTATTTTACCTTATCTCAAAAGATTTTATACACTGACAAAGGAGTAACAAGCAATTTAATTATTAACGAGTTTTCTACTTTAGTTTTAAACTAAGGACCTGAAATCTTGCTTATTGTATTAGCTATATTTATCGAGATTTAGTCAATCTAATCATAAAAGTTGCCAGATGTAGAATATGCATCTTTAACTGAAATTAGGTAGATATATATAAATACCTGTCCGTTCCGTCCGATATTGTTTAGTGTTCATTCGTATGTATGTCATATAAAAGTAAATATATTAAAAAATTGTAAAGCTGCTGTTTCTACTGCACAATCAACCCGTTTCAGCCATCAATCAAGGCATAATCAATGCATTTGTCTGTGACAATTGAAAATGTAGATAAACTTTTATTACTTGTTTCTGGCTGAATTTCGAGTTTATTGTTATTTGTTCTGATTCATAGTATAAATAAAATGTATTTTATATAATTTAAAACACTAAAATCAATCAAAAATCTAAAATCAATAGGTAAAAGAAAATAATTAACGTTATGTTATGATGATATTTTGATAATTTTAATAAATCGAATCTATATACTTAATGCTGCAACTCCTTCAATAATAGACAAATATTACGACAGTATTCTTTATTTAGGTTGTTATAATTAAACAAATTAATGCTCAAGTAATTCAAATAACAACACAAAAGACTACTGTTTCTTTATGAATTTATAAGTAGATAGAAGTAGAAAATGAAATAGTTTCAGTTGTGAAAAATAAACACACTGTTAGCGACAGATCTGGCAGGCAACCCCGTTGCGAGGCATTAGTCTTTGGTTGTTACTGTCATTGCTTAGCAACGGGGCTTTACTAATATAATTTAGCTTCACTTTTAATTTATGTTTTTATATTTCCTTTGTGAGTTTGTGATTGTAATAAATAGAATTTAAACTAGAAAAAACGTTTAATTCGGTACTTAATACACACGTCACTAGAATCATTAAATAATAATATACATGATGTTAGAAATCATTCTTTCACTCTAATATTTAACCAAATTAACGAAAAAATTAAGCTAAGTTTGTAACTATATATAATAGTTACAAACTTAGCTTAATTTTTTCGTCGATAAATAATCTATGCTTAGCAATATCATTTTGACGTGAAACGTCTTTAAAATCGCGCCGAAACATACGGGTACCAGATTTAAAAAGTGGACCGTAACGAAAAGGTCTATATCATCGTACCTTAATTATTAAAAAAACTATTAGTCTTAGAAACAAAAATGTGGTGTGAATATTTCACTTATACAGTCAGCTCGCTGTTGTGACATTGAGTTTTTTATTAAAATACTTAAAACACCGTCAATCTCGTTTTTTTTATTTCAATCTTTTACTTTAAAAGCGATTCCCTAACATAGACGTTTCACGTTAAAACCAACGGCCGTGTGCCCCGGCACAGTCCCACCCGATTTTTTAGTACGGATTCTCACTATGATTTGTATTTCCTTCACTTATTTCGTTCCAAACGATTCCCTGCCAACATTACTAGATAAACAGTCATACTTGATGACACAGTGTTAATCACATTTCTCTGTTTGACGCAGTGTTGGGAATATGCAGGTGTATTGAACATGACAAGATTCGGTTAATAGAACCAAAGGGACTCCTATTGTCAACTAGTTATCTGTCATTGCCAAAATTAGTTTGCTAAAAGAGATCGCGTGAAGCACTTGTAACCTCTTTGAATAGCCGTACATTAAAATGTGCACAAAATGAAAATATCTCAACAGAATTTTAGTTCTCATTTTAAGCTTTTTGTGTTTGGAAATAAGTGTATCACATTATACATAATGTATAAGAGACGTAATAAATATGTTTCATATTTATTATATTAAGAAAGAAAAGTTACTGACGTGTACGTCACAAAAAAGATGTGCCTATTTAAGTAACTGACAGTTTCATAAACTTTGCTTTTCGAGGAACACAGGGAACGCAGCTGAGGGCATTTCTATATACTAGAAATTCATTCAATCGGTAACTAATATTTTAAGTTTTATCCATGAACACCAAAATCCAGGCCCTTCATAGACCGTGAGACTGTTTTGTGTTCGTACTTTTGCAGCGATGGACAACGTACAACAGATATACAACGAATATCGTCTGAATGAGTGATGCCCTTCAGGTAATCCTAGAAGCTCGAGGATAACTAGACCAATTGAAAGTGAAGGGGCAAAGCCGCACCTTTAACTTGGAACCACCGTGTCAGCCGTGATGTTACTAAACGAACCTACATCTTTATATCGTTCGAGGTATAGCGTTCGGATTTCACTTAGGTACAATAAATTGCAAACATAGTCAAGTTTTGTTATCAATGGATTTCGTTATTCTGTTTCGTGCTAGCTGACTTGTTTGTTTTAGTGATGGATTGATAATTTAGTAATTTTACTAACAACATATAACAAAAGCGTCATGAAGAAAACTCAACAACTTAAACTGAAAAATATTGTGTCACCGTAGCAACAACGTAAGTTTGCACGTATTTGTTGCAGACAGTACAAATAGTTGTAAAAAAATACTCATTATTGTAATGCGTTGCTTTATAGATTCGTCGTGTTTAGTATTCTGTTGATTCAACTGCCGCTTGTACTCCACGTGTTTTGTGATTTTCTCTCATGCAACTGAGTTGCATCTATCACAACGTATTTATTAACTTTATACTGAATATTTGTATATAAATACATTGTGTAAGTACATAACAAAAAACGAAAAAAATTCAAGTAATAAAAAAATAAGATATAACCTCTATACCTGTTCGAAAATCGGGAGGCTTTTCACAAAAGGTGCATTTAAGAAGGTTCAAATTATAATATTCTCTTATGAACCATAAACTTTCAAAGTAAGGTTCACTTTTGGTGCACAGCGCTGTACGGAAGTATTAGTTAGTGGAACGGTGTGTCAAAGAGATTGGGAAAACGATAGTGCGTAGGTATACGTTGCCGTAGATGCATTTTGCTTCTGAGACCGTCCGCATTTACGTAAGCACTGGGCGAGCAGGCAGTACAGAATTTAGATATGTACCTACAAGGTATTTGCGCCTTATCCTATCAAGCTGAAACCCGTTCTTATTAATATAGTCATATAAAAGTTATCCTATCATTAAAAGTATGAAATAGTATAATCATGATTTGTATTAGACCCATACCTTTTTCAATACTTTACGTACAGTTTTATCTAAATTTGAGTATATAAAATTTTTGCTATATAAAATCATTGTAATCAGTTACAAGTTAAACCAACAATTACGTGTCGAATAAGCATTCAAACATTTTGGTAAATAAAATGTAGAAAATGTTCTAATCCGAAGTTTACTAAAGTTACTAGCTGCTGACTGCGACTTCGTCTGTACAGGTTTATAAATTGTAGCCTATGTGTTTTTTTAATGTTTATGCTACATTACTGTAAGGTTTCATTAAAATCCATTTAGCAGTTTTCCGTTAAACAGTAACAAATGTTCATCCATATTAACTTTCGCGTTTATAATATTAGTAGATTTTTTTACATTTAAAGTATTTTTTTTTCTAAATAGATTAAATGCATATTTACTTGCATCAGATCAGAAAAACATTGTAAAATGTTGTGAATTACTTATAATACAAATAAATTAGTTTTATACAAACGTTTTGTACCAGAAAAAAGATCCCGTCTGAAATTTGTACATCTATAAAATAATAATAATAACACCATACAAGCAAACACAGATTACTATCTAAATCAAGCTTTGAAATACACAAAATCACGAGAAATGCCCTTTGCCAGTTGCGGTCTCTAACGAGCCGTGTAGACCGCTCCTCAGTTATTACAAGCATTGATATTTGCAGAAAACACCAGCCGAAATCACGGTAATCCTCAAACGCTGCAGCAAACCTAAGCTGAGCTTAGCTCGTGCAACAAGCTTCAAAGACGGTGCAATTAGCACGTTGGCTGTATCAACTGAATTTTATTTGTTAAACCTAGCGAGCTAAGTTTAATAGGTTCATTTGGATTTTATATGATAAGTATCGATATTTTGAGTTAGAGTAACGTTTTTTATTATTTTATTATAGCTGTATGCGGTAAGGTAGGTTATATGATGGGTGTTTTGGGATGGGTTAGGACAGGTTAAGTTGATTACGTTTTTGCTTAAGGAAGTCAAGTTATGCAGTTTCCGTAAACTCTGTACTAGAAAGCATAAACGACTCTTTCGGAAACTTCTAAGATATTGCTAGGTAGACAGCACAACTGCGGCGCTGCCGCCGTTCCGGATACGGCGACCCGGGAGGGACCACGCCCCTTCCGTGTCCGGGGAGCGTCGTCGGTGCTGGAGATCAGGGGAGGTATTGTAGCCTCCCCCGAGGAGGGCTCCCCTGTATCGGTGGGGGAGCGGAGGCTGGGGGTTCCCGAAAGTAGCTTGGTGTTCCCGGGGGCTCCCTACATGCCTGAGGAAGGCCATCCCTGAGGTTTTTAGTGGGTAGGCCTCCCCCTCCTGGGGAGGAGAGCCCCACATAACCGCCGGCTCGCCACAGCCGGGGTATGCAACTTAATGAATTTTCCTCAGGGGGAACAAAAAAAAGAAAAAAAAGGAGTGTTAAGGTTAGACGCAGCGGTCGAGTTCAATTTCTAATAAAAAATTGTTCTGGTCTGGGTGAAGTACATGTTATATTCTATGTAAATAACTGCACAAATGACACATAATAATGTAGGGCAACGGTTTTTTTAATAAAACCAATAATAAATGAAACAAAGCAAGAGGCTCATAAACCTACACCAGGTTCACAAGTCACGCTTCATTGTAAATAGATCTACATTTGTTTAAATTATAAATTAGGTCCTTATAAAAAGGGTGACATAATATTATTTCGCTAGACATATTAACTTACTTCTGAAAGTCACGAGAAAGTGAGCTAAGTTCAACTCGGCTTTCAGATCACCTAAGCTTCAAAATGAATATAATATATTCCACGCTGGAAATACAATAAAAAGAAAGTCAGTAGAGAAAATGTACGTATATTGCATTTGTAATTCAAAATCAGTCTTATTATGGTTATAAACAATATACTTACTAAAATGAAACAGTGTAGATTGAAATAAAACTTAAGACAATTTTTTTGTCCAACAATTTTACTGGAGCTTTTATGGTGTTGACATGAAAATACGACATATATCTGCTGTAACTCTGTACAAAAGTATACAAAATCTAGGTAAAAGTAAATGTAGCATACTTTTAGTACGATACTTTAGGATTCATTTCATTCAGTTATCAATGCCATATCACAGTAAACTGAAATCTTGCTCTTTAGGTAACTTCCACTATTTATGCTGGGGCAGTCTAATTTGTTACGAATACCTTACTACATCTTAATTCTGTTTTGATACGGCGGGGCTACCAAAGTTGAGGCAAGCTATGCTAGTTCATTTTTATTGTTATAAGTACCAGTATTCTCAATTTTTTTGGCTTTTGGTAAGTATTATACAACATTTCTTAATATTTTTTATTTTTATTTTATTGGCAAATAACAATGGTTTGCTCTGACAAGTAAGTAGTTACAAAAAGATAATAATACAATATAAGTAGTTGATGAATTACAAAATTTGCGTAAAGACTAATAACAGCAGAAATGACAACTACCCGTCGCACTAGTAATAACTGTGTTACGGCAGCGTAGTATCACTCTATGGTCTCCAGTTAAACTTAACATTCCACAGTATTATTATAGTACAGTAACGTAGATCAACAATATCTGGTCCAGTGGACCAGATACCATAGTACTTGTAAAGATATGAGTTAAATGAATCTTATTGTAGTTGCTTTAATTATTATTTTACATTAAGTGTATCAACCTCCGTTTTAGAGTAATACACTGATCTTTAGTTTACTATGCTAAAGAAGACATTTTAAAATTTTCTAAAACCACAGTTTATATGAAAAATCCATGATATTGAGAGTGTAAGGTACAAAAAAGTTGCAAAAAGTAAATATGTAGGTTGCAATTTTCTTTCGCATTTGTCCATGAAACCATTACTTCGCTTATAATACACCGATCTTTAGTTTACTATGCTAACGAAGTCGTTTAAAAAGTCTTTATTACTCATTACTTTTACCCGGCGTCATATGAAGATATTGTGCGCATTAACTCGTCCTATTTACGACCTTAATCCTTCGAATGTGTGAAGCTGATAATATTTTATGCTTCAGGAGTTTACTTCGAGTGTTGCTTTTAAGTTGTCAAGTTTTAATACTTTATAAAACCTGTAGCGTGTTCGATATCATAGTACTTAAAAGCTTTTAGAAAAAATCCATGTTTTGTAACTCGATTTAAGCTTGTGATTACTTTATTAATTTTCTTTTTTTAATATAAATAATTTCAAAATAAATAATGAATTTGCTTTCTAATTCAAAACAAAACTGGAATAATTGTTATAGTTATTTTAGCTAGAATACGCAGAATTTTTTTAATTTATCATATAATACTGTTCAACTGATTGGTTTTGCTCTGCTCGTATTGCATTCTTTGCTAGCTTTGCTGTTTGTAATTTTTGACTTACTATCATGGTTAAATGTTTGTGCGGTATTTTGAAGACATATTATGAAATACCTTGTTCCCTCGGATATAATCAGATCAACTACGAGATGTTACCGCAATTATATATAAGAAGTGCCTATATAAGTCGCATTAGGCTACATTTTGTTTTCATAAAAGTTGCGATAAGTTACACTTTCTATTCTACGTAACCTTCTATTTAAACAGGAGCACGCTATGTATATGTATAAAAGCCGTCTTGGCCGTTACTGACTCTGAATACCTAGAAGGAAGAAGATTGAAGCGAACAACTAAATTCTTTTGATCAGAGGTTGGCAATGTATTCATTTAATATTACAGTTTATAGCTGACGAGACGCTAACTTGTAAGAACGATTAAGTCTTAGTCAACCACGGTGGCCGATTTCACATGCATTCATGAATCTCTTCGCAGGTTGCCTCACAATGTTTTCTTTCACTGTAGCAGCGTCAGATCAATTCAGCTACCTTTCCTGCAACAACCTTTCTATTTCTACTACAAACCCGTCGCTATTACGAGCGACATAAAAGCTGTCTCAAAGTCAAGATATAATGCTTGAAGCGTTGCTTTGTGTACATGTGAAACTCTAAAAGCAAGAAACACATCGGTACATAGCAGAATCGACCACGGTCCTACCTAATAAACACAGAGTAGCAATATAGTAGCCTATTAATGATTCACATATGTCCTTTTTGCATTAGAAGTGTGTTAAAATGCGACATATAAAAGCACTTTAAGATGATTTAACACTGCACCAAACACAAAATTGATATATTTTATACAGTGTTAGGTTTACACCCCTTTTTTATAGTGTTTTTAAAATTGTTCATTATTAATGGTGATAAGCTAATGCATATATTTGTAATGCTGTTAAAATGCTCTAATAATTTAGAGCATTACAAAAAATAACATTTGCTAAATAGGGGAATTATAAGCCTTTTATTTGAGATTTAACAATTAATGTGTACATAATTAATGTTTTGTGAGGTTAAATTATTTCACTTTTTATTGCACAATACAAATAGAATACAATAGGCAAACTTAATGCAGCAAGGTATCGTTTACCAGTCAACCAAATGCCTAGTTACTAAGAACTGTGTTTGGGACAGACAAAGATTCAAACAGTTATAACTTACTATCTAATATATATATGTATATATAGACATAAGTGTTTGAATATTATCCATAAAATGAATTGACTAGTATTAATGAAATTATAAGATGAACCTTTAATATCTTAGCCGGTATATATTAGAGTTTGTGGCACTAATTTAATTTTCATTATGCGCGGAATCTTTTTTAATCAAAAATAATCCGAGCAGAGTAGCATTGTTACCGTTTTCATAATTAATCAAAGCCTTTTTACTCTTACTCCCAACATTTTTCAGTATCAAAACTACAAAATACAGAATAATTAATATTAACTTAATATTACTTAATATTAGAAATTCTAATGCAGTCAGCATTAGAATTTCTTTCTCTATGTGACGAAAAGTAAAATTGAATCGTTTGTGCACTCAGTTTTATTTTCAGTTACCCAAACATTATCTCGTTGTACATTTGACTTTTGTTTTGCATCATGTGAAGTAGGTGATCTAAGGACTCCTAAACGTTTACAAAATGAACATGAATACAACCTACAGTGTTATAAAGTTTCACTTGTTTATCAATATACAATTAATACATTTATAAATATACTTTTATTTTATAAAGACATTGATAATATGATTCACTTTGATACTTAAATATTGTCTACAGTATTACATATTCTTTATTAAATATTTTTGCTTTTCTAGAATGGGAACTACTAGGGCAAAGTAAATATAATAATACTGATGCTTTTTTGTTAGTTTTAATTTCTTCCAAACGACTTTACGCTTTTGGGGTGTCAATGTGTCTTATTAAAAAAGTGAGACGTTTAACCCTGTACTGAAATATTTTTTACATATATCATCAGTTCTAAATAAGGCATAATAGTGTGCATTGTAACTGTTATATTAACTTCAACATTTTGTTCTGACGCTTATGAAGTAACCGATTATCAGCGAGTGTTGAGCCCGAAAAACCACCAATTGCATATATGGTATGATATTCAGATGAGATGTAAATTTAACTGGATTTATTTACCGAATTACTTGTTATGACTGAATCTAGTTTTCACGTAACAGAGACCTCGTTAAAATAAGTAATAGAGCATTGCCATGGTGTTTACTATGGCAATGCCAAACAAAAAAAGACCTTAGAGCATTAACGAAATAAAACTACATATTAGCACGCAAACTGCATCGTGCTTTCTCGTTATTATTCACGTCAAGCCCGGTGTCACTTTCAGCCGGAATACTATTTTCCTTTAGCGCTTTTTGCTTGAAAAAATTGTAGCAATTAGTGCTGTTGAGTTGTCGCTGTTGTAAAACGTAATATATGCAATGTGTCGTTTCCTTACTGGTGAGTTACTTGTTATTGTACCCTTTAATTATATGCTTGGTTCAGTAAACTTAGTATCGTAAACATTATATTACTCTTACTATTTTTTTCAACAATGCAGGTAGAAAACTAGCATCGTTGTTTGCTAATATTCATACAATATTATGGAACCTAGTGCATCACACTATCGTATAGATAACAAGACCAAACATAATCTTGGAAATAGTCTTTCATACATACTAAATAATACATTGCCTCTAATATCACGTAAAGGTACTCAAACTTTAAATTACACTAAGATGAAGAAAATACCATCACAGTTTTCACGTACCGCCTTGAATTTATTTCCACTGGCTAAATACTGAACTTGTATTCTTCCAGATGCTCGACATATATCTAATGTATGGCAACCAAAACAGAAGAGGAGCAGTGGTAAAATCTGCAATGTATTAGTATTGTATAACCTTAAATATAATAAATAGGATTTCATGTTTACATTACAATACTACGTATAATAATTTAAAAATACCAATGGGAGCAGAAATATACTCATATTCAGAAACAATATTCAAACATGATTGATTTTATTTTTCGAAGAAAGAATGTATGTAAGTCGGATAGTTAACAAACCGATTTCTGGTATGGGCTATATTTATGTGATAAATACGAGTATTTGTGCCGTGGTCATGGTTGTATTTCTATTAAAAATATTTACACACGTAAAATATGTATCTATCCGTTACCCTAGATTCTTTAACATAAGCCTTACAGAGCTTACTTTGGGCTAGGTTGATTGGTGTGAGTGTAAGGAATATTTATTTATTTTATCAGTACGTGCCCGAAGTAATACCAAATCATTACGCTATTTTTTATCTATTGATTAGCTGAAGACGAATTCTTCTCAATATAACCAATGCGAACAACCGTTTGATAGAATCAAATTTTATTTATAACAGTTACACCCGAAACCTGATCTCAATCAGGTTATGTTATGAATGGAAAGGAGATGCCAACGCATTGGTAAAACAGGATAAGTGTCGCCAAGTAGACGGTGTGAAAGAGATAGGATATCGCGTGGGCAATAAACTGCTGAGGCGCTTGAGAGTTATTTAAAACTGCAAGGCGGTTAAGGCTCAGTGCTATCTAAATTAGCGCCACCAAATATAACTAATAATGTTCAACATAATCACCCGCCGTGGTATCCAGTATAAAGTTGTCCGAACACCAAGGGGTTTTTAAGACGACTACAAAAGTAATGCACTCCTTATGAGGATTCACTGCCATCCCCCGTGGAAAAAAAAGTAGTAATAAATGACTTCTTAATATAAAAATAAGCTAAAAAATCTATCCATACTGAATTGTACTGCTTAAGCTATAAATGTTACTGGATATATATACTACAAAAAATATAACATTGTAAATGGTTTATAATTTATTAACGGTTATACACTGAGAGTTTAGTGTAATATTGCGGAAAGTCATCATGGTAAATAATTATGGAGAATAAATATATGTTCAATTCTTACATTCCTTGCATTAATTCATTTCAACAAAATTAATCTCACTTCATTTCATTTTGTTTACGAGATCCATACCAAGCATTCTCGTCATGCCACGTATGCAGGTATGCTGAAAGCTGTAATAAACGTAGGACAATGATTGAAGTTAAGTAATTGATTTTTGATGATAAGCTAAAAACAAAAGCTTTTCGATTGTAGGGAATCTTTATTGAAAAATTATAAGTCAACAATTGAACTCAGTTTAATTGCCTTTTCCATTGCAAATTTTTGCATTCCACTGTTGGTACTTCACACAAAATTATAATAAAAGGTAAGCGCATAACTTAACAACGCCTGGACCAATTTAGCCAAGTCTTTTATTAAAATGTTTGTTGGAGTTCAAGGATGATTTTTACGGCGAAAATTTAAATAATTATCGGAAAATCCCAAAAAACAGCCTTTTTTCCCCATACAAACGTTTTCTAACTAAAACGTGTACGTTTTGATTGTAATTGACTGTAGTCAATTTGAGCTTTATTGTTATTGTTTAATAATCCCAACTAATATTATAAATGCGAAAGTGTGTTTGTTTGTTTGTTGTTTGTTTGTTGTTTGTTTGTTGTTACCTCTTCACGCTTAAACTACTGGACCGATTTCAAAAATTCTTTCACCTTTGGAAAGCTACATTCTCCCCGAGTAACATAGGCTACTTTTTATCCCGGAAAAATCGACAGATCCCACGGGATGCGCAATAAAGGCTTCGCTCAAAAACTACTGCACAGATTTTTATGCGGTTTTCATCAATAGATAGAGTGATTCTTGAGGAGTTTTGCGGCATTTTTTATCTCGAAAAACGGATAGTCCCACGGGAAGCGCGATAAAATCTTCGCACCATAAACCGACTTCCGCGTATATGTAGCCGTGGGCAAAAGCTATGACCCTTAACCCTCTATACACCCAATCCCGAAATCCACGCGGGCGAAGCCGCGGGCAGAAAGCTAGTATTGCATAAATTCATATTGCAAGTACTCACTCTTGTCTAAACAATGTAGGTGTGTTCCTAACATCAAAGGGTCAATTTGCGCTTTATTAAAGCTATATAAAGTTGAAATTCAATCATATCGATCAAAACAGTGTGCGTGTCTGCGTTGGAGCACAGAATACATCGATGGAGGATTTAATGTCACGTTTCAAAATTGAATAGACACAAAATGTTATAGCTCATATGAACCTTGTTTGTAATATGCGATATTATTTATAAAATAAGTAGGAACAAAAAACTGCCACTTTACAAATCTTTTTGACAGGACGGGTCTGGGTCCGTTAGTAATAAAATAAAACGATATTATATACTACATACGGTAATAAGTGTATACTTACCCTTAACACACAGCTGACAAAAATAATATTTAAATGCGAGACATGTAAAACTTGTCAAGATTATGGTTTTGAAAGTGGTTACGCATCTCAGGACAAGAGACGGGAATATATGCTAAACATGGAAATTTATCGAGATTCCTCAGTAACTACTGGGATGAAATTTATTTTGTAACTGGTTTTACCCACAGTTCGTACCTACGTAGGATCAATATACTTGCAACACTGAATTTATTAATTTTTTTCGTTCTCTTGGCCATCTACTCATCTGTTAATGGATGTGTCATATTTAAGGATTGTGGTTTGATACTGAATCATCTACGTTGCTCTGTTTTGTCTATTTTAGCGTATCATCGTCGTCGCGCCCGCGGATACGGCGACCCGGGATGGACCACGCCCCTTCCGTGGCTGGGGGGCGTCGTCGGTGGAGGAGACCGGGGGAGGTATTGTAGCCTCCCCCGAGGATGGCTCCCCTCTATCGACAGGGGGGGCGGAGGCTGGGGGTTCCCGGAAGTAGCTTGGTGTTCCCGGGGGCTCCCTACATGCCTGAGGAAGGCAATCCCTGAGGATTTTTGTGGGTAGGCCTCCCCCTTCTGGGGAGGAGAGTCCCATATAACCGTCAGCTCGCCACAGCCGGGGTATGCAATTTAATGCATTTTCCTCAGGTGGAACAAAAAAAAAGGGATGTCTGCGTTATACCCAATCATATGCCAAAACACAGTTTTCAGAATACATGCTTTATTTATCACTTTGTTTTATATACCGTTTGTCATTTTTAATAAATCGAAAATCAATATATTTTGTCATTTGATATCAGACATTAGAACTTTCCTTTTTAACAGTACTATTAAATAAAAATATTATATACATATTGTATCATGGCCGGTTAAAAATATCTAAGGAGTATATAAGTTTTATTTTATACGGATCTTGGGCACTTGTCAGAGTCCTAAAAATCATACTAACACAAGAAAAAAATGTAGCAATGTGAATGTTCCGTAAAATCGTGAGGATCTTATTATGTCACCTGACTCATGGTGGTGGTGTACATAGAAAGATACAATATTGTCTTATTAACACATTCGATGTCGCTAACTGTCCAAAGACAACATGGCCGTTGTGTATATTTTTATTTGTAAACTCTGACGTTTACTCACGCTTCGGATGGCAGCCAAATTGGAGTCTGATGTTCGGCCTTTGTCTTTTATCGTTACTTTCCTTAGTCAGAATCACCAATACCAGTTATGTTTTCACTACATAGTATAAAACAAAATCGCTTTCTCTGTCCTTATATCCCTATGTATGCTTAAATCTTTACAACTACGCAACGGATTTTGATGCGGTAGATAGAGTGATTAAATACTGATATTTTTGAGGTTTCTAATGTGATGTCGTAAATTTATTTATTTATTTAAACTTTATTGCACAACAAAAACTGGGTACAATTGGCGGACTTAATGCAACAAGGCATTCTCTACCAGTCAACCGAATGGCTAGTAGTTCCAAGTGTAAGTGGCGCAGATACATATAATAACTTACAATAAGGTCATCACAAATTAAAATAACAACTAACTACCTAATAGATACATATATACATAGCCATATATATACAGACACATACATAAATATATATTATATAATAGATAATCAATTAATTACTATAGCTCGAAAATGAGGTGCTTAAGTTAGTGATTCGAGATAGTGTCCACGAACCAATCTCTTAAACGTGAGTTTACTAGCAGATGTTCGAATATGGAAAGGCAGATCATTCCATAGACGAATCGCAGTAACTGTTAATGATTCGGAGGAGAAGTTGGTGCGATGAGTTGGAATTTGTAATATAAGGTTGCTTGATGAGCGTAAGTCACGACTATGATAACATTTCAATCAATTTTAAAAGCGTGTTTTTTTAGTCTTTTTTTTAACTATAATTTATTATATACAACGTTCACAGTTTTTCTGTAGTGTATTTCGTGTCAGCATTGTACCCAAGCGAAGCCGGGGCGGGTCGTTAGTATAGTTATAAATCAATTGTTGAGTGTTGAGAACACCGCTCCACAATAGGGTAGACGACTACAACTGATTATGGCCGTTTTTATACTATAATTATCTGATTTGAGCAATTTATATCTAATGAAAGTATGTCAATATAGAAATTTCAGTTTAATTATTAATTTATATTGTTTTTAGATTTCTAAAAAATGAGCAATTATTATTTACGTAATTCTAATGAAACGAACACATTTATAGCATTCTCACATTAAATGTAACATTTTTTATATAGAAAGTGTACCTATAAACGTACAAATAACAAAGTTATTTTAAAATTTGTTTATACGCTCATACAAATTAGGCGAGTTTACTTAGTTATGACGTCACGATTGCAGTGTTTTTAGTATGGAGCGTTTTTGAGCGACCCGCGACAGCGCCGCAAACATGTCGACGTATCTTCAAAAGTAATAGGTGCAGGTGTACTGTTGGTTCTACAATATTTCTCACTTAAAAGAGTACTCTTATTATATATAGAATTTAAAAAATTGTCGTTTACCCAATTCTATTTTAAGTCCTTAACGTTAGATGTATATGGTTGAAACAGTATTAATGAATACTAAATACAGTGAAATAAAATTACTCAAACAAATTAAACCACATTAGAAAATACGTAAGTATTTTTCTCGGTAAAAGTAAAGCATCAGAAGGTCAAAGGTATTTGTTACGCCCACAGTAACAGTGCTACACGATTTTCGAAATACGTAACCATATGAAAATTGGAGTTATTAACAATAACGATCGCTCGATTCAACAATGAACACAATTTCCATTTAAATCTTAGTTTACTATTAATTTAATTTAACTAGAGATATTATAGAAGCTATATTTCGGTACAATTGTTACTTTTAGAAGACTAAAGATACAGCGGCATGTTTGTGGCTACATCGCGAATCGCTTTGTATTAATATACACTGCACTGACATGACAACATAGTAAAGTCGCCAAGCCAATAGACGTCCACTTCTGGACATAAACCTCCTTAAACGATCTCCACAAAGGTTGGTACTGCGCTGCTGGCGTAGTGTAAGCAAAAAAAAAAATAAAAATGTTATTGTTTTATTGGCTAAACTCATTTTATTTACTAACCTATTTTATTAAACAATCATATTTATTTTTTGTGAAATACTCAATTGTTAAAGGCTGATTTACAGTGGTGGAACAGGAAGTCAAATCACACACACAGGGATCACAAATCACGACGATTTATTTTTTTTACATACATTACATTACACACAATCACGTCTGTGCTCTTCAAAAGTTAAGTGGAGCTTAAATAAGTAAAAAGCTTAACTAAGAAACACCTAATTTATATAAAACAACATTTATAATTCTGACAGTTTAAGGGTATAAATTGCCCTATAATATAGCGTTGATCATTTCATGGAAGCAAGCTACGTTACGCTTCTTTTGGAAAATAAAAACAATTAGATAACGAACATACATTATAATTTCACATATCTTATGATAAATGTTTACAAAATCACCCATTTCAAATATCGCTGCGTTTTTCAGTATCAGTAAATGAATATGACAAAACTTCAACAGGTATGTCTGATTCTCATACTAATAAAATCTCTAAATGTACATATATATCTCAACATAAATCACAATAAGATATCCTTGTCATTTTAATGATGTTTTGCAGATGTCAGTATCAAGTATTTATACAGTTAAGCTAAAAAAAGAAAGAACAAACACGCCATACTAGGACAATTAGATAATAGTACAAATATATCCAGCAAATAAATACAAATACCAAACCCGCAAATACGCGACACTAAAAGTTCACAAAGCGCGCTATTAAAAAATTACAATGTAAAACTAAGTTCGGGCGAAACACATGCGAACAGAAAATTGAATTGTCCAGCAACGCTATATCGGTACACGTATAATGGAACCACGGTGCGCGTACCAATTGAAAATATTGTCTGTGGCCAACTGTTTTTCTGTATGTTTTATTCAACCCCCGAATCCGAGACCCCTTTAGGCATACTAAACCGATACCACAAAAAGCGGCGTCCCATTTCCCCCGTCTGTTTTTCCTTGTAAAGAAATTTATAAGTCATACAGTTCACACTGAAGTTTCCATTTTTTAACAGCGTTACACAGTATTAAAAAATATAAGCATTTTCTTGTACAAGAATCCAGTATGCTAATAGCTTCGTCTGCGAAATTCTTACTCTGTGACCGGCACGAGGAAAAATTTCTTATGCCCAACGCACACGTTGAAACTACGACGCTACTACCTCGTTTTTGAGGCTCTGCAGTGCCGCGTGAGAGGGATGGATGTATGTAGCTGTATGGACGCGGAGCGCGACAGAGATATTATTGCACCGGTAGTGAGGAGTGAAAGAGATCAATAATGAGAGGCACGAGGAGTTGAAAAGGGATTTCAGATTAAGGTCGTTGTCGAGACAAAGATCACGTAGCGTGGAAATAACAGAATGAAACTCGAAATTTATGACTGAATTAAAATTCTTGGAGGCAAATTGAACAAGACGAAACTGTTAAATATTTCTAATATTATGACGAATAACATTATTATTACTTCTAAATTAATTCATAGTAAAATAATGAGCAACTCATAATAAAAAAAAACAAACATTAAGTCTTATAAAGGAGGTAATAAATTTGAAATAACTGTACATAATCATTTTAATCAGTTACATTAAAATTTAATTGGTTCATAATTATAAATCAACGTATCAAAATTGATTAAGGTATTATAAATACTACTTCTTCATCGCAAATTTGGTATTATATTGGTAGTCTCTTCACATTATTGTAGTTGTTTCTTAAAAATATTTATATTATTAAGAATCAGCTAAGTCAATTACTTTTTAGGCATGTCACTAAAGCGTCGTCTTAGTAAGATTTCTCTCTTCTGCACAACTATTTAGTCTTTGCTACCAACCCTGGCCGGGGAAACAGAGCTTACATTCGCTCAGTTACCGGCTCGCCGCTTGACGTCATTGTGTCCGTGCCGCCTCGCGTACCGCGAACACGCGCGTTCAAAATTGGAACGCGCGAAAAAAAATACAAAAACAAATGCGCATCGTCGCTTCTTCTTTGGATGTGTGAAGAGAAACGTATTTTTTCACAATTAGTGGACTAATGAAAAGTGCGTTTTGGTTTTCCGCATTAGGCCTTTTCGTTAAATTTTCATAGCGGGTTTCAGGTACTTGTACGTGTGTAGTGTTTGTGTTGGATATTTCCGCCGAACGACTGGATGTTTTTTCCTTTTTTTTTGTGTGATTCATCAGTTCCCGTGTAGAAGGTTAGTAAAAAACTATTTTCAATTAGGTGCTTATATTCTTCATCTAAGTAACATCTACGTACATCAATATTGATTTCAAATCTATAAAACTACAATAAAATCTTGTATACGAACTATGAGCACTTTAATTGTTGTGTCAAATTAATATATTATATGCATTATAAATTCTAAACTAAATCTATAGTCGTACACCTTATAAGCGGCTCATAAACTAATTTGACACAATCTGTAAAACAAATTTTGCCTAAAATCTTGGCGTGTCAATTATACGCGCTTTCCCGCAATAATGTAAGGCTGTGGAAGCAACCATTTGCATAAACACAACATTCAGACATTGTGTCAAAACAGTGTAGGTACGTGTCACGCGAGGAAATTATCTTTCACAGCTCATATTACCGCGAAACGAGCTAGCAATTAATATTGAACAATGCTTTGAAATTGATACAATCTTCTGTAAATTAAACAAATTGTGGCGTTGTATTCGTTTCATCAAAACAATGAAAGAAGAGACGAGATTGTAAACTCTAGATCTAATAGAAATATAAAAATAATAACTTTCATTTTTCAGTTACTATTATTTTAATTTAATTAGTGTATTACTTTTGGTATATATTAAAATACGTGATCCTTCATATATGTATATTTGCGCAATTTTTTCTTTAAGGGTGATTTATAAAATAGATACCCCGGTAAAGTTTATTTCAAGTTTTACGATCTCTCAACAGAAAAAAAATATCGCATTTTAAGTCAGTAATTAATTGCAAATACATATCGGATTTTTAAATCTATTGCCAATTTTATTAAACATTATACTGTAAAAACTAATTTACAAAAATAGTTAACCGACGAATAGCCAAATTTTTATAACTAACAATACAATTTTATTTACGTTTAGTATTTCTTACATTTTTCAATTTGTTTTTAAAGTTTGTCTTCTAGCAATATGTATAGAAGTACTATGTTGAAATTGTGAATTATTCATTTTCTTATTATTAGTTATTCGAACCTTTTTTCAGTTTATGTCAACACGGAAGACTGAAGAGTTCATTGTATTATTGTACTCGCATACAAAATGTGGTCTATTTAAAAATAATTAATTGTAAAAACTTAGAAGAGTGCTTGTATTTGAAACTAAAACTATTTACAAATTTTTACTTTTAGTATGTATTTATTGTGTATATTTAGTGTGTTAAGAGACAAAACCTAAAATAGAATTTTACTTTAAGTTCTAAAACATTTTACTCAAAGTTCTACGCAGACGGAAAAAGACTATATATAATATAATCTAAAGTTTTTACGATAATCGTATTAGCTTATTATTTCTATCTATAAAGCAGAAGCTTTTCTGCTCTGAATATAGATGAAAGAAAATAAAGAAACTTGAAAGATATTGCAGAGTTCTAAAACATAGGCGTCGTCCGAACTTAGCTCTTTAATAAAACTTTGAATAGAGCTAATAGTTAAGTTATTAAGAGTTCTTCTTGCGATTCAAAACAGATCTTTTAATTAATATTATGTTGCTTTTGATTGTGATTTGCTGATCACTATTACAGTGTTATTTCCTTCTTTCTCTCTCTGTGCGTGTGTGTATGTTATAGTGTATGCGTGAACTTTAGTGGCTAAGTAAGATATGTATATTTTATAAGAGTTAAGTTTATCATAGCTGATGATCCAGAGAATTAAGTTTCTGGAACTGTAGAATATGTCAATCAGATATCGAAATTTAATGAGAGACCTTATATTATATGAAGGTTATTTGGACTCACGTCTATCGCTGATTAGCCATCAACAAAAAATAACATTATACTTATTCTACTGGAATATTAAGGTAGAGATAATGTATAATTGTTAGGTAGAGATTTACAGGCTTACGCCCACCCTCCGGCAATTATTTTTGTGACATGCGATTGGGGGTGGGCTTATTGCTACTAACCGAGCCTTTATTCATTATTCCTATTTGTCACTGACAATTTCACATTACATATTGGAACATTGGCTTATCGATTCTAACTATTTTATAATAGTAAGGACAATATTTATTAAACAAAATATAAAATATATAGTACTTGCAGTATAATTATGTAATTTTAATGTGGTGTAAAATTTTTCAATAACATACATATTTTTATAACATCTATAAACAAAATTAGTGTCATGCCTATTTTTTAAATCCTATATCGAATCCGGAGTAAAGCAGAATCGTAATGAACATCGCCAAAACGCAAGAAAGAGAGAAAAAATCTTAATTGTACACCAATTTTCAGACTGTGAACAAAACAACGACAGCGAATTCCGACGTGAGGATAAATTTATTTGAAAATATTGTACATTTCAGTGAGGAAGGATATTACCTTTCGTCGCTGTAATACTGGAAGGCCGACGCGCCGTACCCAAGTTGATATGCGTATGACAGCGACGAAAAGTAATTTGCGCTGTTTAATAATTCATGATTGAAATAATACTTTTTTGATAAAGGGGAAAAATGCCTGTACCTACCTTACGTTAGATACAAGCCATGGGTCGGATTAATTTCGTGTCGGGTTAAAAGTGCCTATTTAATTTTCATAATAATTGAATTGTGTATTTAGGGATGTAACTTTACATGTAATTTAAACATTGCTTTTGAGACAACCCTATATAGACTGCATTGCCCATTTAATGCGCAACTCCTTCGCTTATTATTCACGTCAAACCAATGATTTTCAATAGTTCAATATTGGCAAAAAGAAGACAACTCACTTGATAGTACATGTAGTTCTTGTGAGACATGTAGTAAATCTCAATCCTCAGAAAAACTAGAGCATATTAGGCTATCTAGTAGTTTCACTATCTATTTGACCCTTCAGACAAAATCAGAGCAATTTGAATATTTATATTTTACATCAAAATTAAGACTGAGAACCTTAAAAAAATAAGATAGTAAATTAACCTGTATCTTATTTATTAACTTACAGCACTTTCAATTGATGTTTTAGGAACTTAAAGAGCTTACCGAAATTTATGTCGTGTCGTGTCTTGTAACTTGATGAAAAAGAAAAGAGGCGGTCTCAAGGACAAAATGTATATAGTAGCGATCTCATAGTCAAAATGTATAGGTTTACTTGCAGTCGTCTTCAGACAAGTGGTCGGTCGCTCTTCTATTCCAACCACGTTGACGAAAATAACAAAAGTATAGAAGGAGATATGAGAGAGATATATAATTAAATAGACGCATTGCCAAAGCAGGTATCGAATGCAACTCAATAGCCTGGATTAGCCAATGGATCACGTTAACAAAAACACTAATAGTTTCCACGAAGCTGTATCGTGCAATCGGAGTTATTAGTTGATTAACTCTAGTTAGTCCGCGCAGCGCGATCAATCATTCACAAGGCGCTGTTTAGTCAAGCGACGAAAATTCAACTTCGGGTGTTGACTTATTGGAGCTGTATGGGGCTTAATGAGTGAATGGTGTATGAGCTTTCTTAACCTAGCCTAGGATTAGGTAGTGGTAGTGATAGTAACGAAAAATCAGCAAAAGTAACCGCTTAATTTGTATGGGAGGCCGAGTTTGGAAGCTTTGTCGAATAATAAGTATCGAATCGTTGTCTTTTACAGAAAAATTACCTATCAGTCTAATATATGCTGCAATGATTAACCCCAAGATACTTTAATACCTATATAGGTATTGAAGTAACGAGCGTACAAGCTGGTCCTAACAATGCTCTGGTTATTTGACCTTTGTCAACGACGCTGGCGTAGTGCAGATTGTTCGACTACATTCATATTGTAGCAGGTTATTTTATGATGTTTTTCTTTACCGTAGAAGCATCAGATAAATGTACATATAAAATTCTAAAACGAAAATCGTATTGGTGAATGGCAGAATCGACCCTTGGCCTTTTGAATCATTCGATTTTTAGACCATTAAAGAAACGACGCCACTGACGCTCCAAATAACTATTATAACTCCCATAATAAACCCTTTTTATCCTGGTCTTCGTCATATATTGGTGTATTGTATATTTTTTATTTATGTAAATTTTGATTTGCTTTGTATCTTTTAGGTGCATCTACTACATTATATCGCATCACCCGAAGGCTGACAAATAATGTCTCGTCTATTAAGTCGGCTTTTAATATAGTAATAATTATTAAGAAATAAATTATTAAAGGATGATAAAAACCAATTACTGACAGAATAAAAAATGAAAGTATTGTATGTTTTCTAACAGGGTTTTATAACAAATTTAGACTGGCAGATTTTTGTCCATTTGGTCTAAACTAGAGTAAATCTAGAGTTTCTACGGCGTTGTGAATGCAGATTTGCTACTGACTGTTCACTCTAGCAATTTTGATAGCTTTTATCCGACGTGTGCTTCGAACTCACGTTGTGATAGCTGCATTAAATTCAGTGAATCCCACAAAGAAATGTAATAACGCTATGCGATAACGCTTATGCGACAATATTGCACTCTAGTGCGGGCTCAGGTACAAATCGCCATATGAATATATAGATATAACGGTTTAATGAAATCCCGCCTTACCTGCCTAAATTGTCTCCGGTTCAGATTTTTACATTTTACACTTCTCATGTTTGATTATATTTCACCCGTCAAGCTATTGCCGACACAAACACGTTATAAAAGACTCCGTGTCACAATTTAAACATTTTGTTTCCTCCTCCTCCTTGCGTCGATACCCCAGTTACTGAGGGTCGTGATCTCTCTTTTTGAGCACCTTGCTCATGATTATTGACCGCCACTGGTGTCGATTTGCGGCAGTGTGGAACGCTTGTGACAGTGGATTCCAGTGTGGTGCGTTTCTGGTCTGTCCACGTATAGGGCTTCTTCCTCTCGGTCTATTCCTTCGACTTTGCCTGTGACACAGTTTCTCGAGGTTGTCATCCCTTCTAGCAATGTGGCCGAAATACTCTAGTACCTTTCGCAGGCTTATGAGGTGGATAGCCCGGTTTTGTACTTTGAGTTCCCCTAAGATGGATACGTTGAACGGTGAGCTGTCCAAGGAATGCTTAACATTTTTTCTCCAGCACCACATCTCGAAGGCTCACATACCTCATTTTGTTTAGTTTTGTTTAGAGATCGATATAATATCATTTTTCAAAATTTTGGAGAAGGAAGGGAGTATCGAAATAGCAAGTGATAGGGGAGAGTGGAAGAGAAAGCCATGTTGCGCCGATCCTAATAAAGTTGGGAAGAGGGCAAGAAAAAGAGAATGTGTTAGAGAAAATTGAAATGCTAGAACCTGAAGAATTGTTTAATAGGAAGGAAAAGTGAAAACGTTTAGTGACGACATTATCACCATGTGTGTCTTTGTATTGTCATTAACTATATTAAGTATAATTTCTATAATATTCTATTTAACGCTAGTTTTTTCTTTAATTTAGAAGAACACTTATTCACAATGAGGTGTCGACATAATGAACATTTCACTTAAATGCAAAAAATAATGTTGAAACGTCACATTTGATACTGACACTAAAGGGCAATGTAACAAGGGTGTGTTTACGAAATGAGAATTAATTTTCGCCCCATTTTTTCCCATAACTCACCCGAATTAGCTCCTCTTCGGCTGTGACGTTTATGACGCGCTCCCGACCGAATGGAAGTCCATTAGGATATTTAGCAGATCGCTATAAACGGGACGTATAAAAATTGTAAATTGATCGTGAAAGCACCTGGAAAATTGTTGATAAATGGACCTAGTTAAGGAGAATTGCAATTAATCATTTATATGTTTGAACAGAAGAACATTTTAAATTCTACTTTAGGGGCGTAGGGGCATTATGCTGCGTAGGTATCAGGAGGTCTTTACATACATGTAAGTCGTATTGGATATGGATTTTCCTTTTTCTTGCCTTTATTCCATACTAATACAATCACGCGCATATTTTTTTTACACAGTATATTTATACATACTTCGATCGTTCTTTTCAAATCCAACTTTAATAATATTCAAATCATTTTTTGTGATATGTTTCTTATCATTCCTCCATCAGTCCACTTTCATTCCTCCAATTATTTGTTACTGGTGCTATTTTCTTGTTATATACCCATTTCTCAATTTGGCCCTTAGTGCTTACCATATTAATACAAAAATAAGTCTCTGATACTTTAGGTACCAATTCAAATCAGTCCTATTGGTAAATATATCATGAATTGTGTATTCACATTTATAAATTTAACATAAATAAACAATATAATCAAACATATCTTAAGTTCTAAGAAACGTACAAACTTAAGTTATATGAAAGACAAAACACCGCAAATCAATTGCGTGGGTGCCGAAGCTGCGTCAACAGGTTTCTCTAAACGGCATTTCTTACATAGCTGTCGAAGTTACCTAAATTTGCGTAAAAAAGCATGCCAGGTCTTATATTTTGTATTTGGAATTAAGTACGTCACTGAATAATAGCTGCTTCATGTCTTTTACTAGTACTTGTAGCTTCTATAATGACTTAATCTGTACATCGATATCAGCTGGATCTAAACGTTTTAATCGTATCTGGAAAATTCTATAAAATAGTAGATGATATTCTTACACCAATTAGCCTAGCCCAAAGTAAGCTCTGAAGGCTTCCGTTATGAGATCTACGGTAAGTGATAGACAAACACATAAATATATACTTGATATAAATATATATATCAACAACTATAACTTAGGTACAAATGCTTTGTTTATATGATTGTTTATATGTACGGTGTATGGGACCGGCAATTAAATCGTGGTCTCTATGAATCAGAGTATTCACGGAACTCGGGATCGATCCTGCATTAATATTCGATTATCGTCAATCTCTTAAGTTACTCACTGCTATCATGATCATCGCTATCACGAGAGGTGGTGACTCTGTGGTTGCGGTGCAGGTGTTTTAATCGGAGGCCCGGAGTCGATCCAGCAATGTACTATTACGGATATTAATAGCGCGCATACCGAGATATTTTTAAAAATTACATAAAAATAAATGGAAAAAAAATTAGTTACCGGTATGATGGAGAAAGCTCTCATCAGACACTTCAAATAGGAATACCAGACCCTTCCGGCGGAAAAAAGTAGTATGCGTGATTTTTTTCTAAAAGACAATAAAATTTACTATCGAATACATTAAAAAAAAAATATCGGCGATGACGGTAAAACATTTTTCATATTTTCATTATTTTTTTTAACATTGTTTTGGCAATAGGAATCCACGCACACCGAACTTAATTCATTCCTATAATTATGTACTATTTATTTCATTAAATATTTTTTGATTTGCTATGGCGGGACTGTCAGTGTTACCGGCTATAATATCTTTTTCGTTTTTTGAAGTTCATATTTACTTATCTGACGCTTTTAATACGGTTAACAAAAACATCGTGATGCATCCTGCATACATCAGCTAAGAAACTGAAAGGCATATGTGAAGACGACCACTCAGCACTGGGTCAGCATAGTTGACATAGATTTTAATTAAAATCAGTAGTTTTAAACTTCCTGTCAACTTCTGTCAAGCTACCGATGTGATATTTCATATTTACATTATTAACTTTTGACACATTTATTATAGGCACAATTCTAATCGCGAGTGTAGGACAAAAAATCGACCCTGCCTTTCTATTCTGTTTATTCAAGGACCTAGATATCTTTACATTATTGCTTAGGAAAATTACTTATGACATTGAAAGTGACTACAATTTGACAGTGAGACTCGCGACTATAGTGCCTAGATTAAAAGCGGTCGAGGCGTACCTCTTTTAATTATTTTGTAATAGGTCAGTCCGTCACTAATTGTTCATAAGATATGAAAATGAGTTTTAACACCAGATATTAAAGGATATATTTAAAGCGTAAACATCCATTTTTTTATCTTTATTTTGAAAATCAATACCAATTATGTACGTAATTATTGTCTTCTGCTCACATCATATTTACAATTACTTATATACACAGTTACCAATAAAATCTAATTGTCATTTTATTTCATACAATCAAGAAAAAATGAATTTTACAGCGTAAATGGAAAGTGAATCAAAAATTTGTGTCGTTGTCAGTTAACTGTCAAATCAGAAATTTCGCTGTTTTCTTTTCGATGTCGCTCGTGCTCAATTTCTACGCGTCTAAATACAAACAAAGTTCTTAGGACAATTGAATACAGAAGACACGAAATGAATAACCAAAAATAGGGAAATTTGATATATGTATTGGAATACTAACTCGATTTGTTTTATTGCGAAAATGCATCTCTATCTCAGATTTTATAGCATAAAGGTAGCATAGCATTTGGGTTAGTTATGTTACAATCTTCTTAGTATGTATTTGCTTAAAAGCCACTTGTCAGGCCGCCAAGGAAACAAGCAAGTGATGCCGCTGATCACAAGTCGTGACCAGCGACATCACCTGCATGTTGCATAATACCCCACGTAGCACAACAAGGAGAGTAGTCATTGGATCCTCCAATCATTGGCAGATGAAATGCAGTGTACATCGCTAACTTAAAACCAGATGTAAAGTTATGTAACCTAACAATTTCACTAATTATATTATTCTCTTTTCATCCCTTTTCATTTTAGTAATTACACCAAGATAAATGTTTTAAAAGTGTTATCAAAGATCTGTGCAAATTTTACACAATTTTTCTTTTAAACTTATAAAAATACTTGCTTTTCGCCATGTTTGTTTATATCAGATTTTCCTAAAGAAAAAATATATTTTTCCGCTGTGGAAATAATCTTATGTTATTGTCTCCAACTATCCTCATACGAAACGCATCAATGCCGGGATAGCTGTTTTTATAAGATTTTTTTCAAAACCGGCTCAATTGTTATTGATCCTATTCAAATAAAAATTTTCATTCCATTGGATAATTATTTTACAAACTTTGAATGTCGTATTTATTTATACCTAATCAAAAGCAATATATATATATATATAATATATATATATATATAATATATATATATATATATTAATATATATAATATATATATATATTATATATATATATATATATTAGCTTTTGATTGAACTATCCATACAAACTTTCATTCCTATTTCTAACCCTAACAAACCTTATTTCACACTAGCTTGTGCCCGTGGCTTCGCCCGCGTACTAATCGTATTTTTCAACCGTCTACATAAAGGGGCTTCTCAGTGGACCCGTATGTTTTATGTACGTATGTAAGTATGTATGTTTGTCCGCGATTATCTCATGTTTGGCTGAACCAATTTAGATACTCTTCTCGGAAAAAGTATTCTAACATTTTGGAAGTTTCGGTATATGACGTTTTAGTGAAGGAGGTTCCCATTTTTTTTAAAGAAATGATTGCTATTCCTTCATTTATACAAACACTAACGTCTCAAACCATATTGAAAAATCGTTAAGAACGATGCGCAAACTACAAATTTAGAAATAAAGGAAAAAATTAAAACTTTAGGCACACAGCAGGATTTGAACTTGCGACCCTCCCTTCTTTAGCTGAGGGAGATGTTATTTCACGTCCGCCACGTTGGATTTTAAAATCATTGTTGTTTTCGTAATCAGCGACCCGATAAACCATAGAAACAATACCCATTGTCGATTTTCAGACTTTGACACCCCATTTCCCCTTTTTAGGGGTTGAATTTTCAAAAATCCTATATATAATATATATATATATATATAGCTTTTGATTGAACTATCCATACAAACTTTCATTCCTTATTTCTACCCCTAACAAACCTATTTCACACTAGCTTGTGCCCGTGCTTCGCCCGCGTACTAATCGTATTTTTCAACCGTCTACATAAAGGGGCTTCTCAGTGTGACCCGTATGTTTTATGTACGTATGTAAGTATGTATGTTTGTCCGCGATTATCTTCATGTTTGGCTGAACCAATTTAGATACTCTTCTCGGAAAAGTATTTCTAACATTTTGGAAGTTTCGGTATATGACGTTTTAGTGAAGGAGGTTCCCATATTTTTTTAAAGAAATGATTGCTATTCCTTCATTTATACAAACACTAACGTCTCAAACCATATTGAAAAATCGTTAAGAACGATGCGCAAACTACAAATTTAGAAATAAAGGAAAAAATTAAAACTTTAGGCACACAGCAGGATTTGAACTTGCGACCCTCCCTTCTTTAGCTGAGGGAGATGTTATTTCACGTCCGCCACGTTGGATTTTAAAATCATTGTTGTTTTCGTAATCAGCGACCCGATAAACCATAGAAACAATACCCATTGTCGATTTTCAGACTTTGACACCCCATTTCCCCTTTTTAGGGGTTGAATTTTCAAAAATCCTGAAAGACGTGCTTACTCATTTTTTGTTAGGAGTACTCCTGCGAAGGTTCGAATAAAATATTCAAACAAATCTTGTTTCTCCATACAAACTTTGGACCCCCATTTCACCCCCTTAAGGGATGTATTTTGAAAAATCCTTCCTTAGTGCACCCCTACACCTTATAAGGAACCTACGTGCCAAAATTAGTAATCTCTAGGACCAGCGGTTTGGGCTGTGCGTTGATATGTCAGTCAGTCAGTTTCTTCTTTTATATGTATATTTAGATTAAAAAGCCAGTGCCTGCCGATTTTAGGGTTCAGATTACAATAAAATCTATATTATATACAGTCACTTCCAACACATCAGTGGCGCTGGGGTGTCTCTTTCTAGCCTTCTAATTGGAAAGTTAAAAGAAGATGTAAAATAAATCTTAAATAAAGATTCCTTACAACTACCCTCGGCTTAATACACAAACTGACGGAAAAATAATAAATTAAATCTTTTTTGTGCTGAGGGATCAGCGGCTGCGTTAGTAATCTGGCTGGAGCTAGATAGACTTACGCTGTAATCAGGGCGGCCTGGATTAAGCCATTGTATTCTGATAGCCAACGCTCCTGACATAAATACAAATTTAGTACCACACAGCTTTATTTTATTACTGTCCCTCAAATGTAACCTTATTAACTTTAGTCATAAATAAACCAAAATATCACATGGTGGTTCTAGTTTTATTTGTTAATGAAATGGATGATAAAAGCTAAGTAGGAAATATGTAAATAAAGATTCTTGTAAAAAAATATATTTGGTATTATATTGAACAATACAGTGCTAAGAACTATAATTTGATGAACTTTTTAATTTTTGGTCTGTTTAAAATTTACAATAAATTATGACGCTCAACCGACCTTATTCATAATTTAGTATCTAGGTAAATAATGAAATAAGAAGAAGTACAATAATTATCTTAATCGATATGTAAAACAAAACTTATCTCAATAGTTATAAGGATACATTTTCTGTAATTACTGTAATTTCTGTAATATGGTGTGGAAGGAGGTATTAGTCAGTAAAATTTTCTTAATACAATATTTTAGTTTAAAACAAAATTATATTATTCTGAACTCCAAAAGAGGGATAAAAGGAAGGAAACTTGCCAAAGTTATAATCTATAATGCTAACATCAACGTTCGTCAACATCGTAAGGAAGTTAAATATTTTCAGATACATAAACACTGTTAGCTAAACTTGAATCTTAGGTTTTGCAATAACCATTATTTAGGTTAAAAAAGTGAGAATAATAATTTTATTTTGTATGCATCTTGTAGATTTCTAGTGTTAGTATTATAATTCGTCTAGTTAAATAATCATTTAATAAAATTTATAAGTACTTATACTACGAATAAGCTTATTCTACTATTAACCTTTTTAAATTGGTTAGATTATTTTGTATAAACCTTTTTCAGATAATATTCAAAATGTAATCATCAGTTATAGCCAAAACATACCTATAACAAACAACTTCAGAACAAGGACCATGAAGGTCCATTCTACACGAATTTACACCTGTTGTCTCCTCAGAACAACCAGCGCACTACTGTAAAACTTAATCTCTCTTATTACAAAAACTTCTAAAACTCGGGTTTAAACCAGGTCTATGTAGTTTGGGTCTAAACCAAGGTCTCTGGTTTAGACCGGACTTTACTACAAAAACAAACTCAAGTACGATCTTCCAAAATCCGTGTCTAAAAAAAATCATTCATCCATCGTTCGTTTTTAACGGCTTTGGCACCCTAGTTTTAGCCAATTTTATTAGTAAACCAATAATCGTTCCATTTCACACAGCTTCGTTTGTCACCGACTTCATAACTATAGTGAAAATAAAACTACAAAGTTGATAAAAAACATTTATTTTATAAGATAAATTTAATTTTAAAGTAAATATAAGAAGAAATGTAAGTATGAAAGAAAATATTCGTACTTACATTTCTTCTTATATATACTAGAAAATATAATAATACATTTCATGTTGTTGCTAGTTTGCTAGTTGCTAGTTGTAATTGCTAGTTGGAATGTAAATTAAGCTTAACCTATTCAACATTTGCCGCCCTTTTGACACGAAAGCATTTAACTAAACAAAATTATTTCGTTTTCTTTGAATTTTACAATGATAGTTTTAATGTTCTTTCTGTTCTGTTCACTTGGGGTCATCATATGCATTGAACATTTGAAACTTTATTACGGATATCAACACTTTTGATAGCATGATATTGTTGATGAGGTTGATTTTATGTCTCAGCTGGTTCTACTATTACAGATTGTAAAGTAATATTTTCCAGATCTTCGCTTTCCAGATTAGGAGTACCTTCGAGAGGAAAAGATATAACAACTTTTATTTTAAGTCCAAACATGATTTTACGATGTTCTTTAGTACCAAAATGAAAAGCTCTATTTTTCGTGAGTTGTACAAAACCCAGATCGTCACTTCAACGTTCGCTATTATTATCATGTGTGCCACTTGTTTACGTATTTCTAATGTCCGGGTTAGCTCTTTCGACACCACCCTGCCTTACAGTGCACAATTTTCACGGTCGGCCAGTATATGTTTTGTCTTACAACTTGTTTCAAAAATTCTCTATTATTGTCTGATTCTAAGATTGCTGATGCTCCAATCAGTCTAAAAATAACCAGTAAACTATACGCTACTACTTCCTGTGCGCTTTTTGTTTTTATTTCACTTAATATGATAAACTTCATATTCTCGAACTGAATAGATTGATAGTCAATCAAATCTATTTCACAGCGAGAATGAAATTTTGATAAATGGGTTGATAACGATTCTTTTTTTATTCTTTTTTTTTTTGCTGGTACTATTCCCAAATTGCAGATATATTTCAACATCGTGGCAATATATATTTTGGTATTGTAAAAAAGGTTTTACATTCAGTCTTGTGTACCATGGCCGATACCTTGATGAATGCCGTGAAGTACTTGGAATAAATCACTACCGGTAACGAAGAAAATCAGCTTATGTTTTAAACATTAAAAATTGTATTGTAAATAAAATCTTTCTCTTATGTCGGATATTCGTTTGGCCGCTATTTTTAAATAATAACTTCGCAACTAATTACACAATGTGCTCAATACTTGTGGTGCAATGAAATGCAAGCCAGTAAGCCATTCGTAATACATTTATTTTCTGCCTGCTCGTAAGTCTCCATCTTCATATCACCTTCTTCCTTGCTCTGGTCTTTTACATACATTACCAGTTGCGACTTCAGTATTTTATAATTAGGTGTTTAAAATTAATAATATTCCATACATTACTTACACGTTTATTGTTTATAATACTAGATTATATAGAATGCCGGTGACATATAAATTGAATTAGTTCCCATTAAATTATTGTTTATTTTATGATCACGTGAACTTACATAAAACAAATTAATTTATTAAATGCCCGATAAATTTATATATAGCTATTTGTGAATAAGTACACGAATATAAGCTTCAGATTCCGTCAGCTCAAAATGCTGTCAACAAGGCCTTCGATTAAAATAAGTGAGAGTCGGAACACAAAATTTACGTCGTCAAAGCTGGGGCGGGCGAAAACTTTACCGCCCAAACTGGTGATTTAGCAGAGTTGCCTTTGGAACTCGGATTAGAAGCTAGACACGCCCTTTTAGTGTAAGTTGGTAGACTTGTCTTTGAAGATAAGAATATTAATGCTTCTGATACTAAAGTTCAAATAAAAATAGCGAACAAAGCTGAAAGAACAGAAACATACACCGTTTTTTTTTTTCAAAAAATTAGTTGATTTGTTCGAACTATTACATAGATAAATTTATATTGAGGCATATTTAAATAAAATCTTTTTAACTTAATATTCTTAAAATATATATATCAATATTGTATGTGCATATTGAAAATTAACATAAAACGTAATCTTTTTATCTATCTTTTTCATTTCTCGTTAATTTTTAAGTAAACTAAGTAAAGCCACACCTTATGAAGAAACATTAACTCAAAAATATATAGCAACATACCAAAGAAACAACGTTAATTGTTTTTTATCGATAAAAATGTAGATAAACAACCGCACTCTCAAAACATCGCATAGACGATTTGAGCATTGAAGGTAATCGATTAACCAAAGTCACACCTGACGTTGAAACAGGTTCTTGTGAGAACGTCGGGATACAGTGGACAGGTGCAACGCTACTGTTGTTTATTTTTGTACCCCAAGGTTTGTTTGACCCTGTGGACCCACAGCAGTATCTCTTATTATACCCGTTCCTAATGTAAGGTAGCGCTGTGTATTAATTTTGAAAATAGTAGATTGCCGAGACGGAATTTTTAGGGAATAGACCTGATGCCACCTACGATAGTTAATAATGGTTGTTTATTAGGCAATTTAATGTCTAATCGAAATTTGTGAGCCAAAGCGCAGCACTGCAATAATGACCACTTATAAAAATTGGAACGCGGTAGGTTACTTTGTTATAATTATTTATTATTATACAATCTTATCTTCTGATAATGAAACGATATTTTCTATACTCAAAATAGATTGAATAACCGGTACTGTAATCTTAGGTACTCTATACATTTATAATTTTAGATCAATTAAGTTATATAAAAATAATTCGATACATTTCAGGTATAAATTGATTTTATAAACAAAAATCAAATGTTCAAGTCAAAGACATCGTATTGTGGAAAATAATCTATTTAAATGATCAGAATCCTAACCATTTTCATAAATGTTTTTGGAAGCTTATTTACAATACTTACATAGATATGTAATATCGTAACATAATACTATATTATACAATACAATACAATACAGTACCAAGGTATATCTCAGAAGGGGAATTGATTTAAAGTTGCTAGTTAGATAAAGTTAAGTATCCTTTATATTTAATAACTTGTTTTTGGACACCTCAAACATTGATTTACTTCATAAATAATGTGACGCAATTTATCACAACACAAATGAAACGAAGTCCACTTTACAGAGTTAACGATAACGTTTACGGCTTGCTTTCGGTTTATTTCCCTCCTATAAATCAAATCATCGCATATTTAAGCCAATAAAAGTACATTGTGTTCACTGCAGCATAACAATTCAACTGCTAAACCTACTACTGAAGTACTGGACGAAGAGCAAAATATTATTAATTTTTTAGAGCAAAATAAACCTTACTGCTTTGTAATAACAAGTTTTTGTAAGCTTCCTTATCAGTTTAAAATAGCTTCATAACTTCAGCAAGCTTATCAGTCACGTAATGCGAACACCTAGGTTTAATATCAAATTGAAATTTTAATGAAGGTTCCGCAATGACTGCCTTAAGTGCATGTATTAAGGTCTCTTTTGAAGGTAGATAATAAAGCTAATTAGGTAATGAACGTAAACACCTATCAGGGTATAAGATTACGTGAATATGCGCTGAAGTAAATTTTTATTTTATGTGAAGTGGAAGCCTAGGTTGCCAAAGTGGCTTTTAATTATGTAATAATATACGAGCTTTGAGTTGAAATTTGAGGCTTAATACTTCGGGTTACGGTTGAATTAGATCGCAAATTTCAATAATTTATTTATATAAAATATTGTTAAATGAAAATTTGTTAAAAAGTAGCAAATATCTGGTAGTAAGAATGACTATTCTTATCAGGAAATATTCTTTATAGCTTGTCTAACATAAATACACCAGACAGAGTCGATTCTAAAGTAATATTCTGTCTTTTTAAAGATTTGTTGATACTTTTTCTACATTTTAACCAGTATTTGTTATTTAGACTTCATATTATTTTTTTACACTTGTATTCACTGTTATTGGCCTCGCATAGTAAAATAGAACGTCTACGATAGTTTTCTTTTCAAACTTCATCGGAACATGATCATTATTGCCTATCGAATTTCAACTTGGTTCAAAATACAAAATTAAACGTTTGTAATATATTGGCAAAGATTTGTGGGATCATCCCGACCGGTACGTCGGATCGGTGGATTGACTACTTCAATTGTCACAGACGCCGCGACTCTCGTCGCTTGGCCATTTCAAACTCATTAAAGAGTACGTAGGCAGTTGCCATACATGAAAGATATCACAACTGCTTACGTTTGGAAGCGAAAAAGTGAATCTGTATCGCTTCAGACCCTAATTGAGTAAGAGTTGTCAGAGTTTGTTGTCATCTGAGACATCTGTCAGAGTGTGTTGATACTGTAACGGTGTAGCCGTTACATGTCTTATGTTGCCTATGGTTCACCATCGGTAAGCATTGTCTATGATATTAGGAATCCTCATGGGAATCCTGGCCGGTTTATTTCTTTCGTTTATGATTTTGGTTGTCAGTCAAAATTCGAAATATGTCATCTGCCAAAGCAAAATAAGCTAGGCTGACTCACTCTACTCGTATGTTTCGCTTTTGTACAAATCGAATCAAATTTATAATTTATATACAATGTCATAAAATACTACCTGTTTATTATATTCGAAATTATATTGATTTATTAAAAATTTCAAGAAAGAGTCCTACACGGAATGCTGTAGGGTAACTTCGCATAATTTAAATTTTCTATCGGACATAGAGAATGTATTTTATAGTTTTTCTACAATAGTATTTATATTGTTTCAGACTTTTCTTTTTCTTATTACTAAAATTGTTTAAATAAACCAACCTCAAGCAGCCAACTGTAGTTTGAGCATTGACTACTAAGAACCCTCCCAAGCCGCTACGCGACAATACTTGGTGAAAAAATTCAGCTCAGTATGATTTCATACAGCTATTAAAATAAATTAAAAAACAGAACAAACATAAAACAAATACAAAGAGGTATATAGATAGTACATAGGATGTGGTACTATGCAGTTATTTCAAAATTGTTAACTCTTTTTTACAATACTAAAATACATGAAATACAATTAATAATATTGATTACTGAGATTCCATGAAGATATTGATGTACACTCAATGTTTAACGGTTTTTGAAAGGTCATCGAGTTGAAGCATCTCATTTATTTTTATTTCTTATGGAAATTAATATTACCTGTATTATAAAAAAAATATTGTTTAACGTTTATGAACAGTTTTTGAAATTATTTAAATATTGCTAAAGGTTAAGATACGCTGATCTAGAGGAAGAAATTACAAATGGCATCTAAAAGCACGATCAAAGAAAAAGCGAGTTAACCCAAATCAAATTCTTGCGCAGTATAATGCCATAAACTTTGCGCATCTAAAATCTACACCAGTAGGTAACATTTAATGGAAGTATTTTATAATGATGACACACATATCGGTTGTAATCACGTATCGCTGCAGTGTGCATTGTATAACAGACAGATAGATGTACATATATTAAGCATTATATTTTCTGTGGTGCTGGTATGTAGTTATCGACCGCAGTTAATAATAAAGGCAAATGTAGTCTATGAAAATTATGAAATTATGATCACTTTTTATTTCTGAGACAGCCAAAATGTATATATATATATATATATATATATATATATATATAATATATATATATATATATATATATAATATTTTAATGTAGCTATTTTTAATAGAAATGTAAAAATCAACGTTGAATGAATATACGATACGAAATTCCAACGTTTCTACAACAATTCCTAATTTATACTATTTATACTTAAAAAAAACGGGTGGGGCTGTGCCGGGGCACACGGCCGTTGGTTTTAACGTGAAACGTTTATGTTAGGGAATCGTTTTTAAAGTAAAAGATTGAAATAAAAACAAGATTGACGGTGTTTTAAGAATTTAAATAAAAAACTCAATGTCAGAACAGCGAGGTGACTATATAAGTGAAATATTCACACCACATTTTTGTTTCTAAGACTAATAGTTTTTTAATTATTAAGGTACGATGATATATAACTTTTCGTTACGGTTCACTTTTTGAACCTGGTACCCGTATGTTTCGGCGCGATTTTAAAGACGTTTCACGTTAAAATTAATCTCTCTTTTTCGCTTGCCTGAATCTTGTGATAATGGTACGCGCTGAATAAGCTAAATAATACGTTGTGCATGTTTATTATCATTGTATGCCTGTAAGTGAAGTTTCCAGCGCTCACCGAGAGTGTGAAACACATATGCTGGATGTTATGACTGTGACCAACACGAGATGACGCTTTAAATACTATATTAATAGCGTCTTTTTGACACATTTTTTCAACCACATTTACCCGACTCTATCTTTTTTTATCAATAAATCTAATTACACGCTGAAAAAATATTTATCATGTGTAATAGTCAGTGGTTCTTCAAAAAGGAGTAAATAGGTTTTTAAAAAGGTCGGCAAAGCGTTTGTGATGCCCCTAGTGTTGCAAGCGTCCATAGGCGACGGTGACTGCTTACCATCAGGCAGGCCGTAAGCCTTTTTGCTACCGTTGTAGTATAAAAAAAAAAAGAAGAGACAATGTGGCGTAAGCACTCATGTGAGCCTAAAAATTATCACGCGCGGTGCTCGTGTAATATAGTGTATATAGAAAATACTTATGCTTAGTACTGTTTGGTCTTGCACTATGCTAACGCACGAGGGTTGTGTGGGCGAACAGGTACTGTTTTCTCTTATAAATTCCGTGATGCTGTTTTCTACGACGCGTAATCATTTGATACGTGTCACGGTGACTCGTATCGATGTTGTGTCATAAATAAATACGTGTCTCTCTCGTTACTTAGAAACGAATCTTGTTAATTAGGGCTATAAATGACGAGACTGTCATACGATAGAGTGATTTTAAGGAAGTCCTTGGATAGCGAATGATAGATTATTGTGAAGTGCACCGTCATCTTAGTTTTATATTGTCGCTTAAAATTAATTAGCCACGTGTCATTAAAAGAGTTCATGAGTTTTGTATTACATCAACTGGTCTGGTAAAATAATAACATATTTTCAATACCTACTTAATTAAAAAGTAAGGACCTCGTAAAATATAGCCAGAATTTCCATTTCAACTCGGTCTTCTATTCAAGTATTCCTCAGTGTCTACTTATCAAATAATAGTGTTGAACTATTTTTAGTACAATGCTGGCAAGCGAACAAATTTCCCGCCAAATTGTAAATGCTGTATCATCTATTTTAATTAGATTCTTATTCGCAACGCCGACAGAAACCGAAGTGTACGTTGGCAAAATAATGATGATATGATCCTTTATATCATAAAAATATTAACTTGTAATGTGGACATTTAATTTTGGTATTAAAGTACATATCAAATATACGATAAAAACGAATACAGTATATTTTGTAGATGGAGATTACTGTAATAATCTGTAAAGTATATATTTTTCTACCAAGTTATCACATGAGTTAAGATTCTGAGGCATTAGTCAACCACGTTGACCCTTTGAGGTTTGATCGATTATATATACCTGTTGTAGATAAGTTACCTAACGATATTTTCCCTTACAATAGGAGCACCAGATTAACATACATACACCTTTAGGACCATATTAATAAAGTTATTTAAGGTTGTTCGATCTTGGAATATGTAAACTTAAATAATGAATAACTTAGCCAAATTTAAATTAAAATCGTAATTAGGCGATGAATTTGATTTGTATCTCCTTTATAAATGGCAGGGTAGTGACTAAATACAAAACAATTTATAATTACATTATATCAAGTGATTATAATTCTTAGAATTGCTAGAGAATCCGACTGTAATTCGTGTTTTTTTTTTACATTTGTGCATATTTTATTGAATTGAACTTTTATTAGTAGATTCTGGTATCATCTTAAAATATGTTTAAAGTTCACTAAGACATTATTTAACTCATGGCAGGTAGGGTTATGCATCAGAACCATAACATAGCTTAGTAGGTATGTGAGGATACTGTAAACTGAATTTGAATTTAACAAACTGAATTCGAGTTGGTTTACTTAGATAGATAGATTAGTTAGATAGTAGACTCTTACGGCCGAATATTGAAACACTACTCAACTCTTTTACTCAATTGAGGGCCTCTTACATTTAAGTATCTCTCAAATTTAAATGGTATTCTCAAACATCAGTTATAAGATTTGAAGGCGTGATCAAGTAAGCAGCCGTCATTCTTTAAAAAAGTATGTTCTCAGTTACACATAAGATTACTTTACGTTGTGTATCCATTACACGTAGCATTGTTAGGATAAGTAATGTATTTTATGCAAATAATATTCTATCAACATAAGACAAAACAGTTTAATATTAGATTTTCATGTAAAATGAATACTTGATTTTGAACAAATCCAAAAATGAATGAAAAATTAGTACCGTTTTTGTTAAAATCGATAAGGCGATATTCGTGGAACGAAACGTTGACACATGATATTGTTGACAAAGTACGCGGTTAATTTAGAGCAAAGTTTTTTCAAATTATAAAAAGTTGAGAAATTAATTATTTAATTACTCTATATTTATCTAATTACAAGATATATAACAATGGAAAATATCAAAAAGAAACGCGGCTCAAATTATACACCAGGTAAAAAGAAATACTTTTAAAAGTAATCAAAAGGTATGTAAATAATAAACTATGAAACATAAATTGTATAATATTGTATTAAAGAAGTGAGATCTTGTGTTGATATGTACTTGTACCGGGTGATTTATTAATAAAACACTCAGGCACAACTTATATGTCCATTCATGTAAATTTATTATTAATAGGTTATGTATAGGTACTATTTTATGTACTTTCAGATATCAACATATAATTGAAAACAAAGAGCTCTAGGTATTTCTTCACTATCCGAAAGAGACGATAACGATGACACAGACATTAATATCACTTTTCGGGGATATAAGCAAACGTTATATAGCGTTTAAGATACCTCGCGACCACTCTCACATTTAACGACGTCTCAAGGCGATTTGACAACTGATTTGAGTGAGAGTTAGCGTTGAGTTGCGTTTTAGTATTCTAAAATTCATTTGCGTGTGTCTTAAGTGCGACTTAATTTGAGATATACTCAAAAATTAACAGCTGCTTATCTATTGCTTTTGAGTATGCGAAATGCGAGTTTGCGAGCTGCTTAATTATTTGAGAAGCCGTTAAATATTTAAGAGGCGTTTCAGTATTTGGCCATTAGAAGACTAACTCGAAGTAAAAGAAATAGATTGACAATGTAATCTAATAGAAACGATTCCGTGCCTATAACTGTCAAAATGTATAAGCGAAATTACTTTTGTTTCTGTACAAAATTTATTTACAGTAAAATGTATTTTTATAGTAGCAATACGTGTATGTTGTAACGATTTTATCATTAAATACATTTGCCCTTACGGGGTCTCAAACTTCGAACCACAAAGATAGCGGCGCTTTGAAACCGGCGTACAAACCAATCTTCACGAAGGTCGTCTATTTATTGTCAAATTATTTTACTATATTTTATAGAAGATAATCAATACAAGTACCAGGGCTGGTACCAACAAAAAATTATTTGAGTGCTTAACAAATAAAGCAAATTCATATCAAACATTTAAAAAATGAATGACAGTTTTGTAATTACCAAATCCGATTCGACAATACGATTTGATCGCGGAAGCGTGTCAGTACACTGAAGACAGTGTCAACCCTAATCAAAATTTGTGGCGGATCGTCATATTTAGCAGCCCATATGCAAATGGCTTGTCCGGAAACCTATTGTTCGTAAGTCTATATACTTCATCATCCGAGATTCGGTCACAACAATGTAAAAGGGTATTACAATTTGCATAAATCCGTTATTGATTTCATGTAATATTCTGGAATTTATCTATCATTCATATCTATATTTAGGGATGTTTTCCTTCTAATGCTGATATTGTGGACACAATAATCAAAAAAGTTTAAATCATTTATATCACCATAAAAAATGAAGTACATGAAAAATGATAGTTTAAGATTAAGATATGAATTATATAATTGGAAGATTATAATATTTTATAGATGTTATTTAATTATGTGTCATAAAATCTCATATCCCTATCAATGAGTTAAATTCTATATTGACAAGGATAGACCTGATTTCCCATCACAGTTGTACAGTGTGGCTTTGCTAGTTAATTTGAATGGCTGAAATCATTATTATAAGTTTTACATATATATTACCATATATATATATATACCGAAGTTATTACAAAACATAACGACCTCTTATGTTAAAACTGTTTATAGTAATGTATGTGTTAAGAAATTAAGCGGTAAACATATTTATGTTAGGAACACTCATTCCTGCTTACGAAGAATAAAATATTATTTTTTGTTTCCAATGGAGAATTTTTTTTAAGTAACTTAAATAAATACCTAGATTGTATTTAAATTGTAACATCAGATGAAAAGACTTTTTGCTATATAAAATGTCAGATAAATAATAATCGTGATCACGATAAATTCTATCATTTAAACAATTAAGTAACTTCTTTAGTGATATTTCTAATTTACTTAAGTGAACTCGTTGAAACAGATTCCAAACAAGACTTACAAATTCGAGTCTACTACTCACGAAACTATAACAGAAGCTTATAGGTAGAAGCACACTTAAAAGTTTTACTACGCGTAATAATTGAATTCCAAAAGCTTGAACGAATCGTTCACTATTTCATCTATGTCAGAAAAGACAGTTTAGAATTCATTATAATATCAAAATCTCTAACTTTATTGGAGTGTTTGAATTCAAAATAATGATTTTATATGAATATTCTTTAAGAACTTTTTTCCTAGAAAATGAATAAAACACATTTTTCCGGGATTGCAAGTAAACCATATTTTTTAAGAACTTTGAATTAATTGATGTAATGAGATAATTGACATAAATTATATTTTAGAACACTAAAGCAGAACTTAAAAAAAAGCTGGTCATGAGAAATGTTATCAAAAATTTTAGCGAATTCCATAGCTGACAGAATTCCCTCAATAAACCTCATGAAATGGCTACCTACACCAGCTTTATTACATTACAGCAAAAAGTTTTATATTATCAATATGTATGACCCAAAAATATGTATTGTACACATATTTTTTTTTAGCGAGTTATTAAATGTTATTTAGTTTTATTCTTATAACCTGCTCGGTATACACTTTTTTCTAAGAATTGCTAATTTTCCACCGAAACATAGCAATATCGTACATGCTACGAATATGGCACATATCTATACTAATATTATAAAGAAGTAAAGTTTGTGTGTTTGTATATTTGTTAAATTGTAAAGAACGAATGAAAGCGTTTCTTGCGAACGCTGCCTTAACTATGAAAGATATATTTTTGAGTTCTAGAGAAAAAATGTGGAGCTTGAAAATGCCTACAAAAAAGTCAACGACAGCGTATGTCTAACTTTTATATTTAAACTAGCTTTCTGCCCGCGGCTTCGCCCGCGTGGATTTCGGGATTGGGTGTATAGAGGGTTAAGGGTCATAGCTTTTGCCCACGGCTACATATACGCGGAAGTCGGTTTATGGTGCGAAGATTTTATCGCGCTTCCCGTGGGACTATCCGTTTTTCCGAGATAAAAAATGCCGCAAAACTCCTCAAGAATCACTCTATCTATTGATGAAAACCGCATAAAAATCTGTGCAGTAGTTTTTGAGCGAAGCCTTTATTGCGCATCCCGTGGGATCTGTCGATTTTTCCGGGATAAAAAGTAGCCTATGTTACTCGGGGAGAATGTAACTTTCCAAAGGTGAAAGAATTTTTGAAATCGGTCCAGTAGTTTAAGCGTGAAGAGGTAACAAACAAACAAACAAACAAACAAACAAACAAACACACTTTCGCATTTATAATATTAGTTGGGATTACAAAAAGTATATTTTTTAACATTAGCATAGACAATTTAATTTTTTATATTAATAAAATAATTCAAATCATTAGGTCATATTTATTAGTCATATATTACGAAAAATTATGAATCTATGAAAACAAGTAAACTCATCGTCATAAGTGTGAAGGCCAAAGCAGCGGACGGCGCGCGATGGCTTCGGGTTTAATTCGGTTCGCGTTCGTGCTCGCTTCGGGGATTATTAATATTATACCCAACGAAGTGGGCACGGGTCAGCTAGTTATTAATATTTTTATAGAAGTACGTAAGTACGCAGGGCACCACGATTCTGATGCCCTTGGTATTACAAGCGTAGGCTACGGTGAACGCGTCTTAGTCAAATCATAAGATTTTTTCCCCCGTCATTGTAAAAAATGCAACTGGTATCTTACTAGATAATTCTGTGTGTGTTTAGCAAATGAAATTAATAATCAAAGTAAACAATTATGACAGTAACTTAGTGTAACAATTCTGGTTTGATAACAACAATCTCATATATTTTTCATTAAAGTGCCAGTAACTGTAGTGTACTCGTATATATAGTGTGTGTAATGTACTGTTATGAGTAGTAGCATTAACCTTCTAACCAAGAATTTCGCATAATATTTTAAATTAAAATAATAAATTTCGATCGCCACTTCACTGGTGTAGTATTGGATTCATTCACAGGAAAGACATATTTTCCCGGGGTAAAAATTAGACTACGTCCTTTCCGTGAACTTAAACTATTATAATATCAGTTGCATAATATTTTAATACTTTTTATCTTATCTTACTGTAAGTTTCAGATTAATTTCATATATATTTTTTATCAGTCCCGTAAGTTTATTTTTTTTAATGACAAATATACAAATCACGCCTCTCTATAAAATGTTAAATAATTTACTAATATAAGCGTGACCTCTAAGTACGAACACTTGTAGAATGATTACTTGAACTTGACCTATGATAGCTGTACCTTTACTATATATCTTGAGCTTTCAATAACATCTACCCTAATCCTTTTTCTTTCTTACGCACTGGGAAGGGTGCCAGGTAGCGTACCTCCAGAGAAGTTAGATCGAAAATAATTATATTATATATTGAACTTACCAGACTAACCTTTCAAATTATATTGTTTCAGGTGTAACTGGTTTCTTATGAGTTACGGTAAATTTGATTTAGACTTTTATTTATATCTTAATCAAATACTAGAATTTAGAAATAAATGAGATAACTCTAAACGTATTTTTTTGTTACAATTTTGGTATTTTTGTAAATTTTTACTTGCAAAGCAGCAAATTCAACATTTCCTGCTTTTTTAATTCTGTATAAGCATAAAAATGTATGTCTATTATATTTTGTAAATTTTAAAATCATGTTATGTTGTTTATACTAGACTGCCAAGGATATTAGATACGACAAATGGTGGAATTATAAAAAAATATACTTACTTACTGTGATACAATTTTTTTTTTGTAATTATAAACGAAGTTGTAATATATAATGATGTTGTAATAGGGGTAAATCTAACCACCATTGTCAGATGAGAAATAAATCTTTCATTTTATAACTTTTGTATTTATTTCACTGACAGATAACTGACTCTTGTAAAATGGACTCGAACTAAATCAAGAATTATTCTTGCTTTCAAGATCACATTAGATATATTCTGAAATGCCTAAAGCAGTTAAATATGGCACAAAAGCTCGGCTTTCATTTAACCTGATGGTAAGACATCATAAAACTAATAGTGAATGCGAGCCTCATCTGCACTCCAGAACATCTAATGAATTGGCAGTCTTAACCTCCATTTGTCGGAAAACAACAATGCTACTAACAATATTATTATAGCTGCACATTTAGCTAAGAGAGTGGTAGTTAGCCAGGATGGCTAACAAGTACTAAAATCTTCACTATTCAAGTCCGTTTTGACATGTGTCTTCCCCATATTGTTTCTGCCAAATGTCATAGTTTTGAGACCCTCCACGGTGAATTGAATTGACCTGCTACAGTTGGAGGTTTCGACTAGATGGTCTGGTACCACAAATATTGTTATTCAAAACAATATTTAAAATTATTTCTATTTCAGACAAACAGATCATAAAACTTATTATTGATAACTCATAACATTTGGCGAGATATATTTATTCAGAGATTAGAATTATACCTAATAAGTAATAATCTGCAATGATACAAGTTCATTAGATTCAACCGGATACAACGTAATTGCACCTGGATAATCGAACCCGTTATATTTCATCAGTCGATAATCGCCGTAGAAATATCTGCCCATACACGGACGTATTAACTTTCTCATTATATCGCGTTAATCTGGCTTGAGTTGTCCGGCAGTCTCAGTGACATCACACAGGTATAAAGAGACTGTTTAAAAAAATACACGCTCACGCACATCAAGCCTACCAATCAAAGTACAGTAAGGCTTATGTTATATATATTAATACATATTTTTTATTACTGGTGTTAAGTTTTTTTTATGAAAGAGTAAAGGGTTATGTATTAACAGCCATAGCTAAGGCAAAAATACACGCATTCACTACACAAGCAGCTGGGTCTCGAGCTTGGAATCTTGGAGAGGTCGTTCATTTGAAACCGGCGAACAAATCACTCAGCCACATTTAACAATTTCTTACAGAATTTTCCAATCTGACGTAAAGACAATACAAATTTAATTCAGTATTGTAGAATATTCTAATCGAACAGGGATGACGATGTTTCACACTTATTTTCACGCAATATAGAAAATGATTTTTATGTATTTTTATTTCAGCTTTTCTTGCAAGTTTTCGTGTCAAGGTGCGAGGTTATTAAAAAAAAATGGGGTGTGTTAAGCACTAATATAGAAGTAATATTGCAAAAATAATAGATTTTTGGATTCTCATGTTGAAAAGTTTAAAAAATTGTACTATCGGGTCAATTTGTAGTACAAAACTAAATAATTGTAATATTATGAAACTATCGATGTATGAACGAAATAGTATTTCAAGCATGCGCCAAGACAGACAAAAAGATGAATTAAGTGGGTAAAAAGCTACAACGAGCTTTTTTAACTTCTCACGACTGTGATAAGTATTAAGTTTAGCACTTCATCCATCTTTTTTAAATAAATAGTAGTCACAAATTTTATATACAAACAAACTAAGGACTACAATCGAGGGAGGAAGATGATATAAACACAATTTAAATATAGAATGTTTAATATATTGACATTTGTTTGACAAGTTGTTGGTAAGCTTTGATTGAAGAAAAGTAGAGTCTCACTGAAGTCATATTATTTGTTTACACTTATTTAGAAGAAGACTTTAAACAATGAACTAAGCTAATAAAACACATTGTTTCTCAACCTCTGAAAGATAATATATTAAATAAACCTAAGAGGTAATAAATAGTATGCAACCACATGAAATATCACAGCAAAAACTATTTTATGTAAGCTTCTTTCCATAGTTTCACTATAATAATGCGGTTGATTAGAAAGTGCACGCAGTCTACTCCCAATTATGGGTGTAGTCATAACGTATCATTACCTTTGGAATCTATTGATTGAAGTTTAGAAAATAGTAGAAACTAATAGTTAACACTGATATATTGAAGACTCATAGATATAAATATACACCCTGAAATACCTGTGACCGATTAAGATATAAGATACAAGTATTATAATAAAGTAAATTTATAATCTGTAATAAAGTAAAACTTACGAGTAGCGCCATCTATTGATGAGTTAGGCAGTAACCTCGTCGTTGTAAAATTGACGTTTCCTCCTTCTTCTTGTCAAATTGTTCATGTCGAACGCATATAATAAAAAAAACCGCATTATAATCGGATTGTACGTTTGGGAGCTACGTTGTACACACACTGACACACACACACACACAGACACGTAAAAGTCACCCAGTCGTTTTTGCGTCGGGGGTTAAAAATACAAGAGCACAAAATAAAAGTAAAGTAATTGATTGCGTTATTTCTCGATACAACCATCTCAACAACAAGTACAGCGATACTTCGTGTTTTGCGTTTAAATTTTTTTTAATCAAACGTAACAAAATTATGTAAAATATTACAAATAAATATACTTAAAAACAATGCCCTAATTTTTATGACCTCTGCCCCGATAACGCCAAGGGTTCATATATATAGATATATGATATTTGATAACTGTATTATGATCACTATTGATAAATTTGAGACGCTACTGTTTCGCATATTTATATAAATATATATACTCTCAAACTTCCTCTTACACATTAATTCCTAAACTTATTTATAGTATTCGTTGCATATTTCGATATGCAATTTATTACAAGATCCAATCAATATGAAAAACATAACCTAACCACAAGTCGCCGGAAATCGTATAAGTTCAGAAGCGATGAGTCATCAAGTGGAAGGAAAAATTGACTTCGGGTGATAACTTGGACTCTTATTTATGGCAACGCATTAATTCACCCACGCCAACTTTTTATAGAATTCTTTTAAGGGAGTACGAACAGAACTAAGCAGTACAGCGAAGAAACAAGTAGAAAGAAAATACTAGACTTAAACTACGTATTTTAATTAAATATTTCCCAATAGAAATTAGACATACAAATGGAGTACAGAAATCTAAATAGATGAAAGTGAGCACCGTTAGGTACATATTCTAAATCATGAATTGAATATTTTAGAATCTTACTTAAACAACAAACACAGTGCGTGATCGAAAGTAATTAATTTCATCAAATGAAGGTACTTAGTTTAGGAAACTGTAATACGGGCGCCTTAAAAGTGGAGGCAGTGTGAAGTAAATTGTATGAAATTACTAAAACTACTTTTATTTGATTACAAAGCACCTTTCTACGTGCGGTTGAAAGTCAGACATATACATGTTAACTTTGATACAGCCTTTATTCCCTACGTAATAGAAATGTTTTCTTATTTTATGTGATGTACCTTGTCGTGCTACTGACGGTACTTATACTCGTATATTACTTTACTAGACAATATGCAGACTAAAAATAAAGTTATATTTCAATTGAATTAAAGGCTAGGCTCATCAGCAAAATGTTAATTTACATTTTGATCCCAAAATTTACAACCTCTGCAATCAATGCTAAGGCAATGGCAAGATGCCTGCAATTATAAGGGACTCAAATTAATTTCATATCGTAGTTCCGGTGGAAGACTGTCCCTCTTGATTACCTATTTCTATTGCTGTGTTTTGGGATGGAGGGTATAAATATGGTAGTGACGTTTCCGAGGCTTTGTGTCTTATGTCATAAGTGGGTAACAAAGATGCAAATCTCACAAGAGCAATAGATGTTATGTATAAATAACATTATTTAAATTCTTTGAACTCAATATAAACCTGATATTTCCATTTAATTTTGGTACATAAAAAATTCTTAACTAGCTATATCTCACTTACAAACTTTTGCGCTTTTAATATCAGCAGGGATTGTATTAATTATTCAAAATATGACGATAAATGTCAAGTGATTGGACAAAAATCTACCAACTGTGCAGACTAACTAGTATCTTTATTAATTGTAGCCTATGTGTTATTATTATGTATAAGTTATATCATTATAGTTTCATTTCAATCAACAGCTCTTTTGCCAGACGAGCCACCTCTTTCAAGAAGCCTTATATTTATAATAGGCTCAATCAATTGTTCAATATTAGGCAACTTACTCTTCGCCAGGCGAGATTGAAATTAAAGGCAGAGCTTCTTTCTTGGACATATGAGCAATCAGAGCGCGTGTTGGCGCGCTTTGAATAACCGGTCTTCGTGTGTTCTTGTAGTTGGTTTTTTTTTTATATAATATTTTTTTTTATTGTTTAGTTTTCCATTTTAATTTATTATTATTTTTTCTTTTGTTTGTTATAGCTCAATAGTTCTTTTTTATTTTTTATTTTCCTTTTGTATTCTTTGCGCCCGTAGGTACCGCATTCCAGTGCCTTTTCAACAAAGTTGTGAAAACTCCCACAGGACAGGCATAGCCTAGTGTGGGGGTTTTTCGTTAAACCACAAATTGTACATCTATTTGAAATAAAGTATTATTATTATTATTATTTAAATCTGTTCAGTAATTTTTGTGTGAAGGAGTAACAAACATCCACACTTACAAACTTTCGCATCTATAATTTTAGTAGGATTGAGAACTGATCCTACAAAAGGGCATATTTTCATTTAAATCTATTGATTTCATTTAATAGGATAGCATGTTTAATCTTTAGGAGTTTGGTATTCAATGAAATTATAAATTCACTAGGTTTCTGCCCGCGGCTTCGCCCGCATATACTTCGGGATTGGGTCTCTATAGAGGGTCATAGCTTTTGCCCACGGCTACATATGCGCGGAAGTCGGTTTATGGCGCGAAAGTTTTATCGCGCTTCCCGTGGGACTATCCGTTTCTCCAAAATAAAAAATCCCGCAAAACCTTGCTCAAGAATCACTCTATCTATTGATGAAACCCGCATGAAAATCTGTGTAGTAGTTTTTGAGCGAAGCCTTTATTGCGCATCCCGTAGGATCTGTCGATTTTTCCGGGATAAAAAAGTAGCCTATGTTACTCTTCATCCCTTCAACTATCTCCACGTAAAAAATCACGTCAATTCGTCGCTCTGTTTTGCCGTGAAAGACGGACAAACAGACAGACACACTTTCCCATTTATAATATTAGTATGGATATGGAGTTTAAAAAAGTATCTGATCATCACTTAGCCAATCATAGTCCACTGCTGGACATAGGCCTCTCCCAATTTGCGCCACAACACCCGGTCCTCCGCCTTCCACATCCAGTCCCCTCCAGCGACCTTCTTCAGGTCGTCAGTCCACCTGGCGGGGAGGCGTCCTACCTTATGGCTGCCGAGTCGCGCTCTCCATTCAAGGACTCGCCTGCTCCATCGGCTATCAGTCCTTCGGCAAACGTGGCCAGCCCATTGCCACTTCAGCGAGCTTATTTTGCGAGCTATGTCGGTTACTCTGGTTCTTTGTCGAATGACCTCATTACAAATTCGATCCTTCAAAGAAACTCCGAGCATAGCTCGCTCCATAGCCCGCTGCGCGACTTTAAATTTATGGACTAACCCGACCGTTAATGTCCACGTTTCGGCGCCGTAAGTCATAACCGGTAGGACGCACTGGTTGAAGACTTTCGTCTTTAGGCATTGCGGTATAGGCGAAGAGAAGACCCAACGAAGCTTGCTAAACGCTGCCCAGCCCAGCTGGATCCTTCGATCGACTTTTCGCTCGAAGTTGTTTCCACCAAGCTTAATTGCCTGCCCTAGGTAGATTATATTCTTGAACAACTTCGAGCATCGATCCTTCGATGCTCGAAGTTGGTCTCGGCATGACATGTCCATTGAACATAATCTTGGTTTTATCCAAGTTCATGCCAAGACCATCTGATAATCATATTAATATGGAATTATGTAATAAATTTCAATTTCAATAAGATATCTTCAATAACTATGCCTAAGTACAATGACATAAAATAAACAATACTCACAACATCGGTTCTGTAGTATCATATCTCTACAATAACATCAGATGCATTGAACGTGACGAGTCTACATTTGTACTATAAAAATTACTGCTTTTACAAGCGGCATTAGAACGCCTCAAATGTGTAGATTATTGTCAGTAACATCAGCATTGCCGCAACCAGTGCCAGTATTAACGAAGTTGCTCCATAAAACCAAGTAATTTCTATATCTCTACATTTCACCTACGATCCGTTCGCCGCATCACCGGATGCTATAAAAAATTCCTCACTTGATTTACACCAATTTTACAATGCCGTCATGCTGGTTAGTTATTTATAAGTTTTAATATATTTATTAACTTTAACACAAAACTGTTAAGTGTATTTCTTAATCGCTTTATTTGGATTGCCATCGCATATAAGGAATTCGAATAACATTTTAAAATTATGGTTAATTTTTTGTTAGTAAGCGCAATTAATATAAATAATTTCTATAATATTTTATGACATATAATTTAATGTATATTTTGATTTTATTTTTGTATTTTTTTATGTCGACCGATTTATGTCGGTGTATACAATATGTTAATTTACATTTGTAAATCTGCATTATATACGTAATTTTATTCGTCTTTTACTAGATATACTATATCAGGTATGTTTGTTTATGATCTAACATCTATCTTATTTTATAATAACCACTAAGTGTTTTAAAATATAAACTTTTTAATATATGAATAGATGTAATTTTGAAAATGGGACATAAAAAATTAGACCTTTAGAGTTTCTTGCCTGTTTTTCTTCAGAAGGCTCTACGATTCAATTTCAAAACAAGTGTAATGTTTTTTTTTCTTGTACATATCCACGTATAAGATGTGTAGGTATGGAACTCTTAGTTTCCTTTACATTTTATATCTCTTAGACGCAATTAATTACCAGTAAAAGGCATATGTTGAATATAAATTCAGTTGATTTTTACAATAATATTATTCGTTACTTGTAAATTATTAAACTCTATTAGAAACACATAAAGTAATTCATAATATAACGAGGGAGACTTTATTTATACTAGGACTACCCTACTTGTGTGGCGCTAGAATCGCGAAAGCGCAACCCGCCACGCGCCCCGGTATGGGCTCAGAAGACACCGGGGGGGTTTTAATGGGTAGGCCGGTCCCTCAGACCGGAGAACACACGGCGATGGTGCATAAGGAGCATTTCCCCCCGAAAAAAAAAGAAAAAAGGGTCCACTTGATTACTTCCGTCTTATCTACTTTTCCTGAATTATTGCAGTGTCCCATTGCTTTGTACCGGCGTGAAGTGTAAGATATAATTACTAAAACTGCTGAATTCTGTGTTTAATTACTTTACATCTTATTCCACATATTGGCAATGAGCACTGTAGTTTTTGTGTCGGTTACAGATATACTGCGAATCTCACAGAAACCACATGTACTATTGACGGCTATAACGTCTTACCATCAGGTGGCCAGTATGTGTGTTTGTCAACATATCACATCACAAAAAATACAACAAACTTTAGCGACCTTAAAATAAATATTATCTAAAGATTTATCAATACAATATAAAACAGACAAACAAACTGTATATAGTGCCATCTAGTAATGATATAGTGTACTAAGCTTTTCATCAGATAATGAAATGATGTCTGTATTGATAATCTGTTTTCAACTGTGAACGAACAAAGCGAGAAGTGATTAAATCATATTAATTTAGCCATCATTATTAAGCAAGTTGTCTCGTTTTATTTTTAATACTTAATTTCTCATAAATCCCATATATTTAAGTGATTTAATGATGTATTAAATGCTATCGTCAAATGAAATTCTCTGTACTTATTAAATCTTAGTTACATCACTTACAAACTCAAGAATGACCGAACTTCAATAACTTCCTATTTGATAGATTTGTGTCTGTAAAGTTCAGCAAAAACTACTCAGTTATTAGAAAAAAGGACAAAACATTATGCCAAAAATATTTTATTTTTAGATTATAGAATTTCGCCATTGACAGCTGTCAAGTGGGGGACAGATAGCATAAGCTGTTGCTGTAATATTGCTATAAACTAATACATCTCGGATAGGTTGTTATTCCATTGCATTTATGAGTTAGTATATAACTAACACGGTCTTGTTTTATGCATACAAATAAAATTATTAATTAGGTTTTATTTTAAAGTAGGTATATTAGTATATTCATTTTCTGGCGGTACACAGTTTTACGGGTCCGCTAGTATCAAATTTTTCATCCTCCTTCATTACAAACTTTCCATTTATTTTCAATACTAGTGGCGACTCGGTCCAAATTCAAGTCCTACGCGTGTCACCTAGCTGTAGTCCTGATATCCGTTTGACGCATGTAAATATCGTAGCGCGCAATAAATATCACATGGCAACCGAATATATCACACAAACAATAAAGTAAAACGGGATGCTGTTATTACACTGGCGTGCAAAAACAAGTAGTCAGGCGCTAATTTCAAAGTTACACAAGCATATATACGAATAATTAAATAATTATTCAAAGCGCTTATTTTTTTTATTGTAACGAAAGAAATAATAAATACAAGTTTACTGTATATAAAAAAAGAATACAACGGTATTTTTCAATTCCAAGTTCATATTCCAAAACAATAATTGGTACGATTACTGCTTGATACCGAAACGGAACAGAAAATCACCACTAGAAAATCTTCTTTCAAGTGATATGTTAAAAAGTGAAAAGTGAAAAAATCAACAATATTTACATTTACTTTGCTTATGTTTATATCAACTATGAAATAACTATTGAATTATTAAATTCATAAAACAGATTCCTTAGAAACGGTTTCTCTTTATTTGTTAATCTGTTTGCGCCCGTCTACAATTCACTAAGAATTTTGATAACTCGCAAAAAACAGCTCTAAGATATCTAAAGATCCCGTTTAGTATCGAAATTTACTGAACTAGTCTGTCAGCTATTTGTCTCCAAAATATAAAAAATAAACGGTGAACTATTATTTTGAATTAACAGTGTACTATACATGCCGCAGGACCCAGAAATATGTATCCAACATTTAAACTTACACAAATGTAACTCGCAGGAAACCAATCTTTATTGCGTCGGGTTACGATACATCAAAAGATAAGCCGCGCTCTCCAAACCGCAAAAACTATATCGTGAATTCTGTTTTTATATTTATATACACACTTTTTACGCGAACGTATTACAGTCGAATGGAAGGTGGCACTATAACTCTTGTATATTACCAATAAACGTCAAAATTTTAAGAGGATCTAGGTAGTTCGTGCTTCGGATAAATTTTGACAATTCCAATCTTTCGAAATTCGTATTATTCGTTGTATTGAATTTCCGCGCATTTATCACAAATACCTGAATAGAACATGAGTAGATTTTCTTATTCACCATCTACCGTTGAATGAAGCAGTAAAGTTGCTATTTTCTGTGAAAAATTTCAATACCTCGTCAAAAAATAATAGTATATTTTATATACTATTATTTTTTATATTATAATGTATATACATTTACTAGTTCATAACGACAGTACAGCACGATGCTTATTGGTGGACATTCTACAGTCGGAAACTAAACTATACTCAATTTTAGTTTGATGATGAATTCCTATTGAGAAAATCACAAACTAGTTTGATATAACTAAACTGATTTAGTTGTGATCATTTAACTTAGTGACTTTTCTAGCCTATTATATATGATACGTATGTTATACTCTATTTTAATTTACTCTTTCGAACTTCAAATTCTAATCCCGTTCCATTACCGTTCGTACCGCTAGATTGTGGAATGAGCTATCAGTCAATATTTGATATTATCAATCCATTGCTTCTTTTAAACACAATGCACACTGCTAATCTAGCTTGTCGTAGACTATATTCTGCACATTATCATATTATATATGTATAATATGAGTGTGTGTTTGTATATATGTTGCTTTACTTGAAAGTAAAAAAAAATCTTAATAACTAAACTAACAGGAAAACATAAAACTGGCGATGGAGCATATTTTATTGTAATACTAGAACCAGAAGTACCACAGAAGGAAACACAGCAAACGCCGAATCAACAATTACCTTGGAGAATTCCGAATATTGTTTATCTCGGAAGTACATCCTCTATCTAGTTTTGATTTCCCGGGTTAAGTTCAAGAATCTTGAACCTATTGATTTGATTGATATCTATAGATTTTGTTATTGCTAACAAGTGTAAGTATCGGCCCCATCTGTTAGTAAAGCATTGGTGATGGTATAAAACATACTGAAACAGCGTGTTTAGTATTAAATAGATAATGAAAGCATTATTGCAGTTTATCATTAAAAACGCAAACAAATTCTACTTTCTTCAAAACCAAACTTATAGAATATTAAATTAATAACTAAATAAAAATCGAAAGTGATAGAGCTGCTGTAAAAACTGATAAAGTTACGAACGTTTGCGAATAATTTAATAAAATAATTACAACAAAATATTATAATTTAGAGGAGAGTTCGTGGTGCTGAGGTCTACGAATCAAATGATTCGGAGGGCTCGTGGTCAGTCCTGCCATGTATCAATATGTTTTTCGTTTTTCAAATTTCATAAGTATGTGATTTGTTGTATATACCTTTTTTTTGCGAAAATCCTCCTTATGCACCGTGACACCGCGCTGGCAAGGCGCGGCCGTGTGTGGGGCTCTCCAGTCTGAGAGGACCGGCCTACCCACTAAAATCCCTCGGTGTTCTCTAGGCCCATATCGGGGCGCATGTGGCGGGGTGCGCTTTCGTGATTCGACCGCCACAGCGCGCACAATCTGCATATACCTGCGAAAATATTCAAAGATGTATGTAGTCACCGAATCCGTACTGGGATAGTGTAACACTGTTTTTCTCACTGATTTTAAGTACTATTAAAGACATTTTTTTATTCATATTGATTAAAATCACTTTTACAATTGTATCTCGCATTGGTTATGTTTACGTCGAATTGTTACTTTGACATTGACAATTTTAATAGATGACATGGACAGTTCCATAGAGTGGACCGCTAATCATGATCCTAACACCATTATCTATGGCGCAAATTAAGCAACCAAGTCTAGCCAAGCGTCGTCTACAAAGATAGTATTTTAATCAGTAATCCCACACACTCCCCCTAAAAAATATTAAAATATTATAATGTCACAATTAGTAGTTTAAAAGAATAGTCTTATGTCAATGAAAAGTTAAATCGCAATTGATCATCATAAGTGTAGTCGTTTAACCTTATTTTTATTATTCCTCAGGCAAATGTTTGTCTGTGGCAATTGAGTCTGTAAACTAGACCTAGCTGTGAGGACTAATAAAGAAATATTAATCCTTCTACAGATTAACATAGTCAGGCTAGATTGCTCGGGCTAGCATAGATTGTGTCCTTTGCCTAACTAAAAAATTAAAAACTTAATAAAAAAAAAAAAGATACACACTAGTCTGTGGCAGTGATTAGCGGATATTATTTGGTTTTGGATCAATAGCTGTGATCGATAACTATTCACTGTTCTAATTTAAATAATTGAAAAGATTGTATTTGGCTGTTGAGGCCGAGCTCTGCTACAAAAGAGAAGGAGTCTATATATAGACTGACGAAATAGATCTGCTTTCACCGAATATAAATTAGAGAAAAAAAAAGACAATCATCCCGAAAGAAAGGTACCTAATTTTCATAATTCTTTCTTTTATTATATATTTAGAGTTTTTAACTGAGATTCATATATACATTTCATATACCTAAAACATCGTTCTAGAACATTTCCTGAATATCCGTTGAGTGTGGGTAGAGAAAATAACTGTGGTAAATTGATATAACAAATTTGGTCTTTTACAATAAAATATTGATTAATCATCATAGTATGCCTGGTGGGAAACCAATATTTATGCAATTAAATCCATTAACTACCTCTCATAACCGTTACATACATGGGGATTTAAATAAAACAAATTAATATTTTAACCAGATCAAATCTTGTAATATTCTAGAATCAATTGTATCTTCATGTTTGTTTTCATTTTCTACATCACACTCTTCGCTTTTGAAAGTTAATAAATAGTAAAGTAAATGCCAAGAGAGTTGTTATTTGAAATGATTCATGTCATCTTCAGGGAACTATATTTGGGCTGAACATTAACCCTCGTCACCCAGGGACTTTCAAGTGACCCAGCTGCATTAAATAGACCGCTGGTCTACCTTAAATTCAAATTGAAGACGGCGACTTGGTAAGCCAAGGACAGAGAGTAAACTAACCCAAACACGGCCATCTAACCACGGTTACCAGTTGCCTGGACCAGTTCCTGAAGGACTTCTGAAGGACTACCGGAATACTGATTTCTTTTTATCCTCGGAATACCCTCTTTTAATCTTTTACATTATAAATTTCAACTTAAAACCAATATCGATCAAACGGACCTATAAACCCTGCCTGTACCTATATTAATTTAAGTTCTTTTATATTTTTAAGTCATTCTATGTATATGAATTGATAGAATTGACAGTAATATTGTTGCCTAGTAAACATTAGTGAATTGAATTTTGTTTAAACTCCATTTGAAATAAAGATTTTGTACTCATACTTCTAGTGATTTATTGGTATAAAATATTGTTGCATAGTAAACATTTGTTAATTGAATTTTGTTTAAACTCCATGTGAAATGAAGATTTTGTACTTATATTTCTAGTGATTTATTTGTATAAAATATTGTTGCATAGTAAACATTAGTGAATTGAATTTTGTTTAAATTCCATGTGAAATGAAGATTTTGTACTTCTATTTCTAGTGATTTATTTGTATAAAATATTGTTGCATAGTAAACATTAGTGAATTGAATTTTGTTTAAATTCCAAGTGAAATGAAGATTTTGTACTTCTATTTCTAGTGATTTATTTGTATAAAGTATTGTTGCAAAGTAAACATTAGTGAATTGAATTCTGTTTGAATTCCCTGTGGAATAAAGATCTTGTACTCAAACTCTTAGTGATTTATTTGCAAAAAATCCAAATATTTCATAAAATAAAGAAAAATACATTACAATAGTTAACCTATTTTAGGTAGGCTCGTGCTCGGGCTCATGCAAAAATTTAATACTAAATTATAATTAATACAGTGTCATGATTGTAGTCCTGTTTATAGTACCTCAACATAATGTGTGTGCGCTGCAGCAACATAAAAAAGGTCATAACTCAGCGTCAACATTTCCTCATGAGTTTTGAGTAAATCGCAGGATTTCAGCTACACCCAAAGAGATAACGTCTGTGACCTTTATACTTGTGTTAATTTAAAGCTTCGTGTGTTATTGTACATTTAAAATTAGGTTATCTTGTATTATTTATTGAACTTCAAAGACAGAATGTGAAAATTAACGATGGGAACGTATATGCGCTAAGTTGATTATAACTTATTTCGAAACCGGAACCACATAGAAACGAACTGTCAGCTAAATCAGAAACAACAATGATCTTTCACCTTGTTACAATTCTATAACTGCAATATATAAAACAGTTTTTCTCCTATTTTTATTATATATTGTGAAACCATAACGACACTACTAGTGCCCATTTCATTTCAAGTGGTTACAACAATGACCGCTTGTTAGAGCACTTTCAACCATATTTAATAACCATATATAATTTAAATAAAACATCTCGGTGCTGCTAGCACAATACGAGTAGTATCGTACATTTATACTGGTATAATTATAGTAATATCGTTACACTAATATCTGAATATATTTTGGAATTACAAAAGTTAATGACAACGAACTCATATATTTTATTGCAATAACCAAACCAGAAACACGTGGACTCGAACTGAGAGCTAACTCGGAACAACAATTAAGTTGGTGGATTGATCTCGCGAGCACTTCCTTTGTCTAGTTACGGTTTCCGGGGCCGAATTACAAATAATTAATTAGCTGAAATAGCCGATATTCCCAATTTCACGGCAAATCTACTCAGCAAACTTTGAGCGGTATTCTTGAAGATTATTCGGTAGGGTATAAATTATTCCAATATTCTCTTTGGTTTGTAGATTAAACGTGAACTTTAAGCGAGATATCTTAATTTTCACTATAGGTATCGTTTGTCATAAGATTAATTTCTCAGATAATGGTTCAGATTTTTTTTTTATTCTTGTTATTTATTTTCTACATTTGGTAGTTATAAATGTAAATTGGTTGTCTTAACCAACTAGTAGCTGTTTTGCGCTACTTCACAGAATACATTAAATTACGCTTATTATACTTTTTCATTTCTGTTTTTTCACAAGTTCCACAACCCTCTTACTGTGCGCGCTGCAAATTTGTGGAATTTTCTCCCTTACTCCATCCGTGAGAACACTTCCCTAACGATGTTTAAAATTAAAATTACACTCTCGAATTTGTCATCATATTAATGCTTTATATCTTATATGTCTGTAAATATTGAAGTATATATGAAAACGTGAATTTTTGTATGTATTAAATCGTTATTTTATTTAAATAATATAAATATAGACCATCTTCCCGCCAATATAATTTCAAACTGTTTCTAGCGGTGAATCACATAAAGAGATAAGCTCGCTTTAGTACATAATTTTAGTTACACAATTTGTGTATGTTTTCACTTATAAACATTATACTTGTGTACTATTCATCAAGAAAATCATGAAATATTGTAACATATTTGTAATCCCTCGCCGTCCTAATAAGTTATTAAATGACTATCGTAGGAATAAATTAAATAAGTAAGCATATAAATTTTGCGTACTTTGATGTCTTTATAAATACGTCGAATCACATTACGATTCATCAAATTACGATTGTTATTTTAACAAAATCAACAGCAACTGTGGCTGTCAATATATCTACACTTATTTATTTATTACTTCTATTTAAAGAGGAAATATTTGTATGTTTTTTTTTGTTTGTTTATTTGAATTAAATAGGCTCCGAAATTACCTAACCGATTTAAAAAAATATTTCACTGTTGGGAAGCAACACTATCTCACGTAAACATAGGCTATATTAAATTTTCAAATAGTTAGGGATGTTGGTATACTAAAATTAAATAAATCCAAGGTATGAAAAAAATACCAAAAAACAAATAACGCACGCGATGTAAGAAAAGTTATATTTAAAAAGTTATTAATATATATATATATATATATATATATATATATATATATATATATATATATATATATATATATATATATACATTTATATATATATATAATATATATATATATATATGTGTGTGCGTGTGTGTGTGTGTGTGTGTGTATATATATTATATTATTAATAAGTGTTCATTAATTTATTAAAATATAGTTATAATGACACCGCTATGAAATCAGTTTAATTCCATTGTATAACTTTTTGAAATATTCAATTTGGACATTCCAAACGATATGACAAGTTAAAAAATATAACTTATTTTAAAAATATCGCATGGGCGTGTGTGTGTGTAACTTTTTAAATGTTTGTATAAAGCCCGTGCGAAGCCGGGGCGGACTGGTAGTTTTTCTCAAACAGACTACCATATAATACTTTGTATAATAGTTCTATCGCGTTTTATATACAACACTTCAACATTTAACACAGAACGTCAAGCTCTCATTGAACTATTTCATTACCAAGAATGATTTACAAAATTTTATAAAGCATTACATCCATAATGTAATGAATGTATATCATCCGAATACCGCACTAAAAACTCTTTTCACGAATAGCTGAATTTGCTCTTTTGCCTTCGCAATACAATCGTAATACACTTGACGCAATGGTTACTATTGAGTTGTGGCAACAACGGACGAGTGTCTCTCAAGTTCCTGTTCCCTATTGAATGTAGAGTGAAGAGGTTTGAAGTATGCGGGCGGGCTAGCTGATATGCTTCGTAGTACAAGAGTACTCGCGTTTTATACATTAAGGTATTATCCTTCGTAATATGTTTAGTAAGGTTCGTTATTGAATTGAGTAGATATATTATTATTTATTATAACATATTGATAAACCAACATATTGGCCTTCTACTGTAAATGATTATAGTTGCCTGGTATGTGTCGTTCCTCTGAGATACACAGGAAATGGAAAACCCCGTAAAAGTCACAATATACCCTTTAAATCGAAACGCAGAATTGCGAGTATTACTACTTTATAGATATTATCGAATGTGCTGTAAAAACACAATTAATCGCGAATATTCTACGCCCATTAAATCGACAAACTTCGTAAGCTACATCAATGACAGCTGTCATAGATGTTCCCGTTGTCGGTAAACTCGATATCACACTCAACAATGAACTGATATTTATTTATACGCCGAGTTCAGCATTGAATACATTCATTAAAGCTATTTACCAGATCAAAACAATCTTTTGGCTGATTGGTTTCGTCGCTTTAATAGAGATGCAATTCACCAAGTAATGCATATATATTAGATTTTGTATATATTGTCGCTGGAAATGGTCCTCGACTTTCATTAATGTTTTCATACTGGTACGGTTACGGTTACTCTGGACATGACCTTCCTTCATATCACTTATTTGGTCCAAGTGTGTTCGTCTAGGTTGTGTTCTATCAACTTGCCTATTCATATTTGCCTTGTTGATTTCTTTCGTCAGTCGTGTTTCATCCATCCATTCTACGTGTGTCCAAACGATCTAAGCATTCTTCTTCTATACCGCACATTTCCCTTAATACACTATTCCGCAATTTATCTTTCATCGTCACTCCACGCATTCCCCTCAAAGCTTTCATTCCAAATGCATTAATCTTGTTTTTGTCTTTATTTTGCCACACGCAGCATTCACTCCCATATCCATAACTTTATGTAGTAGCTATTATTCCCTTGAATCGCAAAGTACAGTAAAAAATAGAGCGGTGAGAAGCGCTGGACTGCAGTGTAGCCCCGTTGTGCAAACTACAGCGAAACGAAGCTGGTGAACGTGCATATGCAATATTACATAAATATAAGCGATAACACTACTGCATTATCTGTTCCTTCTCTCAAATTGTTTGATGGAACTGATGCTGAGACGACAGAGAGTAGATTGTCTATTTAACGTAACTTCTAGAGTATGAGGTATGTTTTTCACATTTGTTGAGACACAACCTTTATTCAACGTTCACGTTATTGATTAGACCACAGCTTGTTGCTTAGCTTCGGTAATAGTTTGCTGAGGGTATTATACGAATAGTTGTTAGTGACAAAATACCACCAAAGCCATAAACATACATATATATATATATATATATATATATATATATATATATATATATTGCCAAGGCCATGTTCTTGGATACCTCTGTCTTACATATTTTTTCAGCAAACAAACGATTCCAGTAGTAATGCTGCTCCTGGTTGAAAGGTCACAAGATAGCGACGTACACGTACATCGCTTTTCAGTTAGTATGTGTGGTTGTCAACATTTTTCTAAAAATTATCTAAACAGTAGTAATATCTGTTTTAGCAGATGTATATCTGAATATAATATATTTTGTATGATTCTAGGATGTTTATATTTTTTTGAGAATATAGTTAAGATAATTTATGAAAAACAGAGTTATTTAACTCTGTTTTTTGGTACATATGTCTTACTTATTTTCAATCTTTCGTACTATACATATTTTCATTACTATATCTTCATATTTGCATTTATTTACGCTAATTCAGGATTGATAAAATAATATATTTAAATGGCATATAGGTTATATGTATATTAGTTGGTCCATTAGTGCTTCTCCAATACTCAATAATCAAATATTTTTATGGTTAATTAAATCAACAATGAAATCGATTTTTTTTAAATTTAAAAGTCATCCCTAGTTGTTGCTTTATGTTTTAATGGCGTTCAAGAGATTATTGACTAGTATTCCTCGTATGCTGTTCAGGGTTTCTACAATCCTACATTTCTCTATTCAGTATTTTAAAAAAATCCATTATTTATAAAGGTAAGTATTTGCCTGTATTACTAGTAGTGACACTGTTACTAAAGAATCTTCATTACTGATCACAAAATATTGTAATTCGCCAGCTCTGAAATATTCTATATAAGCACGTTTCTCATGAAGGAATGATTTTGGTTATACTTTAACCGTCTTTGTGTCAGTTAAAGACGCCGCAAAATAGATTAAGCATAAAGTATTTTACTGGAAATGAAAATTACGTATCATTATTTCTTGCACATAATAGTAGTGCTATTATGCATAATAAAGTTAAATAAAACAATTTCATACACGCAAAGTCCATTCTACATGACACTCGATTGACAAGTATTGGCAGTTGGGACAGACAGCAAAAATATACACATGTTTTCATCACTCATCTTTTTTCATACGACTATATTTGTTACTGAAAATTAATATTTGTGACCAATTTTCTCGTAAAATGTAACAATATATATGTTGTGATTAATTAATTATATAACATTTGGGCCGATTTTAATATCATCAATCAATACATAGTATAAAACAAAGTCGCTTTCGCTGTATGTCCGTATGTATGCTTAGATCTTTAAAACTACGCAACGGATTTTGACGCGGTTTTTTTTAATAGATAGAGTGATTCTTAAGAAAGGTTTGTATGTATAATAAATGCATAATATTGTAGAGAAACACTGATAAATTTAAAGGTTTCTAATGTGATGTCGTAAATAAGCACGTTTTTTTGCGCTTATATTGCAAACGCTGGCTGAACCCTACGAGATAGACCAAAATAATGTACTACAGTATTGTACAACTTACAAAAATCCACAAAAAAGTCCGCGATGGTATATGTCTATCTCTTAGGGATAACCCACCATAACCATTTTTTCACTGCACCCGTGCGAAGCCGGGGCGGGTCGCTAGTATAATATAATAAACGATGCTTTTATTTGTATTTAAAATCAATTTTAAAACTACTTATATAATTTATAGTGTTTGTCATTTCATTTCTAACATTCACACCTATATTAACGTAACCTAAGCTCGGAAGCCAAACCCAGGACTTTAGAGGTAGCAACACGGCGATATGGCTACGGAAGTCGTGATTAGATTTCATTACAAAATCCAAACAATATCAATGCTGAACTGTATATTACGAAATGATAATAACATTTCATTATGAACAACAAACGACTTAATACCAGGCCTCTATTGTTTCACCATGACTCTCTGCCTTCAAAACAATAAACTTCCTGGACATCACACCAGTCAAAGTCGTGAGACACACTCCTTATGATATAATCTGGCACTGATGAAATTTATTCCGTTTTTAGTTCCCTTAAATAAAATATGAGAATGATATAGTTTCGTAAATGTTTTCGTAAAGTTTTTAAATACTAGATACTTAAGTTACTCATGAAACATTGTATACAGACAGACGAGAAGTACATTGAAATGATAAAATAAAAATATTTATAGACATATTATTTCATAAATATAACTTGGATTGTCAGTTTCTCAAAATTTTCTAAGAGCTCTAAGAATTTTTATTTTGGTCTCGTCTTTATTTTTTTTTTCTAGTTATACCTATATTAATTCATTTCTTCGAATAACAAAATTAGCGTTGGCTTTTATTTTCATTTGAGTATTATATCCGTAGTTAGCAAATTCGGACCGGATTAAGATTATTTTTGTCTCCCACAAACCACCAGTTACACACGCAAGCTACTGTAAACACATTCCACTGCATTTTGGAAGAAGTTGGGAGTAAAAAATAAAAATTACTGCAACAGTAAAGATTAAGTAAATATATTTCATTTAATTAACTTTAAATTTTCACACTACATGCCCTTATAGCGAACATTACAATTAACATTGTTTTTACTAGACAATCCATTTAGTTATTTAGTAACTAAGTAGAAATATTTAATGTGTACAACGAGAATCAGACCACATAAGTGTTATGCACATTAATTAACACAGAGTAATAAGTTGTAGATATATAACAATTTATACATATACATACAGACTATAAAAAATAATGATGATGTAAGAAATTTAAACTAATTAGTACATCTATTAAACAGTGTTCATGACCCTTTGTTTGAAAATATTTTTAGTAGTCCATTAGTAGAGTCCAAAGTTTTATTGTTTGGATGATGAATCAAGGTAATACAGATAATCATGATTGATTAATTATAGATCTAATTAGTGAATGCTATCTAATTATTTTACTTCGGGTAGTTCACGAGTACAAGCTGTGTGTAAGACTATTGTATAAAAATGAATAGATTCAAATATGTATTTTGCTTTTACTCAGACATAATTTTTAGTAGTCCATTGGTAGACTCCAAAGTTTTATTGTTTGGATGGTGAATCAAGGTAATACAGATAATCATTGATTGATTAATTATAGATCTAATTAGTGAATGCTATCTAATTATTTTACTTCGGGTAGTTCACGAGCACAAGCTGTATGTAAGACTATTGTATAAAAATGAATAGATTCAAATATGTATTTTGCTTTTACTCAGACATAATTTTTAGTAGTCCATTGGTAGAGTCCAAAGTTTTATTGTTTGGATGGTGAATCAAGGTAATACAGATAATCATTGATTGATTAATTATAGATCTAATTAGTGAATGCTATCTAATTATTTTACTTCGGGTAGTTCACGAGCACAAGCTGTATGTAAGACTATTGTATAAAAATGAATAGATTCAAATATGTATTTTGCTTTTACTCAGACATAATATATATAGTCTAATCAATACTGTCGCATATGCGGATTCATCCCGCCAACCTTTTTTTAGTTTCATTCCAATTTTTATACTGACCGTACTAGAAGGATTTGGCACCAAATCCGCATAGGACCGGTTCTATCGGCAAAGCTTACTTCATAACGGTCTCTGTGTGAGGATAATTTAATTTTGAGGTTCCCAAACTCCACAAAAGAAAACTTTGATGCCTTTGATTTAAAAATCTTTATGCTGTGAATTAATAATGTTCGAGTATCGAGTTCGAGTGCGCGTGAATTCATGGACAACGTGAACATAGTGAAAAAAATAATTGAACTAACCAAATAAACAAAACGAAACATTGCATTGTTAATATGCTGAACCCAACACCATGCAAAGCGAAATTTGGCATTTACAGGCGCGAAATAAGGCATGTTATGTATGGCATTTTAGATGCATTTTTTAATATATGACTAATATTAAGAATATCAGAATTCGTCAGATTCAATGTTTTCTATAAATGGAAGATATTCATACTTCGCGACGTGCGAAATCTGTACACATACATACTGATTCCAATATTACGGCCTTAACAGACACCTTTGACACATGAGTAAAACAGACAAGTCAAAGCTCCTAAAGAGCCAGCAAAATGTATACCTATTTTGGTAGGGTTGGCACAATTGAATAAATGAAAAATATTAATGTTAATAAAACATAAATATTAATATTATAAAACAAACATTATTTGTCAATTCAATATTAAAAAAAAACATTAATAAATATTATAAACATATTAATATTAATAAAACATAACGTTGACGTACGTATTTTAAATCATAATATTTTTTTCCGCTCTTTTATAGAAAAAGTGGATTGTCTATTAAATCGGGGCGCAAGATTTCATGACTGGAATGTGGGGTGGGGGAAGGGGGAGGGGAAGGCTACTCGTACCTCTCCCGAAGTGAGGAAACGCTTAGTTCTTTTTTTCGTAAAATAGATATAAAAGATTAACACTAGGTTAGGTTCGAGATTGCGACAAAACTTCGCAAACATAACCAAACTAACCAAGATAGTTTACAATGACCTGACACGAAAAACTCAGGTGCGTCAAAAAAAGCGCCTACTCACTTTGGGAATGATACCAGAGGGAAGCCGGAAGCCCCCTCCCCCCCGCTCTCCTACTTGTGAAATCCTGCGCTCCGATTCAATATATTTCCCAAAAAAGTTATTGTAGGTATCTATTCAGAATCACTTACACAATTTTACCGAAATATCTGGTAATATATGATAATGAGTATTGAGTAGTTTTCATTATAGAGTTGTATACCTTTCGATATACATTACACATTATAAATATGAATTAAGTTTCAAGTACAAACTTACCTAGTAGACTCCTTGGGATAATTAAATTAAGATATATTTGTAGTCTTTCTATTATTGTTCATGCATACAAAACAATATACAACCATATTTACAACACTTTTTAAATACGAATTATGTGAGAAACTCGAAAAGAAAAACAAAACACGCACGACGTTCGAGCGTCGCGTCACGGCTGCACGCCCTGAGATTGACCACTGGCTGATCTGGTTTGAAGCGGTTTCGGTTCATACGTGACAAACGGCCAGTGGTCACGCACACACACGCACTTGTAGTGATGTACCTATCACAGCGCAGTCGTATGAAGCTTTGCCTCTGTCCGTTTCTCTACTCATGTGCCTTTGAGTAGCAGAGAGACTTAGGCCCTTTAGAGGTGAATGCTCTTACGAACGACTCTTTCCAGTATAGAATCTACGTACATTCATTAAAATCTTTTAAAACATTTTTTTAAAGGACTAAGCCGGTTTGCGCATAGTGCCTATTTCAAATATTATGTAAATGCTTATAGTTAGCTGTGTTAAGTCAAAGTATTTATTTGTTTTTATTGCATGGTTTTTCTGCATGTTCTTGTCTCAAAGTACTTTCACCTCCACTGACAAATTATTGGTTTCATTACAAATATTTTGCAGCAATGATGAAACGCTTAATAATTTGTTATAAATACATTTATCTATCAAATACTTGTTTACATAATAATAACCGATTACATATAATTTAGCTGGGCTATTTCTGCACTTGTCCTCTTGATTTGACTATTGTATATGTTCCAATACATTTTATACACAATTGAAACTGGCACAATGTTCATTATGAATGTTATGAAAAAAGTAATATGAATTTCTTACCAAGAAATGCCTTAATATGGCTATCCGACAAAAAATAACATCGAAGTAGCAAGATATGAAATCTCAGAGTACTTATTGAAATCAAAATGAAATACTTATTCATATTACAATACATAATGGAAGTTATCGAGAGAGAAAATTGAAATTTCTTGACACTATATTCAATTCAATGCTTTTCAAGTATCATGCAAATGTACAGTTCTGTGTCTTTACAATACGTGTTACGTGTTAGCGCCTTAAGAGACAGAAATAACAAAAAATATATCATCAAACCAGTCGGAAAGTACATTACGCGTGGCATCGCGTAAAAACTTCTTAAGATCTTAAACACAATTATTACATTGTACTAAAATAGCTTTTAACAGCAACACGGTAAGGTCTAGATCGGTTTATAAGACGATTACTCCGTTCGCGTGGCTCCACTGTTGATCTTAATGCGAGAACAGCGAAAGAGCAAACTAGGTTTTTTTTGAAAACAATCCTTATTGTTGTTGATATTGAGATTATATTTCGTTTTTTACATAGAGACGTGCTTAGAATGTTGCCATGCGATGTTTCAACTCATCATTTAGCTACTAGTTTTGCCGGGGTGCGTTAAACTTTACGACTAGTCATTGTATCGATGGTAAGCTAGTAGCTGCTATTAACGCCGGAGTCAAAGGATATTTTAAATAGTTTTTTAAGTGCGCTTAACAAACTGTTTTCAATGTGAGATATTCATTGAAATACTTGATTAAGAATCGAAACGTTAATAAAAGTATTTACTTTCAAATTTTAAGTCTATGAAAATGTTCATACTATATTAATATTATAAACGGATTCATTAGAACCTTTGAAACTTCAAAGGATTCAGTCGACTTGATAGGTGTTCGGCGTCAGGCAAAAAATACAAAAGATAGACATACCTACCGGGTTGTTAGGAAGATAGTTCTCACAGTCGTGAACAGTATATCTATTTGCTAATATCTGTTACCAAAAACTGTCATTTTGAAATACACATTATATTTACTACGTTATTAAGTAATGTTATAATGGCTGCACTTATTAATTCAAATCATAAAATGTCTTACAAAATGACCTGACTGACCTCCATAGTTAGGGCATTAAAGGAAGGAATCTTGTATACTCTTGGTTTTTCCTTCTATATATCAAATATGTTACATACACTAATAACATAGAATGCCCCTTTATATCTATATAGAATTGAATTCAACAAGAAACTCCCGAACTACCCGATTTGAAGACCAGTGCAGAAACTACATTGCCATAGATGCTTTACTTTTATACTGTTCACAAACCTATAGGAATCAATATCTCTATAGAAATCGCAGCAGCGGTCCCTAATTTTTTTTTATTTTCTCATGCATACGCTGAAGAAGTTCTAAATACAACAACTAATTTAATTATAATGACGACAGGTTTGGTACTGCCTTCAAGTGATTGACTTCTACTCAACGGGCAGCGGGTTCAAATCCCGCATGGGATAGATATTTTGTATGATCTACAAAAATTTGTGGTGGTTTGAGTATTTATGCATATGAGATTTCTATATTTGTGACAGCACCCACGACACAGGATAAAAATCTTAGTGTAGGGCGACATTTCCTTCAAAAAAATCCAGATGTTTAAGTGTCACTGATCGCAAGACATCAAATGTTGGACCGACGTATTGATCCGGCAGGCCGACTGATTGAAGACTCAAGTGCGTATCTTGTTACCAAGTCCTGTCACCGTGAAATATTATTACATTCGTTCGATATTTCTAGCATGAGACTTTTACTGCGTACTATCGGTACTCGACTTATACAGACTTTTATAGACACTTAAGAGCACCACTACAATTAGCGTATATATACTAATCTTGAAAGCTAGTAAGTCTGACATTGAAAGAAGAGTAATAGCAGGAAACAAAGTGAATGGGGCTATATATGACTTCATTGTTAGTCAGACCTTGTCAAATAGCTAGATAAATTACGAAATCAAAATCAAATCAAAATCAAAAATATATTCTTCAAATAGGATTTTACAATCACTTTTGAATGTCAAAGATGCTATGTCATTAAATAGTGTGATAAGAGAGATGTACGGTGTGAAAGAAGAAGTAGTGACAAAAATTGAGATGGATTAGACACATAGAAAGGATGTACGGAAGAATCTTAGAAGGTAAATATGAATGGTTATATATAACGAATATAGATTTTAGCGTTGTTTTTAATATACATACATAGATATGCTCATGCATCTTTCCCGTGGGGGTAGGCGGAGATCACAGTTTTTCATTTGCTACGATCCAAACATACTTCTCTAGCTTCCTCGATTTGATTAATATCTCATACACGCTAGTCGGTTATGGGTACTCTTGACCTAACTTTCCTTCAAAATATCACCTAATTAGTCCAAGTATGTTCATTTAGATCATCCTCTATAAGCTGCAAAATCGCTTTCTGACGCTTGTCCTTGAATTCCTGCGTTTGAAACTCAAATGCCTAATGCCTAGCCTAATGAAATACGAAATTTAGCACCTGAAGAAAAAATGTTAAATAGAGAAAAGGTTTATCAATTATTATTCTGGCCAATGCAATTACTCTAAAAACGAGGGTGAATGGTACATGACACGTCTACATTTGATACACATCTTTTTGCTAACAGCAAAATTTTTAATTATGTATTTATTGCACTATTTAAAGATGTAAGAATTTAATAATTCTGTAATTTATACCGTTATTTACCCCGTTATGTTACTTAGTAGTTTAATTAGTAAGTACTATATAGTGTACATGATTTCTGTATCAATACTTTCAACTACCTACTACGGTATTAAGTTAGAATCGAAGGAAATCGTTAGAATCGACTGGCATATTTGATTAAAAGCTATTCTCGTATTAACAATCAAACCATTAATGAGATTGACTTTCGCATATCAATTATTCCGAAACCTTGTGTAATTGTGCAGAACAAGCTCATCGGCAATTTAAAATAAACTTAATTTTGATATCAAAAGATGGATTATGGAAGTTAAAAGTATCCGAATAGCATTGATTAATGAACTGTTCCTCAATATATTGCGCAATAGACGATTTTAACAATATTTTTTTTATATAGGTGTTAGATTATAATACATACAAAAAGTATAATAAATATTTTCTTTTGTATTCTTTTTTTTACATTCCATTATCAAATAAGATGTAGAATATCGTGAAAAAATATTTATTGTTATAATATTATATATATAATGAAAAAATGATGATGTATCAGTTACATCATTAATAATTCAAGAACCGGTTGAACCGTAAATTTTTCTTTTATTCGTATCCCTCAAGAATAATCGAACAACTATGCAAATATTAGAAAATGCAGAGAAAAGAAACTTTATAACATCAATTTTGGGGATTTCGCCGTTTAATTCGCGTCTATTCATTGATTGACAGATGGACGGAGTGTTCACGGGGTCAGCTAGTTTTAAATACTCAATAAAGTTCAAACTATATATATCATACATCAACTATATTCTTAAAATAAGAAACTATAGTATCAATTAATATAGCGCCATAACAAATAAGCATCAGTAACAATTTATAACAACATGCTTTACATCTCAAAAACAAACCATAAAGGTATATCTAGCAGGCTAACAACTTACTTATGAGTAATCAGCCAAAAGCTCTTAATGAGATTTCGCTACAGCCTTACATAGAAACTATGGCGAGGCTCGTACTAGGTACAGCTGCGGCTTTTGATTGAGCGTTAAAATACCGTCATTTATTGTTTTACTTGTCCATTTTGTTGCAATATTATTCATCTCGACTAATATGATGCTGTGACTTTTCAAAGATTGAATGAAATATGTACAAAGATATTTCTCTTAATGTCAAGGATTAATAAGAGATATTTTAGTATATACGTATTAAAATAACTAACTTTTTTATATATTTTTTTATTTGATGGTATTTTAGGCAGACCGCTAATAATGCCATGATTCTTACTCTAAATATCTAAATTTATTAGTTAGGTTCAATCAATGTCAGGCTATTTAACTTCAATTTGGGTAAGTTTCGTAATACAATTACATATCTATTGATAGTACATAGTAACCATATAAGTAAAGCATGATAGTTTGACATTTAAAATAATATGTGCATAAATAGTGGTTGCATATTTGAGCCTTTTGGGGTGGAAACTCTGGGGCCCTGGGGGGAAAGTGCCCACAGAGTTTTTAAAGAATGCAGCTATAGATTGACCGAGGCTACATGTGACCGGAAAGCTGGCTCATATCTGGCGCAGCGAATCAGCATCGCCATACAACGTGACAATGCTGCTAGTCTTATGGGGACGTTGCCTGACGGCAGCGATTTATTTCAAATATTTTATTTATAGTTTAGTTTTTAATTTTACTAAATAATTATTAGAGATATTAGTTTTATATATAGTTTAGTTTTTAATTTTATTTAAGTTTCATTATTATATCATTTATATTACTTTAATGTATACCATATGTGCTAAATTGTATAATATTTACTAAATCGATAAATAAACCGTAGTTTTAAATGAAATTTACTATTTATATAAGCAATCTTTATCTAGCACAGGTATTACGAAACCGTTCTTCGCTTCAGTTCTAAAGCCCGCTGCAACCCTACCATAGGCTTGAACTACCGTGCGAGCGACAGGTGCAGCGGATACGGGACCGGTCGCCTGCAACCCGTTTGACTGGAGCCCACGGAGGCTGTTATGTGTACTATTAGTTGTTTTCAGCTCGATAGAATCGAGACTCGATAGAATATTTATTTAAAATAAAAATCATATGCATTTGGTAATTGTTGCCAGTAGGTAGAATATAACAATTGCTGTGGTTTCGTAGAGATGCGCGGTTGTATCCGGTTCTTTCGCCTAATAGGAATTTAAACAGTCCAATTGATAGCAACTCGTGTTTCTGTCACCAATATTTACCTATGCAATACGGTATTTAATGCAATACGAAAATAATGTCAACAATACAAATAGCTTTTACAAACAGGTGTCACATCCTCACAGCATTGTTTAACCTTTACAATCTTTTAAAGTTAATGCCTTATTCATTAAATACCGGCACCTCATTTGATTTAATCAATTAAATAAAATTTACATTTTAATCTCAAATCTAATATATCCGTCGCATAAAAGGCTAGCATGTATCGTTCCCACGGCACAGACGTCCATAATGAATCACACAATTAGCAGTTTAATTGATAATGAGATCCATACAGTGATTGCTCCGATAAATCATGTGGATCCGGCGAATTATCAAGGCGCTAAAATCAATAAAACCTGTTAAGGATAACTGATAACTTTAAAGTTAATGGCTACTGAGCATAGTAAAACTTGTATCATTGATATAAAGCTGTTCTTACACAAGCAAAATCCTATCGTTGACTTCAGTATTTTATTGCACTCTATATAATGATCTCTGTCAATTAGAACAGGAGTAACATCTTGGGATAATATACATATATATCCCGGTTTCGCACGGGTAGACATTTTATGCCAAATTTATTTACACCTTCGGATGGTTTTAATAAGAATTTCTAAAGATTTCTATAGTAATCTAGTACTAAATATAGCCTATGTGTAATGTCGTATGGTATTTTGCTGTGGGGAAATGCTGCCGACATTCAAACTATATTTGTGCTGCAGAAGAGGGCCATTCGAGCAATTTATAATCTAAAAATGCAAGACTCTTTAAGAGATAAATTTAAAGACACTGGTATAATGACAGTTGTGTCTCAATATATTTATGAAAATCTAATATATACCCATAAAAACATTCATTTATTTAGTAAAAACAGTGATGTCCATAGCTTCAATACTAGAAATAAGAATAAATTACATTTGCCTCACACTAGACTCCATAAAATTAATAATTCATTCAGAGGTAACTGTGTGCGTTTTTACAACAAAGTTCCAAGCAATATTGTACAATTAAGCCTAAATAAATTTAAAATCATTGTTAAAAGTGTACTTATTAGCAAAGCCTATTATACGGTTACTGATTATATAAAAGACATGAATGCTTGGACTTAATGTTTCTTAGTTCCACCAGGCATTGCCATGAACCTTTGTAATTATACTTGTACCTATAAGTTGACTTTTGTATGACTTGGTAACGATATATATTTTTGTAAATGTCGTTGCTTCTGTAAAAGTTATAGAGTTTCTTGCGCCCGTTCTTCTCTATAACTAAAAGAAGTCCGAATGGGTAGTAGGGAAAAAAAAAATTTGGACTATTCAAAAGAGCATATCTAATTGCCTACTTGAAATAAATATTTTGACTTTGACTTTGACTTTGACTTTGACTTTGACTTTGACTTTGACTATGTTACTAAGTGATAATGTAGCTTTCTAATGAAAAAAGAATTAATAAAATCGGTCCAGTACTTTTTGAGTTTATTCGTTACATACAAAAATACAAATCTTTCCTCTTTATATTATATTCGTATTTCAACCTTGATATGTATAGTTCACAATTCAGCCCAAATGCCTAAATACTGGAAAAGGAACGGTCAGCGCTGTACTATAAAGATGACATATGCGGTAGGAATAAGTGCGGTACCCCAAAGTGACCGGTCTGCATGGGAGACTCATAGCGAAGGCTCAGAAGGCTACCGAGAAAGGGACTAAGAAAGATGCGAAAGCGCAGATGCCACCATCTTATCTGCAGTCACCTTAGATTTAATCTTAGAACCCCAATAGTTTATTCACATAAAAGAACAACAAATGTGAAAAAGTAAAGCAGACCCAAGTAGACAGAAGTCATAACACAAAGTTCAAGATACTCGGATTGCGTCATATTAATAAAATCAGTGCCAGATTCCAACCTAATCTTATATTCTGTAACATATTTAAGTACAATAAAAGATCATATCATTTATTTCAGTATCAAAGATATACAGCCAATCGGTTCACATAATAAAACCGAGTACGACCCAGAGAACTTGCCACGATACAATCAGGTATGTAACCTTGTTGTCGGTTTTCCAAGAATCGCTTTTATGAGAAGAATCTAACAGATTTAGTCTGATAGGACACAAATATGTGCTCGTAATAAGAAAAGTATTTATTAGCTTCACAAACCTAATACATTACGACTTGTTCATTGTGTTGTACAAGATGTAAGAAGTTGAAGAATGAATCAGTTTTATAGTATTTTTAATGTATTGCTTGTTGGTTTGCATATTAGCTAAACATTTTTAGAATTAATTTAAATGTCTCTCAATTAACCTAATGATGAATTGCAAAACTGAGAAATATAAGGTGAAAATGGTTGTAAGCAAATTTTGCTACAACAAACAAAACTCTGGTCGTGTTGATAGTATGACTCCAAATACAATTCACTTGTAGTAATAATAATCAGAAGGATTACAAGAAATAATGGCACAGATAACAAGCATTCACAATAAATCACAGCAAAGAATAGATTAAATATACACTAAGATATTATTTAGTTTATGTACTGTGTTCTTGTTTGTTTTATGTTGATATTATTATTATATAAGTCACCTAAAAATCCATAAAGGTGGCTTTCTCTACATATTTAGCAATATCTGTTTATCATAGAAAGCTAAATAGTTAATTAGACCAAAATTAAACCGACTCAGTAACAAATAAACTTACAAAATGAATTTGTTTACGTTTTTAAAAAAAAAAATAAAATAATTAATATTTGTTACACTTACACCAATTAGCCTAGCCCAAACTAAGCTCTATAAAGGCTTGTGCAATGGGATCTAGGGTAACGGATAGAAATACATATATTATACATATATAAATAATTTTTATTGAAATATATATCAACAACCATGACTAAGGTACAAATGCTCGCATTCATCACACAAACATCTGCCCCCACCGGGATTCGAACCCGGGACCTCAGAGATGGCGACACCTTGAAACCGGTGTATTATCCACTCGACTATGGAGGTCGTCGTTATTACCCTGATGCGTTACCTGGCTTAAATGTCATTATGATTATTAAATTTTCGAGCTATTTTATTCTTATCAGTAGCCTGTGGTTTCTCTTAATCAGGAGATCAGGGGTTGACTTTGCCACATAATACCTAGATTCATATGTAAATGACGTTCTTACGCTAAAAAAAACTTTGCGAGGCCTTCATACACCCATGAAAAAACAACTTGTAATGTGATTTCCACCAATCCACACCGGGCGTTGCATCGTTAACCAAGACTCAATCGCCCTAGCTTACTTAGTGCAGAAACGTGTCTCTCGGTTGGGGACGATTATCTGTGATATTCAAAAAGTAGCAGCTTTTTCGAGCAGCTAGCTCGAAAGTTACGCTTCCTTCTCTCTTTTTTTTTATTAGTGTTTGTATATACTTAATATGCTTATGCGCCCTATATTATTATATTATTATAACGCCCTCAATTCAAGTGGGACAAAAAGTTTGACGAAGTATGGAAGTTTAAAAAAAAAACATTGCGACATATTTTCCATACAACCTAACCTAGACCCTATTCTAACTCTTCTATCTAATCTAACTTAAGCAAAAGTATTTTTTATTTTTTTAAAATAGGTCAATAACTTATATGGTTATGTTTCGTTTTCTTTATAGATATTATTTTGTAAAAGGAATATGAATGTTCAAAAACCTATAAAAATAGCTAGATTTTCCTGTGTGTTCAGATATACAGCAAATAGTTTACCTTGACAATTGGAAAAAAAAAAAACAAAACAAAAGACAAAGCTCAAGCTTTTCTTATTTATTTTATTGAAAAGATTATTTAATTAGATCAGTTTTAGACAAATAAACCGAGGAAAACGAAACATTGGTTTATAGGTACCTATACAAATAGGTATTTGTAGCTGCAGTTACCCCTATTCCATCCTATGGACGAGTTCGACTACAACGTATTAGCAATCGATTTTATGAATCTTTATTTCTTTAATATACGAGGCCGTTACGTTTCCTTTTTTTTAACACCTCTGCCCAAACTTACGGCGGGAATAGGAATTATGTATTTAGTATATGTGTATATAGTATATAACACTACCACGTAATTTGAAGTTTGAATATAAGCAATTTCCGCCACACTTGATTTCTTGTCATAAGTAACTAATATTTCGAAACCTAGGAAAGGAGTTTATTTTGTATCACTCGATATGTACTCAATAATCCGTCGAAATCATATCAAGTGATGAATTAATATAAAAAATGCAATGCAAAATAATTAATCACTTTATCTTAATAGCCATCAAAATGAAGTGATTGACATTTCCTGTGAGCAAGTTGACATTTCGTAATTTAAGGCCCTGTCAGAGAGAACTCAAAATTATTGGCTTATGCACAAAAAAATTAAGAAATCATTTTATTTTTAAACAGATGTCATGATGAAGAAGCATACGAGGGAGATGGATGGTTTACGATCTTATGGGTTGCAGGTGGCGTCAGTGCTGAATTAAACGATCTCTTCGAATTAAAAATCCAGATATACTTTTCAAACATTATAGATATTAAAAACAATTGAGAATTCCGACAATACAACAGAAATATGTATTATTTGGATGAAACGTGGGTGGACAATAATTTGATTTTCAAAAAGTGTTGGCAAATGATTGATTCAAAAGGAGATCTCACAGATACTAGTTTGGGGAATAAACTCATAGTAGTCAGCGCAGGAGGCAAAAACGGATTGCTACAGGTACTTCGTTGATTTTTAAGGCTGGTACTACGGCCAGTGAGTTTCACGGACAAAAATTTTCAGAAATTGGTAGTCGAAAAACCTTTTGCCTTATCTTTAATTGCCTTTACTTTCTGACTAGTAATAGACAACTTACCTCACCATAGTGTCCAGCTAAATAAGCCTCTAACAAAAAATTGCTAAAATATGCAATAATAAATTGGTTGGAAACCAATAACATTTCTTGCGACAAATCAATAAAGAAGCCAGATTTATTTAAAATTATAGAACAACACAAACAAGTTGATATCAACTATAAAATTTACAATATAATTAAAGGACATGGTCATGACAAGATTATCATTTATGTGCGATTTAAATCCTATTGAGTTAGCTTGAGACGCTGTTAAACGCTTCGTAAGAGAACACAACATAAAGAGAAAGTAACGGAAGAAAACTGGACTAATTTCAAAACACATATCCAGATACTGGAGAATGTATATTGGGATGTAGGAATGGTAAATGTAATGAAAAATTTTATCATAGAATTCAGAGAAACTATAGAAACGATTGTGATGAATAAATATTATTCTCATTTTATAATAATATAGTTGTAAGTTTTCTTACTAGCTCATTTCTTATCTGCTTTGAAATTATTTAAATTTTACTTGTCTGACTATCATCAATGTTAAGTTTAGTGTACCAAAATATTCTAAACTGAATAAATCTGATTCATTTTCACTGTACTTATAAATGTAATTTACACCTTATTAAATCTTTATTAACCTAATCCTAATTTAATCAATATTGTTCTTATTTTGTTGTGTGGAAAAAATATCGATATAAAGTACCTTTTTTTTTTTTTTTTTGTTAGCTGAGGAAAATGCATTGAATTGCATACCCGGCTGCGGAGAGCGGTGGTTATGTGGGGCTCTCCTCCCCAGAAGGGGGAGGCCTACCCACTAAAAACCTCAGCGATGGCCATCCTCTGGCGTTGTAGGGGGCCCTCAGGATCAAGTATCGCATCTGAGGACCCCTGGCTTTTGCACCCCTGGGTGCATTAGGGGAGCCCTTCTCGGGGAGGAGTGATCTTGCCGCCTCCTCCCCTCCGACCTCCTACGACGTCACCCTCCGGCCATCCGGGGGTGAGGTCCCTCCCGGGTTGCCTCCACGGGCACGAACTGCGTCGCGCCCGCCAGCGACCCGTGGCGGCGCCTCCGGCCAGGCTTACTGGCCCGAGGCCGCCTTCTTCGAGCAGGATCGGCCATCTCCCGATCCCGCTCGGCGGCCTCCTTCTGGAGCATCACCGCTTCACAGAAGGAGACCACAGCCCTCCAAATCGATATAAAGTACCTACCTACTATATGACGCCATATCACTAGAAAATTGCCCTGTTGATTTATCATGTACTGTATATTTGTGTATGGGACCTTTTCATGGAAGTTTTGGTTTATCTGACGTATTTATGTATCTTATAATAAATAATTGATTAAAACTCTTGAATCTGGTCATCATACTATCCATATATTTTATATGTTTTCCCTTTTCTCACTGATTTAGAAAACCACTGCTTATTTTATTCTACTCTAACTACAACAGGATATACGGTGAGATTTACAATTCAATTAAATTTATTTATTGAATATCACAATAATAACATAAGGTGGTAAATATAACGTGGTATATATACAGGGGTTACCTGGTAAGTCGTGCGAACCCCGTTAGGGGGTCGTGGTTCCCACCATTTCTGACAGATTTCCCCTTGGAACCCCGCCCCCTAACTAAACCCTTTTCAAGTTATAAGGCTTTAAAGACTTTTTTGAAAAAAATGACCGATTTTTGTCTATTGGCCCATTTTTTTTGTTTATTATAATTCAAATATTTAGTTTTATACTATTTTTGTGTAGCAGATTAGTTTGTTTATCATAATGCAAAATAAAAATAGAGTTACCTCAACTAAATAGGTTGTAGATAGAAGATTGATAGTTATAGCATCAAACAAAAATCAGTACAAATCAAACTTCAACCAGCAATAGTAAAAAAAACATCTATGACACGTAGGCTGCAGACACATTTAAAAATATCCACGTTTCATTAGCTATTCAACAAGGTATAACAAGGTAGGCTGCTATTAGATTTCTTGGAATAATCTTTGGTAAAAGTCCTAAAAGGAGTAGTGAAATTAATGTAAAATCCAATCAAATGGTCCAATCAAATGGTTTGATATTATGCCCATCCACACATTTACGCTGAATCTTCTTTGAGATCCTCTTGGTCGCTTCTTATTGGGATTTCCCTGTTGTTTCGGGGCCCAATAATGAGCGTTATGGTAATTAGTGATCCCATCTTTGTCAAATTTAGACTCGTCTGTCCACAAGATGTTTTTAAAAAATGATGGATCTTCCAAATCGTCGTTAGCATAAATCGGCAAAAATCTAGCCTCCTCACTGGAGCCCCTTCCTCTATAACATTACTTACCCCTGAATCTTATTAGAAACATGTGGTTTCAACACGACGGTTGCCCGGCACATTATAGCAGATGTGTCCGAGAATGGTTAGACACAAACTATACCAATAGGTGTATCGGGAGAGGTGGACCTATACCGTGGCCAGCGAGAAGCCCGGACCTGACCCCCATGGATTTTTATGTATGGGGGCACATGAAAAGCATAGTATACGACGAAAACCACCCAATTGAGTCTGTAGACGTGTTAAAGGAAAGGATTCTAATGGCAGCAGATCAAATAAGAAGAGGTTTAACAACATCGGTGGTTAAAAGTGGACTTAGAAACAGAATGCGAGTGTGTGTGCGAAACAGAGGTGGACATGTTGAACACGAAAGATAAAATAAAATACATTTGTTTAACCTAATTTAAATTGTTTTATTTTATTTTGTAACATAATTGATAAATTTTACATTAATTTCACTACTCCTTTTAGGACTTTTACCAAATATTATTCCAAGAAATCTAATAGCAGCCTACCTTGTTATACCTTGTTGAATAGCTAATGAAACGTAGATATTTTTAAAGGTGTCTGCAGCCTACGTGTCGTAGATTTTTTTTTCTATTGCTGGTTGAAGTTTGATTTGTACTGATTTTTGTTTGATGCTATAACTATCAATCTTCTATCTACAACCTATTTAGTTGAGGTAACTCTATTTTTATTTTGCATTATGATGAACAAACTAATCTGCTACACAAAAATAGTATAAAACTAAATATTTGAATTATAATAAACAAAAAAAAAATGGGCCAATAGACAAAAATCGGACATTTTTTCAAAAAAGTCTTTAAAGCCTTATAACTTGAAAAGGGTTAAGTTGGGGGGCGGGGTTCCAAGGGGAAATCTGTCAGAAATGGTGGGAACCACGACCCCCTAACGGGGTTCGCACGACTTACCAGGTAACCCTGTATACATATTTATATACATGGAATGTTTGGGTTATTGTCAAATGAAGTATAACATATTATTTTTTAAGGATCTATGCTGTTATTTTTATATTAGGGAAGGTTTTGGTGGATTACTAAGTCTTGTAGACTATTATAAGTATTTCTATTGGTTTAGTGTTAACTCAAGTATTTCCCTATAATCGAATAAATTTACGAAGCCATATTGGGATAATTGTATTCAAGCGTCAAGCCTAGTAGCGCACAATTTAGAAATATCAACATCGGATTGATATGTTTGTATGAAACACCAGCGGGGTTCCTCAGAACCTTCTAATCAATATGATAATGATCGATCCACTCGAACTCTATCGATCATGTATCGTTAAACTCTAACAGCTACACGTTTCAATCGACGCGCCATAATTAATATTATAATTTATTTAAAAGATAACTTGTGATCTATATCTGTGCTTGTGTGATATAAACATATTCATTAGTTGATTTGGTGTAGTCGAGTAGGTGTATGGAGTTGATGTTCATAGGGTGATTTCAATATTTTAGTCTGCGGGGCGTTTCACTAATGTTCGTAGCGTCGATAATAAAATATTGTCACAAGGCTGCCAACATTATATAAAAACTTGTCACGGAGCTAGCTCAACCCTACGTACATTAGTGAAGCGTCCCGCTGGTTACCTTTCACCAATACATAATATTTAACCCCAAAAAGGATAGCGTGAATGACGACACAACACATCATTTTAGTGCTATTAATCATTTCACACTGCTAAATTTTATATATCATACAAAGCGTTATCTGTATAAATAAGAAAAACTGTCTTCTAAGAATATACCATAAAAATATTTAATACATGATTCGTAAATAATGATGTTAACAAATCAGTGGTTTTCTTTAGTTCTTTATCTCTCTATCTACGAAGCAAATATTTATGTAAACAATTAATAAGGAAACATTAATAATAAGTTAGACCATACTATTATTTGAGGGTCGAAACATTATTTCATTACTTTGTTTATCAATAAAAATACTACTACGATATGAATTTAAAGTATAGTAAACTATAGTCGCATGTTATCGGAGATTTAATTAATTACTTATCATTATATCGAAAATGAAAAACTATTTGACCCGCACTCGAACATTCTTCAAAAAGTGCTTGCTATATATTTAACTGTGCAAAACGGTCCGGATCATTCATATCTCGTCAATGACTATTCGGCCACTGCAACCAACAAAAACACATTTTATAGATTTATATGTATTTTAATTAATCATTATAAATGAATTACTCAATCACATTCATACTCAAAAAGAATTATTTCTATACTAAATAACAATTATTACTATGTCATAAGTGTTGTATTTATTAATGGTTATGAATTAAAAAGACTTGCAAATAACTATAAAGATTTTATTGAGAGATTCTACCATAGAGCGAGACAGCGAAAAAAAATAAAGAAGAATAAGGTGACGTACTCAACTACTAGCGTAGTAATAATCGATAAAGAAGAGAAACAATTCTTATTACAACAATAAGTAACGCAAATAATATGAGTGTATAGCTAAAATATGGTAAAGAACAACATTATATTATTGGTATATCAAAAGGGCCTAGGCCCTAAGATACAAACGAAACTTGGCCTAGTAACTAAGGTTTCACGTCAATATAAAGCACCTTTTACATTAAGCTTAATTATAATATTAATATATCAAATAATTTTGTGATGAGATTGTAAAAATTATTACTATATTATACTTGAAGCAAAAATAATATCTAAGATTGGCGGATAAATTAATGATGGAAGAACTATTGATTGAGGTCAATTAAAAAAAAAAGTTTAATTAAAATTTCATAATTATAAATATTATATTAGTTATAAAACTCATTTGTGAGAAATGTTTATCTCAGGTATTTCTTAAAAGATCCTTCAGAAGGTTCAAGTTCAAATTTACAGCGTTTGTATCTCTCATTACAAACTTTGTTGTTGGGAATTCGAAAATTTGTTTTAAAGTTTTTCAGCTTCTTACTGTTTTGTTTCCGAAACGTTTCCGAATGTATACATTTTCATTAATTATGTAGCATTAATATGTATTCTATATATTATATAGGCCACATTTAGAAAATGTTTCGTTGATAAAAACTAGATGAAAAAATAAATTTGAATAACAAAAACGATAGCCTTGCTCTCTGGTGCTTGGGTGCTAAATAAAAGGAAGAGTCAATAAATAGGCGCTTTCATCAGTCAACCCCAAAAAGGCGATGTCAAAATTGACCCTCGCTAATGAAATTTCCCAACCCCCGGCCTCATTGCTTTATCTAGATTTCAACACGTTCTCCGGATTTAGACTCGGAGACTAGCAAAGCGCATTGCACGTTTCTCGGGATCTTAACATAATACAATATTAATAATAGCCCTAATAATCACCTTCTTCTTCTTCTCCCTGGCCTTCTTCCCATTTACTTAGGATTGGCCCTTCTGGTCAATCTTCTTCAGGACGATCTGTCTTGGGTCGTCTGGGGTGTTAGTTGTCCATCACAAAACGAGTCTACCGACTCTTCTGAGCTGGATACTCGAGTACTGATCTCGTCATATGGTCTAGTGGCCGTCACATGACGTGGCCAAACCACCTTCGACACTCCAAACCTTCTCTGTTATAGGCCCTACTTTGAAAGTACCTCGAATGTGGGTGTTTTGGATGTGGTCTAGCACATCTTAACATTCTCATTTCTGCAACATGCACTTTTTTTTTCTTCATGCATTTTCAGTGGCCAGTATTCGGCGTCATGCGCCATGGCTGGGTGCACTGTTGTTTTATATACTTTGCCCTTAGTGCGGATGGGCATTTTTCCCCAGAGAGCTCCCTCCACTTCATCCACTGGGTGTTTATGCGGAGGGTTGCATCTGCGTCTATAAACCCATCATCATAGACGACTGAACCAAGGTATTTAATAATAAATGTTATTAACTCTACACATCAATTTACTCATTAATTAATTCTTTTGACAAGATTTTTCTGTAATTTAATTCAATTCTTTTAGTTCCTAAAACAAGTACAAACGTTATATATTTATGAAAACAATTCATATATATTCGTCTACAATGGAAATTAATAGCCTAAATTAGAAAACATGTTTGTAATTTACTGAAAATTTTTATTATGAAAACAGCATACAGTTCACATAAATGCATTATCTCAGACCGTATATAAATACTACAAAATAGATAAAAGTGAAAAAATATCAGATAAACCTTTTTAGACTATTTGCCATCTTTCAAAGAAATTTAAAAATTATTCGTCAATAAAAATACGAAACCATTATAATAGTACATATTTTATATTTTTTAATTCAAAATAAAATGTTATACATGTTTCATATGAAAGTCTTGATAAAATTACATGTAACACCTAATTAAAAGTAATAAAACATAGTGAAAAAAATATTATATAGGTACCGATAAAATAAAACTTGATAGCATTGCACTTAAAAAAATATTAGTGAATTGTATTATTATTTTTTAAGTAAAAACATAGCAATTGACGTCGTATAGCCCTTTGACTATACTGTTGATGTTACAACAATATAAAGCAAGCAAACATCGCATGGACGGAGGTGGAACAAATCAAGGCAAATCACCTACGTCGAATTGATTTACCAAAAATCCACTTGCGCTCTTCCTTTTGGATTCACGGCGCGTTTGCTACGCTTGGTTTTGTTTTGATTTCGAAATTTTTTATAAAATAATAAACGATCTCGCGTGTGTTTGTTATATTCATAAGTTTCCTTTCGCCAAAATACAGCAGTTTGATATTTTGAAAAATATTTAAGCTTTGTACCTGGCTTAAAATTGAGCATAGCAATAATTTTAAAATTCAAAGATTTTAAGGTTTTGTCACTACTTAAGGAATCCTGAGTTTTTTTCCGACAAATTAAACACTCCATAAATCGTTGCGATAAGGGATCACATTTATTTTTAATATTCTAAGTTTACTATTTTTTTAAAGGTTGATGAAGAAATAAATGCGGGCGTAGTAATAAAATTGACTTTTAATCACGTCCAATACCCGATTCAATCAGCTTCCACTTCCACAGTAAAGCACAAATCAGTAGGTTGATCTTTTATTTGGGTTTTCTGTGGACTTAACCCATGTCAACATAATTGTGATAAAGATCTTGCACGTGTATATCAATAGCAAATTAAACATGTATAAATATTAAACATATATAAACACGTATAAATGTATCCTAAGGCGAAGATAGCAAATTTTTTGTTGGTGTGTAAGTCAGCGTAGTTGACCTAGTACTAATCACACTAACATTGGAACTGTGATTAGCACTGAATCAATCACGCTGTACGGGTAGCCTCTGCCCTTTGGTAGGGATGTGTATCAGCTGTGATGATATGATGATAATATGGAAAATGAAATAAAATCTTTTAATAAATAAGGCTTATAATAATTTGAGGTTAATCCTGATTAATATATTTGTAATCACGGGCGTATCTTCATTGGTACTCATTGTTGAATCCATCAATTTGGATTATAAAATAATAGAACGGTAGTTACAATTATCGTCGTATCGATTTGGATTGTAAAATAATAAAACTGTAGTTACATTTATTGTCGTTTAATCACTATAAATTACACAAATATGCACGTTGACACTTAATTAATTATCACGTTTTTAGATTTAACCTAAAAATATCTAGAAATACACGTTGATTCACGAGATTCAAAGCGATTCGCCAAACGTGTGGTGCGCTCGCCGTCTTCCGTCCGACTGACCCACGAACAAGATGGCTGCGCCGCTACCACAGACTATGACGCTTCGCTAGGATGACATTGACAGCGACTTGTCATTCTGTCAGAATTCTTCGATGTGCCGTCATATTTATGTACATCAAATTTATAAAATAGTATTGTTGTTTAGATTGGGTACATAGATCAATTCAAAATATTAAAAATATAAAACAATCTCTGATGTTGTCAATCATTTTAATAACGCAAAAATAATAATGAAAGGTGGTAATTTTTCTTATGTACACTCACATCATAATCATCAAATAACAATCAAAACCTAATAGACTTTTGGGTTCTTAAAACTTCTTAATAGAATCAATTTAACAAGTCCGTCAGTAAAATATTTTGGGATTTCATTATAAAAATCTGAAATAGGTAACACCTCATCTATATTTTATGTTTTTCTTTTATCGAAATAGCTTACATTGTTCTTCAAGTGACTACGAAGCCTTATTATGTAATTTAAGTCGTTAGTATTATGTTCGTTTGAAACCAACATAATTATAGTGGGTGACCAAAATAACAATAGAAACTCAAAACATTTACTTAGGTTTCCAGCAACAAAATATTGCGATTAGTTTTCATAAATAGAAAACACCCGTAGGTGGGCAAATTTCGATCTACTTCCATCGCAGTACTTCAAATTACCTACGTAAATAAACTTTGTGTATTATTTAACGAGTTTTACGGGCTCACTTCTGCACTTACGAAGATAATCACAAAGCTCTACGTTTCAAATATTTCGACGAATTGTTATTACGGTAAAAATTGTGTGTTATTTTACTTTATTCAAATATGACTTTATAGAAAGCTCTTTTGAATCGTCCAGTATTGCGTATTACGTATTGCATCACTTATAAAGCATATATAGGCTATTTACTGATATCTCTGTATAGTTATAATACGTTTAATACATGTTTATATGAGGCACATATTTTAAAGAAACTACTTAAAAACTTTGGCAACGAAAAGAGTGCGTAGACTTTTAGTACAAATATTGTTTGCTATGATTATTGTTACTTAATACCAACTATTTTATATGAAGACCATGTAAACTAACTTAGTTATTACAAAATATATTTTTCACGTTAAAATGAAAAATACTTTAACTAATAAAATGAATATATAAAAAAATCCAATAATTGCAATGACTGCAAATAAGAAAAACAACCGTTACGACGGACTTGGGCTTCTGATCGTATTTTATTAACAACGAACGTCAAAAGTAAATTGTTTATGTACAGCCATGTGCAGAGCTTTTGATACAAATCTTGACTCAGTACACACGATATGCTACTTTATTACAAAGCGACAACGGATAAAATCGGACAACAGTCAAAGGGACTGTTAAATAAGCTCTACTGTCGTTGTACGATTAAGCGGATGCCTCATACATCCGTTCTCAGAAGGATTGACTAAAAAACGCGGTCGCGATTGGTGGACTCACAAAAAGATACCATTTTTTTTTGTTTATTTGTGTTACCTTTAAACAGAACAAAATTTACTTTGCCGGTAATACAAAAATGTTAAATAAATTCCTTCTTTACTTTCCCCAATTTACATACACACCTACATTATTCATGACTTTGTAGTTACGTAAAAATATTTATAAAATAAGCTACGAAATATGTTGCTACTGATATTTCCATACTTCTTAGAACATATTACATCTATATCAATGTGGATACATACTACGTTAATATAACATTGAGGATTATAAAATAATTGATATCTTCCAATATGTTTATATAATATAGTAGTGTTTATTCTCATATAATTATCCTAAATAATGTATATGTTGTTATCACGTCTATCTTTAGATTTGCGCTACCAAATCCGTCGTTATTACGAGCAACATGTGTCTCAAGGTCAACATGGAAAGCCAGACGCCTTACTGTGTTTACCCCTAAGTAATTATAATTTTAGATAGTAGAGACGTTTACTTTTTATATTTGTTAAGCGTACAGAATAATTGCATTTGTGGTACGGAAATGTGTAACAATATTGAAAAACTTCTTAGATTAGATTATTCTTAGATAGTATTTGTCTAGGTCTGTGTTTTTTTATAATTTTATATTGAAACAGAAGCAGACTACACATCTTTTGGTAAGTGGTTATAGTATGTTGATACACCTCCTTTCGGGAATTTAGCTTTATCACCCTGTGCTAGTGTGACAAAAGTGCTAAAATTATACAGTTTTCATACGAGCGATGCATCTCGCAATCCTATAAATAAAAACAGCTAAATGCTGTGATGTTATATGTACTATTAAACATAAAATGTCAATTTCATGCCTAATCCTGAGCTATAGTAATTCATTGGTGTTGTTTGTTTAATATAAGATATACCGAAAGTGAACCGGAGTCAATTTTTTCTGAGATGTATCTGTTCTTGTCGGGCGTCTCTGCACAAAAGAACATTCTTATTACTTTTCAATCAATAAATTGCCTTCTAAGCCTTATGAATTAAGCAATAGGTTTGTAACATAATTAATTCATTTTATGTGTTACTAAAATTAATGTAACATTTTTTGGTACAGGTTTTCTTCCACCGAAAACTTTTATATAAGTTATTGTTAATTTTGTTTATATGCGTTCATATAAATTACGCGACTGAACCAAATTGTGACATCGCATTACAGTGTATTATAACGCCACAAGCGTTTTGCTGTATCTGAATAAGTAACTATTATACGTACACTATCACTTCTAAAATTTTGCAATTAAATTAAATTTAATTAATTTGCAAATGCGCAAATTAATTAAAAAAATAAAGGAAATAAAGGTAATTAAATAATAAAGGTTTGTGATATTGAAAGCATATTTGTGTAAAATTTAAGACCCGAGTATTTTTTAATAAAGTGTTTACTTGTGAGATTTTTTTAAGATGGTTTTTGTTAAGCTGTCTTGATTTAAAGCTTAAGCATTATCATTTACTTCCTTTTATAAACGAAAAATTATCTTTAATGTATATCGCAAGTATCATGTAGAATACTTGAGATGTTGAACATAGTATAGATAGTAAATCTAGGGATATATTGAAAGAAACTCTGCTACAAATATTCAATGATTCTATAAAACAAAGCCTTGAAACTAACATAGCCATTGAGTACAAAAAAATATTCAGTCAAACTTAATTATATATTAAATATCCAACAAAAGGAAAGGAAGCCTCTTGACGCTTCGTAAAAAATACGAAAAACAATTTCCGAATTGATTGTACTGGAAGTCATATTGTTCGGTTGGTGCGTGTAATTATACGTTTACGAAACGGATCCCTGGAACAAGGTTTGTATGTTTAACTGAAGGAGTAATGATAGGTTGGTAGAAGCACGCTACCTACACCATAACCAGAAACGTTCACTATGGGGTCACGCTATTCTTGTGAGGTCTTTGGGAACATAGTTGTAACTATTACTTCACAACTAACTACTGCGACTTTGTCTTGAATTTCATATTTGGGTTGGTAACATTGTGCAATTTAACTCTTAAAAGGCTTTTTTTTTCCCCTGAGGAAAATGCATTAAATTGCATACCCCGGCTGTGGCGAGCCGGCGGTTATGTGAGGCTCTCCTCCCCAGAAGGAGGAGGCCTACCCACTAAAAACCTCAGGGATGGCCTTCCTCAGGCATGTAGGGAGCCCCCGGGAACATCAAGCCACTTCCGGGAACCCTCAGCCTCCGCTCCCCCGCCGATACAGGGGAGCCCTCCTCGGGGGAAGCTCACTACCTCCCCCGGTCTCCTCCACCGACGACGACCCGGACAGGTGTACAAGTACACCCACTAATGACGTGCGTTGCGATTATATTGGTAATGAAAAAATATTTATGGATTCTAGAAATAAGTGTAAATTTAATAATTATAGAAAACTTACCTCTTGGTTTCGTAAAAAGTGTAAAGTGTCATTATGTGATAATAAAAAAGCAATGTTTCGCATTATTTCATGCATAGGTATATCTGATTTCTTTATGGCCTTAATGCCTGAAGTATCAACATTGATACCTGTTTTTTTCTTTCTAAATAAATATGTAAAATAAATATTGTGATTTTTTAGGTATTTTTCCCTACATACTACACCCTCAAGCAAACACAGTAATATTAAAAATTAAATCACTTTCGTAAATCAGGCTACTAAGGGTTAATATTTTTGCAAATGGTACTGTTACAAAATTTTGTGACGTGTCTGTTTTACACAGATCATCATCAAATTAATATTAAATACTTCGGAAAGTTAAGATCTATCATACTATATAGCCTTCACGTGGTATAATTTTATTTCATTTGAAAAATGATCGACTTGAATGACACTCGAATTACGTGCAAAAATAAAAAGACAATCGTACGTCAAGACGGTTCATTTCGAAATTAAACTTATCAGCGTCCCCTCATATCTCAGCCGCATTGCGACAACCAGTAATTAAAACTGAGACCACCGCGCCGTAATTTGATAACGTCAGTCAATGTGGATATTTTGGACGTTAGTATGTCAACCCCCATCAAACTGTCGCGTTTTTTATTCGAACAAAATAGGTTAGGTCTTATTAATAAATCAATCGAATTTTCATCATCGTTACTTTTTCCGCTGTGTTTGTTATGAAAAAAAAACGTTATCTGAACTGAAAAAGAAAATCTTACATCATCGTCTTACAATTACAATAGAATTACATCAATTATAAATGTTCGTCACAAAATAATTCTCTAAGACGAATCAGGACAGAATTATAATATAACTGTTATAAGTTACTATCATACAAGTTCTTTATGTATATAAATGGTAGTAATCTATCAGATTGTCTAGTTAGACAATGCGATAGGTTATTACCATTTATTGCTTTTCAAAGAATTCTCCGCGATATTTAATACATTTTTGCATGCGTTCAAACCAGTTATTAAAACATTTATTTCACTCCGAAGTGGACTTCAATCAACAGCTTCTCTTAATTTTGAGGAACGTAAAAAAATCGTTAGGGCTTAAGTCAGTCAGTCGGTTGGGTGCTCAAAAACATCTTTGTTTGGCGGAAGATGTGCGAACTTGCATTGTGCAGTATCAAACGACGTATTGGATTGTTTTTTTGATATTCGGTGATGACTTGTGTCAAACAAACAGTGGTATACCAGTCAGCGTTAACCGTCTTACGATCTTCTAGTACCTACAATGTTGTCGACGATACCACCCTTTGCCATACACGAGGCAACCATTTTTTTTAAATGCTCCGTGAAGGTATTATGATCGAGTTGGCTCATCCTAAAAGACTCAGACAGTAGACTGCTGCTTGGAATCTGGATCGTAGGCATATATCCAAGACTCATCACCACTAACGATATCATAAACATGCTTTGACTCTCCTCAATTGAATTGCTGCAGAGTTTTGCAACACCAACTAACACGGACTACTTTTTGGTCATCGCTAAGCATATGTGGTATTCAACGGGAGATCAACTTTCTTACGCCAAGTTCTTGGTGTAGGATTTTTAAAACAGTGGTCCCTGAAATTCCCACGGATGCTTCTATTTCACGGTATGTCACATGACGATCTTCGAGGATTAGCTGCCGCACCGCTTCGATATTCTCTTACGTCATGGCGGGTTTTGAACAACCTGCACGTGGCTTGTCATGTCACTGAGGCTAGACTGCCCACATTGAAATTCAAAATGCCAGCAGTCTATAGTCCTAAAACATGGTGCTGCATCACTAAACAAAGAAGTGATCTCCTCAAAGCTGACGTCGCGATAATCCTCTTTGAAAGTTGTAGAAAATAATCTCAAGAAAATTTTCCTTAGACATTTCCATTTTGACCACCGACAAACTATTCGCCCCGTATAAAAACATACTTTTGTTTTCGAATTCTAAATTCAAAAAGATGAAAAAGCAATATGTATTATTTTTTTATAAATTGCGGGAGATTGGTCAACGAGACAACTTAAGAAGCAGCCCTGGTAGTATTTTACATACGTATAGTATTTTTTTCTCAACAGTTTATTGTATTCTTATATTATTAAATTAATTTTGGACGTGAATAATCATATGTTCAAAATTTTATTTTCAGTAAAGTTTTTAAATTTAGAATTAATCGCCTTTGTGCCATTTAAGATATTGATAGGAAAGGATACAATATAGCACTAATCAATAAACAAAATTATTCAATGAAAATAAACAAATTTAATCACAAAATTTAAATTTCAGCAATCGCAAAACATATCCAAATTAAAAATGCAACACAGCTTTCGCACGAATCTAAAATTAAACTTTTAATTACTATGGCTCTGATATGCACAGCATTATATTTGCCCGCCCGGCCACTTTGGGCGTAGTCGTATCGATTTTTTAATTACAACTAACGAAGCTTCGTAAGGGAACCGTTATTAGCTTTAGTGTGTGTTTGAAAGGATTTTGTGAAACTGAATATACTTTTAGTGAATTAATGGTTTTGTGTATATTAACGATCATAGGTCTTTGAAGCTTGCTAATTGTCGTGAAAACGTTTGTTTTTAAATATTTATTTGTGTTATGGGGAAAGTAGAAATAAAATATTTGGAACTGATAAATGCAAAATCACAAATAAAAAATATTTTTGCGTGTTTGACCGTGTCTTAGCACACTTATACTTTAATAATATCTCCCTAATAGCCTCTCAAGATCATTCAACAGTCAAAGCGGATGAAAGTCAAAGCTGTAGAATGCGAGTCGCATCCGGCGCTAGAATTCAATGAATTTTTTTACTGACTTCTAATTATATCAATAAAAATAGGAGATCGTAGTTATAGAATCCAGAAAGTTTTTTAGTTAAATAATTTACTAACACTATAATATTGTGAATTAAAACATTATATCGTTAAATATTTAAATATAAGATAAGTCTACTATGTTAATGATTATTGTTATATTTTCAACTACTATGAAAGGCCCACATTCTATACCCGATAAATACGATGAGACATTCTGCCGATTCCTCTATTACATATGGTAGGAACCACTTTAATCTATGCGCTGCATGCGCATGTGCATGGTAGTTAGAAGTAAAACAAGTATTAATAAGTTTTAATAATAGACACTGTTTTGCTATTTTGTATCCATTAAATATTACATACTACAATCACATAGGAAGCTAATGTTTTCTGTGTCAATTAGTCCTTTTCTTGAAACATTCGAAACTAACCTAAAATTAAATCGTTAGCCAGACACAAAACGACTGAATTCCTGTTTATTCAACATCCCTATTATTTTGGACGGAACCTAAATATGGCGACTTTACATTATCCCGTCTGAGTCAGACAGCGTACGAGGGGGTAAAGTTAAAAATAGGATACGGTCTAAAACGTGGACAAATTTAGTCAGTCGTGTGCCTTAGCTGGTACTGCAGCGTGTGCTCTGATTCAATTAGTGAGTGTACTTTTATAGTGGTGAGTTTTTAATGAATCAAACTTAGCTTAATTTTAATGTAAAATTAATTCGTTGACGTTAGAAATCACTAAAATATAAGTCCACTTATGAATAAATTACGTTACAAATTTTCTCATGTTTACAAAAATTAATAGTAAAAATGACAATAATACAAATTCTTAAATAATTTATAAATAAACATTTGAAACAACTAAAAGTAATATGTAAAGTATGTAAAGTAACATAAAATTTATTGAGTTTGATAAGATAACGTAGTTCAGATCTGAAGATTCCGATTCTTCAATGAGACAGGACATTGCCTGCTTAATTGTTGTCAGATGTTCCAAATAATCAACGTCTTATAGTTTCTAATGTTTTTATTTACCCATGTACTGCTACGTTTATATAGTAATACTAAGTTTTGATAGGTCAGTTCCTGCATCTACTTACAAATCACACGTTTTCGTATTGTAAATTACAAAATAAATACTGATAAACACTCAACAGTGATCAAACAAGAAGTAATCAAACGTAAGTTACTGATAATTAATACCAAATTAGACATTAAAAATAGCATCTATACAATCTGAATATAGTGCAGATAGTTCTGCTAAAGTGCATTATTGTCACAATTAAAAAAAAATTAAGTAACAAAGAAAAATTCAAAGAATAAAAAATTGAATCACAGAATCGTCAAGAAAGGAACCTATCATGATTCCAGAAGCACATCTCAAGAAGACTTGAGAATCAATGAGGTACGCCCTTTTTTGAAGCAAGCGTACTCGATTGTACAATTCAATGGGCAAAGCTGCATTAATGGGCACTCAAAACTCTCTGATATTGCTGTAAGTTTCCCCGAAATTGAATTATATGCTTTATAGTACTTAAAATAAGACCTTTTTTCAATTGGTGGTCAATTTGATTTGGTGTTTAATTGGCAAACTTTAAACGGATTGAACTCTAAAGTATTGCTTTTTAAAAGTAGCAAATCGCGATGTCAATACTTATAGTGTTCTTAGGCAAGGTCTGTTGCATCACTTCGACTGATTTGAAATGAAATACAGATTATTATCCTATAGTGACTTCAGAAATGAAATATTCTAATAGTTATAGGGTAATAATATCTCATTAGCTGTTTAATTAAAATTTCTCCGAGTTTTACGATTCACCTTCAATAATTATTACTATTGTTATTACTGTATATTTCCTTCTTTCTGTGGAGTTTTTTCTAAAAAAAATTATAAAGCAATATACACAACTTATAATTTAGACAAGAAAACTTAAATCTGGGTATGCTGAGTGCCTGTATTTGTAATAATACATTTTCACCAGTAAAAGAACAAAGATCTTCGTCTAACATTTAAAAGTTTTTTTTTTGTACCTAACTTGTGTTCCAATACGCGTATCTTAAAGCGTTTCCCATTAGAATTCTGCTTCTGATTATTTTAATTATAGCGATGGAATGAGTTTATAATCAATCACAGATATGTAAAACCATCTGTTTTTTTTAGAAATATCCTACTGAATATTTCTAAGAAAACAGATGGTTTGACAAATCTTCCTATTTTGTAACATTAATACTTTAATGTTACAAAATAGGAAGATTTGTTTTTTTGTATGTTTGTAACGAGCAAGCAAAAAGTTATTAGATGAAATTTAATTTTAACATAGTTCGAGAATCGGCAGACGAAAGTGAATAATTTTTACTATGGGAAATATATCTTGCTTATCCAAATATATGATGTGTACATGCGCGAAGTACTTTATAAAAAGAAGTAATTACGTTGATTTAGTACGAGTATATATTCAAAGTCGAAAACACAATTTTCATTGTGAACTTTTGTCATATCTTTTGAACTTCTTTCTCTATAAAGTAAAAAATAATCTTTTATACAAGACAAATGATATGTTTTTCTCAGCGAAATCTAATAAGAAGCCATATACTTAATTCAAGAGCGATTTTCAGAGATTAGATCGAATTTACGCAAGAACAGATAAAGTTAAGCTTAATTTTGAAGGTATTCAGATGCACCAAAGTATAATATATCGCCGTTATCAAGATCAGACAGGCTAAGCTAAAGCGAAGACTATTATTATAGTTTGATGAGACAACAAGTAGAGATGTTGCTTATGCGCATATGTTTACACGATAATTGCATCAAACAAATCGCTTCATTAATTTGCTTTAACCATGATTAGACTTCGGCCAAGATTGTTTCAGAATATATATATATATAAATAATGCGCATAATACACAAAAATGAAAATATCATTCACACTATGAGGTTATATGTTAAACATACCTACACGTTTTAGCTTAGCGGCGCTTTTAGTAACCGAACTGACTAATAGGTGTAGGTAATATATAGTGTAATGTATAATATATATATAAAGATACTAGCTGGCCCAACAGACGTTGTCCTGTCAAATGTCTCAAATGTCAAATGTCTCAAATGTCACGTTGTCTCACGTTGTCTCAAATGTTTTTAAATAAATAATTTAGCTGAAAAACAATATCTATATGACCGTATTGTGAATCTAAACCATTCTCAAGCCCCCTGGAATACACACAAAAAATTTCATCAAAATTGGTCCAGTCGTTTAGGAGGAGTTCAGTCACATACACACGCACACAAGAAATATATATATTAAGATATATATATATATATATATATATATATATATAATATATATATATATATAATATATATATATATATATATATATATATGTGTGTGTGTGTGTGTGTGTATATATATACAAATTAGTTGTTTGATTAAAATTGTATATGCAGTTAGTTGGGTCATAATTTATGTCACAAATACTTTATTTGTTTACTTTATTAAGTACTATATTTTTTTTTATTAAAAAAGATATGTAAAGGAGATAAAAATTTTGTTAAATCTATCCAAATGCCTTTAACAAATAAAAATTTTGTTAAAGCTTTAAGCCCTCGTGGTATTTCGTCTATCGCAGCACGTACAATGTTCAAGTCTATTTCATTTCAAAACTATGACTAAAAATAATCCAATTGATTCATGTCTGGGTTGGTAGTGGACCAGTTTTAGTGCTTGATGAAGTCGATTCCGTCAGCTGTCAGTCATTTGTAGTGTAATTGTTGGCGCAGGATCTTAATAAACTCAGTGACTGTTATTGTTAGTCGTAAAACTCAGACCAGGTCGCTCGTGACATTTAATGTTGCCGACCCAAAAGGTAACTAGAAAACCAATCAATAGCACGATGAGAAATTCTCAAGGGACTTGAGTGGCTAAGAGGAAATAGTAGTTCACAGAATTGAAAACACTGCTGCAATGTTATTGTGAAAAGTTTATGGTCTATGGCTTTGAGAGCATTTTCTGGTGCTGTGAAAGGCGTGAAACCGGGATTGAAAGTTACGAAGGTTGTAACGATGAAAGTAGGGATAATAGTTATTTATGCAACTTTATATTCAGGGGTTGTATAATCAGGGGTATTAAAACACTCATGTGATAATAGTATCAAATGAGTGTTTTAATACCTAATTATAAAAGTTGCATACAAGACTTAATCTACAATCATGATGTGAATCCTCTATAAAAGAACCTATAACAATTAGCTTATTGCTAACATTTTTGTAAATAACTCAGACAGTAATTGTTTGTTTGCGATTTAAAATATTTGAGAGAAAAAATTGCGGGAAATAACATGATAAGACGAGAATCCGAAATTACGAATAATCAAGTCTACAATTTATTGTTCTTTTTTCAAAATTTTTGCGATCTGGTGGTGAAAATGTCATTGCATGAGAATGTTATTTTTTGAAATTCATAATATCACGCGTTTGGATGATATAATGATCATAATATCATTGAGTGTTTTAATGTTGGCAATAAGCTAATTGTTATAGGTTCTTTTATAGAGGATTAATAGCATGATAGTAGATAAAATTATTTATGAACAGCTTATTCTCGTATATAGTTATATATAGATTTATTTATAAAAAATCTTACATTTGACCATATTATCCAAAAATAATTTGCAAAATATTAATATTAAAATTATGGAACTTGGAAACTATCATAGTCGCTGGAAATATTTGGTTTATAACTTTGGCGATTGTTGTCACTGAACAGTATTGCAATTTACATTTATATACACATTACTGGACTAAATATTGCATTGAGAAAGTGTATGAGAAAGTTGAATACTTTTTGAATTCTTGAATTCTAAATACTTGAAAATTCTGATTTTGTAATAAAACTGTAAACTTAAAGTCAACAATCACGAAAGTCCGATATTCAAGTAACGCAAGTAAATGAGTAATAGCTACTGAATTCCCATATAAAATTAAAAGCGTCTATTGCAATTCGTTCTACTAATTCGGCATCCAGCCAAGTAAATTTCAGCGAGAGTTTTATAGCCAGACATAAAGTTTAAAGAGATATTAATGAGTTTCTCCTTAGTATTATCTCTATACAAACAACTTCCCAGTCCGATTGACTTTTCAAAGTGTTTCTAAACAGGGGCTTACTCTAAGGGATCCTTTAGAAATGAAACTGTCTCAGTCGGCATCAATACTTGCTTCAACTTCACCAAACTTTTGGCGCGTTTGTTTCTGTTTCACTAGTAACGAGTTATGACCCAAATTCATTATCAACTTTTCGAAATTGACTAACATCGGTTATCTAAATTGAGACTTGCTTGTTGTTGCTTTACACATAACTAATTGAATGTTTCTGAAAGACAGGATAAAATGATATAGACAGATTTCCTGGGCCTTTCATCCATGAAGACTATCAAAAATATTAATATACAGAATTGAACTTGCTTTTTGAACCTTTTTTCATAATATAAAAGAAAAATACAGTTCATCATTAGACTCGTATATTTACAAAAAAAATATCGCTGGAACTTTCTTTTTGGACATATTATTTAAATGCTAATTCCCAGACAGACTGCTTGAATTAATCACATATGACTAATTGATGTTTTCCTTATTTCAGATACCATAAATCAGCGTTGGACAATTCATCATCACCACTAAAGCGTCCAGAAATAACCATGGCGCTTAAATTCAACATGGGTGCGCCGAAAATAGAAGAAGCGTGCGGGGGAAGCTAAGTCAATTTAAAAATGTGAACGTTTTCAAACCGGATATCCTTATGGGAAGCTCCAGTCTATAGTGTGTTTCTGACAGTGGGACTATGTGGAACTTTAAGTGCAGGCACAAAACCACCAGTAGGTGCGTTAAACCTTTATTTCTGCTGCTGCGGACTAACTGTGATGTGCTTAGGCTTATGTTGACATTTGCAATTGTTGGTGTGTGTAGTGGCTATCAAGAGCAGAAATTTGCGATGGAACCCCAGGATCAGGTAAACATGCTTTTTGTTACCTACATTATTTCTTTATTTTTGTTATTGTTGCACATTACACTCATATATATAATATTGTATCTCCACATAATATAAAATGATAAAAACGGGAGATCGTTACAATTCTCGACCTTCTTGATGATCTTCGCAAGTTACCTAATGCTTACTTTTGAAAGTTAGAAGTATCTATTTTACTAGGCACGTATTAATAAGAAAGGCCCTTGGTAGGAAATACAAAATATTGAAAATTTAATTAAGCTAATTTTGTGTAGTAGGCACACACCTCTTTAATTCCAGAAAATGTAACGTGATCATACTTTTTTGTGTGAATATTGAGTGATAGCTATATGAAAATTTACCAGTTCTGGCAAGAGTTGTATGTATAAAAGATTGGAAGCCGTAGTTTTAATACAAACAATTAAGAAGTATTTGCTTCGTATAAAGTTATAAAATAACAATTTTGATCATAGAAAACATTATGTGACTCACCTGTATAAATACCCCATATGTATAACCTTTGTCAATTACACTACACTACAGAAACTAGCACAAATATATGTAAATAAATATCTAAAATTTTATTACAAACTTTCGCGGCGCTTGAAAAACAGAATTCATTGTGACATTTCTGCCTTCTCATTTCGAAACTAACTCAGCAAAGGTATCATATGGTTAGATTAGGTCGTTAACCCTTCTGCTCGCACTACCCTATCCGAGTGGGGTTGGTTATTAGAGACTATTTACGATAACAACCTACTGACTTAATGTACCCGTGGAACACGAGCTGGTTTAAAAGAAGCTAGTGACTGAGTAACGGCATTTAAAATAGCAGTTAAATATATTTTTGTTTTTAAAATTCATTATACAATTTGACTTACTTCACATCTGTTTTAAATAAATCTGTTAATATAATATAAGTTAATATTACTTAAATTGTTTTGTCTTTACAACAGTTTGTACTTCTTATTATTTTATTATGTGTATGTTTGAATTAGATACATAATAAACGATTTATATATCTATTTGCTCAATGTAATAATTAAGAATTCCTTTTGCTTAAAGCAGTTTTATAATACATTTTTTCAGTCACAAAAATCAAAATAAAAGTGAATGCAAGCTTAGTTAGTGCTGTTGCCGCTTTGGTGGCGCTACCAACAAGCTCTCGATGTTTTGTTTGAAAGAAACTCTTCTACGAAAATTCAAAAACTCTGGCACAATTTATGTTAGAAATAATGCCGTACGAGGAATTCCAATATGTACATTTTCAATAGTTTGGGTTGTCATTATTATTTATAGTGTGTTATAATGTAGATTTCTTTGTTTTCCCTACATTACGCATTACCATATCGAAGCATTCCATAATATTTTTATTTTCCAAGACCGGCAGGCAACTTTTTACTAACTAGTAGATTACTGCACAATAATTTTTTATTAGTACATACATATAATTACACATATTTTCCCCGAAAAGTTAGACAGAGGCGTATTAGACATCCACATTTTACGAATTTCTTAGTTATCTCAGTTTATGTGGAAACTGAAATATGCCTCGGATTATGTTAGATACAGGGAACAAGGAGTAGGTATCTATAGTTTCTTAAAATAATCTACTAATAGTCAACTATGCTGATTGTTAGGCAGAATATGATAACATAACATATGATAACAAAGTTAGGTTAGGTTTGAGCCCCTTAGTAATGTCATATTTGAACTCATGACATTAATTGAATATGATCTCCTTATAAGATAGTTATGTTTGTGGTGTTAATGAACCAATCGAACATTCAGCTGCATTATTTATATTTTACTTTTTTAAACCAAAGCATTCACTGTAAATAACTATATCCTATCCTCTTGCCCATTTCCCATTATCTGGGGTCGGCGCAGTAGATCTTTTCCTTCCATTCTTCTCTATCAGCCGTCATTTACATGCTTACTCCTTTCATTCTTATATCATTCTTCACACAATTGATCCATCTTTTATTCGGCCTTCCTCTGCCCGTGTATCCCTCCACTTTAAATTCACAGTAAATAACTATATGCCTATATTTATTTAGTACTAGCAACCCCGTCGTTTTCTCACGGGTACAATGTGCATTGCAATATTATGCATTATACTTATAGATATTCCTCTTAATCACTCTATGTATTGTAAAAAACTATATTTATATTTATCACGTAGTTTAAACGATCTAAGTGTGCAGGCAGCAGGAGCCACAAGGTTTTATGCTATGTAAATATTTTTTAATAAAATATAACCATTTGTAATTTGGTTATTGGGTCAGCGATACTGTGATCCAGCTACGTATGAATGTAATTTTCAAATGTCATATTTAAATTTACGGTGATACTCTTACGGTGTAGAAAAATATAATGAGTCAAACTGTTTACATATGCGGAGAAATTCAAAGGCAGTGTGAAATCGACCAACCCGCACTAGGTGGTACTACGAGTAGGTACTGGTTTACTAAGACATATTCGCACTAACATAATTATAGTAAGCTCGTACAATATATTATGTACTATGTACAGTGTATTTATGAAAACAAAATACTCAGTAAGTGCGTGCCTATGTTTTTAACTTAGAGTAGTGTGTATGTATGTAATAAAATTGTAGAAAAATAAATGTACAACATATTTAATCATTTAATTGTTTCGGTTATGGCTTAGGTACTAAAAATTAATAACAGCAGTAATTACCAAGTAAGTTTTTATGATAGAAAATGGAACATAAATGGCGCGTTGTTAACAATTATAAACTGTAAATACAATTAATATTAGCACTTGCGCGTAATGTTTCCTGTAATTCTCTCCTTTTACACAAGTGTATATGCAAAAAAATGCACAACCCCTTGACTTATTATATTAACAAAAGTTGAAGTAATATTGTTTTTTCTCTGCACACAGACAGCAGTCGTAGGGTCCAGGGTGACGCTGCCCTGTAGAGTAGAAAATAAGGCTGGTCAACTTCAATGGACTAAGGATGATTTCGGACTCGGCTTACACCGAGACCTTAGCGGATACGACAGATACAAGATGATCGGCAGCGATGAAGAAGGTAAGCGATTTTAAGAATATTACAACAAAATACTGGTGTTCAAAATAGAGAAAATCTAATTCTCGACCGTTTTTTTTTTCAACCGTGTGTGGGGCGTGTTGATCTGGTGACTGGGGTTCTCTATATTATATTATTCATTGTATTTATTTGGTATACATACATCACTTGTTTACTCATCAATTCAGCTGTTGTTCATGGAATATGTCACGGTTAATATAGATGTGGTTGAAATAGTATTATATATTATCTTTTTTTTAACATTTTCATTTAGTTTTCTTCCTGTCCTCATCCTCTGGACTGTAGCAGAATACCAGTGCTTTGCTCTTGAAGCAAAATCAGTCGCTGAGCTATCGCCTTTTTGTATCTCTGCAGCACGCATGTATTGTATCATTATTTAGTTATAAGTAGGTATGTAGTAACATGGACTGGGGTGAGTTTGTTGCTGGTTCTACGTATACGTATTTAACTCGTCAGAAGTTAGCAATCCATCCTTTCCTCGTTCAATTTAGTAGTTAGTAAGTTTGATTTATTTTATTTTATGTCTGTTTTTGTGTGTTGTAAAATGACGCAAATAAAGTATTCATTCATTCATTCGTTCAGAAAAAACAGTCATCAGCATATCGAGAATTACGGAAACATTTTTTATTGTGTAGCGAATAGAGGCGGCAAATTCAATATATGTATATAGTTTAACTTGCGGCCTTGAAGATCTTAATTTAAATTCTTATGTGTGCTTGCAATATTTTGAATACAATAATGTTATATTAAATGTAACAAGTTAACAATGTACACTATGGTTTACCCCAAGTAAACAAAGTTACAGAATTGTTCGTACCCTATAAAAAGCGCAAGAACTAAAGACTAAGTTACGATGGAAATAATAATTTACACAAGTTTTTTTTTTAAATATATCACTAGAGCGATAGTTCGAATTAAAGCCTTTTATAATACGCAACAATAATTAGTCCTTCCAATTTGGCTCTCCTCTAGGCTTCCACTAGGCGAATTTATCATCATCTAAAGGAGAGAGAGACACGTATACAATCTTATCTCATCTTATATATATATATATATATAAGAGTATATATATATATATATATATATATATTGTATATATATATATACATATATATATAAATAAATTGCTGTTAGTGTCGCTTAACCGAAGAAACGAAACCCTAGAACAGATGGATCGATTTGGCTAATTTTGGTCTTGAATTATTTGTGGAGGCCCAGAAAATGATAAAAAATAAATATGAAAATGCTCGGAAAACAACAATTTTAATTAATAAAACTGGTTGGCTTGAAGTAAACATTCATATGATATAATGCGGATAAAAGGATCGTGCGACGACGAATCTCTGAATGAAGATCACAATCACAATAAATCTAAACCTATATATTATTAACTCCGAAATCCTGTGATTGATGGAAAGCTTGTTATTTACCTATGTTTGTGACCCGATAAACTCGTCTTCAGTAACTTCATCCATACCCTCTCCATTAAAGAGCACCTAGAAAGTAAAACAACGCTTAGTAAAACAAATGGTGCTCCAAAACTGTTTTGACAATTAATGGGATAGGAGGCTCTTAAAATTTTAAGTGTTTAGTGACAAATTCTCCAAATTAATTTGTCGCGCAAATTCTAACTTTAGGCAATTGTTATTCGATAGTTATAAGCAAATTAAATTAAGACCCGTTACTGTGTTTCAAAGATATAGTTTGAAATGGTTTTTTTTTAATGGTATAAGCTTAGGACTAAAAATATAGAATATTTATGAAATGTATATGATAATGAGAGAGAAACGTCGGTGGGGCTGTGATTTCAATGCTAGGTTTCTAAGCGAAAAGCCCGAGGTTTAAACCGGTTATGTATTAACATGTTTGTAAATTCTTATATTTGTATATTTACTTAAGCGAAATGGCTACAGTGACAATGAAAGATATTTTATGAAATAATGTCATACATTAATAATGGAACATGTATAGTGACAAAAATTGAGAAGGGAATGTTTATATACACTTCTCATCAAAAAAATCGAAACACTTCCGTTTTCATTGTTTCTGTCCGAATTTAACACAAAAAAGAATTCATACGATGAAAAAAAAAACATAAATGTATAGCTGGCAGTTTGGCCATTACAGTAATAAGCGAAAATTCTAAATTCAAAATTAGAATTTCATTTGTTTATCTCATAAACGAAATGAATCACTGTTTTGAGACAAATGTGTGTTTAGGGTTGGAGTACATTTAGCGTTTAAAAACTAAAAATTGGCGCCTATCCTTAAACTTTTTGTTTTTTATTTCAATACTGTGACTTTGGGACGTCTGAAAAAAGGTTATTTTTCTAAAACGTATGGATACTTCGCCCACAGAAGCCGCCCAAGTTGTGGCATTGCTGGATTCTGGCCTTAGTCAGCGTGTTGTGGCTGCAAGACTGCATCTAAGCCTGTCATCTGTTCATAGAGTCTATAAACGTTATCGGGAGACTGGTTTGTTCACGCGCCGTTCAGGATCTGGCAGGAATCGGGTCACTTCTGAGCGAGATGATCGATTTATTGTAACAACTTCTTTAAGAAATCGACGCCTTAACGCTTTTCAACTGCAGCAGCAGCTTCGTGTTGTACGAAGGGTGGCTGTAAGTGACTCTACAATTAGAAGAAGGTTGAAGGATTGTGGACTGGTACCGCATAAGCCAGCAAATGGCCGAAATTAACTGCAGACCATCGAAGAGCGCGCCTTAACTTTGCACGTGAGCACCTAAATTGGTCATACCTACAGTGGAGCAAAGTTCTCTTTTCTGATGAGTGTAAAATTATGCTGTATGGTAACGACGGAAGGAACAAGTCTACAGAAGAGACGGAGAACGCTATGCAGAATGCTGCATTGAAGAAAAGGTCAGCTATGGTGGCGGTTCGTGGACGGTTTGGGGAGGAATCAGCGCCGACGGTAAGACAGAGCTTGCTTTTGTGTCTGGGCCACGTCTGCCTGCACTAAACTGTCATCGGTACGTCGAAGAGTGTCTCGAGCCTCATGTGATGCCCTATTCACATTTTATTGGCAACGGCTTCATATTCATGCACGGCAATGCTAGGGCTCACACCGCGGGCGTCGTACGAGATTATCTTAACGAAGTCGATATCTCTATTATGGAATGGCCAGCAAGAAGCCCGGACATGAATCCCATTGAACATCTGTGGGATGAATTAAAGAGACGAATTCGAGCAAGAGATCCTGCCCCAGCAACACTTAGCCAGCTGCAAGATGCAATCCAAGAGGAATGGGACAATATACCATAGCATGTGATCGTGACTCTCATCCGATCGATGAAGAACCGTATGGAAGCAGTAATTAGAGCTCGGGGAGGGAATACAAGGTATTAAATAAACGTTTTTTAGCTTTTTTTTTCATTTACGTGTGTTGTTTTATCCATTTCCTTTATACTCCATACGGAATAAAAATGACTCATTTAACAAAATACGAAACCTATAAAAAATTTATTTAAATTTAGAACATTAACATTAAGATTTGATAAGCTCATATTACTCACTATTAAACGACATTTAACATTTATTCCTAAATGTACACATTTTTCTGATAATCCTGACAAAACGTAAACTTGCAAGGTGTTACGATTTTTTTGATGAGAAGTGTATTTTGAGCATCTAGAAAGGACGTACGAAACACAATTAACTAAATAAATTTAAAAGGCAAACGTGAATGGACTAATTGCTCAGAAACAACGTAGACGAACTTATCTAGATCAAATAGGAGATATCCTTAAGAAAGAGCATAAGAGCGTGTTTAGCGTATCTTTATGGTGATGTGTATATGTGACCTATATATATGTATCTATAACTATATATAGTGAGAAAATGCATTGAGGCAAATTACATACACCAGTAAAGAATCTCAAAAGTGTTCTTTACTAAATTCAGTGGAGGGAGAACGTTTACGTCTTACCAATTGCGATGTTTTGGTTTGAATTGTGAATTATGAATTAATGATATTTATATGATTACTAGTTACTGTAATTTCATTGCCATAGAAATGCATGGTAACCCGAGGCCTTATATCTAAGGTAACATACACTCTGTTCTTGATTAGACGACTGTAACTAGTTACCATCCATTTTAGATCCATGGTTATGGCAAGTAAGTTGACTAAGTCGTGAAAACTGGTTTTACTATGTAATACGAACAAGATTTTTTTTTCACGATACAGACCATATTTTTGAAATAAGCATCCCAGCGGCTGTAACAGCAGTCACAGAATACATTTGCTGACATTGTTGCACAGTAGATACACCGTAGCTTCTGAAGGTTACCAATTCGCAAAATCTAGGTGAACCTAGAGAGAGTAGGCGTATAAAACGGTAGGGTGCGATAGTAAAGTAAAGGGACTTCTTCGATACACGAAGATCATGGGCTGACGTGCCTGAAAGTGATTTGTATTAAGGGACAGAGCTTAGACATCCTTCAACCTACTTTTGTGGGGACGCAGTATGTCTGGGCATCATAAATAATATATGGATATATTGTTTATCTTTGTTCTTTGATTGATTTTTACGTAATTGATAGCGATAAGAGATTTAATTTATTGTATATATAAAATTTGAAATGCGAAAAATACATTGGTACTTAGCGAGATTAATCCTGAGCCTCTCGATTCTAATCGGGCCACAGACCATTTATTAAAACACATCTCCACCGACGCTGTCAAAAACAATAATAAATAATAATAGGTATAAGAACCACTTATCATCAGCTATTTGCTATCAAGTGCCGTCAATATACTGTTATAGCAATAAAATGCAATACTCCTTTAAAATTTTGTGGAATTCCTTTAATTTTCAAAGACAGTTTTGATGAGAATATAATCTCCAAAATATGACCTGTCAGACAATCAGTATATGAATGGCCGAGTAGTAGTCAATTCACAAAACATTTTACAGTAAAATGAAATGCAAGTCGTCAACCAATCTTGATATTACTTAAAAATATATAATTTCGGGTCTGAAATATATCGCCTTTTTTGTCATAGCAGCTACGCATGTCAGTGCATTTCTGCAGTTAATATTGAGAAATACAGAATGAGAATTCCCTAAATGTGAAACAATATTTCGACCGTTCTTGCTTATTTAAGTTTTTAACTTTTAAGCGAACGAACATTCAAATTGTCATAATTAGTAGAATAAGCACAGTTAAACCAAAGTTTAAACAATACTTTATCTAAACAACTCTTGGAAAGAGTACGCAGAGTTAAATCTGGGAAAACAAAAGCAGCAAACCTACTCAAAATTAATGGCTCCAGAGTATCCAGCATTATAAACAAAATCACCTCACCAAAGAACTGGCTAACAAAAAAGGAACAACAGACATTAATTCTCATTATAATAAGAGCGGGCAGTTGGAGTGGCTTATCCGGTAACTGGGTTTAACGATATGATATTTGTTGCAGGGGATTACTCTCTGGACATTAGGGATGTAACTCTCGAGGATGATGCCAAGTATCAGTGCCAAGTCAGTTCTGGACAGAGAGGTTAGTACTCATTATGTCAATATCTGTATGTAATCTACTAAGATAATTTGGAGAAGACGATGCTCCGTTTATGATTCCTAGCTTGAACCAAAGAACATTTCTGAGGTCATCGTTATGTTTGGTGTGTTTTTATGTTATCCAATATATACAACTTATATATGTTTTATTCTTGTTACACCATAGAAATTGATTGAAATGAATTTATAGAAATTACGAAAAGTGATTAAAATGAATTTGTAAACTGATATATTATTGTAAAAAACTTGTAAATTAACAATCACAAATTTTTAACAGTCTTTGTTAGATTATCATTAAAATCATACATGTCATAGACCAAAAATATCAACATATTAACATTTGCTTCTGAAAATAGCAGTAATTTTATTTCACGACGCTATATAATGTAAATAATAAATCAACGGTGTACATGAAATAACAGATTAACAGATTTATATGACTCACGAGATTAATGTAAATGTTGTTTATTTATTAATATCACGATGTACAAAAGAAAAAGTACTCAATTATTTTATTGACTTGTAATTTGTAGATTTACTTGCAAAAGATTTCCATAAAGTAGTGATAATTAAATCAAAATATACTAATGTAACATAGTCTTATTATAATTAATTAAGTCATCATCATTACCTTTGAAAAGTTAACAAATCTGTATGCTAAACTGAAACGTTGTTTAAAAAAACCTTAGACCGATCTACAAATCTTTCAGGCGTCGTCTTTGCCTTTTTATATTTTTATCGCTCGCCTGTTCTCAACGAAGAATTTTGTCTGCAAGGCAACATAATTTGTTTTTAATTTCATCATTACCCTTTTTCGTTTCGTTTCCGCTTTTTTGTGTTTTGTGATCTTTCGCGATCGTCTTATTTGAATTTCCCTCGTACATTTTCCAACATTTGTTATAATGTCAACGCCTACAGGATTTGAGCTTCGTATATCTTAAAATAATATTCTTACGCTATCTTTGTTACTTTGTATGGTTTATTGTTCGTTCTCTTGATGCATGTCATTTACGTTGTCAAATTCATTCTCATTTGTTTATTCATTGTCAAGTTTCATATCAAACATTGCATGTTAGTTAAAACTGCGAATTCATCAAAGATAATTATTAATCTAGCTTTGCTAACTATTTACTTTACTAATGCAATTGATACAAGCACATAATGTCAGAATAATAATTAAAGTGATGGAAGCAAAACCGTCGATCTTCACTAAATAACACCTCTATTCAGATGCAAACGAAAAGGGGCATGAAATTAATTTACATAGTCCTTTGTTCAAGTAAACGTCTACATAACCTTTTGATAAATTTGCTCCGTCTTTGAGCTGGTACTGTTAAGATATTCTTATCTTGACTCAGCTCGGCTCTTATGGCCCATTCAGCTTTTGTTTCGAGATTTAGGTTTAACTTTGTATTTCTTAAGTAATCGACATTGCCCCCCTCTGTAGATTTTCTTTGATCATTATACTTAAGCCATTAAGTAAATTTGATCTCGTTTCAGCATCAAATTTACTTTAACAGCCCAATTGCGCTTCAGTCTTCAGTTCTACAGATTAAAAACTTCAGTCGCTTTGTTATTTCACACTTTTAATCATTTATGCGAAGACTAAGTATAAAAAGATTTTGTTGAACTTCTAAAGTTTGAAAATTAAACAAAATATTTCACCTTTACGATTATTTTCAATTTTGCCAAACTATGTACTTTGTTCTAGATTTGGTGTTATCACAATATAAAGTAAATAATTACAAGTAATCGTGTTGTAACTTAGCATTTGCACCGTTTATAAAAAATAATTATATAATAATTCAATTTAAGGGTAGATCTCGTAGCACAAATAGAGAGAGTGCGATTGCATCGTAATAAAAACAGCTGAACTCACACTTAAGAAATTTAAAATGAATAAGATCTAATTTTTATCTCAAGTTCATACTAATACCGAGAAACTCTGGAAACCGAGAGAAAAACTAACAATTTACATGAAACTAGAGAGAGAAAACTTTGTTTTTTTATCATCTGAGAGTACAATGGACTGCGGCAAAATTGTACAACTTAGCACTATTTAACTTACAAACTTAGTTTGAAACTGAAAGTTTTCTCAAAAGGATCAAGATTTTCATTTTCTTTGAATTTTCCTCATGTTATTAATTTGTGATCCACAACTTCGAAGAAGACGACTGTTTTAGGAAATATAACATTCTCCAACATCCAAATGGCAGACAGAGATAACGCTTCGACTATTTTGTATTTGACAAATTATCAAATTATAATAACTTCAATAAATCTTCATTGTGTTTTAAGAAGTTTGTAAGGTTCCAATACAATTAAGACTGTCCACTCAAGTCCCTGTGAGCTAGGTAAAGATTATTTTATACTTTAAAATATTTTTTGGTATTTATTTATTATATTTCATATCGATAGTAATTATAGTTTGCAACTTTTTGGAAGATATACAAAATAATTTCTATTTTGTTTTACCTCCGTATTGTGAGAAATGGCTACCTTTTTTGGGTAACATTTCAAAATTTATAAATAAAGTGTATAATAGATGGATAGTGAGTAAAAAATAAAATAGAAAATGAACAAAACACCAAAACATGTTTACTGAAATAGCTCGAGTGTTCATAACAGTCATTGTTATTGACACAACTCATGCATATGACATCGACGTTTCCAATTCAATCCTTGTAGCTGTGATTGAGGCTAATACACGTTGTTAAAGGGTGAACTAACAAGTTATTTATTTTCAATCGTCTCAATTGTTTTTACTATTACATCTGCTGAAGAGTTACAGAAATGTTTATTATTCGTTCCCCTCCTGTCGTTAAACTATTACATGAGTTTTTGTGAATATTGTAGTAAAATACAAAAAATCTATTAAATGCTTTTAACTTTGAGATTAGTTATTATATGCGGACAATAGGCCGATAGATTTTACTGCTTTACATTAGAAAGTGCATTATTCTTACACGATACAATTGGAAAACACAAAGATTTATTTGCAATAAATTCAGTACCAAGTTGTAACTTCATTTGTGCTATGGACTAGCACTCCCGAGATGAGCAGAAGTAAATAATATTTTGAATACTTGTCCCATATAAAACCATTAATAGAAAGATGATTGGACGAAAAAAATGTTTATAAAGTTTTCAAATCAAAACACCATTAGCTGGCATCTGTTACCCTTATGGGACAAACTTTTGATAATTGGAGTGCAGTATCCACTCACAGAGCATTGATTGGCGTTCAACCGTCAGTCCTCAGTACGCTTCGCCATAAATCTGAAGGTTGATACGTATATTGCTATTGTTGTGCACAATGCTTCAATGTTCATATTCTGAACCTTGTGTCATTGTAACAGAAGTGGTATTGCCCGATATTCTCATGGCATACCTATACATACTTCATTGACATCTCGTCGCCAATTTGAAATTGCTTCATCAGAAAAACTAGTTTCAATTTAGTTGCTCTAGATTTGATATGAATGAAAAAAATAACACTAGGACTTTATATTTATTAAATACCTAAATGAGTTGAACTTCTATGTTATTTATGATAGCCAGTCTAAGAGATAACCCTAAGAGAGAGCCTAAAGAGAACGTTAGAGAAAAACTCGAGCCTGAAATTATAACGTTGGTACAGTAAAATAATAAAAGAGATTATTTAATCAAAAATATTCCTACAAAGTTTTTGACACATAAATAAATGTACATGCAATGTATATGTATGTCTTAAATTCAAACATTTGCATTACAACCCCATAAAAACTATCAGACAATACAAAATATCAATTGGTCTTATATAATATATTATTTATAAATAAAACTTTTACATTATACAAACTTACTTTAATAATTTATTTGACAGCATTCTTATTCGTCTTAAATTACTCAAAATAAGAATATATCTGTGCAAAGCTACATCTATTATCTTGAATGTTTGGTAGAACATTTCGCAACATTGTCAAACACTGACCTCGAAAGAAAATGGACAATTTAATTAACTCTACCCTCTAATGTAACACTATACTGAAATTAAACCTTTTATACAGGTGAGCCAGCAATCAGGTCACGGTACGCTCAGCTTACGGTTCTTGTTCCCCCCGAGCCACCTAAAATCGAGGAAGGTGAATTCTACTCTACTACTGAAGACAGAATTATTAAATTGGAATGCGTCTCAGTAGGTGGGAAGCCTCCAGCTGAGGTAAGGGCAATTTTTAAGGCAGTTTTCTTGGTGTGTTGATTTATTTTTTAGAGCTTTCTTAGCCTTGTACTCTGCAAACACGAATCACATAAATATTATCCTGTATCTCATTTAAATATTTTTTGTCTCTCTCTACTCTCAGTTATATTTTTTTGTCTTTCAGGTATGATTGATCTAATTACAGTTAAATTTTGCACTTAATAATATAAAACATGGTAGGAATCAAACCTCATTAAATATTAAAATCGTTTTGCCATGAAGAATCCAATAATGCTCTTAACACAACCACGTCAAGAGACCGAAATTTAAACATCAGTAGTATAACTGAAGAATATTTCATTCAACGCGAACGATATATCCCATTTTATTTTAATCTATACATATTGATCGGGCGGGTATTGAAAAGGCATGTCAAGATTGTATTCAGAGAGCCTTCAAGAGGTACGAGTAGCGTCAAGAGTGGATGAAGCACTTAAGACAGCTATAGGCTCTTATATCTTGAGAAATAAGATTCAGAACCTGAAATAATGTATATTTACCATTCATTGCGGGTGTACGGTTATCCGCGACGCCTTAGTATCCATTTCCTTCGAGTACTTACTCACTTTGTTTTGAAGGCATTACGAACAATGGTTGCCTAAGTCTTTGGGATTTACACCGCAGCTTACTTCGATGTCTTATTTGTATTTTGTGGATATGCGGGCGGCGCGGATTTATTGAAAAATGTATCTTATTTATGGAATGCTATTCTGCTTGAGCTATGGTTTTATATCAGAAGCTGCCTTAGGTATATTCTGTGAATGAAATTTTTCACGCAGCTATATTGTGACGTGGTCAGTTGTATTGCAGCGTAACCATACATTTTGTGGGTGTATTGAATATTAATGGTTTTCTTTATAAATAAATCCAAATTCAAAAGAGAAGTCCACGATTTAATTCAATATTTTATAATATTGAATTAAATTTTATTTATTAGATTTAAAAATATAATTTAATTCAATAAGTAGGGGTATTCCTAAATAAACTTATTTTTTATCACTAATAGTGTGTTATGATGAAAATGATAATTTTAAATATTTTTTTAGATTACTTGGGTGGATGGCAATGCTGGCGTTTTGACACAGGGTGTCACGTACACTGTAGAGGCTCTACATGATGGTCAACGTTTTACTGCGAGGTAAGAAAAAAAAAATTGACAATAACTATAAAGTTAAAAGGACGTTCAGTTGTTTTAAGATTATATAAAATTATATTATTAAACATTTGACACTAATTTATAGCTTTGGTTGCTTTATTAGCTTTAAGACTTATTCAAATTCTTTCTTTTGTTAGATCCGTGATCAAAATGAATCCCAAGAAGGAGCATCATAACCAGACGTTCACGTGCCAAGCTCAAAACACAGCGGACAGAGCTTACAGGGCAGCAAGTATTCAAATTGAAGTAAGTAAATTATTAATAAACTCTGCTGTTTCTAAAGTGTTTCATCAGAATCCTCCTTTTGTAGCACGAACTTTGCTTTCCTGATTTTAGTAAGTGTATTTTGTTGCAGTTGTTGTATAAGATGTAAATTTTTCTTTGACTTTATGTTTTCCTTTTATTATTAGAATTATAATTCTAAAAAATCTGTAAAAACAACTTAGACATAAGTAAGTTGCCAGAAATCGCACAAAGTAATAAATAATATAATGTGTGAGATATGAATGAGGAAAATCTCCTATATTGTAAAAATGGACACTCTTCTTACTAATTCCGTAATATTTCATAAATGCAGAATTAGCTAAATATGTACTAAATAAACTATTTCTCAGACTGAAAAAAAGTTTAATCGTGAGCGAATAACTCGTCAGAACTAGTTTGTAACTTTGGTCTTATCACCACGGAAAAATTAACAATCTAAGAGTTTCCATTGCGTTACACTTTGTATAATCGCCAGTGTAAAATCATAAATCAGAACTCTGTATTATATGTAACACTTAATTATATATATACAACGGTATCTCTACCATTAAACGTAATCAATGAAAACAACTTTATATTTAGATGATTTTTATCTAATTAAAGATTTTCTTATTTTGAATACGCGTTGCATTATCTACCTTCACTGAAATATTGATCAACCAAAACTTTTAAAGTATCTTTTCAATAACGTTAGAATATAAAGCAACTAAGCGTTAATAATGATCTCTGGAGAATCTCTCTCTAAATTTATTGCAAACTAAAACATAAAACATGTTGATTAAAATGAATGGTGATGAATTTTATCAAAATATAACTAAATTAAACACTTCAGATATCACTGTAAGTGACCAACCACAACATCAGGAATTTAGTTAAACCGATACATAACAAGTAACAATATCCGAGCCCGTTCACCTGTAACAGACATATTGGTCGAACTTGTGAAACTCGACGCCTAGACATTAAAGGAATTCGCACAGATTTCAAGATCTCTTGACCAGCTGTATATGTATATTTGTCAACTGTATCAATTACACTTCGCTTTATATTGAGTGATTTTCACGTATATTTAAATTGGATTCAGAATTTATTTAGTACTCGCAGTGAGTTCTAAAAATATTTGAACTTTTTTTATAGAATACAAGTAAATTATTATTAAACCTTAAAACTTACATATATACCTATACAATATATTTTTCCCTTGTATACACTACTTATTGTTTGTGGAATTCGTTAAGAGTATTTTTACATAGTTTTTAGTCACCCCTGTTCATCTCAAAAGGGAGCTGAGAATCACTATCTGAGCATTTCATATTATTGCAGTGAATTATTTAAGTCGCTTCTTGTGATATCTACAAAAAACAGGAAGCGGTGACAAATTAATCTTATATACCACAGATGAGAATCAGATAGTATTTTTTCTTAACCTTTTCATTTATAATATTAATAATGACCTGAAAACTCGAGAAGTAATCCCATGGCATTGAATACTATAACAACTTGTACATATTAGTCGATTATTTCTATGCGAAGTCCCTTGGTAGTCTGCCTATTGTGAACTAGCAGAATTATGGAGTAATATATATTTTGGACCTTAGAAGAGCTTCAGAACGAATTGATTAAGAATGTATACAGCGATAACGATTACTATAGAGAAGAGTCATTTGAGCCCCATGTATTCGACCTCAAAGCGAAGGTTACCAACGTACAGCCAGAAAAATGTCAAGCTTACAGTTTACATTGCGAAAATTGTCGCTGCAACGACCGACATAACAACACAAATCTGACGCGTATACAAAGTGTTATCGTACTAGTGAGGTGACCTGTTATTCAGATTCTTCACCCTTCCTTGTTATTCAGATCACTCACACAAAGTCAGTAACAACGTTTATTAAAAAAAAGAACTCAATTAATTATAATATCGAGGGTTTACTGCAAAAACCGGCTAACCGACATTTTATCCAAAAATGAGTTACGAGCACCACGATACTTATTTTTTTAAGCTCTTTCTACTGGTAAAACCGCCTAAGCCCTACGATAAACCGTTTCGAAGTTACTTAGTATTAGAAACGGCTAAATGCAGAAAATTTGCTGATACTTATTTGCTAAAATATCATAAATACTTTTATTTATAACTGCTTATGAATCTTCCCTGAAAAAAGGTAATAAGCATACATGACATCTTTTTCATAATAACTAACAAAATGAAGAATATGTTAACACGTTCCGTAAATAACAAGTAAACTCACATAATCGCATTTATTTGAATATTCTTATTGGCCTTGTTAATAAAACTTTACTGAGAAAATATTTTAAATGCTTATAATATTAATTGCTTGTTGATATTATCTTCGATTCATTAAAATTTGTCGGCAGGCAAAACCGACTTACGTACTCGCGCTGGTTTAAGCACAATATTTTTATTGAATAGACGCCCACGTGACCATGTGAAAAAGTAACAACCGCCTACAACTTATTTTGACAAGTCGTCAGTTCTAGTCATTTCGCCGCACCGCGTGTTTACAGGACGTTAAAATTACTGTAAACTGAAAGGTTAATATTGCTATTGTATGGATTGTGATAAATATTTGTGACAATGATGTCAAGAGGAAAAAAACTAGTATCACTAGTAGTTATTAATGATGTTGCCATCGGTAAGTGTTATTTTGAGGTTATGTTTTAATAAATTTACGGTGCAAGTAATTCTGCTTTCTTCACCATTTCATGTGTTTTTTTTTAGATGAAATAGGAACTGATATCGGTACTTTATATTCAGATATTCAAGAACCTCAATCAATATCTAATAATGATGAGAATATGATGGATAGTAACGAATGTCATCAAACATTGACTGTTGGTATGTTAATTATATTAATCAGTTACACTCTTACCGCGTTGTTCTGGAACATACATACCTACTTGAATGTAATAAACCTATGAATCATGTTTCAATCCTAGTCTGTCATCTGTAAGCTGGTTATATCACTAATAAAAATTTTCTTTCTTTCTATCTTTCTAGTATCTATATCATTTCAAGATACCAATAATGGTGTATTTAGTTAGTAATTATATAGTCGATAGGCTTGCCGTTCGTCTCTGTTATCATAAATTTGCGTCCAACCTAACTTTATTTTCGGTTAAATATGGTTCAAACAACTACTAGTCTATGAACTCTGCCTACTCGTTAGAGGTTTACAGGCGTGATTATATACCTATATCAATCACACTCACGTTTAGAACGATTTCAAAACTTTTTCTCTTTAATACATTATGGTCAGAAACAGCAGATTTTTTTTCACGATCTTATGGTTGGTTCCTTAATAAAAGTTGTTTGTTTTCTTGAGTGGAACAACTTCCAAGATTTTTGTTTTAACTAAACATAACCTTTTATACTTATTGTAATTTTTAAACAAGATGTATTTTCAGATAGTCCAACTATTAAAATGCCTTCTGTCCTGGAAGCAATCCCAAGCTGTTCAAAGTGGAATCGAGAAGGTAACATAAAAGCTATTATATTTCATTAAATAATTGGTAAATGAATTCGCAATGTAGGTCAATCTTAATTAAGTTTTTTTTTCTATTTAAGGGAAAGAATCAGATGATGCAATTGAAAAGGAATTGGAGAGTTTATTCGGTGACATTTCTGATACAGACGATCCAACTTACCACCCAGAAAACTACTGTCCACAGATGGAACGCAGTGACTCAATCGAACTAATAACATTAGATGATTTACTAGGTAATAAAGAAAATGTTATCCCGCAAGGTGAAATACATAGCGAAGCAACTGCCGTTGTAGATAATTTATTGACTGAGCTTCTTAAAAAGACTTGGCTACTGATAAACCCCAAAAAACGGTGGCGAAAATCAGATCCCAGTAGTTGGGCTCGTAATGTAGCAAAAAAACGACGAGCAGATGGATTGCCATATGTCACTAAATCTAAAGTGAGACCTGCCAAAGTGCCAAAAGATATTGATTGTAGCAAGTGTCAATTTAAATGTACCGATGTCTTTGTACAAAAAGATAGAGAGGACCTTTGTAGGTTTTATTGGAATTTAGATTTTCAAAGTAAAAAGAACTTTATTTTAAGCAATCTTGTCATTCAATTACCAAAACGAATCCTTTCAGCACACAATCGGCGTCGTACAGAAAAGAAATACACCAAAAAATGTTTCTTGACTAAAAACAATGAGGCAAGACAGGTGTGTCAAAAGTTTTTCTCTAAAACATTGTGCATTTCACCTTCCGTAATAACTGATGCAATTAAGAAACGAAATGACATGAACTGTTTTGACGCATGTGATGCAAGAGGTGGACACGAGCCTGTTAATAAAACTAAACCTGATATAATTCAAAGTATAAGAAGCCACATTGCATCTTTTCCTTGTATGGAAGCTCATTATAGCAGAAAAGATACTCAACGCCGATATTTAGATAAAAATCTTAATGTACGAAAGATGTATTTATTGTATGAAGAGGAGTGTTTAAAAAATGAGCTTGTTGCAGCTTCTGAAATTACTTACAGAAGAATATTTTCAAATGAATATAACCTGAGCTTTTTTGTACCCCGGAAAGACCAGTGCCTTACTTGTACTAATTATGCCCAGGCTACTGCTGAAAAGAAAAAAGAACTTGAGGATGCTTACTTGGCTCATCAAGAGAGAAAGAAGACATGTAATAAAGAAAAAGAAAAAGATAAAATAAGAGCTAACTCGGAGAATAGTTTTAGCTCTGTGACGTTTGATTTACAAGCAGTGCTCCAAATACCTACTTGTGATGTAGGCCTGCTTTACTACTCGAGAAAGCTATGTGTTTACAACTTGACAGTATATGAAGCAGGTTTACCCAATGATGCCTATTGCTTCCCATGGTCGGAGGTTAATGGCAAGAAAGGTAGTTGCGAAATTGGGACTATACTTTTGTACTATCTGACTAATTGTGTACCTGAAAATATCACAGAAATTAGTTTATTTTCAGACACATGTGGCGGTCAAAACCGCAACCAATTTATTGCCGCCTTACTCCTTTGGGCAGTCCAGAAAATTGGCCATCTTAAAGTCATTGAGCAGAAGTTTTTAGAATCTGGGCACAGCCATATGGAAGCAGATTCAATGCATAGCAGTATTGAGACTGCTAAAAAAAATGCTGCTATTTATTCAATGATGGACTGGATTTCCATTTTTAAAAGGGCTAGACGCAAGAAAAATGTAATTATTGATGGAAAGAAAGTGATTAGACAGCCATACCGTGTTAAGGAATTTAAATACGACGAATTCTTTGACCTGAAGCACCTCGCCCAGGCCATCATACAAAATCGGACAAAGGATCAAAACGGGAAACCGGTACAATGGTTCAAGATAAAGCGAATAAGATACATAAAAGGCGAAGAAAGAAAAATTTACTTTAATTATGACATGAGTGAACATTTTAATGCGATAGAAGTTGGAGAAAAGCTATCTACTTCCAAAATTCATCACGAGTATTCAACGCGAAAGAAAATGCGAGGTACTGTAAATGAGACACCTGCTGATCAACAATTTCCGGACCAGTTAAATCGGGTCTATCAAGAACCAATAAAAATAACAGAAGCCAAAAAAAGGGATCTCATAAATTTATGTAGAAAAGGAATAATACCAGAAGAGCTCCACGGATGGTTCGAAAATATGGAAACTGAAAAGCGGTCTGATAGACTTCCCGAGCCAGCTATTGGTGAATCAGAAAGTGAAGAAACTGATTAACATAGCCAGAAGAAAACTTCATAAATATTTCGTATAATTAAAAATTTTTATGATGATTATTCACTACAAACATGTTGATTTTAAGTATTAAAAATAATCAAAATTATTAGTTGTTTTTTTAAGTATTTAAATATTAAACTGAACAACATTAATTTTTATAAGTAAACGTAAAAGTGATTGGCTTTTATTGTCACAATCATTATAATTTTCATTTAAGCATTAGATATTTAAAAAAAAATACAGGCAAAACCAATTATTTTTTTTATTTTGTTGTCTACACCTTTAGGACAATATTATGTTATAATAGTATTTTTGTAAAACATTGTTATGTATCAAAAGCTAACTATATTAATACAAAAACTACCTGAAATATCAATAATTTCGCCAATATGGCATTTAAGTAATCTACAAGCAAAATGTGCTAACCGTACGATCTTGCTCATAAATTTCCTAATTTCAAGATCTCTGTCATGTTTATTCAAAAACACAAAACTAAAATATAATCTTTAAAATGTGTACCAACTAATAACTAATATGTCATGTATAACCTATTGATATTATTTAGATATAATTAGATTGAAACTTTAAAACTTAATTATCTCAAAACTAGGTTAGTAGCATTTAACAGGTTTTCGCAGTAAACCCTCGATATAGGCACATGAATTCTATCAGATACAAAAATGAAATTCACTCACTTGCTAGCGTTCCCGAACTATGCGTTCAGTTAATCAGTAAATCAATTTTTTGAGCTGTAATTATTCGAACATTTGGAAGTACTTTAATTATTGCAATCTTTTTAAAAGAAAAATACACATTTAACCACTGTGTAATAGTAGTTATTGTATTTCATTTTAGACAAAACTTTTATAATAGACAAAAGTTTTATAATAAGTGTCACTAACAGCGACGACGATAGTGATAAAATTATGTCTGACGATGACGAATAAAAATCTATCCATTGAATATTTTTGTTTCATTTCATATATATAATTCGAGTAATTACGCCATTTCAAAGTTATCACCTATTTGCCCTAAAGGTACCATGCTAATATTATTACATCGATTAAACAAAATTGGATTAAGATTTCTTAATAAAGTAAATAAAATGAGTAATGTGATTTGAGGACGCAATGAAATTGAATGAATGAGTTTGATTTCAATATTCTAGTCACAACACTATTTTCTGTTCATCATAAAGTGGTAACACCGTAAACGTCAGTTTACTCCAGTGAATTAATGATTAGACTTTAATTGCAGTGTTGTATTTGAACGCCTTGGCAGCCTACGCCCCCGCCCGTAGTTAGTTTAAAACTATGACTTGAAAGTCTACGGTGTATTTGAATAGAGCATCTCCTGGTTCTTAAACAATACTTATGCAAGAGTGGAATTATCGACGAATACAGTATTTTAGTGGTAGTTGTATTTTTCTGTACTTTGTATTTAACATAAGGTTTGCAGCCAATGTGAATGGAAATATGGCTAAAATCTCGGTAAATAAAGCGTTCATGTAATAAAATATTGTCACGGCTTACCTGTCTTTACCTTTAACATTTCTTCTAGCATTTGTCTCTTCATAAATATATCGAACCTGTATTTCTTCTGTATTTCGACGGTCCATACGTATAAAAAAAGGTCATGTGAAAAATAGTCATTTTTTTTATTACACATATGGCTTTAGATTGTCCATACGCTCATATCAATACATGATTTGTTTTAAATTTGTGTGTATTTTACTACATGCATAAACCGTATATGAGAACAAGTATCATAATTTTACGGAATTGGTGCTGTAGACGCGGATATGTATGCTTGTCATTTTGTACTACGTTTTAAAATGCGCGCCACTCGGTGCAAACGCGGTCTTGTCAAACTTAACGTCATTCACGTTCTTCATTAATTTATTTTTTATATTATTGCTTAAAGATCTAGAGATGTTTAAGGTACCATTGTAAGTAAATAATTAATTTTTTTTTCTTTTTATACAGGTAATACTCTAGCATTTTATCATAAAAAATGCATTATTTCTACCTATATACGTACAAACGGTTATCTAAGATTTGTCTGATGGCTTTATTTCAATAACGGTGTAAAAACGGTAATCTGTCAGTTTTTTATAGAAAATGTACATAAATTAAATATCTTCAAAAACATTTAAAAAATGTCTAACTATAATAACACATTACGCAAACAATGTATACAAAGCTGAAAGTAGTTTTATTTCTAGAGCGATTTGACCTTTCATTTCACTGTCCTGTAAACCTTAGTGTGCACGACGCACACTTATTCTTCGGGGTTGGAGGCACGTCGGCACACTTCAAATGCTGGGGTTGGTGAAGGATTCGAACGGTGCGTTGCGGCCCGGTGGTGGTTGCAGGAAGAAATGAGAAGCCAGTTTTCTTTGTTCGGTCGGCCAGCAGGGTCTTCAGGAGCTTTCTGTTCGGTGGTGGGCAGTCGTCCGCTTCAGTAGGAGGTTCCCGTCGTAATCCGTATCGACCCGGGGGAGTCCCGCAATTTATTCCAGAGAAAATCCCTACCAAAAAATGGGATTTCGAGACCCCCCTGGCGAGGTCTTACCGTACAGAAAGCACCTGTCGAACCCCATTTTGCCCTTTATTTTACTATTATTCTTACAATAAATTCTTATTATTTATATGTTCCCTTATTTTCATCCCTTTCATACATAGGTAATCTGCAGGGGCATATTTTTCTCTTTATTCTGCCGTTTCAAGTACAACTATATGTTATATAGTCCTCGAGATATACTCGATAATACGTCGAGAGGGTGAATTTTCATCCCTATTTTTGGCTTAATTTACCCCCTAAAATTACCTATAAGCTTTAAGTCCTTCCCTTTGGGGCAAACATTCGGAGTGTATATCCGATACTATATCTTAACTCGCTACCACTGAGAATGCTCTGTGATATACATATATATGCACTTTAATCGGCGTGCGATAGGACATTAATTCGACATTTCCATACATTTTGTGATTTCTCAGTGGCCGCTCGTTTACAATTTTATAAATTATTGTGCCCTATTTACTTGTAATATTGTTCATTTAATACGTTTACATATAGTATGCCCTAATTCAATAACAATTTCCTTATATCTTTCATACTTTTTCCACAAAACTCATTTGTTTACATTCTTACGCAACTGTCCTTATCTAAGGAATTTCAGGAAGTATTATGCAATATATATACCTATCTTACATACTATATGTAGTCTTATCACTAAGGGAACCTATTCTATGTTTATTTATTCATTTCCTAAGCTACGTTTATCTTTATTTCTTATCTACGCTTAGTACTATTCTTAACTATCTTATATATGTAATACATTTCTATCAATTAATTATATTCTACGTAATTATTTATTTATTTAACTATTCTATTGACTTATTCTATCCCGAACACTTAGTTTTAGACTTATCCACTTATACGTAGGGACCGTCGATTTACTTGTTGAAATATTGCAAATATAAGGTAGATGATTTGTAAAAAAATATTGTAGAAAGTATAACATAACATCATCTCCTGTTTGTAGTAAATATAGAGATGAAATCTACTAAAGCGAATGATACATCCAAAGTCTGAATAGACACAACTAAATATGAGTATAAACACTTTAAAATATATAGTTAAGCGCGTATAATATACTCTTCACATTTCATTCGCTTTAACGTTTTAGATTAAAAGATACTGATAACAAAGTCTACCATATAATGAATTACGACTCATAAATATAGGGTTAATATAAAATATTTGAACGGATCAAACTGAACGCGTTCAGATTAAAAAAAAATACCGCTTAATTCTTAGTTATGTTTATCAAAATATTGTGTTCGGCACACATTCAAAAAGCTACCGAAACGACATTATTTACAGCGATGGCAACGCGCTCAATATCAAAGCGATAGCCGCGATCGTAAAATGTAATTGGGTTGCCAGTGAAAAGGGTTCTTATTTTACGGCCCCGGAAAAAATACATGGCAAACATACCGACCTTTCTCTTCTGTCATAACGTAACAAGCCACTTTAATATGAGCCACTGCATACGCCATCATTTACATAGGCGTTTGGGTTGCCATATTTTATTGACTCAAAACTAACTAACTACTACTAACTAATCAGTTACCATTAGTAACTGATTATAGTCTTAAATAAAAATAAATGATTAAATATATGTATATATATTTAATTATTTATTATAATTTATGACTGTAATCAGTTACCATCAAGTGGGCAGTTCGTTTCGTTATCATAAAACAATAACAAACAAATTTCATAAAAAAGGGTATTTTTTATTACACGCTTTTTATTGACTTACTAACAAACAAACGGACAGACCGTTTGTTTGTTTGTTTGTTTGTCATGATCAAATCTTGTAATCGATTTTTCGACCACTTCTACTGCTCCAATCGAGCTCAAATTTTTTTTACATGTGTATTTAATAATTCTACTTAATTTATGCTAAGGTATACGTTGTGTATTTATTATATATATATATATATATATGTATATATATATATATATATATATATTATATATATATATATTATATATATATATATATATATTATATATATATATATATATATATATATATATATATATATATATATAATTATTAACCAGGGAACCAAACTTTTATATATATCTCAGCAGAGATATTAATTTAACTGATAGTGCCATTTTAAGGCAAGAGAAGTTGCAGAAACATATATCACATCAAGTAGGCACAAATACTTGCGAAAAAAATAAGTCAAAATATTTATTTCAAATAGGCAATGAGATATGCTCTTTTGAATAGTCCAATTTTTTTTCCCTACTACCCATTCGGACTTCTTTTATTTATAGAGAAGAACGGGCGCAAGAAACTCCATAACTTTTACAGAAGCAACGATATTTACAAAAATATATATAGTTACCAAGTCATACAAAGGTCAACTTATAGGTACAAGTATAATTACAAAAGTTCATGGAAATGTCTGGTGGAACTAAGAAACATTAAGTCCAAGCATTCATGTCTTTTATTTAATCAGTAACCGTATTTGCTAATAAGTACACTTTTAACAATGATTTTAAATTTATTTAGGCTTAATTGTACTTAAATGTACCTATGAATGAATTATTAATTTTATGGAGCCTAGTGTGAGGCAAATGTAATTTATTATTTCTGGTATTGAAGCTATGGACATCACTGTTTTTACTAAATAAATGAATGTTTTTATGGATATATATAAGATTTTCATAAATATATATTGAGACACAACTGTCATTATACCAGTGTCTTTAAATTTATCTCTTAAAGAGTCTTACATTTTTAGATTATAAATTGCTCGAATGGCCCTCTTCTGCAGCACAAATATAGTTTGAATGTCGGCAGCATTTTCCCACAGCAAAATACCATACGACATTACACTATGAAAGTAACTAAACTACACCAATCTAGCTGTTTCTACGTCAGTTAATTGGCGTATTCTCAAAACTGCAAATGCTGCAGGGCTGAGCCGTTTTGATAATTTATCAATATGTGGGCCCCACTGAAGTTCGGAATCAAGAGTAATTCCTAAAAATACTGTGGTGTCCACGAGGTTCACATTCCTATCCTTTATAATTACTTCGGTGTTTACCTGTTTTACATTTGGCAATACAAATTTGATACATTTAATTTTACTTTCATTTAGAAGCAAATTATTAACGTTAAACCAGTGAACTACTTTAGAGATTGCAAAAGTATTATTCTCGCCATTTTTTTTTTCAATTTAAATAAACAAATTGTGATTTTCAATAGAGTTATACTGTAAACCCAAGGTCCAAAGGTAATACAAACAACAATAGTTCCTATACCTCTTAAATTAGAAAAGTTATATGATGATATTATAAATATAAATACATATAAATATTTGTTACACACACACTCACCCACATAATGTAAGGCTTTTATATCTATAACATAGACAACATATATTATACATATAAATAATTTTTATTAAATATATATCAAACCATGACTAATTTACAAATGCTCGCATTCATCACATAAACGCCACCGGGATTAACCCGGACCTCAGAGATTACCTTGAAACCTTGTAAAACTCGATATGAAGCTTCATAGTCGAATATGTATATAAGAATATATATATACACACCCACACACACACACATATATATATACAGAACAATGTAAACATATGTAATTAAAAATAAGGCATAAATATTTACTTATTACTAACTTTCATATAAACGCGACTTAAAACATTATTTGATTGCAACCTTAAAACTTGAAATTCGTGTATTGATTAATGATTTGTCAAAGAATGATTAAAAACTGTGATTAAAGAATCAATATCTGTTATCGTTGTCCTGGTAGACATTTATCAGATATCTTTTATCATTTATAGTTATTAAACCTATGTTTTAATTTAATAATAATAAGAGAAATTATCATCTAAATTATTTTTTATTTTGATTTAAAATACAAATTTCGTGTTGTAAAACCCGTTATAATACATTTGAAACAAATTGCCACAAAAAGCCGATAAGATCACGATAATCATACGTCTATCCGTGCATCGCAAAACCTTCGACGGTGGTTCGACAAATAAAAATAACCCTCCACAGTGTCTGTTGTAAAAGAAAACAATATATCTCCCGGCGGCGAACATCTAACAAATATGTATGTTAGTGTATGGAAGCGATACGGGTGCTCCATCTCAATATTTTATAAGATCCACCGATAGGGTCTGATTGGTTTTTCACTGGGATCGCGGAATATTTGGATAGGGCATGGAAATATTGCTTTGAGAGCTGCGAGTGATATGTTTTCAGATAGTCTTTTGTTTTATCTAGATTGTCAATACATATGTGAATTAAAGTATCTTTAAATAGTATTTAAGAAGTATTGTTCGCTAATTCTTAATTTGAATGTTGTGAATTGACTAATAATAACTTTTTAATAGGTACCATAATTTAGAAAGTTTTTAAAATTTGAACGTGTTCGTTACACATCTTAGCTGTACCGGCCGTTTAAGTCAGTGCGCTTTCATGATGCTAGATCGCACTAGCCAGCACGGCGATTCTTTGTCAAAAATAAAAATTATTTTACATTTGTTAGTCTTTTAATCCAGTATACTTTGTTTTCATTATTGTATTATTGTAGTGAGAAGAACGAGCTTATACCTTTGAAACCTCCCTTTTTTAGATTTCAATACAAGTCAGTCACCCATCAAATGGAAATTTAATAGCTATATAATGGATGCATACATAAACATCTGTTATGTCGTTCGTAATATAGATGGTTTTTGTAATACAAATGTAGTTTCACATGTTGCTAACCGTACATATGCCAAAAATAACTTTGCCGCCCTACATATACACGCCCTACATACAAACTGCTCTGTCTTAGTTTGATAAAATGAGAAATTATGTCGCAAAATTTAAATAATGGTCTAACATCTCATATCGGCTAAACTTAATGAACTACATTAAACAACTATATAAATAGTTATAAAACAGCAATAAATTTACTCCACCTGTTTAGAATTCTAATTTTATATAATATATTAACACAGACTTTCTTTTATTTGATTCTAACATACAATGGTTTCTATCAGAAAATATGAAATTTGTACAAAAACCAGGTGCACCGACATAGCCCCAAGTATTGCGAACTTTAAGCGATAGTAGACAGGGCGGAGAACTGACGGCCTTCGGGAAAGAAAGATCCACGAATTACAGTATACGATGGTAAGTGCTAGAGCGATTAGTGTACAGATCCTTGTGGGATTGGGCAGTTGTGGAGCTAGCAGTGAGCGTTTCTAGACTGAAATAGAAAAATTAATGAATACGATTCTGCTAATTCCCTATTTCATATTTATATCATCAAAACAACAGAATCCTAACAATGTCAATATTTTCTTCAGAATCCGCACTTTATATGATTCGCAGGCCAGATATAATTACTAGTGCTATTAGAAGCGACAAAAATACGCTTGTGGCTTTGAAAAGCCCCAAACAAAATCAGTAAAGTTCACAACAACCTCTAAATATTACCACGAAACATTATACCAGCATTGTTTTGTCTACAAATGGAAAATCTGGGATATGAGCTGTAGATAATAAAAATACATTTCATACGAACAAAGAAACGATCACAATAAACAATGATGTTTATTTTTTCCTGCTGTCGTTATTAGCGTACACTGTCAATTTGAGGCAGTAACTGAGTTGAGAGAACTAAGAGTACGTTTATTGTTCAGAAAAATATAAGTAATACTCGTAGTCAAAAAAAATATAAGCAATAGCAAGAATAGTGTAATAATATATAATTTATATATTATACAGTCTGTTAAGTATTCAAACTGTGCTTGTAATGAGAAAAGTCCATGCTTCTTTCTGTCAGAATGTGAAATGTAATCGGTATTGGAGGTCTGTGGTCTCAAGATGAAGGTTTGTCCATAATGGCACAATTGAAAGTCTGAATTGTTGTTGGAAAAGTAGCTGAACGTGAATTAGGAAAACAACTTTTATTAGGTATACAATAGAGGTCAACATGCAACCCAAGCGCGACAGAAAACCAGCGCTGTGTCGTAACGATGCAGCATCATAGCCGAGTTGTAGCCTTTTTACTATAGGCAATTATTGTTTATTGGCCCTTAAGTACCTATATATATGCAGTAAAAAATTATTTTCTTTGCAAATATTGCAGTTGTTTCGGGCGATATAAATGTGGACCAAATAGTTAAATGTATTAATTTGACTAGCTTGAACAGAGCTTATTCTACACATGGCAACACGCTAGACTTTATATGTTGACCTTGAGACAACTCCTACGTTATTAGCAATTATGGAGGTGTTCGTAGCATTAATCATAGGTTTGATGTTGCCCTGATTGTTTTGTAATAGAAATTTTAGTTATATTTATGACATCAAAAAACCATAACAATTACACTGCCATTTTGCGATAAGTAGTAAACTTTGTCTAATACTATACTTACTATCTAATCGTATACTTACAATCTAATAGTATACTTACTCGTATATACTTTTCTAGTTGAATCATAGCGAGTATATGCAATATTGACTTAACAACTCTACGTTTATCCAAAAAAATTCTTAGCTCTTCTTACTACGTCGTACAAAAAGGGGATTCGGGGAAACCAAACGAGACCGGAATAAATAAACACACAAAACAATGGCCATGTGTTAGTGGCGCGAGTTAGGTGCCGGCAAAACGCCCTGTTTACTAATTAGGGGTGGAATGGAAAAATTATTCGTGGAAAATATTGAGAGCTTCGACGTTATTACGGCTGAATAAGTCATTAATGTAACGCTGGATTCTTCTTGTTATTTGTGGTCAGGATTTCTTTATCTTTTATGAGAGTTGAGTATCTTCGTTAATGTTTATTGTATGTCCTAGTATCGTATTCTTCATTCTAGAATCATTAAAGATTTACCGATGATTATTGTCTGTACTTATTATTTGTTTACAATACATATATTATTATATGCGTATCCATACAAGTCTGTTTCGAAAAGCTGCACTATATAGTTTTAGCAGCCTCAAAAATATGGGATTTAGTTAGCGGAAGCGGAAATCAAAGACATGATAAGAGTTGGGCTGAAATCAACCCGCCGATCGAAGTCTCCTGTCCAAAAAAAACTCTCCAACAATATCTCGTCCTACTGTTGTTAAGTTGCTAAGAAGACGTAAGACTGAAGAACTACTGAAAACCGCAAAAGCAAGACGAAATCTAACGGCGGAGTACCTAGTAGATAGTCATCCTACGTCCATCTTCTTCAATGAATCCTTGATAATCTGCAGTAATTTGGGGAACCAAGAAAACGCAGTGAAGGATTTAAAACGGTGCTATTTACGTTAGAAAGGCTGATCGCAAGACTAATGCGTATATGTAACTGCTGCAGATTTGAACGAAAATGAACCTGCAAATTAACATGCAGATCACGAAAATAGTATCGACTAAGTTAATTTTAGTTATATCTGTTTGTTTATTAAAGCATCCTTGGTTTTATACAACTTTGCGCACGTTTGCAACTTTTGGTTAGAACCGAAAATACTGAACAAATCACAAGCTCAAACACAGATTTTAAAGTGTGTTTAGACACTTACATTAGCTACATAAACACTTACTCAACTTTCATCAAATACAAACAAAACAAATCAAATTTTTTCCCTTGATAACATTAGAGCAGATAGTAAACGTATTGCTTATTTGAATATTTTGCGATCAAGAAGAGATCGAGAGGAGAAAGATCAGGGGCGATAGAAGTGCTACAAAGTTTCAAATGAAATATTCTCGAATATAGGAATCTCGTTTTCCCACACAAACTTTCACGTTTCATTCCCTTAGGTTTTATAAAACCCACCTCAGTTTTCTTTCTTAGTGCTCCCCAGACCTCATAAGAAACGTGTGTATCGAATTTAAAGTCTTTAGACCCAGCGAACTGGGCTGTATAGATAGATATTCCAGAATATATATAACATATAAAATTAATATGTGTATATTATTTTACTAATATTATAAAGCTGAAGAGTTTGGGTATTTGTTTGGTTGAACGCGCTAATCTCAGAAACTACTGGTATGAATATATTTTTTTGTGTTAGATAGTCTATTAATGAGGAAAACTATCGGCTATTAAATATCACGCTGCAACTAATAGAAAAGGAGCATCAATGGAAAATTTCACAAAACGAGAAAAAATATTTCTGCTTGAGAAAATTCGTTGTGTGCGCTGCTTAAACAGTTCAAGTTACGTACACATATGATGGAATTGTTTCTCTTTCTTTCTCTTTCTCTTCTTTAATATTTCCAGAATCCGCGACAGTGTGTCTATTAACTCACAAACTTTTTTCGGTAATCAGTAGTAGTAGTAGTTTTAAAACTGTTTCAAATTAGCTGAATATGCGTACTATTTCCAAGGGGGTGAAACGTTTACAGCTAGTTTTTTTTAATATAATTTTTAACTCAACCTTGTTACTAATGCAAACTACATGGACATAGACTACAATTTTTTTAATTGAAATTATTTATGCTCGTATTTGAATATATATAAAAAGACAAAACATTTTATTCATCGTCATGCTCGTGAATGGGTGCTGCCAGCGGAGATGAGTTTGCTCTTTGATATACTGGGTACTATTTATTATTATTTTAATTTAACTTTAATATAAAAATCTTTTAAAACTGTATGACACGGTATTCCTAATATAGGCATGTTTTCAAATTATATTTTTATTAGTTGTATTTCCTATATTATGTAATGGAAAGTGACTTCATGAATTATGCATCTTGAAGTCATTTTCCAAATTGACGACTCTGTATCTATTTAATACAGGGAAAAAACAGCCCTTGCTGAGTTTCTTGCCGGTTCTTCTCAGTACAAGATCTCCCGCCGTAGATTTGCGAACCGATGGCGTAGCTTTTCGACTTTCAGAAGTGCTTGTAACAGCCTAGACTGAATAAATGATTTTGAATTGAATTAAATTACACATATAAAATGTGCCTTGTATTGGTGCTCGTGCTTAAGTGTTCGACTGTGAGTCTGTGAGTCTGTGAGTAAGTGTGTAAGTGTGAGTTCGTGTGTTGTCTATCTATAGGAATTTTATATCAAAATAAATTGTATTAAAAAGACTTACTACTTACTGTATCGTCGTACATTAAGTTTAGCATCCATTTTTTTAATTTTATATTGAGCTGATAATTACTTGCTGTTTTACTTATTGCTTAGGAGCATAGCAATAGTAAAATATGGCATTACACATCCTATAAACATTTGTCTCAAAATTTTGGGACATTAATATCACAGGTCACATTTTCCTTTTTTACGTAAAATGGAAAATTGACGAAATTTTTCAAAGAAATTACAATTTTGCTGGCTATGCAGCTTGCAGAAACAATGTGTAAGACATTGTTGCCTTGAGACCACGTTCAAGCTCCGCAGTGTCGTACACTTTTACAACGTCCAGTAAAGGATTTTTTTTAAATTAAAGTCAAGGTATTTTTAATGAAAATTTTATTAGTATTAGAATGTGCTTTTAAAAGACATCTTTAAACTACTTGTTCAGAGAGGAATAAGCTACGTACTTTTTTATAGAAATCAATGTATACAATTTAAAACACTCAATTGAAACTAGGATTCAGAAGGCAAGTGAAAATTCTCTGTTATAATTTCTTCTGAAATAAATGCTTTTAAAACTAAATCTACACTAAACAAAAGCAGTTTCGTCTAACGCCAGTAGATTACCGAACCTTTGGCAGCTATTAAAATGCAGTTCCAGAACGCTCTCATTTATTATTCGGGAAGTTACGAGGCATTTTTATTTTCTCACTTTTTCTGCAATTCCGCTTTTATTTATGGCATTGTTTTTTAGTTCTGCACTAGGCAAGCAATGAATTTCGTTTATAGTCCCACTCATTTATCTAACAAATTGTTTTTCCATAAATTATGAGAAACATCAATAATACACATTATTAATAGATGCAATTGTATTTTTTTTACATCTAACTTTATTACTTATATTTTAAGGGATATAGGAGATATTTACATCTACTAATACTTGGACCAAATTGTGTAATTTTAGATTTACTGTTGAACCAGACAATTTGTTATTTTAAATGGAATGTACCAATAACAAAAATACTTTCAAATTTTCTGTAGATGTCCATACATAATAAGTTGTGGAAACAAAATTTATTGTTATTTCCATCGTGATTTATAAATACACACGGCAAATAATAAAACGATAATTTCTTATTTATATACGAGTATTATTAAACCATTTATATACAATACCTGCCCCACAATATATTAAAATTTCCTATATGGCATATAAATTATTTTAATAAAAAAATACGTTTGTTTTTTATATATGACAGAAAGGCTCTTAATGTGACTTAATAAGTGATGATAAGGCCAGCGATGGAAATGATCTTCGCCTAAATTTCTCAACAACTGACAAACCAGCTGTCTCACCTATAATTATCAGAACACAATAATGCTATTAAGAATAACATTCATTTCAGGTTATCACAGGGAAAATTTTCTTGGCGTAGTTTAGACTCCCATGAAAACTGACTCTCGTGCTAATCCTATATGTGTACTTTTTGGGTAATTGCTCATTATCGTGTTATTCCTAAGCCAAAGTTAACACGGCATTGACGCCACAATGTTAATTGCACATTAAATTGCATCGGAATAATTAATTTCAGTATTTAATAGTTAGTGGTTGTTAATTAAACAGATTTTCAAATTTAGTATCAAATAAATGTAAGCCACAAAACTACTGACTGTTCAAAATTTGTGTTACTAAGTAAGAGGGTTGCGTGTTAGAAGGACATAAAATCAGCTACTAAAATTGCCACTAATATTACAAACTTTTTGAATCCTCGTTCCATGGGCGTGGAACTTTCCAAGATCTAATTAAGATTAAGCTGGTGTTGACATCGTCTGCCATCTTAAGATAGGTCAGACTAATTTTAACAAGGAAATATGAGATTCGAAACTTTTTGTTGTATCTCGTGTATTTCATTCAATATTTCCCAAAGTTCAACAAAGTAGGTTATCCTGTGCGGCAATAGATAGTGATAATAAATCGGAAAACAAAGATCTTCATCTAGACATAGGTTTCAATGCAATAGTACCAGTATTATATTTATATATTTGTTACACTTATGGCCGTTTTCACCAACTTTGTCTTAGCTTAGGCGACTCCTAAGAGACATGCTGTCTCACTCTTTCCAGTTAATATAAAAAGTGACAGCATGTCACTTAGGAGTCGCCTAAGCTAAGACAAGGTTGGTGAAAACGGCCATTACACCAATTAGCCTAGCCCAAACTAAGCTTTATAAGGATACCCTAGATCCCATAGCACAAGGCTATGGGATCTAGGGTAACGGATAGACATACATATATTATACTTATATAAATATTTTTTATACAAATTATATCAACAACCATGACTAAGAATGCTGGCATTCATCACACAAACATCTGCCCCCACCGGGATTCGAACCCGGGACCTCAGAGATGGCGGCACCTTGAAACCGGTGTACTATCCACTCGACTATGGAGGTCGTCAAATATAGTGTATATATTAAATATAGTGTATGTATGTTATAAAATGTTAAAATGTTATAAATATAACTTAAATTATTCTCATATCTAACAATGAAAGTACAACGAATAAATAAAACCCCATGACAAGAAACCATCAAATTCAATTTGGAATTTCAGACACGACGTCGAAACAATACATCGCGTACGTCAGTTCGGCGCAAACGCAAATAAATGAGTTTACGTAACCAATAACTTTTTCTGCTTACCCGCAAGCGAATTAATCAAAGCCCGTCAATCGTATCCAATAATATAATTTGTTTTCTCTGTCAACAGGTGAAATATGCCCCGAAAGTGAAATTATTTATCAAATCCGGAGTCAACGGGAAAATTCCTGAGGGCGTCGACGTCGTCATAGGTAATAATCGAATTAACGTTGGAACCTCGCTTTTTCATTAGAAGCAATATTCATTGTGATTTAAGGCGTTAGAATTAAATTGGAATGAATGACATCAAACATGTCATATAAATGTAAGATTTTTTAAAGATACGATGCTTTTCCAGTTATTTATTTGCCGCCCCCGACCTATAAATAAACCATAATTTTTATTTTTTTGGTCATTGTGATTATGATGATATAAAAAATAAATATTAACACTGACACTGAAACGTTTTAAATAGAAAATGTTAGAGCGGGAGAAACGTTAAGAATGAGATAAATACTTTTAGAGTTAATACATTTATTTTAATTTACTTAAAAAGTTCATTTTTGCAGTGTGCAAAGCTGATGCAAACCCGACAAATCTCACATTTAAGTGGTACATGAACGAGGAACAGATAGTTGGAAATACAACAGAACTGGTAAGTTTATAAAAGCTTGTCGAAAACTTTAATAAGAATAAACATATAAAATAATACATAGACAATGATTGTAAAAAAAGATTGAGACACAGAGATTTATAGTCAATATGCAAAAAAAATTGCCACCCAATTTTAGTCTCTCCCTGATTTAGACTTCACTAAATCAATTCAAACTTTACCGGTTCAGTTATATTATAATATAACTAGCTGACCCGCGCCCACTTCGTTGGGCATAATATTAATAATCCCCGAAGCGAGCACGAAAGCGAACTGAATTAAACCCGAAGCCATCGCGCGCCGTCCGCTGATGATGATGATGATGATGATGATGATGATGATGATGATGATGACACTCCGCAATAATGTGGCTTTCTATTGGTGAAAGAATTTTTAAAATTGATGATGATGATGATGATGATGATGACACTCAGCAATTTGAGATTTAAACTATCCTATCTCTCAAGTTGGATCGAACTGCACATGGTATGCAAATTTTATTATAATCGGTTAAGTAGTTTAGGAGTTCATTGAGCACAAACATTGTGACATGAGATTTATATATATTAGATAATAGTTCGGTAATAGATACAACGTCGTAAACTATCTCTAGGATGAAAAAATTAAAATAGCACTACTAAAATTTTGTACAGCGCCTCTAGCGAAACGTAATTGTACTATACTTTTATATCAAACGGATATGACCCAGGATTACTTTAGATCGAATACCTATCGAAAACGACAGCAAACTCATAATTAAGCCCGGTAGCTGTACTATGATTTTGCTATAAGATTGTCTGTATCCAGTGATACAGAATTTAATACTGTCTGTGAAATCAAAGTAAAGTAGTGACGTAGATTTAACAATCCGTCCACATAAACAGTAATTGAGAAATATGATTATACAGTCAATTCGAGACCTGAGTCAATCAAACATGCGCTGTCTGCTCAATCTAGACAGGTAACATTTTGAATTAGGACATCAAAGCTAGTATGTGCTCAATACTAATTGACACAATTAATTAGCTTTACTTCGACGTTTATGTGTATATGATCAAAGGCTGATTCGACCAATTTACAACAAAAGCTAATATTTGAGCGGGTGAATATTTAACGGTGCTCGAATTGCTCACCGCTCTGTGTGCTATGAAGACTTACAAATATTAGGTGATGTTTTTACGTCATGTTACCGCCTATTACATTATATATTCATATACAGCTCTACGAAAACTGTTTCGAATTTTTGATAAGGCTCAAATTAATTATGGCTTCTGGTCATTTTCAACATTAGTCTAAACAACTTTTTTATTATTCTTATATTGTGATTAAAATGAGATTGGGATAGATAGAGAACATAACTACTTTTACACCTAAAAATGTCAGACTATCAAACCACAATTTTATTACGCAAGACTAAGACTGCAAAGAACTGGAAATAATACACTTTGGTGAATTATTTTCTTCCCTCTATTTTTACAGTGTCATCGTTTAAAAGCTGCCGTCAGACCAAATTATTTTGGACCCGTCTTCTAAAAAATGACCCATAATTGGTAAATTACATTAGTTCTACATTTTATATCCGTTTTCCTAAAATAAAAAAAAGCTTATGTTGTAAAATTGGTAATATCGTAACGTATAAAATCATGAAAATTAAATCCAAATATTTATAACTTTGTAGAGTACCCTTTTTCATAAGTGAATTTTGATTTGACGATTCCAATGTAATTTACCAATTATGGGTCATTTTTTAGGAAGTATGACATTGATATTTATAATTAGTTTATATTGTATTTGAGTAAATATGTGTTTTTCACAGAAAATCTACAACATATCAAGGACGTACAATGATGCTATCATAAAATGTGAGGTGTATAATGAAGTCGGGAAAAGCGAAGACTCCGAGACGTTAGAAGTAACTTGTAAGTTTTGCAAAACTTTTGTTTATATAAACATAATTATGTCTGTTTCTCATATATGATCTACGAGTATGAGAACTGGATAATAGGTCTTATTTTCATCTTTTGAATAAGGTCGCCCATCTTGTTTCCATTTTCCCACAGCATATAAAAAATATACTCTTACACACTTTGAGAACAATGTTGCATTATACTAAACTACTGAATTAGCTTAATGTAGGATTAATGGCCGTTTTCACCAACCTTGTCTTAGCTTAGGTGACTCCTAAGAGACATGCTGTCTCACTCTTTTTAGTTAATATAAAAAGTGACAGCATGTCACTTAGGAGTCACCTAAGCTAAGACAAGGTTGGTGAAAACGGCCATGAGGCTAACAAAGAGATTATAAATTTGTTTTAATTGTTATACAAAACCGAACAGTGAAGCATATAACTACATATTTTTATTTACATGACTGTAATATATATTTTCCGTATGAAATTTGTGTTATTGCCTGATTTTTTATGTACAAATAAACGGCTTAGTCGTAGAATAAAACAAAATCAAAGTAAAATGTCAAATTCTCATAAAGCCTTACTCATAAAATTGTTAATTTACTAAACGCCTATTTCTTTAAATGCCTAATTCATTAAATAAACCATACGGAATTAGTGCGTTGAAGTCTCTATGGGTCTATAGGCATTGGGCTTCTAATCGCGAAATCTAGGATTCGATTCTGCCATATACCAATGTGTTTTTTGTTTTTAAAACTTTATTTATAAAACAAGTTTGGGTGTTGACATCTTTACATAGTGTAAAACATAGTTAATGTCGCTAGTTTTAAACTACGTATCAGATTTTAATACACTTTCCATAATAGGATACCGTGATATATGAATAGCAGGGTTGATAGTTGTATGCATGTATATATATTATACATGCATATTAAGTAGAGAAAAGCGCATTAAACCCGCGCGAAGGCGCCGTCAAATTAAATTAAATTTGTTTCTTAACTACGCGTAGTATATGCGAATATTAAGTTCTAGTTTTTAAAACTTATAAAATATACTATTTGGACTAGTTTGAGATTAAGATGTGCATTACGTCATATGTTCTTAACTGTATTTTTTCAATAAATTTAACTAAACATATTTTTATTAAAAGATATGTTATTCTATTCGAGCCTCAAAACACACAAAATTTCATTCATCTCATTAGTTTAATACTAAAACACAAACGAAAAAAATTGTCCCGTAAAATATTTATATGTATTTTAGATGCTCCGAAATTCAGGACTCTACCAAAAGACGTTGCGGCCGAAATAGGCACGCCTATCAGCCTTAGTTGTGATGTTGACGGACATCCCGCTCCAGAAATAAGGTGGCTACATCACGAAGAGGATCAGACAATAGTGAGTATATTTTTATTACTTTTTGTACGGGATTATTCTTATATACATATAAAAATGAATCGCAAAATGTGTTGGTAAGCGCATAACTCAACAACGCCTGGATAAATTTTTTTTTTAAAAATTGTTGAAGTTCAAAGATGATTTTTACGGCGAGAAAATTCGAGTAATTATCCTAAAACCCTAAAACCCCTTTTTCCCATACAAACGCTTTCTATCTAAAACGTACAGTCGATTTGAGCTTTATTGTTATCGTATAAAGTTCATATTGCAAGCACTCACTGTTGTCTAAGCAATGTAGGTCTGTTTTTAACATCAAAGAGTCAATTTGTGCTTTATTAACGCTATATAAAGTTGAAATTCAATCATATCTATCAAAGCAGTGTGCCTGTGTGCGTTGGAGCACAGAATACATCGTTGGAGGATTTAATGTCACGTTCTAAAATTGAATAGTCACAAAATGTAGTTCATTTGGACCTTTTTTGCAATTAATTATTTTTTATTCATAACGCCCTACCACCAGGGTGACGGTTCTGTACAGGATTTTTTTTTGCCTTTTCATGATTTGAGATGAGAAATTGCCTTAACTATGAAAAAAGTAGGAACAAAATACTGCCACTTTACATATCTTTTTGATAGGAAAAAGTCTGTCGGGTCCGGTAGTTACTTACAATTGTAACCTGCTTACTTATAATTAGGCCCTGAAACAGTCTGTATAAATACTTAAGTATATAGGGGGAGGGGGGGGGGGGGGAGGGGTTGCCGAAAACTAATTACTTTTTTTATGGATCCTCTGTGCTTATTTCAGACTTGAAAAGCTAATATTTTGAGGTTATGGATTTAAACTTAAAAATAATTAATTTAGTTTCTTTAACTTTTTTCTGCCCCTAAATACCGAGTATATATAAGTAAAGTGAGTTTAAGTGCGCTGTGTAGGGCACAGGACAAAAAAAATAATTTAATTAGTTTGTGAAGGACAAAATAGTAGCTTGATTATTTTGATTACACAATCTTCACTTAGATGAAAATACATCCTTAATAATACTTTGTAATGTTGAAAACACCATAGGCGTGTAATATATAAATATATGTGTATTGCTATATATAGCAATAATAAAAGTCATGCTTACATATTTTTTCACGCTTATTTGAAAATTTTTTGCGCAAACGCTGCTTCGAAAATTTGGACTTCAAAATATTTAGCATGTTTTGATATAAACTTTATAATATATTTTAAACATTTTCACTATATCAAAAAAAAATACATATTAAGAATAAACGGTATCTAAAAACGAGTTATAAACTCATTTTTGGATACCGTTTATTCTTAATACCTACTGAATTATACATATATTAGTTCAATTAAAGATCTCAATAATGGTAATACAGCGAACGTGAACATTTTGACATTTAATAACAACAAAGCGTAATCAACGAGAAACGTATGTACATAGCAAATGACAAGAATTGAAAAATGTTCGATGGAAATATGTATGAAACAAGCCATGATGAACATCCAACAGAAAATTCACAGTGCGCGCTTAATTGAAAAAATACGTTTCGAATATTCATTGATATTTCTTGCGGAGAGCTACCACTGAAATTCGTATTAAGGTAAAAAGTTATTAATCGTTCAGAATTCCTTTGTAAAAGTTCAGAAAGGTGTAAATCACTCTAAAAAATCCACGTAAGCTTAGTAAGTTACTTGCTAAAAGGTATTTGTTAATAATGCTGATAATTTCTTACCATGACTCGCTCTCTGCACAGAGTTATTAAAAATGGCGTGCGAGTACCATTAGCAACTCGTCAAACTTTACATTTGCATTACTAAAGCTGTCGCTATTACGACCGGCATAAGAACTAGGTTGTAGTCGTTCCTTTGTGTACTTAGCAGTGTGTTCAAGATAAAGCTTTTTTTTATTTACTTCTTACATATCTACAGACTTCTATTAAAATTTGCCGAAAAATATATTGATAATTTTTTCACATTTTCACATTCACACACATTCAATATGGAGTGTATTTGGGTGATATGATCCGTGGTAAAGTATAAAACGCCCTTGTATCTGCCCACGAAATGTATTACGCCTATATAGGTTTGCCCTTTTCACATGTTTACTTCGCAATTTAAATGTATTTTCATATAAATCTTTAATTAAAATTACAATCTGGCTAATGTAAATCCCAAATCTCTCATAAGTTTTAATAGGAAAGCTTTTATTCAAGTTTCAGTATTCTAACCCAAAACAAACAAAAGTTTTATACAAACTTGAAACGTTTGTGAGTTTTCCATGTTATTGATTACTTACATTATATATTGCATAAAGACGTATTTTTTTAGAATAGCCATCCACTTAGGCCCTGCCTAAGCACTTGGCCTTCCTTTATAGGTATAGTAATAGCAGGTACTATCAGGAATAGTCCCGACAGAACAATTAAACAAATCCGTCTGAACCCTGCTAAGTACATATTAGGCGACGCCTGTCTTTGCGTTGTCACTCACTCTACTACCAAATACGCAATTTAATGCTTCACATTGAAGTGAAGATAGACTGAAATGATTGACACTGAAAACATAATTTGTCGTTTCAATATTGTTACGAGTCGCGCCTTTTGCCAGTAATGTTTTAGTTCGTGTTGTTATCAAATTGCTGAAAGAAATGAAGTTTATTAATGTACAAACTTAGAAATAACATTATTAATAAGCATGCAGAAATAAAAACGTTCGACGGTCAGCAAAAAATCATGTCAATTAAATGGCATCAGGATGGGGTTGGTACTTCTAATATTGGAGTTCAAATGATAGTGAGCCTAGTGGTAGTCAGGCAGAAAAGTTCGCAATAGCACTTTATAACTTATACATTAATGGTCAGCTAATTGAATTCTCTTGAAAATATAGCTGTAAAAATAGAAAGTTACACAATAAGTCCACATCACGCGAACAAACTATAAATAAAACAAACAATGAAAATCAATGCGCGTATGACAGCACTTTGGTTTCACCAGATTTAACTGATACGATGTACGCCGCAGGTGGTTAATCGTTCACATTTAATACTAGCTACTGTGCTTACTTCTATTTATGAAAGTAGAATAAACTAGGTCGTGTTATATTTGTTTTTATTTAAGTTAAAGTAGTACTAATTACCCGCACGTTTAAATTGGAAAACTGTCTCATACAAAAGTCATTTTAAATATTTGACCCGGTATTTTCAATTGGTTTCTCTAGTCTTATCACTACATAGATAAAACAAAGTAGCTTTCTCTGTTCCTACGAGTATATCCCTATGAATGCTTAAATTGTTAAAACTACGCAACGGATTTTGATGCGGTTTTTTAAAAGATATAGTGATTGAAGAGGAAGGTTCGTATGTATAATAACATCTATTATATCGTAGAAAGTATTGTTATTTTTGAGGTTTCTAATGTGATGTCGTAAATAACTGTTTTTTTTTCGCTTACATTGCAATCACAGTAGTTCTGTAGTATTAGCATTGCACCCATGCGAAGACGGGGCGGGTCGCTAGTTTAAAAGTAAAACCGGTCAGTCTTGATTTTTTTAAAGTTCGATATTATGTAATGCCCTACCACGGCCAACACGAATTGTGTTTTGTGGAATTTTCTGAACCAACCATTAGTAATGAATTACATGAAACCATTATATTTTTTTCACCTGTACACTAAATGAAGAATTCAATAGTAGGGGCGTTCATTGTTCTGAATAAAGAAACAGGTTGTTCCATTGGCTCTGAATATTTCATTATCAATACCAGTTTTATGCTCAATCAATGGATGGTTACTATAATACAAAAGAAAAAAAATTGATCTTGTTTGCAAAACACACAAATGGTAAAATGTTCGCGTATTGGGAAAGTTGTATTATAATAATCGATTTTTTCATTTGTTTTAACATACAAACACGATCCTAATTAATTTAAATACAAATCCGGTTTAAAAGCCTATACTCGTGTAGACGACATTTTGATTCCATGAATTGTACAGTGTAGTAATATAAAACCAAAAAATAATGTGTAACGTAGCTCGTAATGACAGTACAAACTTACCAATATTTTTTTGATAATGATAAATTTGTATTCATGAGTATAAACAATTATGTATGTACTTTAAGTTATCCTTGATGACATTAATGTTAACAAGAAGTGTAAAATAATAAAAATCTTTCTGCTAGTAACTGGTGTTATATTTATACACTGATATTGTTACAGTTTTGAATTAACTGTTTATAATTATTAAATGCGAGCATTTTAGACATATTAATCACTATATTATTCTTTCTTATTATTTAGAAATGAACGAATTATAAACTAAAACTGAATTATGAACGAACGAAACATAATCATTCCTAATTGTAATTTGGATTTAGATTTTATCTGCAATATTATCGTCAAATTTGAAATGAGCAACCAAATTGCCATATCGGATAAAACGTTTACCTTTTGGTATCGCCTTATCAAGATTTAATTCACCCCACTTTTGGAAGCCCGGTCCTTTTCCGGTAACATTAACGCATGTCAGTCTTTCATAACTTTCTTTTGTCTTCATCAACATTATCCAACTTACTTTTTCACATGGAGTTTTTAGTATTATCTACTTGATGTATATATTGTGTTAACAGTTTGCTAGAATTTATTTTTGTTTTTCGTCTCTATTGAACAACTACTGGCAAGTTCAGTAGTTTACTAATTAGTAAGTTAGTGTTATTATCGATAAAGAATATCTACAATACGAGTAATATAAATGAAAAGTTTTACTTGGATTAATGTTCTAAAAAGTTTTTAAGAAGTGCGCCATAGAGATATAAAAGTAAGATATTTTATTTTCTCTTTCATAACTACTTTTGATACGCAATTGATTTGTATACTCTGATTTGAATCCAACGAGAATTGCTATTCTTCTTTACTCGTAGCTTAACCCTAATCTACAGGATTAAGACGAAATTAAATGTGATTACATTAATGTACGCACATTTTGTACTCCTATTTTCGTTTCGTGTTTTGTTCTTTATTCAACTTTCGTCATTGTCTTCAAATTTAATTGTGCTCCTCACTTCTAAGGGGAAGTTAAGCGTGTCTTTAATTGCTCTGTTCTATATATAATGTACGTATTAAGCCTTTTGTAAATAATTCTGCGGAGATGTACTTCAGCATCATTATTTTAAATCATGATTATACGTAATGTTCGATATGTATATTACTTATAAAGCATTGACAACTTTACTAAAGAAATATTTCATTAAAATAATGAAATGATAGAATTTTTTAACTGGCTGTATAGATGACTGATACTGTGTGACTTTTAAGGACTGCCCCGCATATGTTTCTAATATTTAACAATACTATTTATGAATGAAACGGATCATACATAAAGTAAGGGACGGTAAGAGATAGCGGTTCGCTAGACAAACAAATCGTAGCAAGATGAAACAAGAGTCGTAGCGAGGAGAAATGTCTCGTTAACTAGATATTACTATTCGATTAAATGCCATTACATCGTTCCCCGAATTCGAATATCAGTTTCGACGTGCTAGTGCGATATCTACCTCTTGTTTGTATATTTATAACATCTATGATGAAGGCGTGACTCCGAAATTACCGCAGGATCGTCCAGAATGACGAAATTAAATTAGGATTGCAGACCATAAATATTGAAGAAGCCAGGAGATTGATAGATAAAATAAATTTTTGTGCATAATATTAATTATTTATAGCTAATAAGTTTAATTAATAAATTATGAGAGTGATTTTGGGGCTGTAGTTCAAAAAAGTTTAAGGTTATGACTTTCACATAGGAGCAACCCAACACTTAATAGAAAGAAAAAAGGAAAAGTTTATGTCAATTAAACAAGTATATATTTGTTAATGTATCCTGATTCCCTAACTATTTAGAAACTGTAGTTTTGGAGTCAGTACCTTCCTTGTAGTATATAATTTGAAAAGTCTGTTAATTCCACAGTTTCTTTTTATTATTTACACAAATTATCCAGCCTGTCGACCAGCTTTGACCCAGCTTGGTTGATTAGAGCCTAAACGCCCTAACATAGTTAGGGTAGGCTCTTGATGATGACCATCAATTTATATCAGATTTTATATAAATCTCGTATGTAAGACTTGTATCACAATTCAGTGTAAGATTATTCAGACACTAAAAGTAAAAAGTCTCAACGTACAGTATCTTTTTGTGTACGTTAATAGTAAAAATAATGTTATTTGCAAAAACGTAATGTGTTGAGCTAGTTTTTAAAGTTTTCACGTACAATCTTTAGTAACTTCAGCACCCTATCCAAATGGCTTAACTTCAGCGGCGTGCCGATCATTAAACGTGTAATTCTACCAACTGCAACTTCCCAAACAATCGCGATGAGTCGAAAATTTTACGACTGTTTGGGAACTTCGTATCATGCATAATTTTCGTGATAATAGTGTAGTACTTACGCTTAGTACTCTGTTTGTTGTTTTTTTCTGTTCCATAGATTATAATAAGAACACTTTATAGAATCTGTTGAACAGAATGGCCAATTAAGAAACTTTTACTTTTGGCGATATGTCTATATTACACTTATCAACCAATCGATCCAATGGCAGATTGCTTCGATTTGGAGAAATTTGTGAAATGAAACTACCCGACATAAATCAAAGGCTAGTTCACCATTCTTAGGATCAAAAAGAAAATCATGAACTACCCACATATTAGGCATACTGACTTCGAATGCATTAAGGATTCGTTATCTCTGTTTGGTTCCAAGCAAATACTATAAATATACGGATCATTTCCTTGAGCATGTTACATTCCACACAAAAATATGCAGGATGGGGGAGTTGATTTTAGTATAGTTTGCCCTAGGGTCGCTGGCAACCTTAGCTTAAAGTTATTGTATTTACCCTGTTTGCATATTACCTCTCATTTCAAAGAGCGTTACTCAACGAGTATTTTTTTGCAGCGTGTCGGGAGAACAGCCAACCTCACACTTACCGTGGACACGCACACCGCCGGCAAATATCTTTGCAAGGCAATCGTAGAGGGCTACCCTGAAATTGAAGCTGAAGCCTCAGTGTTTATCAAAGGTATTGTTACAATTACTCTGTATTATAAAATTGTTAATGTATTACTTCCAGAATTAATAAGACATATTAGATCATAAATGGAACCTTAAGACACAATATGTTCGCAATGGTACGACAAAGAACTCGTATGTTAAGTACACCAAACTTAAGCCAAATAAGTTACATAGAGTTAAATATTAATGTAATCTGCTTAGTGTAATTATAAATATACAATGTAGCTTTGATTACAACGTTGATCTGATTTCAGTAATTATGCCATTACTGAAATTACAGAAGATAAATAGATCAGCAATTCCTTTGAAGTTTCTAAGATTATCCTATTACCATCTTCTTATCATGACTGACCACTAACATAAATGTTAAGCATTTTTTATATTTATAAAATGTTCGATTTTCGTCATATAGATTGAGAAATATAATAAAACTTTTGTTTCTCTCATATATATATATATATACCGGGTAAGGTATATAGAAACTTCTGTATTTATAGCTTAAAACTTTTATACACGATTGATTTTAAAGGATATGAGAACATCTCAACGTACTTTAAGTAATTAAATGGCAGGTACTGACTCGCCACTCATACAAATAGAGCATCCAAAAAAGTAAATCAATATTAATACAAAGACGGTAACAAGTTATTTTCATTGTAATGATAATGTGACCATATTAAACAAAGAGTTATAAATTTAATAGAACCTTCTTGTGAAATTACGACATTCACCGAAACACAAGCCTCATTTCCTGCATTCAATTCGTCATTTTCAAATGTTCCACAACAATGTGGTACACGCGTCATGCCAATTGATTGATTCCTCAATATTATGGTAACAAAAGCGTCGCGGCCTCACTACGGAGTCTCTTCGGTTCGACCTCTTAATTTATAAACTCCGTAATCAATACTACCAAGGCTACCCACCGGGTGCGTTGTCAAAACACGGCATAAATTACGAATTTCTAATTAATGTTCGTTTCTTTTGCTGCTTGATTATTTGTTTGTTTATACGGTGACAATTTTCCGTCTACGTAACTGATACTTTCTGAGTATACTTCTACGAACTGATGTCATTCATTATATAAGAGGTTGATTTTATATACTTTATGTTATAAAAACAACCTCATTCATATGATACATTTTAGAATTTGAACGTGGGGAATTTTATTAAAAGATTTTTTCATTTTGTGTTTTTAATAGTGAATTGGATTACGAATTTTTATAAATCTAGAAAGAACAAATCAGATCCCTTCATTTATGTCTAATCTAATCTTATGTCACTAAGGATATTTGAAAACGTGTATCAAATATTATTTTTATTTCTGTATCGTAATAAATGATCTACTTACGTTTATAAAGATTTTTCCGGAAACGAAAATGGAAATATATTAATGCAATTTTATAAAAATGCAAATAATACACTATATAGTGTATTATTTGAACACAAGTTACGATAACTCAAAATCATAAAAATTTTTAAATTCGTATCATCGTTATTAAATAAAATTTACTTTTCAGTAACGATTTTAGACGAAGTTAAATAGAGTTAAAGCGATAATTTAGCATAAAGTAAGTAACTTATACTACAGTTCTATATTATCTGTAGTGTGATAAATTATCATGCGAGTGTACATAGTCATACAAAAGTATCCATCAAAAACATCAAAAAAAACTTTTGTCTTTTATGTGAGGTTATGTGCTTTGGTATAATACCAAAAAAATCTAACTTACCTACTACCTTATGAACCAATGTTATAAGCTCGAAAGAATGAGTCAGCTAAAAGAAATTTGAACTTTTGTTTCAAAGATACTTACTTATTGGGGTTGCAAGATATTTTGATGTGATATTCTATACGGCTTTCGGCAAAATCTTTTTTGTATTTTACAAGTTGCCTTCAAAATCGACTGAATGTTGTTGGATATAAAATATCAAATTCTTAAATAAGTTTGATAATTTAATCTAATCGCGGTGTGGCTTCATTTCCAGAGTTTGGAAAAGCAAATTTTTAATTTATATTTGTTTATTTCCAAATATTATGTTATAAAAAACCTTATAAAAACAAACTTCTTACACATGTGTTTGTTTTAAACTGACGAAAATAAAATATTTTTCTATTTTATATAGTAAATATAACATTATAATACCAACCTATAATGAAATTGTCGAGATTATAATTACTAATATTTTAAGGAGCAACAGATGACTTTTTAATAATATTGTTAATTATTTTAGTTATGGTACAATATTTCTCAATTTTGTCTAATGTGTTTTATTTACATCATAAGATCTAAGTAGTCGCTAATATCGTAAATAGCTTTCTAGATGATGTAAACAAAGTAAACGAACTTTATATACATAATATAAAAAAAAACTTTATTTACTATAATTATCTAATGTAAAGTCTGTTGTATTTTTTCGTATTCTATGATTTCATTAAAACATTCCTTCGAGGTATGATGTAAGTCATATGTAAGTTTTCATAATTACTTTTGACTTTTTGAAACTTATCGATAGGGCTTTCCATTGAATTCAGTAGATCCGTCGACTTTATTTAGACATTTAAGTAATTTTGGGATAATATTTAAGAAACCCTAGAAATCTAGATGCACATCATACTAATGCAATGATCTATTGCGGCGTTAGACAACCACTGAACTCATGCTTCTGTTATTACCTGATGGAGCGCTCCTCTTGTAGGAGAAGAGCGTTCTTGGGTTAACCTCAAAACAATTATCAAAAAACTAGGGGTATCGAAAACTAGATTTTTTTAATTTATTAGTTAGATAATAATGATATATAAATATATTAAAATTGAGCAAAAGACATAAAAGTTTACTGGCTGTTTACTGCCATAGACGTCGAGAGCTGAGTCTAAGTAACGTGCGTAATAAATGCTAATACTTGAACAATGTTTGTGGTTAAATACAAAATTCGAAAGGTTATAAATTAAGATAGGTACAGAAAGCTCAAAAACGTCTGCCTTACCTATTGGGCAGTATTTCGGTCAAGCTTGCGAGACGAAGATGAAGATGATGGGCAGGTGATTCCTTGGCACGGTCTTGATTCAAATGATGCTATAATATACTTACGAAATTGTGAAAAAAACATACAATTTTTTACTAATTCTATATTAATTTTAAAAATCGTTAGTTATCGTTAATCAATAAAATCCGGTCAAGTTATATTAATAATGGTTTTGTTGGGCCTAGATCTAAGAAACTGTTAGTTATGTTTAATGTAATAAATAAACAAAGAAAATAATTAATAAATAACCATCGGAACTCTATAAACATTTGGGTTTTGAAAAATCTAACTGAAACTCGAATCTCTGCTTGGTAGGTAGAAAGGGATGGCGCTATAGGTTTAATTGCACCATTCCTTTCTAAGTGTAGTCAAAGAATGATTTGAGCTTAAGTTTAATTTTAGAATACGAGGGTTACTAGATCATATATTCTTGAAAAATTTGGCTATGATAATATCATATCTATACCAAAACAAACAATCTTGCATGAGCTTGAGCCAAGATACCAATTGCATAAAAAAATTATATTAGGCGCGCTATCGGACAGAGTAGGCTTAAATCGAAAAAGATTGGAAAAGGGACTGGAAGGAAAAGAAATAATAATATCATTTCTTCATAACGATGGAACCAAAAAACTGAGTACTTGAGATAAACCTGAAAATTCACAATAACTTGATTATTTTGAAGTATTTCTTTGTACCGTTTGCTCTTACGCAGGAACGCATAAATGTATTAAGTTAAATCTAATATCAAATACTCAAGTCAAGTCTACAAGTCCTTACAGTAGTGACGAAAACAAATGTTTATGTTTTAGTCAAAGCAGTTAAAAGATAAACAGTTTTGTCGAAATTCGCAAGGGAATTAAGTCTGTCTACCAGAATATTTCTCATTGAGCTAGAATTCTGAAATTAGGTATAATGTAAAATCACTTAGCTTTAGTAATAAGGAAATCCGAAAACAATAAATTTGTGATTACAAATTCACTTAAAGTTATACCTACATAATATGTAGGTATATTATATATATTAATTAGTCTTGAATAGCAAAAAAAATATTTGAATTATCTAAAGTACATTTCCTTTAATACTTATAAAGCAACTAAAAGTTATACAGAAAAAAGTGGCTATAACAAAAACTCTAATAATGATAACGTTAAATTTAAATTCACAAGCAAGAACAATGGTATATGAAATAAAAATCTCAAACAAAATGCTTCATACCTTTAGCGTGGTAGCAATAATAAAATCATCACCACAGCTTTTCAGGAATAACTTTTAAATGAAAAACACTGATAAACTAATACCCGCACATTGTTAGGAAACTAATATAATTAATAAAAAGTAAAATAGAATAAAATGACCAACTTTTGCGACACAATTGAAAAAATCCGCATATCGTAAATTTGTACTTGGATCACAAAAAATGATAATGCTTCACTTACGATGCATAGCTTGACACTCGCAAAGGAATCAAACCTATAAACCTACATATTATCAATCTTCCCTTAAACCTAAAATCATTAAACTTGTCTTGAAGTAGCGTTATATAGCAGAAATAATGAAAAAAGCAGAAAATCGCCAGTTCATTATTATTCTTCGTAATCACAAATTAAAAAAATGATAATTTGTAATTAATTTATTTGAGGAATCCTCGGTGAGCGAACCTGACTCGCACTTGACCGATTTATCATTAGCTTATATAATTTGATACAATATTCAAAGTTGACATTTAAATCAATAAAATAAATAAATGGAGAAACCAATGAGAAATATAATCCAAATTTTCTTGCAGGTCCTCCTAAAATTGTGTCCAATCAAACACAATACGGCTCTCAGGGAGACTCGGTGAACATTGAATGTGCTGCGTTTTCCGTGCCTCGAATAGATAATATTATTTGGACATTCGACGGAAGAGAAATTGACGCAATCCACGACCAGGTATGTTATTTTATAGTGACGAGAATAGTTTTGATATCATATCTGTAATGACAGTTATATTAATATAATAATTTAATATACTGGAAATATTTTTGTGAAATATATTTGACAAGCCATATGAATGTCAATATAGAGACAAAAACATAAACGTAAAAAAGAAAATGGTGTTCAAAGATTTAATTGTAGTAGCCCATGTTGTATTTACTATTTCCAAGATTATTAATGTATATCATGTCGGTTTAAAATCTGAAAACAATTGATAAGGCTATGAATTTTAATATTTGGTTGCGTTTCGCAGCAGTGTGACATGGAGTTGAATGATAAATGACGTTTTGTAAGAGACTTCAATTATTCAGTTTCTTACGCGTGAGCTGCGTGTCTGAAATAACTGTGTCGGTATATATATATAGCGAAGTTATCCTGTTATCCTGTATCTTGTTAATGTAAGCATTTGTTTATATTAACAAGATACAGGATAACTATACATACAATAGTACTTGTTAATTTTCTATGTGATAAGCACAAGCTTCTCTACTTCTTAGCTAACATCTATATATACTAAGATCCTCTATTCAGATTCCTCAAATCTTCAGACATTCAATAAGCGTATTGTACGTATAATTCCTGGATTTCGGACGATTTTCAGAAAATACTATACAATTGATAAATGAATGTTATTAAAGGACAAATATATCCGTTCCACAATACTTGTCAGGGTAAATACAAAAATCTTTGTAAGTAAGCTCCAGTCCCTCGGATATAATAATAGAACAGAGCTGCTCACGGCGAAGCAATTTACCGACTCTATTGGGTAACAAAAGACTGCTGCTGAAAACAGATTAATGTAGGGTTGTCAAACTTTGATATTTTAGAATTTTAGTAGAAAAAGCCATTGTAGAAAGTTTACAGTGACAGGTAATAAACGGTTGTGGAAATTTTACAATAAAGAATCTTGAGTGACTTCAGCTTTTCCAAGAGTAAAAACTTCAACTACCATTAAATCGATAAAACAATTAAGGTTATATTAATCAGATCGATGATCAATCACGTCTGCCTTCTATTAAGTAGACAGTAGATTTTGTGAATATCGCGGAATGATGCAGTATGTTGTAGTGTGTTGAGATCCTTGACGTGTATTCAGCAGTTACTATCTTAGCGAAAAAAATTATGATGATTCTCAAATTATCTATTTTAAAAGTATATTTATATTTTGGATGCAATAAAGATTAATGAATAACATATCTTTTTTCAAAGAGAGTTTTCGTTTACAAAAAAAAATGTTGCTTGATTTAGTAATGGATTTAACAACGCCAGAAACATGTACCTATTAGGATTAGGTATCCTTCTAACTGAAATATATAAATTCCATTCTATTCATTATTATATGCTTCCAAACTGTGTCATATTATTTTATACCGTCGTCTTAATTTATCTAAAAATGTTAGTAACGTACTCTCTGTTGTTATGTCAATAGCTAACTTGTTTTGTATACTACAGACACACTTCGAAATCTGCAATTTAAAACAAAAATTGGAATACAGAAAGACAACTGCATGATTGTAATGCTATTCAACATCATTAGTCTTACTTATTTTTTATTTTATGATAAGTTCTTTGGATACCTTGTATGCGATAAGCAGATCTAAAGGAAGTTTATGATGTACTTAATAATCTCAAGTCAAACAGTGCCGCTGGATTTGACAATGTTCCCACAAAGTTTCTTAAATTGGCCAAACATGAGATAGTTCCTATAATTACACATTTGGCTAATTTATGTTTCAGTAAAGGAATTTTCCCTGAACTACTAAAAAAGTCTAACGTTACACCGGTGTATAAGAGTGGGGATCGAATGGATGTAAACAATTACAGACCAATATCAGTGTTGCCATCTATCTCAAAAATATTGGAAAAATCACTTAATAGCCGGTTAGTTAATTACATAGGAAAATATAAATTGTTGTCAGATTCACAATTCGGTTTTCGCAAAGGAAAATCCACTCAGGATGCTATATCTAAAATAACCTTTCTCTTAACTGATAGCCTTGATCGTGGTAAAAAATGTCTAGCAGTCTTTCTCGATTTAAAAAAAGCTTTTGACACCGTCTCGATCCCCATTCTTATACGTAAACTGGAATATATCGGTATAAGAGGAATACCTTTAAAATTACTTACCAGCTACCTAACCTGTCGAACTCAAAGAGTTAAAATAGGACATTGCACCAGTAGTGATTTAAATATAAGTTATGATGTCCCACAAGGAAGCGTGCTGGGACCAACGCTATTCCTAATTTATATAAATGAACTTTGTAATATAACTGACAGAGGTGCCCATGTGTTTTCTTTTGCAGATGATACTGCGATAGTCTTTACTGGTAGTGACTGGAATATACTTCGTACAGATGTTGAATTCGTTATGTCCAAAGTTGCTTACTGGCTTAGCTCTAACTTACTTACGTTGAACACACAAAATACTAATTTTATGTGTTTTTCTTTTACAAACAAAACACAACCTGCTAACTTTAATTTAAGCATCCACACTTGTATTGATTTAGAAAAATATGAGGGTACATGCTCAGTATTAGAAAAAGTTGATAAAACTAAGTATCTGGGTGTCATGCTCGATCAGAAACTAGGTTGGTTTTTTCAGATTGAGCTAGTTCCTGCACGAGTAAGGAAACTTATTTGGATATTCAAGCAATTAATAGCTTCAAAAGATCTACTCAAACAAATATATTTGTTTCTAGTTCAATCAGTTATTACTTACTGTATTCCAATTTGGGGTGGAGCAGACAAAACAAAGTTTTTAGAAGTTGAAAGAGCACAAAAAGCTCTATTGAAAACTATGTTTTTTTAAATCTTAACGCTTTTCGACAGACCAACTATATAAATTGTGTAAATTATTAACTATAAGAAAATTATACATTCTTATTTCTATCCAAATCTTTCATGCAGGCATAGTATTCAATCCTACCACTGTACTTAAAAGAAGAAAAAACATTACTGTTATTGCTAAACACGTTGAAACAGTTTTTGCTAGACGACAATATGCAACTCAAGTGACCCATCTTTATAATATTGTTAATACAAAACTGTATATATACGGTAAATCTAACATTGATTGTAAAAAATCTTTAACATCTTGGCTTAAAACTTTGAATTATGATGATACTGAAATGCTAATTTCTCGAACTGTGTAATCTCAGTTTCAGATTTAACAGAATAATAATTATACGCTTATTTATTGTATTTATTTATACTACTATATATTATAAAATATTCTATATCGTTACATATTTATCACGTATTTATATAACACTATTTATAAGATATTACTATGTTACCCCTCTACCTAGTTCTAGTGGCAAATAAATATATATGTTAATAGGAAAGTTGGGCCTTCTGGTACAGGTATTATTTTACTTAAAAGAAGGTCTCAAAAATGTGATAGTTATACACTAACTGTAAAGTAAGTAAATAAATAATAAATAATCTAAATCTTGTCTTGTTGAATTGACCGACCATTTAAGACTCTTTTGAGGTTATTAGCTCCGTGTAATAAGATAGAAGATAGTATTTAGTATAAAAGTGAGATAGTATATTTAAACTTGTTATTAGAAACTAAAAATCAAATAGTTTACAAATTCACTGTGAGGGCTTATAAAATAAACCTTCTGGAATCACGCACAATGACAGATGAACGTTTCAGTTTAGATTAGTTTCAAATTTGAATCGCGTAAGTAAGTAGAATCATAATTATAGACATAAAAACTGATAAAGATTCTAAGATTAGATTATACTCTCATTATTTCAAGATAAATTATTATGTTTTAATATCAATAAACTAAATTTATACTCTGTATTTATAAGGCACTCTTCTACACCTGTAAACAGGTAAGAAATCAGGTCTTACATGAAATCACTATCAAAGTTTACCAAACTATGTTATTGAGTATCTTCGCCACGCATGTCGAAAGGAACAACTGACAGATTTTTACTACACGGCACAGTTTTCATAACGTTACCCGTTTGTAAAAAAGGAATGATATGTGAATGCATTACAAATTTAAACATTTCCAATAAGTTATTTATACTTCCAATATTATATATCCCAAAAAAAATTTTAACTAGCCTTATCTTAAAACGTTTACTATATATAATACCTGCATAAAGTATTATTGTTTTATGATTATATCTAAATTGAATTTTTATAAAAAGATAAATATAAAATTTTAATCATGACCTCTTTTGAGACATGTATCAAAAAGTATTTTTAATTGTAGAGCTATAAATAAAAGATGGAATACTATAATAGTGATTGGAAATACGACAATATATTTAAAGACGATATAACACAATAATTTGATTTTTCACTAATTATCAAAAGTAACGCATGCTATTTTTTTAGGATTACGCATTTCTTGAAGATCTTCAGCCTGGTGGCGTTGTCAATTCTACTCTAATCATCAGAGAGAGCCAAGCTAGACATTTCGGTGTATATAAATGCAACGTGTCCAACGATTATGGAAGCGATACCCTAGAGATCGTATTGAGGCCGAACAGTGAGTATTTTGATAATATTCAGTTACAGTACTACACTATTTTAGTATCTGTAGTAACATCTATGAATAGTTGAAAACAACGACATAAGCTTTAGTACATTTGCAATCTAATGAAGTGTATTTAACTGTCAAGATTATCCGAATTTTGTATTCATAGGAATTTACATCAAGAACTTTGCTATGTAAGTTAATGAATTTAAATGAGAGTGATTCAAACTTTGATTATATTAATAGCAGGTGTCGATTATGAATGAAAAGTTATATTTAATAAATCACTCACTCTCTCGGTTACAGATTAGTATATTCAATTAACCACCGTTTGTTTGAAACAATTTGGGTTCTATTTCATTAATTATGAAGTAAGAAATAATGAGTTTTAACACAAAAATCGATATCATTGGCCCATTAAAAGTAATACAGCCAGCCAACCACATAATTGAGTTATAGACATAACAGCGAATCACTATATGGTGCGCTAGACGGTCTGGAAGTCTGATTAATTTTTGTCTAGTTTCAGCTGCAATAGGGAATACGATACGATATGATAATATAAATACCGTTTAGGAAAATATTCCTAAACAATTTTTTTTTTACATTTAATTCACAACTATTTCGGTTTATTTTGTAAATAATTTGATTTAAAAAATTTATAAATAGAGTTTTTTTAATATAATTCGAATATTGCGTAAGCGTTTTGAGCTTTCATACATAAAATTTTACATTTTTCAAAATATGGAATATTTGCAGGTACAAATAACAAAGCTATTGACACTATTTTTATATAGTCATACAAATTAGGCGATTTCACTATATTGTCAAATTATTTTATAATATTAATATATTATATAATATCACAAATAAGTCGCTGTATCTTTAAAACTAATACTTGCAAGTTCACTACTGTTTCTACAATATTTCTCAGGTAATACTCTTAATGTATTTGAAATAAATATAACAGTTAAATATTCAATTGTGGTCACGGCGGAAAGGAATACGCAAGATGCTATGAAAACAAAGTTCTTGTTAAAAAACTTTTTACATTAAAGCTTTGTATATAACTGAACGATATAACATATTTTTGGAGATAGTTTAAACATCATAATTTATGGTAATTTTAACCCAAATAAATTTTAATACCTTAACGTCGTACAATTTTAAATCACAAAAGCTTAAAATCCCAACGAATCACCACGAAACACGCAATTTACGTCTAGCAACACAATGCTTCGCGGCGAACATAAAAAGCATAAAACAAAAAATACGCTAGAAGTTTCCATATTAGTGTGCATGTGAAAGTTCCAATGTTGGCTATAAAGAAGGTCGTTCACAGAAAATGATGATATTCCTTTAAAACTTGGGGTAGCTTGATTTAAGGATAATTCAAATTTATATGACTCCCTAGCTAGACCGTTTCTTCATCTTGGCATTCAACCCTAACAAGTACGTTCTATGAGTATTAATTTTTATTTATGACCCACTTGATCAAACCATACAAATCAAAATAAGTCAGAATATCCTCTTTTATGTGACATATAAACATAAATACAGTTGTATTCTACCATTGGACTGTGTTTTAAGAGGGAATTCGCACAACTGAATTTCATAGATCTACCTGCAGAATGGTTATTGGTTAGCTTAATTTATACACGCAAATGACATTTCACACTTATGTTCGACAGTTATCTTAAAAGGATTGATAATTGTAGTATTTGTTACAAATGAAACGGAATTATAATTCCTAAATTTAGAATCACAACAATAGGACGTTCCAGTAGATAATTTGCAAGTTTTGTGATCTGTCACTCTTTTTGTTTTTTATCACTTTAAATGTAAATGATCTCGAAAACTTTAAGCTAACTTTGTACGTTTTCATTTTACTTCGAAGTTGCTGGCTTAACAACTTTCACTAAAGATCTTTTATCAAAGAAGAAATAAAAAACTTTACTAATTGAAAATTCCTTATATTACTTATATCTTTTTAAATATTTAAATAAAAAATATCCGAAATAACCGATATGGAATATGATTATTCCAAACAAAACATGGGATTACACTTAAATAACGTAACCAGGAGTTCACATTCAGAAATAGTTTTAGCTACCCTTTCATTCTAACCTGTAGGTGTTCTAGATTTACAGGTGCCATAGTAAAGATCTCGCAGACCTGATGTTATTGCAATTTATGCTTCACCTCCTTCCCGACGTTGGTTTACGGTGTGACCTTCTAAGCCATAAATTATTCATGTAGATTTGCTTAACCTATTTTATGGTGACCCGTTTTTTATTGTTTCGGTGACCTTAATGCGAAGAGTTAAAGGACGAAAAATCTTTGATGGAAGAGAAAACTTTTCGAATATAACAAACTGATATATTGTTTATGGTATGAATCATATTTATCTAATCCTACTCATTACTTGTATATGAATAAAACAACTGTTTTTGTGAAAATTTAATCATTATTTATAATTCCATTTTGCATTTGCTCTATTAACATATGCGCAACAAAGCGGTCAGAAACCAGATCGTTGACTAAAATTACTGACCATAAAACATTGTCCTATTCATTTTATTCCCTCAACTAAATTACTGTTTATAAACCACCACCATTTTTTATAGACACCGCAAACGTGTCCATAATAAGCCATTGTCTATGTCACACCCCTATTATGGTGGGAACGAGCTAACATTATAGTAAATGCATTGCCGTTTCAAGTTTACATTCAGAACTTAAGTATAGGTCGTTTGTCAGTATACTAGGGTTAATATGAGTGTTCAATAGTAGGACTGGCGTTGTTAAGACAGCGACCTGTGTCTTTCGTAGTGGCAAAATCAATGGCTTCAATTTTTTTTACGATTTGTTCACAATCAGATTCGGAGTATTTATTTTTAAATAACTTAAGATTTTACATTTATTCACGAGTATATTATAGATATAATATTTGATGACACATTTGGAGCAACGGTCAATGATTAGAGAACGGGACAGATATTTTGAATAACTTACAAATTTTGTTCCAGTCTGGATGTGTTCTGTTTCCATGTCAGAGTCAATGTTTGTGGCTGCACACACTATCCAATACAAAAAAACCTAGTGCTAAGTTTAAAATAAAATGTATATTCTAATTCTAACGTATAATTTCATCTAACGATTTCATTGCACGTTTTATAATTTTGTTAAATTTATTAACGTTTTCTTACATTACTATAGCAACCATCTTCAATTAGCACCAAATCGAATGCGCTACAACCAATATTGATTTACAAACCTTTCATCGCCTCAAAATAAACTTTTCCAATAATACCATTACATACTTCTCCATGCCTGAACTTTGGATGTTAATTGGCTTTCCAGGATCAGTTTCATTAAGTAATTAATTCAATAGATTTATTAGCACATTCATTGAGCTGAAATAACTTCTATCGGTCTAAGTGTGGAACGAACTAATGCTATAATTAATGTAATGGATCTCATTTTCATTGGGTGATTAAACAGAGACTGCGAACTCTATTTAGTCTGACTGACTTGATGTCAGCGGTTTGGAGCAGCCATTCAATTTTGACGACATGACAGTCTTGAAAAGCCGCGTCGGGATAATTCACGCGACAGTGGTTTGCATTGACGGCTTAATGCGCGAAATATTACACGAGTAGGTACATTATATACTTGTTATAGAAAATGAGCAAGCAATATTTCCTTGATATTGAAAAAAAGTTACTTATACAAAAGCTATCACGATCTTCATCTAAGAAGAATCACGAAAATATTTTTAAGTAATCGCCTCGTTTATTTTGTTTCGCAATGTTTTCTTAGAAGTTTGTAATTATACGGCCGTCAATATTTTATTTTGTAAACATAAAGTAAATCAGTGTAATTTTTGAAATGTCTACTTTTCATGACAAAACAACACAGAGGAATGAATATCGTTTCATTCCTATTACGCTAAGTGAAGTTATAGAAATACAGCAACATCTTAATTTCAATAAAGAAAATGGTTGGAGCTTACCACCCTCTTGGGTGGTAAGCTACAACCATCATAAAACAAATAAAATCCCCAACCCATTCAATGACTGTCAAATCAATGACAAAGTGAGCATTATTTGCATGGATGCACTTGAATATATTAAATACAAATATTTATCAGGGATAATATTTTATTAAGGAACATACACAGATGGCACGTTATACAGATATTCAGTGCTGACAGCCACAAAAGTCAAAATAATCTGAAAAGCGGAGTCAGCGCTCCGTCCGGACACATACATACATTGTTTCTCTTAAACTAGATTGACAATTATACACAGATAGATTTCTTTTGTAAAGTTTGTTTGTTTGTTTGTAAAACTCTTTATTGCACATACACAAAAGTAATACACAGAAACATAAATAATATATTTAACATATTAGTTATATGCAAAGGCGAACTTATCCCTGGCGGGATAATAGTAAAATACAATATATGGAATAAAAAATAATATTTTTCTTATTTTTTATCTTCATTATGGCGACCAATCCTCCAGTCATTCCGTGATAACGAAGGCTGCATATCATTCGAATCAAATATGTTAACATCAAAATATACACAAGATAATAATTCGAAAAGTTATTTTATTTCAAATACATTACTGTAATCTGTTATTATTCCATATTATAACATTATTACTGAAATACATGGTAGACTTTTTAATCGTAAATTACTTTTGTGGTTTGTTAAGTTTGGTTTGTTAAGTTTGTTATGTGATAATGTATTTCAAGTTCTTGTGTCTTTAGAACCATAAATAATCAATGAAAGTTTCTGTTTACGCAAGAAATTTAAAGAATACAATGGATTTTGAATTTTTAGAAACGTTTCCACTGCTGTTGATTTTATTTGGGGTAACGTCTGGCACGATATTGGTGGCCGCGCTGATAATGCTCGTGATACTATGTCAGCGGAAACAGAGGAAGAACAAGGAGATACAGGTGACAGAGAAGCCAGATGTGACTGTCACTGCGGAGGAGCTATTTAAGGAGAACGATAGGAACTCGAATATAAGCGATTTGAAACTGGAGTTGAGGCAAGCAAACGGAAACTGCGAAATAGTAAGTCGATCTTAGATTCAACATTAACACTAAATGAAAAAATATCTTCGAACCAAATGTATTGCACTACGTTAATTAACACCTTTTTGAAACAAAATCGTGTAATTGAAATTTATATCAATAGTGATAGTTTAGAATAATTACTTTTACGAAATACACTTTTCATAGACCAAATCAATTTTACTGTAATGAAATTAAATTTTATTGCTAAAATACTAGTATTTTTTTTATAACAACAAATTCAATTGCAATTGCACCTATATAGTTAATACGCTAACATCATAATTTCATTAAGTTTAGGGTAGTACAAAACAAATAATTATCTAAATGAAGAAGACTTATTTTTCTAACATTAACACATAATGTATCTTTGATCCCCTATCGGGAAGATAGGTACCTCATTAAATTAACGAGGTCGCCGTTTAACTATTCAGAGCATCAAATAAATTAAATAGGTAATACGAGTTCCTCACTGTGTACCAATAACTCAACGAAATTAATTTTCCGTATCAGAATCGATGTTAGCGTCTACTTGAAGTATCAAATGGCTATAATCAATAAAGATACACGACTTGTATTCACGTTCCCTTTGAACGGCGAAAACTTGTTTGAGTTGAATGATTGGCGCCACCTGTCTAAGTATAATTATGTCTTAGAACGTATCGTGTACCACCATGACTCCAATTTGAGCAGCTACTATTTCCTCTAATAAATTAGTAACGGTAATTCCGTGTATCGCTTTCAAGGTTCCTATTCAATGTGTGAACGTACCTATGTTATAATATTATATTATTTCTAAGACATTTTCTTGGAATTCTATTGTTTTTCTTTTTGTGAAAAATGCCATAATCTATTAATGTTAAAGTCTTAAACGGAACGTTTCTCATAGTTCATATGTTGAAGCTTATTTTATCGATAACATTTGCATTAATAATATTTGAATTCACCTAAACATCTTAATATTTTTAAACGCTCGACAATTGGTTCATTCAGTCAGACAATAATGCATTTTAGGACTATTCTAATACCGGATCTGACAGTACGCTTTGTTCCAATGCTAAGCTTGGCAGTGGAGTCGCCCTATCAGGGACCGTGCCCCTATCTACGGTGAACCAGAACAATACCTACCAGCCCTATAGATACAGCAACGATTACAACGACCCAGCCTACGCCGACTGCTATAAGGTAATATTTATGACCCACTTCTTTAAAATGTTTGTCATTAATGACATCACAAATATTATGGATGTAAAATTAAATTAAGATTCTTATCTTTAAAAGTATTATTCGAGTAAGAACAGTGTTCATAAGTTATTATACGTATATTTGCTTATGCGCATTAGTTTATTTTAACTTTAATATATCTATCTATATTGGTGTAAAACATGATTTTTATTTTGATATGATCATTTTTAAGTCCTATTTACACTAGTGTTTAGTTACATGAAATATTGTTGATTATTCAGAAACAAAAAGAGCAATGTAATAAAATGTTAAAGCAAAACATTTCAAAACAGTCTCATAGTACAATATATCAGCATAGTGTTCACTTATATAAGCATATTATAATTTATCAATTTTTTCGTTTGTGTATATCACTGTTGTCTTTTTAGGTGAATGGATATAATAATGGATATCAAACGTATGTCCATTACGGACATGATTACACCCCCGGTTCCCTCCGAGTGCAATCCCCTACAATGGGCAGTGATAAACTCACGCCAAACAGGTATATATTTTTCTACTCCTGCACTTATAATAATCAATAAAAAAATATCGGAGACAACTTCTTTATTATAAATATTTTTAGTATCACCACTGGCATACGTCAGATTAAAAGTAATGTTTATACTGACACAATCTGTCAAACATATGTCAAGTTTCAAATAATCTATATCGGAATTGTTCTTACATCATATTTCCCACTTAATATACCCAATAATATAAATTTTAGTAAAAGCATAATATAATTTTCATTTCGGGTTACTCATCGATCAACTCACGCTGCTCGCTTTTAGTAACGCTCTTTATACAACTGTTAAATATTGCTACTACTTTATTTAATACTCTTTTGATATCGTGCCAGTTTGTTCAAATTTTATTTCGTTAGAATGATTTACAATTCCTGTGTCTTAATTCTGGCAGACACTTTTACAAAAGATGTTTTTTACTGAAACAGATAGTGATTATACAGATCAATTATTTTTACATGGAAATATTTATCTTTTTTACTAATCATTTAAAGCTAAACCTTCAATTTTTTTTCAATATTTGAAATGTATAATGCTTTTCAAAATTGTTTTTTTTTTATCAGTTTTTTATACTTGATTGAATAATAGTAATTTTTAGTAGGTCGTTATTTGTTGTTATTGTTATGTTGTTTTGAATCATTGTTAATTATAAGTAAATGTATTGTATATATAATTAACAAATTTTACATAACTAGTTTTTAAATTGGTAACATCTGTAGTTGTATCTATTACATAACAAGCGTAATATTATGTATTTCATGCCACTGAAATGAGTATTGACGATCGCAGGTCAGTGAATGGCAGCCTTCCTAGAAGCGTGGAATCGTCATCCACAGTACAATACAATCCTGGTAATGGCTCGCAGAATAATTCCCTACAGCGAACTACAAAGCGGCAGGATAGTAGCAATGCGTTGAATAGCCTAGGCCTGCCGGCTACGGAAGGTATTGATATGGAATCTATTTATTAACGTTGGCATTTCATGTGTTGTCAAATTTTGCTACTTACATAATCGAAAAGGAGGAACATCAATCATTTGCAAGGAAACAAAATATCGGATATGGGTATAAACCCGAACTGAAATTGATATAGCTTAAAGATATTTAGATGAGGGCCTATCACCTATTGAACACCTCATATTTTTTTATAGAATAACGAATATTAATCGCATACATAAATGCAAATGACATTGTTCAAAAATATGTAATTTGTGTATGGGGTTCATTTTAAAATTTTATTTTGGATAAAATAAACATAATTTATCTTTTCTCATCATCAATATTAATAACAAAGTGACTTTTTACTACTAACCACCAATCATCGCAAAGGTCACTGAGTGTCTTACAGCTAATCATAATCGTAGTAAAAGTACTAAGTATACTAGTACCCTTAACTATTCTATGCAAATTTATTCATACTCTCCGTATTATACGCAATGCTCTGGGAAGTTTTTTAAACAAAATTTAATATAAGTATCAATTAAAAAATGTATATTATATTCGGTTAAGATTTCGATAAAAATAATAAGTCAAATACAGTTGCCTCTAAAAAATCTACAAAATTGAAAAAAATATATATTATATATAAATTTTTAGCTTCGTATACGATCCCTTTATACTTGACCTGAGACAATCACTAAAGAGTCACTTGTATTTCAGTCAACCGGATACCAAATGGCGGCATTATCCACGGAGTTGACGTAAGATACGCTGCTACATACGGGAACCCCCATTTGAGGACAGGCGGTGGTCTAGGATTTTCAACTGTGAACACAGCAAAACCGGCCTCCACCCCTGCGCCACCCCCCTATTCGTCTGTGAGAAGTTCTGTTATTCTACCTTCAGGTATTCTCATTATTTATTAAATAATTTTCTTAATTAAGATGTTTACGTTTAACACTAGTGTACCAGATAACTTCGAAGAACCCAGTTATTTAGTAACTCAGTTCCATGGAATCGCTTTACTATAAACAAATATATTAGGATCCCGAATGATTGTGCAGTTTGGAAGTCATTTGGAGAACAAAGATTGGTAAATAGGTCAAAAATTTGACTGACTTGAACAGAGTAAAGCTTTCAAGTCTGCTCGGGTATTTCTTATCTGTTTCTGCTGCAAAGCCGCAGTGCTCGCATTGCTGTGTTCCTGTTATATAAAATGACTGTAATCGTATTTACAGCTCATGTCTGAAGTTGGCAATGTAAATTGTGGTTATTGCTGAGTTGTAGACTTACTCCACTTACAAGAACCACATATATGACAGAAAAAGGTAACCATTTGCCACCAGGTGATCGATTAGATCAATTAAGAAAATCACAACTGCATACATATTATCACTACTTAGATTCCAAACCTACCATAGTCAAAATACGTCACGTTATATTTAACGTGATGTATTTTGTATATCCACTTTTCATCACGAGAATTTCTACGTGATCAGTTTTTTTCATTTTATAAACGATTTCTTCTATAGATATATGTATCTTCCATTATATTCATTCTACTTTCGAATTGCGCTTAATCGTAATACTAAGCTAACATATTCATAATCAGTGGTTATCATTAAATGCGTACAGTCAATTAACTAAATGCCTGTGTTTTGAGTTATGCTTGTTGTAAGATTGACGAGGGTTCAATGCCAACGAAGATCAGACTATTAATAATTATTATATACCGTAATGGCCCTGTTGCTAAATGAACAGTAGCTATTTCACGTCTGTGATCAGTCTCTCTATATCGTGTTCATTGGTTTTATTCATAAGCTGTACTCTATTTTTATATTTTTTTTTATTAGTATTACTATTTTTATTGGATGGTAAGTAAATACTGGCATAGTGCACTTGGTTCTTGTCATATAAAGATGTAAATATTTTTTCCTTTCCATACTAACGTATTTTATTTTACTTATTAACCAACTTTATGAAACTATCACACACATTTAATAGAAATGAAACCAAATTATAACAATACAATTTATAGATAAAAAAAGTGTTTTCAGAAAGTTTTTACTAGTGAATTACAAAAATCTATACTTATAATAAGTCTGTAGAGGGGTGAATCCTGTACATGGAATATATTTTCAAAATAACTATCAGGGGGTGATTAGGGATCGATACCAATGTCAAAAATGCAATCAGTAAAATTTTTGTATGTTCCTTATATAAACAAAAACTACTGGACGGATTTTAACGAAACTTAGTATATTTATTCTTCATACTCCTGGGCAGGTTATAGAATACTTTCCATTACGCTACAATCAAAAGGAGCAGAGTAGTGAAGGGAAATTTTAGGAAAACGGGAGAAGTAACTCCACATCCGCTTAGCTTAGCTTCCGTCACGTGTGTAGCTCTAAGGGTTAAAGTCACATAAAAATCATGTATGACGGAAATATTTTACATAAAATTGTCTAAAAACATCCCGCAACAGCATATGTCTGTCTCTTATGGTTACCTCACAATAATCTATACTAATATTATAAAGCTGAAGAGTGTGTTTGTTTGTTTCTTTGAATCTCTGGAACTCCCGGTTCGAATTGAAAAATTATTGCCTTTGAATAGCCCATTATTCGAGGAAGGCTTTAGGCTACATAACATCACGGTGCGACTAATAGGAGCGAAGAAATAATGGAAAATGTGGAAAAAACGGTGAAAATTATTCATCTTTGAGGGCTTCCGTTGTGTGCGCTGAGAAAACGGTTCTAGATACCAAAAAATATGTATGAAAGAATTATTCTTCTTAAAATTGATCTAAAAAAATGTCCGCGACAGTATATGTCTATCTTTTAATGTTAACTCACTAGAATCGTTTTTATGGTGATCATATTTGGATATGTCGCGTTGTCAAGATCGGGTAACAGCTGAGGTAGTTGTTTGCAAAAATAAATATGATGCTCAAAATAACTATTCCAAATAACTATTCTACCTATTATTATATAACAATTAATGAATATACCATGTAATAGTAAATTACATAATAATCATAATTTTATCCACTATAATTTTTTAAGTATATTTTTATACAATCTAATTGGACGCGTCCATACCTTGTTAATATTGTCCAGTTTTACTAAACATATTTTCGCATAATTTTAATCTATACTAATATTATAAAGAGGAAAGATTTGTTTGTTTGTAATAAATAGGCTCCGAAACTACTGGACCTATTTCAAAAATTCTTTCACCTTTGGAAAGCCACTTTATCCCCAAGTAACATAGGCTACTTTATATCCCGGAAAAATTGACAGATCTCACGGGATGCGCAATAAAGGCTTCGCTCAAAAACTACTGCACAGATTTTCATGCGGTTTTCATCAATAGAGAGTGATTCTTGAGCAAGGCTTTGCGGTATTTTTTATCTCGGAAAAACGGATAGTCCCACGGGAAGCGCGATAAAACCTTCGCGCCATAAACCGACTTCTGCACATATGTAGCCGTGGGCAAAAGCTATGACCCTTAACCCTCTATAGGCCCAATCCCGAAATCCACGCAGGCGAAGCTGCGGGCAGAAAGCGAGGCAAAACTGACTTATCTATGTTGTTCCAGGTAACTCATCTCACTCTATTACGTCGCCAACTAGCGTTGCGTCCCCTCAGTGTACGACGAGTCCAATAACTACTTCCACTATGTCGACAGACAGTACTCAGCCGGCGGTAAGTATTCTGTTTATTCATGTGAAAATAACTCTGTATCTGTTTTGTTGTAACGAAATTATGTATGAGGATTGTTTGAGACCCGAAGGACAGTCTCGTTGTTTTAGAAATTTCTGACAAAAGCAGTTACACCGATGCTAATATATTTTGAACCGGAAGTTCGAGACTCTATAGGAGAATTTATACTACTTTAAATTATTGGTAGTAATATATCTCTTTTATATGGGATATCCGATGAAACGCAGGCGAAGCCGCGAACACAAAACTAGTTTTTAATATAAAAAAATACTCTAGAAAATTATACATTTCTAGTTATTTCACTAAATAAATAATTGTAATGTATATTTTTGTTTGATTTACGACTTCTAATAAAACATACGAGTACTATACAATCCTTAAAAAAAGTACACTTTAGCCTAACTAATAAGAATAAAGCTTGTGTCATGGAATGAATGGCGTATCGGATTTACATACAAATATTTATCATACATAGATACCTTTTATTATAGAAATATATTCTATTTATGTCTTAGCAATGGTTCAATTTGGGCATAAACACTCATATTCATCAGACAAACACCTGTCCCTACTTCAAACCATAAATTCAAAGATCAACCATCGAGATTGGAAGTAATTGTCTATGTTACTGGTGTAAGTAGTTTCTATCTATCATCTATCAGTCACCTAAAAAAAAACCTTAAAACAATCAAAATACACCTTGTATGTTTCCAATCCGAAACAAAATATGTTTTTTTTGCAATTACATATATCTTTAGCCATGTTGTTTTCATTGTCCCTAGGTCGGCGTAGCAACATCGTCGGGCACCCCACAATCGCCCAGCGCTCATTATATTTTAGCCCCGTCGAGCAGAACTATTGCCAACGTTGCGGTCACTAAAAAGGGTAGGTTGCTATTTCATTACAATTAATGGTCAATTTGTATGTTGAAACGAGTCCGTTTTGTCCATGAAATAAATAGTGTTCAATAGCGTTAAGTCCCTGTTACGACTTTACTAGGGGATCTAGTTGTCCTTGTTCAGAATATACTGAGCAGACATCCTTATGCCACTAGGAAAGGGAAATAAGTAAAACTGCCTATGATATATTGAAGAAAGATTTTTTTTAAAAGGTGATGACGACCATTCCATTGTAGTTCTAAGGCGTATCTTAAATCTAGTTAAAAATTGGTGAAGTTCTAAAATACAATTTGTGTTATTAAAAAAGTCAAAGCTTAAAGTATATGTGAAATTCACCAACAAAACCTTTGTGAATATGGTCTGGTGGAAAGATTCAGTCCAATTACCCATCACCTGCCATCTAATCCTAACTAATAACAAAGACAAAAATAGTTTGAAGGACAGACAACGTAAGCGGCAAAAAATATACTTTAAACAAAATGGTGGCACAAATTTACAACAAAATTGACAATCATTCATTTAATTTATTTGCTGATGTTTGTGCTTCTGTTTTGAAAACAAAATAACCATCAATGTCCCCATTTATCCTATTATATAAAATGAAATACTATCATTAACTCGCAACTGAAATTGTGACACTGTCTAAATAGCAACAATGTTTTGTAGTACGATTGAGATCCTTGACGCTTAACAGCTTACCTGTATATGTTAATATCGAAACAATAGTTTAAGGCTTTACACTGACAGTGTTATATATGTTTGATTTAAAACTTTTTACAATATATAGATTAATTTATGAATTCAGTGTAACATCTGCTCCATTCAAAAGTACTGTCGAGATCAAAACCTTTTTCATACGATATCAGATGAACAATAATATAATTACTTTAATGGCTTATGTTACTGCGGTTTTTGTTATACGACATTTAGGATACTGGAAAAAATAAATTAATACACTAATTTGATTGGTTGATCACTATCTGTATGATGTTACGTCAACGCGAGTTATTAATGATATTAAGTGATCAAACGCATTAAATAAATAACATTTCATTTAGGGTGAAAAATAACTTATTTTCTCATAGAATCTTCAGACTAATGTGTATAAACTCCATGCTTATAGTCAGTCTTTCCGGTTTCAATAAAGTTTTGAGGTAATTAATACTAAGCTTAATCAGAGTTATTATACAATATGGTAAACCTCAATTTAAATAATATAACTCAAAGTGTTCTATAGGCTGTATTTCGATGTGCTCAGAATTTGCACAATATTAAACCACCTGCACCACTGGATGGTAGCTCCAGGTATCTTCACGACAACGAGGATTAGAAACTTGGGGGAAGTTTATATCCGGCATTTCTTGAATGAAATGATGATTAATAATAATATTCATTTAACTCAGGCAAGCCCATATTCGGTTAGTAACAATGATCTTAATAAATGATCTATTAATTAAAATAACAATATATGATTATACCATTGTGTGGATATTGTAAAACGACATCTCCCACGGATCGATAAATAGTCTAAGAATACTCTTCGGGCTAAAGTGCGGCGTAAGCGCATTAGTGCTGAGGCACACGTTTTCCTCATTTTAGCTGCAAAGTGCCTTTGCCTTTACCGCAAGCGTAGCACCTTAAATATCGATTTTACGGAAAAAGTTGTAAGGACCAAATTTCTTGGAAATTCAATTCTCTACAACTTTGTTGCAGAACATTTTTGTCCAAAAGTTAATATTTAATGAGATAATTCGATGTTAATAGTTTTTCACTATTTTACCGCTTAACTTTAAAAATATCGTTTATACGAAAAAATTTGCCAGAAATAAATTGTAGATAATTAAATTTGCAACAACTTTGCTCTTTAAACTTTTGTCGAAAAGTTGAAAATGGCGAAGTTATTAAGCAAAAACCGTTTTGGCTTAAATTCAAAATGGCGGCTGACGCTCCGTTGAAATTTGGTCGCCATTTTGAATTTAGACTCCCACTGACCCCCCCCAAAGATTTCAACAATAAAAATGCGCCTGGGAATTTTTGCAGGGTTCGGCCCTTTTTTTGTCTAACCCGACTGGGCTACAGGCAAAGTACAAGGTTTATGTAATCTGTTAAATTGAATTAGCTATCACATGAATTCTTATTTCGTGTATCGTAACTTTATGTTCTCTATCTAACTATTTATAAAACACCAAAATGTTAATTGAGTTAATTAAACAAAATAATAGAATTATTTAATCGCGATACGTTATTGAAGTAAATAAACATTATAATAGTAAACGTTTGATTATTGGAAAATGATTTCAAGATAAAGCAATATTGGAATTTAAAGATGATATCTTCAATGATGGAATATTATCTAAACAAACCTGTATTGTTAAATGCTGTTTGTTTCTTAATAATCCCACGTAACTCTATTAAAAACCTATTATTACTCACCAATAATCCATAATTACCCTTCGGTCGGGTTTTTAAAAAGCACTAATCGTCTCTGGTAGTCAGTATGTTTCGTATTTGAAATTATTTTGTTTTAACCAAATGTTTATTTTCAGGTAATGGTCATCAGCAGCCATTAGCAACGCACGTGTAACCATTTAATTGTGGTATTTTTGGGAGGAACTGTTTTACACGAGCAAACATTTAATTTACTAAGAAAGAAGTTTTATTGTACATTTCTGTAAATGATTTCATGATCGCATGATTCTTGTCCAGAATTAAGTTACGTCAGTAGCCATTGAGTATTGAGAATTTAAACACTGTTTTCCTTATTATCGAGATGACAAATCCGAGTAATGTAGGTATTTTTAAATAGTTGAAATAGCGGGTAGGTATAATAGTAAAAAATGAAATATTATTAAAAGAAACGAATAGCACTTTTGGTCGTGATATTATCTAATCTGCTGTTTCTTTGTACCTACTTTTAAACTCGTATATGTATTTAAAGTCTTTATTTTACTATTAAATTTCACGCATATTTTATTTATAAAAATATAACATTTTCGTATTCAATATTTGTATTTTTTTATCGTACGCTATTTCAAGCCGCATCGTCAATAGTAATCAGAAAATAAACAAAATTTGTTCTTCTTTAACACAGCCTATTTAGGTACTGAATAGAAGTATTTTAATATACCACAGACTTAACCCTTTATACCATTGTCTACTTATCATACTGATGACTAATTATTGTTAATTCACTTGTGCTCTTATCTGTACAGTCTGTATAAATTTTATGATAACATCGAGAATACAAAGACAATTTCGAGGTTTATGAGTTGCGTGTTTAGAAAGGACATCCCTTGTATTAAAATGCAGTAGGCATGTATGTACAGTCACGGTCAAAAAGTTTTTCGACAATTTAGTTCTTGTTTTTATTTGCACTTGTTTTAAACTTTAGATATAGTATTTATGACTTAATAGTAAATTTGTTTTAGAAATGTCTTCCTTGTTGTTGTTTTGTATTACGTAAATCAGAACTCGTGGGAACAGTCCAAAAACAGTGTTATTTAAATAATTGTTTAACCCTACAACACAACACAAGCTGCGTCAGTTTCCTTTTGTCCCATAAAATGGATATTAATTTTTATGTGTACTTAATACACGTTTATTAGATACGATGTAATATTGTATATTTTTTGGGTTATATTTTTTTTATATTTAATGTTTTGTTTTCTTTAGGCTCGAATCTTTTTCTCTAAATTAAATACAAATTGATACTAATAAAAACTTTTTGCTTTATTGGGTTTTGTAGTTAAAAGTAATACAATTTTAATTCCAACAATTTAATAGCTTGTTACGTAAGGGAATCTATGTATATGCACATCACTCTCATATTTAATATGCACCAAATGGCTGCATTGAATATGATTTTTGTAATTGTTCACTTTGCAGCATTTAAAAGTGTGTACGTAGGTATGATTTAATAATAAACATATCTAACCGCGACTGTACAAATAAGAAAAAACATCTTATACCTACATAGGACATGTTTGTAAAAAAACGCAAGTCAATTCTATGCAATATGGTGCTTACGCAGATCTTTAAAATATTTCATTAAAAAGTATTAGAGTAAACTTATCTACATACCACAATGAAATATTTCTTAATATGCCTAAACTTTGTTTAGAAAAGAAATAAAAGTGTAATTTACAGATAAACTAAAACTTGGTTACATCATTGTTAGGTAGTTCAGGTTTCACGAGATCTTATGGATCTGATTAGATAAATTTCGTTACTGCAGTCAATTTGCGACTATGTCAATTATGAATTAAGATACATATTTATCAAAGATTGGGAAACGAGGAAAGAGGAGGAAAGATTTTTATAAGCCTCGTCTTATTCCATATTATTATCAATTAACATGCTTAAATGTATTTTAAACATTTAGTTAATATTTATAATATTTATTTACATCACATGTATTTAATTTATTTACATTGGTAAATGCAAGCTCGTTCACCACAAATGCTTTAATGCTTTTGTAATAAAACTAGAAAGTAAGGTCCGTATTATAGAAAGTAACTCAAACTCAAATCTCCGATTAAGTACATACTCAATCAGAGATTATACATACATACATACTTGAACCTTAAACTGACTGAGTTCAGCCCATTACAGTTTATCTACAAATTTTGCTTAATATTTTATAAAATTAATAAATTTGGAACTAAGGAAAAATATTTGTTTTACATTTCTTTAATTTCATTATTCCCAGCAGTAACATAACATTTTGTAAATTTTGCTATTTTATTTAGATTAATGTATTTATATTGATTTAACATATATAATATTGAATCCGATTTTTTGCCTCGTTTGGAAAGAACTTGTCAATTTATTTTTCATTAAGCTGTTGTTATGGTAATTTGTCCTTTCCGTAATGTAATAACTTTCCGTAATATTTTAAAAGCACCCTTGGCTCTACTATGAGTTAGCAATCGTTTCCAATAGGTACTTGACATATAGTAAACTACACAAATCATGTTAGTTTAATATGAAAGAATAGTACAATTATATTCCGCTAGGGGCGCTGTACAAAGATTTCACACATGGTTGCTACACCTATATCAATATTACATACCAGACTATTTATATTTAATTATATAGAATAAATTTTCAACACTTTACAATTATAAATAATTTTATGATTGTTTACAATACGTTACGTATTAATAAATAAATTATTAATATCATTGTCAATATTTCACATATCAGCAGTTTGACTTAAAAGTTACATTAACTGCTCGGAAATAAATCTTCAAAGTATCTTTAATATTTCCATGGTATTTAAATTAGTTTTTTTACTATCCATAAGAAATATACCTAGTTTACAATATTAAATAGATAGTGAATAAAAATAAGTTAGTGAATTTATTTATATAATCTTTTTATTATATCAGTACACTATTATAATACACATATATAAAAATGAAGATACATACTGAAGTATTGATTTTATAATTGAAAATTATTCTCAGCAAGTTCTTTCAAAAATAAAAATATTCTAGACAAGTTAAATGTTAATAAGCTTTAATTTATTACGTGCCATTTATTATCTATACATATCTCTAATTAAAAGTAAATTATATTTCTGAATAATTAAAGTTAGGTTTATACAATCATAAAACATAAATTTAAACATATACTTCTACCCATTTAACTAAACTCGATCTTCCATTAAAATACAAAAAAAAACTTACAATTATTTCATGTTATTTATGAAGATGTAATGATTTTTGACATGTAAAATGTTTGCACAGCCTTAGCTCAAAAAATTGTAACGGAATTATGAATCTTTATACATTTTCACTAAAATTTCGATCTAAGACTGATTAGACTAACTTACAATTTTTTCGAATGGAAAATTAGAATTGTTATGCCTATTATCTTATAGGAGATTCATTGAATTAATCAAATCATTTAGTTCGAACTTTAGATTAATTTTAAGATTTTTACATAAATAATTTCTTAATTTACGTAAATGTTATAACTTTCTATATGAAATTTAGATTACGTTGAATAAATTTAGATAATTATGTCAATTAATCATATTCGTACAATATATTAGTCATTGAGTTGTCAATTATAGCCATTTTATGCAATAATGTTCGGTATAAATGTAATAGGAATGTATAATTCTAATTTTTCCGTGGCCTAAGTGTTTGATTTGACATCTTAATTCTAATAACTATGTAGATCACCTACTAAACAGCTTGTATTGTTAATGTAAAATATTGTTTGTAAGTGTCACATATTCCGTCGTGTATATAGTATATAATGTGAAACTTTTCATTTTAATCTCTGTTTAAGTTTGACTTTCAATTAATTTCTTAAGCTTTAATATTGTTATTCGCTGATAAGATTATCGTATATAGTCGTCCGGTTTCCTTATAATTGGCGTTGGCCAATACTGTCAGTTAAATGAACAATACTATTGATTGATCAAACATATGTTTTAAGGATTTCACTATAAAAATGTTTGAATATTTTTAACTTTAATTTCACTGAATATGTTTTCCATTAATCGTTTTTAAGGAATTAAATGAAATGTGTTTTTATTCATGAAATATATTTGAAAATGTAATAAAAATCATTGACTATTTAGATAACATCTATGCTAGAATTGTAATTATTTTTTCTGTGATACATAGATTTTAATGCGTTTCGTGTAAATATCTATTGCTATATATGTGAAAAATTGTTAAGACATGTAATAACTACTTGTAATATTAATGGATGAAAGCTTTCAAATTTTGTGAATTCTAGACTTATAGAGCGCGTGGTTGATATTGAAATTTGTTATTTGAGAATGTTATGTATGGAGTCTGCAAAGACTATTTGTGAATCTAGTTAAATTGTAAAAAAATACTTTTCTAAATAAAACGGAACTTTGGCCTATGTACATAGTGTTTTATTATAGACCCTATTGAAACATCCTAATAAAACTTATTTATTTATTAAAGTCTATTGTTTATTTATTAAAGTCAATTGCAATTGTTGTTATCCTTACTAATATTTATTTGTTTGTTTGTTTGTTCCGCTTTCACGTAACTACTGAACCGGTTGCTTTGAAATTTTGCAAACTTAAAGATAAAAGTCCGGTTTAAATAATAGGGTACTTTTTATCCCAAAAAAATCGACAGATCCTACGGGATTGCGCAATAAAGGCTTCGCTCAAAAATACTGCACAGATTTTTATGCGGTTTTCATCAATAGATAGAGTGATTCTTGAGCAAGTTTTTGCGGTATTTTTTATCTCAGAAAAACGGATAGTCCCACGGGAAGTACGATAAAACCTTCGCGCCGTTAGCCGTGGGCAAAAGCTATGACCCTTAACCCTCTATAGACCCACTCCCGAAATCCACGCGGGCGAAGCCGCAGACAGAAAGCTAGTATTAAATAAAGGGCGAAAGAAGACAGTTATTTGTTAGTATTTTATATTATAATATGTGGATACATAGAAACATAATAAAATTTGTGTCATTAAATAAATTAGTCTGCATCCAATCGCCCGTTGGCATGGCGCAGTCGGTACGATACATGTGCCTTTGAGCTGGTGAATCGGTCACTTGGTCGGTCAAGTAAATGCCGCGGTACTTTCTGCGCCGATAAAACCAGCACCTTTTTTTACATCAACAGAAAAGTCTCAGACATTCATTTAAAGTTGCTCTTGCTAAGCACCACACGGATTGGTGGAAAAATTACACTCCAAACCTAACATAGCCTCGAAATTCTATGGATCTGTGCCGTAGTTCGAGCGGTTCAGTTTTCTAAACAGATATAAGAAGGCCTGGAGACCTATTTTTGAATTACGTATGCGACTTCGAAATCACCGATGTGACTAATAATCACCGATTTTCAATAATTCTTATTTTTGAATATCACTGATGTGACTACCTTAGTCACAGGTGTGATTTCATTACGAGTGCCGTCAGCCACTCGTAATCAAGTCATCTGTGTTGGCAGCTCTGCGATCGACTTTCAAAAATTGGATGTATAGGAATCCGTGACCTCAAAGTCACCGCTGACTATTTAGTCGGCGGTGATTTCGAAATCGCATTCGTAATTTAAAAATAGGTCTCCTGATGTCCAAATATATTGAAACAGCAAGCTAACGAAAGGTAACGCCAGCATTTTTTGCAAAGTTGTATCGTTTGGGTGCTGTGTAATGTGGGAGCATGGAGGGACTGGCAAGTAATAGCGAGTGCAAGGGTTCGGTATTCGCTGAATCAGATTCTATGACCCATCAATTATGCAGTCATTATAGACAACATCACATTTGATGTGGTGCATGAAGAAGCCACACTTCTTGCTAAAGCTACTTGCTTCGATGACGAGATAGGCTTCTTATCTAAGTCAGACTATATAATTGTATAAGATCGATCGATAAGGGTTGCTGATCATATCTATTATGATCAGCAACCCTTATCGAAAAGATTGATTACTTAAAAAGTTATGTCTAAAATTTGGCTTTGTTAGTATTGTATAGTTCACCATTAAAATTATCAATGTTTATATCTCTCATGTCTGTAGGTGATTATGTCTGTGTGATAGTGTGATTATGTCTGTAGGTGTAAAAAAGAAACGCACGTATCAATGAAAAATTGTGTAAGAGCAACAAAGGACCCTGCTTCAGCACAACGCTTCTGAGTCACACACAGATGAGTGGGATCACTGTATCGCCTTTATCTCCCCTGTATCGACGGGGAGCGGAGGCTGGGGGTTCCCGGAAGTAGCTTGGTAAGTTCCCGGGGCTCCCTTCATGCCTGAGGAAGGCCATCCCTGAGGTTTTTAGTGGGTTGGCCTCCCCCTCCTGGGGAGGAGAGCCCCACATAACCGCCGGCTTGCCACAGCCGGGGTATGCAATTTAATGCATTTTCCTCAGGGAAACAAAAAAAAAAAGGGATCCGACAAGACGAAGTCCACGATATATCGAATATCGTTTTAAGAGTACGCCCACTGGCTTAGTGCAGTCAGTAGCAAATTTGACGTTAAAGTTACCAGGAATAAGTCTGTTTCAATCATAGATTTGTTGTATAATAACAAACGATCTAACGTTGCTAGTAAAGGCGTCAAAAGTGTCGACGTCAAACGCGAACGCAAGACACAAGGAGAACGGTACGCGGTACCAATTACTAGTTTTATTTTAAGAGGCACGCAACCATATCTGTTCCACAAGAAAGGCGAAAAGGTGTGGCAGTCCAGTCAAACTTCAGCGCAGGAAAGAACTCCAGCCAACTCATAGCATAACCCGGGTCCGGAAATATGATCAAACCAATACCAGGGAATATCTGGGCCGGTCTACGCCTGTTGAAGTTATCTCTCATTCACAGTAATGATGTCAAGCTCCTTGTCTATCACAGTTGCAATTAACTTGTGATGTCCTGTATCTAACGAGACAGCATTCAATCACGCACAAGCACATAATCCAAATTCTAAAAAGCTTATTTAGTATAATTTTTAACCGACTTCAAAAATGGAAGAGATTCGCAAATCGAATGTATATTTTTTCTGTTACTTTCGACTGGGTGAACTTTTGATTATTGTTATTTTTATTTAATAGCTGGTGCTTCTCGGGTTGTTCCATTCTTTAATCCAGTTTTGATAATGATATCCATTAGAAAACTGTACAAAACTTAAATTTACATTTAGTATGTGCGTGACAAGACAAATATCAATATCACGCAGATAAACTTAATATTCAGTAAAAAAAAAAATACAATATTTTTATACTCGAAAAAAAAATCCAAAGCCAATTAATATGCACTAAAAAGTAAAAAAGAAATAGTGCGATAATATAATGTAGTTACAATTTTTGTTACCTTCGGAGAATTATTATTAATACATGACAAATTCTTCTAAATCGATTAAATTAGGGGTAATTAAATTATATTAAATGTCATTACATACATAAGTATTAGTATATAATAACGCCCATATATTCCTATGAAAATGTATTGTATATCCACACTTTGCCAATTTTTGCGAGTCTCAAAGTAATAAAAAGCGGGCCTATTACAGACAATGCAAATATTTTTGCAGTAAGAATTGCGGTACATTTCCTTATTCGCAGTTACGACATCCGCGGGAAGATATGGAATGGTGACACATGTTCTTAATTCTTTGTTATAGTGATAAATGTAATCTTGACAATAGTTGTTTTTTATTATTGTGTGCCTCATTTATTTATTTCGCTTTAAGCAATTGTATTTTCAGACATTACAAACCGATCATGCACACAACACAAAAGTAGGAAAGAGTTATATAAATAATCTAAACCCAATATGCACGCTGACTACATGTCTATTCTCTGTCATACCCGTTCCATACAATGTTTTCGAATATGTTATTGTCATGGCTATTGTATGATAGAAAATTTTTAATAAATTAAACATATTTTTTACCATTCGCATTTTATTATAATATCTGTTTTAAAATTTTCGCCATCTTTCATCGACAGTATGAATTTCGTGGGATCATCAGCTAGTTTCTAGTTTTTAGTAAAAATGTCACTATACTTTTAACCTTTCTTTAACTTTTATTTTCTCCTCGTCTCCATATAAACTTGAAGGGTTCTAGTACCCTTTAATCTAAGACTATAGAGCCCTAGAAAATGGAAACTTTGGGAACGTTTGATATATTGTTCAGAATACCAAATAGATTAATTTGACATTAAATTAATTCATGCCAGGACTAAAGTTAAGATTACACGATGACATATGTTAAGTAAATTAAAGTACACTTTCAGTCCCTGATTGACAAACTATTAATATACCGAACCAATTAACCCTTAATTTATCTGTTAGGTCCCAGGGACTCCGCTTGTTTTTCAAAGCGTTGTAATTTTTTTTATATTGCACTTACAAGCTTGTGTGTCACAGTACCTTTCTCCAGTAGCGCGCGGCGTGCGGCGGCGGGAAGATGTGCGTGGGCGCTTGTTTATAGGTAAGTTATAATGTTCACGGAGTCCATGGGACTCTACCAGAGCATTTGTGTTACTTTTGCACATATTTTATAATATTGTTTTCTTTTAGTTTTATAATACATTTTCTTTGTTTTAGACTGCAAAATGGCTTCCAGTAGACTAGTAGTAAACTTAGATCAACCAGAAGCTGATTTGATCATAATGGCCTGGCTAAACGACGAAGATATGGAGCAGGATGACGAATCTGAACACCCTCAAGAAGTGCCTCGAAGTAATGTACCTGAGGAATTACTTTCCGACCCCGAAGACGAGTGCATACCTTCTGATCATGACTCAGAATTCAGAATGTTCAATAGATTCGATTGTGAGGAATATGGGCTCAGGTGAGAAGACAAGAAAAGTTATTACGGGAAAAGATTTGCGCCCGTTGTGTTGTGACAGCCAAGATTGACTGTGAAGAAATAATTGTTACTTGGGTTTTGTGAGGTTTGGTAATAAAAATTAAAGATCGACGTGCGTACAGTTCAATGGTATATTTTAGAGAGAGAGAGTATTGCCACATACATAAAAGTTAAGTGAATCAATTGAATGTTGCTAATCGTAATAATGTTATGTCTTCAACATATTCCCAACAACGACAAGATTGATTAACTATAAAGTGACAATATTATGTTTACAACAGGAATGCACAGCATGTACTACACAAGTCAAAGCTCAGTAGGAGTGGACTGTCTTTTGATAGGTATTTAATATAATGAAACATAGATATTGATGACTCAATATGCTGAGCTTGTACTAGTACAAATACAATTCCCCTTTTTAGTTACACTTACATAATACTTACTTGCTAAGTTACACTTGTTGCACTTATTTACTAATACAAAAGTTTTTCTATTTTTTACATTTGAAATTACAAAAATAATTAATGCTACAAGCAAACTTATATAAACTAGCTAAACTTAATAAATAAGCTTAAAAGTAAATTACAATGACAGATGTAACAAACTGAAGTTTTTTTTTTTTTTTTTTTAAATTGGTTATTAATTATAACAAATTAATTTTTATAAGTAGGTATAAACTATTCGAGAAACTAACTTAATTTAAGTAAAAATTGTTTATGTATCTATAGGCAAAATACAAACTTTGGTAATAGAAGTTCTATGACACTTTCCATTTGCCTTTTTTACTTCTAATGCTCTTACTTTTCCGTCTTGCCCTGGGAACACCTGAGTAACTCGAGCCATGGGCCATGTCATAGGAGGACTATCAATTTCTCTTAAAATAACAAGGGTGCCTATTTTTATATTAGGTAATGTGCTTTTCCATTTAGGACGATTTTGCAATGTATTAAGATACATTTTTGACCAATATCTCCAAAACTGTTGTTTGATGGCTGAACATTTTTTCCAAAAACTTAGTCTATTTGATTGTATATTAGCACAATTTTGTTCTGGATAGCAAGTAAGAGGTGCACCAGTTAAAAAGTGACCTGGGGTTAAAAATGACAGATCCTCAACGTCAGAAGACATTGGGGTTATTGGCCTGGAGTTCAAAATTGCTTCTATCTGATACAAAACGGTAGTAAGTTGTTCATAAGTTAATATATGAGACCCTAACACCCTTTTTAAGTGATGCTTTACGCTTTTTACTGCTGCTTCCCATAAACCAGCAAAAACTGGTGAGTAAGCAGGAATGAAGTGAAAGGTAATACCTAATTTTGAGCCTTGACTACAGACTTCATTCTGATGAGTGCTAGAATTATAAAGTTTGTAGAGTTGTGATAGCTGAGTGCTTGCCGACTTAAAGGTACTGGCATTATCACAATAGACTTGAGATGGTACATTTCTCCTACTGATGAACCGTTTAAAACTAGCTAAAAATGCATCAGTAGTTAGATCGGACACTAACTCTAGGTGTATAGCTTTAGTTACGAAGCAAACATATACAGCAATGTACCCCTTTGTCGTAATGACACTTCTAAGCCTCGACTGTTTGACCATTATAGGCCCAGCAAAATCTATTCCAGTCTTTTCGAATGGACGAGCAGCGTGAACCCTATCAGCAGGTAGAGATCCCATAAGTTGTTGTGCCGTTATGCCTTTAAACCTAAAGCATGTTAGACATTTAAATATTACTTTTTTAACTAATCGCAAACCGTTTATTATCCAATAGAATTGATTTAAATTATATAAGACATGTTTTTGTCCAGCATGAAATAACTCTAAGTGCTTACTTTCAATTAATAACTGAGTAAGTCTAGATTCTTTTGGTAAAATTATTTGATTTTTTGACTATAAGGTAAGGCTGAATGTTGAAGCCTACCACCTACTCGGAGTATGCACTGAGCGTCTAGAAATGGATTGAGGCCTTTTAAATTAGAAGATACTTGTGTGCCTGCTTGCAAGGCAGAAATATCTTTGGAAAAATATTTATTTTGTTCTTCCCTAATAAATAAATGCAATGCGTGGCTACGTTCAGAAAATGTTACAAAATTGTGTTTAATTTTTTGAGAACCTGGTTTTGCATTTTTACAAAATCTTAAAATATAAGAAAGAATTCTAGCTGCTTTATTAACATTTGAATATTTCTGAAGCAAACTAGAAAGAAAGGAATTTTCCTTACTATGTGATGCTGCACATACCACCTTGCCACACTTCAGTTTGGATATTTTGACTTCAGGTAAGTCTTTTAATATGTTTGTATTACTAACTTCATTAAAATTGAAGTCAGAATTATGCATACATTTAGGTCCAGTCCACCACAGCTCAAAATACTGCAATTCGCACGGTTGAATGCCTCTACTTAGACAATCAGCTGGATTCTGATGTGTACTGATGTAAGACCATTGTATGGGCTTTGTATACTCATTAATGAATTTGACTCGATTAGCAACATATGCATTTAATTTAGCTGGGTCAGTCTTTAGCCAGGCAATTACTACTTGAGAGTCACTAAATAAATGTACACTTTGAATAGATATTCCCTTTGTCAAAGTTTCATAAGTTTTGGTGCATAATTTTGCTAAAAGCAATGCTGAGTTGAGTTCTAATCTTGGAATAGATAATTTATTATCCTTTGGTGCAATTCGAGATTTTGAACAAAGAAGTGACATTATCACATTTCCTTCTTTGTTGACAACTCTTAAATACATTGCACACCCATAAGCCTTGATAGAAGCATCTGAGAATCCAATTAATTGAGCAGATTTTTGACTATTAACACAAACATTTCTTTTAATTGAAATTGGTGGTATTGATATTAAATTATTATAGAAATCTAACCATTCTTTTTGTAAAAGGGAAGGAGGTACTGAATCCCATTCAACATTAGATTGCCACAGTTTTTGTAAAATAGACTTTGCCTGTACAAAGATTGGTCCAGCTATGCCCATTGGATCATAAAATTGACTCACAAAACTGAGGATTTCTCTTTTTGTGGTAGGAATTTTTTCAGAGCTGGGACATGATAGTATAAAACAATCTTTAACAATATTAAATTTAACGCCTAATGTTTTGATATCTTTTTCAAGCTCTAGATCTTCAAAATTCTGCTGTTCAACTGGGATGTCTGCCAAGATTGTTTTATCGCTCGCAGACCATTTATGTAAATTAAAGCTACCCTTTGCAAGCAATTGAATCAGTTCATTTTTTGTGTTAATTAAATTAATTTTATTTTGATCTGTATGCAAAATATCATCTACATATGTTGAATTCAAAATGACATTACTCGCTAACGGATATTCTTTTTGATACCGAATGGCAAGTTCTTTGAGACACCGAGTAGCCAAATAAGAAGAGCTCTTAAGACCGTATGTAACAGTATTTAACTGAAGACATTTAATTGATTCATTTGAATTATCTCGCCAGAGAATATTCTGAAGAGATCTCTGAGATTCTTGTACAAGAATGTTTCTAAACATACGTCTGATATCGCAGATAAAAAAATGCTCATGAAGTCTAAATGATAATAAAATGTCAAACAAATCTTGTTGCACGATTGGCCCATTTTGCATAATATCATTGAGAGAAATTTTATTGTTCGTTTTCATGGAGCCATCAAACACAACTCTTAATTTTGTACTGACTGCATCATCCCTTATAACTGGGTGATGGGGCAGAAAATAGACTGCATCCTTTGAAAGGTCATACTGAGAAATATCAAAATAACTTGCATGACCTAAGGCAACATATTCATCAATGAATTGTTTATATTTTTGAAATAAATTTTGATCATTTTGAAATCTTTTTTCAAGATTAAGAAATCTTTTCAAAGCTAAGCCTAGGGAATCTCCTAAAATATTGTTCACATCATAGATGGGAATTTTCAAAGGAACTGATACTATAAATTTACTGTTATCTAGTTTTACAGTCTCAGCAAACTGTTGCTCACAAATTTGCTGCTCAGATGTATGTTCTTTGAACAATTCTGGTACTGATTCTGTCTTCCAAAAATTATTTACTGTATTATTAATGTTAGTGCTGCAATCTTGGCAAAATAGTGTAACAGCAGTATTTTTATTATGAGCAGAGCTTGGGGTGCTACCTGCAACTATATATCCAAACTGTGTGTGTACGAGGCTGGGCTGGGCAGCATCACAACGCTGAAGCTCCTCATGCTGCGGCAGCAACGCCTGGAAGAAGATATCAGCAGCTATTAGAATATCAATTTCACCAGTGATGTGAAAGGAGTCATCGGCTAATTTTATATTTTTTGGGATAGAAAACCCTGACAAATCTACTGCCTTTTGAGGTAAATTTGTGGTAATTTTGTCAACCACTAAGCAATTTTTTTGTACTTTAAATGGGTAAACACAAGAAAATATTTCTAAGGGCAAGGAAAACTTGACATTTCTTTCTGTATTGGCTATGCCAACTACATCTATTGCATTTGGCATGAGCGGTTTACCTATTTGTTTTGCTAATTTAGAAGTGATAAAGGAAGATTGGCTAGCTGAATCGAGCAAAGCCCTGACAATAATTTCTTTGCCATTTTTTCCAATAATTTTGACTTTTGCAGTTGGCAACAAAACATGGTTTTGTTTGCTAGCTGTTGTTTTGGACAAAAGTGAGACATTTTTGTTCTCCCTATTTTCTTGGTCATTGTGACTACTTTCTGGATTGTGCAACAAAGTATTATGGTTTTGTTTACACTCTTGATATTTAAAAAAGAATTTTAACCTATTTTGATGAAAATTAAGGCATATTTTGCACAATTTATTTTTCTTAACGGAATCGAGCCGTTGCGCTAAAGGATTTAACCTTTGGAAGGAAGGAAGGAAGTTTAAACTTTGGACAGGAATATAATTTATGTTCACACTTACAGAATAGGCATCTCACATCCTTGACAACCACATTCGAAACCTTGCAGCTGGCATGTTGACTTCTTCCTGGCACAGCATGAGCAGAAGCAGCGGAAACTGCCTCACTATTTTCAAAGGCTAATGCCCGTGTTTCTAGAAATTTTATTAGTTTGTCAAATGTGTGCGACTCACAATTGTCATGCTCAAGTTGATACGCCTTACTGGTGTTAGCATCAAGTTTATTTGCAAGCAGACACACAAGCATGCTATCCCACTTTTCTATAGGCTCCCCTAAATTTTATAAAGCAGCTAAATGTTGTTTTGTTGTCGAGATAAGACAACGCAAAGTAAATGTTTAACTTAAATTTGGCAATGCAAATAAACTATTTATGTGGTCAGACACAATTTTAAACTTGTGTTATGACACCTATCCCTAAGAATATTTAAAGCCTCTTTGTAGCTAGCTCCTACAACAGGTAAATTTTTTACAAGCTCATGTGCTTCCCCCTTTAAAAAATGTCTTAAATAAAAAAATTTTTGAATGTTATCAATATTTGGATCATTATGTATTAAAGCATTGAACATTTCTATGAAGGCCTGATAATCAACATATTTCCCGTCGAAGGGAGTGATCTGTACATTTGGTAATTGTAATTTAGAAATAGAAGAGACTTCAATGTTTTGATTTGACTTTCGGTTGGAGATTTCCGATTGAATTTTATCAATACAATTATAAAACAAGTTTTCGGTATCGGTTGGATCTTCATCGTCGTCTAACTGAATATTAAGTTTTTCGTACTCACCGAAATTGCTCTTTACTCTTTCTTCTAAGAGTGATAATATTTGAATCGACGCCGTCGATAAAAACGTGTCATTTATCTTTGCAGCAATTCTGCTTAATGCGCCTTTAAACCCAGCACGCTGTCTCTTAGGATTTTTAAGCGAGTCTTCCATTTTTTTTTTACAACAGTAAAATACAATTGAAAAAGCAATACGAATTTTTACAAATGAGTGCAACACAAGCAAGATACAAATGCAAAACACAAAAAAGGACGCCACGCCACAGTGACACTGGCATACAAAGTTACAATAATGGCCGACAGGCCGTTCATAAAGCTATATTCCACTAGATAAAAATAGGGGTTCTCATAACAGGCACTTATTACGCACATACACTATGAACGAAATTTGAATATCGGCACGCTATTGGTTGTCCTTGTTAACAGTTACTTATTTATACTCCGCACTATGAACGAAATGTCGCAGGAAATTTGAATGCTGGCACGCTATTGGTTTCCTTGTTGATCTCGCCAGGTGGCTGGAGATTGGCAGGCCTGCTTAGGTACTGCTTGCTTCCGTACGTAACTTCCGTTCCGTCCGTCGAATATTATAACTGTTCTGTGGTAGGTATGCAAACAAAGCAAAGACAAAGAGGATAATAATAATCACTCACTTCCTTAATGAATTTTGCGTGTTTGACCTTTTTGATGACTTTTAGGCTTCTTTTCTTTTTGCTCTTCTTTTTGATGACCATGAACAAATAGTTTTATGAGAATATACAGCAACAATGGCCGCCCAAATATTCGTCTCACAAACTGTTGGTAGGTACACACAGCACCGACAAAGGCACTTTGGTCGTCTTCAGGAAATCTTGAAATCCTTTTACCCCGAAAACCGTCCGATGCTCGTAGGACCATGAAGAAATATTTGTTACTTGGGTTTTGTGAGGTTTGGTAATAAAAATTAAAGATCGACGTGCGTACAGTTCAATGGTATATTTTAGAGAGAGAGAGTATTGCCACATACATAAAAGTTAAGTGAATCAATTGAATGTTGCTAATCGTAATAATGTTATGTCTTCAACAGACTGCTGCACGTTTTTTATTTTTATATGAAACTATATGCTTTTTTATTTCGTTCTTAAGATTTCATAGTATCTTTCAAATTATTCATAAGTAAGAAGTTGAAATATACTTAATTAAGATTTTCTTACAGTACTTACTACTACGTACGTACTACTTTTTGTTGATTTAATTCAGAGGGTGATTTTGTTTTCTTGTTAAAATTCTAAATAGTTCCTAAAACCGAAGTGTGACTTTAAAGTCTGATAGTGTATTGTTGATTATTCAAATAATATTATAGTTTTTGATTATTTATGGAGTTTTATTTAAAAAAAAATACCGATTTGTCGAGGAGTCCATTGGACTCCACCAGATAAATTAAAGGATATTTCACCACCAGATTAACTGAGGGTTAAGGAACGTTTCAAAAGAAATAAATTTAATGATCAATTAAAAGAGTATGTTTAGATAATACTTCTTTTGTATTCATATATAGCTAAATTTTCATTTTAATCCGTTTTTCTTTATTAGAATTAAATAAATTAATGAAAAAAATTGTTAGATATTCTATTGCTTCATAAGCTGTTTAAAATAAATACCAACAACCACAGGCATGTAAAGTGTCGTAATTAATCAATAAATTATAAAGAATATAATAAGTAGGTATTTTGTAATGTCATTTGATTAATAACCTCATTGCAATGTCTAATAATAAAATACCTAAAACAATACCAATACACAAAATATTGTGTTAATGAAACACTAAGGATACAACTACATGTCACTTGACTTGAATAATAACAATAAATTTATTATAAAATACAATACGCACAAAGTCAATTTCTAATTAATCCACTGATAGTACCGCCCATAAACGATATGTCATGTTCGAGAATTCGTGAAATTAGTTACACAATAGGGTAGCTGACAGCAAATCAGTCGATATCTTCGTCCTTAGTAAGGACGTCTCCTCAGACATGTGCGCAAATAATAAATTGACGCTTAGTACACAGGGTTACCATGGGCTAGTGGAGAAATAAAATTACCAAGTTAACTATGCTGTTTGTATAAATTTTAAAGTTCAATATCACATTAATCCAATAAAGGTTTTAATAATAATATATTAAACCAAACAACAATACATATGCTAGATTATACTTAGCTGCAGTGAGCTAAGTATAATCTAGCTAATCTCTAATCGACCATCGATCGTCGATTAGAGAAACATCAGTTGAGTTTATATAGTTAGGTGGAACGCTTCCAAGACAAACGTGGGGTGTGGCACTTACAATTTAAATTAAAAAAAGAGAAGAGCGCCAGGAACTTTAACTAGTTCTGGACCTGGAGACTAAGTTTGAAACAGGAAGAGGAATAACTAAATATCAACAAAACGTTTGGCTCTGACTCAATGTTACATTTCCATTAGGGAACGCTTACGATGCACGGTCGCTATTTTAGTGTGGTTCGATCACCTACCCACCGAAATTCTGAAATATAATTAAGCTAAATTACTCACAACAAACGAGCACAAACACTAATTAATTATAAAAGTTAAAGTAACACTCACATGGTCTGAGAACGTAAGTAGGGACCAGCCCAGTGCCGAGACGCCAAATTGAAACTCGAAATTCTTTAGAAAATTCTGCATCGAATATAATAGATTTTCGAATCACAACAAATCATTGCCCAAACAAATGACCCTCAAGGATAAGATAGTATTCACTTTTCACGGATGTGAACCGAAAAGAAAGAAGCAGATGCCGACTACATTAGCAGACTAAAAATATCTACTTATCATAAAATGTCCACATTCCGGAAACTTGTTCGAATGTATAGACTTTATATTAGATGTCCTCGGGTCAGACAGCCTGGCCTGAGGCGACCCGGGAGGGACCTCACGCCCGGTTGGCCGGGGGGTGACGTCGTAGGAGGTTGGAGGGGGGAGGCGGCAAGATCACTTCTCCCCGAGAAGGGCTCCCCTAGCGTACCCAGGGGAGCAAAGGCCGGGGTCCTCAGATGCGACACTCGATCCTGAGGGCCTGAGGATGGCCATCGCTGAGGTAGACCTTCTGGGGAGGAGAGCCCCACATAACCGACGGCTCTCCACAGCCGTGGTATGCAATTTTAATGCATTTTTGCTCAGCGTAACAAAAAAAAAGGTGTATAAACACCTAAGCATAAACGTCGATATGAAATCGAATGCACACATTTCTTATCGCTTTACTTGTTAATTTAAACAAGAAAAATACTTAAGTACTCACTGGAACCACTAAAGCAGGAGAAGCCCTTTGAAATAAAAAAAAAAAACAAAAAATGCAAACTTTAATCTTTGACCAGGCGACCAATTTCACAATTAGGACTAGGATAGTCGGATAATCTACCCATTCGCATTTAATATAATATAATATTTGTATGCTAAGCATTTCGGCTGTCAACATTCATCTTTCCACAACTTGAACAGAACCTGTAATTATCCTACAAATCAATAAAGGCTACTCATACGATGGTGTATGGGAAACAACATTTGGTAAACCATTCAATGTCAAGGGTATATATTTTATGGAACTCTAGGTTTATTCAAGTTAATATAAGTATTTTTTGTACGATAAACACGTTTTAATTAATTTTTTCTTTTTAAATACAACGACCTAATGTTAGTAGTTAGTTGTGGAGTATTTTACGATCATAATCACTACATAGTATAAAACAATCGCTATCCGCCCTCTGTCTGTCCCTATGTATGCTTAGATCTTTAAAACTACGCAACGGATTTTGATGCGTGATTCTTAAGGAAGGTTTATATGTATAATAACATCCATTAAATAGTGGAGAAATACTGTTATTTTTGAGGTTTCTAATGTGATATCCGTGTGACGATTATACCTATACAAAGTTCACAATTTTTCTGTATTGTATATAATATCAGCATTGGCGAGTCACTAGTAGTACTTAAAAAATGCCTGTAATCCTTTTTGTCTATTGTTTTAACTTCTATTATATATATACCTAGTCATATATATACCTACCTAGTCATATATATACCTACTCTCTAAGTTAGTTTTTGTTGACATTAAACTATTGATAGATAGCATAAGCCCAATTATGGATATGACGAGCGTCAAGTTATATGTAATGAGTATCAAAGCAAAAGTTTGGAAATTTAAATGATGAAAGTACAGAAAAAACATGTTCATTGATGTACCAAAAATATGGCTCATTATAATATTGTACTGCATTATATGTGACGTAAATATATGATAAGTTTCTTATACAGAGAATACGAAATCTGTATTTAGAAAGATGTACCAGCTATTTACCTATCGATATTTACCTATAATGGCAGAATTCTTAATCAAAAACATTTTTCTTACAACTCCACTAAAATATTCAAAATCATCAAATCCTTCCATTTTTTCCGAGCCTACCAGAAAAGAAAACTAATTGGATCTGACCTCCATAAAATCTAATGTCCGTACCCAATATTCAGAGTAGGACCTGTGTTCCGTTTCCGAGTTGTGTTTGTGAAAACACCCATTTTATAGGTTCATAAAACGATCAAGCATTTAGGATGCTACGTTGTTTTGGATGAAGTAGGTCAAAATTTATTCTACGACTGTACCAATTCATCAAATACCATCTAAAAGTGAGTAATTTTGTAACAGTATCGACTGCTTCGGAATTTATATTCTATTACCAATGTTTGTCGTAGAGCAACAGACACTGCTTGTTTTGGCTTGAATGGTATCACGCAAATGAAATTTCACAATTCATTTCATTAGTTAGCATACACTGCCGCTCTTATAATATTTTATAATGTTTGCAAATTTATTCTAAATCTGATAGATCTAGATCGCATCTCATATTATGTCTATTATTTTAATGACACATATAATGGAATAGCGAATTACATAGTCTACAAATCGAAACTATTGCTTTGCGTTTACATTCCGAGTATCCTGAAGCTCATTTCAATAAATAATACAGATAACGCAAATCTTTTAAGTCTTTTTACTTTAGCCTAATACAAAAGCGCACATGGCACCGAAAGCGCAAATAAAACGAACAACCAAAACTGCCTTTGTCCACTAGGAAAACCGCATCAAAAAGTCGAGATTCGAAAAAGAACCGCACAAAATTTGAAATTCGAACGAGCAGTGTCATTTCGCGTCCAGCTCTCGAAGAGTTAGCACGTATTTAATGAAGTGCATTTAACAGATGGCAGCGTTAACGGATTCAAATTACTTTGTCCTATCTTCATTAAGTTTTTGTCTTTTTCTGCTCCTGTTTCAACTGTAACTTTGCCTTATCTCAGAGATAAAGACGTTCCATTATCCTTTGGCCCCGTTTTGTTTTTATTACCTCCCGTTATAGTGGCAATTACGGTTTTCTCAGTTTATTGACAGTAAGACCCATTGAGTTGCTGTTTTAATTAAAAGGAAACCTTGCAACGGGCTGGTAGATGCAAAATAAATGGAGTGAAAGACGGTTTTCGTTTTCTTGACTTGGCAAGTAATTGGTTTCCTGCAAGATTCTGGTTTTTATTTTACTCGATGTTAATGAGAAAAATCAGAGTTAATGGTAAGTCTGGTTGATAGTCTTACGGCCGTTCCCAATATTCAGTCTTCAGTTAAAGATAGACAGCTATCCTCGATCGGCAGTACTTAGCTATCTATCTTCAGAAGCTGTCCCACTATTACAGATAGACCATGTCTATCGCCAGTTAACAGTAGATAGGCCGCTTATCCGAGCCCTCTTTTACGTTCCGAAGTACGCAGTGCCACAAAGCATGAAAGCACTCTCTGTCACGGTACATCAACGTTTTGGTCGTATTTTTTTTCTACTATTAATAAATATTTAAGAAAATAATAATGTAATTAAAAATAATAGGTTCAGTATCCATTATTTTGTTGCAGTTTAATACCTATTTACAATAATTTTATATCGTGAGTAAAATTATTTTGACGTGACAAGGAATGTGAAAGATGACAGTGTCAGTTGATTGTTTGACATTTGTATTCTTTAGAAATAAATAATATTGTTGTGTTTGTAGAAATCAAAGGTGATTACTACAAGTATTAAAGTTATTTTCGGAATATTATTTTCCATAAAATGAGTGCTTATTTGTATTGTTTTTTATAAAAAATATTGTGTATAACTTGTTAAATAATTTAACTAATAATATATGTTGTTTTCAAAATAAATAGACTTTAAGAAGGAAACATTATTTTTTATTATACATATTTAACACCTTACACAGAAGTGTATTATTATTCAAAATCAAAATCAAATCAAAATCAAAAATTTATTCTTCAATTAGGATTTTTACAATCACTTTTGAATGTCAAAGAAGCTACGCCATTGGTTCACATACTCTCCCTGTATCTTTACAGAGTCGTAATATTTCATTATTTCGGTCAACAAATCATTGACTGCGGTCTTGCTCAATCTAAATCTGTAATGAAAATCAAAATCGTCGTATGTGTCGAAATAATTTTTACGCTCTTGATATGATCGGGCCATATCATTTTCTTCATCTGAATCCCAGTCACTCAGCTGCTCCAAAAGAGAAAGATCACTGCTCGAACTTGAGTCTGACATTGTTCTTTACGCGAAACTTATAATTTTCACACAAATAAATTAATTAAACATTAAAAACTTGTAAATCTGCCGTGGTATCCAACCGTTATCCCTGAAAATCCTAGGATTGAATTTTGAGGTTACTGAGGATAATCAAACGTACTGACAGATAGCTCTGAAACAATATAGGGACGCGACAAATGTCAATTTCATACAAATGTCTATCCCTAGTAAGCTACCGGTCCTCCCGTCGATAGATAGCATCCACGGATAGGATTTCCTATCGTCGATACATTTATAGGGACAAAAAATTCAAGGATAGATAACTATTTCTATCTCTAGTAGGGCAAAACCAGAGATAGATTGAATATTGGGAACGGCCGTTAGTTCGTATTTTATTATTTATATATTTACTAGCTGCCCAACAGACGTTGTCCTGTCAAATGTCTCAAATGTCAAATGTCTCAAATGTCACGTTGTCTCACGTTGTCTCAAATGTTTTTAAATAAATAATTTAGCTGAAAAACAATATCTATATGACCGTATTGTGAATCTAAACCATTCTCAAGCCCCCTGGAATACACACAAAAAATTTCATCAAAATTGGTCCAGTCGTTTAGGAGGAGTTCAGTCACATACACACGCACACAAGAAATATATATATTAAGATATTGAGAAGATTGGTAGGGATTGCAATGTTGCATCGCCTGCTGCCCAATCTCGGGGGACCGAGGGATGGAGTTCGCCGCCTGTACGAGGGCGTCGTGCGATACGTGGCCACGTATGCGGCCCCTGTGTGGTCGCGAGACTGCGCGAGGTCCCCCCGCTGCAGAGCTCTGCTACGGAGCCTTTTTTTTTTGTTCCGCTGAGGAAAATGCATTGAATTTCATACCCCGGCTGCGGAGAGACGGCGATGCGCAGCTCGAATTACGGATCTGCGCGCGCCAGCAGGCCGTCGGTGCCGTACTCCCACACCTCGAAGTTTGGTTCCACGGGAAGGAGGAGGTCACCTAGCTATTGACTCAGATACTCACCGGGCACGGCTGCTTCGGTGAGTATCTGTGTCGAATAGGACGCGGGGGATCGACACATTGCCAAAACTACGCATCCTACCTCGACTCGGCCCAGCACATGCTGGCGGAGTGTCCCGCGAGGGCCTCCGAGCGCCGAGTCTTGGTCGCAGAGATCGGGCGAGATCTGTCTCCGCCGGCATTGGTTGCGGCAATGCTGGCGGACGAGGGAGGTTGGAAGGCTGTGGCCTCCTTCTGTGAAACAGTGATGCTCCAGAAGGAGGCCGCCGAGCGGGCTCGGGAGATAGCCGATCCCGCTCGAAGATGGTGGCGCCGGACTTGGTAGCACAGCTGCGGCGCCGCCGCGGGTCGCCGGCGGGCGCGAGAAAGTCATGCCCTCGGATACATAAAATAATTGCTCATGCGGAATCTAAACCGCTACCCAATCGCGTCATCAACCGAATCGACATTGACTATATAAAATCTTTTTTGTAACTCGGGCAAAAATAGCCAAATTATCTTAATTTAACAAAATAAAACTAACTATAATGTAGTCAGTAATGTATTCTGTATTACAAAACAGTAAATAGAACAAAGACGATAGGCATATTTAACAGCTTACCTTTTGGAGAAATAGCCTTGGTACAAACTTTTTCTGGGGGGGGGGGAATATTTTTTATATTTAAAATAAAACAAAACAAAAAAAAAGAAAACAAATTATGTAAAATATATAAACATATAAATAAACAACATTTAACTAAATAATATTAATATAAAATAGCTACATAGGTATCGTGTTTTAGTTTTAAAAGAAAATAAAATCTAAGCTTATTAGATAACTCGTTTTAAAGTAAGTTCAACACTAAAGTTCCTAGAGAAACGTTCGACGAATCCTATTTAAAAGATAGTATAAAAGACAATAAAGGACCGTTGTAACACCCTTATATCGCTTAACATAACGGCAGTTTTAGTAGTACAAATATAAAGCTTGATCTAGCATCTAGTGTACATCGTTTGTGGTTCAGTATAATATAATTCTAATTAACTCACGACATTGAAGCTCCTTCATCTTGCCTAATTGTAAGTGACGATAAACCGGAAGATGGAAGCGAGATTCGACTTTTACACCTTAGCAACATAACTGAGGTTACTTAGATTAAGTCGAAATAATTTTAATTACAACTCATAAGTTTGCATTAGCACCAAGTTTGACGCGTGTGTAATCAACTAGTATTCACTGTGTAATTTGTGCAAAAAAAATCCAATGAATTCACAGATCGAATTCACGTTGGCAATAATATATTGGATACTTCGTCTTGGTTTCCAGATAGTGTATCATTCAAAGTGTCTAAGAGACGAAATCTACGATGGATCTCTAAAATGGGTGTAATAGTATATAAAACTTAGTTGCTGTTTAAAAATAGTCAAAAACTGCTTATAAGTACTTTTTAAAATAATTTTGTATCATTAGAAATACAAAGGAAGCTTAAATATAAATCTTTCTTCATTCTCTCATTTTTAGACGGAAATGCTTTTTTCAATTTTGTCAACCAGTTCAATGTATTAGATGGAAAAGCCTTCGGTACTACCCTTGCTACGATAAGTCTATTGTACTAGTATGCTCCTTTTGCGAGTAAAAGGTCATTCCCGTCCAGGGATTATTTTTAAGTTTACAAGATATACAAAAGTAATCGCAGGATATTCTCAACTAAGGAATAGATGGACGTTTATGTGGTTTATTTTTATTTATTTATTTTCCTACTTACGACACAAATAGTTACAATAATAAATAAAAATTAAACAAACTTACAAAACATAAACTAATAAAGTGTCCACAAAAAGTTATTACATTAGACTCGGAGCAAAATCAAACAGATTTGGGCAACATTCGAATATCAAAAATACATAATTAATTCTCAACTTAATTAATGATACATTTTCATTAGGTTTTTAAAGTAGATGATACTGCTTAAATGGCCAAGTGGTTTTCGGCACCCAGGTCTAAATTTTGGATATGTTGTTCTCCTGGTCGAGTTGAGCAAAAAATGCAATGGTCGATTTTCTAATTCAGACTTCAGAGCACTAGCGGGAAAATGAGTGGTTAACTTTTTTTGCGACCAGTACATTTTTTGCTCAGCTCAACCAGGAGAACAACATATCCAAAATTTAGACCTGGGTCCCGAAAACCACTTGGCCATATTAACAGTATCATTAACTTTAGACATACCTACATAAATTGAAATTAATTGGCATGCACATACAAAAACTCATTTTAGGCATATATGGTGCGATTGATGGATACAGAAATAATATCTCTATAACGTGCGCTAAGTGGGTAAGTTATAATCTAGACGCCACCGGATATAAATCACCATATTTTCTCCATAACTAGGCTTAGTTACTCTGCCTACAAACCCCAATATTTTTAATATCTGATTAGAAACAATATTTTTAAATATACTAACCAGCACTTTTTAATATATAGATAGCTATTATATATATGAGTTCTTTCGTATTGATATATAGTCCTCCAGTAATGAGTTGGGAGGTCTATGACGCTATCTAAGGGTGTGTAGTAAATCACTTGTTTATTAACAGACTCCGGTCGCGTGCTCTTATTGTTTCGTTTTCTTTTCAGTTGCTCCCGGAACGTGTATATCTAATAATGTTTTGTTTTATACAGAATTACCCACAGTAGAAATTTCCAGATTTTGTAATTTTTGTAACATTTCATGAGTAAATATTTCATTAGAAATAATTATAATGACTTATTTCTTTAATCTCATTGAATCCTAGTTACTTTCATCAGCTATACATTGACTCTTGTGTTTGTAAATATCTGGGACAAGTACACAATAAAAAGCAAAGTATGTGTAGTAAATAATAACGCGCCCTCGCATTTCGACCGCAGAAACAGGTTGGGAGATATCATAACTAAAATATACCCAAAATTGATATTTTCAGGTGTACGTAGGCATATTATTTTCTGTGAATGTAGAAATGAACCGGCAATGTATCTGAGATTGTAGAGGCATACGAGGGTTGCTTTTTAAGTTGTGTCATTTGTCAACCTCCCGCAATTATAGAAAAACATATTACATTTTGAATTGAGAATTCGAAAACAAAATAATGTTTTTAGATCGGTCGAATAGTTTTATTGTATCGTCTTTTCAAAAGTCTGTTGTCAAAATGGAAATGTCTAAGCAAACTTTTCCTGTGATAATTTTCTATAACTTTCAAAGATCACTTCTGTGTTTAGTGCCTTAGTACCATGCAGCACCATGTCTTAGAACTATAGAGCGCTGGTATTTGGAATTTCAACGTAAGCAGTCTAGCTTCAGTGACAAGCCACGTGAAGGTCGTCAAAAAACCGCCATGACGCAAGAGAATATCGCAGCCGTGCGGCAGCTAATCCTCGAAAATCGTCATGTGAAATATGCCTCTATTTCCTTGGGTATATCAGAGACTACTGTCTAAAAAATTCTACACAAAGAACTTGGTGTAAGAAAGTTGATCTCCCATTAGATCCACATTTGCTTCATTACTTAGCCAATCATAGTCCACTGCTGGACATAGGCCTCTCCCAATTTGCGCCACAACACCCGGTCCTCCGCCTTCCGCATCCAGTCCCCTCCAGCGACCTTCTTCAGGTCGTCAGTCCACCTGGCGGGGGGGCGTCCTACTTTACGGCTGCCGAGTCGCGGTCTCCTTCAAGGACTCGTCTGCTACATTTGCTTAGCGACGACCAAAACTCTGCAGCGATTTAATCGAGGAGAGTCAAAGCATGTTTATGATATGGTTAGTGGTGACGAATCTTGGATACAATATGCCTTCGATCCAGATTCTAACCAGCAGTCTACTGTCTGGGTCTTCCAAGATGAGCAAAAACCGACCAAAGTAATACACTCATATCTTCAAAATTATAAAGTCCAAGACCATAGACCAAGATTATACTCACTTCAAAAATAATGGTTGCCTCCTTTGTGGCAAAGGGTGTTCACGTTGCCACTATTGTACTAGAAGATCGCAAGACGGTCACTGCTGTACCACTGTTTGCCACAAGTCATCATCGAATTTCGAAAAAAACAATCCAAGACATCGTATATGATAATGCACCATGAAAATCCAAGTTCGCAAATCGCCCGCCAAACAAAGATTTTTGAGCACACAAAATGTCGAAATTTTAGACCATCCGCAGCCCTGACATAAGCCCTAATGAATTTTTTACGTTCCCCAAAATTAAGCAGTCTTCGTGGTTGATGCATACAAATCGGCCATTTTGACTACCCACACTTGGTGTGGAATAAATGTTTTAATAACTGGTTTGGACGCATGCAAAAGTGTGTTAAATATGTTCAAAGAATATTTTTTTCATACTCAAAGAAAACTATAGGAATGCGGCTTACCGGGTGATAAATAATTCTTGCACAATCAGTACTTTGCAACCTATTGCTTTGCAATAGCGTAACTGGATAGAGCTGTGGTCTATTACCAACCTTATACTCCACGCGAACAACTTACATGCTGAAATATATCACTTAAAGACTTGCTTAGCTAAGATATTCTGTGAATCACCTTTGGTGACTTACTCACCAAATGAACACGCCCTTAATGTAACGAATCTGTAACCAAACATCATTCATAATGTGCTGTATGTTTCGGAAATAATTATAACCACGCAATTTATTAATATAAAATAGTTTAAACAGGAAATTTTGTTTCTTTACTCAACCTTATTAATATATTTATAGTTGCAGTTATTATCAAATTTGTTAAGCAGGTTTTTAATAAATTTTCATGACACGTCATTACACAATTTATCAAAAGCTTGGTAACATAAAAAAAAAATAATATAGATATCTAATATATCAAAATATTAATAATATAATCTATTATATGAAAAAATAAGTCCAAAGCAAACATAATATAAATCATATTCAAATTTATTAGTACTACCAAGATTAAGGTTAGTAAAAGATACTAAATAATTACAGTATTAGAAATTTGCAATAGTTGAGACATTTCTCACAGTTATACTAACCGAGAAACATTGTTAAATAAACAAAGTAAATATAAAGCCCTTTGAAACATTCAAGAAAAGATTTGGACCCAACATAAAATCCGGTGACCACATAAATTCAGTCCCCCAAGGTGTTCACGGCGCAATCAGAAACTCGACATTATGCAAAATGCCTTTGACAATACAGGCAGAGCTGGAGCCAGTTTAGGAAATGGCAGAACCTTCGAGATAGCTGCATTTGGTTAGAAATGGCGTATCAAGTACTCTTTATCGTTGTATCTCAAAAATAGTGAGCCTACAATGTTTAGGGTATTAATGAGTATTTTTATTGCATCTTCACAATCTCCATCCAATTGTAGGAAAAAGTTGGCATGGATTTCATAATTAATTTTATACATTTCACAATAATTGTTAGTTTATATTGAAATATATTTATTATATATATTTATATAGCAATATATTTATTTGTTTATATTGAAATATGTTGGTGCTGGTGTTGAAATGTATCCTGTATTCTTGATTCTTGGCATTGGTCTTCAAATAGGTAGATTCCGCAGGCCGAAGTTATGTGCATGCATGTGCATGTTGCGAAATAAATTTAAAGAAAATGTTTTCTTATAGTTCCACGTTTTCACTTCAGTAATTGTATTTTCAGTTTCCAATTCCAGTTTCCAAAAAAATCCAGTAATCTTATTTCCATTTCTCATTTCTGATAGTCATAATATTGACGTTTCATTCTCTTCATATGTATGACTTGCGCAATTATGTAGACTTGGGCGATTATGTAGACAAAAACAACAAAAATTAAGTATATCAAATTCATATATAGGTAGTTAATAATAGTTAATAATTAGGAAGTAAGAAAAAACATTACGGTACTGTTTGTTTATTAATTATTTTTATTGTTCGTCTTAAGCGGATGTACTGGTAGTTTTCAGATAACAGACGCCTGAGGCCGACGGCGGCCATTACTGTTTTTTCATGTAATGGTTAAGGCTGTGCCCCTAATAGGCAAATTGGTACCAGCGGACTCAGTGAGCCGCAAATTTATGGTAAACTAAAATTTGAGTTATTTGCAAACTCAGATCAGCTCATTAATGAGCAAGCCCAGTGCTTATATATAAGAGCCTAAGAAATTATATGTATATCGTAGACATAGGCAAATAAATAATAAGTACATGTTACACGACACGAAGTTCTGTTTATTCTTAACCGCTTATACATAACAGACATAGTATTATAATACACAGCAACACAGTTCTAATAGCATACCACAGAGAAAAGCAAGGAATCAGCACGGGAAGAAAGAATTAGTTAAGAGCCAAACAATATAAGCGCAGCGTAATTACTTAATTATTTGTGTTAGCGAACAACGAGCACTCAGCGCTATTATTAAGTAACGACTCGCTTTGACCTCTGCGCTCACGCCGAAGGATCTTCTGTACACACATGCATTATTTGGTCGATCGGTGCTAGTGAGCAAGGCTTGTCGATGAACGCTGTAAATGTATCGACAATATGATATCCATTAATATTTCATGTGATGAAACCTACTATGAGAAAATTTATATACTTATACGAAACTTAATTTGAGTGAGTTTTTAATGAAGTATCGTAAATGTGTGTGTAGTAAAATATAAGAAAGATCCCTACAATTCACAAACTATGTTTACATATCAATTGAAAATAGTCTAGTCATTGCATTATTGTCTTCACGTCTTCTTATTGTCTTGAATTAATACTTACTGTACTACGTCAAGTCTCTCTTTCGAACGACTTGTCGTGTTTCATTTAACATAAGTCAGGACGCTTTTATATTCACTTAAGTATTTTATTACGTCAGGACCTATTAAGTTCAATGTTTTATACCCATAAATAATTAATTGCAACATACAACGATACCTACCATCTTTTAATTTGTCTTGAACACTTTAAATTCAAAATATATAAAGTGTGGATTATAATAAATAGCGAATTTTAATGCTACAATGTTAGACCGAATTCCCATATATACTCGTACCTGAACATAATCTTTAACATTTCATTGACTTCACAGTACATTCACAGTAGATATAATTGATTCACACTTTACATTTAATTTAAAAAAAAAATACTATTTTATGTTTTAGTATGTAACCTTTATACATAAAAAAAACAAATACTTGTTTACAATAATCGTCACACCAAAGAAGCCCGCTGACAATACAGCACGTCCTCAGTTTATAGATTACCGCGTATATGCATAAAAATATCTGTATACCCACAAATATGTCGAGGTGGTAGAAACCGAAACCGTTAAATATATTAATATTCCAGCAAACGTATTGCTTTTTCTTTAGTGTGGGATCGCGCATATCAGTTACCCGTAATTTGAGTAAATATGCACACTTTACGAGTATGTTACTGACTTAATACGCACACGCGTATTTGTGTTATTTATATTTATATTTATATTATTCAAAAGAACCACTGATTTCTTTTCCGTTGACATATATGAGAGTACATACTAGGTGTGCCTAGTACAGAGGAGATAAAACAATTATTCTAAAACTGACAAGTTAGTTTAAGTTTAGTTTGAGTTTTGAATTATTATAAGCATAATTTAAGTATTTTTAAAATAATTTATTAAACGGTTCCTATTTTTGTGTATGTGTTATTATTTATAAAGCTATAAATTAATAGTTTTATTTATATTGTATTAATGACATATACATTTATTTACATGTTTATTATTATATTGAAGTATATTGTGCAAGTATATATGCGTGCATTGTAACATATAAATATATTTTCCCCAAAAAGAAAACATAGTAAAATGAATGTATCAAGCTGCTCTTTTGGATTTATTTATTTTTAACCCCCGACGCAAAATAACACCCCTGTTATACGTTTGACGTGTCTGTCTGTCTGTCTGTGGCATCATAGCTCCCGAACGAATGAACTGATTTCAATTTAGTTTTTTTTTGTATTACAGGTGTTTTACGGGCGAGTGTCCTTATTATTATATTTATTCTGACATATAATTAGTCCTTCCTTCCTCCTTCGCCTCCGTCCTTTCGTCCGTCCTTTTCGCCAAAATGAGTGTTAATGTCAAATATGTTTTTGGATAACTTTTTAAAGTTAAATTCATTCTATTTTTATCTTATTTACAAAATTATTTGTAATACCAAACAAATATTCTACCTAGTACTTGACGTTGAGCACAACATAATATTTGAAAAAATAAGTATTATCGTTTTATGAAATATTAATTTTTAAATTACTAAAGACTTAATAAGTCGAAAATAACATATCAATCTCGCATACGAGGTATAACAGTAACTTATTAGTTACTGTTATGCTATATATCTATAATATTTTAATATTCAATTAACCCACATGAACATATTTATATTGATATAAAAAAAATCCACACAAATTTTATGAATACAATACAAATATGCCAGTTTATGTAACACACAACATTAACATCAAAGCTTCGGCGAAATCAAATGTTCGTTTCAAAACAAAACGAGCACTTCAAAGAGGCATGTTAAAACCAATTTTGAGAAAGAAATTTCGCCCGCAAAATAAAATTGGCCCAGACTAAAAAGGCATATTGAATGAATTTATGATGGATTACGAAGAAATTCTCGAGGATACTCGAGTACAAGAATTGTTATACTTAAAGTGCTGGATTAAGTATCGGATACAACAGAGTGCCCTGAACATTGTGAATCTGCTTAAGCAAGAATAATTGGTAGATTATTAAGAATATCCTGTGAATTAAAATAAATTGACAAACACACTAAAAAGAAAACAAGAATGTGAAGTATAATTAAAATATATTACTATATATTATAAAATTCTATGTTTTAGTTTAGTTTAGCTTTCAAGTTGCAAATAAATGGATAAAAGAAGATCACGAATATTTCTTACACTTTAATCAATTAGCCTTCCGAGGGGAAATGAAAAAAAGGCCGAAATTGCACCTTACCCGTCCGTTAGCTAGGCGGCAGGCGCGTGTGGGGCTCTCCTAGCAACAGGGCTAGGCCTTTTTTTCTGCTGAGGTAAATGCATTAAATTGCATACCCCGGCTGTGGGGATTCGGTGGTTATGTGGGGCTTTCCTCCCCAGAAGGGGGAGGCCTACCCACTAACAACCTCAGTGATAACCATCCTCAGGCATTTTAAGAGTGCTACGCCTACCCACTATAATCCCCCGATGTTCTCCTTGCCTCTTTGGGTGTGTGCGACAGGGTTCACATCGTGATGCCTCTACACACGCACCTGGGCTACCCAACCATTTGGTCGGGCTTCCGCCAAGCGGGGGAACACATGACAATCCCCAGACGGAGAAGTCTTACAGAGGCGTGCACGGAATAACCATGCAGGCCTCACAGCAGGGTCATCACACAGACATTGCTTGTGCGAATGCCCGTGTTCTCTTACCTATCTATCTGTGGCGGACGGGAGTGGCTTGAGGGTCTATCTTCCGCTTCCTTTTCACAGCCTCCTTCTGGGAGATAATGTCTTCGCAGTAGGAGAACACGCCATAAATTAGTCTAGCCCAAATAAGCTATGTAAGGTTTGCCTTATACAACCATGAATAAGGTATAAATGCGCATTCATCACACAAACATTGCCCCCACCGGGACCCGAACCTGGGATCTCAGATGGCAACACCTTGAAACCGGTGTTCTGGCCAGTCGACTACGAAAGTCGAACTTTATCCATTATAATAAAAACACGTACGTATATATTTGAAACCATAGCACATCAAACTAAAATACTTGAATACAAACACTGAGTTAAAAGTACGGGTAACATTACCGCTTCAGAGATAACGTTAAGATCTTTCATTGCCTTAGGTAATGATGATCCAGATAACCTTAGACTACGAATGGCTGTCGTCGAAGAGAAAAAATCGAATGAAATAGTCGATAGTATTCGGAAAAGGGTCAAGAATGGGAACAATTTTCTTGTAGTGACGCATAAAAGAGGCTTTCGTTTTCGCCCAAGCGGTAAATTGCGCAAAATAGTGTTAACAGTCACTGAATCTTTTTAAAGTACCTACAATGTTATTTACTGGATTTGTTTGGAGGACGGCTGATTTTCTGAACGTGGCTCAGGCGACATACATTTCAAGAGGCGGCGATGAAATAAAGTTGAAGATTAAACGTGATTTTATCTTGGTTTTAACATTCTTAGCTTAGATCCGGAATGCTGAGTCGTTTCGTTTTGTTTATGATGGCAGACATGTTTGGCTAAGCCCAAGCTCATCATACTAGGATTCTACTTCAGCTGAGTGGAAATTGTACAAGAATGAAACATTTAATTTCATTCATAATCCCCATTTCTACAGAGTCTATAAAGTAGAGACTAGTATTTTAGATACATTTGTTTGCAGGATAATATTTTGCTTTGGACAAATTAATTTCATATCTTTGTGTTGTGTACAATTTATTGTTTTTATATCTTTTAGTTATAACTAAAAGATATAAATACAATTTGTGATAGAATAATAATTACATCAAAGCACTAAGACTTCACCGCAGAGTGCCTTATGATATTTGATTACATTTTAATACCTCTAATATGGTTTCCGGTTATTTTGGACTGACTTTGTTTAATAATTTCATACATAATCAACCGAATCATAAAAACATACATTAACCGTAAATACTGTAAACGTAATAACGTAATTATTAACCAATTTACCTTCAATATTACCTACATTTAACTTCCGTTTAAGCTCATTTATGCATCGCTTAGCAACTATAAAGACGTAGTTTAAAGTATGCCGACGAGCAATATCAACTTCCAAATCACTTAGATTCACAGAATGTTAACCATCGATAACGAGCTAAGTTCAAGTGGTTTAACTTAAAATCACTTAGTTTAAGAGCTAGGCCTAGCACAGTGTACAGAGAATCAGTAGCTATATTTATAAATAAATTGACGTTGAAAAACATTATTATATAGAAGACGTACGAAACTACAGAACAAGTACAGAAGAAGAAGTACAGAAGGTTCAAAACTGCTGCGAAATGATATTCAGTTGCATTGCAAGTCCCAAATACTATAATAGAGACTGACCGAAATGAGTGGTGTTCAGGGAATAAATATCAACACCGCCTATTCAAAATCAACTAAGTGACCATTGTTGGGAATTATGTTAGACTAGCTGACCCGTGCCCACGTTTGTTGGGCATAATATTAATAAGCCCCGAAGCGAGCACGAACGCGAACCAAATTAAGCCCGAAGCCATCGTGCGTTTTTTTATTTATCACTTAAAATCATTTTTACAAAAAAATCTGCATAGAAAACATTTTATAAACCAATGAGGTTTTTGATAAATGTTATAATTATTGTAAAGTATTGACATATTGATTAAAAAAATGATACTTTAATTTGAATTTAAGACAGTTCGGTATAACATTCATTCATACAACGCAATTCTGGAGGTAGCTTATTTATAAGCCGAGGAACCAGGTAAGCAGTCGTTCGTTTACCGTTCATGCTGATCATCGTACGTAACTTCAGTTCATTCAATGCGGTCATCTGCGTATATGCATAATGTTGACGCTTTATCTCGCCTCTGCATTTTCCATTAAAAATGTTTTCTTTGAGTAGCAAATATTGTATTAATTTAAAAGACCGTAATCAATGTTGAAAAATTGCTGCTTAATGTTAAAGAATACTAATTTACAAAGAACTACTTAGCCCGTGTTGAATATATAAACTATAAATGAATAAAATGATGATAGTTAATATAAATTAGCTCCTTTTTAATAATACAACATTTATAAAATAGTATTTTTAGGGGTTATACCCCCTGTATTATCAATTAGACGATATTGGGTGTGAAACACCCTGTAACATCAGTTATCCCGTGACAACGAATGCTGCAAAATCTATAAAATATGACGATAATCAATTACTATATTTTGGTATCAAAATATCATCGAGAAAAATCCATAACCTTATTTCATTACTAACTGCCATAGATACTCGTAATACAATTTCAGCAAAAAAATTACGTTTAACTATGCATAGTCCTAATGTCTACTGAGTTAATGTTAACTATAGTTAAGAGTTCGGAGTAGTTTCAGTTCCATAATCGGAAATGTTCGGTGATCGGCATTCAGCATCCGATGCGGATACGATGCTGACTCTCGACTTGTTAGTGGGTCCGACTCTTGTTGTTAATAAGCTTTGACATTGTTCGGAAGCTTTGTTTTGATTAACCACATTTCGCTAATGTAATTAGAGATACAATTTGATATTCTAATTTAGAACAGTAAATAAATTAATCAATTAAATTTCCAATTGGGTCAGATAATATTCGGTGGCCGAATCAGTTGAAAATTTTGTATAGGTGAATAAACCTAAGGTTTATTCTTGTATAAAAATTTCACTTTTTTTATTTTATATTATCGCTAAACTTTAGCACATTTTAGTTATGGAGTTCGATGAAAACTTTCTGTACTTTTGACGTTGGATAAGATCACAGGGATGATGGAGTGAGACATTCTTTGCCACGCTGGCCCAGTTCAGGTGGAGAGACTAGATAACATAGCTTGCTCTGATGGTTTACATAATGTCACACACTCAGAATCACAAGCGGCAGAGATGACTTGAGTATCCCGTATCAAATTAATTACAATAACTACTAGAAACAACCTTAATTACTTACTAATACACCTAACTGAACAAAGAGTTTGCACTAAAATCAAACCTATGCACCGCCCCCGTTATGCACCGCCCCCGTTCTGGAGGGCGGGAGCGTTAGTTCAAGTCAATAGCCCAGGCCTTCAGCCCGACCAAAGGCTGTAGGTACACTGAGAAAAAAAATGGCTAACAAAGTGTCCATAAAAGCTTTGTTAAATAATTACAGTAACTGCAACAAAACACTTGACACACAATAACAAAGGTCTCATAGTGCCTCTGCAATTTTTTTATTGTTAGAGATTTATTGTTCCTGCGGCTTCGGAAATCTGAATCAAAGTAACAATGTTTATTAACGTTGTTAAGACAGCAACCGCGACTGTTGTTCGAATATTAACTTTAGTGTTTATAGTATGACAAAATAATCTGTAACAAAGCTAAAGTTGTTGTCATGTTTATTTATTACGATGCTGGATGAACAATATTCAAAACTAACAAAATTTAAGATTGTTCGCTTAGCAAATAAATTAGTGTTATGTGACAACTTTCGAGTAGTTGTTTCGTTTTTATATACGCAGGACTCGGCTCGGCTCGTCCATTTCCTTCGCGAATGTTCGAGCGGGCGCGTATTGTGTCGGTGTAGCACAATGGCGGAATATACTTTAAATCACGGTTGTGAACACTAAACACTTCTGCTCTACTATTTAATGTGAATTTAAAAGCAAGACAATTTACAACTAGTGCTTAGATTTAAGAACGGACATGAAGCAGGTTGGTGAATCGTTGGGGTTACCTATGAAATATCGAATTCCAAATGATCGAATATCGAAATACACTGATAATATTTTGATATTCGATCATTTGGAATACGATATTTCGTAGGTAACCCCAACGATTCACCCAACCTGCTTCATGTCCGTTCTTAATCATGGCAAAACGGGAATATTTATGGTGACAAAGTTAAATTGTTGGAGTAACTAATATGGGTTGTGTTAAGGCACAAGATCACAATTGTTGTTTTAGCAACATAATATTGTTGCCGAATCTACCTAATTGTCGATTTCATTTGACAATAAAAAAATTGTTATGGTAGCAATTCACTATGAACGGCTCTCCCGGATCAACTTTTTGTTGTTAATTTAGCAGAATTTTTTTCTCAGTGTAGTGTTTAGTCCCTGCTTGGGACTCCGAACGCCGAGTCTTGGTCGAAGAGATCGGGCAAGATCTGTCTCCGCCAGCGTTGATTGCGGCAATGCTGGCGGATGAGGGAGGTTGGAGGGCTGTGGTCTCCTTCTGTGAAGCGGTGATGCTCCAGAAGGAGGCCGCCGAGCGGGATCGGGAGATGGCCGATCCCGCTCGAAGAAGGCGGCCTCGGGCCAGATAGCCTGGCCTGAGGCGCCGCCACGGGTCGCTGGCGGGCGCGACGCAGTTCGTGCCCGTGGAGTCGACCCGGGAGGGACCTCACCCCCGGATGGCCGGGGGTGACGTCGTAGGAGGTTGGAGGCGGCAAGATCACTCCTCCCCTAGAAGGGCTCCCCTTACGCACCCAGAGGTGCAAAGGCCGGGGGTCCTCAGATGCGACACTCGATCCTGAGGGCCCCCTACAACGCCAGAGGATGGCCATCGCTGAGGTTTTTAGTGGGTAGGCCTCCCCTTCTGAGGAGGAGAGCCCCACATAACCACCGGCTCTCCGCAGCCGGGGTATGCAATTCAATGCATTTTCCTCAGCGGAACAAAAAAAAAAAAGGCTGGCCTTCTGCTAGAGTCCAACACTAAGGGTCCACGGCGGATGGTTAATCCGCCGTAGACCGGTTGCGGGTGGTATCCGGTGCGAGGTCGTCCAAGCACCAGGGGTTGTCATAGCGACCACCGTGGTGGCGCGCCCCCTATGAGGATTCACTACCATCCCCCGTGGGAAAAAAAAGAAATCAAATCATGAGTATCATCATCACCCCAAAGTACGAGAAACATCGAAATTCTTACCATTTTAGTCTATAAATTTAATAGAAACTTCATAGCTCGTGTATGTTCTCGTTAATATACTGTAATGAACTGAAAAATACATTTTATGGCGCTGTCACTATCATAAATCTATCGAAATAGGTAGCGCTATCCAAGTGGCTTCCACCAAAATATTTGTTTTTAAAACATTAACATAAGCTCCAAATCCATCACGTTATATCTATAATAGCCTTCCAAGCTCGTTTTAATAACAAATAGGACGTATAAACGTATTGGATAAGGTGCGAGTAATATTAGCCTACTTCCGAGACATGGCGGCCATATTATCACATCAAAAGTATCACGCGATGTCCAGGGGGTGGAGGGCAATATTAATATTGTATTGTTTTTCACTTATAATACACCTTATGGCATCCATCGTTTCCGGTAGCTACGGTGAAGCTACGGCTTGTAGTATAAGCTGTACTAAAGCGGTAATTGGATACAGATTGTATGACATAGGAATTTCGTTAGAACATAGTAACCAGAGTAAAATTGAGTACCCATGACTGCTGCTTGGATACCTCAGCCTTAACTATTCCTGCGACACGCAGTAAATAACAATTTCATATGCACAAACGTTTCAATAATAAGAAATGAATCCATAACCTTGTACCGCTCAGGTGGCATTCACGCCTCCAACGCGCTCTCAAAGTTTTGTTGAAAAAATTTATTGTGCTACGTTTTCGGCATAATTTTGTGTTTGCTGATCATTGTCGTGTGTAATCATAAATATATATTAGTAAAAGTGACCCGATTCCTTGCGTTCAAATATTTTTAGTATATAATCTATGTTTAATTATAATCTAAATGTAATCTATATCTAACGATAATGTATATCATCCAGATTTTTGTACATATATGCTTCGTTATTATGGGAACAATCTTAGTCAATAAATAGCGTTACGCTAATGCATAATGTAATAATATAATAATGTGATAAAGTAATAATTTCCAGGTTATAAAATATGTCAGATATAAGACCTATTGTGTAAGATACATTTGAAAACACATAATTTTTGGTCACCCAGCTTAGAACCAAACATGCTTAGAAAATGTTATTTAATATCATGTTCAATGTTAGTAATCGTTCGCTTAGCTTTCGTGTCACTGCGCCACTGGGTCAAACTCTAATAAGAATTGTTTGAAGGTAACAGGTTGCATAGTGACCACGCCCTCTGTATTTATATTTACCTGGGAATAAATCTTGAACTCTGAGCTGTTAACTAATTGCGACTATTATAATAGGTTGAAGATGATATAAGTATGTTAATCTGTTTTAAAAACGCATTTCGATGGCGGAAATATTGTTGTAAACGACACTGAATAATTTTCTCAGATCTCTAATCATCGAAAATGACTTTTACACGTGGGAGGAATGTATTTGCCCGTCATCTTACTTGATGGTAAGTGATAATAAAGCCAAAGGTAAACTTGAGCTTCAGTTGGCTGTCTCAGCCAATTATATCACAACCAATATTAAGAATATAACAATCTGACTAACAATATAAATCGTGCGACCAACTTATGTATAACCCTGGGTTGTTTGATTTTTATTTGAGCTAGTAATGAGGTTTCAAAAACTCTACCACCAACCAAAACCAAAAGAAAAACATATACTATATCGTCATCTAACCAGGAATGAATCTGACTACATGATAACCAATACTCTTCTTATCCTATACTAACAGTTACATACGAATAACTCGAGAATAACATAACGAAACATGCTTGCTATATTATTATTCTTATGCCCCGATATAGTTGATGAGAATACATTATTTATATTTTAGTATAAAACACTATAATTAGTTTTAGTATTAAAGTTGAAACTAAGGCAATTAAGCTTAAAAGTGCCAGGGTCATTTGCATGGATAATTCCGTCTTACCTATTTCTACCTCACAATATAGCACTGATATCATTGCAGTGTTGCCTTACATCTTTTGTCAAAAGTTAGTAACGTACACTGTGATTTTTGTGTGGGTTGCAGGTTTGCTGCAAATCTTATAGGAACCATAAGTACTATAGGCGACTGTAACCACTTATCATGAATTGGGAAATCTTGCTTATTATTCTATATAGTAAAATGTTCTACAACAAAAAAGAATACGTTTAAGTGTGTGTAAAGCACAATATAATTATTTGAATAAGTCTGATATTTAATAAAATCTATTAAAACGTGACAAAATATTATAGGATTATAACTAAATATATATTTTAAGTACCTTATATTACCGTGATGTACATATATCTTTATAAATCGTAGCCTATGTGTTATTCTGATGTTAAGCTATATTATTAGAAAGTTTCATTACAATCTATTAGGTAATTTTTACGTGAAAGAGTAATAATCATCCATTCAAATAAACTTTACTCGTAAGTTTGTAGTAATATCAAACATCAAAAAATAATCAATATAGATTGATTTCTGTACTGTAAGTTTGTAGTAATATTAAACATCAAGAAATAATCAATATAGATTGATTTCTGTACTGTAAGTTTGTAGTAATATTAAACATCAAGAAATAATCAATATAGATTGATTTCTGTACTGTAAGATTGTAGTAATATTAAACATCAAGAAATAATCAATATAGATTGATTTCTGTACTGTAAGTTTGTAGTAATATTAAACATCAAGAAATAATCAATATAGATTGATTTCTGTACTATAAGTACTATACTATAAGTTTGTAGTAATATTGAACATCAAGAAATAATCAATTTAGATCGATTTCTGTACTGTTTACACTTGTATAAGTATTCCTTATTTGCAAACTTTAATTTGTTTACCATGTAAATAGTAAAATTGAAATTATAGAAATCGATTTTGACTTATTAATTGACGATCTTCGCAGTCGAGTGGTTGGTATACGAGTTCCAAGGTGTCGCCATTTCTGAGGTCCGGGATTCGAATCCTGGTGGGGGCAGAAATATGCGTGATGAATGCGAGCATTTGTACCTTAGTCATGATTGTTATAATATATTTCTGCCAAATTTATTTATATATGTATAATAAATTTATGACTATCCGTTACCTTAGATTCCATAACACAAGCTTCACAAAGCTTACTTTGGGCCAGGCTAATTGGTGTAAGTGTAAGAAATATATATTTATTAAAAAAACATTGATAATATACATAAGTTAATTTAGATTACAAAAATCCCAAAGGGCCAAAAATAAGCATCAAGCTAATAATCACAAGTAAATAAGTCGTCTAAAAGATTTCAACCCATCATATCAATGCCCAAATAGTCATACAGATTAAAATAGACACGCCAGTAAACACGCTCAGTTCGCCAACACCGCAGCTGTAAAAAAGCTAATTATGAAAATTAAACTTAGGGTAATAACAAAAAATACATTCACTTCGCGATAATTAATCACAGCCCCCGGGGATACGACGCACGTTTTTATCAGCATAAAAGGCAATTAGGCATAAAGGAAGAAAGTTTCAGTTCGTTTTGTTTGCGTATGGATTTGGTGTCGAGGATTAGGGACGTAGCATGGAGATTACGGAGTCTGGCGATTAGCAATAGGAGCATTGATCAGTCATTTGTCAGCCTGTCGCACTCAATTTTTATTCGTGGGTCACTTTCAGATTTATGCCGGTTCACGCCTACCTATTTGACTTCAATGCAGACATAAAGATATAATTTTTGTCTAGATATATACAAACAGTATTTAAATAATAAAAAACTATTATGTACCAAAAAGGCATCCACACACTGTGATAACTATAATATATTCACCCTTACACTTACTTACCAATTCAATGCAGCACTGAATTAATGTAATATTTTTTAGTTTTAATGAAATTTGCGAAGAATGTTAATGTCGTCTACATATTAATATTGTTTAATAAGAAATATGAAAATTGATAAGATTAATAAAAATTATGTTTTTTCAGCTTTTTCAACACACTGAAAAGACATTTGTTTACAAAATTTTACAAAAGACCAATTTATGTAACAGTTAAAAAGAAAGAAAACTGCTTTGAAAAGAACAACAACTTTCCAAGCTGGTATTTCTCTAAATTTCGATATTACAAATTATTTATTTTATTGGAAAATCTTTTCGTACATTTGTTTGGTTTTTGACTCTTATGTCTTTCAATTATTTGTGAATGTCACCAAGTAGAAAAAAGTAGTTCCAGTTTTTCTTTTTTAAATATTGAGTTGACAACATTTTCTTCTGCAGTTCTACTACACTATAAGCACTGCAATCTGTGCTATGTAGCAGTCAAACTGAACCTGTCAGGAAGTCTTGCCTCTAAAGTTTCAGGGTTGTGGTCGGCTGACTGTTGAGAAGGCTGTTCAGCCGCGGATTGAATATAGTGGATATAGATATAATTTGTTCAAAGGGGTTCAGCTTAGGAGCGTCGGTAACATTGCAGTCTTAGATTTGGATTTCCATTTGCAAAGTTGTAAATTGATGTATTGATGTGTTTTTTATTGTAATTTCATTTTACGTTTATGGGACGTCGTGACGATGTAAGAAAACTTCCTCAGACAACTTGATCACGGCCTATTCACAAGAACTCAGAATTCGTACCACTAGGTGTGGAAATTCGTGATCCAAGTCACCTGCTGGTTATGTATCTTGCTGATAAAACAAGGCAACTCTGCTAGAAGGAAAGGAAGGAACGCTACTTTAGCTACGGAGTCCAAGTGTAGTTAAAGGAAGATAGTTTTAGTAACTGATAAATAAAAAGTGTATATCTGAGACCTAAGTAGATTTTGTTGTGGTCTGAATGCCCAGAGCATCCTTCCTTCCTTCCTTCGATACGACCTCTTTGTGTCACTTTTTTGGGCGTCGATATATAATGCTGTGAAACACTTAATGTGATTGAATATTTATTTATTTTCTAATGGAAATTGGTGGAACACTACGTGTTCTACTTGTTAGCTTTTTCGTAAAATCTGGAAATAATGAGAGAAACAAAGATAATTCGGTTTTCTTGCTGGTTCGTTCCAGTATGAGCTTTGCAGTATATATAGGTTTTTTGACATACAAATTTGTTTGTACTCACTGTACTTATTTGAACAGTTACCTAAACATAACTTAAATTAAGTATCAATATAATGTAGCTAAGTAAAATAACAATTATATAATTAATGTTTAATAAAACAGTGTTTCGAAGCTAACTTTTCTTTCTCTGGATCAGGCTGGGTGTGAAAATATCTTCTTAGACTCGTCTAACATCACATTAGCAACGTATATATTACAATAAATACGAACAGAATATAATAAGACGAATGAGAAGCAATTATAAAAGAGACACCAACAAAATATTTGATTCATGAAGCTTATGAAAAAAACACCGTGCGCAATGGGAGTAAAGGTTAAACTCGAAAAACTAAAACGCAACTTAATTCTGAACACTTTCTCACACTTGGAAATGAAAGGAAAACACGAATAAATGATAAAAACACGGGCCACTCGCCAGAGGTCGGGCTTTCCACACTGAAATATTTATGTTACAGGCCCGATGAAAAACGGGCGGGCAGCAAACCGCATCGGTAGGAAAACAAAGGCGAGTACGTACAATCAAGTACCTAAAGATTAATTTGGTTATGTACTATGGAAATAATGCCGCGAAATGCGTTCATGACGTGCGAGCATGACTTGGTGTCTCGGATGGAGCTGTTAGCCTTTTAAAATCTTATTTATCAGACAGATTGCAGAAAGTCGTTATTAATAGATCAGAATCTGCTAGCTCGCCTATAACTATGGGGGTTCCCCAGGGATCAATATTGGGTCCTCTACTGTTTCTAATATATATAAATGACCTTCCTTACTACATTACAGAATCGTGTGAGACAGTATTGTTTGCAGATGATACTTCTTTACTATTCAAAGTTGATAGACAAAAGGAATGTTATAACGATGTAAATAGTGCTCTCTCGAGAGTTCTGTATTGGTTTACAACTAAATATTTTGTCTTTAAATTGTAAGAAAACAAAATGTATCAAATTCTCTTTGCCCAATGTAAGGCAGGTTGATACTCGATTAAATATGAATGGTGATGTCATTGACTTGGTAAATAATACTAAATTCTTAGGCATTACGTTAGATTCACGACTACAGTTGGATCCACATATTGAAGCTTTGGCAAACAAACTTAGAGATTAGACTTTTAACTAATGTTGAAACGGCAAGAATTGTTTATTTCAGCTACTTTGATAGTGTTGTGTCCTATGGACTGCTGCTATGGGGATCAGCGGCTGACATTGAGAGTATTTTCCTTTTACAAAAAAGAGCGATTCGTGCTATTTACTGTTTACGTGCTAGAGAATCCCTAAAAGAATTGTTCAAAGAAATTAATATTTTAACTTTAGCTAGTCAATATATATATGATAATTTAGTTTTTGTATATAGAAACTATAATAAATTCAATAAAAACAGTGATCTACATAATGTGAATACTAGAAACAAAAATAAACTTGCCGTTCCAATGTTCAGACTCCATAAAACTAGCTGTTCGTTCTTGGGGAAATGTATATCTATGTTTAACAAGCTTCCGCAAAGTGTCATTGATTTACCTTTATATAAATTTAAAATCCATATCAAAAATACACTCATGAGTAAAGGTTATTATAAAGTAAGTGACTATCTAAATGATCACAGTATTTGGGAATAGGGACACTATTCATAGAGCCATGTTTGGTAACATTATTTATAATATTGTATTATTTTATATGTGTATGTAAACATACATACGACTGTAATCGTATTAGGTATGATTGTATCTTATACTATATTGTATTTTTATATTATATTATATTATATAATTATTAACATTGAAAAGAGGAGATAAAAAATAGACCTTCAGAGTTTCTTGCCTGTTCTTCTCGAGAAGGCTCTCCCAATTTCCGAACAGGTGTCGAGTCAATATATTTTTTCTTTTTTTTTCCTTATTCGTACGTACGGACAAGGTTTTTGTTTTTTTTTTATTATTTAAGCTTTTTTTTTTTGTTTTGTTTGTTGACGTCAATAAGTGCCTGTAAAGGTCTATGTTGAATAAATATTATTTTGATTTTGATTTGATTTTGATTTTGATTTTAAGTCATCTGGCTCGCTGGCGCCATGTTGTTTGATCTGCTGTTTGTTCTAAAAACTATTTATTTGTTATACTAAATTGTGTTTTCAGCTGATATCTATTTTAAATGTATTTGTTGATTTAAAATAATATATGTTTAGATATGACAAAGGTTTATACATGAAATACTCCCAATTACTTTACATTCACGAAGTGTCAAATGTATTTGAATTTTCGAATTGGCACCTGCCAATATTTTTAACTAACATGTATGCAGTTTTATAGTAATACACATATGGTCCCGTCCCTACCTAGGAGTAGTAATATCTAGATTATAAGTCTAATGTAGAGCGTAGTCTAATCTAGGGTAGCCTGCGGTTTTTGTGAAAGCGATCGTTTTGGTCGATTTCACATAAAACACAGATTTGAGCCTGCATTGTTAAGTAAGGTCTACACTCTAATTTAGGATATAGATTATTAATCATCTTTTAAAGCTTCGACATATTGATATATAAAGATATTGCAGTACAATCTATGTGTGACGTTAACCATTTTTTTTCTCCATTTTTTTCTTAAGTCCTACTAAAATGTCGACTGACTAGTATTAGCCCAGTGATTGAATAAGCTCTTTATTTTAATTTAGGTTACAGATTGCTTATTATTTTTAAAAGTTTTGATATATTGAGATGTAAAAATTGTATAATACTCTTACTCGTTTTGGACTATATTTTTTAGAAAGTTATATATTATAATGGTTCCCCATTCTCGGGTTACAAATTGTCCTTATGCTTAAATCTGTTATATTATTTTGACGTAAATATGTACAATCACATAACGTAATTTCTACATTTGTAATATCAGTAAGAACTGTGGTAACGAAATTTTTTATATATTTTAATGTAAAAATTTATTTCCGTTCATTGATTACAGTCATATTTCGATAAACATAAAATTAGTGTAAGTTAGATTTATTATAGTAATGAATATATCAATTTTTCTTTGATCACTTTAAATCGAGACCTGTTTTAATTTAAAATATAGAAGATAATGCAAAAGACCATGAATCTAGTGAAGCGGGAAATGGAAAATCAATTTATCTTTGCCACTAAAGAATTGTTACCCTATCGTCCCCGAATAGAGTGTAAGTGTTGGCTGGGAAGATAGGTCTGGCCAAATCGCGATGTACGTAATTGATTCGATTCCGAAGGAATTCCCCATTTCACAGAGTTTCGAATTGTTTTAGAGGTGAACATATTTGTGTCGGATTTCATTGATACTTAGTCAAGTATCAATGAAATCCGACACAAATACGTGTCTATTAGGAGGAATTTCGTTTTATTTTTTTATATGGCTCGCCGGTTTATTATCTCCAAGTTTCAGTGTATTGAATTCACAAACATGTACCTTGGTATTTAACTAACTAATAATATATTTTATTTTTTAGAAAGTTACAGCCAATTCACTACATAATACTGCCAAAAAATATTTGACATATTACTCTGATTTTTTGGTTAAAAAAATTGATAAAATTTAAATGGAATGCGTAAATACGTGACCATTTCCGAGGAGTGTCTGGCCATGATTGAACGAAATCCAAAGAATTTCTTCATGCGTTTCGTAACTGTGGATGAGACATGGATCCACCACTACATTCCGGAGACCAAGGTACAGTCCAAACAGTGGACTTTTAAGGGCGAATCGGCTCCGAAGAAGGCAAAGACCGTCCCATCGGCCGGAAAGGTCATGGCGACCATTTTTTGGGATTCCCGTGGAGTGATTCTCATCGACTATCTGGAGAAGGGAAGAACGATCACAGGGCAATACTACAGCGATTTATTGACCGATTCGATGCAGTATTGAAGGAGAAACGGCCTCGTTTGCAGCGGAAGAAAGTGCTCTTTCACCACGATAATACACCGGCTCATTCATCCCGCATCGTCGCGTCCAAATTGACTGAATTGCGCTACGAATTACTGCCTCATGCCCCATATTCACCAGATCTAGCCCCCAGCGACTTTTTCCTATTCCCAAACCTAAAAAAATCGCTGGCAGGAAAAAGATTTGGCTCAAATGAGGAGGTCATCACCGCTACTGATGCTTATTTTGCAGCCCTTGAAACATCCTACTTTTCTGACGGCTTGAAGAGACTGGAGCACCGTTTGAAAAAGTGTATTGATCTTCGAGGAGACTATGTCGAAAAATAAAAATATAAAACCAGACAAATACCGTCTTCTTCTTGCCTATTCCGGAAACTTTTCAGGTTGCCCTCGTAAATAGATTATATATTTTATAAAACGTTAAGAATTTAGATGTACGAGCGAAAAAAAAACTACATTTTCAGAGATGTTTCTCTTATTAATTAAGGTATATTTAAGAAAAATGTCTTACCGTTTAAAACCAGACAATATATTGAAATAAATATAATGTGTTTTTTCCACAGTCTTTTTAAAACCAAAATTAAAAAAAAACGTAAAACCATATAAAGTGCTAAGTTTTGACTTTGCCGTGCCCTGTGTTATTGCTTCCTCGTGTTACAAAAAGTTCGGCTGGAGTTATTATATGCGAGACTCTCACTTCAATACACGGAGGGGTCTAAACAAATGTATCCATTATCAAAAAGTATATAACTTGCAAACTAATTGACGGAGTTGCCTTGACATAGATAGGTGGTTCGAGCAATAAATATAATTTTAAGAGAGGAAAGGAGAATTGAAAAAATTGAATTTTTACTACAGAAGAAGTATTGAATGGAAGAAAATAACGAGATTGTGATGGAAAGAGATGATTGAAAATAGTGGAAGAAATAATGGTGATGTTTCGGAAAGTCAAAATAGTGAAAGAAGAATATTGGAGGATAGAATGGAATTATGTTATAACCAAGTTATTAGAATAATTTTACCAGAATGAGATAAAAAAAAATATCACCAAAAATATATAAGATGAATTACGATTACAATGTTGAGGCACTGAATACTGAAGAATAATTCTTATGGAAAAAGGTTATTAAATAAGCAAAACATTCATAACAGAAAATTACTACAAGGGAATTCGATAACCGGCCAAAATCGCATTACCATACAGCCTTTTTTTTTGTTCCCCTGAGGAAAATGCATTAAATTGCATACCCCGGCTGTGGCGAGCCGGTGGTTATGTGGGGCTCTCCTCCCCAGGAGAGGGAGGCCTACCCACTAAAAACCTCAGGGATGGCCTTCCTCAGGCATGTAGGGAGCCCCCGGGAACATCAAGCTACTTCCGGGAACCCCCAGCCTCCGCTCCCCTGCCTAGAGGGGAGCCCTCCTCGGGGGAGACTACACTACCTCCCCCGGCCTCCTCCACCGACGACGATACGTTAAATACCTACCGAAAACGCAGAAAAATTCTGGCGTTCTCCAGCGAACGATTTGATCAATATCGCAGGAAGGCGCAGAATGCTAACAATGGAGAACCGGTGTCAAGATCCTTAAAAGAGGTTTATGTTTAGCAGTAGGCACCGCTGGGATGAAACAATGATTATAATTCATAAGACAGAAATAAAGGAAAGACATATATGTCGACGTTTTACTTTAGCAATAGTTAATCGGATTAAATTTGATTGTCATTGTACCGGATCTAAGTGAATACCGGGTCGTAACATGGTTGAAAACGAGGCGAGTCAAATGAGTGTCTGAACGTGTGCGTAATCATGTTGGCAAGTTACAAGAGCATTCGCATTCCTTTTGTGACTAGCGATGAACGAAGGTTAGCACGAGACCGTTGGTTTTCTCATTTCAGAAATACTATGCATTGAGTTGTTCAATTTAGTTTTCGAATACAACTAGTTAGTGATTTGATACGCTTGTGTTTTTCTTTGTTCAACCTGAGACCGACGCCATTAATCCTGTGTCAAGAGAGAGTAACACTAACCTATTATTTATTTTCCCCCGTATTTATTTTGAACTACACAAAGGGCCCCATTATAATATTAAAATAAAACAATCATCACAGCTCATATACGTCTCCACCGAGGGGCTCGAGCCTACCCTAACTACGTTAGGGCGATTAGGCCTTAGTCAACCACGCTGACCCAGTGCGGGTTGGTTGAATACGCACACCTTTGAATCGCTTCGCAGATGTACGCAGGTTTCCTCACGATGTTTTCCTTCACAGTAGGAGCGTCGGAGAAATGTACATATGAAATTCGGAACGAAAAACACATTGGTTCACGGTGGGGATTAGATCGCGGGCCTCCCGATTCTATGCGGCGCACAAACCAGTGCCGAGACCACAGCGCCACCGACGCTCTTAATAAAAATAAAACAATACATAACAATAATCACTGCATGATACCAAAACCGTGGCAAGTTAAGTAAGGTTGAGGTTCCTAGTAGTCTTATTCATATACTAGCTGTGCTCACGATTTCGTAATTTTAGGTGGTATTAGGGATGGCTGAGAGTGTTATAAACGTAAGAGTAGTCAAATATAATCAGAAAGCTTCGAACCGCTAAGCTATCGGGAGTTACACGTGTTATTGTGAGTCAATCACAAAATATAGACATATGCTGTCGTGGGACATTTTTATATAGTTTTAAGGAGAACATTTCTGTGATACATGATTTCTGTGTATCCTTAAGCATTAAGGTTGCACACGCGACAGAAGCTTATAAAATGGGCGTAACTTCTCCCGTTTTCCCAACTTTTCTCTGCTCTGCTCCTATTGATCGTAGCGTGATGAAAAGTATACTATAACCAGTTCAGGAGAATGAAAAATAATTGTACCAAGTTTCGTTAAAATCTGTCGAGTAGTTTTTGTTTCTATAACGGTTATATAGACAGACAGACAAACAAAAATTTTACTGATTGCAGTTTTGACATCAGTATCGATCCTTAATCACCCCCTTATAGTTATTTTGAAAATATATTTCATTTACAGAATTGACCTCTCTACAGATATATTATAAGTTTAGATAACATTTTAAGACAAAATGTATTCATATTAATTTTACTACTAGAGCAAGAACCACACATTTAAAAATGATATATCAACCTATTTTAACATAAATATTTCTACTAACATTACACAAAACTCATTTTTTACAAATTATTCTTTTTTATTACATAAATAAATGTTAAATACCATATACTTTATAATAAATACAAGCTACACTTAGTAAATTTGGTCAACACTAGTAATTTGCCTTTGGTTAGCAATTTGATGCCACTTGTAATCTCAACCCCATCTCTAATACCAAAAACAGGACAGATTAGCATCATTAAGCGTCCTCTTAGTATATAATTTGGATATTCCTACACCATCAAATCCATTGCTGAAATTGTATACTCGTAAAATGTGAATGATCAATACACACACTAAATTTTCCAGAGAACCTTTATGTATTTAAGAAAGACATAAGAATTTCAGCCAATAATGAATTCTATGACTCCATTACAACTGTTGATGCAAGATAAACTGAAGTGTTATCTAATTCGAGCCCAATACAAAACAATCGCGATAAGAAAATATATTTCCTCGTATTTATTCGGGAAATCAAATAAAAATCCCGCTGGAGCCAGTGGATTTGAGACAGAAATATGGCCGCGTCTCCGTTATGACAATCGACAAATCCTTAATAGAATCGATCAATTTATTGTTAGACCTTCAGTTTTGTAGCTCGAGTTGTATTTTGCGTGGAGATTGGTAACACATTTCTTAGTAAAGATAGGTATGAAGCACAATTAAGTATATTATTCACCCTGGAGACTAACTTCGAAATATAACAAAAATGTTTATGTATGTAATACATGTACGAGTATAAACTATATGAGCATGTCCGATTTCTTCTGCGATTTCATTTTTTTGTCAAATTCTCATAATAGCAATGATAAAAGTTAACGCATTAAACGACCCATCCGTTCTCTATATTATGCCAGCATTAATTGAGGCACATACATACGCATTTTTATACTTTTCTCAATGGTTTATTATTTAAGATAAACCATAATCAATAAAAAAGTATTTAATTACGTTTATAGTATAACAGTGTTTCGTAATCTCAGCACGAGTCACACGTCAATCAAAGAATAAAATAATTCTAACTTCATCGGAAATATTTTATTTATTTCACAAGCCTCGCTACTCCCGGTCGCTTCCCCAAGGACTGAAGTGGACCGCTTAATACGAATCCCAGGAGGTTCCGCAATATGAACCATTCAGCTCATTTACAGTAGCTCGTTGAAATCCATGCAATTTATATTTAGCCAATACAATAATATTCTGGAAAACGTTGAGTGCTCTGGACTAATCAACCCAGTCACTCAAATATTCACCATAATTTTCACCAGATCATGATCGTGATCGTCAACGATATTGATAAAAGTAGATATAAAATTAAATCAGGAAGAAAATATTAAGATACTTAAAACTAATTCATAATTAGATAGTTAATAAACAACTAACGCAAATAAAGGTCACCATTGTGGGCAAATAGGTATGGTATGGACCTATATGCCTAAATCAGTCTTTTGGTGCCTCATTAAATTTACATGGTATAGATAAGAAGATACTATAAATGGTTCTTATCACCCTTACAGAAAAAGGAGGCGAGAGCCTTCATTTAAAACTCGAGTAGAAAATGACAACGTCGATGATTTCTTGGGCGATATCATGAACTAACGTTTTGTCTTGTATTAACCCATGTCTTCACCTGCAAAACACAAAATTACCCATTAATCATATCAACTAGTTCATTTCCATACGCAAACATTGTGCTTCAATGTTATCGTGTCAAAATTGTTTAGCACTTCTGTTAATTAAATATGGTTAATCTCTTGCGTCTTAGTACAGATTAATTCACGCTTAGATTAGCTATACGAACTTTGGGATTGTTCACTTCCATGCAGGTCGGGATCAGGGGTGGTAAACTTTTACTTTGTTAATCAAATTCTGTAAAGACAAGCGCTGCGCAGTTCTGTACATAATTAACAACCAGTGTAAAGGAACAATTGATTTATAGCAGGCCAGGAGTTGATAACATTTGCTAAGCAATTATTATTATGAAATAGATTCATAAAAGCACTGTAGTATTTCTACTTTCACTGCCATTTTAACTAACACTATTAATATGAACGCAACTCTGTCTCAAATTTTTGGTGTTAATTGAATTTTCTTAACTAGTTAGATTGTAATTAATGACTAGATATTAATAAAAAATTAAAAAAAAATACAACTGTAGAGCTAAAGTTTAAAAGTGTAATGTAAAGTGTTTTATATATATATTACCTATAAAAGTAAATAAGTTAAGAATGGATTCCCCACGTTGTTAAAATATGTAAGCCTATTATGTACGTATTCTATGTGTATTGTAATCCCACAAAATATTTTTTTTCCTAGTAATTTGTGGTGATTTTACTAAATTTATTTATTATTATCAGTCATTTAGTAAAATAAATACATATAAATATTGAAAAGCTTTACAAATAGTCTGATTATTAGTGTGCTTATATATTCTGCAAATAAACTTCACGTAATAACTTAAAAAAACAAAACACAGAAAACTATTTCCTTCTTTCTTACTGAAAAAGGTATGAAAATTGATTCAGTTTTAGAGGAGTAAACAGAGGTCTACAAAGAGATGATTCTGTGTCGTATTTGTAGGTATTTTCTGTCCAAACTGCTTTTGTGGCAGTCTATCGCACTCTACGGGCGAGTACGAGCACACCACGACAGCAATACTCGTAACTTATATATCAAACGTCTAATTTTCAATCACGAGTTTTCCTCTTATATTTTGGAAGGATAAAAATTTAATTTTTTGCTCAAGAACTGGTCAAGAGGAATAAAAATGCACACATAAATATTATATTACTAAATAGTATTGAATTTGACTATGGTTTTCAGTGTTATATGTAACTATCAACATTTATATCATAAACATTTCGGATTTATCAAGCTTCATATTTGAAATAAGAAACCAGCCATTTTTTTCCCGCCATTAATGGTTCAGAGGTTCAAACCTCTTGCATCGCGTTCTCTTCTGAGGAGAGGTGACTCTCACTAGATAGAGCCTAATTGATCTATGGAGCAGGTCGAAAACTTAGGCTCAACTTGATTGATATATCACATCGAATTCGCCGCCTCGATCAGTCTGGAGTTCGATAAAATTACCGTGGCACATGGTTGCAGTTTTATTCACGAGGATTCCCAGCCTCTTCACCCTGAAAAAAAAATGTCAACCCTTGCCATATACATTAAAAATTACCATCAGTGCTTAGTTTACAAAAGATGTAGGTTTAATAAAACTTTAAGTTATGTATCACAAACAAAATAAAAAATAAATTTTAAAATATAAATTAATAATAAATTTTAACGTCTATTGGGAACAAATTTAATTTTTAAATTTAGGTAAGAGCACAGGTTACTATAATCTTATTGCCGATTAGGTGATGTTTTTATCGTTTACCACACATATACTCGTATCATATAGGTTTATGACATATAGTAAAAAACAGATGTCATGTCAACTTATCCACAAAATTCAATACAATTTGGCTTATTACGTTATTTAAAATTACATTGGGAGTATTTAATTTATTTCACAAGCCTCACTCGGCTGCCCAAGTAATGAAGTAGACTGATTCATACAATTCCGAGAAGGACCCCAAATACAAACAGTTCAATTCATTTACAGTCGCTCAACTTTTTATTAAGTAATTTTCCATGAAAATGCTGTAATTATACGGGATGCTCTGGAGTGATCTATTTGAAAATCCTTGTGTCTGAAAATCAATGCCCAGATTCATGAACACAGACGCTAAGAATATTGAAGAACACAAGTTTAATGACAATGCAACGTATAACTAATATAAAAGTTTAAACAGCCAGTGCACAGCTCAACAGATTATAGAACTAACAAAGAACGTTGTACAAAGTTTCATGTGCGGATGTCGACACATCAACAGTTGTTTAAAATTGTTACTTATGTAGAAAAGAACAAACAGATAGGTACAATAATTTTTTCATGAGTTTGCCATTGTTTTCGATAGGTATTTGAAATATAGTAAGCTATGAAAGTCATGCCCATTTATGAACAAATAATACAATTAGGTTTCCACTAGGGGCGCTGTGCAATGTTTTACTTTATCGTTTGCAAACGAATGTAAGCTCATGATAGCTTCACAGAACTATTAAAATAAAACATTCCCTTTTGAAAATAGATATCTCGCTCTAATTTTACTGGACACAGTAGTGTAAGCTAGAGAAAGCTGTGAAACAACGACAACGATAAGTCGAATTTTTGTCGCTGTCGTGTTCCGGTCCATGGCCTGCATTCTGAACATTCGATATATCGTTGATATATTCACGCAACGTCCTGCTCTAGTTTATATATACACAGTGAAGTTAGAGCGAGATGTGCGGTGAAGTATCGACGAAATGTCATAAGTACGATTTTAAAATGCCTGTACATTTTACATTGCAAAAGCAAGAACGAGATCTTTTGAAATCTAATCTTTTGATCTAAGATTACGTCACTAGTTATCACTACATATAACTCTCTTTGGTAAAAATCAAATTATCATTTTTAATGATCATTACATTACATCTTCAGTACGATGAAAAACATTCCAATACAGACAAATAACTTTTTCCTTAACCTAATTATTTTCATCCAAGTTGACATCTGATTGGAAAGTTCTAAAGGTCTCGATTGGTGTAACTTACGAACCGTGCTCGCAACACACCTCCGAATCTTCGACGTCGTATAAATCAGTCACGCCCCCTGGCTCCCAGCCAGAGGTTACCAACTTTTAGCATCAGTTAATCTAACGCAGCAGCGTTGGCGGGAATTCAAAAACTTCGCTTATTACCTTTTTTTTTCTATTCCACCGAAAATTTGGCACCAATGCAAAATAAAGCAAGCACCTTAATTGCTTTGACCTGAATTGGTTTCCATTGCCATTCGTATGACGCTAATTAAAAAACTAAAAGGAAAAAAGCACTGATTAAGGGTCGCCTGACATAGCTTTGAATTGATTAATGGAGCTGTAAAGTGCAGCCCCAAAACGCACGCCAAATGAAGCATGGTTAGACGAAAATTACCTTTCGAATACCAGGACAAGGCTTATTTTTAGTTGCCCTGGAGAGATACATAACAAAATATTAGCAGGGAGTTATAAATCTCAATCGCAACAATATCACAGAATAAGTCTTATCAATTATCGCTCTATTCTTTTACAAAAACCATAAACGTCAAAATTCACATACAAACATTTTGGTTGCTTAAACGAGTTTAAATATCAGTGATGGATACTTATGTGACCCTTACATTACATTACACTCCTAAAATGTATTATTACCCCTAAATATCAGTGTATTGTTACATAATAGATACTGTCACTACACATATTGTTCATGTAAGTATTTATGGTTTTCTAATACCTTCTAAGAACAAATTGTTCAATTGAAAAAAAATGTAAGGAAATCTGTTGTGGCGTCTCTGGTGTAAAATCTCTTTTCATTTAAATAATAATATTACAATAGATCGGTAATATAGTATCGTACACGTCATCGACATTTGATTCAAGAAAAGGTCTTTTCCTCTGGGAAAATGTAATATAACGCTGGTGAATTCTAGTTTTTTTTATATTTTTCTCCTCAGGTTACTACAGAAATTCGACCACAAAATCCTGTTTCAGGAATAATGGGAGAGGATGATAACTCATCTGACAATAATGACATAATTTATTGATCGATAAACAGAGCCAGGCAACGAACGCTTGAATATTGCGAAGGTGAACACGATGCCTAGATGGGTATTGAATAACCATTCGATTTAGTCGTATGCGAGAATATCTTTTAGCTTTGATGCACTTCTCGTAAGCACTTGAGATTTATGTATACACCCAAGATACTAAGCAAGTAGATTAGGTAGTCTGCTGACAAACAGTACCGTTTGGGAAACGGGTGTTAGGTACGTACCTATCTTTTTCCGAACGGTACTATTTTATTCAAACGTCAAACTCGTTTTTTTCGAGTTTGACGTCTAACATTATAGATATCCATGAACTATGCATACCACTTTATATCAAGTGGAGTACTTGCTTGTCTGCTATTAACAGGGATTAAAAATATTGGCAATAAATATGTTATACCAATACGAACAATACTTACATAAATAATTTCTCAACTTTCAAGATGTTTATTGATAAATAATTTGTAGGAGGTCCGTATTGCCGAAAGCTACTTTAACTCAAATCCCTGTTCGAGTTCAGTTAAATAGGAATGGTGTTATTCTGTTTTAAGTCTTTTTAAGTATTATTCAGTCCACATAGCGTAAGACACAAAGTCATGTCTGTATTATCGATTAAATTATTTTACAGTTTATTTTTTTGTAATTTCGTATACTATAATATATATATTATAGTATACGAAATTAAAAATTATATATATATATATTATATATATATATATATATATATAAATATATAAATATAATACACTAAACTTTGTATGGACGTATGTTTGTTACTCTTTCACATAAAAACTTATAAATGGATTTTAATTAAACTTTACAATAATACAGCTTATACAACAGAATAATAGATAGGTTACAATATGTAAAGATATACGCCACGATAATATAAACTATATATATATATATATATATAGCTATAAGTTAATGATGTATCAATTAAGCATACTCTACAGAATAATCTAAAGAGGAAAAAAATAATTAAAAGTTCTGAAACTTACTTTTAATTGGCTAATACTGATTTTCACATTGAAATTACAATACGAGCGCTTCAAAATACGATCCCTAGTAATAAATCTAAGCTTTGCGCCAACTGCAGTGTCCACTCCAAGATAAACAAATAGATCCTGGGCGACCATCAAATAGCCGCGATCATGCACAAAGTGTAGCCGAGGGAGCCTTCTGTATTTGTTCTGGGTGTTTGTTGCTTTATCTGGGGAGGTTCGTTATTTATGATTTTAAGTTTACACAGGCTTATTTGGATTATAGTAATGGTAGGATACTCTGGGCTTGAAGTGTATTAGTTTGCATGTTTATAGATCAAGCCTGTGTTACAGTTACTTTACTACAGACATAACCTATTTGTCCTCGATTTATTTGTTTAAGTAGACTTGTTAGTAAAACGTTAACAACCTTAATACTTATATTGACAAATAGAAGATACTACTGTATTTAATTTATTTGAAAGACTCAAATCTATTGTAGAGAATGTAAATCGGCTATTTATGGGATCGTCATGGCACACATTTAAATTGATTATTATATGAACTGGTACTAAAGGTATATAAAGGTACTACTAGAGACATTTATACAAAGGCGAGCTTATCCCTTTGATTGATCTCTATCAGCCAACCCTAGCATGAGTTATACGTAACAACTGGTCCTATCAGTGTACAAGTCTTGAAATGGTGATAGTGAATTGAACTTTTATATACGTATCAAAATTTAAATAAAAAATATGAAAATATTATTTTCATCATATGTAAATCTTACCCATTTACTTAAATGGAACAGGTATAGATAAATAAAACTGTGAAAGTTTAGGCAGCAAGCTACCGTAGTGATAGAGCCTCAGCGATACGACATAACCGAAGTCACCGATATAGACAAAAGAATTGTGAACCATAACTTACACTGGTAATTTCTGCAGGATTCAGGAATCTTGCAGGATTGACAGGCCGTTGGGATGGAAAGGTCCTTCGGTGAATAGAATTTGCTGAGAAACACTACAAAAAAACTCTTACAAGGTAACCATTTAGTGAAAATCGTAAGAATGTTACTTAAGGGCCTCTGTTCGCTGAGTGATGAATAATCACAGCGTTATACACCTTTACATACGTATATTCCCCGTAAATTTTACCTTTTATATTAATTACCTTAATATAAAACTTTTTAGTACACTCAAAGTCAAAGTATATTGAAGAGTGAATGAATCCCAAACCCGATAGTAATTTAAGGTAACAGTGGAGAAACTTTTTGCGGCCTATTAATAATTAAGCCAGTATGGTCAATTCACCGTCCCGTTCGTCCCAAGAGAAATCATTGCCCAAGTTGGGGTTTGAAAGAAAGATTTTGCGAGTTGCAAAACTCTTAATAATTAATTACATTGCGACAAATGTATTGTAGTTGCTTGCTATAGGAGTATTGTACAATATTGAATTGGACTTATATCTTAAAAAATATCGAAAAGCTTCAGTCATTCATATATGATAAATAAGTCAGTGGTCCACCATTAAAGAAGCTATTGTATACATAATAGTGACCGCGACCCAGTAGCATACGCTTTGATTATTAAAAAAAAAAGTACAGGTATATCTATTGTTTTACTTTGCAATTCAATGTTAAGGAAAATGGAAATATTGAGAAATATATTTAAAATAAAAGGACTCACAAAAACTTTATCTATTATAATTAATATCCAAATAATAGTAATTAAATTTTTTAATTATTTATAAAAGCGCCTTATTTTATTTCTTACAGCTGAAATAAAAATAGAGTGTTTTACTGGCAGATACAAATATTTTTGTCTTGGAAGATGTACGATACCTTACTTCCTTCCGAATTCAAAGTTGGAATAGCTCACAAAATTTGAGATTCTTTTCTAGAATCCTTTGCTCCATACATATACAGGATTACTGGTAAGTCGACGCACATCCGTCGTGAGGTGATAGTTTTGGTCAAAACAAACAATTTTCAGCCCATATTGCCTTATCCAAAAGTTACCCGTTTTCATGATATTTGATATTTTAGGTTTTTTTACTAAAGGTCACTGATGCTTAGGTTATGGCTATTTTTTTTATTTCCATGCTTTGGGCTAGAACTTTTTATTGATTTTGTATTAAATACATTCAGAATAAACTATTAATAAAATAAAACTATCAAAGTTTTACAAGACAACGGTTGGTACGACCCCAGAACTAAAATTTACATTGTTTTTTTTTCCTAAAACCTCTAACTTCAGATCTATCTCTCTTAAAATTACTACGAGTAGTACTTATTCCTGCAAGTTATACTAAAAACATCACTGTTTATAAAGCAACACAAAAAGGTACAATAGTTAGGTAAAATGTTTATAATTCTTAGAAAAAATGGTGACAAACAGATAAGCGGGAGGTGATTACGTTGCGCTTAACACAATAGATTCCCTTTGTTATTGCCGCCGCACTAATTGCGGTTTGACATAAAGGAGATAATGTTATTGTCGATCCGGACTTCATCACAACATTCCCAAAGTTGCTTGTTGGGAATTTTTTCTGGCAGTTGACGAAGCCCTGGAGCCTGTACGAAATCTCCTTTGTGATTTTCACGTGTCACACAATCTGTTTACATATATTTTAAGCAATAAGTGATATAAAGTTTTATGGTGACGCTAAATATACTTACTATAACTAGAAGACCTGCTATTTGAAACTAATATAACTAACGATTTAATCCGAATTCTAAATCCTATTTATCCAACAGTGGAAACGAAGCTCAAAAGATCATTTCGAAATCCACCTAGTAGAAACAAGTCTGAATTTCATAAAAAATATAAGCCCCCATGCTAAATTAATCCGTCATGCACGATTAAAAGCCTGGACTAAATCCGCCGTAAGTCCGTCTGAAATCTAATTCGTTGGAAAGCTTTGCGTATTATATCTAAACATTTCCATAAAGATCCATCATTGTTAATACATTTGTGTGTGTGTCGTTTTTAATGAAAAATATCAAACTGCTTTTTATGTATATTTTAATAGATTTTTATGACAGTTTTGAAAACCTTTGTTTGTATGTGTTAATAAAGTATTAGATGCGATAGATAATAAAATATATTGCCGAGTCTTAAATATCAAATATAAAAGAAAAATGACAAAAGAGACTATTTTTTTTTGTTCCTTTGTTGCCTCAGAACATGTTTTGAGTGAATGAGATATTAATCTTTGTTAAGAGAATTATATAAATATTTATATAAAATTAATTTATTAATATATACATACAATAGAAACGAGCATACAATAAAATAAACTATAAACAAGTTAGACATGTCATCTGTCAATGTACATCGCATCCACTCGATAATATTATTTTATATCCCATCAATATATTCAGAAAGTAACATATTACTTTTTGGGTAAATATTTGATGAAACAAAAAAACTGTCACCTGCGTTCACGTTGAGTATTTTTTGCTTGAATCACTCTTCAGGTAATATAATATGTCGCAGTCTAGAGAACTGTGGAACTCAATTATTCTAAGGTTATTCACATATAACATCCATATCTGCCTGTCAACTGCTCATACTATTCAAGACATTGTTTTAGTAGATATTTCAATAATAGATAATTCTGGTTTTGACAGAGGTATTTGACTACTGTAATGAAATGAATCTAAAACAAAATGCAACAGAATCTTTGAAATGTAACATCACTACAAAAACCTTGTGGCTATTGTTCAAAAATTTATTTTTAAAGTATGTTGCTATGTCCAAGTACTGCAAAAGTAAAAAAAAAACTAAATAAAGTAATTAATTTTATTGTTTTAGTCGCAGGTACAGCAACTAGCAACAAATTATAAATTTTGATTTTTAATTCACCACGATGCGGTGGTGTTATCTAGACCATAATAGTCTTTTTACAATGTTTTATACCTACATACATATACTTCTGTTCCACCCAAATGTATAATAGACCACAATCCAAGTCAACATTTTTTTATAAAACCCACATAGGCCTCTGTAAACACGTACACGACATCACAAATAAGCACACACTAAGCTTCGTAATTTGTGAGAGCTTCGTCGAGTATAATTGACGAGAAATTCTGAAGGAAAATTATGTTATATTCTTAATTTAAATATCATTATTACATATATATTATTATAAATATGTTTGGATGATTTACACGATCTTTCCAATTATAAAACAGAACATTGACCTGTTCCTATCAGAAATTTTTACAGTCTATTACAAAGAAATAATATGAAAGCTACAACAATAAGTAAACAAGACTATCGACTTAACATCAAGATAGAGTATACATATTATTGTAACTCTGACTAATAATATTTTTACAGTCGAAGTGAAAGAATATTGCTATTATAACAAATCCATAGAGAATTTTTAGACACTTCATTTATTTTATTAGTTCTCTGTGTAAGAATCCATTGCCGTGATTCGAACACTTCGCAGAAATATAATTGTAGTAAACGTAAACGACTTAGACGATATCCACAATAAAATCGACGGCTCCAATGTACATTCCTCTAACTCAAAAATGCCGAAATTTCTTTTTTAAATTGCAGAAAATATTTTAAGAAACAAAAAAGTTTTCAGGTTTACATAACGCTAAGCAGATGTACTTTTGGCAATCGTGTGATAGACATACCTCTATATCAATATAGCGGAGTGTGTACCGAGCGCACGGGTATTAGTATTGGCAATATTAGGTGCACCTTTTCATTTTCAGTACAAAAGCTACAATAGTAGGGCGCAATCCATAAATTTTCTTTAATATCTTTTTAGTAAAAAGCCTGTAAGTACATTCAGATTTTAAGTTACATTCCGCTATTTGACACTTAGCGGTTTGTTTTCTGGCAGAAAAATTTATCGATATGCCAAATGTAAAACGCAAACTTATTTAAATTGCAAAAATAAGTCTTATTATCAGAAAATAATGGTGAGGAGACTGTTAATTACTTACAATTTCGATTTCCAACGTTACTAATATAAGGTACCGACAACGATTAATTTAATGTTCTGTATTATTTTATATATATCACATACATTCCACCAAATATAAGTTAGCGGAGTGTATCCCGACTTGGAATTACACTTTTTTCAGTTAAATTCAGTTAAGTAGGGCTTACTTTAAAACCATAAATAATAACAAAATATTATAAATGGGGTTCGAAGCAGTAGCAAAGCAAGAAGTCACTCAAAAAAAAATCATAAATTAATTTGCAAAAACAAAGATTTTATCAACTTTTTTCGTTCAAATGCTCCTCCTGTGAACCTACGTTTTTGGAGTTAGAGGAGTGTACAGTGAAGCCATCGAAATGGCGGTGAATGTTTGTATTATTCGTAATCGTCTAAGAAGTCTATACCAAATGAGCGTCTAAACTAACATTTTCTATATAGTGAAATTGAACGAAAAAAATTACAGCTTACACGTAGAAATACAAATAACAAAATTTTTGGTGTGCAACAGATACCACGATATTAAAGAGATTGTCGTTACGATTAAAATGATGTTTTCAAAGTAGTACCACGACCGTATTAGATCCACGCTAACCAACAGCTCAGAAAGGCAAACATACTAAGCATGCAAAAGGGGAGAATAGTGTACATTAACAAAATTCAAATTCTTGCGCATTTCATAGCCCGCGGGAGCAGTAAAGGGTTCACTTGCAACAATTTAGCATTGTGTCCGTGGATAGAACAAAGGAGTTCGCGTTAATACTTGATACTTGATAATGTTTATTTTTGCTATAAAACATGCGTATGCAGTACACAGAATACTTTTAGGTCTTAGAAATTATCATTGTTCCTACATATTTTGCCATTGAAAAACAGCATGCAAAAAAAAAAAAAAAACAAAATTATTCTTTCTATAAAATATTAATGAAATTACTATTAAAATAATTTTAATTAATTAATTATTACTTAAATTACATTCAATAGATAAAATTACAATTATATTAAAATTACTAACACATTCAATAAATTCTCAATAAAAAAACTATAATAAGACAATCAAAGATTTCATATAAAAGATGATAATGATATAAACAAAGACAACAGAATCAAAGATTTTAAATAATATGACCAACCTAAGGAACGTATCCAAAATGTATTCATCCACTCTATAATAGCATTTTGTCCTTAAGTAAATTTGTAACGGCTACCTTAAATTTATTATCTTCTAGTTCTACTATGTCCTTTGGCAGTTTATGTATAATCGAGCTGCCTCCCAAATCACATTTTTTTCTTTGCAGAGCCGTCTTACAGTTAATTACTTCTATAGCCGGTTTTCTAGGACGCAGTTTGACACTTGTAACGTGTTATTTTTGCTTATGCTTTCAGCACAATTTAATCAACAAAATACTTTTAATTACATTATTAATTTACAAATTGCATTCTTGTTTACATATTCTATTAGGATTTTGTGACAGATACTTATTTTATTTTTTTTTTTTTTAACCTTTTTAAGTGGAAGTAAGAGTGAAGGGATCGGAACCTGTACAGCCTCAGCATAAGTGCAATTTTTTTGTCTTAATTTATATTTCATAAAAGTTACTTATAACAAGATGGACATAGGGACAAAACATTTAGTTTCTGCATTCATTTAATTAACGTACAGATGGTGTTGAGTCTGTGATAGGAGTTTTAGTTGAAGTTGTAATTTAAAACTTAAATATTTCAATATACAGATCTATGGTTGTAGAGATTTGATAGGGTGAAGCCATAGACTGTAATAGTAAACCTTATCATGTTTTCATAACTAATATATACCTAATATTATCTATTAGGAGTTTACTTAAAACAAATTCTTTTGTTTTGGTTTATTAAAAGAAGTTTTCGTTTCTTTCTCTTTGTTGGACAAGTCCGCCTTTTCTTCACTCGTTGATACTTCCAATTCGGAACGGGACGGCTTGATCTATGGTGATCCCTCCGTGGCTATTTATTGGCTATCTCGAGTCTTGGCTGTCATTTGACGTCGGCGAGGAGGACGCGAAAGATGGGTCTTTCGGCGTTCCTCTCCTGGCGGATGTGCCGATTTAGGCCGCCGTGATATAAAATTTAGTTTTTCTTTTTTAAATGTATTTTCTTTTTAATATTTTTTAATAACGGCTTAATGCCTTAATTAATTTCATCAAGCAATCCCAGATAATGGTGAGTTGTATTTTCTTCTTTTACTCAACTTTAAAGATTCCCCACATGTTCGTGGGATAGAAATAAATCTTTTATACATTGTTGTAGGGTTCACGGTATACCTCGGAATCATCACAAATATAGGGCGTTTGGGCCGTTTCATCCAACGTGACTTCATGCACCCAGCCATGCGGTGATGTAGATTGTCTTACTTATCAGCGAAATCCCTGCCATCACCGATGGAATCCCAACGTATAAGGTGACCTCTTACAATTTATACCGTTTTGCGTGTGTGAACCACCGTATTTTGGAGGAATTAATTTTTCTTTTGATGACATTCACCTTGGGTGACGAATGGAGGATGGCTCAGCTCAACTGTGAACTTTTAAATGTGTAACGTGTGCAAATACCGTGCCCATTGATTTGCGGACGATTATATATATATATATTTTCTTTTTTTTGATTTGTATCTAAATGTATCTTTAAAAATGTAATATTTTATAATGTACTTAATTATAAACTTACATATATAAATTTCTTGGTTTAATTTTATCACCTAACCATTTGAAGGTCTGTTTGTATTTATGTGGAGGCGCCCATATCATTAATTCTAAATATCTACATATATCACCAGGTCGGTTCGATTCCGATAAGGATTATACCCACAACCTGATCTTAGCCGGCAAATTTCTCTTTTTCTTAACTACCATAATATAAACGCTACAATTGGCGTACCCAACGTTAGGCCTGGAAGACTTCAAATGGTGGTGATTTAACTTTTGTTGTAATACATATCTTAATACTTGTACTTAAAAATATACATCTAGAACAGATGTAATAATATGTAATGTGTAATAATAATATTTGTCTTAATTTCAAGCTTACCTAATTTAATCTAAATCACATATAATTGTGTATTCTTAAGTGTTGTCTAGCTTACCTAATTTAATCTAAATCACATATTTGTGTATTCTTAAGCGTTGTCTAGCTAACTTAATTTAATCTTAATCACATACTTGTGTATCCTAAGGGTGGACTAGCTTTACTTAATTTAAACACATTTTCTGTGTAATATTTATGTGTCATCTAGCTTACTTAATTTTAATCACCTTTATTGTTTAAACTTAAACTTTAATTTTTTATAATTAACTTACTTTTGTATTAAATCACAACTGTTATATTTTAATGTTTAACTATTTCTGGATATATTGTTAATCATGGACTTTATCACTGCAGGATGTTCTGTTGAGTATCTCTTGAAAGATGAATTGTTACACGAACTCAGTATCAGACATTTACCAGCTGAACCATCTTCCTCAACGGACGACCTAAGGAAGTTCCTCAGACACACAGTGAAATTAGCCCGACGGGGAAGCCTCAAATCCATTGATCAGTTTGGTGTTTGTGACCAGTCTAAGGAGGTGACAATATGTACTCCAAAGGTTTCAGACATTGAAAGAGATATCCCGGGTGATAGTTGTACTGTATCTCGTCTGTTGAAAAGGTTAGTGTCTCGTAGTAATTATCTGTTGTGTAGGTTGTCAAGGGTAGTCGACCCTAATCCAGATATAGTGGTACTCAAGTCTACTTTGATTTCGATATTGTTGAATCTCTAAGGTGAATCCCTGTCAAATTATGAAACTTAATTTCTTTGAAATAAATATCTTTGACTGAGAACTCAGTCATGTTCTCAGGTTTATTAAATGTTAACTTCATCTCAAATCTTAACCTGCTTGGTAACTAATTTTGAATTAATTACACTGACATATGTAATTAAGTGTAATGCTAAATTTGCATCTATGTAATGCACTTCTATTAGAATAAAAAGGTTTGTTGCAACAAATATATTTATTGATCTTTATTCATCTGAATGAATATAATCTGGTTTACACATTATTAACAATATGTATGGTGTGTTACCATGATAAACTTCCTCTAGTAGGAAATCTTCTAATATGGAATTATGCATATTTTTGCTTAATTTTCATTAATAATAACTACCAACTGTACACATTATTATCTGTATTTGTTGTGAGTATTATTTAATTCAACACATAGTTGTTGACTTTGTTGCATTTATGAAATGCACTTCTTTAAAATAAATGGTTTGTTGTAACAAATGTATTTATTAATCTTTATTCATCTGAATGAATATAAACTGGTTTGCACATTATTAACAATATATGTATGGTGTGTGACGATGATAAACTTCCACAAGCAGGGAATTTTCCAATATGTAATTATGCATAATTTTGCTAAATTTTTATTAATAATAACTAATAACTGTACACATTAGTAACTGTATTTGTTGTGAGTATTAATTAATTGAATACATAATTGTTGACTTTAACTTCCTGACACACTTAGTGAAGAGGCGCTGATGTCAGTGACCTTTATTATTCTTTTACAAGCTGATGGATTGTAGCTTGTATAGGTATGATATCTTATGCTTTGATTTATTACTCAATTTTTATATTGCATAGAGTAATATATAAATATATGAAATGACTTGTTGATTTGGGATTTCATCTCTCTTTGTTTTCTTACGCATGGGGTGCCTAAGTATATATTTATGTTGATAATGGCCCTCAATTTGTTTCTAAAGAATTTAAGGAATTAATAATTAAATATAAAGTTCCACACTTATTTTTTAATCCAGTTTATCATCCCCAGACTAACCAGACGGAGCGTGTGAACCGTGAAATTGTTAGATCTCTTGCATCATATGTGCGTTCTGATCATAGAAATTGGGATAAGAACGTAGCTGAGGTGCAATGTGCTCTCAATACTGTAATCCATGATGGTACTAAATTCACCCCTTTCTTTTTGTCACATGGCAGGGAAATGATCCTGGATGGTTCACTTTATAATTTGGATTATCCTGTAGATTCTGAAAAGATATATGGTAGACAACACTTATAAATTTTCTGATTCTCTTAAAGACTTAAATACAATATTTAATAAGGTAAAGGTCAATCTTAAAAATTCACATATAAAAATTCTCATTATTATAATTTGCGAAGGCGTCATGTCGAACTTCAAGTGTAGGGCAAATAGTTTTTAAAAGATGTTTTCTCTTTCTAATGCAGCCAAACACTTCTCTGCTAAGCTAGCCCCCAAGTTCGAAAAATGTGTCATCACAGAGAAACATTCTCCTGTGGTTTTCACCCTGAAAACAGTAGAAGGTAAACCCTTAGGCCGTTGGCACATAAAAGATATAGTCAGACCAGGCGAATGTCCTACTGACTTAATAAGTTAAAATAATTTCTTTAAAGTGTGTTATCAAAATGTATTTACTTTCATGACTCTTTGAGCATTCCTTAATAATGTTAATTTAGATTAATCTTATATTTATACACTTTGAAAAATGATAAACACATTAACTATTACTATGTTAAGTGTCTTGAGGTAGATACTCCAAGCACTTTAAACTTACTTTTCATTAAAATAAGCCTGTATTGTTCAATGAATACTTTCATATGAGTTGAAGCCAATAAGTCTGTACTTATATGCAGCATAAACATTTTTGTTTGGGCGACAACTTTAAAAGTTGAATAGTACATGTAGCTACCTTTAAGTGTTAGGTCTTTCTTTTTTAATTTTCTAACACTAATCTATTTGTTCATAAATACTTAATACACCTATGGTTCTACACATTGAGTGTATTCAGCCTTGTATTAATTAATTAATAATTTCCTTTGAGTTGAAGCCATTTAAGTCTGTAATTATTTTGCAGCACTGAGCATTCTTGTTCATTTTGTCTAGGCGACAACTTAAAAAAGTTAAGTGTTAGTTTTTTTATTTTCTAACACTAATCTATTTCTTCTTAAATACTTAATACACCTATGTTTCTACACATTGAGTGTATTGAGCCTTGTATTATTATTAATTAATGAATACTTTCTTTGAGTTGAAGCCATTTAAGTCTGTAATTATTTTGCAGCACTGAGCGTTCTTGTTCATTTTGTCTAGGCGACAACTTATAAATAGTTAATAATACATGTGGCTGCCTTGATGGGTTAGACCATTCTTTTGGATTTTTCTTGATAATAATATACTTATTAGTTTGTGCTTAGATTACATACTAGAAATCTTATTCTCACATATCTGAAAACTTAATATGTAGTTAACCTACATTAATTGTCCTACTTTGCAAGACAAACCAATATATAATTTGCTTTACTTGTAATGATGTTCTATTATAGTATAAACCTAGTGGATGATGTTGAAGTATTTTTTGAAATTAGGAAGTTTAAGATTAGTTATTTTAACATGATAGTATTTACACATTGGATGTACTAGTGTGTATTATGAGTTCATTGACATTGAGTGATTTCCTAGTTTGCTTTTTGAATTACTTGTTAAATAGCAAGAGTGATGTATAGAAGTAACTATCATCAGTACAGTCAGCCACAAAAATACTCTTTACACTTCGTATTTTTTACGAATTATTTTATTTAAAAATTTTCAATTTTTAAATAAAATAATTCTTTTCCCACCTGGAACGGTACTGTAACGTGTTATTTTTTGCTTATGCTTTCAGCACAATTTAATCAACAAAATACTTTTAATTACATTATTAATTTACAAATTGCAATTCTTGTTTACATATTCTATTAGGATTTTGTGACAGATACTTATTTTTTTTTTTTTTAACCTTTTAAGTGGAAGTAAGAGTGAAGGGATCGGAACCTGTACAGCCTCAGCATAAGTGCAATTTTTTTTTGTCTTTAATATATTTCATAAAAGTTACTTATAACAAGATGGACATAGGGACAAAACATTTAGTTTTCTGCATTCATTTAATTAACGTACAGATGGTGTTGAGTCTGTGATAGGAGTTTTAGTTGAAGTTGTAATTTAAAACTTAAATATTTCAATATACAGATCTATGGTTGTAGAGATTTGATAGGGTGAAGCCATAGACTGTAATAGTAAACCTTATCATGTTTTCATAACTAATATATACCTAATATTATCTATTAGGAGTTTACTTAAAACAAATTCTTTTGTTTTGGTTTATTAAAATAAGTTTTCGTTTCTTTCTCCTTGTTGGACAAGTCCGCCTTTTCTTCACTCTCTGATACTTCCAATTCGGAACGGACTGCTTGATCTATGGTGATCCTCCGTGGCTATTTATTAGCTATCTCGAGTCTTGGCTGTCATTTGACGTCGGCGAGGAGGACGCGAAAGATGGGTCTTTCGGCGTTCCTCTCCTGGCGGATGTGCCGATTTAGGCCGCCGTGATATAAAATTTAGTTTTTTTTTTTTAAATGTATTTTCTTTTTAATATTTTTTAATAACGGCTTAATGCCTTAATTAATTTCATCAAGCAATCCCAGATAATGGTGAGTTGTATTTTCTTCTTTTACTCAACTTTAAAGATTTCCCACATGTTCGTGGGATAGAAATTAAATCTTTTATACATTGTTGTAGGGTTCACGGTATACCTCGGAACCATCTCAAATATAGGGCGTTTGGGCCGTTTCATCCCAACGTGACTTTATGCACCCAGCCATGCGGTGATGTAGATTGTCTTACTTATCAGCGGAAATCCCTGCCATCACCGATGGAATCCAACGTATAAGGTGACCTCTTACAATTTATACCGTTTTGCGCGTGTGTGAACCACCGTATTTTGGAGGAATTAATTTTTCTTTTGATGACATTCACCTTGGGTGACGAATGGAGGATGGCTCAGCTCAACTGTGAACTTTTAAATGTGTAACGTGTGCAAATACCGTGCCCATCGATTTGCGGACGATTATATATATATATTTTTTTTTTGATTTGTATTTAAATGTATCTTTTAAAAATGTAATATTTTATAATGTACTTAATTATAAACTTACATATATAATTTCTTGGTTTAATTTTATCACCTAACCATTTGAAGGTCTGTTTGTATTTATGTGGAGGCGCCCATATCATTAATTCTAAATATCTACATATATCACCAGGTCGGTTCGATTCCGATAAGGATTATACCCACAACCTGATCTTAGCCGGCAAATTTCTCTTTTTCTTAACTACCATAATTAAACGCTACAACCTACTATTTGGATCTTTGTTGGAATAAGTGAGGGTTACGTTTTACAAATAAGCAAACCTCCAGAATATATACACATGGAAATGTGAGTAGTCTGAGGGATTTAAAGTAAGGTACACAGCTCTCCGTAGATTTAATGTTCACAATAGATCTAACGCAACGTTTTTGTGCTCTAAAAATAACTTCCTTATATGAAGAGTTGCCCCAGAAAATAACTCCATAACGTAAAGTTGCCATGACGAATCCATGATAAGCTGTCAATACCGCCTCTCTGTTTGCCACTTTGGTAAGATTATGTAGCGCATATGAAAACCTATATAATTTCTTACACACTTCCACAGAATGAGTTTCCCATTTCATGTTACTGTCTATATGTAAACCTAGAAATTTTGTTGTTCTAACATTTTCTATAATTGTAGAGTTGTAACTTACAGTCGGTTCATTGCTTTTTTCACGATGTGAGTAGTGCATAATTTTAGTTTTATTTAAGTTATATATACAAGTTGTTACATTCCATCCATGTTATTAAATTATTAAGTGTATTACTGATTTCACTCTCATAATTTATATTTTTTTTTTCCTACGACTATTGCTGTACTATCATCTGCAAACAAGACCATGGGATACTCGCTATACTTAACCATGTCATTTATGTAAATTAAAAACAGTAAGGGCCTAGGACACTGCCCTGAGGGACCCCAAATTTGACTTGTAATTCTGGGGATTTATAACTTTCAATTTGTTTAGTATTTATAGAAATTTGACATAATTCTGTAAACTGTGTTCTATTTTCTAAATACGATTTAATTAGATTTTGAGGCGGTACCTCTAATTCCGTAGCAATGCAGTTTGTTTAGCAAAATGTCATGATTCACGTGATCGAATGCCTTTGACATGTCCATAAATATTGCACAGGTTGGATTGCTTTTATCTAGATTTGCCAAGACCTTCGCCACCAACTCATATGTCGCAGAACTAGTCGACATACCCTTTCGAAAACCTTTTTGTTCACTAGCAAATATTTTATATTTGTCTAAAAATGAATACAATCTTTATATATAATTTTTTCCATTATTTTAGCAAAAACTGAAAGCAGTGCCACTGGCCTATAGTTATTTACATCTTCTCTTATCCCGTGTTTAAAAAAAGGTTTGATTACAGCTACTTTTAATTTGTTCGGAAATATTCCACTACTGAGAATCAGATTGACAATATGCGTAAGAGGTATAGCAATTATTTCGCTAATACACTTTACTGTTAAAGTAGATATACCATCTTCGCCACACTTTTCGAGTTTTTAAGTTTTTAATTACTTTGTCAATTTCTGGTGGAGTTGTAGGATATAAATATATTGAATTTGAATTATTTTCTATTTTGCTCGATTGCTTTTTTCTCTGGAATTTTATTTACGCTTTCAACAAAATATTTGTTGATTGCAGTTGATATTTCCATTGGGTCAGTTATCTTTTCCTTTTCTATTATTAAAGATGAAATAGGTTGCGCGGGCATTTTTGTTTTCAATTGTTTATGATTTGCCACGTAGTCTTAGTTTTATTTACAGATTTTTTATATTATTGTTATTATGAGCACGTTGTGTTAGTTTTATAATCTTCTTTAATTGTGCGGTATAGTATTTAAGTTTTATTTTATATTCATTGTTATTTTTATGTAGTCTACTGAGCCATAACATTTTCCTTTTATTCTTAGAGCACAAGCGAATACCTTTTGTAACCCATTTCAACCTTTGTTTAGCGCTTCTTCTAACAACTATCCAAGGAAAACATAAATTGTAGAATAACATATAAACGTCTATAAATTTATTATATGCTTCATTTGAGTCTGAGGAACTGAAGACTTCATTTAAAGATAAGGCTGTGATGCATTCCTTAAACTTTTGTATATTTTCTTCAGAGTAATCGCGGTTGATTGATTTCCATGATTTAAGAATGCATGATTTTTTAATAGGACACTGCAAAATCTGCGCTGAATGATCCGATAGTGCCAGTTCTATTATTTCTCCTTTGCTACCTCTTATATTATGTGCTATATTATCAATACAAGTTCCAGAGGATATTCTCGTAGGCCGGTTAAAATGGAGTTGAAGATTATAACCTAATAAGTGATATTTAAAATCTCGACTCTTTGTCGTTGCTTTTAATATATCAATATTGAAGTCGCCGCAGATTACAATTTTCTTAGTATTACTATTACAATTTTCCTGTAAGATACATTCTAATTTTTTGCATGAAACATATCTATATTAGATCCTGGTACTCTATAAATACATACAATAAATAAATATTATGATCTATCAGTTCCACTCCACAGCATTCAATTACACATTTTATAGAGCATTTTTTAATATTATCTAATTCCTTATATTGCAAACTTCTTCTTAATATAATACACGAGCCTCCACGTTTTACCTCTCTACAAAAGTATGCTGCCAATTTAAAGTTTGGTAAATTTAAACATTTTCTATTGTCCTCGATCATGTTATGCTCAGTGATACACAACACATCTATGGGTTGTTTTTTGGTACACAAATTGACCAAGTTCATTGACAGTTCATCACTCTTATTAATAAGACCGGATGTATTTTGATGTAGTATATTTAATTTATTGTAATAGAAAAAACTGCCTTTTTTCATTTTGATCACATTCTGTTGACTCTACGTTTAGGTTTTCTTCATGTCTATATGTCTTGCGGTCATAGTCGCCTTGAATTGATTTAATAAGTTTTGCCATGTAGTAAAGAATACATTTTAATCCTTTTCTGTTCATTTTACCACTATACTCAGAAAACATAGTCATGTCGAGTTCTTTATTTGAATCAAACACATGTACATCTTCTATAATATTATTTTCTTCTTAGAGATAATCTTATATAATATTATTTTCCTTGGGTTTAACGATGCAAATAGTGGTTTAGAGAGTAATACATAAATTTTTCATGTTACAACGAATTGAAATTACAACTAGTCGAACCTACGGTAGATCTGAACAGTCTGCCATCTCATATACACACGGTAAAGCCAAAGCACAAATATATATTTGAACATATTTAGTAAGTTTGCAATTAAGAAAGAAAGAACGCGTACGCGTAACCAACGAGCGTACATGATAGAACTAATGAAAGACGACCAAGCTAGGGAAATACTCGTATGTTTGGATCGTTGCAAGTGGTAACTATGATCTCTGCCTTTGTTGATAGCAGAATGAAAGCGAGAGATGTGTGAGAGCGATTTCTATGTCTACACTAATACTATAAAGTGGAAAGATTTGTATTTTTCTATGTAACGAAAACACTCAAAAAGTACTGGACCGATTTTAATAATTATTTTTTCATTAGAAAGCTACATTATTTATACTATAGAAGTCTTGAGAAATTCTTATTAAAACCAACCGAAGGTGTAAAAAAAATTGCCATAAAATGTCTTTCATCGCATACGCTGCGAAGGGTAATGTCTAAATAGACATTACGCACAGTGTGCAAAGCCGAAACGGGCCGCTAGTATTCGATAAATTTGATTACAAGAATAATCGTTGAATAGAACTTGAGATAATGCTCAGTATCATTTATTCAAAACCAACAGCTAACAAGAAGATTTGTTTGTTTACTTTAATAAATCATAGCGTACTTATTACACAAACATATCATGATAATTTCTTGATATTTTTTGATGGCGATTCCATAAATATTATTATTTAATATAAACTACAATTTATTTGCGATTTTTACAGGTTTATGGAGGGATTAAATAATGAAGTGCCTTGTATGTATTTTTTTATTATTGTTAGATCCTCGTGACTTGCACCAAAGGTTGCATCCAAGATTATGTTGTCGGATTTACATATGAGTATTATGTATTTCAGAATATTGTAATAGATATAAAAGAACTGCACAACACTATTACTGAAAAAACAAAACAATATCACAGCTGATATACTTTTCCAATAATAAGGCGATTAGGTTTTATTCAACTACGTTAGCCCAGTGTGTATTGGTTGACTGCTTATAACTTTGAATGTCTTTGCAGGTATATGAAAGTTACTTCTCGATGTTTTCTTTCACCAGGAGCAACCTCGTGTTATTGTTATGACAAGAAAATAAAAGATCAACATTTTTGTGATTATAGTTTAGTTTAATCATAGCCACGAGGAACAACGCAGAATTCTTGGAACCGTCCAGTTTCTGGTTCTGACAGAATGTATGTCACAATCAGGCTATAAATACTGTTGAATTGAAAATAAAAATATTATAAAACAACTTCATCTTCTCAAGCTTTAATAAAACGCCTGGAAATACAGACTTACAAGTCAACTAGAATCGCGAACCCGGCGCAATACAAACTTCCGAAGAGATAAAACTCCGCGAACGTGAGTCAGACTATACATTATATTATCTAAGAGAATTTCCTTTCCTTTTAAAATACGCATAGAAATTGCGAGTTATTTAGGCGATAAAGTTTTATTTTGCTGCAGTCGAGTAAAATTTTACACATCAAACCATATTTTACCATAGAAGTATATGGTTAATAGATAGTCTTTATTAAAAATATTATTATTTTACTTTATTTCCCTTAGATAAATATAATACATTAAAAAAACTTGATAGTCGACGAGTTCGGTAAAACAATAATTTCTTTGAATTTTTATTGTTAAGAATGGTCGGTGTGAATATAATTTATCGAATGATTAAACATGAAATGCGTTGATGGGTTCAATAATACTATTTTTAATTTTTAAGTTTCTTGAATTTTAATAAGTTTTACAAAATTAGTAATAAAAATATCCTCCGGCACCGAATTAAATGAGGAACCTGTATTTAGATAAAAAGCACGAGCAACAGCTTAAAACAGGTATGAAGTATATTGAATTATTTATTAAATGATTTTTACTACAGAGTAATAAGAAATAGAAACTTACGTCATCATTTAGTAAAATTACACGTTATCTAACAAATAGAAATTGTTATACTTTAATTTACTACATATATATTATTTTATATAAAATATCTTGTATACAACATATTCATCTTTACTTTATGTAAGTCAATGTCGAGTAGAATATTAAAAAGATACCTTTGCAATAGATTTTGTGGTCTACATTATTATGAGCTTCGGACGTATCTCATATCGCGTCATAGAGCGTCCCGGTAGATTTTTTCCTATATCCCAGTTTACGATCTCGAATAAAAGACTGGATTATATGCATCCGCGCACCGCTCCCCTGTTTTGTGAAATACTACTAAATGTTCTGGAAGTTGCAAATTTATGTTTTAAAAAAAATATATATAGACAATGCAAAAACATGACAGCATATAGGAATTTATATGTACATTTATTGTCCTTTTTTTTTTGTTTCTCTGAGGAAAATGCATTAAATTGCATACCCCGGCTGTGGCGAGCCGGCGGTTATGTGGGGCTCTCCTCCCCAGAAGGGGGAGGCCTACCCACTAAAAACCTCAGGGATGGCCTTCCTCAGGCATGTAGGGAGCCCCCGGGAACATCAAGCCACTTCCGGGAACCCCCAGCCTCCGCTCCCCTATCTAGAGGGGAGCCCTCCTCGGGAAGGCTACTGCCTCCCCCGGTCTCCTCCATCGACGACGCCCCCCGGCCACGGAAGGGGCGTGGTCCATCCCGGGAACATTTATTGTCCTACGTAAACATAATAACACCATCCTATTGGTTTTGCAAGTCTTTACAACCAGCCGTCAATGCGTAAGCAACGAAACGAGATATGTTAGTGAAAATATATATTTATCATTGTATTTTGACAATTCTAAGTGATAAATCGATCCATCATATTGCATTTCAGTAGTGATGCTGAGGTGGCTGATGGGCTTTATTTATTTCTTTTGGTTTTATACTTGTCATGTTTACATTCTATTGAAAAAAATTCTGTGTGATAATAATACGAGTAAGTTTGTCTATATAGCGTACACTATATATGTATTACAGGATATAAATCTATGTAGAATATTTTAAAAAATGAACATATATATTTTTTTAAATACGTCGCTACTTGTTTATCCTATGTCGAGCATTCACATTTGAGGGTACACTCACAAACATAGAATCTCACATACGTACACACTCAGATCGGAACAAAATTTTGTAATTCATATAAAATATTTGTTCCGTGCGGGAATCGGATCCGCGACCTGTTGCGAAGTTGTCGATCACTTTTCCGTTGCACCAAACGTGTCGCCTAAATTTTTTTTTATGTATTATGGACAGGCATTTGGCCTCGATTTCAGCTGATGGTAAGTGACAATGAGGCCGAAGATGGTCCATGCCTGTCCAGATAGTGCCTAATCACTATTGCCTTGAAAAGGCCCAGATTGTATTTATCATGGAAAATATCCGGCGGGAGGGAATTCCACTCCTTTGCTGTGCGCATTATGAAAGTAGAAGCGAAACGCTTAGTGCGTATAGGTAGTATATCAACAACATAAGAGTGGAAGCCCAATCGCCGTCTAGTTCCCCTGAGGTGGAATGGGGATGCCGGAATCAAATTGTGCAATTCCATCGCACACTCTCCAAAATGCATCCGATAAAAGATGGCCATAGTGGCTACCTTGCGTCGATGATCGAGGCTCTGCAGTTTAGCCTCTACTAGACGTGAGTCACCAATAAGCTTCCTAGCACGTTTCTTGATTGAGTCTAAGGCAGCCAGTTGGTATTTGGCAGAACCGTCCCAAAGATGATCGTAGTATTCCATACACGATCGGACTTGAGATTGGTAAAGGTTTATACGTTTTTGAAAGAATTTCAATTCTTTGTGTAAATAAACACACTTTACCACATATAATGACATCTAACTCGCTTGTTTCAGAAGAAGAATGAAAACCCAGGTCGTCTGTTTGAGTACCTGCTTCTTACCTATTTCTGATACAAAGCAACAGGAGTCGCATTGCTGAGTTCAGTTAAAATTAGTAGTATACGCTTAACGGAATGGATTAGATTTTGTCTCTTTCTACCGCATTCAAACTATCTATTAGCAATAAATCGGTTTTCTCATTCACACAGCTCATTTGCTTACCTCAGTTCGTCGAATGCGCTTACTTGTTTTCTATTGTGTGATGATATCTCTGAAGTAATTATTATTATTTATTTGTAATATTGTTGGCCACACGGAATTGTCCATTAGAAATCCCGAGAAGGTCCACATTAATATCAACATTTCGATGCAAGTAAGCGAACAAAAACAGGGTTCGTCGAAGAAAAGTAAAACAGAATATTCCTTATTTTCATCCTAGATGCTACTTATCAGAGCACTGACCGCAAAGCCGCAAGCGCACAAGCTCCAAATTTTCATAAAGAAGTTGCCCAGAGGAACAAAATCATTTAACCCGAAAGCAGCAAAACACCTGTAGGCAACATTTTTATTGGCTTCAAACAGAAAATGTGACAACTGTTATTAGATTCCCCTTGTTGTCTTAGTTTCGCGAACATCTCGAACTTTCCTATAACTCGGTGCTGACAATGGACTTTATTTCTTTGCTATTAAGAAACTTTTTTGAACAAATTGTGAACTAATACAGAAGTGTCGAATGTATTTTCCGACAAATTCCCAACTTTGAGTGCTAAGTTACCTGCAAACGTAATATGATGTTTTCCCGGATTGGTTCGTGCGGCTAGTGATTGTAATGTGTATGTTCAATCCATTTTTTATATTATACAAATAATCCATAAATACAATAATATTATTTAATATTTTAATTATGCATGCAACACCAACCAATTAGAACAATTCTGCTTTGAAGATGCCTGTTCACTAACATTTGATAAAATTATAATTTATGTTCATAATTTTATGACTTGCCGTTGCAAACTTGTTAATATGTTTGAATTTAACTAAACCTAATATTTTAAATTAAAATTAAACTAATATTCAGATAATCACGGCAGCGTTTTAAACAAATATCCTATGCCACAAAACGTACCAACAAAAAACTTTCATTTTTAACGTTATTTATTGTGTAGAAATGACTTCAGCAGATAACATTGTTTACAAACTATAGCATTTAAGAGCATTCTAATTTCCACATCCTTTGGCTCATATGAATGACGTAATTTCTTGCTTACGGCATTTTAGAATGACCAGACTTTAAAAGAGAAGTAATATTACAATATTTAAAATAATCTAAACATATTCTTCATGTTATATCTAGAGTTTAAAATAATAATTAATTGTCAATTTAAAATGAAATGTCAATTTTGAAATGAGATTGTTGTAAATTCGCGGTATCAAGACACTTGAAATATGACCCGCGACAGATTTATTTCTGTATTTTTTTTACAATAAATTTGGATTGCAGGCATTGTATTTACCTGATAATAATTCTTACAGATATCTATAGATATATTATATATAATATCATTTATTAAAAGATATCGCCATAGTCAAAGTCTTAAGTATATCCAAACATGACTTTATTGACTTAGCAATAAGGTAGAGTATATTTTTGTAACTCTTACAGCAATTTTTCCTTTATACTGTAAATACAGTACTTGTAAGTTTCGCACACTTGAAACCCTTTCAAGGTTTACCGAATAAGCGCCCATTTGTAGCTCAGAATAACCAAAATCAAAATACTTTCATTCAACTTAGGTTTTTACATTCATTTTTTGACAACAAGGTAAATCTCCCTAGCCTGTTCGGAAATCTTTTCGTGAAGAACAGACAAGAAACTGTGAAGGTTTATTTTTATCTTCTCTTATCAATTATCATTTAAAATATATACATAAACAGGTTTCCCACTTACGATCTATAAATATTTCTTATAATTTATTATTTATTATCTGTTATAATACGACCATAATAAATTCCCTGGCAGCGTTCGTGTGTCCTATTATCATACAAACAGTTTGTCCATAATTGCTTCTACGTGCATTTGTGAGTGGTTTGACGTAATCAATGTGGTCATTGATCAATGCTAACAATTCAAAGAGGAATTAGCTAATGGTCTGTATTCTGAACTGTCAATTTATTAATGGGCATACAAAAGTCGACAACAAATTTTGGCCGGCTCCCACATTGATAAATACTTCACAAATATTTTCCTATTTGAGTTAATAAGAAACATAACATTCATAACATCGTAATTATAGCATCATACATAAGAATCTACTTTTGTAGATTCTTTTTTCATAAACTCTTAACACTACAAATGATGATGAGATATAACGGTTAGGTCGGCTTGTGACAATATTAATTAAATGAGGAAGGTATTCAGAAGTGCAATCACGATTAGATCATGTAAAAATTAATTATATTCTGCTTCTTCTATCTCCTTCCTTGTTTCCAGTTTTATTTGGGGTCGGCGCATTATATCTTCCTTTTCCACTCACCTTTATCACTCATCATTTCTATACTCACCCCCTTCTTCAACATATTATCATTAACGCAGCCCATCTTTTCTTAAATCCTCCTCTTCTTACACGTCCATCACATAACCTCCTTGTAAAATTATCTTTCTCAAAAAACTATGCAAAAAAAATATATATATACCTATATATATTATTTATATCAATATGGCAAATGTAAATACTTATTTATTTTGTGGTAAGAAAAATATGTTACCAATTCCATTCCATATAGTGGTCAGAAAGTGAAATTAGGGCCGCTTAACACTACATGATTTATGTAAAAAGTTTTGTTGATTATATATCTATGTAATTATAGGATTAGGATAACACACGTGTTTATTTGTAAACAATTTAGAGGTAGATACGAATTAGGTTACTCTCTTACTCGTATCTACTGTTTCACTGGATCGTAAGATTTCTGAATTCGAAATGGCATATTAATTTTAAGATGTCAATATCACGCCTTCGATATTCCCTATATTGTCGAATTCAGTTCATTCCTTACGCATAACATGGCTTCGTAAGCGCAAAATCTCGACTTAATAACAGTAATGAGGTAGATATTACGGAGTAGCTTACTCGCTCACCAAACATTTGGAATTTGAGCTGGTGTTTAATCCAACATAAAATAATTTACCGCTTGAGCGAGTTGTATTGAAGCTTTTAGATGACTAAGGTTAAGGTTGAATAGGTGTTAAAGAGAAGCTACAAATATAAGACTAGAATATAATTTTAAGCAAATACTCCTAATTAATAGCTTCTACAAAAATATATATGAAACGTTATTTTAAGATGTTTGTAATTTTCTATCATACATTTTAGTCGTATAAGTGTTAAATTAATTTAAGAAACAAGATATTTTTAGAAGAAGAAACAGATTATTTAAATTTCAGTAGCTACCTTTTTAAGGATCATTATATAATAATGTGTGTTGATCTAATATGAGTTACAAAACTGACTAACTAAAACCAAGAGATTTGATAGCATCGAATTCGAACATTATAGAAAGCACGACATTATATCAAAGCTCAGATGATACATTACATCTGAGCAATTCCAAAATCTTTATTGAGCTCAAGTTCCCTTCTCTTTGGAGTACTGCTTCCATATTTGGGACGCTCCTTTCTGCTATCAATTAGAAAGTCAGTGAAACACCGTGCGAAGAGACTTGTTCAGAATAACTCACTCGTTCGAATTAGACTCCAGACCCTTGAACATTGTAGATGAGAAATTTGCCCATTAATCTTTTTCTATCACTTTACAATCGGGTGCTGCATGTCTTTCAAGGCACTTTCTTATGTTGTGAATGTTGTAAATGATTAATATAGTCTGTGCTTCTTTAGATGTTGATTAGTCTGTAATTGAATTTAATAAAAGTAAGATGCTGCTAATTGAGTGTATTATTTAATTATTTACATAAATAACTAAAACATGGCGCTGCGTAATTAATAAAAATAATATAAATAGTGCTAAATAGTGAAGCAGTACAATGGATGGATTAGGATACCGTATTGACAGGCTGAATTTAGGAGACGGAGATATCCCTCAAAAGAAGGCAAAATGGCGTTTATTTATACAAAAATTTGAATTACATGTAGAACTACTCAATCTCAAGGAAGAAAAAAGCAAAATAGCTCTGTTTCTCACTAATCTAGACGACGCGACATTACAAATATTTAATTCTTTTGGCTTAATAGAAGAAAACTTAAAATTAAAAACTATAATTAAAAAGTTTGACGAATATTTCTATTCATGTCAATGAAGTTTACGAACGATATAAATTCTTCTCAATTAATCAAGACTCCTTGCCGGTGGATACTTTTATAAATAAACTTAAGACTCAAGCTGAGGAATGTGGCTTTGACACACAAAAGGAATCTTTAATCAGAGACAGAATTGTTTTGGGCTTAACAGATAAAAATTGCCAAACCATGTTATTGAAAGAAAAATCACTAACACTAAATAGAGCTATAGAATTGGTCCGATTAGCAGAAATGCAAACAAAACAAATTCAAGAAATACAAGAAAACAAGATGGAAGTAATGGAAGTTACTAAAAAATATAAGTGTAAAAAATGTGGCTATTTGCATCAACCAAAAAAGTGTCCAGCTTTCGGAAAAAAATGTTCGGCCTGTGGCAAATTAAATCATTTTTCGGTCGGGTGCTTTAAACGGAGTCGATTTCAAATGAAAAAGACAGAAGAAGTTGAAATGTCACAGGACTCTCAGGATATTGAAAGGTGTGTGTATGTAGATTTAATAGGAGATAAAACTAAGTGGATAAAAATATATGTATAAATGGCAAAATGTTACAATTCAAGCTTGATACGGGCTCTGAAGTTAACTTGATTACATTAAATGATTTGACTAGTTCTAATTATAATAATAGGAACATACAGAAAACAAACATAATATTAGTTACTTTTGGAGGGTTCAAAATAAAGCCAATTGGCTCTATAATGATAAATTGTTGTTATAAAAATAAATGTTCACTATTAGAGTTCATAATTGTAAATAATAATTGTACTTCATTGTTAGGATTGCTAGGTTGTAAAGCATTGGGTTTCATAAAAGAAGTCAATGAAATTAATTTAAAAGAAACGTCTGGTAAAAGTGAATTTATAAAAATGTATAATAATCTGTTTCAGGGAGTAGGACATTATTGTGAAGAATACACCATTAAAATACAAAATGATAGTGAGGGTAAGATTTGTGCTCCACGTAGAGTTCCCTTATCATTGATGACTAAGCTAAAAGATACACTTGCTGATCTTGAGCAATCTAATATTATAAAAAAAATTGATAGACCTGATAAATGGGCTAGTAATATTACCATTGTACAAAAACCTGATGGTCGACTAAGAATCTGTCTGGATCCTGTACATTTAAATAAGGTAATAATGAGAGATTATACATTGATACCCACATTAAGTGATTTAAGAGCTAAATTATCAAACAAGAGTTTATTTACTGTATTAGACTTAAAAGATGTTTTTTTTTTTTATTCCGCTAAGTAAAGAATCTAGTAATTTATGTACATTTAGTTCACCGTTCGGATACTATCAATTTTTAAGATTACCATTTGGATTGTCATGCTCTCCTGAAGTATTCCAAAAAACTATGATGCAAATATTTGGGGATATAGAAGATGTATTAATATATTTTGACGATTTGGTCCTGGCAACAAATTCTGAGCAAAAACATGATGAAATAATGAAAATAATAATGAAAAGGGCAGAGTATTATAATGTTAAATTTAATGTAAATAAACTACAGTATAAACAAAGTCAAATTAAATATTTGGGGCATATTTTTTCTCAAGAAGGTATGTCTCCAGATCCAGACAGAGTTTTAGCCATTAGAAAATTAAAAAGCCCCAAAAATGTAAAAGAATTACAATCTATATTGGGAATGCTTAACTACTTAAGAGATTTTATTCCTAATATGGCATCACGTACTGAGCCGTTAAGGCAACTATTAAAAAAAGGAAATGTTTTTATTTGGACAAAGTTTCATGAAGATTGTTTAGATAATTTGAAAGAAACAATTTGTAAAACTCCTGTATTAAGTAATTTTGATAATACAAGTCCAATTACAATTCAGTGCGATGCATCTAAATATGGTCTCGGTTGCTGTCTTTTACAAAATAAAAAACCTGTCGCTTTTGCCTCTCGTTCACTCACAGACTCCGAAATTAATTACTCACAAATAGAAAAGGAACTGTTGAGTATTGTTTTTGCCTGTAGGAAATTTCATAACTATATTTTTGGGTACAAAGTCAATATACTGACTGATCATAAACCTCTAGTAAATTTAATAGAAAAAGATATATATAAAGTTGTATCAATGAGGCTGCAAAAAATGAAAATGCTCTTATGTAAATATGATTTAAATATAAAATATCTTCCTGGTAAAGAAATGTTTATCGCAGATCTTCTGTCTCGTAACTATTTAAGTGAAAAATATGACCATGAGCTGAATATAGTAGGAATCGTTCATAATGTCGAAAAGTTTGACTTAATTGATCAGTATCAGCTGTCAGAACATACTGCAAAGGATTTAGTTCTTAGTCATGTAGTGAATTATACACAAACCAAATGGCCTAAAGAAATGAAAAATGTTTTACCGATTGTTAAACATTTTTGGAGCTTAAGACACGATTTAACTTGTGAAAATGGCATATTATTTCTTAATAACAAAATTGTAATACCTAATAAACTACAAAATAAAGTGCTTCAATTATTACATGAAGGTCATTTAGGAATAACCAAAACAAAATTAAAAGCAAGAGAGTTAGTTTATTGGCAGGGTATTAACAAAAGTATAGAAAATTATATAAGCTCTTGCAGTATTTGTGAAAAGTTTAATATGACTAAGAGCTGTGAACCTTTAATTCCACATCAAATACCTGAAATACCTTTTTACAAAATAGGCTGTGACATCTTAACTTGTTATGGAAAAGATTATTTAGTTATTATTGATTACCTATCAAAGTGGATTGAATTAAAAAATTAAATAGTAAAAATAGTGAAGAAGTTATATCAAAGTTAAAAAATATTTTTTCAGTTCATGGCATACCAGGAATAATAATAGCAGATAATATGCCATTTAGTTCAGAGTTGTTTACAAAATTTTCTAAAGAGTGGAATTTTAAGATAATTACTAGTAGTCCAAGGTATCCAAAATCTAATGGAATGGCAGAGAAAGCTGTGCACATTGTAAAAAATTTGTTAAAAAAATGTACCGAAGATAATAGTAACATAGAAAGTGCTTTGCTGAATTACAGAACTACACCAATTCCCTCCTTGGGATTTTCACCAGCAGAAATATTAATGGGACGTAAGTTAAGGACTAAAATACCTATTGCAGAACAACTGTTAAAACCAGTGTCTGTACCTAACTTAAAAAAAAAATTGAAGAACATCAGAATAGCTATAAAACTTACTATGACAAAAACTGTAAAAGAGAACAATGTTTTGAAATTGGGGATAAAGTATTAATACAAAAGTGATATAAACAAAAAGATGACCTAAAATATGGGAACCTGGATTGATATAAATAAATGTAATACACCAAGGTCATATTTGATTAAAGATTTAATTACAAATAATATTATTAGAAGAAATAGTTCTCAATTGAGGCATAGGAAGAGTAGTGTTGTACCTGTAATACAGAATAACAATAATAATTTTAATTTAAGTAGTAATGATTCTGAAATAATAAGTAGTGACAATTCTGAAGAAGTCATCCCCCATAATAATAATTTAAATTTGATGAATGTTGTAAATAATGCAAGAGATTCACAATTACCACTGAGAATTGATAGAACAAAAAGAAATGTATGCTTGCCATCAAAATTTAATGATTATCATATGTATTGAAATTTAATTTTTGTACAATTATTATTAGTAAATTATGTTCTTTTGGAAGTTCTTAATTTGTTGAAAGGGGAGATGTTGTAAATGATTAATATAGTCTGTGCTTCTTTAGATGTTGATTAGTCTGTAATTGAATTTAATAAAAGTAAGATGCTGCTAATTGAGTGTATTATTTAATTATTTACATAAATAACTAAAACAGTGAATATTCCTTAAATCTGTTCTGTATGTGAACAACGAAGTAATTCATTTTCTTGCCTAAATCTGTGTCTCGGTCCAATATCACTTAATATTTTTGAGTCTGAGCGAACCGCCATCTTCTAGGAGTGCATGAACCATGTTAGATCTCATCAGAACTTTCATCAAGCATGATTATAATTAAATCACCCCAATGTAATTTCAACTGGATGAAATAAATTGAAAGCGATAAAAAATATATATTATAGCTTTGATGATAGTGAGTACCTAAGATGCTATTCCAAACATTATAAAACACTTTAAATTTTACTGGAGAGAGAGGTAAATTACAAGATACTAAAATATTACTGACACATACCTAATTACCAAAACATTGACTTGTCTGTGCGTTGACTTGATTTTATTATTGACTGACATCATATTAGATTTTGGGTATAATTAGAGAGCTTGTAGAATATTACTTTTAGATGTATATATACCTTCCTATCGAACATATTTAAATATTTGAAGCATTCGGGCTTTGTATTCTAATTAATAAGTAGCTTTTGTTTCGTTTTTGAATGGGTACTTGACTTCCCTACTCTTTTAAGTTACTTACTGCATGGAATTTACTATTTCTTTGTTTTTGTACATCTTCGTCAAATTCCTTTTTCAACCAAAATTTTCATAATAATGTCAAAACGGCAATTCCTGTGATCAATCTGATTCTGATTCTACTTACAGCCGACTTCAAAACTTTTTGTCTTAAAATAAAAAGTATGTTCCTTAATTGTGTCCAGTGACAAAAAAAAAACTATTCTAAAAGTACTTAAACTAATTAGCACTTATCAATCAAATGGACTGTTCCGTTTTAAGCGGTGACACAAAAAGCTTTGAGGCGATCGAGTGATGACAACTTTTATAAGGTTCCGTATTTTAAGATTATCCCGTTAGGTATCTAAAAAAATACCATAATTAATTACTTATATTGTTCATAATTGTAATTTATTTTTTACTTTTTAAAGTTATTTGGTTGGTTATAACAAAACAATATATATAAATAATTATTTTTACTCACAAACTGTTCGAATAAATTTTCTTTAACCGTATAATAGCAAACACACTTCCATCAATTCAATCACTTCAATAAGTAAAAAAGCAAACTATATGAAAAAATAAAAAACAAAAATCACAAACACATTAAAAAAAAAACAAAGTATACAGGCGCACGAAGATGTACAAATGACTATACAATTAAGACTTTAAAATTACAAATTAAATATGCAGTTTGTTTTTCTAATAATCGAAAAACTGTAATTTTCATTTCTTTTTTTTAAAGGTGGATCATACCATCTGGTGCACCACGTACTTGTTTTGTGATTATAAGAGTAAATTAATTTAATATGTGACTATAGTATAATACATATATATGAAATTAAATACATATTAAGTGAAATATAAATCAAATAATATACATACATACTTATTAATTTTATTTATTTATGTACACAACATATCGACATATAGAATAACAATATGAATAAAGAGGTACATAGGTTCTGCTTACATCAATCTAAATATTACAAAGGATATTGATTACGTTTGCTGATTCCGCGCAGTTGATGATGACTTGTCCAACAAGCAGACAAGGTCGACACGTGTTTCGTCTCTCAGCGAGACATCTTCAGGATCTGTTGCCCGCTCGGTGACTCACGAGCACGCACGATCAGCAAACGTAATCAATATCCTTTGTAATACAATGGACTTCCGCAAAATAACACCTGCTACAATAGACCTGCTATACTCAATCTAAATAAATAATTTAGGAGAGTAACCTACAGTTATAAATACGCTGCACCAACTGAGATCTAGAATGCTTGAAAATTTGACTTAAGTGACGTATATATAAGAATAAATTAACAGAAAAAACTTAATGTTTACTATGTACTATAACTATACTAAGTTGACTTTTCTGGGCTCGCCAGATCCGTTACGATACTTTAAAACATAGTATGCTTATTGGTGTATGTGTTATTCTATTTATTTATTTATTATGTGTATGTCTGTTCTTTACCCTAGATCTAATAACATAAGCCTCATAGCGCTCCCTTTATATTTTCTATAACCTTTTACGTCAGTGATCCAATTGTGACACTTAAGAAAGGTCTTTTGAAGATATCTGAATGGTTTTTAGTTCAAAACAATAATAGTAATATTGTAGGTACAAAACAAATCGAAAATTATTACTGTACCCTAAATAGCCAGAAATTCCACGTCTCGCCCCCCAAGTTTCATAACACGATCACAATAAGGTTTTAACGGAACAAAAAAGCTGAGTTCAGCGCCCAGTTAAGCGTCAACAAAAATAAACAAATTAAATTAATCACGTACCTCCTTTGATAAGGTACTACATCACCTACAGCGGTGATTTTGCTGCTGACCATAATAAATCTGTATACAAACGGTTTTTATTGTAATAAAGTACAGACACTACAGTATACCCAAGTATTTTTACAAATTCAAGGGTTATCAAGAAAAAAGTTATCAGGGTCCTTGTGAAAGAAAATCTCAGTAGTCGTACACAGCTCGGAATTTGTGCCAAGTTAACAGCAAGGTTTTCGGTCTCCGTTACGTGACTCATAACTGGCGATGGTGGAGTTTTAGTGTTCATACATCTCTGTCCGACCCTTCGGGGAACGGCGTGATGCTATTTGTTGTAAGTTTATGTACACTGTTCATTTGTTCAATATTGCTATCAGAAAATATACAGAAAAGAATAACCCACAATAGAACTTTTTATCACTTAAGTTTAACGTTTTAGAAAGATAGTAGAGGCTTTTAACGCGAGTTTATTGGACTTTCCTTTCCCTCCTTTTGGAGACTCGCCCTGGCCCTGTTTTCATTTTACACTTAGTATAGCTTAGGACGACAGATTTGTATAAATGCAGTTTTCACTAATCAGTATTGTTGTATTAATTAATTAAAGCAGCTGGACTAAGAAACATACGAACTGTTACTTAAATATTTATATAATTTATGAAATAAATTTTAATTCTATATTATATAGCCGTATGTTTAAGTAGACCTAACATTGGTTAATAATAAATACATCAAACGCAATAAAAAGTACAATAAAAATATAATATAATATAATGCGCGAGTGACACCGCAGTGGTAACCGCTTACCATCAGGCGGGCCGTAGGCCTGTTTGCCACCAATGTGTTATAAAAAAAAAATAAGTTATAATACCGTAAATTACGTTTTAGATGTGCTCTTATTAACCTAGTTTTACTGTTTAATTATATGGAACACAATCAACTCAACAACTTGAATACAGAGACAAAAACCTATACAATAATTAAAAATGTAGAGGATCAAAAAGACGGCTAAGAGTCTATTCGACCCGGTCTTAATCTAAGTGATTGGAAGACAAAACTTATTAATCGGTAACTCTGTTCTGTAGAAAAATTAGTACTAAGGCAATTTACATTGGTTGTAGTTATTTAAGTGAATAAAATAAATATTTTATATAATAAATAAAAAGAAAGTGACTTTAAAGCTATAGATGTATGTATAATACAGGCTTTACATTCAAACCAGAAAAATCGCCGCTATTTTGAACGACATAAGAGCAAATCAAGGCTATCATGTAAAATTTATGATGTGTAGTACACAAATTTATAATAATAGTAAAACATCATATTTTATTTATTTGAAAACATGAACCATAAATTACTATCTAGAAAACTACTTATACTTAACTAATTATTTAATACGAGTATGTATAAAAATAAAATAAATTATACTGTATACTACTAAGAGAATAGTTTAATCTTATCTTTACCCATAAAGGTAGAAGCCGGAGTAAAGCGATAGTTTGGCACCGGCTTCAAAAACTAATATTTATTTGTGTTAGTTTTTAACAATATAATTTTATTTATTCCATTTTTCCATTTTTGAAGTTGATTATAAATATACATGTATGTCTAGGAGGTAGACTCTGTACCAGGGTCGTCTGCATGGGTACCTCCGTCTTACCTATTTCCGCCGCCAAACAGCAGGGTTCGCTTTGCTGTGTTCCGGCGTGAAGGGTAAGATAGGCAGTGAAATTACTGGGTACTGTGACTTTACATCTTATGTCACAAGTTGGCAACGTACACTGTGGTTCTTATGAGGTTTGCAGATTTGCTGCGAATCTCGTGGGAACCACATGTCCTATAGGCGACTGTTACCACTTACCATCAGGTGGGCAGCCTGCTTGTGTGTCAACTTTAGCAATAAAAAAAAAATGTATATTTCACCTGTGTCTGTCTGTTGTAACTTATCGAAGAAACTGGGACTTCTTATCCTTGGTACTTCCACAGATATAGTATTTGATACAATCAGAGGTTGGACGCATTCTCTTACAATTATTCGTTTGCAACGTATAGTTTATTTAAAATTTATAGGGTCCATTTGTATTTGAGACACAATATTGTACTGGAAATATTTTATTGTAATAACTTGTTGAATGATAATAACAATACAACATTCAAAATGTCCGACTTCATATACCATACTAAATAACTGCTGTATTTGTGTAGCTCCAAAAAAAAACAGTGCCCGCCGTTAAGAGGTCGGAAACAATTTCAGCTTTCAGCCGAGACGCAAACGGACTTAACGAACGCCAATTTGGTCCCTAAACTGAAACACTAAAGGACTGTTTCCGTCAGAAAGTCGCATTAAATGGTTTATGTCCCATCCGGCGTGCGGCCAAGATTCCTGTGGGTACAATAACAAAACTCGTCTCTTGGCTAAAAAAGAGGTTAGCTGGCCCAGCCAAATGGGCAATTGTCATCTGCAGCGGCGAAGTGCAGTTATTATTCGCAGAAGTTTGGTTGACCATTCTCTTTCTATTTTATTTTAAGCTAGCTGGTGCAACTTCGTCTGTGCAGGATTAGTATTTTGTAACGATTTAATTATCATTATGTTAGTTCTATTCTACGCCACTCTAATATACATAAGTTAGTCGAAATACTAATCCAGCCGAAGTTACGAGCATCAGCTAGAATTTTTGTGATTTGCAGCCTGTGTGTTATTCTGATTTATAATCAACTAGCGACCCGCCCCGGCTTCGCACGGGTGCAATGCTTATGTAAATACACCTTTTTTTTATGTAACGATGAGGGAAATGCATTGAATTGCATACCCGCGAGTCGGGTTATGTGGGGCTCTCCTCCCCAGAAGGGGGTAGGCCTACCCACTAAAAACCTCACCAATCCCCCCCCGGATGCGAGCGCTAATCCCGAAGGAGAGGAGCATCGCACCCCGACGCGACCGCATCATCGATAAGGAGAGCAGCATTGCGCCCTGACGAGGCCATGGGAACCCTTACGAACAACCACCACGACCCCGCCGACGCATGGCGACCAGCGCCCCCTCCGCACCGCCACAAGGACGGCCGCCAAGGTTATTTTTTAACGAGGTTGCCTTCCTCTTGGCCCCCGCCCCGAAGGGCGGCAGCCCCCTCCCGCCGTTTTGGCCCGCGCCGGCCGAAGCCGGTACCCCCCATATCCGGGGGGCGTTCCCACCACCTGGGGACGCGCCTGGTATGGGACAGCAAACCCACGCAAGATGTAAATACACCTACTACAAAATAGAAACCTCTAAATTTATCAGTGTTTCTCTACTATATTATGCATGTTTTATACATATAAATCTTCCTTAAGAATCACTATCTATTGAAAACAAAACTGCATCAAAATCCGTTGCGTAGTTTTAAAGATCTAAGCATACATAGGGACGGCGGATAGCCACTTTGTTTTATACTATGTAGTGACATAATTGTAAAGTTTTGTTTTAATCTACTTAGTAGTTTTTATGTGAAAGAGTCATACATACAAACACTCATACTTACAAACATGCCCGAATACACAGTGCGACTGGAATGTTAAGTCGCGATGCATAATACATAAGTATAAGTTAATACTACTATAGTTACCGCTGATAGTTTCTTTGGTCACGTATAAGTATTACTATATAACATTATATTCAACGTAGTAATAGAAACATTATATATAATGTGGTAATAGTACAAGCATTTTGGACACTGCCCAATGACGATGGAGTGTTAGACTCGTCTTTTTATATAATTTTAGTTATATATATTTAACTAAGTATGTATAAACCATAATTACTAAAGTTTTTTGTTTGAGGCTTCATTATATAACATTTTTCCACAGCAAATCTATATTTATCTGCGGTAAACATTATTTTCTTTTCCCTGGCCTCCGGACATAAAATTACATCAGAATCCGTCAAAAGTTTTTATATAATTTTCCCACCTCAAGTAAAAGTTATCCCATGTCTAAATTTATTTCTATACCTTCTGCACTATAACTTCACTCTTCCTTAATTTTGGAGCCTATTCAATACAAACAACGAAATAAAAGAGCAAGCGAATTTTTCCTTTTTATTTTTAAAAGAAATAAACTTCAACCAATACTTATATCATTTACATATAGATTTCGATCTGAGAATTCACAGTAACTTTAGATTCTCAAATAAGTTACTACTTTGTTTGAGTGATTGTGCATTATGTCAAATAATATTTTTGTATATAAATAATAAGAATCTGTCATTCTTGTATGTATGTTCATTATGTTTTCTCATAATTGCTCTGATAGGTTGTCAAATATCTTAATGATATTAAAATAGAGAGGTGTGACAAAGAGAAGAGAAGAGATATGAGCCAAATACAATTTTTCAAACCCACTATACTCTTGATATTAGTCCGTTTTATTTCTATTTATGATAAACAAAGACCTCGCCGTCCACGCAGTATCTAAAGAAACCCTGTCAGAAAGCAAAAGATCTTATCTCACGACATGATTTCAGCACGTAGAACCATGTCGCGGAAAATATAATTTAGAACTTGTAAGTTACAAGAGACGCTCTAGTCATTAGTTAACTAATAATTTAAAAAAGAAGAGGAGGTTTTACGCGTGAGTTATTTTGATTTTTCAAAACCATTTAAGCGGCACACAAAGGGGCACTGCGACAGACAGGCACCAGCAAAAATCGACACAAAGCACAGCGATATCTGGTATAGGTATTTTTTAATGTATTAGTTTTTCATAATGTTATCCTCACAAATATTATACATGTGACAGTAACTGTCTAGTCTATCGTGCTTTCATGTGAAAGCTAACGAACTGATTTAAACGAACTTAAAAATTACACAGACAGTCTAGAATCTAAAAGAGGAAATAGGCTACCTATTATTGCATAAATGTATATAAGGCGTTAAAATAGGAGATTAAGAAATTCGTATTATTAGGAAATAAGTATCAGGATGAGATATTTTTCACAATATTTTAACACACTGAATGGCTTTGCTTTGCTTGTGCTTAAAGCTTTAAAGAAGCTTCCTGATTGGTCAACAAAGTACAATGTGGACATTATCCTTATTCAGTAATGGTTTGATTTTGGTATTCGCTATAACAAACTGCCTGAACCTTTTTTTGTGATATAGCTCTCAAACAATAAAGAAGTCTAACAAGATATATAGAGTTAGAAACGAACGTAACCGAACTTCATTAGTGCTGAAGAAAAATCGTTATCTAGTCCTGTTATTTATTATATCATTTAATTGTAGTTACAAACATGGAATCTCACATGTACACATACGTCTAAGTCGGAATAAATTTCTGCAGTCTATACAAAATATTTGTCTCGTGCTAACGAACCCGTTCCCAATGCACAATACCCGATCACTCAACAATTGATGTAGTCATACGAATTAGTGGTAGCCATTTTCAATCAGGTATAGATTGGTTTTATTAAATTTAAAAGCAACAAAAACTAACTTGGAACTATATCTATAAATACACACAACAACAGGTCAGACTTTACACATTGACCTTAAGGCAGTTCTTATGTCGCTCGAAATACGTATGTATTACGAGCGACATAAGAACTTTTAAATTTGTAAATAACGGTGTCTTTAGCAAGAAATCCTGTGAATTCGTCGGTCCGTCAAAATCTCGTTATTTAATTACTTTTTTATCTTCTATAATGGGATTTATTTCCAAGCCAATTTATGAATTGAACCACCTCTTGACCAAAGAACCCCTTTAAAATTGAATTCGACGAAAACAATATTGTATCAGTAATGCAACTATACGGAAACAGTAGCAGAAGGAAATAATTACGAGGTTTCACTAGGTCTGATGGGAAGATCCCTGCTTCCATCTCCCTCGCACGTCCGCTAAACCTCAATTAGGGTGTGCCGTACAAACGACCGTCAGTCTGCTACAAAGGGAATTATTTAGCTCACAATGCGCATGAAACGACTAGAAGCGAGCTGAGGTTTCTGCTGTCATTATTACTTTTGATTTTCTTCTTTGGTCAACACAGAAAATAGATATGGATATTTTAAATTCATGCCAGTTCATGGACTAAGTATCTTTGCATGTCTGATACCAGTAATTATAAATGTATTACATGATAGAAAGCTTTGGCCATCGTGTTTTTATTTATATTTGTAACTACAGGCTGTGGTTTCAAAATACTTCATCACCGATTAACGTATTAGGAATGATGATGAGCTATACAAGATGAGAGATACTATGATGAGACAGCTATACAAGAAAGACATGTACAGTAAATTGTTATTATCAGCAGCTGGATAGTCTCCTTGTTAAGTAGCACATTAATAAGAGTTATCCAACTTTAAATGATAGGAGCGAACGAGACTGGACGAATTTGCCGCGAACGATAGAGCAAATGTACGTTCGTTATTAATGGCCATCGTATACTAACCGCACGTTACCGCCACCCTCTGCCTTGATGGTTGATTTTGTGGCGCGGGTATTCACAGTTATCAACGGGCACACATGATCTTTATTGCTTCGCGGTCAAAAAGACTTCCATCTGCAGAGCGCACTCCATCAAATGATTTTACAGAGCTCATGGTTTGCATATCCAAATGATACTGTTTTAATAGTTATACACCTCAACAGCTTGCGAGTAATCCCATTGAAACTGTGGTAATTACTTACCAACAGGCAATTAAATACTTTTGTCGAAGATTCAAATAAATCAATGGAATCAAAACACTTTGCTCACAATAGTGGTCGTATTCAGTTTCTCTAATTCTTCAAATAATCGACGGCGTGGCCGAACCCTTTGTAACTTGAACATAACATTAGCAATTTATTAATTAGTTAATAATGTATTAATTGATTTTGTCCTTTCCCATGGACGATGTGCTTCTGCTTGAGATTGACTATAAAAAGTTTTTGATTCCTTATTTAATGACATGGGGAATCTTTTTGGTTGCAAATTAATCAAAATTATTAGGAACATTTTATTAATTTTTTACTGCAGTACTTGGATGAATGAAAAGTACAATGGATTAGCCCCACACATTGCGAACTCAGGAGAATCGCTGTTTATTTCAATTTGATTTTATATTACATTGTCCACAACCGAACATCAATCACGCCGCGAACAATCATTACCATTTCTACAGTTTTATCTAATATTAGACATTGTAACGAAATCTGTATTTATTATATTTTGCCATTACATTTCTAGGACTTAAACCCTTACTTATAAAATATATTGAAAATATTTTTCCATTTGATAGTTTTTTTATTTTACTTAAGTTTACATTCTATTAAGTTGAGTCCCTTTAGGTTTAGATTTTTAAATTATATTCATTGATAAATTTATTTGTTACAGAATTATGAAAAATACCCTCCATTTTTTTCTTATATTGAACGAATATAATATATAGTATAATATATATAAAGTCAATATAATATATTAACGGAACAACAAAAAGGATGCAGAAAAAATAGCCAAGGATGTAAAGAACAATTAATAGTAGATTCAATAACCATGAAACAAGCCCTTACAAAAAATACAAATATTTACACAATATATATAGATTATAAAAAAGCATTCGATTCTGTCCCTCATAGTTGGTTAATACATATTTTAATGCATTATAAAATAAACCCAAGCATAGTCACATTTTTAAGTACCATTATGTACCAGAAGGAATCGCGCTTTCGATATTAATATATCGATTTTATGTGCTCAGAGTACAGGCTAAGGAAGACTTATCAAAAAAAAATCCTGTATTGTAATAATAATGAATATTCATAAGAATATTCTATTCATCGATACAATTAATAAATATTCCTAGTTATCAAATTTTCTTATTTACTTCCCCAAGTTTCAAACTATCAGCAAATTAAATTACATTAGAATTGGTTCAGTTGTTTTTATATGAGTTTCCGAAAGGAGAGTGATATTTTATCGTTATAAAAAGGGAAAAGTTTCTATCTCCTTTCGCGGGTCTCAAACAGTCTCCATATCAGATTTAAACAAAATCGGTTTTTAAGTGAACACAGACAAACGGAGAGTACTAGGGATTTATAGTTAAAATGTAAACACAAAATTAATTTGCAAATTACTCCCATTACTTCTTACGAATTTTATCAGTCAAGCAGTTACAAAAAATATTAAAAAATATTGGAATAATAAAACACAGATGGCACTCTTGTTTGAATAACTCATAATACAATTATTAATTTGTCATGAAATAATAATTTCTCTTATTTCCTCTAAAGGATAAAATTATAGAAAACCCTTTCTCCAATCTAACTTTCAGCCTAATCCATCATAGTTTGAGCTGCACATTGTCCATTTTCAGTAGAAGTAATTTGTTGTGATTCATTAACAGATGAATAAAAATCAATATACAATATGGTTTTCATTTATTTTTGCCAAATATTTGCCAAAAGGACCAAAGAATTTTTAAAACTTTTCCAGTAGTTCCAAAGGGAACGGGCCTATGAAACAAGAGTGAATGATTTTAAGAAAAAATATTTGTTCACTACAATAATAACAGTAGAACAACCAAGAGGTGGTTATAGATGCTGAACTCCTTTGAAGGATAGAACTGGTAAACACTGACGTACGTGTAAGTAAAGTTCTTAAACACTTTTAATATAACACAACTGTTATTATTTATTAAAAATCAAAGTTTGTTATGAATTTGTCATTGCAAATCAGACCTGCTCCTGTTCAGCAAAAAATAGTGTTTATACAGTGTATCCGTACGCTGAAACGTTTTAGGTTCAAAATTACATGATCGCCATGACTCTCAGGTTATTAAAAAATAACCTGAGAGTCATGGCTTCATATGAATTAGATGAGAATCTAATTCATAACTGTATTGTGCAGGATGTTTAGCTATTTATTAATTTGTGCTAACATTATTATCCACGTTGGTGTAGTTGTTCATATATATCAGTAAAGTATATTTATTTAAATATAAATCGGTTGAAGGAAACGGAAAATTTAAAATCTATTCGATTGCGGTTGGTGAAATCGATTCGTAAGTGATGCCAAAAAACTACATAAAAATATCACTATGTGTAAGCACTCCAAAAACAAATACGCTCTCTAATATAGTATGTATCATTTATCGTTTTCGGGATCTCGGACCAGTATTATATTGTCCAATATATATTCGTTTCACTCATATGAAGTTGTTCGTCGAATTAATTTGTTTTATTCGTCGAAATATAAAGGAATAATACTGAGGGCGCCCCGTAATGGTCATAAATAAAAGTACCTGATACCGAGGGGCCCTCATACAGAATGAATGATCGAGCCAGTCAAACGGAAAAGCTCTATTCATCCGTGTTTTTATCAGGCCCGCCGAGATGGGACTGGAAGACGCGCTGTTTTACTTCTCTTTAGAAACATTTTTTTATTAAATTTTCAACGAGTTATTACTTGCTTTAATGCCCGTTTTTAATTAATGAAATAATAACGTTCACTTGTTTTTAAGTTAAGATGAGGAGAGAATAGCGGCGTTTTTTGTCAACCACCAGAAACTCTTAAAATATCACAGGAGAAATAATAGATCTTTAACTACGAAATTGCTGTTTTTTCCCATGTTTTTTTAATTTCAGCATTCTAATTAACATTTATTTTTGCATTCTTTTTTAAAATTTAAGTGCAAGTTTTGGTTACAATTGAGTCTCACAAGAAGGTTATTTAAAACATTATTTTCTTTTCTAACTTCTTTATTATTATCATTAAATAAATGTGATATCTATTCATCATTTGAGGATATCCAAGTATGCCTAGACCATCAAAATGATTCGTCGTATTTTATTAATAACATAACGGCTTCTTTCGTTGCTATAAACATGGAAGAAAAAATCTTCCATTAAATTATAAGTACGCAACTGATCTTTCTTCCAACTCATCCTTCTTTACCATCCCATTTCTAAAAGCTTCAGTCTTCTATAAATATTTATGTTGTAGTACCTAATATATCACGATGCACTCAATGGCACACAGCAAAGCACACTTTAGTCGATTGCCTTATTCGCTGAGCTGTAAGAGTCATATTCGCATCACAACGTTAATGGTCAGCAGAGGGAAGCAATTCGCATTGCTTATTCATACCACACCCTATACATAACAATAATCTTGGAACGCTTACAAATCCAAGATATATGGAATGAAGAGTACTACTAAATTATTATTCTTGGTGCACCATTCCAACTTGAGAAATCAATGAAATGGTCAGATTATTCTATGGAGCTTAGTGATATAGTTACGTTTCTCCTTGCGGGAGCTTTAATTAAATATTCTCACATTTATACCTAATAAATTATAGGCCTTAATTAACAATAACAACTTTTTAAAAAAAACGTAAAAACTGAGGTTCGCTCATAATTAAAGAAGTTGTAAAAGTCTCTTATTATGTAAATATATTTTTATCGAAATAGCGTTGGAACTTTAATTATCTTACTATTCTCTTATTAGGACGATCCTAAGCTATAAAAGTCAAGAACTGTACTAACAAACTTTAATTTTCAGCCAAGCTTTTGCTTAAGATTTTTCTAGTTTCTTTCATACAAACATATTTCTATCACGATTACATTCCTTTTGCCAGTAATAAAAGGAAGCAAAAAGTCATGGTACTAGAGAAGTTAAACTACAGACTATAAATAAGCTCCAATAGCTATTAATGCAAATATTCATCTACCAAAACTAAAGCTACCAATATTTGGTAAAATGATAAAAAATTGGTTGTCATTTTGGGGACCATTAAAAAAATAGATGATGAACTAAATTTTCTAGCATAGACTCGAGCACTTTCAACAGTATGTAAGATGATTCTGATAAAAATACTTGAAAATTATCCAGGAAAGGCTTATAATGATTGTTAATTTAAATAAATATATATCACGGAAATCTTAGCACCTATATAACAAAGTAAAAAGTGTTGTTGAATGCGCTGTATAGCTAAATGCCCAACTGCGAGCTCTAGAAATCCTAAGCAGCCAACATGAAACGTCATCAAAAAGAAATACGGTGATTTTTTACTTCTAATTATAGAATCGGCATTACCGCAGGATGTTTTACGATGCTGGAAGAGGAATAAGCGACAACCGAAACATGTGGCTGAAACAGTTTTCTGTAAATTTTAAGAAAAAGAGTTGAATCGGAACACCGTTTAGAAAAACACTTTAAAAAGTATCGACTCGTTTAATACTGATCGAGAACCAGAGCACAGACTTATAACTACCGTATGTCTTCTTTTAAATACAACACAGAAAATGTAAACGTGTGTCAGGTGTGGCAAAGAATCTAACGCAAGCTTGGCGTGCTTGCGACCGGCAATATATCTATTTTAAAAGGTAAGAGAGGAGCAAATCGCATATTTGCTTAAGGAGAACACACCGTACAAGAGACTCCAAGGCGATTGTACAATGTCTAATTTGTTAAAAAGGAATTTGAAAGTGAATAATAACTTGGGAAAAAAATCAACATGTTTCGTGTACTATATTTTTTATTTTGATGTGTGATGTAAGTTTGAGTGGTCAACAAAGATAAATTAGATCTGTAGGTGTGAATTTGCAGCATAGGCTGCGAAATCAATATCGGAGCTACAAGTTCAACTTTCTTTTGGTCTTTTTGTATGTAAGTACGCTACTACTATGTAAAAACTAATTTACGATTAAATACATTCTTACTGATTGGCAATAAGTTCTAGAGGTTTTACCTGTTCATGCCACTATTGGCTATGACCACCAGTCGTTATAATTTAATAAAATAAATTATAAATCAACTTTCCTTATTACGAATAAAAAATAACATCTCGGCGACTTATTATCGTAGGATTTAATAAAAAATACGAACAATTTTCCCCTATCTTGTCTCTTATGCTTTCAGTTGGGGAAAGCGAAATAATAATCCTGAGGGACGTCTCATCAATGCTACCCTTGAGTGCAACGCGTCGGCAAAATTACATCACACGCATACACTGGCCAATTATAATCCACCCTCTTGCCTCCCTCCCGGCCTCGATGGTTTATCGAGGGAATTAGTATTGGCAGCCTTTGACAAGCCTTACAATTAAACTCCAGTACGTTTTATTTGAGCAGCAATATTCAAGAGCGTACACATTCTACGGTATTTTGTTGTTATAATTATATGATAATAGTACATAGAAGCACGTTGTTCGTTTCACATATGTGGCCCGCAAAATGTTCCTAGCGTTAAAGAGTACAGATATTCAGAAAGTCTCTCACCGCATGTCAGGAAATGTTCAACTGGGACGGAGGACTTCCAAATGTAAAAGGATAGGGAATGGATGGAGTTCGCCGCCTGTACGAGGGCGTCGTGCGATCCGTGGCCATGTATGGGGCTGGGGGGAAGGAGGAGGTCACTTACCGATTGACTCAGATACTCACCGGGCACGGCTTCTTCGGTGAGTATTTGTGTCGAATAGGACGGGAGGGATCGACACATTGCCACCGACCACTGCGTATCCGACCTCGACTCGGCACACGCTGGTGGAGTGCCCCGCGTGGGCCTCCGAGCGCTGAGTCTTGGTCGCAGAGATCGGGCGTGATCTGTCAGCATTGCCGCAATCAATGCCGGCGGACGAGGGAGGTTGGAGGGCTGCGGCCTCCTTCTGTGAAGCAGTGATGCTCCAGAAGGAGGCCGCCGTGTGGGGTCGGGATATGGCCGATCTCGCTCGAAGGAGGCGGCGCCGGGCTCGGTAGCACAGCTGCGGCGCCGCTGCGGTTCGCCGGTGGGCGCGAGGAAATCGCGCCAGCGGATGCGGCGACCCGGGAGGGACCACGCCCCTTCCGTGACCGGGGGGCGTCGTCGGTGGTGGAGATCGGGGGAAGTATTGTAGCCTCCTCCGAGGAGGGCTCCCCTGTATCGGCGGGGGAGCGGAGGCTGGGGGTTCCCGGAAGTAGCTTGGTGTTCCTGGAGGCTCCCTACCTGCCTGAGGAAGGCCATCCCTGAGGTTTTTAGTGGGTAGGCCTCCCCCTTCTGGGGAGGAGAGCCCCACATAAACGCCGGCTTACCACAGCCGGGGTATGCAACTTAATGCATTTTCGTTAAGGGAACAAAAAAAAGGATAGGGAATAGGGAGCGCGGTAAATAAAGGAATCTGCCTACCACTCATCCTAGTATATACCAGCCGGCCCTACTTGTCAGTGCCGTCACAGATCCTATCTAGCATATCAGCCTCGTCTATTCTGTGATCAATATTCGTAGTGGTCTCGGTTAACACCGAGACCACTATTGGCAATAATTATTTAAATCGGTACATCCAAGAGCCTTATAGAGCTCTCAAAATCAAAGTATGCTTCCTACCATACTTTCGGTCTCACGAGGCAAAATAACCTCCCAGGGCTTTCCTATCGAGGCCTGTACAGCAGATATACAGCAACTATGAAAAAGTTGTTTCATTCCTACTTGTCATCCTTACTTATATGACCCGTGACTAGTGTTGCCAGGTCCGATTTGTTTTAAATCGGTACACGAGGTCAAAAAAATCGGGATGTTGGGTTGTAGATTGGGACAGTAAACAAAAAACACAGTGTTTTTAAATCGAGGTTTAATTTGATTATATAACTCTTTATTGCACATTAAAACAAATCGAAAGTGTCCTCAAAAAAGGCCAGGTCAGAAGTACCCGCAATCGTCGAGCATGTATGAGGAATGTTATGAAAGTAGATGAAGCGAAAGAGATATGTAAGGACCGTAGCAAGTGGAAGGACGTAATCTCTGCCTACCCCCGTGGGAAAAGGGCGTGAGTGTATGTATGTATGTATGTATGTCAAAAAAACATAAGTTTAAATAACATTTGAAAATAGTGTACAAAGGTGGACTTATCGCTATAAGAGATATATGCAACCAACTTGGCAACCAAAGTTTACATTTGAGTTATTTGCACAGTATAGTAAAGTGTTTAGTATCAATATTGCACTCTTTCAGCCGTGTTACTAAATTCATATGGATGGCTGATGCAGTTTCATTAGCATCTTCATAAAAGTCAAGAACACACGTTTTTAAATTTGTAGTTGAGCTGTAAAATCTCACCATCAGTGGAAACATTTTTATAGCACCATGATTGGAAGCATCATCACTATAAAATGTGTCGTTTTGCAAAATTTCGACAGCCTCATGAGTTGATGCTGGGCCTAAAACGTCCTATTTGGAATATTTTATAAAAACCATTAGTGTTTTCATGTATAGTTAAAAATATTTATAATGTTTAACGTATATATAATGTACAATATATTATACATATATAATGTAATAAACATATATACATATATATACACAAAATTTTTATGCTATATATAGGGCCGATCCTGGCGACGGGCGAGAATTGCAGGAAATAATAAATATTAATAACAGTTTTATTTTTTTCCCCATTTTTTGATTTATCGGGACATTTAGCGTCCCGATCAGGCACAAATTAGGACGCGTCCCCAAACCTCTGAAAATCGGGACGTCCCGCGCAAATCGGAACACCTGGCAACACTACCTGTGACCCTACAAGTTTCAAAACATCTCAGTGTGTAGTCTCCTGAGGAATGATGGTCTAAACGCGGCCATAAGTCTGCGGTAGCCCCGTAATACTCGTACGTAAAATGTCTTCGGTTGTATGCTGTGTGGTCAGTTTCGGCACACAGCAAACTACACGGTTCTACCCAATGGCCCAAATGCTCGTATACATCATACAAATATCTGCTTCGAACGACGAACCTTGGATATACTGACACCTTGAACCTCGTGTCGAATCGCAAGCTATCACAGTCACCGTCAATTCGTCGACAAAACAAAATTATCATCCACGGTTGTTCGCTAAAAACTGTACATTGTATATTTTCTGCACGCTTCTAACTAAAATCTACAAATGTAGATGAAAGAAAATATTAACTGAAAGATATAAAGTGTTTCTACTCTTTATACCTTTCAGTTAATATTTTGTGAAACCCTTCATGAACCCTGATACGAATGTGGTCAGTGTGGCATGCTGCCGTATGACATGTTATAACTGTACTAGAGGGTAGTTGTACTTACTGAACACGGATTGTACATTTGGGAACCATTATGCGATTGTGGTCAAGGTCGCATAACTGTACTAGTTATCCAGTTGAACTTATGCGTGATGCGATAGCGGTCGAGAGTATACGGTCGGATATATTATAAATGTACCAATTATGTAATTGTACCTACTAAACGTAGTCTGTGACATAAGAGATTGCGGTTAGAGTAATATACCTGCGCACGATATTTAAAAAACTAAGTCACTATCGAAAATCACTGCTATTGTCATGTGCATCTAGAATCTAGATTCGTAATCTTCTCTGCATGGACCCTTACTTTAAATATTAGGAGCGCGGTATTCGACGCAAGCCTGTCGAATCCGAATCAGAACATACTGCGGATTCGGATAAATATAGATTTTTTTGTGTTATTGGCAAACAGACAGACTGCCAACCTGACGATACGTCACCTATAGTACATGTGTTTCCTATGAGATTCACTGCAAATCTTCAACCACATAAAATCCACAGTTCCTAATATGCAATATAAGAAGTAAAGTCAGGAATTTCAACTTCATACTAGATCAGAGCTTTGAGAACACCCCTAGTGTGTAGCAGCAAAAGGTAAGATGGAAGTACCCAATCAGGCGTCTCTGGTATATAGTCTTTTTCTAGTTAGAGATGAGATCTAAAAGTCAAGCCAGCCAACTGCTTAAATAGAATATTGGCCCATCCCCAGATGAACGCTGAAAATCATACTTAGAGGAACACAAAATTATTTAGTAGCTGGTTGGTTTGTGAGGTGGATGCTCAACTTTTCGGACTCTCAGCTCGACGGACTGAAACTAATTGAAATATCATGTTTTACGATGATTTCATAAATATTTTTCGAAACCGTGTCAATTCTACAATTATTTGTTTAAAATTAACATTACAATTTACTATTAGATTAGGTTTCTTACTTAATTACACAGATCTCCCTGGGATCTTGACATGCAAAATTAGCAAAGAAGGATCAATCCTTCTTTGCTAATATCGAGCGCCTCTTCCGATGTTCAGCAAAACATCGATCCACCGTTGGGAAGTCATACTAATTCTGCCTTTCACGACATATTCTTTTTCTTCGACGTCTTCCACTAGAGGACCTTTCCATCATAATAGAACAAACATTATGGAACCATACTATTAACACTGGTTTGATATTCTAAATAATAAATACACACCCATGACGAAGTTAATTGGTTTCCTGGTACGACGGCCACAGCATATTGGAAAGGAAGACACGCTTATAGCAAGATGGCCAAAAAGTAATAGGATTATCTCCCAACATAATAATGATCTTGATTTTCCTCTAAGGAATTACAGTGCAGAGCTTAGAAGATTAAGACAGGATAATGTTTGTGAAGTTGGTAAAAAACAATTAATAAATAATTACAATTTAGGTGTAAGTTTTATATCTTATACTTAATGTGGGCATAAATAATATTACAATTAAAAAAGAAAACAAAATGAAATATTTTAATTTTGAAATGTTCATTATGTTTTATCCATTTTTGCGCTATTCGCTTGATATTTTTTAGTAATATTAAAATGAAGTGAGGTGCTAAAGGGGATCAAATCGCCGTGTTTGCGTTTACATTGCAATCATTGATTGCACACAAATTAAATATACAATTTTTGAAAATTTTATCCATCCGCTTGGTTTTATGCTGCCTCAAGTATTAGTCTTAGCTTGGTTTGGGTACTGGACTATTGATAAGTACAATGAAGCATAGAGGATGCTTCATTGTACTTATCGTAACTTGTAATGTAAATGGGTGTAAAGCTTATATGATTGCGACTAGAAATAGAATCAAACTCGGATTCCTTATGCATTTGATTTCCTCTTTTCTTTTATATTACCAGGGATCCTATTATCAAGTGATGACTTGGTGACAATGAAACCAAACAACAGTGGCAGTCGACCATACCTTTCATAATTTAAGTCAAAGGTTCAAAGATTGCAAGTTCATCGAATTAATATTTTGATCAACTGTTTGAGTTTTAGTTTTTATCTAAGGACGTTGTGGTATGGTTTTTCTTTGAAAATATGAAGTAAAGTCAGAAGAATATCATGATTAAATTTTAAATGAATTAAATTTAATTTAAAATTAAAAGATTCTAGTTAAATTAGGTCCAAAACTGAAACACGGAGATGAACTAAAAGCACAAAAAATACAGTCGAACTTATTCACTACTCGGCTACAGTACCTACAGTAGTAGATCTAGGAATCTAACCAGATATATAGTTAGGAATTAGAGCAACATGAAAATTTCCTGTCTAAAGATTTGTAGAACTTTGCAAGCAACCGCCTCATATTAGCCCGACAGCTTGTCATCTCTTCACACACACACTATTGCCTTTATGGAGATTCCCTTGGTCAATATTTTGTGGAGAGAAAATATTTTTTATAACTGCAACAACTTATAAGCGATAATGTACAAGGGATGCTTGTATACTTACTTTTCTTATATCTTTATATACTGGAATATAAAATAATTTATCTGTACAAGAATTTTGAAAAATACAAACTTCCCTTTAATACTATGTAATTAAAACCCCTATTTAGCTATAATATAACTATAGTAAGTGTTTTATTTTATATAGTATTATTTATTTTATACATACTTTTAGGAATCAGAAGAGAAATTCCTTAAAAAAAATAATTTGGCAACAACATAATTTTACAGAGGAACAAAATCAGCCTAACGCCTACTTTACGAATTACGCAACGTTACGCAACGCACACGTAATAACGTTACGACCGGTCTACCCGCTCCGAATGCCCGACGATAAGTGAGTCGCTAGCCAACCGCAGCGGCTTTTATAGGCAACGGCCGGCAACATTACGCAACGTGTGGGGTAACCGCTTATACGGCCTCTCCTGACATAGTGTCGTCCTCGACACGAGCCTCGGGTTGTCACCACTTTGTATGCTGCCATCTGCTGCAACTCCACCATCCTCGTCTGTCAGTCATTCATTCATTCTTATACCTGTATCATCATATTCAAGCTACGTCCACTCGTACGTTCAATACATACAAAACTGTATGTCTGCCGGACATAAAGTCCAATACATACAAAACTGTATGTCTGCCGGACATAAAGTCCAATACATACAAAACTGTATGTCTGCCGGACACAAAGTCCAATACATACAAAACTGTATGTCTACCGGACACAAAGTCCAATACATACAAAACTGTATGTCTGCCGGACATAAAGTCCAATACATACAAAACTGTATGTCTGCCGGACACAAAGTCCAATACATACAAAACTGTATGTCTGCCGGACACAAAGTCCAATACATACAAAACTGTATGTCTGCCGGACACAAAGTCCAATACATACAAAACTGTATGTCTGCCGGACACAAAGTCCAATACATACAAAACTGTATGTCTGCCGGACATAAAGTCCAAACATACAAAACTGTATGTCTGCCGGACACAAAGTCCAATACATACAAAACTGTATGTCTGCCGGACACAAAGTCCAATACATACAAAACTGTATGTCTGCCGGACACAAAGTCCAATACATACAAAACTGTATGTCTGCCGGACACAAAGTCCAATACATACAAAACTGTATGTCTGCCGGACACAAAGTCCAATACATACAAAACTGTATGTCTGCCGACACAAAAGTCCAATACATACAAAACTGTATGTCTGCGGACATAAAGTCCAATACATACAAAACTGTATGTCTGCCGGACACAAAGTCCAATACATACAAAACTGTATGTCTGCGGACACAAAGTCCAATACATACAAAACTGTATGTCTGCCGGACACAAAGTCCAATACATACAAAACTGTATGTCTGCCGGACACAAAGTCCAATACATACAAAACTGTATGTCTGCCGGACACATAGTCCAATACATACAAAACTGTATGTCTGCCGGACACAAAGTCCAATACATACAAAACTGTATGTCTGCCAGACACAAAGTCCAATAAATATACAAAACTGTATGTCTGCCGGACACAAAGTCCAATACATACAAAACTGTATGTCTGCCGGACACAAGTCCAATACATACAAAACTGTATGTCTGCCGGACACAAAGTCCAATACATACAAAACTGTATGTCTGCCGGACACAAAGTCCAATACATACAAAACTGTATGTCTGCCGGACACATAGTCCAATACATACAAAACTGTATGTCTGCCGGACACAAAGTCCAATACATACAAAACTGTATGTCTGCCAGACACAAAGTCCAATACATACAAAACTGTATGTCTGCCGGACACAAAGTCCAATACATACAAAACTGTATGTCTGCCGGACACAAAGTCCAATACATACAAAACTGTATGTCTGCCGGACACAAAGTCCAATACATACAAAACTGTATGTCTGCCGGACACAAAGTCCAATACATACAAAACTGTATGTCTGCCGGACATAAAGTCCAATACATACAAAACTGTATGTCTTCACACTGAACGCCAAGGCCGCACCGCGATCCGATGACGTCCCCGACGCACCACACCCGTCCGCACCTGCATCCGCCCAACATTCGAGGCTCAGCAGAGTCAATCAAAGGTCTAACCTTCTCCCGACTCGGCCTAACCTGACCTTCACTTATATTGCCAAGGTCGACGCAAGACGGTCCATGATCGAATTCAATGTGGAATGAACAGCCAAATCCGGGGTATGTGACCCGCCTGAAGACCGCGATCTGTTCAAGCGACGATGATGGCGATCACGACTAGGCGTTCCTTCTGACGGTGTGAAATCTTCATCACGCGTCCCACCATATGACCGACGTCGCGATCGGCGGCTCCTAGCGGACACCCCGTGACGGCCACGCGAACGGCGCCGCGACCCACGGCCACTCCGACTGGATCCGCCAGCCATTATCACAAACACGAACACTAAAGTACGCAGAAGACTTTGTTCCTCGTAATTGTGGGCTAAGAGTTGCTTATCCCAATTCTGATTTTAGGAATCAGAAGAGAAATTCCTTAAAAAAAATAATTTGGCAACAACATAATTTTACAGAGGAACAAAATCAGCCTAACGCCTACTTTACGAATTACGCAACGTTACGCAACGCAACACGTAATAACGTTACGACCGGTCTACCCGCTCCGAATGCCCGACGATAAGTGAGTCGCTAGCCAACCGCAGCGGCTTTTATAGGCAACGGCCGGCAACATTACGCAACGTGTGGGGTAACCGCTTATAATACATATAGAAATATAGATTAGCTATAGGCGTATAAGCACCCCCACTTTGTCAATTATCATGAAGTCCATGTATAACAAACAGCGAGCTTATTTGTATTGCCACTATCCGGGCACTTTGCAGAGACATGCATACATATTTCTGGTAAATTCTTCTAGACAACAAGAACAAAAGAGAACAGTGATACTAATATTATAAATTAGCCACAGTATATTTACTTTTAGTATTTATCCCGTCAATTATTATTCTTTGTTGATTTTCCTTCACTCGCATTTTACAATATTATTAAATTACTAGCTGTGCCCGCGACTTCGTCCGCGTGGAATAGTTATTTTGCGCACCTCAGCTGTTACCCGATCTTGACAACGCGACATATCCAAATTTGGTACCATAAAAACGGTCATTGTGACTAAACCTTAAAAGATAGACATATGCCGTCGCGGACTTTTTTTAGATCATGTATAGAGGAATAATTCTTTCATACATATTTTTTGTGTATCTTGAACCGTTTTCGCAGCGCACGCAAAGAAAGCCTTCAAAAATGAATAATTTTCCCCGTTTTTTACACATTTACCGCTCTGTCTTTGCTCCTATTGGTCATAGCGTAATGTTATTTAGCCTATAGCCTTCCTCGATAAATGGACTATTCAACAAAAAAAGAATTATTCAAATCGCACCAGTAGTTTCGGAGATTAGCGCGTTCAAACAAACAAACAAACAAACTCTTCAGCTTTATATATTAGTATAGATAACAAAGGTGCACATAAAGCTTTCTCGCACATTTCTTTCAAGATGTCCATTTTGGTTGACTGGAAGAGATCTCTATTAGAGATAAGTCTACCATTGTACATATTCTTTCTTGTATATTGTACACAATATCTGATTGTGCACTAAAGTGTTAGGTTAGGTTAGGTTAGGATAGCTCTAACATTATGGTTCTATTTTATTACATGGACAGTTAGACATAATTCTTCAGTGTATATTTTATTTTAAAGCAATAAAGGAAACATTAAGTTATAATTAATTATTTTACTAATTCTCAACATTATAATTTTTGATAAAGCGAAATCAATTTGGATTTAGAATAATATAGAGCGTCTAGCTTTATTGTAACACAACTATTGCGGACAGTTGAGTTCCCTATTAGAACTATTTTAATATTTTTATTACTTTGAATTTATTACTTTGAAGTGTTTTTTTTTCATCAAACCCATATGTGTAAGGGAATGTATCGATAGGTGTTCAAAAATGATATTGAGGTGTGTAATATAATTTTTTTCTAAACTGAATAGTTTGCGCGAAAGACGCTTCCAAAGTGTAAAAATGTGTCTATATCCCCCACTCCCCCGTAACTTCCAAAATAAGGAAATGATAAATGTAAAAATAATATATGATTTACATTACCATGCAAACTTCCACCAAAAATTGGGTTGAACGAGATCTAATAATTAGTTTTTTTTTAATACGTTATAAATAGTAAACCGCATTTTATCTTTCATTCAATCAACACCAATATAATAAAGAATAAACAAAAACATTTATTTAGATGTATAGTGGTACGGAACCCTACGTGTGCGAGTCCGACTCGCACTTGGCTGGTTTTCTAATTTTCCCAGTACTGTTCAATAGACTTTAGCGATGAATTTCTCAATGTATCATTTAATAACATTACAGTCCATATATAGTACACGTTATTTTTGGAATTCTTCGGAGAAATCAGTGTCATTAGCGAGTAAGTTAGCCCGGCAAATAAATACATATAAATATTAATAACATCAGAATAATTACTTCTATGGACATTTTCCCGTTTCCGAACAGTTTTTTTTTTGCTTTTGTATTTATGCTTATGTTATAACCTTGGATTACAACAATTATCTAATGGCTACTGTATATCTATCCCCTCAGTTGATGCTTATGGGGAGTAATATACCAAGTGTAAAATTAGATACTTTTGTTTACTTAGATTGCCTGTGTAATCTACTTTCGTATATTTTATCTATTACATGATTATATGTACAAAAGTGGTGTTCTTTTTATTTTAGACTTCTGTTGACCGACTGACCACTAAAATCTCCTTATTTTTCAAGGTTAATGTTAGGGCCCTTATTGGACACACATATACATACATGTTGAAATATTGCTCTCTTTAGTGATTAGTTTAGGCCCTTTCATGAAGATGAAAATACCCATAAAAAACATCTATATTTTTTATAAATAAAACGTGATGAGGATAATGAGGCCTTATTTTTGTAGATTATTAAATAAATAAATAATAAATAAATAAATAAATATTTGTTACACTTACACCAATTAGCCTAGCCCAAACTAAGCTCTGTAAGGCTTGTGTTATGGGATCTAGGATAACGGATAGACATACATGTATTATACATATATAAATATTTTTTTTGAAATATATATCAACAACCATGACTAAGGTACAAATGCTGGCATTCATCACACAAACATCTGCCCCCACCGGGATTCGAACCCGGGACCTCAGAGATGGCGACACCTTGAAACCGGTGTACTATCCACTCGATTATGGAGGTCGTCAAAATATTATCTTTTATTAGTCAATGGACATACTTTGTACGCCTTACACTTCTAGGCAGGAAGTCGGTCTGGATCCCCACTAACACTTTACAATGGTAAGATATTTTTTTTTTCCCACGGGGTTTGGTAGTGAATCCTCATAAGGGGCGCGCCACCACAGTGGTCGTCTTAATAACTTGGTGCTTGGACGACCTCACACCAGATACCAGCCGCGACCGTTCTACGGCGGGTGGTTATGTTGAACTCTAGTAGAAGGCAAGTCTACCAACTAAACACTACGTACAAGTCTGCTCCCGCCCTCCAGAGCGGTAGGCGGTGCGCCCCATATGATCTGAAGCACCCTTTTTATACCAAACGCATGGCCAGCAATGGGATTATGTGTAAATATTATAAATACTAAAAAGGCAGGAAATATCTGCACTAGGGTCTTTTGCTTGGATACGTTCATCTTAATTCACTTGTCAGACTTACACTAATAACACTTCCTTCTACAATCCGATAGTTAGGATGGCGAGAGCCTACAATGAGTTGGCAAGGAACAACAATGACATTGATATTTTTGATAATAACTTTATCTCATTTAAAAGAAGCATTTCAGATGTACCCAGGGCTGGATCCCAGGATTTGTAGCTATTACGGGTTTTATACTTTTTATTATTACATATATATATATATATATTATATATATATATACACTTCTCATCAAAAAAATCGAAACACCTTGCAAGTTTACGTTTTGTCAGGATTATCAGAAAAATGTGTACATTTAGGAATAAATGTTAAATGTCGTTTAATAGTGAGTAATATGAGCTTATCAAATCTAAATGTTAATGTTCTAAATTTAAATGAATTTTTCATAGGTTTTGTATTTTGTTAAATGAATCATTTTTATTCCGTATGGAGTATAAAGGAAATGGATAAAACAACACACGTAAATGAAAAAAAAAGCTAAAAAACGTTTATTTAATAACTTGTATTCCCTCCCCGAGCTCTAATTACTGCTTCCATACGGTTCTTCATCGATCGGATGAGAGTCACGATCACATGCTGTGGTATATTGTCCCATTCCTCTTGGATTGCATCTTGCAGCTGGCTAAGTGTTTCTGGGCAGGATCTCTTGCTCGAATTCGTCTCTTTAATTCATCCCACAGATGTTCAATGGGATTCATGTCCGGGCTTCTTGCTGGCCATTCCATAATAGAGATATCGACTTCGTTAAGATAATCTCGTACGACGCCCGCGGTGTGAGCCCTAGCATTGTCGTGCATGAATATGAAGCCGTTGCCAATAAAATGTGCATAGGGCATCACATGAGGCTCGAGACACTCTTCGACGTACCGATGACAGTTTAGTGCAGGCAGACGTGGCCCAGACACAAAAGCAAGCTCTGTCTTACCGTCGGCGCTGATTCCTCCCCAAACCGTCCACGAACCGCCACCATAGCTGACCTTTTCTTCAATGCAGCATTCTGCATAGCGTTCTCCGTCTCTTCTGTAGACCTTGTTCCTTCCGTCGTTACCATACAGCATAATTTTACACTCACCAGAAAAGAGAACTTTGCTCCACTGTAGGTATGACCAATTTAGGTGCTCACATGCAAAGTTAAGGCGCGCTCTTCGATGGTCTGCAGTTAATTTCGGCCCATTTGCTGGCTTATGCGGTACCAGTTCACGATCCTTCAACCTTCTTCTAATTGTAGAGTCACTTACAGCCACCCTTCGTACAACACGAAGCCGCTGCTGCAGTTGAAAAGCGTTAAGGCGTCGATTTCTTAAAGAAGTTGTTACAATAAATCGATCATCTCGCTCAGAAGTGACCCGATTCCTGCCAGATCCTGAACGGCGCGTGAACAAACCAGTCTCCCGATAACGTTTATAGACTCTATGAACAGATGACAGGCTTAGATGCAGTCTTGCAGCCACAACACGCTGACTAAGGCCAGAATCCAGCAATGCCACAACTTGGGCGGCTTCTGTGGGCGAAGTATCCATACGTTTTAGAAAAATAACCTTTTTTCAGACGTCCCAAAGTCACAGTATTGAAATAAAAAACAAAAAGTTTAAGGATAGGCGCCAATTTTTAGTTTTTAAACGCTAAATGTACTCCAACCCTAAACACACATTTGTCTCAAAACAGTGATTCATTTCGTTTATAAGATAAACAAATGAAATTCTAATTTTGAATTTAGAATTTTCGCTTATTACTGTAATGGTCAAACTGCCAGCTATACATTTATGTTTTTTTTTTCATCGTATGAATTCTTTTTTGCGTTAAATTCGGACAGAAACAATGAAAACGGAAGTGTTTCGATTTTTTTGATGAGAAGTGTATATATTTGTATAATTCTATTTGTGACTGTTTCATGAGATCATGCTGTGTACACTTTGATTGGATGGCAGTCTAGTCATTCTGTTTTGTGATGTATATATATTGTTGTTAGGATTGTCATCTGTTTGTGTACCTTTTCTTAAATAAATAAATAATTATTTTAGCGATAGGACAACAGTACTGCTCATTATTTGAAGGGTATTATTATTTGTGAAAATTCCGTGATTTTGCATCTTATGTCAAATGAGGTTCTTAAAGAGTTGTAGATTTGTTCCACATTTCACAGAAACAATATGTAAATACCTACCATCATTGTAATAGACTGTTAGTTGTGATGAAATATATATAAGCTCTTACTCATACTTGGTTACATACTCATAACGTGGAAGTCCGTGACGACACTTTCTTGCCACTTTTTCAACCACTTAAAATATACGTCCTCATATCTGCCCAGCATAACCTAAGAATTTGAACCCAACGATAAACATTGCGTGTACCACGCAACAATTGTTCAAACAAAATTAGCACAACGCCACGGGGGATAACAGGAATATTTCCCCCGAGTCCTGCTGACGGCTGAATCACAATCGAACAGTGACAGATTATGGAGCGATGAAAAATGCTACTAGATTGCTTCGCTGTCAGTTTTTGAGGATTTAATACGTATTCTTATCGTTTTTTTAATTATCTTATATGATGATGATGATGATGATACTAATAGTTTTAAATGAGGCACTTTCGAAAGCATAAGGCATATACTTAATAATTAGGCTTTTTGCTTTCATTTCATTTGATAAAAAGTGATGACTTAGCAAAAGATGAACTTCATCTAGACTCCAAAACAAACGTGTGGATATCGGATAATTACACTGAGAGGAGGCGTGTTAGTAAGAAGTTTGTACAATATAATTCATTCCAGTCAATAGACGCCCATTGCTGGATAAAGGTGTTCCCCAAAGATCTCCACATCGTTCGGTCCTGCGCTGCCAGTATCCACCGACTTCCTGCATTTTCACCAAGTCGTCTGCTGTCTCTGATGGGGTATTCAGCCAATGCTTACCACAGAAATTCCTTTTCGCTCCAATGGCCTTCGTAAGACCCGCAATTTTTCGGGCTATGTCGGTGACCTTGGTTCTTCTGCAGATATCATCATTTCTGATCAAATCGTGCAGAGAAACTCCGAGCATAGCCCTCTACATTAGCATAGCCGCGGCGCCGCCGCGGGTCGCCGGCGGGCGCGAAGAAGTCGCGACCGCTACGGTGACCCGGGATGGACCACGCCCCTTCCGTGGCCGGGGGGCGTCGTCGGTGGAGGAAACCGGGGGAGGTAGTGTAGCCTCCCCCGAGGAGGGCTCCCTCTAGAAAGGGGAGCGGAGGCTGGGGGTTCCCGGAAGTGACTTGATGTTCCCGGGGCTCCCTACATGCCTGAGGAAGGCCATCCCTGAGGTTTTTAGTGGGTAGGCCTCCCCCTTCTGGGGAGGAGAACCCCACATAACCGCCGGCTCGCCACAGCCGGGGTATGCAATTTAATGCATTTTCCTCAGGGGAACAAAAAAAAAAAAAAAGCCCTGTACATTACCCTTTGGGTGACTTTAAGCCGCCTTATAAAACCTACTAGGAGTGGTCAAGTGACTCATAATAATTGCACAATATACTATAGTGTTTTGAAGTGCGTGCTCGCTGCGTTTAGTTAATTAGTCGTAAGAACCGTTCGCGTTAGAATATTGAAGCGTCAAATACGCACTACGCCTAAGCCTACTTATTACTCCTCTGTGTGCCTGGTTTGATACAACTTTGTGCGTTGACAGCTATTGAGAGTTTTTCCGTTCACATCCAATCACAAATTGGATTATTATGCTATATGGCAACTGAATCAATTTCCAAAATCAAATTGCATATTGTGACTGTGCGAAGTTTAATGTTTAATATTGGTGTTTGTAATATAGTAATCTAGCTTTTCCTGCAAATACTACTAACCAAAAGTTTGCAATATTACTGCTCAATAGGAGTAGTAATATTGAAAAACTCTCTCATGTTGCAAAAGTACTGTCATTAACAGTTTTATACATGACAATGTAAATAATCAAATTAAATCAATTTATTTTTAAAAATACGATTTTTCAATCACTTTTACATGCCAAAGTTGCAACCACAGTAAGAAAATCGGTTTATTCCTCCATGATCTTATAAAGTCGTAAATTGGAAGCCGGTTTCAAATAAATAGTCTGAATACAACTTTCTTTGTAAGTTCAAAAAATTAATATCATATCACTTTCACTTAGAACATGTAGATTTTTCTTGGTGAAAGTGATATGAAAGGTGAACTTTCATCAACAATTCTCAAAATGTTTGAGAACATAACTATTGAGTCGTTAATATTAAAACCAACGATTGTTATTATTAAAGTAACAGTAACAATATACGAGTAATAATCTTTTTCATAAGAGTATTTTGACAATTGGTTAGAATGTATAAAAAGGCAAATTAGTAACACTTTGTGGTACTTTGTTTTATATTTTTCCACAAAGAGCCTCTACTTTCTTACTGCCTATACTTTGGAACGGCTAAAAATAAACTTATTTTAAATTCTCTGGTTTAATTTGAAAACTAGTACTAGTGAATATAAATTAAATTTTCATAAATGTACTGACCTGCTAAGGACCTGCTAACTTCTTAATTAACCTTTACATTATATTTTATTGTACTTAGCAAAATATATTTTTAATTTAGTTTGAAATGCTAAATATTAAAACTATTAGTATAAGCCGTAACTTTACTACTATAGTTTAAGTTTAAAGTCCCCATTTCTTTACTAATCATAAGATGTTTACTCATTTAATTGGATTCGCAATAAAATATCCGAACTAAATCTATTTCTCATCTTGGCTAGTTACGTGATTAATGATATTCTGGAAACTGTAGAACATTGTGAATAAAAATATTGTGTAAACAGCTTACTTGCTTTGTTTATACTGACAGTCTTCACGTCGAACTGGACGAACTTAGTATGATTATTTTAAAAAACATAATTTATTACTATTATTGGAAATGTCCAAGTCCAAGTGGCCAAGGTTCAGACTGAGTTTAATTCGTAGATCATTCTGGTCAAGCCGCCTCGATCTGTTTGGAGTCATAATCACTACGGCACTTGGGATGATTCCAAGTGGCGTTGTGCAAACGCTGAGAATCCATGAGGATTCTCAGCCTTTTCTATCCAGAGGGGAAAATATTTAAAATAATGATATTCTTATTGATATCAAACATATTTCCTATTCAACTCAGTCGAAAGTAACGCCTGAACGGCGATATAACTATACATATTATAACAATGCACTTATGAAGAACCGATTCCAAGCAAAAGTTTCTTTTGCTTTATAGTTGACGATGATTCTCACTTTACAAAATTACTATACATTGATTGACACATCATCCGTCGAGATATCTCCCTTTGTACTTACTTTTCACTCTTAAGCTATTGCGATAAATCACCACAATATTTTGATTACAAAGGATATTGTTTTTTGCTGATTCCGCGCAGTTGATGATGACTTGTCCAACAAGCAGACAAGGTCGACACGTGTTTCGTCTCTCAGCGAGACATCTTCAGGATTTGTTGCCCGCTCGGTGACTCACCAGCGGACTTGTTGGACAAGTCATCATGAACTGCGCGGAATCAGCAAAAAACAATATCCTTTGTAATACAATGGACTTCCGCAAAATAACACCTGCTACAATAGAGTACAATATTTTGAATTAATAAGATAGTGAATGTGATTAAATAGACTTAATACATAGTACTGTGACACTCTCCAGGATGCTCCAGGATCGTGGAGAATACTTTTAAGATATAAATGCAAATACTTGTTCAATTATCTGTATTACTTTCGTTTATATAACCTAATACAATTTTTAGTTGTCGCTAGGTCGTCCGTATTAGAAGTATCACACAACTGTTTAAACGCTACGTCGAACACAGCAGATTTCTAAAAATTCGGACACAATTGCCGTGGAAAGAGGAGAATTCTCCATGAGTTCGTTACAGTACCTACATGGATTGACTGTATAGATTGAGGTAGAACACCTAAAATAACAAAACATGGATACAACGTAATACAAGGTAAATTTATAATTAAATAATAATAAAGCTTTGAGACCACTTATTGTCATTATTATTCGTTCATGTTTTTGTCTCCTCTTTTAGAGAGTTTACAACAGATACGCGGGCCAAAACCAAGCATATAAGGGATCAAATGGAATAAGTCGAGGTGAGTGTTGACGAACTTAGAAACGTGCGTGTAATACGACATGTATTGAGAATGACGGCTTTTTGAATCAAGGTAAGTGTATGGGCGGGTACATCTATTGTATCTAGGCTTTGTTTAAGTAACTATGGTATGACTCCGGTTGAAGACAGAACTATGGGGACTATATGAACAGCTTGAACCTTCCACTTTGTTTTTATTTCGATGGCTAAATCCTGATACTTAGGTACTTAATTTTTCAGCTATAGTAGACTGCGTGTTGGGGATGGCAATATCAATGAGGTATTGCCATCCCCAGCAAGCTTTTTTATTTGTTTTGTTGTGCACAGTAATGTTGGGTCTGTTATAATGTATGGCCATTATTATTATTATTTACATACAAAACTAAAGAGCCCAGCAATGTAATCAAAACATTAAACTGTGTTAACGGATCCCCGTTTCACCACGCTAAAGCTAGACCACAGAGGATTTTTGGGCGTTGAAAATGATAATTAAAATCGCTATAAGCTCCGCTTTCCGCTCATTTACATGCAATATATTCGTAGATCTCAGCGCTCCTGTGGTCTGTTAATCTTTTAATGGAATTAACCCGCGCTGCCAATGTCACTAGGAAAATAGCGAGACTGGGATCTAATTGGACACTGGAATGGCGGTGGTGGAATTCATCTAATTATTTATTATTTTCAGGAAACGTTACTATAACATATATATTATATTTGATATTTTTTACTGTATTAATTAGTTATAACTAATTGAGTTTTAACTCTACAAAGCCACAAGATATATTTTTATTCTTTTGTTTATAGCCTTACCTGACTGATTACATTACCTCAGCGAACATGGATATATATATATATATATATATATATATATGTATATATATATATATATATGTATATATATATATATATATATATGTATATGTAATCATATATATATGCCATGTGGTTGCATATGTGTCTGTGTATATATTAAGTGTGTTAAGCAGAAGTGAAGAAAATATATTATATATATATTATTTACCTGTATTAGGTAGGTTAGGGTTAAGTAGGTAAATAATATATATAATATTGTTTTTTTCACTTCTGCTTACTATATTTCATTTTATTTACTTTCCTTTCGATTGACTGGTAGAGAATGCTTGTTGCATTAAGGCCACTCTTGGTACCATTACAGTGCAATAAAGACTAAACAAGTAAATCCTTTCTGATATAGTACCGTGTATTTTTATATTCCTAGAATTAGAATAGGTACCTCTACCGAATGCTTCCATATACCGACTGGTTTATGCTTCCACTTCAACCTAATCAAACTGACTATTTGACTGTTTTTATTACCTCTTCATAGCAAAATTCTTGAATATTACTATGGGAATACTTACTCATCTATATCTATTTCTTCTTCTTGTTGCCTTTGCATATCCAGTTTATTATATGTAAAATTTTAACTATGTATATTTGGGGATATTTTATAACACCTACATATAAAATAGTCTATAAGTCCTAAACAAATACATTAAGAAAATTATTTTGCAATAAAATATTTCAAATCATATACTTTACAGCATTCCAAGCAGTAATAGAAATTTGCTAGATAACTACGGTGTAAATTGTGTTAAACTATCACACAGTTGTTGCTCTTTCCGGTTTGTCTTGGGAAGGTTTTTTCTCAATGTTTGTCTGACTATTTTTGGGCCATCAAGGGGTCAGAAATAGACGGCGACTGTAATCGTATCAGAAAGAGAGTTTTCCTCGTAGCTCCCTTTAAAAGGGTGCAATTACTAACTTATACGCTTCGGCTTGCCCAAATCCTTCGAACTGCGTACCACTTCCATTTTCCCTAATTCCTCCACAACCTAGTAGATTGTTTCGTTCCTTGCATAATTACTTAGCTTTTGTTACTTAATTATGGTGCTCGGAAATGAGGTTTTTAGTACAATGAGATGAACGGGGAAGGCTGATTTATGTTTTCTGCCCTCCGCCAACGAAGGAAACGTTAACAGGACTATTCAGTTAAGTAGATTTTGCGTTAATTTGAAAAAATGGGATTTACTCTTCCACTCGGTTAGCACATATTGATTAAGTTGTGTATGGAAAAATGGTAACCTCGGGACGATTTTCCCGGTTCTGCATTTGCTTGAGCTCATTAGTCTACCAAACCCCCACTTTGAATAAACTATGAATATTCTATTCTTCTCGTCTTCCAAGCGTTAAATTAAATTTTACATGCTGTAATATTACACGTATCATAGTTTCATCATATGAAGGCATGCCGCCATTAGGTCTAAATTTTTGACGTCAACGAATTTTATCATAAGAAATATATATTTGATGATAAAATCGGTCTATCATCATAAAAAAAACTTAAACTAAATTCTGTATTTTCCTGAATACACTGAATCCACTTTCCAATAATGTTGTAAATATTCTATCCTCAAAGTGTGCTAATGTCAAGTTCTGAGTAAAAACATAAAAAACATTTGAATGCATAAGCCACGAAATATGAAATTTAATAATGTCAGCAATCTATAGCCAAGTTACCCTTAAGGTGTTGTCGAATCCAGGCATGTAATTAATGAAATTGATGTACTTAACAAACTGAGAAAGGACAAAACAATACATCTAGTTTTCTTAAGGTACTAGAAAATAAACCTTGGTGAATTGGCATTGAGAACCTCTTTTTTTTTCAATCAAGTCGACAAGGCTGTGCCGTCAAAGTACGTTATCAAGCTAATAAGATAGATGGGACTAGTGCTGACTATATAGACTAGATACAGTCTAGAACAAAACGTCGCAGTGCAAATGTTAACGGATGTAGCCTCACATCAAAAATAATAATACTTTCATCTAAAGGACAGATAAGGAACATATTTCCATATACCTTGGTAGTATCTTAAATGTAACAACAGAAAGATTCAACATTCACCCCAACTTGTTATTTCTCAATCGACATGAGGATATAGACGTCACTTGGTATGAAAGCTAAAAAGAGACGTAGACGTAGAGGTTTATCCATATGATTAGAAAACAACAAAAACCTTCATTGTCTTCAAGCTACACCAAATTGTATTTGTCTGAAAATGTAATAAATAAAAATTAATGTTTCCAGCTACAAAATTTATCTTGTCGCTACATCAAATTAAGAATGGAAAATCTGTTTCATGGAAATCGGGAGCAATTAAGATACCATTAACATCCGAAACCAAGTCGAAGTATCCTCCGAATGGTCCCGATGTAATAATGACGGTGATTAATGATAATCGTAAGCCGCCTACAGATCTCGCAAAAATGAAACAGCGATCACTAAGCGCCGGTGAAGTGAAAAATTACTCTTGTTTATCTCCTTTATCAACTTGCGACTAATGTTTATTACAGTGATCTGGATTTTAACGCTTATTATTGGGTACTCTGGTTTCCTTTTGTTGACATTTATTTCTAAACGTTTCTTTAAGAATAGTCAATGATAGTGATTTTATTGTAGGACCATTTACAGTTAAATATCAGATTTTGAAATTTAAAAGAAGCTATTTATTTTATCAGCCTCTTGGCTACTTCATTACGTTTAATCAAATATTTAAAATAGTGAACTTATTAATATTTTACCTTTAAAATATGTAAAAATATAGGTTTAATTTCAAGACTACATATAACATTTATTTAATCGTGGACAGGTAAAAATGCTGGTGTTCAAGTTAATGGAAGATAAATAGCTGCCACAGTATTTGCAAGGAAATTTAACTCAAGAAAGTAAGACACCTTCTAATAAATAAAAATTTGCCTTTGGTTTTTTGACTACAAAATATTATAATGGGTACCTTAATTAAAAGAGAAAAGCAAACGAAAAAGTTAGAGGTCGGTTCCCGTAAGACCCTTCTAATTAAGGCGTATTTGTAACGCTGACGGACTGCAAACCCTTCAGAGGGGACAAATTAGTTCATGAACATAAAAAGTGTGAAATTTATTTAACGCATGAACCAGTATATCATAGTTTGTACAAAAATTAACTCTCTTATTTTTGTTTGTTTATATAAACAATTATATTTATTTTACTATATTTATGTTTAGTATAATTGAAACAAGTTACTCATCGGATAATTGTCTAGTTAAGAATACAGTGACACTCACAAATTCATCAGAAACGATATTGGCAGTGCAAATTCATTCATCGCAATAGTTGACGAGAGACTACCTAACGGAACTCGTGCACTTTGACAAGAAAGAAGCGCACATAAAAACTATCCAAGAAATTTTTCGTATGTCGTCTTTTCCATCTCTACAAATCGTTGAGTCACAAAGCAAATAAAATTTTATTGTAGTATATTTATGTTATTTCCGGATCGATATGAACTTCAAGAAACAAACGCGCCCCTATCTGAAATACCGGCAACGCACTTGTTAATATAGTGTACCGGATATCTATGGGCGATGGTACATAATTACTTACTACCAGGCAACTTGTCTGTTCGTTTTTCCGCCATATTATATATGAAAATTTCTATGTGATTAGCTAGATATGTTTATATTATTTCAATAATTAATAACAATTAATGCAGTATACTTATAATTAGGAATTAGCACAAGGTCATCTGCTCGTCTATCATATGGTTACTTCGTGACACCTTAATTAGATTGCGTCATCTGCTTTTGACTCTTGACTCGTACTTCACGTCTCTCTAACTCGACGATCTGTTGCGAGTCTGCGGCAAATGATACCCTGTGGGTGGCTATCCTTGGATCTTCGAAGTGTATGCTATATCCATTTCCCCCTTGTGATAAGTTTTTTTTTTGTTTGATCGGTGTTTAATATCATCGCACAAATAACGCAATAAAATAAAGTTAAAATCCCTTAAAAAACTTATCATGCAGAATACCACTTAAATGATTTACGTGGCCATACATCGGATTTGATTGAAGTCATCAATCCTTGCGCCGAAAATATAAAAACCAACATGTTCTTCGAAGCTAACGATAGCAGCTGATTGAGGACAATAGATTATCAGTTGAAACTGACAAATGATACATCCGAAACAGATTGTGGATTTGTCCTTTCCTATTGGGAACTGATGGTGATTTCCGAATAGCTGCATGAAATTTATTTGTTTATTTTTGGACGAACGTAAAAGCAATTATCATCACTGATGACTACTGCTATCCACATGTATATGTGTATTATGTTCACATTTATTAATGAAAAATTTGATATTTTCTTAGTTTAATTTAATATTTATTACTTTTATGCGACTAAACAATAAAAAAGAGTACTATAAAATATTTAATTTGTACTAATTTATATATGTTATAAAGTACAGATAACAGACCAGAACATTCTGTGTACATTAAGTGTGAAATTTCCTGGTGGTCTTCATGCTAAAACGTAGAAATGCATAAAAATTAACTTCGTCACCTAACAAATAATTTCCAAAACAATGAGCACCATTGTCTTTCAATTGTACATTTTTCAGGTATTATTAATATGACAAACGACTGACAACATACTGAATCGGAAACGGCTGTGGCGAGCCGAAATCGCATTTAAACACGATAGACGAGAGTGCCAAATCGCTTGCGATGGCCGAAACCGTTGTCCACAGGAGATAACAAAGGGTGAATTTGCATAGAAATAAACAAACCCTGATTTCAGTCGATTTATGGGCACAGCTTCAAGTGAGCTTTGTTTTGATCGGAACTAATGAGTGTTCCAGCGCGTGCTAGTTCCTGATATCGGATATTTGTTAAGCACTTGTAAATAATACCATTAGCTACATTGAATCATTATTCATTGTTCGACGTAATGCTGGCTACGACAAATTCACGTGATAAATTTACGGCGCGGGCTGCGCTTTCCTATTTATACTTGCGCAAAATTCATTATATTAACAAACTACATGGGCGATCACGCGTAAGCAATCATTTAAGTACCTGTCAAGCTACATGCAGTTCAAGGCAGTTCAGTAATTTCTGTCAACCTTGTTTGTTTTTTTTTTTCGAGGAGGAATGCTAATGCACATTTCCTGACAATACCAAGTTAACAGGCAAGTAGAGTATACCCATTGTACCATCTCAATATCCAAGATATATTCGATTGAGGTGAACCAGGAATTGAAAAGCCCACTATCTCTGTTTCCCTCTTGGACAGGCTACAGACCGTGTATTAACTCCTGTAGGTGATTTCCATGGTGATATAGATAATAGCCAAATGGAGGCTCTATACGTGCGTTCTTTGGGAGGTTTGCACGCAGAAATAGGGTGCTCATAGAAGGCAAGTTGTTACAAATATCCGCCTTCTATCTTCTAATCGTCTGCATCGGAAAGTTGCAGCGTAAGTGTCGTTATACTACTATTACTGCACTGCCTCTATCTAAGAGATAACGTTTTCATGGATAGAAACAACAATCTCCCATTTCATTTAGCTATTTACTATCCTTGAAATGACGATCGGTAACGGGAGGTCACCACCATCCACGGAAACGCTTCGCTTTGCCAGGCATCGAACTTCAATCCTTTTTTTTTTTTTGTTCCCCTGAGGAAAATGCATTAAATTGCATACCCCGGCTGTGGCGAGCCGGCGGTTATGTGGGGCTCTCCTCCCCAGAAGGGGGAGGCCTACCCACTAAAAACCTCAGGGATGGCCTTTCTCAGGCATGTAGGGAGCCCCCGGGAACATCAAGCCACTTCCGGGAACCCCCAGCCTCCGCTCCCCCGCCGATACAGGGGAACCCTCCTCGGGGGAGGCTCACTACCTCCCCCGGTCTCCTCCACCGACGACGCCCCCCGGCCACGGAAGGAGCGTGGTCCATCCCGGGTCGCCGTAGCAGTCGCGACTTCCTCGCGCCCGCCGGCGACCCGCGGCGGCGCCGCAGCTGTGCTACCGAGCCCGGCGCCGCCTCCTTCGAGCGGGATCGGCCATCTCCCGACCCCGCTCGGCAGCCTCCTTCTGGAGCATCACTGCTTCAAGCAGATTTACCTGATAAACTATGTGGATCCTAAGTGATTCGCAGCAAATCTGCAATATGTACAGTATTGCTGTCAGTTTAGGATGGCCTGGGTTATAATTTTATATTGCATTATATTGACATACATTAGCCAACATAATAGTATGTGGATGTAATCGTTTTTGTATATGACGAATCTGCTAAAACCGCAAGGACCACAGTATACTTAGCAAACTTGAGATATAAGATGTAAAGTAGCAGTATCGAGTGATTTTACTTACTCTTAGCCTTCACAACAAAACAGCAATGAAAACACTAGTCTCTCCCTTAGTCTTCTGGTGAAATATAATCCGCCATTCGATAATACTGTAGCAAACATACTCTGTGGCTTTTGTGACCATATTATAAACGACGGTAATCAAGTGGTTACATTGCGTGGTAGCTAGCAGCTACTGAGTGTGGTTTTAATAGAAGGGGCACATTACGCCTGTTTTAGATATAGAGAGGAGATAGTCTTGCGAGATTTCTGCTATGATGTAACAGCTTGCAAAAGTAGGAGCGGCTTTGTGAGCCGCCTGTACGAGGGCGTCGTGCGATCCGTGGCCATGTATGGGTCCCGTGTGGTCCCCACGCTGTAGAGCTCTGCTACGGAGCCTGCAGCGGATAATGGACAAACGGATCGTACGAGGCTACCGTACCATCTCGTATGAGGCGGCGACGGTTCTGGGACGCTCCCCCCCCATTCGACATCCTGACCGACATGTACGCGGCGACGTATGCATCGCGGCGTGTCGACCGGGAGGAGGTGTCGTTGGGGGGAGCGCCCCGGAACCCGCGCACGAAGTGCCAAGGCGGGAGTGGCACCGACGGATTGTGGCGGCTTGGCGTGCGCAGCTCGAATTACGGATCTGCGCGCGCCAGCGGGCCGTCGGTGCCGTACTCCCGCACCTCGAAGCTTGGCTCCACGGGAAGGAGGAGGTCACCTACCGATTGACTCAGATACCGGGCACGGCTGCTTCGGTGAGTATCTGTGTCGAATAGGCCTTCTGTGAAGCAGGGATGCTCCAGAAGGAGGCCACCCAGCGGGGTCGGGAGATGGCCGATCCCGCTCGAAGAAGGCGGCGCCGGGTTCGGTAGCACAGCTGCGGCACCGGCGCGAGTCGCCGGCGGGCGCGAGGAAGTCGCGCCCGCGGATACGGCGACCCGGGACGGACCACGCCCCTTCCGTGGCCGGGGGGCGTCGTCTGTGGAGGAGATCGGGGGTAGTAGTGTAGCCTCCCCCGAGGAGGGCTCCCCTGTATCGGCGGGGGAGCGGGGGCTGGGGATTCCTGGAAGTGGCTTGATGTTCCCGGGGGCTCCCTACATGCCTGAGAAAGGCCATCCCTGAGGTTTTTAGTGGGTAGGCCTCCCCCTTCTGGGGAGGAGAGCCCCACATAACCGCCCGCTCGCCACAGCCGGGGTATGCAATTTAATGCATTTTCCTCAGGGGACCAAAAAAAAAAGGAGCGGCCTTGTAAGCGAATTTGAAGCTGTGTCGCTTAGCATACAGTAAATAAAATCGATAAATATTACAATGAAAATTCTTGTTAACTTTTTAGGAACGACATATACCTAGTCTTGCCATAAATATTGAAATATAGAAAAAACATTTTTTTTATCTGCATAAAACATTTATTACTTTTACACTATGTTAGTTTAGTACATAAATAATTAAATATAAATCATTAAAAGTATATAAAGCTTATTCGAAGTGGTCTCCATTGGCTGCAATACAGTCCTTTAAACGTTGAGGCCAGTTATCAATAGAAGCACGCACTCTTTCCATGGGAAAATTCTTCACTGCCAATCGTATAGACTGTTTTAGGGACTCCAAATTATCATGGCGTTTAGAGCAAGCTGTACTCTCTAAAATTGACCATAAATCATAATCTAGTGGATTAAGATCGGGACTAGACGACGGCCAGTCTTCAGCTCTGATGAAGTCCGAAACGTTCGCTTCTAACCAAGACTGCGTGGAACGAGCTTTATGACCCGGCGCCGAGTCTTGCTGGAAGGACCATACTTGGTTATTGAACATGGTGATGTTAAGGGGCTTAACTACCTTCTCAAGAATGGTATCTTGATATACTTGTGCCGATGTTTTGATACTTTTTTCACAAAAATATGGCTCAGTCACTCCTTCATAGAGTCACTCCTTCATAGCTAACACCCCACCAAACCATCACTGAAGTCGGATAATGTCCACGTTGCACTCTGTCGACTAATTGGGAAGCTTCCTTAGAGCTTTGAGCATAAATACGGTTATTTTGTTTGTTAAAATGTTGCTCTATTGTAAAAATTTTCTCATCCGTAAACAAAATTTTTCTGTCACCTCCCTTTGCGTACCGTTTCAGTAATTGTTTCGAATTTACCACCCTATTCTTCTTTAAATTATCAGTTAAGAAGTGACCAGTGCGTCTCTTATAGGCTGCAAGTCCTAAGTCATCTTTTAAAATACGTGACATGGTTCTAGGTGCTATCTTCATTTCCCGAGATAAAATCTTTTGCTTTCGGACAGGATTTCTTCGAATTCTTTCCCTTACTGCTTTGACCACCTTTTTCGTACGAATACTACGTGGACGGCCAGATCTTTTTCTATCACAAACAGAGGAAGTCTCATTGTACCTATTAATAGCCCGGTACACAAACATTTTACTAATACCAAGGGTATGGAGAGTTTTAAAAATTGCATTTGGCTCCATACCTACTTTGTGTAATGCAATCACAGCGATTCGGTTCTCTTTATGACCCCACTCCATTTTAATATCGCAAAATATTATAAAATGTATTGGCGCCAAAATGAGAAAACACAATGAACAACCGTATACAAATGACAGATTCGAAATTCAAATGTAATATTTTTTTATTTTTAAGTGTAACAGTATTTATGGCCAGACTAACTATACTTCATGTTATTATATACATAATATAAACAGTCATTTATACATTTAGTATTTTGTTTATGTTATATATTCATTATATATTCATAGCCAATACGGGCTCACATCTCGTATGTGGGCCTCAGAAAAGCAAATTGTGTTGTGACAAAAAAATAATTTTTGTGTTACATTTTTTTAAACCTCAGGTCATTTACATGTTCGATTTGGATTAATAGGCGTTTCCCAATTCATCATTTTGTATATTATGTTCGATATTTCTTCTATAATAATTGATAAAGGTCGTGAAGTGACTCTAGGAATCACGTTAAATAAAGATTTATTATAACTTTGAATAATTTAGAGAAAAAATCAATGAATATTTTGCATTCGTATGATTTATTAAATTATAAATGTAAAACGTGTATTTAATAAGCATTAAACAAGATTAATGTAATTAAAATTCACATTATTGCAATTTTTGTTTAGTGTTAAAGACTGCATTATTTTTTAAGCTTATAGAGACTTAAAAAAACCACACGGATGCCAGCGACAAAACACTTTTTCATTACCCGTAACGAAAGACGGTTTCGCGTTTTAAGTTATCGCAATACATTTGCAGCCTAACAAAATGCAAACGGTCAAATAGGCCGCGATACAATTGACATTCACTTCTAAAAAGTTAACCCTTAAACTGTACATAGGAAACCAGTACCAGGTTAAACTAGTAGAATCGACCGATCCGATCGATGAGTATCAGTAAGTGCTTTAAATCCATAATATATATAAGGTATAATAAGAAATTTGGCAAAACAGAAAATTCGGTAAATTAAAAACATACGATACGTCCTTTAGCACCGCAAATAACCACAATGGCACATATTAATATTGAACTTTATTATTAAAACAATGAGGTGTTTTTTCTCCGACAGTATCCCATTGTTCTGAAGCAGTGATACTACCGTCATAACATACTCTGTATCAGAAGATGTTTTCTAAAAGAATTCCCTTTTTGGGCCGAGAGGGGACGTTTTGGCCCCGAGCGTGGAGATAAAAGAAATTTATTGTCAAGATTAAACGGGCCAAGCGATTGTTTGCAACGGTGTCAATCTGGCCAGAAATGGAACGGGGAAGTCGAAATGTCGCAGTATTAGGGTTATGGGTCCAATGTTGTGATTTCGGGTGTATAGCATGGGTGGTGTACTGAATTGGTTCCGTTGAAATTTAGTGATTGCCGACCTCTGTAATATAAGCTGTTTTAGTTTGAAATACTATGTTTCTTTATAAGTTGTGGACAATTCTTAGTAACATGATATAGAAGGAAATAAACACACACACACACTCATACATATACATATATAGCATTGCGTTTGCACTAGAAATATAGGTCGAATAAAAAAAAACATCTTTCAAAATATCTTTATCGAAAACAGGAACTAACAGAATATTTAGTTATTTTAAACAATATACAATTCAATATGTCCATATCTAATATTATAAACAGGCCAATATGAAAAGCGATCTTATGCCGGTGTGATAAAGGTCCAATTCGAACAAAAATTTAATTTTCCTTCGCGTTAACTTCCCAAAAACTTACCTCCGCAGATATCATTAGAGTCCAATTTTCCAGCATTTCCTCTAATTATCTGATATTGCCCAGATGATTGGGTTACAGCAACATTATCTAGTATTGTAACTACAAAGGTTGTATAGTGTAACCATTCGAAATATTGTATATAAATATTTTATTTGTTGAATGTTTATTATAAATAATATAGTATATGTAAAATTAGAATAAAGTAAGCGGGAACTTAGTCGAATCTTAGTTCTTACTATCACACTCACAGCTCACCTATGGAAAAGATTTGGAGTATCTTCATACTCAAATTTGTTATTATGTTGTAAATTCAAATATAATTAATTAACATTAATTATTTACCAGCACGACGGAAACGAAGGAAAGAACGTTTGTTTTTATTATATGTTAATTTAGTTCATATTTTCTTTATTTTTTCTATCAAAGCTTGCGTTTCTGTATTTAGAATGATTGTTTACTAATGTTTAATAATTGTTGATGTTTGATTATTTTAAACCTTTTGTATAGACTAAATAGTATCTAGTAGATCCTAAATTTAGGATATCATTTTATCAAACAATTATTATGGACAACCTAATAATGACTAGATGTATGTATCTTCATACTCAAATTTGTTATTATGTTGTAAATTCAAATATAATTAATTTTAAATAAAATTAAATTAAATTTGAAATTAAATTAAATTTGACATTAATAAAATTAAATTAACTTCAATTTGACATTCCTAGTGATGACAGTGTAAAGCTATTATGAGTTTCAAGTCACTCGTTGCTTCCGCTTAGAAAATTACTGACGACGTGCATGGAATCACAGGTGGTTCTGTCCGCAAATTTTCTAAAAATATAAGATTGGTTCGATGGTTCAAAGATATTGCTCTAATATATATTTGGACTCAATTGCGTTATAATGTTATATATATTCTCTACATAAAACGTTAATTACAGATTTTAATAATATATCCTATAAAATTCTAAGCATGTTATATTTGCCAACATAAATCAAAACGTATACCAGTTGATGTCGAATAGATATAGAGCCTATTTATTTATGTGTTATGGCTTCAAAAATATGATTCTAATAATTTCAATTCACCAACTAACGTATTTTTGGGTATATATATGTATATATAAATGGATTATGTTCGGACTTTACAAAGCTCATGTAGCTATGTACGGTCAAGGAATTTAATGATCACCCCATTTTGTTGAAATATCGTTCGATACTCACAATGCATTAAGATTCAAATTTGCGATTCCGCATCCAAAAATATCTGTTTGTTATGTTAACAGTATAGAATGCAACGTCGGCGTCGTCTTAGCAACATTCGGAACCGTTATGGTGCTTTGATGAGTTTGCTGAACGAATTCAACTTGAGGTGGGTTGCAATATATATTTCTCGACTATATGTCAAAAATGATGTTTAAGCGGTACCATTCTACGATAGGGTATGCGTTAATGAATTTCGGTCACATAACAATTACAATCACCTTAATAATTAACCTGTGAATAAAAGGATAGAATCAATACAACATATCCAAGATTGATTGCATTTATCATTTGAATTTAAGATTTGGTCATTGTGGTTAATAAAAGAAGGGTGAAAGTGTAATAATGTCATAACGCCGACGGGGTCTCGATCGCTGTCGCAGACACACCTCTCTGCACCCTTAGCCGTTCACACGAATGTTGCTCTCTTCGCACCAATATTGGTCTGCTTTTTTGAGGGGGCCCATCTAGTGACCGGCGAGTCACCACATGCCATATTTAAATCAATTAGGAGGCTTTTAGAAGGCAGATGAACGAAGTCTCTTACATAGCCCGGTTTTCATTACTATCAAAATCGAAATGCAATAGTCCACAAACTTTTTGACCACTAATGACAATAGTTTCTATGCATCTAACTGGGTGTAGTCTTTAGCTGCATTTTTCATGATGCAGATAGAGATTAGACACAGTCGGTACACTCCACGCACACTTTCATAAAATTTCGCTTAAATGGCCTCTACGCGTTGGATCTGTATCCCCGCGCACGCCTCATAAAGGGCCGTGTTTTATGACACGCCACAGCCACGTGACATAAGCGACAATAATAATAATAATAATTTTTCTAATATTTTGTACACTGAATATAATCCGACTAGTAGTAATCTTTCTGAGAACAGTGAACATAAAAGTGGAGGGAATGATCATTTTACTAGGAAAGTTATGGACATGAAAGTGGATGAGCGTATGGGAAGAGGAAGACCGAAGAAAAGATGGATGGACTGTGTGAACATTGACATGTTGCAGAAGAGAGTGAGTGTCCAAATAGCGAATGATAGAGGAGAGTGGAAGAGGAACAAATCTTGCGCCGACCCCAAATAAAATTGGCTATAGGGCACGAGAAAGAAGAATAAATATTCAAGTATAATAAATATCTTAAAATTATTTAATAATACACCACTTTTAAACAATATATTTGTGCCAAAAACACAATATTCTACACGATGAACCGTTAATCTTCGTGACCTTATTTAGTATAAATGAACATTCGTTAGCATACCACATAAAGTATGCCTTAGAAAAATGGTCCCCTCGCCAAATATACTATGAAAACACAATCAAAAATAAAAGAGGTTCGGGGACACGCCGTAAAGAATATGCCAAGAGATAGGTAGATAGGTATAATAATCTTTCACTTGCTCACAAGACAAATGATGCTTTCATACGACGAAAGAGCATTGTAGACACGTTAAAAGCCTTATTCTTTATTGTTATTTTTCGCCCAATTTATACTAAAGTAGGTCAATTTAAACAAATGAATCAGCCACATTATTCCGCCGTAATATTTTTGATGACTTCTTCCTCAGGCACAACGCCGAGTTCGGGATCGCCTAAATAAACGCCAGACTTAATAAGTCTGGGCTGTATTATTTTTCTTTTGGCAATGAACTGGGGTGGTAGCGATTTTTCATTCATAATTTGTTTCTTTTAGGTTCTTTCTGAAAGGAATGGAACGCCGGAAAGTTTTAAGATAATTTGAAAATAAATTACCTTTTTGTTTGGCGACAGATTTTATATAGCTACAACAAAGAGCTGTTATTGTAACATATTGGGTGTGATTTCACGGTGCAGATAAATGGTTTTTATTTAATGTAATATTATTTGTATGAACAATTTTAACGTATGCACAGTATTAACATAATAACAACTACGTACGTACCGTGGGGATAGAGTTAACGCTAAGACAGCCCTTACTCAAAATTACGGTGATTCAGTGCGAATTGGTTAACTTCAGATACACCATTGATTTCCTTCGTATAAAGACCCAAGTTGCTTAATATTGCTTATATTAACCGTAAGAAAAGAGTCAGAATATTATAATTTTAAAAATAAGAAACATATTGCTGATTGGAATCCGAACCTCTCCATTCGGCTAATGCCGAAACACGTTTGATATGTTTTTGATGCATTTTGTATATCCTATTCCATTAGATTCGTATAAATTTTCTATTAATTTATGTTGAAATAACTAGGTTCTAAGTGTTCAGAATAGAATAAGTGGAGTGATCTAACCTATGATAATTATTTTGAAGATTTTTATCGTATGCTATTTAGTTATATTAAAGTAAACCTTATTTTTCAAGGCTAATTTATAATTATGACTAATATAATAAAGTAATTAATTATATCTTTGTAACATAAGTGAATGTTAAGTTTATGAAGTTTATGAATAGAGAACTAGCTGGGACTGAAACCTAATATTTTGAAGGCTTCAAGCACAAAAGAATTTATATCATTGTCGAAACGATGCGAACGAAATTTATTCATAACGACCTGTTATTTATTATTGTTGCCGTGCGTGATTGATAGACAATGATAATGCCGACTGAATTCCATATTAGATGGTAATATGTTGCTGCATAATGTAAACACATTACCGTATTTGATTTAGATATGATGGTTCCATTTCGCAGGCTGTTAGTAGTGCGCCTGATGTATTGTGTCAGTTGGTATATTCTCGTGTAGTATACGTGTCGACGGAAATTCTTGTTAGGCATGCATTCTTTGCCATCAGTGCAGAAACTGTTGCCATTGCCTTTTTGAAGGAAGCGATGTATTTCGATCTATTTCCATTGTTTACTGTGTATTATCATTGGATTTACTGTTTCACTCATCTCTCTTATTTGTCATCCTATCGTCTACTCCAGCAACTCTATTGCCCTTATGCAATCCATCTTTATACAACAGTCCACATTCATGATAATCACCTTTCTTGTCACGCGTCATTCATCTCGCTATTGCGCTCTTATAGTGTTCATTAAGTACAAACTTTCTATCTTCATCTAGGATATCTTTTATTTGTACCTATCTGCTAGTACTAAATAAGGAACTACCATTTTCATATGATTCAGAATTATTGTTCATAATTATGAATTTTGTTATCAGTCAGAATTATTGTTCATAATTAATAATTTTCTTACAATCATTTATACTTCATTTTAATTATTACTTATCAAGTAGATACTTCGTCATGATCGAGATTGGACCAGAATATTGAGCACATGACATGTTTGGCATTACATTTTTTATATAGAAAAAAAATCAATAGGATAACACAAATTTGAAAAGTATAGGTATACAAAGTGTTTATTGATAAATAACTCATTTAATTAATTATGAACACTATACTTTAAAATCTATCCACGAACTTATCACATCCATAAAAAGTAAAATAGTATACATAGAAAAAATCTACTATTATCTTGAAATCGATCGGGATGGAAAAGTGCAACCGGGACACGAGAGTTTTATATAATAACTAGCTTTCTGCCCGCGGCTTCGCCCGCGTGGATTTCGGGATTGGGTGTATAGAGGGTTAAGGGTCATAGCTTTTGCCCACGGCTACATATACGCAGAAGTCGGTTTATGGTGCGAAGATTTTATCGCGCTTCCCGTGGGACTATCCGTTTTTCCGAGATAAAAAATGCCGCAAAACTCCTCAAGAATCACTCTATCTATTGATGAAAACCGCATAAAAATCTGTGCAGTAGTTTTTGAGCGAAGCCTTTATTGCGCATCCCGTGGGATCTGTCGATTTTTCCGGGATAAAAAGTAGCCTATGTTACTCGGGGAGAATGTAGCTTTCCAAAGGTGAAAGAATTTTTGAAATCGGTCCAGTAGTTTAAGCGTGAAGAGGTAACAAACAAACAAACAAACAAACAAACACACTTTCGCATTTATAATATTAGTTGGGATAGATTAGCTCTGATTTTGTGTAAACAAATTTTAATGCTATCAAAATTATAAGCTAGTTTTATTTATATTAACTTATGTTTAAACTTTCGTAAAGTTGTCTGTCTTGATTGTTAACTAAATAAGAAAACTAATAAAAAATCTCTATACAGAACGTCGATATTATATTTAAAAACCCCTATATACACAGACAAAACTGTAAATAAAATTAGTCTTTTAAAAACTAAAACCTATGAGCAATTATTTGTTTAGATTCTCATGTACTGTAGCTGCAAATTGTGTAATTCTTCCATTGTATTCGCAGGGTTGTTTCGCTGGCAGCTGTATAGTTAGACAAAGCCCCGACCTCTGCACTAGATACTTATTTACGGGACTTAGAGTTGTCAACTGGCGAACATTCTAGGAATTGTGGGACAGCTACGTTTTGATACTCCGACTAAAACGCAAGCTTTTCGACGTCAAATTTATTTGGTTTGTCTAGACTTTTGTGCTAGTGCTTGCAATTTAGAAATACCATCGAAGTAATTGTCAAACTACTTCGATTGTGGAACCGTTATTCCATTGTTTAGGTATTTATTTGTGAGACTATCTTGTGGAGGGCATAATTGTGGTTTCTCGGCTGAAAATATAAAAATAATTTTGACAGCTGTATTGTAAATAGTATTATATTATATATCAAAGTAAGTTATATACATAGAGTACAAATGCCAAAAGGGTTATTTTCTAGTTTACAAGACACAATATTGTATTATTGTTATTAAAAGTATCGAAGCTATATCACAATATTTATTTTGATTGATTTATTCTTATTCAGAAACAGCAAACAAAGCTTAGCCTATACATTAATCTGATGTAATTTTTATCCAGTAGGTTTAGAATCCATTGCTTCTGCAACTAAAATATAATATTTTATGTACTATTTACATAACCTAACTAAGTACATAACCTGTTGGTATAATAGTAAATAATTATATGCTTAAAATAGCTTTTGTTTAGTAATTGTCATAAATTATAATATAAAATCACAATCACAGTATCAGGCATTTGCTATTTTTTTGTTATAATTTATAAGACAACCGGTTCACAAGCCGATTTTTTCAAAAACTGCATTCAAAATATTTATTATTTTTAAGAGATTAAAATACCCCTCGCTCGCCGATTGTCTTTTATGCATGCGGAATATTTCCATTTAAATTGGAGTTGGGTTGATTTTACCATAGTTGCCTTGAAGTCAGTACATGAAATCTAAAATCATGAGTTGAAGCGGGTCTTCACCTACACTTGTATATAGAAGCGTGGGCAATTCAATAAAATACCTATCCCCGAAATATGATTTCAAAATTACGATATGACAAATAACTTATCGTTGGATACAACTGCTATTGTTATCATAAAAAAATCGTCGTATCATTTTTTTTTGTATTGTTCGTTTCGTTTTTAAATAGTATGATTAAATTGTTATTATTTAGATGCAGAAATAATTTTACGTTTTTTATCTAATATAAATAGTTAAGCTTACATAAGTTATGGTAAGAAAGCTTTCAATAAAATTTAATTATCTTAATAATTTAATATAAAAAATTGCATTTTGTATAAAACTTTTTTTGACGTTCTTGCCATGTCAACCTACAACCTTATCATAGAAATATCCCAGTGAGGCTGCGTGCGCGTCCGGCTAAGCGCGCACGCCGTGGTGAAGTCTCTCTGTCTGGGGGACTGTCCAGGGGTTCTCGGACAGTCCCTCCTTTGGCGGCGGCTTGGCCAACTCTTGGTCGAGCCGGCCCCGGGACACATGGCGGTCGAATCGCGAGAGCGCACCCCGCCATGTGCCCCGTATGGGCCCTGAGAACTCGGGGGGGTTTTAGTGGGTAGGCCGGTCCTCTTGACCGGAGAGCCCCACACACGGCCGCGTCTTGCCAGCGCGGTGTTATGGTGCACAAGGTCGCATTTCCCCCCCTCAAAAAAAATCATAGAAATATCCAGTTACTTAACCTGGTGATATGACTCAGTCACTCAAGCGTCTTCATTTATTAGGTAAGATTACTTCATTACTAGGAATTATAATGTCGGGTCGCTAGCGGGCGCGAGGAAATCGCGCCAGCGGATGCGGCAACCCGGGAAGGACCCCGCCCCTTCCGTGGCCGGGGGGCGTCGTCGGTGGTGGAGATCGGGGGAAGTATTGTAGCCTCCCCCGAGGAGGGCTACCCTGTATCTGGGGGGAGCGGAGGCTGGGGGTTATCGGAAGTAGCTTGGTGTTCCTGGGGGATCCCTACATGCCTGAGGTTTTTAGTGGGTAGGCCTCCCCCTTCTGGGGAGGAAAGCCCCACATAACCGCCGGCTCGCCAAAGCCGGGGTAAGCATAAAAAAAAGAATTATAATGTACGTGTTCGTCTAAAGACAAAATAAAATAATTTTATATCTGTAGCTTATTACACCTGCAATTTGTCTCAACATTTAGACTTGAATTATTTATCTAATAACGAAATACATATTAAGTTGTTTTATCGTATATCAAAATCCACCAATCTCGAGAAGCTTACTGCTTCTTCCTTCTTGCATCTTCCTGCAATTAGTACCAAACCGTAAGCCTAAATTGTGTTAGTAAGTAAACTGATACGTTTCCCAGCATATGTTTGCCACTCGAAGAATTTTCCCTAATGTACCTTATTTACTACAACTGAGAGTTTCCAATTGTGCAACAGAGAGTTGTTTGGACTATGTCAGCGGCCCCGATTCTTCTCCGGACTTAATAATTTCTGAATAGATCACGTGGCAAAAGTCCCAGTGTAGCCTTCATCTCCCTTTGGGTGACTGGTCGTTTTAAATTTCATTGTAAGCTTCTAGACTTCTGTGCCATATGCCATCAATGGTACTGTTTAAAGGTAATTTTTTAAACTAAAAAGATTATATTTATTTTCGAACAGTTCGGGAAATTTTAGATTTATATTTGCATTAAAGATTACCTTAAGTGAAACTATGTCACTGAAAAAGTCTACTGCTTACTTAACAACTATGACTAGCGACCAAAAATATAATAATTGGCTACGGCTCGTAAATAAAAACTTTTTCATCACAAAAGGTGTTTTTCACGCAACGAAATATAGCGCAATACATATGAAATTTACTTTATTGATTTTAAATATGACTTTAAATTATTGACAGGTGGATAAAGGAAATATTGTTGTTTGCTTTTTTTTTAAAGTAAAGGCACGTTTACGAGTCAGGTGATCAGGTGATTAGCTCTACTGCATCGGCGTTTGGTACAATAGCAAAAAGGTACAGAAGGCACTATTGGAAACTGTATATCTTCGTTCTTAAACAGAAACACTACATATATTTGTATAATATAGACATATGGTAATTGTTCTTAGCTTTATACAGAGAGCTATTTATTTGAACTAGTTTACTTTCTACTGAAGGGTCTTAAACTATGTATATGACGATATATATATGATTTGTAACATTGTTCTCGCTTCATGTTAACGCGAAAGCATAGTTGGTACTACAGACAAACCCGAGAGGTTTTAGTAGTACCATTGTAAGAAAATGTATTGTTTTTTTTTTGGTAATAAATAATAAAAAGAAAAACCGCTATAGTAGCCGATTGTATAATGCAGGCAATACAATTCCAACATATATAATAATTGCGTTAATGCTTGGTGAAGGCCAATATATGTGTTGTGTTATAATTATAAACGTATTTATCGAGCGCATACCATTTTGTTAGGTAGAAAGGTCTTGTCTTTGATTCGCTAGAGAATCGTTGAAAACCACAATATTGATTTATAAAGAGCATTATTAAGCTCGCACGTCACTCCCCGATCGTTGCTTCCGAAACCTCCACAGCTCCCTACAGAATAATTGATCTAAAAACAGAGTTACACTACATCCCTAGAGGATGCCTCCCTAAAAACTTTCCTGGTATATAGCTATCTTAAAAATACGTATCATCTCGCTGAAACTATGATACATAGTCGTATAAATCAATTTTCGTGTGTATTATATGTTGTCCTTTAAGGGCAGTGTACACAATTATAAATTTTGTGAGAAAAATGAAAGTGCGTTACGATTAAAAGTTAGAAAGGTTAAAATAGTTTCTGCATTCAGCAACCTCAAGTTGTACATTTGAATTGCGAAAATAAATACATAAGAGCTATCTCACGGTCAATATGTAAAATTTTAAGTATTGCTTATCTTCATTATGTCTATTGACTTTGATGATAAAACTATTTTTCCTTGATAAATGAGCATGTGAACGGAATTTATCAATTTTGAGAGGACCGTTTTGTAATATGTCGATTATCGGCAATTGTGATCAAAATGAACACTAGTAATAAAACATAATTACTTTCGTAGGACCTGACTATTCGTTAAGTAATTGTGTATTTATATATCCTTTGATGAAGGAATAATAAAAAACATTGATATTTTGATTGATTTTGAGATTGTGTAAAACTTATTATTGTCGCTTGTACTCAAATAGATGGAATTACTTAACAAATATCCCTATCAATATCATAAACGTAAGTATGGATGGATGTTCGTCAATTTTTCACGTAAAAACTACTGCATGGATTTAATAACACTTTACAATATTATAGCTTATATATTAGAATAACACAAAGGCTACAATGTATAAAGATATACAAATATAAACTAGTGGAAATACTAATCATTACAAATATTATTTATTATTCATTTTCAACAACCCTATGATAACAACATATCCTTTATTCGTTTATGATTTTGTCTCAAAATGACTCCTATCGTCAGCGAACTGCAAATTCTGGTTCATTGATAATATATCTATAATGACCTGAAATGTACTAGTTTATTAATTGATTGTATTTTATTGTATATAGCGCGTAAATGAATTCACGAAATTCGTTAACAATCTAAGCGACAATTACTTAACTTTCGTTAACAAAACTCTTAACGCGATTAAGGAAACGAAAGCAGACTTAAAATTTTTGGCATTACACACTCAAATATAGAATAAAATAGCGGTCGTGTACAGATGGCTTTACGCTTCAATTGCTGCTTTCGTAATATTATGCTTAAGGCCTAGCAATAGAGGTCAGTTTTCTTTGTATCTGCGCCCATAAACTTTTAATAGAAGGACTTCCCTTAAAGCTCTCGTGATAAGGAGTAACATAGTGTACGCGAGCTTAATTTAAGTGATTTTGACAGGGAATATTTTCCCTCGGGACGGCCACAAGTTGTCCTATCTGTGAAGTTTTATGTCACACCGCTAGGCTTAATGGCCTTTTTTGTGTCAACGATTCCATTCTTTCATAGATTTACTAGGCTGTGACCGTAGTTCAGTTCCAAGAGGGGGTGATTTAAGAGTTTAAGAAAGATATTTTTGTTGTTACTGTTGATATATAGATTTACTAATTTTAGTATTTATTTTTAGTGTTACTTATCAAATAATACGAAGTCTATTGATTCGTTAGTCAAACCCTTTTTTTTCTCAGGAATATATGGAGGTATCAAGTTGAAATTATCACCAAATAACAAAGACGCAGGGAAAAATCAAACATGTAAGTTGCAATGAAAAGATATGGCCTTTCATATGCACATATAAAATCTCACTCTCGCAAAGGAATTTATAGAGTACTTCCATTTAGCATAGAATCATATAATTTAAAAAAAGCATAGCCATATAGTGCAAGTAAAGGTAAATCTTCGGAAACAAAAATTGTAGTTGCATCATAAAAACATTATTTATTAACGTACTTGCCTCTCGCGAACCCTCGATGCACGAGTCCTATTCGAACTGGGCGGATTTTTATTACAGTTAACAGTAATTAAAATTAAAAAAAAAGAGGGGCGAGTATTCTCTTCATATAAATTTGATTTCTTTTCAGTCCCATAATTTTTCAATTAGCAATCGTTTGATAGTTTATGAATCATAAGTCATATTCGTATTATAAGCGAAACTTCCCAACAAGCGCATAAATATAGCTTAATAAAAATGAACGCTTGTTCTGTTTCGGAATTATGTTATATTAAACTAAACCAATAAATTACTTTGGAGCAAAATAAGGAATAAAAAGAACTTTTCTGAACTATATTTCGAGTACATAATGAATTATCAAACCTGTTTTTAGAACGGGATATTCACGTGTATCCTATCTATGGAGGTGTTGATGAGACTCCTCTACACGGTGCCATAGGCCTCCGTTAATTAGGGATGTTCCAGTGGTGACTTTAGTACCTAGCTAAATTTCCTTGAAATGGCTCTGCTCCAGCGAAGTCCTCACTTGAGATCGGTAAGAGCGGCAGCTTACCGAACACTAAAAGGCAAACCCTAACCGTACCTTGCCTAAACCTAGATAATAAACTAGGACTTTGCTTTGAACGAGGAAAGATCGTTAGGTTACTAGCTCGTTCATGATCCCCAGATGGGTTTCATGAGACTATTGTATCTCTCATCTAATTGTCAATCAGTCATGCTGGCCTTGCCAAGTCTCAAGAAGACACGTCTGTCACCACCCTGCTTTCTATGTCTCAGTGCAGTGAAGTGATTTTTCTCGCGACAGATCTTCCTTGTCTATCTATGTTAGTGCTACATTGGCGCAGCGTTTCTCGAGAGCGTCAGCAAATCATAAGATGAGAAAACTTGGACCCTATAATGTAGATCTAAAATAAATTAAAAAAGTGGCGACGGTGATAAAATGTATAAATGAAGAATATAAAAAATACTTAGAGTAGATTAAAAAAAAATCTCTGAAAATCGCGCGTAAGATATAGAAGCGCGTAATTAAGATAGGTAATATCTTATATATGAGGACGACATGAAGAAATGTGTGTGAGTCACAAACTAAAAAAAGCCACTTCGATATATTTAATACCTGTACGAAACATATTATATAGACTGATTTGTTATCAATTTTGAAGGAAATTCTAATAGGATTACGGAAAACATATGATCTAACGATGGTGCTATGTAGAGGAGCGATCGGTCCCACTACAAACTACCGGGCATTAGGACTAAGACTTAGGCTGAGTTTGGTCAGTAGGTCACTTTGGTCGAGCCGTCTCGATCGGTCTAAAGTATTCAATTTGACAATTGAGGTAATTTTCCTTTTTAATACTAAAATATCATAAAATAAACAAAAATTGTGAAGTATCAACGTCATTTCTGCTCACAGAAACATGAAATGACGAGCAAGTTGATTAAGGATTAATATTGATAGGAAATTGTATAAAATTTTTATCGTATATCAAAAAATTTTTGAATTTTGTAATTTATGTTTAACATATAGATTTTATTACAAACCGATTTTTTTTTAATTATCAGATTTTTACATTCCTTTCATATCATTGTCAGATTGTTTAGGACTACAAGATTATTATGTTAATCCATTTTATAAATGGATCATATTTGTCACTTCCAAATAATCATGTGAATAGGATACTTCACATTCAAATGACTACAAACTCTCTAATTACTTTTAGCGCTCTCTTACTAATTATCAGATTAATATATCTCCGTTACCAGAAAGGCTAGGAATATACATATATATTATACGAGTATTAATTTCTTTCTACAAACTCTCTAATAACTTTTAATGCTCTCTTACTAATTATCAGATTAATATATCTCCGTTATCAGAAAGGCTAGGCATATACATATATATTATATTAATGTCTGACGCACTTAATTAATTCCATGTGAATGTTTTATTTAACATTTTTGAAAATTTGTATACGCTCTTCTACTAAAATGGATAAATATAGGTCCCATGACGCTTCAGTAACTAAATTTAGTATCGCGGGCTCTCCTATAATGTGCATGTACGGCGGAGATATCTCTCATCCGGAAACTCACATTCATAGATATAGGTTACATGTTTCTTAGTAAGACCAGCCGGATAGGTGGTATCCGTCGCTTGAGAGATTAATAAAAAAATATACCCATTATTTTGAGACTTTATTTATATTTAGGTTATTTGTTGTACTGTTGTAATGTATTTAATATTTCGCCTTTTATTCGTCTGTGTATATTTTATACACATTTAGTGATATGATTAGATTAAGATTTTGATCCATCATTATTATTATTATATACAGTATTCAATTGGTTCACATTTTGTTATCAATCGACGGGTAATATAAACTACTTAAAAATACAAATTTATATTGCATTCAATTTCATGATTAAATTGCAAATTGGCTAAGTCAAAAGTTTGTACATACAAGGAAGTGCTCCTTTGCATTAAAAACAAAAAGAATGTATTTAAATATTCTCATTGATTTTAGAGCTGAATTCACTCATGCTAAAAAAAATAAACGAAATACAGAATAAGAAATCAATTCGCAGCCTATAGCTTCATGTCAGTTAAGTTTCAAGCAAATCCACGGCAAGGTATCATAAGTCTAGTCAGCTACCGGTTATCCGGTTGTCCGCAAAGCGCCCGAGTCTCCAGGGCTTCACGTTAACCACTTCACGCTGCAGTAGCTTACATGAATAACATTTCAGAAGTCAGTTTTATAATAACCGAGGAAAATTCTTTTTGCTATATAATAGTTTGCTTGGTGAAATCGAAATAGGATTTGTTGAGAAAAATCTACAATTGCAATTTTCTAAAAGAGATCATTTATTAAATTAAGTCTATCGCGTTATATTATATAATTTACATAAACAAATATAATAAGGTATAAACGCGATAAATCTATACTAATCAAACTGAGGAGGTTGTTTGTTTAGTTAAACGCGCTAATCTCAGAAACTACTAGTTCTAAATGAAAAATTCTGAATTCGTTGGATAGTCCATTTATCAAGGAAGGCTATAGGCTATATAGCTTAGATCACGTTTCGACTAATAGAAGCAGAACATCAATGAAAAATGTAGCAAAACGAGAAAATTAGGTTTAGTGCGACGTTGTCTACTGAGGTGTGACTGTGAATCTTTTCCTATCCTGATATGAAAATTATATTGACAGTTACTACGACACATTATACAAATAGAATCTGACGCGTTCATAATCACAATTGGTTTGCATAAAAGTCGTCCAAAAGTTTTTTTGATATATATCGACGCTACGAAACATATATTTATTTAACGTAGACCTGTACAGGCACTTAATTACAACAAACAAATACAAAATTAAAAGGATACAAAGAGAGAGTTAGCATGACCCTTTAAGATTATTTTTCTTTCATGAGAAAAAGGCTGAAAATCCTTACAAGGAACATGAAACGTTCCCAGGATATCACCGCAACGGCAAGTGCTACGATGATTATTTTGGACTCCATACCGGCCTCTCCATACTTCCATATCATTGCCCACCAGAATTCAGTGTATTTGGTTGTGTAATCACGTCACATTCATAAAATACTATTTAATAAGTAATTATCGACATATCATATTCAATTTACAAAACTCATTTATATAATATTTTTCCTATAACAAGCAATCAGGTGTATAGAAGCATATATAATGCCTAAGGCATAAATATTAAACGACTTTTAATAATCATCCCTACTAATATGGATATTTGTTCCTCTTTCACGTAAAAACTAATAAATGGATTTTAATGAAATAATATAATAATGTAGCATTACAATAACACATATATTATTATAATTCATAAAGATGTACGCCATACTAACATAAGCTACTCGAAATATTAATCCTGCGCAGACGAAGTTGCGGGCACCAGACGAAGTCGAGTGCTGGTGGTGTGAACTGTAGTCGATCCAGCTAGGTACTAATATATTGTTAGTTTTTCAAATTTCATATGTACATTTTTCTTACACTGCTACGGGAAAGAAAACAAGAGGCAACCTGCTTACTAGCAAGAAATTCCAAAAGTGTGTATGAAGGCGACCAATAAGCATTGAACCAGCTCTGGACTTTATTAATCTAATATGTCTGTTTAGGAAAGGAGAGGACAAGTATGTGCTATGATGAAATAAATGATAACTATAATATTATCATTTTATATTTTTACAGAACTTATTGAGGCCTAATTTATTTCTATTTAGATAAATTTTAAATGCTTTTCCAATACCTACTTCTTTATTGTTATAGTGAGTGAGTAGTATCTATCTTCTTTCACTTGTGTGGTGGCAAGTGTGAGACTCACAAACCACCTCGAGATTTGTCTTATCTTTAGTTGGTGTAATCCAAGGAGTGGCGACCCCATTTCTCTAGGACACTTCGACTTAAACTCTAGACAAAAAAACAATGCCCAGATGGGAGTAAGCTCCCGTCTGGGCATTGTTTTTTTGTGTTATCCACGTCGTTGCGATCATGCAAAACCCACCTTCTACCGACTGTCTGTGTCAAAAGAGAGCAGTAAATGAAACAGATCTTGATCCAATGATTGTCTATTTATTTATTTCGGACAACCAACAAGTCTTATGGCCGTTTTCACCACCTTGTCTTAGCTTAGGTGACTCCTAAGTGACATGCTGTCACTTTTTATATTAACTGAAAAGAGTGAGACATCATGTCTCTTAGGAGTCGCCTAAGCTAAGACAAAGTTGGTGAAAACGGCCATTACACTAATAAAATCTAAAAATAGGTTCTAATGTATTCTACTAAGTGCAGACCCAATTACAGGTTGCCGCGGCATGCATAAGTGAACTCGATGCAACATAACAATTTTTTATATATTAATTAACATATATGAAATATTGAAAAGTTCAATAAAAAATTAATTAGAGTTGTAAGGACCCGACCGATACTATTTATAGAATACTAGCTTTCTGCGCTTCGCCCGCGTGGATTTCGGGATTGGGTGTATAGAGGGTTAAGGGTCATAGCTTTTGCCCACGGCTACATATACGCGGAAGTCGGTTTATGGTGCGAAGATTTTATCGCGCTTCCCGTGGGACTATCCGTTTTTCCGAGATAAAAAATGCCGCAAAACTCCTCAAGAATCACTCTATCTATTGATGAAAACCGCATAAAAATCTGTGCAGTAGTTTTTGAGCGAAGCCTTTATTGCGCATCCGTGGGATCTGTCGATTTTTCCGGGATAAAAAGTAGCCTATGTTACTCGGGGAGAATGTAGCTTTCCAAAGGTGAAAGAATTTTTGAAATCGGTCCAGTAGTTTAAGCGTGAAGAGGTAACAAACAAACAAACAAACAAACAAATAAACAAAAAACAAACACACTTTCGCATTTATAATATTAGTTGGGATTTATAATTTCTCGTCTAAATCTTGCTGTTTCGTCTGCAAAAATATCAATCTTAATTTTCTTTATTAGAATATTATACTGACGCTGGATTCTATTCACGGTGACGTGGTAACCCAGATTACTCCTACTGCCTTTCACCGAAAAAGGGACATATTTACTAAGACGTGGCAATTTTACGGGAATGTTAAGATTAATTGATTGAGCCACTTTGGCTATCATTATAATATATACATATCCAAATATTAAATCATTCGATCTATTGTTAAAATCATTATCAGATTCCCACTAAGGATCTACCGCACAGAAATATTAGGGTGCAGCAATATGCCGCTAAAATTGAACTCGTTCAATAAGCCATGCAGTATCGTTCAAAAGGAATATAGCACAATTGGTTTTGAACCACACTTCCCTCTATATTATTCCCCGCTCCCTCTCTACTACCTACTTAAGAAATGTCCTCACAGAAGGAGATGGTAGTCTGCGATTTCCGACTACCTCTCGGTACCTTTTTAATTGCTGTCACCATATTTAAAACTGTATTTTGTTTATATTTTTTTGGTTATTAATAAAATTTCGTGGAGTAATGTCAGTACATATAAAACCACTTTGGTTATCATTATAAGATCAGTGTCCTGATAATTGAGTTCATCGTACAGTCTTAGTTCAAGGAATTTCAGAAATAAATGTAAAACAATTTAGGCTTTGTCAATGAGGCTGCTATCTTACTCCAACTTTGGAATACAAAGGCTGGATATAACAATAGGTTTACTGGCAAATTTCTATGTCGACGACCAAGAATTTAATGAGTAGGTAGGAACCAGGACTTTTGACCGTCCTTTAACTAGATGATAGTAGGTCACTCGACGGGAAACTGCTTCGCTTTATCTAGTATTTTCACGTTCAGCTTTGTTAGAAATTTTGGTCGAGATCTTTAGAATTAAGTCACGCTATCCTAAGGCCTTAGTAACATTATCTTGTACCTATTATCTACTATTATTTTCTTTAATATCCTTATTTGAAGTAAAGGTTACTTAAATACGTAATATATTCGCTTTACCTATGGATTTTTTTAAAATTGCTATTATGTTTGTTATTGTGAATGTTTTAGTATATTTTAGTTCAAATGTCAAGAATAATAACAGTATAAAAAGAAACAATTTAAATATTTTCAAGTTTGGTTTACAGAGCCGGTATAGATCTAATCTTTTAAAAATCTATAAACCTGTATTGGGAAGAGACTACTCTACCTATAACTTAAATAGTCATTTCTACAACTTACATGAAAAAATAATTTTACTTATATTTACCTCATTAGTAAATATACTAATGCTCTTCAATAATTTCCAAGCATATTTTAGTAGAGTCAAAAATATGTAATTATAGTATATAATATATCGATTCATAAATATAGAGTACAAAAAAAATCAATACTGTAATATTTATTTATATTAAATCATCATCCTCTTGCCCATTTCCCATTATCTGGGGTCGGCGCAGTAGATCTTTTCCTTCCATTCCTCTCTATCAGCCGGCATTTCCATGCTTACTCCTTTCATTCTTATATCATTCTTCACACAATCGATCCATCTTTTATTCGGCCTTCCTCTGCCCGTGTATCCCTCCACTTTCATATTCAACATTCGCTTTGTGACATGACTTTCATCCCTCCGCATCACATCACATTTATTTATATTAAATAATAAAGTGAATAAGTACAGGTAGAAAACAATCCTATCATATGCAAGTCGGACTCGCACATCGAGGATTCCGCTAATTAAATAGTAGCAAAAAAATCAAATTTTTGGTTATATTGTAGGATTTTTTTATTACTTATGTTACATTACTTCATGCAAAAATTTCATGATTCTAGCTCAACGGGAAACGAGTTTGCGGTACAAAAGAATATAGAGTCTAAAAATCTATTGATATGTATTGACTTAGTAGTTTAATTTCGTCACTTCTGCAATGGATTGCAAATACACAGGGTATTTGACATAATTTTCATACTAATATCGCCTCGCATTCCTGATAGACAGAAAGACAGATGCACAATGAAATGAATATAGAAGGATTCCGCTTACTTAATATAAAACCTTAAAAAAGAAAATGTTACATACTTATACAGAAATAAATGAACGTGATATTTTCATTTACAAACATAAAATTGTTCGACAGATTTTCTCTTCCGCTTGGATGTATCATATTAAATTAACATTCGAGAGATGCCTATTTCAACATTTTAAAGCATCATAAGGATTACGTCGGCTAAATACCGCCTATCTATTACGCTAAAGAGACCGAAGAAAGTCAACATTCCCGTAATTCCATAATCCCTTGGACTGGAATTGGAAAATGCGACAAACATCAAAATCGTCGTATTCCAAACGATGGCATTCCCAATTTCCATAATAGCTGCTCTCACTCCATCTGATTGCGTGGTAAGATATAGGCGGAACGCGGAAACCTTTGAAACTAATACTTGAGTGAATTGGTTCGAAATTTCACCCATCTGATTTTGTTTAAATAATACAACTTGCACGTTGCAAGTTGTATGGACATATTATGGTAATATTGACAATGCCATACTGTTTTCTCGGGGGAAGAGGAAATATTTTTTTTCTGTATGAAGTTCCAACGTTTTAATGTATTAGCGTAAGTGCATATTTAAACTGAAATTGATAATACAAGTATACAATTACATCCATATAACTTACGAAAGAAAGGAGGTAATTACATACATGGCATTATGAATATCGTCAGTATCATTATTTCAGCTAATATACGCCCGCTGCTTGATATATAATCGTCCCACAAGGATCTTCACACCGGTCAGTCCTGAGCTGCCATGTACCCATGTTCCATGTGCGCTACCCATAGTTACTTCATATGCGATGGTATTATAAAGGAACAAAATAATATTTTTACAACGAGGTTTCTAGTTCTGAAATATCTGATTTAGATTGCTCTATAGAAAAACAATTTTACGATCTCTCCGTACCTCTACATGAAAAAAGCATCAAAATCTAAAAATCCCATATTTATTAGTAGAATTAAATGCAAATTAGTAGAATTTAAAGTTAGTTGAGCTACTATAGGTAAACCCAAACAAGTGATTGATCATTTGAAACTTTTCACGCTTAAACCATTTAAAAAAGAACGTATATTTGACGAATGTATAATGCTAGGATGCTTGTATTCAAACAAATCAGGATTCGATCGTTATAATTTACTTAATATAGTCATATTTGTTCAATTTTCATGTCCTAAATTAAGATCGCTAATAAGTGTGTGAAAAATCTTAATTTTCTCGCACTTTATTTGACGAGTTTTGTATAGACTGTTCATCTGGCGCCTAACAATAATTTAAGCAGTACTCGTAAATTGAGGCGCAGATGTCTTGATAATGACACCTTAATATTTTTTTATGGGAACAGCGAATTCATAAAATGTACACGATTAAGATGAAAATCATATCGAATATCCATGTAGCATCCACTCCTGTAAACGTTGTGAGACTATACTTTGCTAGTGATTATGTTTACCTAAGTCCAACTAGGTAGATGCAACTTCCAGAAAGAGGTCAACTGACGTATTCAACTCATTTGAGAAGCGTTCAGAAAGTAACGTGCATGTTTTCGGCCCATCTAAGGCAGTGCCCCAAAATGAAAGACTTTAATTCATATGTCTTGTTACTATTGACTTATATGAAAAATTTAAATGTATGCAATATATATAGCTAGTAAAATGGAAGATATAAATTTACCAGTCGCCTTGCTATTTCACTTGGATGGCAGAAAATAAAAGCAACTGTGATTTATACTCCAGAGTAAGGAATCCGGACGTTTGAATGGCACTTAAGGGTGCGCGAACTGCACGAATTGCAGCCCACAGCAGCGCAGCGTATAGCTATAACATATATACAGTACCTATACCATGACACATAAAATACGTATCGTACGTTGGTATCATGTAGAGTCTGACATTTTCCATTATATTTCATATATACAGTATAGTGTCTGCCGTTGCTGCATACCCGCGAAACTGCTTCATACATTTAACCAAAGAAATAAAATAATTAAGAAAAAATTGTCAGAAGGACAAACGCTGTAAATTTTTAAGGGTACATCATCTGTTTAACCACATTCAGGCACCAATATGAAATATTAAGAGAAAAAATTAAAAGAAAGAAAAAAATCATCTAACCTAATTAATATAATATTGAAATTGATTCATTAAACTTAATTCTTACTTTGTATTAATATTGTATAATATGTACATACAATAAAAATGACAAAAAAATGAAACACTGAAAATAATGTTATGGTAACAACACATAACAAGCATTACGACATGTCTCTTTCAAACAAAACACAATGTCTCTAGTAAATAGTAAAAAAGGGCAAAATGCAATTTCAGCGATATAATACGTGGTGCCACATAAAAACGATTATATCCCAACCTTTTGTCTGTCGTTCCAATCCGAAATTCCGCGAGACCATAAATCAGTTGAGCCGACGTTGGCACGCAGTGAATTTGTCACCGGCCGCCATTTTGCTCGTGATTTCGCGCCAATCGGGCTCATTAGCGGCGCCATCTTTATCTGTTGCGTACAAGTAAACGGATTAGCGTTCTGTTGACTGGCGTTTTGTTGTTTCGATAGCAATTACTGGCCGCCGTAGTTGTGTGCATTTAATTCCGCCATGACTGAAGTGGTTGGTTTACGTCGATTTATTTTTGATTGGTGTGTGTTTCAGAGTATCATGAAGACCCTTGTGTAACTACGAGTATATTTACTGAACTTGTACTGTCATTGCCTTGCCTACAACTAAATTCATATCATAGTGATAAGAATCTGTAGTACCAAAATAGAGCCTTCAGAAAAGAATGCTCATAGCTCTAGTAGTTGTGACTTTGTATTCACTTTTAAATAATAGTTTTTTGTAGGAATATGTCAATAATTTTAGAGGTACATCATAATATACTGTTGTCCATTAAAATTGTTGTACACTAAAGAATTGTAAAGTAGGTAATCACAGAGCTATAGTGGAATGAAACTATCTATTTAAAATGTACAAAAGATTACAAAGAAATAACATTAATTTTATATTGTTTAATAAATAGTAAAATAATCAACAGCTTATAGAGATGTCGATTAACTGGTTGCACGCTTCTTAGGTACTTCAAGCAAATCTTTTTTGGAGAATGCTTAGTACAGAGCATTTGGCTTGGCTCCGTCTGTTGGCACAATCTTCTAGCTGCGATGAGTAAAAAGTTAATAAATTTATTCCCATCAATAAAGACTATCTTGAAAGCATAAGCTTGATACATCTTTCATCTATCTGACCTATTAATTTGTTGGGGCCTAGCTACAAGCCACCAAAGCTGTGTCAGAGCTGGATAATAGTCGGTGGCGAGCTTATACCATCAAAATCCAAAAACAGAAGTATTCAGAATCGTTTTTGAACTTAGCAAAACAATACAGCTACTCGTATCAAACAGATTTTGAACCTGGTAATATACATTAATTAGTAGGTACCAATTTTGGCTGAATGTATGACGTAGAATCAGGGTGATGATATTGCGATGCGTGGATTAATCGGCATCAATCGTAATTGAATTGGATGATAAATTTATTTATTAGGACACAAATAGTGCATATCTTAATATATATGAACATTACAGAATTAATGTTAATCTGATGCATATCTTTGTAGGCGGCACATCTGTCAAGTAACAAATCAAAAACTTGTGTAACAACAAAAAAGTAAAAAACAAAAAAATCATTAAACTTCATTACAATGTACATATATATATATATATATATATTATATATATATATATATATTATATATATATATATATATATATATATATATATAATATATGTATAAACAATATATCAAAATGACTTGTCTATTACCTTATTTAATGTTATATTTAATTAATATTATTAAATTGAAATTATATTCATCGAATATAAATATGAAATTGATAAATATAACATGGTTGCACTAAAAAGAGGTAAAAAATATCTACGTTCCAATTTTGTTACCTATAAAATAGTTTAATATTACTTTTCATATAAAATCACTGTGTGGCTGTGGAATTACGGTGCAAAGGCAAGAAAGAATCTATAGTAATTGAAGACTGTAAAAGTACAAAGAGGGAAAATAAATATTCCCTCCTAGTTTTATTTCTGCTCTATATGTTCTCTTCCATTGACTTGTGAATTAATAGCGAAACTTCATTAGCTTTTCAAAGTGAATAGATAAATCTCATTCAAATAACAATATCTTTATTTTATAAAATACTAACGGCCCGCCACTGTTTTGCAGGCTTAGTAAATGTATTTTTTTCCACGTTAAAAATTATATTATAACGTATGTAAAACAGGGATGATAAAGCCTTCTTATTGTTAAAGATATTTTTTAAATAGCTTCAGTAGTTATCGAATTTTCCTAAATTGGATGTAATATTTTCCCGCAGTAAACCTTATAATATAACCTTTAAGGATAATGTAGCATTCTAATAGTAAAAAAGTTTTGAAACAGGTTTAGTAGTTTTTCAGTTATATTGTTACATTTATACATTTCCTTTTTATCGTATTAGTAGATATAGATTTCGTAATCTATTTTCGAAATGGTGTATGTAATACGTTTACTCCACCGACAAGAATTTAACTCTCAAATAGGAATAAATGTCCACTACCTTTTTGTCAAACAAAATATCTTACTGGATTAAAATACTAAAATAGCTCTATTCTAAATCTACGAAACAATTCTCTTACATCAGAATCACATTAATTTAACCGTGCAGACTAACGACAACATTTTAGGAAAGTGTTCAGTGTTAGCGAAATAATTATCTCGAATTCATTGCTTATGTAGTTGTCAAATTATCTAACTAAAAGCCACACACGGTACATTTCTGAAGTAAGTTGACTAACAGTTTGTTTAACATAATTCAATTTGTGGCTTCAATGTGTAGATTCTGGCGAATTTAAATGAATTTGTGCTTCACAAATTTTCGTGATGCAAAAATGTAATATGTTAGCTATTAACATCGACATAGATTTCAGAATGCACTTATCTGCTCCTGGCGTTAAGAATAAGTCATTACATTGCGAGGTTCTCAGGTGAGCTCCAGTAAATTTCGAATTCTTGATCACTGACATTCCATAATTGATAGACATCGATCCTTACAAAAATCGTTTTGTTATCGTTATTAGAATCCATCTCCTTAAAGTGGTCGTCACCGAATCGGGGGTCAACTTTGTTTGGAAAACAACCCACTATTGACGACCAACAACGAGAACAACTCGATGACCTATTTTACTAACGTTCGTTGATACTACTAGCATTGGCAACCAGTTAAATCCCTACCACATGTAATATCTCATTTTTTTAACTATATTGGCAGTAGGTTGGTACGCATGGTTCTACTGTTGTTCATTAATAATTTAATTTTTTTAGGATAATGTTGACTTTACATACAGTTGTGATCTTCTTAAAAAACCATTAGAAAATGTTTTTTTAAGAAAATATAAAATTTTTCGAGAATATCCTATAATATAAGATTATTTTTTCATCTAGGTATAATTTATTATAGACACATGATATTATTTTTCAATATGTTTTCTGGGTATGCTTATACCTACGTATATGTATGCAGAAATTTAGTTACTCTGTGAGCATGACTACTGATGTAAGTATTTAAAGGTAAACTCATTGGTTAATGTTACTTTCCAATATATATACAAAAGCGTTACAATGTATTATTTAAATAACGAGCAAGTCTTTCTACTTTTTTATGTAATTAATAATTTTTCTCAATAATTTCATGTTAGATTCGGCACTGGACCTATCATGAAAAGCTACAGGGACAATGGGACGATTCGCGACTCCAGCTCAGCGTTTGATCAGAGCCCAAGTGCTGCAAAATTCAGCGTAGGTATATAGGCAGCAGCAGAGCGATCTCTGCTGCTGCTATAACACTGAACTCGTATAAACTTATTATTTTTTTTAATAGGATAGGGCAGCAAATGAGCAAACGGATCACCTGATGGTAAGCGATAACCGTTGCTCATGGCAAAACCAGAGCATTCACAGATGCGTTGCCGGCCTTTTAAAAGGGAATAAGGGGTGTAGGGGGGGTTGGACCTCCGGTACCCTCTTTTATTGAGAATAATTAAAAATGACAGAAACAATAGAAATTGTCACTCATTTTTATTTAAATATATAATTCAGGTAACGTACTTGTGAATAAATCGAGAAATAACATTAATCAACTTAGTACCTTTAATAACATCAGTAGGATCATTTTCATATAGTAGTAATTCCTGTAGCTATCATAATATAAGGAATAATATAAGTATCATCATAATATAAGGAAAAGAAAAGTTAAATATTAGTTCAGTGTGGCAGGTTTATGAAGATTTCTTAAATAAAACAACATGGAATCGTCCTAGTAGATCGGAACAGTCTTGAAGATTTAATTGGAATTCCTGATAATATAGAATAGGCGTACATATCTATCGTCATGACACTGATATCTGATAGGGGAAAGAATATTATATCACCAGTTCAGTTTTATTTATTTCTGAAAATTCCTGTTGAAATAGTAGTATGCATTATCATTAAGCCGAATATTATATAAGTAAAGCGAACATGACTATCTTTTATTATATTAGTCCGCCATTATAAACAGACAATAATTTACAGATAATTCTGCAGTCTACATGCCATGCTTTTATTATAACTATTAATGAGGTTTTATCAGATTCCTGTTAATATTTACGTTTGGACGCCGCCGAGTCGTTTTATAAGAGCGCCTATTAAAACTACGGGTATACTTTTTTCAGTGTGGTGCTCATAAGTATACTGTGTACACCAAAATTCTCTAAACCACATCAGTATTCCAACCATCTCATTTATCACTAAGGCATATTGATATTGTTATCGTTCCAAACTAAAGCTAAAATGTCAGCAGAACTAAAAGGGAGTCTCCTTTGGGACTTAACCCGTTTGATGTCGGTTGTCCCGCGTGCACAACGTTGTATGTACCAAGGACACAGTTTGAGGTCAAGCAAATGCTGATTTAGCAAGGTACGGTTATGTATTACAAATTTAATTGGTTAGTCATGTATAAATTGTATTACGCAACAACATTACATACATACATACATACATACATACACTCACGCCTTTTTCCACGGGGGTAGGCAGAGATTACGTCCTTCCACTTGCTACGGTCCTTACATATCTCTTTCGCTTCATCTACTTTCATAACATTCCTCATACATGCTCGACGATTGCGGGTACTTCTGACCTGGCCTTTTTTAAGAACACTTTCGATTTGTTCGAAATATGTTCGCCTAGGTCTTCCTCGTCCCGTGTCTCCACTCACTCCAGCTTCATAAATCATTTTGGTCAGTCTACTTTCATCCATCCGTTCCACATGCCCAAACCACCCAAGCATCCTTTCTCTATTCTTGTCACGATATCCTCTTTCAAACCACATTTCTTTCTAATCACTTCATTATACAATCTGTCACTCAGTTTTACTCCTGCCATACTCCGCAAAGCTCTCATTTCTACTGCATTTATTCTGCTTTCATGTCGTTTCTCCCATACCCAACTTTCACTTCCGTACATTAATGTTGGGACCAGCACGCCCTCATGCACTGCTAGTCGCGCTTTTTCTGAAATTTTCTGACTACTCAGAAACGTATGCATGGCCCCATTCACCATGTTACCAGCTTTCACTCGCTTCTCTATATCATTATCACTCCTTCCATCCCTTGTAAACATACATCCCAAATATACAAACTCTTCTACTTGTTCTACTTTTTCTCCTTCTATCATAATGTCACACAATGTCATATTTACATCTCTTTCAAACACCAATACCTTGGTCTTACTTACGTTCACTTTCATTCCTTTATCATTTAAAGCGTCATTCATAACAGTTACCATCTCCTGCAACTCACTGGCCGATGATGCCAATATTACTTGGTCATCAGCGTATAGTAGGCATTTCACAAGTAACTCATTCATGCGTAAACCACATTCACTCTCTTTCAAATTCGACAGGCACTGATCCATGAATAGGTTAAACAGCCATGGAGATGCTACACACCCTTGCCTCACACCTTTTTCGATGTGAAACGGTTCTGTGTATGCACCATTTATCCTAACACGAGCATTAGAATTCACATAGAGAGATTTTAATGCTCGAATTAGGCTGCTGCTCACTCCATGCATGGACAATGCCGACCACAACTCATTTCTTACTACTCTGTCATAAGCCTTTTCCAAGTCCACGAATATGCAATATACTCGTTGGCTTTTGGCCAGAAATTTCTGAGTAATGCATCGTAAGGAAAAGACTTGATCCGTACATCCCATTCCCTTTCTAAATCCTGCTTGCACGTCCCAGATTCTATCACTCGTCTCTTTTATGACTCTTTCTATCAGAACCTTAGCATACAATTTGCCAACGACGCTGAGAAGACTTATTCCTCGATAGTTTTTGCAATCCAACCGCGACCCTTTTCCTTTGTATAGTGGGACTATGACGGCTTCGCACCAATCTTTAGGTACTCGGCCGTTCACCCAACACAAGTTGAAAAGGCAGTGCAGCTGTTTTGCGACGGGACCTTTTCCAGCTCGTAGCATCTCTACCACAATCCTGTCATACCCAGCAGATTTTCCCGCTTTCATACTTTTGAGAGCTTTCACTATCTCTTCCATACTTATTTCACTTTCATTCCAATCCTGTTCCATGTACACATAATCGTCCTGTTCGCCCTGGTCTGCTCTTTCATACAAACTTTCAAAATACTCCTTCCATCTCTTCATCACTCTTTCCTCACCCTTAATCATACCTCCATCGTGGCCCCTGATATTACCCAGCTCCGAGTTTGTACTCTTTCCTCGAGCTGTCCTAATGGATTTCCAAAAACACTTTATGTTGGAACGGAAATTATCAGAGAGCCTGCGATCAAACTCATCTTTACGTTCTTCTTTCTTTCTATTCACTACATCCTTCACTAATGCCTTCACACTTTTGTACTTCTTTCTGGCTTCCTCTGTATCTTCAGCTGTACTCACTTGCATTCTCTGGTTAGCTCTTTGTGCCAACCAATCTCTCCATGCTTTCTTCTTATCTTGCACTACTTTTTGCACGTCTTCATCCATCCATACTCTCTTCTCTTGTCGTCCTTTTTTTCTTTTAATCACACCACATACGTCAGTTGCCACACTCACTATTTGCTCCTTGACAAACTTCCATATGTTTTCTATCTCACAAACTTCGTTCATACTCTCAAGTCTATCACGCAACTTTCGCTCATATTCTTCTTCTATTCTTTTCTCTTGCAATTTTTCCACTTTTATGCGTTGCAGAATACTAGTCGTTTCCTTGGTTCGATGTCGCCATTTATTTAAAAGGCCACTTATTCGGCTAACAACCAAAAAGTGGTCTGTATCCAGGCCGACACCTCGAAACACTCTTGTATCCCGCACCTTACTCTTCAGTCTCTGATCCACAATCACGAAATCAATCATGCTCTTCGAACATTCATCTTCTCTTGTGTACATATGAATCATCTTGTGAGCAAACATTGTGTTTGTCACCACAAGATTCCATTCACAACATTACACATACTATTTATTTATTTAACTTGTATTTGATTATTTTTATCTAGTGTTGCTGCAGTCGTTTGTTAGCTATTCCATTCCTTAACCACTGTCACTTCTTTGCAATTATTTTTATTTAATGGAAATTCACCAAATATACTTTTAATATTCTTATAATTCATTTAAGAGTAATTATTTTTTTGAAGAACACTATCCTTAATTGACTGTTTAAATTACTTGTATTGCGTACTCAAATTTCAGTTAACTAATGATTATTTCTATAGTTAATTTTTACACAATAAAATAGGGTCGTTGGCAATAAAGAGTATTTTGACTAATTTTTCGTTTTCCGTACAAGATAGATCGAAAATAAGTTTTATTGATTTCTGATTGAGATTTACAATATTACATATCTTAAATGATTCTCTTTTAATCTCCATGTAATATTTCATTTTTTATGAGTCTTTTTCCTGTAACTACAATAGGTAATAACAAGCTCACAAAGTCCTGCTGTTCCATCTCAAAAATCGAACTGTATGCAATGGGTGTTCGAATGAAAAAAATAAAAGAAATGAATTTTGGAAAATTTACTATTATTATATATAATTTTATCACGTTTCTTGTCTAATGAGGTTATATCACAGTAACTATATAGATATGACTTTGATTTAATATCAAATTAAAACGAAAAGAACGATTACCACTGTTATGACTCCATGGTAGGCTGCCAGCCTATTGGAGAGGTGTTATAGGCATAAAGTTTGATACAATGTCATGACTTGTCATTAAGGTTTTTCTTGACATAAGACATGTAAATTATTATAAGATATGAATACATTTTAGTACAATTTAACGGGATTTTTATTATTATATCGACCTGACGACAAAGACTGTACAACCACATCAGATTATTGAAAATAAGTAGGTACACTCAAAATACCATAGGCTTAAAATAATAAATTTACGACTATTTAAATATACAAGACATCAATGATTTCAACTGGTGGATTCAAAATAATCCAATTTATCAACCTGCTTGGATATTGAGGCGCATAATAAAATTCTGATGAGATCATAATATTATTTTTTCATGGATGCAGAATTGCTGGCCTGTTATGCCACGATAAATTAATTCTGGCGTTTTATGAATAGCAAAGCTCGTTCGATTTAAAACTGTTTTAGATGTTTTCTCGTTAAGGAAATTATTTATAAGCCTTTTTCGATCGAATAAGTGGTAAATATAGAAAGTGCTATTAGATGTGAGAGAGCTATCGTTAATTGATTGCGGATAGTTCCGTATGAAAGAATTAAAACAGTGGATTTAAAATAATGCAGTAGATTAAAAAACATTAAAATAGAATGCTTTTTGGCTTTTTTCTATAAAAATATACACATACTGAAGATGATAATATACTTATAGGTAGAAGCTAAGTCTAGAGTATGGTTTGGTGCAAAACATAATTTATAGAGATGTAAAAATAAAGTAAACCTCGCTAAAAATCTAAATTAATAAATCTTCAAATGCCCGTAAGTGTTTTAAGATAACAAGTTATTACAAGCTGTCTTTCATGTGTGAGAGACTTCAACTAAATCAATAAAATGTATAACAAAACGAAATCAATAGGAAAGAATAAAAAAAAAGACACGACCCGATATAAGAAGAGATATAAGGAGAAGAGATATAATAAGATTACACTAATGGTGGACAGAATATTATTAATATTTACAACGACTTTGGTAAAACTATTATACTACTTATGTGCGTTTAAAATTTCTATTACTAACCAAAATAAATAAAAAAACTTTGTGCTCGCGGAGAAATGCACAATGCGCTAACACAAATCAAGTGTCATATAAATTGGAAGCTCTTATCATTACAAGTCCCAGTGACAACTTTTCTGTACGATTTACCTTCTTTGGCAGAAAGTTCCTTCCAGTATTATAGAAATTCCAGTATTATATTATAGAAATATTTAGTAAAATAAGGTTACGTCACAGTGGACATACTTCCAATTTATTTAACACGAGTAAATTAGGTGAGGGGTAACAAGGATGATAATTTCAGAGTATTGTGCACAATTTTTGGTGTGGGTTGATCTATAGTAATCCTTTGGATAAATCTGTAAAGATTTAAGGTCTAAATCAACTACCTATTTACCTACATCAGTATGTAAATAGGTAGTTGATTTAGACCATAAAACAACCTAATATGCTTAGGGTAGGTTGGCTCACTTTTTTTTCACATCTATACAATTGTCAAAGATTAATCTTATTGCAAAGTTACAACTAAAATTTGTAAGCTTCCTTTTATATTAAACAATCTTTATAGAAATTGAAAACTCTATTCGTTTGTCGATTTTGGATCCAAATTAATACCTGTATTCTTTAAAATAAAAAGATAAAACGTCTATGTTTTAGCCATAATTTTATTTACCTATGTAATATTTCAGTACAGCTTATGAGGTTTAGCTAAGGACTTAATGTTATAAAGTTGTCAGTTAACCTTTGTGCGATGCAGAGAAACAGAAGTAGATGATCAAGTTTATACAAAAGTATACAAATACATAAATAATTTTAATAAAGTATATATCCATAATCGCGTGTAGAAATAATTCGAGTGATACAGCTTCTGTAATTTTTTTTTTAACTTATTTCAATTATAGACTTTCTATCGTCAATTCCTCTGAATTCTACTGAGGAATTGACTGATCATGAAAAAAAGAATGTATGATATAATCGTAGACAAGGGTTTTTGATCTTTTCGTAGAAGGAATTATGGTACTAAATCAATCGACGTCGTTATCTCACTAACTTTACAATTAAAGTGCGATTCATAATGAACAGTTTGTATATAACCATCAGTTGAACCCGCAATTAATGTCAAATTCAAAGCGATAGAGAGTTTTCTTGTTTAAAATATTTATAATAAGAAATTCCATTGTCAAAAAAATTGTAAGGTCTATAGCTAGCAAAATTTGATCCATGGGAAAAAAGTTCTAAGCATCATTAATTAATATCTAAAAATACTTATTGAATTCGCTTAAAAAGATATATATCTCATTTATAATGCACGCACTACTTAAAATCAAAATCAATTCCAATTATTTGTATTTTTATACCTTCTGACACCGACAAATTTTCAAATTTGACAGATAAAGTAATTTTTTAATTTACGAATTACTATCGATCGGTCTTCAAGAAACTCATTTTACACGTGGATAAACGTTTTCAACCTTCTTTGAATTTTTGACTTCTGAAAATTAGGTACCTTACTTAGCTAATAAGTTCCTGTGAAATGAAAATACCGAGAAATCACTTGCTAATCAAAAATAAAAATAAATTAATAATTTCTAAGAATTTATTAAAGATTTAAATATCTCTGAAATTAGCCAGGCGATGCTATTCTCGGATTAGAATCAAGAATCAATATTAAGTTCATATAAGCCACATTATTGGTATATCTATATTCTCTTATAAAATAAAGGATGTTTTTCACATCACGAGGCTCTCGTGCAGCTTTTCTGACAAAGATAATTATTTTATAGTTTCTCGAAACGTCTACCTCGTCTCAGTATATTCCACCTCTTTTCTGTCCCAAGAAATTGTTTAATATTTCGTTCACTTTACAAAATTATGTAAGTTTCCTAGTTTCTTCGAAACACAACATTTATTCTTGCAGACATATTACTGTGCGTGAGGTTCAATTCATAAGCTTATAAACCCTCTGAAAGCTATTTTTTAATACATAGTTTATCAAAAATATTTACTTTTTTATGAGAAACCCATCACTGCAAGAGAATTATTAATATGTACAAATTTATGAATTTTGAGATGAAAAAATTGAAGTACACAGCAATACACCAAAAGAAAACCTAAATGAATTTACCTGAAATCTAGAATTAGTTATGATATTTTGAAATTCTGGCCCTATAATTTGATTTAAGGAACCATAATTTTATTGTATTTGTCACTGGAATAGCTCTGAAGTATCTGATACATCTATTGATATTCTATTATTAATGTAAACGCTTAAAAATTTGAATAGAAATTAGATGTTTGTTACTCTTTCAGGGAAAAACTACTTAATGAAAATACAATAAAACATTACAATACTATAGGTTATACATCAGAATAATACATAAGCTACATTTTATAAAGACATACGCCACGCCAATATAAGCTACTCGAAATACATTAGTCTTAAATAGGATTACCTGTGCAGACGAAGTCGCGGGCACCAGATAGTAATATATAACTTTTTGTTATACCAGAAGGAACATCAAATAAAACACCGGAATAGTGTCCGTTAATTATTGGGTCAAATCTATACCATTTTGCTAAAGCGTTATCAGATTTGACGAACGTGTAGATTCGACTTTTGTTTGAATATTTTGTTTCCGTTTTTATTCATTACTAGCGGTCCGTCCCGGTTTCGCACGGGTAGACATTACTCTTCGCAGCGTATGCGATGATAGACATTTTATGGCTAGTTTTTTACACCTTCAGTTGGTTTCAATAAGAATTTCTAAAGATTTCTATTGTAATCTAGTACTACATATAGCCATGTTACTTAGTGATAATGTAGCTTTTTAATGAAAGAATTATTAAAATCGGTCCAGTACTTTTTTAGTTTATTCGTTACATACAAAAATACAAATCTTTCCTCTTTATAATATTAGTGCCTAGAGTCATTTATAGTCTAAAAATAAAGTTTCTACGAACTATTCTACAAATTTGGGATCCACGTACGTACAATGTACTTTGTCAACTTGTGACCCATCGTGGTATTACTGGTACCTCCCTACTGTAACTTACTTGTAAAAACCTGTGATATTTTGTGACTTGTCCCACGCTATGTGTCTCCCTCTACGGCGACGCTGCGCGTTTGTCACTGTCACTGTATCTCCGTTATGATTTGAACAATTCCCGAATAGAGAGTAATCTCGAGTGATCTTGTTTCTCTCTCCCACGTATTAATATCGCTTACTGTCGCACATCTGTTCTTGTTTTAAAAGTGTATTTTGTTTGTCTCGTATTAGTAGACATTTGGTGTTTTATTCATAACAGACACATTATTTCCAACATACATACAATGTATTAAAGCCTCTTTAATAGGCTAGGGGGAAAGATCGCAGTTTTCCACGTGTTCCAATATAAACACAGCTGTTTCAACTTTCATTAATGCTTTTAAGGCACACTTTCTTTATCTCTTAGTTGATCCAAGAAAATTCGTATTTATGTTAGTAGAAAGTCGTTTATTTATATTGATAGAGCGTTTTATCTCAGCACTAACTTAATAATTAGGAGGTTGAAGATCCAGAATTGTCGCTACGTACTAATTTGTTTAGTAAGTACGTAGTGAAATTATAATGAAAAGACATTTCATTTGAATATGCCGCGCTTCGCGCTAGTTCGCGTATTTATAGGTTATCTGTGGAAGCTATTAAAACAATATAAATAAGCTTGTAGTCTTCTAGAGAAATAAATTAATTTTGAAATTTATAATTGAGGAGGCGATATTACTGAACTTTAAATGTCGTTTCTTGGTATATTCAGGTGAGATTGTAGAGTAATTGTTATTGTTAAAAGATAAGTTACAATGTTCTAAAGGTGTATGAAATAAAACAATATCTTTGTATTTTCAGAGAAACAATTTGTGGCTTATTTTTAATATTCTCAATAATATGTCTTATATACATATCTCCTATCTCTCCTTTGATGCAGGAAAACATCGTAATGCTACTTGTATATAACTGCAAAATACACTAAGTATTCAAAGATGCATATGAAATCAACTAATGCGCAGGGTGTGACATGCGTGCTAATGTAATTTTTGATGCGCGTTGTTCGTCAGTCCGTCAGGGGAGCGTATCCAGAGTAATCTGTCAAAGACGCTAAGACCTTACCCCAACTATGGACAAGATTGACATCGAGATTGCTTTTTGGGTACGTCCTGTGTCTTGCGCACGTACACACCCCACAAATACGAGTACGATGCACAATAGTATGCTTACCTCTCAAACTCTTATTTTCACTGTGCTACCTTTATTTTCTTACTTCTTTTACTGCACTTGATTAGAGAAAGGGTCACATTTCACGTAATGATCATTAAGAAAAAAAAATTATTATATTTAAAATATATTTTATATATCCCTTTTACATACATACATACACTCACGCCCCTTTCCCACGGGGGTAGGCAGAGATTACGTCTTTCCACTTGCTACGGTCTTTACATATCTCTTTCGCTTCATCTACTTTCATAACATTCCTCATACATGCTCGACGATTGCGGGTACTTCTGACCTGGCCTTTTTTGAGGACACTTTCGATTTGTTCGAAATATGTTCGCCTAGGTCTTCCGAGGACTGAGTGACAGATTGTATAATGAAGTGATTAGAAAGAAATGTGGTTTGAAAGAGGATATCGTGACAAGAATAGAGAAAGGGATGCTTGGGTGGTTTGGGCATGTGGAACGGATGGATGAAAGTAGACTGACCAAAATGATTTATGAAGCTGGAGTGAGTGGAGATACGGGACGAGGAAGACCTAGGCGATTATTTTACAGTTATTTAAAACTAGCGTAAATGAATTTTAATAACTAACGTGTTTCATTTATAAACAACTTATAGAACTATAAGCTTCATAATAATTGATATGATAGCTTCATATCGATTATTTTATTGGAATGCACCTACCGCATGCGACGACGACGTAAGTTAAATTATTGAAATTGTAACCGAGAATAATGATTTATATCGACAGTGTATCGTAGTCCACGAGTGTTATTTAATATTTCAAAATTAATGTTGGGTTTCTCAACAAATTTGTCTATGTTTCACAAATATTTGAACCTAGTCATTTTTTTAGTAAAGAATTCCATAATCATTATTGCTATCATTATTCAATAAAATAATGGATGATAATGCGATGATTTTATTAGAGAGAACGAAAGGATTAAAATTATATGTTATTTGCAAATAATTGCACACAATTGTATATCTATTTATTTTGCTTAAGCATTCTGAAGAGATTTCTAGAAGATTTGTAGCATATCTTAAACACCCTACCATATCAAATTTCATTTAAATAATGCGAACACTGAAGTTTTGCGACCACAATGGGTATGACGAGTTACTCAAGTGGACGATAATGGTAGCCTCCGGAAATACACAAAATAATATATTAATCACAAGGTAGGCTCGCGATCCTTTACTACTACTCCATTATTATTTTCAGCGACTTTTCACATTTACTATGTAGTTTTAGTGTCTTTCATATTTTACATATGTGTAGCTTAAGTTTATTAATAAGGATACGCAAAAGATGTAATTCGGAGTCAACAGCGAGTCGTTTAATTAAAATTCAAATTTAAGTAAAAACAACAAAAATGATGCCGCCGAAAAAATAGTCAAATTGATTTGAAAAAGGCATTTTTTTATTTCATATAAGCACAACAGAGAAATGTGTGATTAATTTGACAATATTAAAATTATATCCCATTTGATTTTTAATGATGTACCTTCGATTTTTATCATAATAAAATACTAGCTATGCCCCTTTTACGTGAAAAAGAGTATAAATCAGTAATAATATATCTCGACTATTTAAAATATGTAAAGAATTCTTATAGTGACTTTTTACATAGCTGTCAAGTAACAATTAAATTTTTGAAGTGCCTTGGCTTTATGATAAATAAAGAAGTAAATAATTAAAGGTAATTAATACTATCTCAAAAATTCGAATTTTTAGGTTATATGGTTAACATAAAAGACTGCAGTCAACAACAAGTTTTTTCTTTTTTTTGTCATTTCCTTTCTTTTTATTGTATTATGAACTTAATTTAAAGATTTGGTCAAAAAATTCTAAAGTATTCGATGCTCGGAAAGTAATGGGTTAAATATTCTTACAATAACTATATACATAATAAATACATATATATTATGCGAACCCACATATACACAAAGTAAAGAATTATAAATGAATTAATCCTAATACACCGATGTCGCAAAAGTAATTGTAAACATAAGTATTTTCCTTTGTAATTTACTCCTGTAATCTTCTGTAATATTCAGTCTTGTAATTAATTAAATGAAATAGTGTATCAGTGAACTAATTTTGTACTAATTTAGATTAAAAAAATATAATAGTCGTATAAAAAATTCAGTCTCATAAGTCTACTCTGTAGACATGCCTGTAGACTCTACAGGCATGTTAGTTTTTCCTATATGAACCTTACAAAAATAACTTGTGCTAGTTAAAACATTGCTGTTCCCACCTTTTTAGGTCACTACTTTTACAAGAAGCTTTCCCTTTTTTTTGAGGAGGGGAAATGCAACCTTATGCACCATGACACCGCGCTGGCAAGGCGCGGCCGTGTGTGGGGCTTTCCGGTCAAGAGGACCGACCTACCCACTAAAACTCCCCTGAATTTTCTGGGCCCATACGGGGCACATACGGGGCACATGGCGGGGTGCGCTCTCGCGATTCGACCGCCTTGTGTCCCGGGGCCGGCTGGACCAAGAGTTGGTCAAGCCACTGCCAAAGAAGGGATTGTCCGAGAACCCCTGGACAGTCCCCCGGATAGAGAGACTTCACCACGGCATGCGCGCTTAGCCGGAACAAGAAGCTTTCCCTGGGAACTTGTCTATTTTTAGGGAAACATTAATAGATCCCGTATAATTCCAATAGAACTATACGGGATTCACTTAAGGTAAATTTGTTTAATCATGTAATTATAACAACGAAAACGTTTATCACTTCTCCGTTTCTAGTCATCACAGAGACTTTTTAATTATGAGTTTAATACTTAAGGACATGTCAGCTTTGAAGCTTAGAATCTCATGTACTCTTCTCATCGATTCTTTTTTGGAACAAGTGAATTTGATATTAGAAGGCTCTCCGCTTGAATGCTTTCAAAAGGGAGCTATGGTAGCCATGAGGGTCTTAGCCTCTCCTCTTATGAGGAGAAAAAAGGGAGCTATGAAGCTTACTGGACACAAATTAACCTCTAAAAACCAAATTAACTATAAAATGATTCTACAGTATATCAGTGTGTCTTTCGAAAACTTCTAACGTAAATATAATTCCATTCGTATTTCATTTAAAAAGTTTCGATTGCAAATTTATTGGCTTCTCCGGAATTTCGTTCCATTTGCAGCCATTAAAAAGTTAAGACGGCATAGGTATAAAATAAGAAATGCGACCCTATAAATCGTCTCAGAAAGAAAAGGTTTCATTACAAAGGTATGACGTCAATCAGGTTAGAGCTATTTATAGACTTCTTGAAAATTAATGAAGAATAAAGCAAGCTTACGAAGTTGAGTTTATGACTTTGCATTTAAACATATGTTAAATATAGGAAGAAATACTCAAATAAAAATATCCGACTCAGACAACACTGGACGACGACTCCTTAATCAATTCAGCTACCGGGTTCCATTTGCTTCAATGAAATATATATTAACTACATTATTTACCTTTTGCTTTGTAAGGTTAAATTAGATTTTAGTCGCTGTTATTATCTACGCATCAACATCAAAAAAAAATTGCTAACATTGTTTTTAATTGATTAACAATTATGTAAGCTTATAAATTTATGTTTTTGATTACATTTGAAACTACACGTGACGTGAACCAAATCCGAAAGATTCAGAAGTTCCTGGAGTTCCTCTGTGCGACTGAATTAGAAATTAATTTATCAACAAAAGTACTAGGGTTACCAATATAGCCCGAAGAACCGACGTTAGGTGTTACTAGCCCAAAGCTAATAGATGTAAAAATCCTTGAGAGAGGCGTGTATTTTAGCAGTGAGCGTCCCTCAACTATGGACTTTTGTAATGACAAGAGGAGTTAGTTACTTGGACAAAAATAATGTTTTGAAACCTTGTTTGAAATGGAACATATAATTAAGACTACAGATGAGAGCTCATTTGAAATTTCTCCCTTTTTTTAATAAATACATCTAAGTTTAATAAATATCATCGTAGTACTAGTTATTGAACCTTACTATCCCGCATGAGCCTGGAATCATGTTTTTTGAAGTAAAACATCTAAAAATCAAAAACAAAATTAACATTATTCAAATATGACTTTATAGAAAGCTCTTTTGAATCGTCCAATTTTTTTTTCCTACTACTCATTCAGGACGTATTTTTTAGCTGATAAGAAGAATGGGCGCAAGAAACTTATCAGCTTTATCAAAAGTAATAACAACATTTAAACTAAATTATGTCGTTATCATACAATGTACATATGTGTTTACAATTTATAAGGGAATACAAATATTTACACTTTAGAATGTATCCTCAAATCAACATCAAGCATTGGCATCATTTAAATAATCATTGACTTTGTAATAGCCCTTACTCATTAGCGTCTTTTTAACATGTACCTTGAACTTATGAAGAGGCAATCCAGCTACACTATGTGAAATCTTGTTATAAAAATTTATACATTTGCCCATAAATGAGCCTCTAGTTTTTTGTAGCCTGTACGTTAGAACGGCAAGTTTATTTTTATTTCTTGTGTTTAAATTATGCATTTGAAAATTAGTATGAAATGTGTGACAAAAAATTAGTATGAAATCCGATGATAAGAATGCATACAATTGACACGAGTGCATTACGTATAATTAAAATTATAATAGGGTAAATGCAGATTGAGAAGAGGCGATAATAATATACCATCCGAATCTTTTACGTGTTCTTCTCGACATGGGGTTTCACATTTACAAACATTTGCATATACTTTTTTTTCTTTAAGTTTAAGAAGTTTCTTACATTCTCTTAAATTTAAATTTGGTTTGGCGTTATAAATATTATTTTGTTTGATTTCATTACCAATGTCATCGCTCGCATCAAAATTTGACCTTTGCAAATGCGCTTACCGAAAGCTGAATGTTCTTTTATCGAACTCTTGACTTCTATTTCCAGGTTTCTTGTGGCTAAATCTACGTTTAAGCTTTCACAAGCAACTTGACCTAGTTTTTGACAAGTAGTCCAAGTAAAAAACTGGTGTAGTTTATGGCTGTGAGACTACTTAGTGTGTAATAAAATTCAAAATTTTCACGATGTTTTCATTTTTCGTATCCCATTGATAGTGTTTTGATTTTCTTTCACGAATTTGTTTATAAATTTACTTGTTCTATTTTAAACGAAACTAATATATTTTTTTACAATTAGAAAAATGTTGGCTTACACCAGACCCCGTTTTTCCTATTCTTATGAATTCATATGTTCTTGCCTAACATATTATTACAAAGTTATTAAAAAATATATTTTCTACAGATGCAAGTTATGTTCTTTCGATTGACTATTATCTATTCGGAAGTACAGATACAGAGATATAATATATGATACATACAAGTGATACAGATCTTTAAGTTATCATAAATCCCTGAATTGAAGCACTTAGTGAGAGTTATATCTTTATCAATTTATTTTGCTCGGTCTATCAATATCAGGCTTGACAGGGCAGGACATGAAACTTTTATCGCCTGTACACAAAAATTAAACTAAGAAGCAAAAGTCAAAATGCTTAGTATTATGGAAAGTTTTAGAAATAAAGTCAATTATTTTAAATAAAAACCTAAATCTTGCCTCGCTTAAAGCGCTACACTTGACCCTAAAGGGGCGCTCGAAAGTTTGCAACACTGACTTAGTGCAACTTTGCTTTTAGCATCGATTTATCCATTGTATGTTTAATTTTATTCCAAACTTGTTCATTGCGCTCTTACCTGATTGTGTCCCAAGCTTTGACAGTTCGACGCGAATAAATGTATATTTAGTTACAAAAAGTTTATCAAAGTTTCTTATAGTTATGGATGAAATTATTTATGCAAATCCCTATTCAGAACTCGCTGAGATAGCAATTTTTGATAATACACTTTTCGTTTCACTTAAAATAAATAGTAATTATTTACAATTGAGACGACCTCTGTAGCCGAGTGGTTAGTAAACTAGTTTTAAGGTGTCGTCATCTCGAGGTCCCGGGCTCGAGTCTCAGTAGGGACAGGTGTTTGTGTGATCAATTGAAATCCTAATCATCATTGTAATATATATTTTAATTTATATATATATATATATATATATATATATATATATATATTATATATATATAATATATATATATATATATATATATATATATATATATATATATATATATATATATATATATATATATATTATATATATATATATACTTATATGTATATATATATATATATACTTACAATCCTTACTTTGATCAAGGCTAGTTAATGTAAAACCCAACAGTGACCCTCACGGGTAGCACAAGCACGTCCATCACCGCCGTATCTTCCTAATCGCACAACGAGGAGGGTCGCGTCGGCTGTTAGACTCGAGTATGGGAACTCTCACAAACTCTCCCATCAGCGACCTTCAGGAGGCGGTTAATCACTAAGCCAAAACACTACAGTTGCCATTAGAGCGGCACTCCAAATCCGTCTACTATTATTTTTGATTCAGAAGGGGCCCTTTGTCCGAAAACAGGGGCCCCGTGGAAAAATGTATAAGCCTAGATTACTTACATTTATACGTATATTGGATTAGATCTTTATTTAAGAAAAACGTACTTAAAAAATATTTAGGGGGTTATTCAAAATACTGTAAATAAATGCATCTTGAATATCTACAATCATTATTCACGAAAATAATTTCTTCACATTCCGTTCCCCGCAGCGAGCGCGTTAACAAGTCATCTCATTTCAGTGAAAATATGTGTTATTGCGTCGTGTAATGGAACGGACGAGCTGACGGTGACAAATGTCAATACGTTTGTCGTCACATGTCAATGAGTTGGCGGGAACGAAGCTCTGTTACTCAGGACTTGGAGTACGGCTTTCGTATTCGATATTTGAATATTATATAAAGAATGGATTTATTTTATCCTCTCCTCAAAACACAACATTTGCCTTCGTGTATTTTGCTTTCTGTTTTTTTTTTTTAAATATTAGATTATTGTTTGTTCTTGTTTGAGGCGCAGACTTCTGCTCTGACTGCCTTTAATAGACAATTGTTCTAGTCTTGTAGCGTTTTATTTATGATAGTTTAAGAAAAAAAGAAATTTGCCGGCTAAGCTCAGGGTGTGGGTATCATCCTTATCGGAATCGAACCGACCTGGTGATATATGTAGATATTTAGAATTAATGATATGGGCGCCTCCACATAAATACAAACAGACCTTCAAATGGTTAGGTGATAAAATTAAACAAATAGGTTTATAAATGTAAGTTTATAATTAACATTTTAAAGTTAAACATTTAAATACAATCAAGAAAAAAAATATATATATATTACAGTCCACTTCAATGGGCACGGTATGTTGCACACATTACACATTTAAAAGTTCACAGTTGAGCTGAGCCATCCTCCATTCGTCACCCAAGGTGAATGTCATCAAAAGAAAAATTAATTCCTCCAAAATACGGTGGTTCACACACGCAAAACGGTATAAATGGTAAGAGGTCACCTTATAAGTTGGGATTCCATCGGTGATGGCAGGGATTTCCGCTGATAAGTAAGACAATCTACATCACCGCATGGCTGGGTGCATGAAGTCACGTTGGGAAGAAACGGCCCAAACGCCCTATATTTGTGATGATTACGAGGTATACCGTGAACCCTACAACAATGTAGAAAACATGAAATTCCTATCCCACGAACATGTGGGGAAATCTTTAAAGTTGAGCAACAAAAGAAGAGATTACAACTCACCATTATCTGGGATTGCAGGACGAAACAATTATGGCATTAAGCCGTTATAAAAAAATATATTAAAGGTAAAACATATTAAATAAAAAAAAATCTAATTTTCTTCACGGAGGCCTAAAGCGACACATCCGCCAGGAGAGAAACACCGAAAGACCCATCTTTCGCGTCCTCCTCGCCGACGTCAAAATGACAGCCATGACTCGAAATAGCCAATAAATAGCCACGGAGGGATCACCATAGATCAAGCTGTCCCGTTCCGAATTGGAAGTATCACCGAGTGAAGAAAAGGCGGACTTGTCCAACAAGGAGAAAGAAACGAAAACTTCTTTTAATAAACCAAAACAAAAGAATTTGTTTTAAGTAAACTCCTAATAGATAATATTAGGTATATATTAGTTATCAAAATATGTTGAGGTTTACTATTACAGTCCATGGCTTCACCCTATCAAACCTCTACAACCATAGATCTGTATATTGAAATTTAAGTTCTAAATTACAATTCCAACTATAACTCCTATCACAGACTCAACACCATCTGTATGCTGATTAAATGAATACGGAAACTAAATGTTTTGTCCCTATGTCCATCTCGTTATAAGTAAAATTTATTAAATATAAATTAAGACAAAAAAAATTGCACTTATGCTGAGGCTGTACAGGTTCCGATCCCTTCACTCTTACTTTCACTTAAAAAGGTTAACAAAAGAAAATAAGTATCTGTCACAAAATCCTTATAGGACATGTAAACAAGAATTAAATTTGTAAATTAATGATGAAATTAAAAGTATTTTGATGATTAAATTGTGCTGAAAGCATGAGTAAAAAATAACACGTTACAGTCTTCCATCAACATAATTTGACAAATTGATGATATAGCTCAACAAATTGTTAAAACAATATAAAAACTGTAATATATTGATAAACGGAAACTACATATTCATCAGTGGTACAGTCAGCAACACGTCAAGATAAGCACAACAACGATTAGTTAATCTTAACCCCATTATTCATTATATTTTTTAGAGTACTTCTCTAGGACTTTTTGGTCACGTATTTCTTGACCTTCATATTCGTTATAGTATTGTACTTACAAACAACATGATTTGGAGCCAGTAACAAAACTCGCTTCGAGTAAGACGAAAACAATAATCAAACAGAAACTTTTTTTTTATTATAATGGTATTTTTGCTTATAATTCATAAGGCTTATAACTAGAGATCGGATAATCGGATGCATATTTACCTAAAGTTAGTTTAAGACAAAGTATGGAAACGGCTTTTTATTGTTTTGTTAAATAAAAATCCCGGGATTGCGGAATTGGATAGCCGGATGTATATTTATTTGCCTAATTCAGTTTTTGACAAAGTATGGAACTGTCTTTTTATTTTATTACCATAAATAAAAATCCCGGAAATCCGGTACTGTAGAACATTACAGCATAGTTGTATAAATGAACCCGGAGTCTCGGTCTTTTGAAAATAAATACCACGTGCTAATTTAGTAATTTTCAAACAATATCACTCCCGTATTTTCCCGGGATTTTTATTTAACAAAATGTATTTTAAAAAGCCGCTTCCATAATTTGTGAGCCAAAAATTAACTTTAGGTAAATATGCATCCGATTATCCGATCTCTACTTATAATTCATAAGGTTTTTCTTAGCCAAAGCAGTAACAAAAGCAAACTATCAGAAATACTATACTATATTCATTTGAAATTTCCAAGTAATAACATAATTCTGATATTCGTAAAATCTTAGCCTGTTCTGAACTTACTTACCCATTTCAAAGATTCGGACAAACAGAAACGCAAGATCTTTCAGACGTTACTCACAACTGACATTGAGTGACTATGAGTGAGTGAAACCGAGCCAAGGATAGTAGCGTATCTTTTAATAATGGTTCCCATCTTCCCCTCGACCGTAAGTTACGTGATATGTCATATCGTGAAAGGGAGAAAAATGCCAATCATCACGCACGTACCCAAATTTGTATTGCTTGGCCCTAATTTGAAATGAAATATTTACAAGACTAATAACGGGAAAGAGGGGACTTACCGCGTTCATTTGTAAGCGCGATGCGTGTGTTTGATCATACGTGTGAAACGGTTGAAATAAATATATTATTTGTTATTTAAAATTGATAGATACATTACATAATTGATTTATAAATACCATCAAAATGTATGTGAGTAAATAATGATAAGTGTTTCTGACTACATTTATAGCCGAGGCAATCGCGAACATGATGACGGAACAGATAAAGGAATTCCTCCTTTTTTAAAATAATGTTAACTGGTTCTCCGGATCTATGGATTTGAAAGAATGCAGAAAGAATGTGATTTTTCTGGCAAAAGTCGTGATTGTTAGCAGTAGAGTGTCTACATTGAGTCAGAAATGACGAAACATTGTTCTTCTTCCTTTGTTAAAATATAGTGCGTTGCGCGTGTCTCTTCCTCGTCTGACTGACGACTGAGACGGGGTATGCTCGAAGTTCCTCTGTGTGATCAAATTAGAAATTCTTTAAAAGGACTACGGTTCTCGATTGTAACCTGTAGAATTGTAGAAACCTAGTAGTAGTAATTGTAGAAACCTTAAGTAGCAAGTGGGCAGGGCACATTGATCGCAGGAGCAATAGTTGTTTTTTGTAGGTCCCTAAGTAACAGGCAAGAAATATACTGGGAACCAAAGCGTTGGTAGAGCTTTAACAAGATAGCTTAACAATTTGGTATGGATGGCTTAACAGTTTGGAGGGCTTAACAATTGAGGGATTTGTCCACCAGTGGGCGTTTCTCGTCTAAGCTGAGGATGATGATGATGACACGATCGCACCTTGGGCATTTATCACTTTTATGTGAGCGTCTCCTAATACATCATCTGATGTCTATTTAGCACTTTTGCTACTACTCAGATATAAATGCTGCCTTCAACGCGTTAATACAATACTAAGCAATATATTCTTACCTCAGATCCAGAATGCAGGCGATGGTAATAGGGGTGTATGAGTTATTTACGTGCGCTAGGCCCTGCAGCAGACTATAAGTCATAAGCGATAAGGGTTTTGTCTCGCGTTTTGTCTTCAGCACTCTAGCATTTTTATTATAAATATACACTTTTTTATTTAATATATTATTATCATTCTTTTTTCTGGCAGACAAATCACTAATAAAGCAAAAGCAACAACTACAACCGACCGAAGTGATGCTGATGGCAGAAAATTCTGCCGTAGTCTCTCTGCATGCTGGGCGACAGCAGGTGCGAGGCACAGCTTATGTATTATTCGATGCTCTTACCAGCGGGAAGCTTAGTATCAAGAATGTATTTGTGCACTGCTTTCTTCAGGTGAAACTTTAAAAATAAACTTTTAAAATAGTTGAAAATTAATAACAAAAATATTTCATTTAGTATTATACCTAACATTATTGCCTATCTGAAATCACCAAGGATTCGTTCAAAGAGATTGTGTAACAAGTTTTAAATATAATTAGAAAGTATGTATTCTAATGTGTACTTTTGAGCGTTTGTGTGTGTCTCTCTGTGTGTATGTGTCACATAATATAGCTAGTTACTTCTTAATGCTCTTTGATATTATTATTAAGGTTGCAGACAGCTTGCTTGATAAAGTAGTATTTCTCGCAACTTTCATCTCAGTCTTCCTAGGTTGACTGGGGATACCGATCAGGGCGTTAAGCCCTTCGTTGTGGTCTCATACGCCGCCCGTAACAACGTTCGGGTCATTGGGTTGGTCATTCTAGCCTTGGCTTCAACGATAAAGTAGTATAGAAAATCTTCTTGAATTTGTACACATTATATATATAATATATATATATATGTATATATATATATATATATACATATATATATATATATATATATATATATAGGTATGTATATATATATATTAATGTAAATGTAAGCTAGTAGTACGTAATGTCATACATACGATAAAGTTTGACCTAATCAATTGAATAAGTCAAACTTTACATAGTTACATGTGTTTGATCTGTATCTAACGTGACGTGTGTGACTCGAATTCTGGCAGCCTAAGTCTGAGAGTTTTCAATATTATCATTGTTTCAGACGTAGCTCGAAGGAGCATCCGCCTGAAAAGATATCAGGTATTTGTATTCAGGCAATAATGTTCTTGGAAGCTGTTATACGTGGCTGAAATATTTCTGACATTTATTTATTTTATTTATTTACTAGCTTTCCGCCCGCGGCTTCGCCCGCGTTAATTCGAATTTCCCACAGGAAGGATATGTTTTAACAATACTGCCATACAACCTTTCACCCCCTCCTTTCAACCTTTTACAACCCTTTTCTGCTTTAAAAGGTAGCCTCTGTCCTTTCTCAGCCTCTAGACTATCTGTGTACCAAATTTCATTTAAATCGGTTCAGTAGTTTTAACAATATTTCCATACAACCAATAATCCCTCCTTTCAACCTTTTACAACCCTTTACAACCTTTTTTGCATGAAAAAGTAGCCTATGTCCTTTCTCAGGCTCCAGACTATCTGTGTACCAAATTTCATTTAAATCGGTTTAGTAGTTTTAACAATATTTCCATACAACCAATAATCCCTCCTTTCAACCTTTTACAACCCTTAAAACCTTTTTTGCATGAAAAAGTAGCCTATGTCCTTTCTCAGGCTCCAGACTATCTGTGTACCAAATTTCATTTAAATCGGTTCAGTAGCTTTGGTGTGAAAGCGGAACAGACAGACAGACAGACAGAGTTACTTTCGCATTTATAATATTAGTATGTATGTATGTATAGTATGGCACAAAACAATGAGCTTTTCCACAAATACTATTTTCACAGTACTTTTGATTAAAATTTCACCGTTTTCAATTTTCACAGATGACACTCCAGTTTTATTTATTTGAGTTCATTAAAATGACGATAACTTTTTTTTTTAATGAACCGATTTTGATGAAACAAAGTTTAGATATTATTCTGAGTTAAAACAAAGCAAATAGTGAAAGTTTCAAGCAAATCGGTTCAGTACTTTCGGAGATAAACGTGAACATACATACAGACAGACAGACAAAAAATTCCAAAAAATTTTTTTTGCTTTCTAATAATCTATTTAAGTGCCCCTCTATCCATTTCAGTCAAAAATACTAAATGTACAGACAAAATATTTTTACTGTCTTATTATATGTATAGATTTATTTAATCTTTTTCGCACAACAAGAATCAGATGTACAAAAGGCGGACTTAATGCTGAGGCATTCTCTACCAGTCAACCTGTAAAATGTGAGAACCATTGTAGACGGTGTACGATTACAGAGAAGAAATAATATTAAAATACATTATTTATTAACGTGACAAATAAACAATTATACCTATGCAAATAAAGTTAGAATACTAGCAACGCATATATAAATACACATTCATATACAATATATACACATATATAAACACACGCATACATACATTATATGCATATACATATTTACATTATTGACTTTATTTTATATTATGTAATTCTTATTCAAAATAATAAAACTGGGAGCTTTATCACTTTATATATAGACTAGCTTTCCGCCCGCGGCTTCGCCCGCGTTATATTCGAATTTCCCACAGGAAGGATATGTTTTAACAATACTGCCATACAACCTTTCACCCCCTCCTTTCAACCTTTTACAACCCTTTTCTGCTTTAAAAGGTAGCCTCTGTCCTTTCTCAGCCTCTAGACTATCTGTGTAACAAATTTCATTTAAATCGGTTCAGTAGTTTTAACAATATTTCCATACAATCAATAATCCCTCCTTTCAACCTTTTACAACCCTTTACAACCTTTTTTGCATGAAAAAGTAGCCTATGTCCTTTCTCAGGCTCCAGACTATCTGTGTACCAAATTTCATTTAAATCGGTTTAGTGGTTTTAACAATATTTCCATACAACCAATAATCCCTCCTTTCAACCTTTTACAACCCTTTACAACCTTTTTTGCATGAAAAAGTAGCCTATGTCCTTTCTCAGGCTCCAGACTATCTGTGTACCAAATTTCATTTAAATCGGTTCAGTAGTTTTGGTGTGAAAGCGGAACAGACAGACAGACAGACAGAGTTACTTTCGCATTTATAATATTAGTATGTATGTATGTACAGTATGGCACAAAACAATGAGCTTTTCCACAAATACTATTTTCACAGTACTTTTGATTAAAATTTCACCGTCTTCAATTTTCACAGATGACACTCCAGTTTTATTTATTTGAGTTCATTAAAATGACGATAACTTTTTTTTTAATGAACCGATTTTGATGAAACAAAGTTTAGATATTATTCTGAGTTAAAACAAAGCAAATAGTGAAAGTTTCAAGCAAATCGGTTCAGTACTTTCGGAGATAAACGTGAACATACATACAGACAGACAGACAAAAAATTCCAAAAAATTTTTTTTGCTTTCTAATAATCTATTTAAGTGCCCCTCTATCCATTTCAGTCAAAAATACTAAATGTACAGACAAAATATTTTTACTGTCTTATTATATGTATAGATGATAGCATAGAAAAATATATTAACAACCATGACTAAGGTACAGATGCATTTGTAATTCCGAAACTCCGAGTATAGCCTACATTGCGCTATAGATAATACAAGCCCATTATATGTTACCACCACTGGCAACAAAAAATATACCACTATATTACTATGAAACAAAGGCTGCTATGTCTTAATTAACATATCTAAACAAACTTGTTACCCACACAAAGTTATATCTAAATAACAGAAAAAAATAGAAACTCCATTTCTAGCAAGAATATATAACGTTACATAAATTATAATTTCAAAGTACAGCTTATTTCCATAATATTCCTTATACACTTGTCGTTAAGGCTTTAAAAAACAGAAGTTTCTTTTATGGATAAAAAGCTTTTTAGAACAAATTTTAAACCATATAACACTTACAACAAACACTCTTATGAAAAAAGGTTAATGATAAAAATGTTTGATATGAATTCTTATCACTTAATGAACTAATATAACGTAAACGGATTGCTGTAGTCGGGAAAATGTATAAAATTAACAGACGAATAACTAATATCGTCATAGAAGTTCAAACTTTGAGACTATCTTTCAAGTGACGCTGTAACGTGTTATTTTTTACTATTGTTTTCAGCACAATTTAATCAACAAAATACTTTTAATTTCATTATTAATTTACCAATTTTAATTCTTGTTTACATATTCTATTAGGATTTTGTGACAGATACTTATTTTCTTTTGTTAACCTTTTTAAGTGAAAGTAAGAGTGAAGGGATCGGAACCTGTACAGCCTCAGCATAAGTGCAATTTTTTGTCTTAATTTATATTTAATAAATTTTACTTATAACAAGATGGACATAGGGACAAAACATTTAGTTTCTGTATTCATTTAATCAGCATACAGATGGTGTTGAGTCTGTGATAGGAGTTTTAGTTGGAGTTGTAATTTAAAACTTAAATTTCAATATACAGATCTATGGTTGTAGAGGTTTGATAGGGTGAAGCCATGGACTGTAATAGTAAACCTCAACATATTTTCATAACTAATATATACCTAATATTATCTATTAGGAGTTTACTTAAAGCAAATTCTTTTGTTTTGGTTTATTAAAAGAAGTTTTCGTTTCTTTCTCCTTGTTGGACAAGTCCGCCTTTTCTTCACTCTGTGATACTTCCAATTCGGAACGGGACGGCTTGATCTATGGTGATCCCTCCGTGGCTATTTATTAGCTATCTCGAGTCTTGGCTGTCATTTGACGTCGGCGAGGAGGACGCGAAAGATGGGTCTTTCGGCGTTCCTCTCCTGGCGGATGTGCCGATTTAGGCCGCCGTGATATAAAATTTAGTTTTTCTTTTTTAAATGTATTTTCTTTTTAATATTTTTTAATAACGGCTTAATGCTTAATTAATTTCATCAAGCAATCCCAGATAATGGGTTCACGGTATACCTCGTAATCATCACAAATGTAGGGCGTTTGGGCCGTTTCATCCCAACGCGACTTCATGCACCCAGCCATGCGGTGATGTAGATTGTCTTACTTATCAGCGGAAATCCCTGCCATCACCGATGGAATCTCAACGTATAAGGTGACCTCTTACAATTTATACCGTTTTGCGTGTGTGAACCACCGTATTTTGGAGGAATTAATTTTTCTTTTGATGATATTCACCTTGGGTGGCGAATGGAGGATGGCTCAGCTCAACTGAACTTTTAAATGTGTAACGTGTGCAAATACCGTGCCCATTGATTTGTGGACGAATATATATATTTTTTTTTGTATTTACATGTAACAATTTTAAAATGTAATTATAAACTTACATATATAAATTTCTTGGTTTAATTTTATCACCTAACCATTTGAAGGTCTGTTTGTATTTATGTGGAGGCGCCCATATCATTAATCCTAAATATCTACATATATCACCAGGTCGGTTCGATTCCGATAAGGATTATACCCACACCTGATCTTAGCCGGCAAATTTCTTTTTTTCTTAATACCATAAATAGAACGCTACAATTGGCGCCCAACGTGGGGCCTGGAAGACTTCAAATGGTGGTGATTTAACTTTTGTTGTAATACATATCTTAATACTTTTACTTAAAAATATACATCTAGAACAGATGTATTCATATGTAATGTGTAATAATAATATTGTGTCTTAATTTCAAGCTTACCTAATTTAATCTAAATCACATATAATTGTGTATTCTTAAGTGTTGTCTAGCTTGCCTAATTTAATCTAAATCACATATTGGTGTATTCTTAAATGTTGTCTAGCTAACTTAATTTAATCTTAATCACATACTTGTGTATCCTTAAGCGGTGACTAGCTTATTTAATTTAACACATTTTCTATGTAATATTATGTGTCATTTAGCTTACTTAATTTTAATCACCTTTATTGTTTAAACTTAAACTTTAATTTGTTATAATTAACTTACTTTTGTATTAAAAAAACTGTTATTTTTAATGTTTAACTATTTCATTGCATATTGTAATCATGGACTTTATCACTGCAGGATGTTCTGTTGAGTATCTCTTGAAAGATGAATTGTTACACGAACTCAGTATCAGACATTTACCAGCTGAACCATCTTCCTCAACGGACGACCTAAGGAAGTTCCTCAGACACACATTGAAATTAGCCCGACGGGGAAGCCTCAAATCCATTGACCAGTTTGGTGTTTGTGACCAGTCTAAGGAGGTGACAATATGTACTCCAAAGGTTTCAGACATTGAAAGAGATATCCCGGGTGATAGTTGTACTGTATCTCGTCTGTGGAAAAGGTTAGTGTCTCGTAGTAATTATCTGTTGTGTAGGTTGTCAAGGGTAGAATCCAGATATAGTGGTACTCAAGTCTTTGATTTCAATATTGATGCGTCTTGAAGGTGAATCCCTGTCAAATTATGAAATTAATTTCTTTTAAATAAATATCTTTGATTGAGAACTCAGTCATGTTCTCAGGTTTATTAAATGTCAACTTCATCTCAAATATTAACCTGCTTGGTAACTAATTTTGAATTAATGATTACACTGACATATGTAGTCAAAGTGTAATGCTAAACTTGCATCTATGTAATGCACTTATTAAAATAAAAAGGTTTGTTGCAACAAATGTATTTATTGATCTTTATTCATCTGAATGAATATAATCTGGTTTACACATTATTAACAATATGTATGGTGTGTTACCATGATAAACTTCCTCTAGTAGGAAATCTTCTAATATGGAATTATGCATATTTTTGCTTAATTTTCATTAATAATTACTACCAACTGTACACATTATTATCTGTATTTGTTGTGAGTATTATTTAATTCAACACATAGTTGTTGACTTTGTTGCATTTATGAAATGCACTTCTTTAAAATAAATGGTTTGTTGTAACAAATGTATTTATTAATCTTTATTCGTCTGAATGAATATAAACTGGTTTGCACATTATTAACAATATGTATGGTGTGTGACAATGATAAACTTCCACAAGCAGGGAATTTTCCAATATGTAATTATGCATATTTTTGCCAAATTTTTTATTAATAATAACTAACAACGGTACACATTAGTATCTGTATTTGTTGTGAGTATTAATTAATTGAATACATAACTGTTGACTTTAACTTCCTGACACACTTAGTGAAGAGGCACTGATGTCAGTGACCTTTATTATTCTTTTACAAGCTGATGGATTGTAGCTTGTATATGATACCTTATGCTTTGATTTATTACTCAATTTTTATATTGCATAGAGTAATATACAAATATATGAAATGACTTGTTGATTTGGGATTTCATCTCTCTTTGTTTTCTTACGCATGGGGTGCCTAAGTATATTTATGTTGATAATGGCCCTCAATTTGTTTCTAAAGAATTTAAGGAATTAATAATTAAATATAAAGTTCCACACTTATTTTATAATCCAGTTTATCATCCCCAGACTAACCAGACGGAGCGTGTGAACCGTGAAATTGTTAGATCTCTTGCATCATATGTGCGTTCTGATCATAGAAATTGGGATAAGAACGTAGCTGAGGTGCAATGTGCTCTCAATACTGTAATCCATGATGGTACTAAATTCACCCCTTTCTTTTTGTCACATGGTAGGGAGATGATCCTGGATGGTTCACTTTATAATTTGGATTATCCTGTAGATTCTGAAAAAATTATGGTAGACAACACTTATAAATTTTCTGATTCTCTTAAAGACTTAAATACAATATTTAATAAGGTAAGGGTCGATCTTAAAAATTCACATATAAAAAATTCTCATTATTATAATTTGCGAAGGCGTCATGTCGAACTTCAAGTAGGGCAAATAGTTTTTAAAAGATGCTTTCCTCTTTCGAATGCAGCCAAACACTTCTCTGCTAAGCTAGCTCCCAAGTTCGAAAAATGTGTCATCACAGAGAAACATTCTCCTGTGGTTTTCACCCTGAAAACAGTAGAAGGTAAACCCTTAGGCGCTGGCACATAAAAGATATAGTCAGACCAGGCGAATGTCCTACTGACTTAATAAGTTAAAATAATTTCTTTAAAGTGTGTTATCAAAATGTATTTCCTTTCATGACTCTTTGAGCATTCCTTAATAATATTTATTTAGATAAATCTTAATATTTATACACTTGGAAAATGATAAACACATTAACTATTTCTATGTTAAGTGTCTTGGGTAGATACTCCAAGCACTTTAAATATTTACTTTTCATTAAAATAAGCCTGTATTGTTCAATGAATACTTTCATATGAGTTGAAGCCAATAAGTCTGTACTTATATGCAGCATAAACATTTTTGTTTGGGCAACAACTTTAAAAGTTGGATAGTACATGTAGCTACCTTTAAGTGTTAGGTCTTTCTCTTTCTTACTTTCCTAACACTAACCTATCTGTTCATAAATACTTAATACACCTATGTTTCTACACATTGAGTGTATTGAGCCTTGTATTAATTAATTAATACTTTCCTTTGAGTTGAAGCCATTTAAGTCTGTAATTATTTTGCAGCACTGAGCATTCTTGTTCATTTTGTCTAGGCGACAACTTAAATAAGTTAAGTGTTAGTTTTTTTAATTTTCTAACACTGATCTATTTCTTCATAAATACCTGATACACCTATGTTTCTACACATTGAGTGTATTCAGCCTTGTATTAATTAATTAATACTTTCCTTTGAGTTGAAGCCATTTAAGTCTGTAACTATTTTGCAGCACTGAGCGTTCTTGTTCATTTTGTATAGGCGACAACTTATAAAAAGTTAATAATACATGTAGCTACCTTTAAGTGTTAGGTCTTTCTGTTTCTTACTTTCCTAACACTAACCTATCTGTTCATAAATACTTAATACATCTATGTTTCTACACATTGAGTGTATTGAGCCTTGTATTAATTAATGAATACTTTCATTTGAGTTGAAGCCATTTAAGTCTGTACTTATATGCAGCATAAACATTTTTGTTTAGGCAACAACTTTAAAAGTTGAATAGTACATGTAGCTACCTTTAAGTGTTAGGTCTTCCTTTTCTTACTTTCCTAACACTAACCTATCTGTTCATAAATACTTAATACACCTATGTTTCTACACATTGAGTGTATTGAGCCTTGTATTAATTAATGAATACTTTCCTTTGAGTTGAAGCCATTTAAGTCTGTAATTATTTTGCAGCACTGAGCATTCTTGTTCATTTTGTCTAGGCGACAACTTAAGTTAAGTGTTAGTTTTTTTATTTTCTAACACTAATCTATTTCTTCTTAAATACTTGATACACCTATGTTTCTACACATTGAGTGTATTCAGCCTTGTATTAATTAATTAATACTTTCCTTTGAGTTGAAGCCATTTAAGTCTGTAATTATTTTGCAGCACTGAGCGTTCTTGTTCATTTTGTCTAGGCGACAACTTATAAAAATTAATAATACATGTAGCTGCCTTGATGGGTTAGACCATTCTTTTAGATTTTTCTTGATAATAATATACTTATTAGTTTGTACTTAAATTACATACTAGAAATCTTATTCTTACATATCTGAAAATTTAATATGTAGTTGACCTACATTAATTGTCCTACTTTGTAAGACAAACAAATATATAATTTGCTTTACTTGTAATGATGCTCTATTAGAGTATAAACCTAGTGGATGATGTTGAAGTATTTTTGAAATTAGGAAATTTAAGATTAGTTATTTTAACATGATAGTATTTACACATTGGATGTACTAGTGTGTATTATGAGTTCATTGACATTGAGTGATTTCCTAGTTTGCTTTTTGAGTTCTTTTATTAAATAGCAAGAGAGATGTTATAGAAGTAACTATCTTCAGTACAGTCAGCCACAGATACTCTTTACACTTCGTATTTTTTTACGAATTATTTTATTTAAAAATTTTCAATTTTTAAATAAAATAATTCTTTTCCCACCTGGAACGGTACTGTAACGTGTTATTTTTTACTATTGTTTTCAGCACAATTTAATCAACAAAATACTTTTAATTTCATTATTAATTTACCAATTTTAATTCTTGTTTACATATTCTATTAGGATTTTGTGACAGATACTTATTTTTTTTGTTAACCTTTTTAAGTGAAAGTAAGAGTGAAGGGATCGGAACCTGTACAGCCTCAGCATAAGTGCAATTTTTTGTCTTAATTTATATTTAATAAATTTTACTTATAACAAGATGGACATAGGGACAAAACATTTAGTTTCTGTATTCATTTAATCAGCATACAGATGGTGTTGAGTCTGTGATAGGAGTTTTAGTTGAAGTTGTAATTTAAAACTTAAATTTCAATATACAGATCTATGGTTGTAGAGGTTTGATAGGGTGAAGCCATGGACTGTAATAGTAAAACCAACATATTTTCATAACTAATATATACCTAATATTATCTATTAGGAGTTTACTTAAAGCAAATTCTTTTGTTTTGGTTTATTAAAAGAAGTTTTCGTTTCTTTCTCCTTGTTGGACAAGTCCGCCTTTTCTTCACTCTTTGATACTTCCAATTCGGAACGGGACGGCTTGATCTATGGTGATCCCTCCGTGGCTATTTATTAGCTATCTCGAGTCTTGGCTGTCATTTGACGTCGGCGAGGAGGACGCGAAAGATGGGTCTTTCGGCGTTCCTCTCCTGGCGGATGTGCCGATTTAGGCCGCCGTGATATAAAATTTAGTTTTTCTTTTTTAAATGTATTTTCTTTTTAATATTTTTTAATAACGGCTTAATGCCTAATTAATTTCATCAAGCAATCCCAGATAATGGGTTCACGGTATACCTCGTAATCATCACAAATGTAGGGCGTTTGGGCCGTTTCATCCCAACGCGACTTCATGCACCCAGCCATGCGGTGATGTAGATTGTCTTACTTATCAGCGGAAATCCCTGCCATCACCGATGGAATCTCAACGTATAAGGTGACCTCTTACAATTTATACCGTTTTGCGTGTGTGAACCACCGTATTTTGGAGGAATTAATTTTTCTTTTGATGATATTCACCTTGGGTGGCGAATGGAGGATGGCTCAGCTCAACTGAACTTTTAAATGTGTAACGTGTGCAAATACCGTGCCCATTGATTTGTGGACGAATATATATATTTTTTTTGTATTTACATGTAACAATTTTAAAATGTAATTATAAACTTACATATATAAATTTCTTGGTTTAATTTTATCACCTAACCATTTGAAGGTCTGTTTGTATTTATGTGGAGGCGCCCATATCATTAATCCTAAATATCTACATATATCACCAGGTCGGTTCGATTCCGATAAGGATTATACCCACACCCTGATCTTAGCCGGCAAATTTCTTTTTTTCTTAAATACCATAAATAGAACATACACATTATTGTTTTAGATAAATGTTATATCGCAAATGTCAATTGGACATTAAAGAAAAAAATAGTTTAATACCTCTTCTCGAGAGATCTTTTTTCTTTATATGTACGTGCTACTTATGTATAAGATAAGTTATTTATTTATTTTTAGATATGTGTTAATAGATCAAATACTCAATCAACTAGTAAAACAGATATTTAGATATCAGTTTTACTTCTTGATTAAGTTGTTGAGGATTTTAATTAGCCATCTTCCTAAGGTTAAAATATTTAATAAGGTTAAATATTCAAATACAAATATCAAATTAGTTCTGTAAGAGCTATGAATGTAGTTATAAACGTTTTTTTAAGTATTAAGGACAGGCATTTGGCCTCGATCTCACCTGATGGTAAGTGGCGATGAGGCTGAAAATGCTCCATGCCTATCCAGATAGTGCCTATTCACTCTTGCCTTGAAAAGGCCCAGATTGTATTTATCAGGGATAATATCCAGCGGGAGGAAATTCCATCCCTTTGCTGTGCGCATTATGAAAGTAAAAGTGAAACGCTTAGTGCGTATAGGTGGTATATCAACAACATAAGGGTAGAAACCCAATCACCATCTGTTACCCCTGAGGTATAAGCATACTGGAATCAATTTGTGCAATTCCAACGCACACTCATCGAAATGCATCCGATAAAAGATGACCATAGAGGCTATCTTGCGTGGGTGATCGAGGCTCTGCAGTTTATTTACATACTCTATACATTACTCTTAAGAAATATAAAATTTTAACACTTGACATTTCATACAGAATTTGTATTTTCGACCTTAATGTATTGTCTGATAATATATCAACAAAATGAGATGTAAATTAATTTCCTTGAACGTACAGTCAGTGAAATATATTTCTAAAGTACAACTTAATTCCACGATACTTAATTACGAAATAAAAGCGATATCTAAGTAGTAGTGAGCCGTTTTGGCAGCCGGCCACAGCGAATTAACTACTCTGCAATTAATTCCCTTTTCACTTAGAAGCTTTTTCTCTATTACCCAGCTCGATATGGAATTGGTGACGATTAAGATAAATTTTCGCCTATTCTCCGAAGCCATTTAATCCTAATGGTACCTATAGAGAAATTTCCTCCTACTACTTAGAAGATTCGTCTGTGAAGACGTCCATGCTGGGCAAATCAAAATAGAGTTGGAAAGATATTTTTTTTCCAGGACAATCTGCTTGGGTAACTCTGTCTTGTCTATTTCGGCAAAATATTAGTGTTTGAGAGACTGTGTTCCGGTGAAAAGGGTAAGACAAACTGATTTGGTGTAAGGGGACCTGAATTACATGAAAGGGTTTCCAAGCTAGCCTCATTTCCTCGCGGTGTATCTCTTACCCACCAACAGACGAGGCTCTGATGCTCAAAAGGCACACTGCGCCTTGTGTAGGAGATGAGTCCAAATCCCCCTATGATGTTACAAATACAACCATTGGCTTGGAGATCTTTGGGATAGATTTATGTCCAGAATAGATGGGTATCCAATTGCAAACTCTTTTAGAGCACGTCGCCCTTGAAAGGATTCTCTGCACTGATTTGGCACTAATATTTGCAAATAAAGAACACAATATTTATTAATATGGAGATTCCATATTAAAAGTTACAAAAAATGTATCTAAGTAAGTAATATAATTTAAAATTGCTTCTATGGTTAAGAGAGAGAGAAGTGCAAGTATGAACTATACTTGAAGGTCTACCACGCTTACTTGAAACAGGAATAAAACCGCACTATACGCTGTAAGAGCGGTGTCTCTGTTTCAATATTTTTTTAACGCTACTCTAAGTGATTATGTTGTCTGTGGTCTGAAATTCGATTTCCCATTAGAGCAAAATTTTTCTGCGGTTATAATCTATATACTTCAAAATTACTCTATTTTTAGACATAGTAGCAATTTTAATCGATTTCAATTTCAATCAATTAAGTAGTCTTGGCGTGAGCGCGACAGACAGGAAAATTTACTTTCGAATTTATAATATTAGTAAAATTTTCCTCAAACCTCTGCTTTTGAAACAAAGCTTAACTATTTGCAAACATCAAAATCTTTTTTTCCAAAATTTGCTCGGACGGAGTCTATTCCTGTACAAGTCCCGCCAAGCTCCTGTAGTGTGAAAGGTCAAACCAAACTTTTTCGCTAGATATCGAACGTGAAAAAGTGTAGTTTTTTCTGCGCCATTGAGCTACAAGCGTTCGCTTATCCTTCCTCAATAGCTTAACAATTTGTCAGGGCAGATAGTGTCAGTCATCCGTTCAGTCCAGCGAGATCGGTACCAGTAATTTGTAGATAGTTTAACATTTTTTGTCATGATTACATGGATTATTCAGAAGTAATCCATATTTTTGTATTTCTTTAACATTTTTTGTCATGATTACTTTGATTACTCCAAAGTAATCCATATTTTTTAATTTCTTTACGGAATTGCGTCGAGTACAAACCTTTGCAGCCAAAGCGACTTTCCCTTAAAAATCTAAATATATTTCAGTTATGTTGTTATTATAAAATGTTGCATTTTGATAGAAAAGTGAACATACCTTGTTTTTTTACTGTATACCAAATCTTTGAGGGAATTTCGTTTAATGTTATGCATCTGCGTTTTCAATAGACAGTCTTACAACCTTACTTACTATAAGAAACGCGCTGAAAAATATTATAAGTTTTTTTTTTTTGTTTAATTTTTGCTTTTCTTTAATTTTTTATTTAATATTCAAAAGTCACTTAAGCTTAAAACAATAAGTTAATCAAGTAATTTATATTAAGCGAGTATTAAGCCAAGTAAAGTATGAAAGCCATGAATGTGCTATTGAACGCAATAAACGCGTATGTTCGTTTCGTTTAAGCACATAGCACTTTGAAGAGGGCCAAGATTGATTGTACCGATAAGTTAATAATTTATAGTAATTAAACAAAAGGTAAATGTTACAATAATAAAGGATAAAATAGAGTATTCCCATAATAAAACATTTTGAAAAACACCAAAACAGATTTGTATAGGTCGCACATCCTCTTAGTGTAGATAATAAATTTATGATAAGCGTAAAAGATTATCCCCTAAATTTATTACGAGTGCAAACAAAAATTTGCTGGGCCCCGAAGGTGCCAAACGCCTAACACGGCTGAAATTATTTAATCTTCCCGGTCAAAATTACTCGTGATTAAGGCATTAGATCGGAATAAATTAATTCATAGCTAAAACAAACATCCTTTAAAATCAACTCATAAATATTGTATTAAGCCTCTTCGGCCTTTTGAGAGTCACCGGATGGTCAGTGTTTGGGATAGAGGTAAATCTTTGGGAAGGCATAGTCCAATATATTTTATGTATTAGATTGTCAGTTATATTACAAACATTCCTAATACCTGATCTTATTATAAAATTAGAAGTTGAATAGAAGAACTCGCAAGAAACGCAGGATTCTGATTAGACCTATTTTAAGAGCTAGGGCACATATTAAATGCCCACATAATATATAACAACTAAATACTTAGTTACCTCTACTTTATAAAATAAATAAATTGTAAATAAAATAAATTATAAAATAAATAAATGTAATTTATAAGTACATGATAAGATAAACACACCAAATGTCTGTCCAGTAAGCTAGCATCTTCTATCTCAATTTGTAACACTAATTAACATCTTGACAATAAAAAATAATATGACATAACCTTTTACTCATCAACTTATCACACAAATATTTATGGAGTCCATCAATTAAACTTTTTTAAATTACACATTTTGTTTAATTAGGTAACACATTTGGGTATACGACATTTTTTTAAATTTATATATGTACTAGCTGACCCGACAGACGTTGTCCTGTCCCACGCATTTACATTAAGATTTGATTTGATTTGCATTACGCGTTCGCCGGCCTATGTTTGGTCGTCTTGCATTTTCTCGTGGCATTTTACCTTCACTCAACAACTCAACAATATTTTGGAAAATATAAACACAACAAAGCAATAATTATCGCTAATAAAATGAAATGTCATATGATGATATTAAATTTGTTTGTCAGAACTAACGTCACTTTTTTTGTCTTCGATTGTTTTGCCAAAGGTTCAAATTGGCTTTTAAGTACTCGTATTAATACAAATTGTTTGTATATGGGAGTATAGAAAGATTCAACATCTTTTCACACTTTTTCAAGATTATTTTAAAATTTTCTCTACGTACAAACCTTCTCTGCACTTCCACGAATAATTCAAGACCAAAATTAGCCAAATCGGTAAAGGCATTGTTGAGTTATAAATAACATTATAACGAAAAGTGGCATTGATTTTTATTTTGATTTGATTGGCATTGATTTTGATATAGATAAGAGTACTCTTTTAACTGATAAATATTGTAGAACCAACAGCATACCTGCGCTTATTACTTTTGAAGATGCATCAACATGTTTGCGGCGTTGTCGCAGAAACGCTCCATACTAAAAACACTGGAATCGTGAGGTCATAATTAAGTAAACTCGCTTAATTTGTATGATCGTATAAACAAAATTCAAAATACCTTTATTTTTACGTTTATAGATATACTTTCTATATAAAAAAATATGGTTGCCTGTAAAGTCGGTTTTACGGGCGAAGATTTTACGTGACAACGTCTTTTTCTCGGTAGAATATTTATTGATATGAATATAATTAAATTGCACAATAGGAAACAGGAATTGAATGAAAATAAGAATTGCACAAATTTTAACAACTTATTCAGATCGAAGGTTCAAATTTTTGCTAAATAAATTTGAAATTAATTAAAATTTGTAATTGTAAATGATGAAGTTGAAAATTAAAACATTTACTTAAGTAAATGTTTTAATTAAATTAGATGTTAAAATTCTTGCTCAACACAGTTTAAATCAAGTTTTCTTATATCTGCCACTTTTTCTTAATATTTGTAATTTTAAAGAATCAATTCGAAAATCAAAACATTTATTCAGATTGAAGGTTCAAATTTTTGCTAAATAAATTTGAAATTAATGAAAATTTGTAAAATAATAATTAATTAATTAATTAATTAATTTTAAACTAATAATTTACTTAACACTATCAACATTTATCAATAGTATGACATGACATAACCTATAACTCAGTTTCTCAACTTTTGTGTCAATCTAACAATTAATCAATCAATCATAGTTTACGATAATGAAATATCAGTGTACAATTATTTACCTTTATTGTTGTAGTTGTTGTAAATGACGAATCTAAGCACTCCACATTTTCACTACAGACACAGCTGACGATACTTTTTTTTTTTTTTTTTTTTTTTTTCCCCACGGGGGACGGTAGTGAATCCTCATAGGGGGCGCGCCACCACAGTGGTCGCTATTGACAACCCCCTGGTGCTCGGACGACCTCGCACCGGATACCACCCGCAACCGGTCTACGGCGGATGGTTATGTTGGACTCCAGCAGAAGGCCAGCCTACCAACTAAACACTACCTACAGCCTTTGGTCGGGCGGAAGGCCTGGGACCCTATCGGCTTGAACTAACGCTCCCGCCCTCCAGAACGGGGCGGTGCACAGCGTAGCCTCAGGAGAGTGCGTACGCTCTTAAATGGGATCGGTTGCCAGAGTGGTCCGAATGGTATAATGTGTGCGCTGATGCACTTATCTACTAAGCTAAGCTAACTACACAGTTGTTGGTGTGTGGTTGCTACTTACGTGCTCGTGGAGTTTGGCGACGCAGAAGCCGCCTCAAGTAGCCTGTTGAGCTTAGTTGATATTGTGTCTGGCGGGTCTGTTAGTACGTGTTTGGGACGGCGGATGCGGTCGGAAACAACGTAGTCGGACGCGTTTTTAACGAGCGAATTAGGGTGGGCGGATGCGGCTTTGAAGAAGCGCTCCGAGCATGCTTTCAGATGTTGTTGAATGGTCGGCATGTCTACGTCTCTATGGAGATCGTGACGACGAACATAGTATGGAGCCCCGGTGGCTCGGAGGAGAAATTTATTTTGCACGACCTGCATGCTGTGTAATATGTTGGGTTTCGCGTGCGCGAACACGGGAGACGCGTATGTCATCACCGGCCGAATGCACACTTTGAATAATGTACGCTTATTGCGTAGGGACATCTTGGAGTTCGTGCCGAACATGTTCCCTAACCGATGCATATAAAATTTCGCGCGGTTCACTACGTTGCGAATGTGCGGACGGAAGGAGAGCCGCTTGTCCAGGGTGACGCCTAGATATTTAACAGAGCGCTGCCACGGTATGGCCGCGCCCTGCAGGCGGATGTTGTCGGTCCCGTATGGAACTACCCGAGTCCGTTTCCGGCCATCCAGGCAAATCGCGGACGATTTGTCCGGATTTACCTCGATGCGCCAGAGACGGAACCAGTCTGCCAGCTCATCTACCGCCCGCTGCACACGCTTCGTAGTGTGCGCGAGGCACGTGCCTTTACTATAGAGTGCGGTGTCGTCCGCAAATAAAGCTAGCTCGACACCTTTCGGTGGTGTCGGGATGTCAGTCGTATAGACTGTGTATAGTGTGGGTGAGAGCGTGGAGCCTTGAGGGACCCCCGCTTGGATGGAACGCGACGAGGACAGAGTGCCCTCGTGTTTGAATTTAAACGTTCTGTTAAGCAGAAACGTTTGTATTATTTTAACTAAGCGGTCGGGCGTGCCGCTGCTATAGAGTTTATAAATGAGCCCGGTGTGCCAAACTTTATCGAAGGCCTTGGCGACGTCGAAGAATACCGCCGCCGTGATCTTTTTTTTAGGGTAGAAGCCTTCTAAGGCGTATTCTACTATACGATGCACCTGCTGAGGGCAGGAGTGCTTAGGTCGGAACCCGAATTGTTCGGGTCTAATGACGTTATTTGAGAAGAGATGCTCTTTTAATCGAGCTAAAATCAGTCGCTCATACACCTTCCCTAGAGCGCTGATGAGGCTAATGGGTCGGTGGTTCGCGGGGACGTTAAGAGGTTTCCCTGGTTTGGGGATGCCTATGACAATTGCTTCTTTCCACGCTTGCGGAAAGTAGCACTTGTCATAGCAGGCATTGAACAGAATTGTCAGAATCGTGAGAAACTGACGTGGTAGGGATTTGAGAGCCTTATTGGACACACCGTCAGCGCCGGGCGCTTTCCGGTTGTGTAGACCCTTGATGACGTTGAAGACTTCATCGGTGGTAATCGGGTCTGAGGGAGGGCTCTCGGGTGGAGCTAACTGAGTCCTCCGGAGGACTTCTGTTTCGACCCGCGCTATGTGAGCGGGGTCACAAGGTTGAGTACTAACTGAGCATTGTGAAGCAATGCTGTCGGCGAAGCATTCGGCTTTCTCGACGTCGTCAAAGGCCGTTGTTCCGTCCGGACGGGTTATTGGTGGTACGTGTTGTATCGCGTCGCTGCGGAGCGACTTTGCGATTTTGTAGTACGCGGTGTGCGAAGGTCTAATGTCGGCCATGAGGTCTTCCCATTGCGCGTTTCTAAACTCTTTGAGTTTTGCCTTGACTTCCCGCTGAAGGCGGTTAGCTTCGGCCCTACACTCACGAGTAGGATAGAGGGCGGCCCTCCGGAGGGCTGCCTTCTTCCGTTGTAACAGATCGGAGAGAGCTCGCGGGAGCTTACGCCGGGGCACAGGCACCTCGCGAACGTTGTCTTCGACTGCCTTTTGGATCTTAGATGTTATTGTCGATACTGCGTTGTCTATCTCGGTGTTGTTCGATAGACAGTCCGCCTCGAGAGAGATGGTATTGTTCTCGATCGCGGTCGCAAGTGTATCGTGAAATCCTTGCCAGTTGGTAATTCGCTTTGTTAGCGGTGGCTGTATCGCTTGAGGCCCTAGGATCAGTGACACCGGTCTGTGGTCTGAACCTAGGTCGTCTAGCGTACTGATAGAAGTAAGTCTTAGACCTACGCTTCTAATTAGGGCGAAGTCTAGGATGTCCGGTCGCGAGTTCCCGTTGGCCGGGTAGTGGGTGGGCGTCAGAGGCGCCAGGTGATCTAAGTTAAGCTCGTCTAGGATGGTGATTAGACGTGAGCCATTGAGTTGTGAAAATTACAACCCCAGTCGTATGTTTAGGTTGAAGTCGCCGAACATTACGACTGTCCGCCTAGTCCTAGTATGGCTTCAAAGTCGCTTTTTAGGGCTTCTTTTGTTAGCTGGTATGTAGACTGACGCGACATAGATCGGGCTGATGCCCTGTCATCGCCAGTCTGCATACCGTCCGCTTCCATATTTCGGACGGTCGGTGTGGGAATAGGCCGTGCAGTGAAGCTGCTTCCTAATAGTTCAAATTCAAATTCAAAAATTCTTTATTCAACATAGACCTTTGCAGGCACTTATTGACGTCAAACTCTACCACCAGTTCGGAAATTGGGAGGCCCTAGAGAAGAACTGGCAAGAAACTCTCAGGGTTTATTTTTTATCTCCTCTTTTTTAATCGTTATTTACAATTAGTCATTTATAAAAAAAAAAAAAAAATAATAAACTTAAAGCTACAATAAAGCTAACATACATAATATAATATTTTCGTATGTACATTTACATACACATTAAATGTCAAAAGGAAAAGACAAAAAATAATAAATAAATAATTATGTTGTTACCAAGCATGGCTTTTGGGATACCGCACCTAGCTCCATACAGTGTTATCGTTTAAATAATCACTTACTTTATAATATGCTTTACTAATAAGTGTCTTTTTGATGTGATTTTTAAAGTTGTGCAAAGGCAACTCAATAATGCTTTGTGGAAGCTTATTAAACATTTTTATACATTTCCCCAAAAAGGAACAGCTAGTCTTATGGAGCCTGTACATTGGAACGGCAAGTTTATTTTTATTTCTTGTATTTACATTATGTAAATCACTATTTTTATTGTATGAGTGGTAGTTTCTATATACATAAATTAAGTTGTCAAAAATATATTGACTGGCTAAAGTTAAAATATTAATTTCTTTGAACAATTCTCTAAGCGAATCTCTAGCCCGTAATTTGTAAATGTTACGAATCGCTCTTTTTTGTAGCACGAAGATGCTTTCAATATTGGCCGCTGATCCCCATAGCAATAGTCCATAGGACATAACACTATGAAAATAGCTAAAGTAGATTAATCTTGCCGTTTCAACGTTAGTTAATAGCCTAATCTTTTTTACTGCGTACGCTGCAGAACTAAGTTTGTTTGCCAAGGCTTCAATATGTGGGTCCCATTGTAAACGTGAATCTAATGTAATACCTAAGAATTTTGTATTGTTTACTAAGTCAATGACATCACCATTTATATTTAAATGAGTATCAACCTGCCGAACATTCGGCAACGAAAATTTTATACATTTGGTTTTTCTTGAGTTTAATGATAAATTATTGATTTCAAACCAATACATGACTCTGGAGAGTGCACTATTCACATCGTCAAAACATGACTTTTGTCTGTCGACTTTGAATAACAAAGAAGTATCATCTGCAAATAAGACTGTCTCACATGAGTCTGTAACGTAATAAGGAAGGTCATTTATATATACTAAAAACAGTAAAGGACCCAATATTGATCCCTGGGGCACACCCATCATAATAGGTGCGCTAGCAGACTCTGACCTATTTATGACCACTTTTTGTAGTCTGTCCGATAAATACGATTTAATAAGGCAGCCAGCTCCATCTGAGACACCATAATGTCTAAGTTTAGCTAAAAGCGTTTCATGACTCACACAGTCAAAAGCTTTTGAAAGATCGCAAAACACTCCAATCACATCCTGCTTGGCTTCCCAAGCATCAAAAATATGTTTGAGAAGTGCAGTTCCTGCATCAGTAGTGGATCTACCTTTGGTGAAACCAAACTGTTTTTCATGCAATAGCCTGTTAGTTCTTATGTGACCTAATAGCTGATTATAAACAATTTTCTCAAAAATTTTACTAAAAGCTGGTAATATAGAAATAGGTCTAAAATTTGAGGGGTCTTTTTTGTCGCCTGATTTGAAAAGGGGTATTAGTTTACTGTTTTTCATTAAATCAGGGAAGATACCCTCATCAACACAATTGTTAAAAATTTGGGCTAATAGTGGGGCTAATTCATCTATGACAGACTGAATAATGTGAATTGAGATACCCCAGAGATCCTCCGTTTTCTTCTTGTTAAGAGAACGGAATGATTTTACAACTGTGATAGCATCAATATGGCTAAATTGGAAGAGTTTACTGCACTTATCCACACGTGACTCAAGTAGGGTGACTGCTATATCAGGAGATGAACTAAGACCACTTGTAGTTATCACAGGTATTTGAGCAAAATAATCGACAAATGCATTAGCAACTGCATCATCAGATTTAATTTCCTTATTATTTATTTCCAAAGTAAAAGAGTTGCTAGAAGTTTGAACTTTTCCAGCTTCCTGATTTATTATATTCCACGTGGTCTTAACTTTATTTTTAGACAAATTTATTTTGTTTGATATGTATAAAGACTTGGCAGACAAACAAACTTTTTTAAAAGTTTTTGAGTATTGGCTTACATAATCAATGAAGGCAGGGTCAATAGAAGTTGATTTTAAAGCATAAAGTTCAAATAGCTTACGCCTGCTTTTATATATACCGGGTGTAGCCCAATCACAGAATTTCATTTTGTTTTTTAATTTTACAACTTTTTGTGGGAATATTTCTTTGCTTTCTTTTTTAACTAAATTAAATAAGTTATTATATAGATAATTGGCATCTCCATTTGTCGCCGGCAAAGATGTGATTTGAGACGTTATTTTCTTTTTAAATTTACATAACCTACCATTAGTTATAGGCCTACAAACTATTTCCACTTCAGAATTTACATGATGGTGCTCAATACAAGCTAACTGGCTACTATGGTCAGAGTTGATACAACTTATAATAGCATATTCATACACTTTGCAATTACAGAAGATATTGTCTAAGCAAGTAGCCGATGTGGGTGTTACTCTAGTTGGTTGATTAAATACATAATGCAAATCAAATGATTTAAATAAATTGATAAACTTGTTGGACAAAGGTGATAAATCTAAGATATTGATATTGAAATCGCCACATACAACTACATTCTTATTTTTTCTGCATACTAACTGTAAAACATCCTCCATTGTAGCTTCAAATTCTAGATAGTTTCCAGTTGGGGGTCTATATATACAAACTATTATAAGATCATCAAGTTCCACACACGATATTTCAATAATTCTTTCAATTGAAAGCGACACTACATCTTTACGTTCTTTGCAACGCAATATATTATTTAATATAATTAGAGAACCACCTCTTATTGCATACTGTCTAGTAAATGAGCTTACAATGCTATAATTGTTATCAAATGTAATTGATTCATAGTTTTTCAGCCAATGCTCGGTAACACATAATATGTCAATATTTTCACAAATTAAAAACAAATTAATTTCTAAATCTTTGCCAGGAAAGCCTTGTATGTTTTGATGGACAATTTTTAAGTAATTTGGCTTTCCTCTTGTCGTCAAACAGCCAGAGATAACCTCTGTTGTCTTACGATTCAATTTAAATTATTTGGAACATATTCCAAGGTCTTATTTTCTAAGTGTTGCTCAATAAAAGCATTGTCACTTAGCAAATTTACAGCCACGTTCTTGGCTGCAGTTATAAGGTAATATTTTAGCACTATAGCTAATCTATTTTTACAATATTTGGGCATACATATGCTGCCCTTTGTCAAAAAGAATTTATTACTAATACATGACAATTTGTTAATGTCAATTACATGTATTTTATCCATGTATTGAGCAAATTTATATAAACTACAGTTTAATTTAAATATTACATGATTTTTCTTTTTACTTTGATATTTACAATATGGGAATGTAAACATAGTAACACTATTAATGTTTAAGTTATTCAAAACAGCGTAGAACTGTTTAAGCGAATCCCCTTTCATACCTCTCACATTTCCAAGTAATATAATGAGGTTGTCATTACTATTGAACTTATAGGTTTTTATTTTACTGACAATATAGTCAAAGTTAAAACTTGGCATACAATTATTTATAATTGGTTGCTCTAAGTGATTCATCAGAAAGTAACCTATGTCTTTTCCTATTTCATCACTAAACATTACATATCTTGATTCTAAAGGAATTTGCAATCCATTCTGAGCAGAGCATGAATAACGGGGTACATTGGCCAACAGTACCGGTTCGACTGCCCGAGGTGATGCCAAAACTTGCGACTGATTAGTACTAATGATACCTTTAGGCTTGTCGTCATAATGCTTGATACTTGGCCCTAAGTCAGCTTCCAGGTGGATAGAATCAATGGATTCTCGAGAAGTGACAAGTTTACAAGTCAACGAGTCGATGGATGGATGGATAGTATATCGCGGTTCCGCCGCCGCGGCGGCCTATTCTATCGTTGCGGATGAGTTTAAACCCGGGAAGCTGACGATACTTTAACCACACGTGTGAACTTGTATTATGACGCTTTCTTGTTTTTCCAACGCCAAGAACGTTCGAGAAAGACAAAGACAGAGACACAAGCATGCGCCGATTCAATGCGCCTAATTCTCTAGTGCTGCGCGCGCGGCAGACCGATCATAGTTGAGTGGGAGAGAGACGCAAGGCATTCGGCGGGCCTCTCTCTCGTTCGGTGACTCATCGTAACGTTACCGAGCGTTACACTTTTTCATAAGTGACTCCCAGCCGCAACCTAATTTAAGACGTTGTCACGTCAAAAAATGTTACATTTAATATGTGAGTGCTAGAAATGTGTTCGTTTCATTAGAATTACGTAAAAATAATTGCACCTTTTTTTAGAAATCAAATTAATTTAGACAGTACCTATCAGCGAGGACGAATGTAAAATTCTAATGATGAGTACTGCTAACTATATGACAAAGAAGAGCCCGCTATTCTTCGCAGCCTGACACGTTAGTAAGTGTTATCATTCGAGATTTCTATGTCTTTGAAAAGGTTTTAAAACAAAGTTTAATGGAGGTTGCCACATAATCTCAGATCGCTGGGCAACAATTTCTAAAAGGTAAACCTAGAGGACATAATGTATTCCTAATCAAGTGGGAAGTATATAGGTGGCTAAAAAGATGTGTAAATCAAAAGGGGCATGTTAAATACTGAGACAGATAACAATGAATAAAAAACAACTTTCTCAGTAAAACATCCAATTGCTAATATAACAGCAAGTTGAAACTAACTTCAAGTAGTTGACCCTACAACAATTGACCCAAAGTTCATCCGAACATAACTACACATTGCGTACGAACGTTTCATTCGTAAAAAAACATGATAGATAATGTAAACGCAGCGGGATCGTTTGGTGTTCCCTGTAAATCATTTTCTATTAGATTTCCCCATCGCCTTACAGACCCTTGTCACAATCTGTGAAAGCAGACATATTGCGTAGTTTTATCCGTTCTCCAGATTATGAGGGCAAATTGCTTCTAGAAACTTGTGGCAATTGAATTATTTGATACCGATAGATAGGCCATTGTATTCCTGTCCTCTATTCAGGGACTCGTAACAAATAGCGGGGTGTATATATTTATGTGGGAAATCATTATAAATATACAGCATATTAGAGAAACTCGAAATAATTATTTATAGTGCATCCATCAAAAGTGAAGTAGAACTGAGTTACCCAAGCAGCTAACCCTGATATAGTCTTTCTCTGGTATCCTACGTAGCTAACAAAATTAGGACGCTGACCCATTGAATGTTGGTAATTTTAATAACTCCCAAATACATAAAGATTTAAATATATAATATATTGTAAAAAAAAATAATAATAAACAAATGCCGCCTTTTGCTGATTTGGTATAGATTTGCTTCATTGCATATTGTATTAGAATCCATCAATGCATCACAAGAGTTTTGGATTGATGCCACATTTAATGAAACATGCTTAATAAAGACTACACATCGGCACTCCTATTCACAACTATCGGAAAATACTCGAATCACGGAATCTCTATACCTGTCACTTACTTTTGCCACACATTAAAGCGAGACGGGACGTTACTTTCCGAATAGAATCCGTGGCCCGAAAGTTGTGAATAGAATGGCTGAATTTCACACCGACTTAGTTTAAAGACATGCCTCATAGAACAAATATGTAGTCTTTACGATTTTACATACATAAATACACTCACGCCTCTTTCCCATGGGAACAGGCAGAGATGACAGTTTTCCACTTGCTACGATCTAAACGCACTTCCCGAGCTTCCTCGGCTTTCATTAATATTTTCATGGATAGTATTTCAATGCAACATATAATACATATTTGATGAATATGAGTAATAACACTTATCCTCTACATACCATATACTTATATGTTGTGACAGACAAACTGTTCCACTAACAAACAGTTTAACGTACAAAACAGCTCATTAACTTGACAAGGCGGGTCGTTACGTCTCTTGTTGCGAAGTTCCTTTACGGGTACATTGAAGAATATTCTTATGGAAGAGAATTTGTCAGGGCTTTTTCAGCCTGACTGCTTTCGTTAGTGTTAGCGGCGATAAGTTTTGTTTTGACGAATCACTAAGTCTACTGGAACGTAATGTTAGATTGGCTGTGGGTGCTTGTTTCATTTGCATATTTATATTCTTATTTTGAACATCAACATAATATGTAATTCGGTTGTAGAAATCTCCAATGAACAATGTCCGCTTATTGCTTTGTATCACTGACATCTTGATGATCATTAGTCATCCTAGCCAATGCTGCTTAATAGATAATGCTTACAAAACCAGACTAATCAAAAACGCGTTGTCGACTTTTTAAAAATATATGTATATCCCTGAATAGACAGCATGAGACTCTTCAATATATATATTGAAGAGTCCCATGCTGTCTATTCTGGGATAAACCACAAATTAATTTAGTTATCATGATCCTCTCCGTTCTTGGTTCTTTTTTTAATAATTTTTTTTTATAAAAATTAATATTTTTTCCAAGATAATAAACTCGTTACTATTTTTAATAGAATTAGTAGAAAGTAAAAATAATAACAACGTGTAGCGTGTAAACGTGAGTATTCAAACTGTCGCAATCAAATTAATTTCAGCAACTGGATGTTCAACACCGTCTCTATACTTTCAACAAACTAATTTGATATACAGACTGGTCGCAATATTAACATCAAAAGCATTAATATATAAATAGGTTTTTCGTGTCGTATGTCTAAATGATACATAATCTTTCTCGTTTTTGGAATATATGTACAATTTGGTCTTATCCGGAAAATATGTAGCTTCCGCACTCACCTGACTTTAACCCCATTAATTTATTTTATTTGGAGCTATTACAATGAAAAAGCATACGCCACAGAATGTTCCAGTGGACAATAACTAACGCAGAAAATTGCAGCCGGACAGAGAACAGGGAAGTATTAAACGACAATTTTTACGAAGGTATAGAATGTGCATTGGTGTTGGAAGCTTTCACTTTGTAAGCATGTTGTAAACTTTCAAAATAAATAATTTCCTTATTGTTTACTTACTGCGTAAACAATATACTATTCTATTCAGATGGATAATTTGAAGAATTTTCAACTTCACTATCTTTGACAGTTTATTCTAGAAAAAATAGTTTTAATGATTTTTAAGCAAATTTTAGCTCATTTTAGACGTACCATGAAGTTATCTATTTAGATTTTTAATTTCAATTATATCATAACTCAATAAATATATATTCTCTTTAGATCAACAGTTCCATAATTATCACCAAAGATAGAAATCTGATTATTTTAAAGTCAAATTATGAAGATTATCGTTGAAAACATTAAACATTTTTTTAAACGTCTACTACTTTTGGTTTAGCTTTTTTATGCTCAAGATCAGGTCGAAATCGTTGAATAAGCTGAAATAAAGTTATAACTCGAAAACCGGGAGAAATGGAACAGCCATTAAGTGATTCGGGTAGCCAACAACACAAGGAACCAAATTACTTTTTTGGACATTAATCTTCCGGCCAGCTTTGCCTATAGTAAATAAAGCAAGATGTGTAACAATATCAACAATGATATATCACAAGTTTGATTTTAAAAATATAGACGCAGCCCCGTATTTTCAACTATCAAAAAACACTCGAACCACAGAATCTCTATACCTGCTACTTTCTTATTGCAACATGTGAAAGCGAAATAGAACGTAACACCCCGAATCAAATTCTCGTTCCTATAGTTGTGGATAGTGAATCTCATTTTTGTTATGCCATCTGGACTTTTATAGGTCTTTTTACTCTATTCCATGTCTCATATCATTTGACCACGGTAGTTCCGGATCAAAGCTCCGAAAATCCAAGAAAAACCTAATACATTCCATTCACTTCTTCGTTGCGGCGGATCAAGGTTGGGGCGTAAATCTGAATGACCTTCAAGGAATACCGTTTCGGTTATTCTGAGTATTAGGTACGCTACCCTATTCAACACACTTTTTATCTGTACAACGTTATTTCCAAGAGACTTGTGGACATCACTTTAGGACAGATTTTGGCCTTCGAGAAAATAGAACAGATTGCCGGATATCATCTTCAGATTTCAGATAGTTATTATTGACTTTATGGCTTATAATGATGACAACCGATTCTTTTGAGAGTACACAGTGCAATTAATTATTTTAATTCACTTCGTCTTCTATCATTGGATCAGGTATGTAATTTTTGCACGTTATTGGAATAAGCTTACTGAATATTTACGGATACAGAAAACCTTCATCGAATTATCTTCGGATAATTTTTACTCGATAATAACAATAATATATATACGTACGTACGGTATACGTGAGCGTAAAACGTAACGTAATTTTATTTGATTACACCACTTTTTTACCACTTTGTACTGTACGGGCACAGAAAATTTGCGTATCGCATTAAGGCATTCGACACAGTTGCTAAGATATTGCCTCCTCAAATGCTGTTTTACGACCGAAAAGGTTTTATAAATCTATAAAATGTTAGTTAGACATTTTATTGCGGTCCAACTGCTGAGTGCTGGGACACATTTATTTGAGAATATGTGTCAGTGTATTTAGGAGTTAGCATGTTTATAGGTAAATATATTTATGTTGATCTCTATGTGTGACCTGATTATTGTTAAACCTTAGTAAGTGGAGCACGATACTCACCTTGAGAATCCTGACGAAAGATCAAATGAAAAAACATCTCAAGAAGAACAGTGCGCTCTACATGCCAATCTAACCCCACCAGTATACGTATGCTGTCTAGATCAAAGTGATATATATGTCTACGCAGCCATATGTACACTAAAATTCTCAGTTGCTGAAGTGTCCATATTTGAGGCTTTATCCATTACAAATATCTCCCCATATGGAACTACTGGACCATTTACCTTCCAACCGAAAATAGATAGCAAATAATAGTATTGAACTTAAGAAAATGTGGACAATAATTGAAACTATACATCAGCTAGTGCCAAGGTTTCTAAATCTTGGGTGTAGAGTATTGCTGTCAACTTTAGATTACCTTGGTTATATTTTTTTATTGCAGTATATCGACATGCAAGCAGACTGTGTAACCTAATAGTAAGTAGACGTGTTTGCCACTAAAGGATCTTCCTGCTCCAATGGTCGTCAGTTTTGCGAAGAATGTTCTCTACCCAGGTCAACTCAAAGTTCTCTGTTCTATAACCTATGTCAGTAACTGTAGCTCTTCTGCGAATTTCAAAAATTTTAATTCACTTACACAACTCTGTACGCTCAGAGCAACTCTGAGCGTAGCCTTCTTTACTTAACTCTGAACTTACTTGTACGGTCCAATGTAAGTGTTCACTAGCAACACGAATCAAGACTTTCGTCTTGAGGCACTGCTGTAGATTGATCGAGAATATGTCGGATAATACGTAAACTATATGCAACCTACAATTTAAAAATTGAATAAAATTTCATCAACATGGTAATGCCACCTCTTCTGTCACAGAAAACCAGGCACAGACTAGCGTTACATTTTTCGCTGTTAATCTTATTACAAGCCACTGTATTCTGATGCGTACAATGAAGGAGTACAATGAATTTCATGTTTATCTCAAACAATATAACTCTTTTTCAGGGTACGGATATGATTATTAAGTAAATTTGGAACAGCTCGTAGTCAAGTTCTTATTGATTTACTATAAAAAATAATGAATTGTTTTTTATTAAGAAGTACTGTTTATCAACGTAACAGCTTGAATATGTCTTCAGGTGTTCCTCAAGGATCAATATTGGGGCCTCTTTATTTATTTTGTACATTAATTACATTGAGCGTTGTTTTAAATATTCGGATTTTTTTCTGTATGCAGATTATTTAAAACTATACAAGTGCATACAATCAGCTGATGACCGTTGTTTGTTCAAGAGGAGCTTGACAGACTGAATGCTTATTGTTTTAGTAACAATTTGATTATCATCTTTCTAATACTGCCTTCTAATGTTTCTTCTATAAGATATCTCGGAGTTTTATTTGATAGTAAGTTAGTTATGGAGCAACATGTTCAATATATAGTATGTAAGACACTTAAAATCTACGGGTTTATCATGAGATTCTCTGTCGAGCGACTTTCTACTTTTCTCTATTTATATAAGTCTCTTGTTCGTTCACAACTACAATATGCACTGCGATCTGGAATCCGCTCTATGTGAAGTATGTGGAGGAGATTGAGAAATTCATCAAAAAATCTTACGAACTATGCATTACAGATATTGTAGGCAAACTTTATCCTATTCGCAGCTCCTCAAGAAGTATAAAATGTTGCCTTTGGAGGACACATGATATTTTGTTTGCAATTATTAATAATTAATTTGACTGCATGGATATAAATAGTAAAATTTATTACACAGTTCCGGGATCCGTTCTTAAGCGTAAGAGCCGTGTTGACAATTTGTTTGCTACCAATGTTTGTCATACTAACACTGAATTACGCTGTCCTTTGAATTACATTTTCAAATGTTATAATTCTATGTTTGGATCTGTGGATGTTTTCAATATGTCAAAATGCAAATTGAATATAGAACTGTTAAGAACATTATATGATAATTTAAACAATAAAATCTAATCATATGTATATCATTAGTAATTGGTTGAATGTAGTTTATTTATATGTTTATATATTTAATTTAATTGTTTTATTTTTTTAAACATAAATAAATAAAACAAATTGGCTGTGTTCATGGTGTATGTGTTATTTGTGTATGTGTGTGTGCATGCGTGCGTGCATGCGTGCGAGGTCTAGTATAGCGCACTATTTTTCTTTTTGTTCATCTGTGGATAATGTTGTTGGTTACAGTATTGGCATCCATAGATTAAGCAAATTAAAGTACACTTGACATTGTAACTATTTGTTATACCTTAATAAATAAATAAAAAATAGGAAAACTTGCAGAGGTTATAGATATTATTACAATAATGCGGGCGATATTTATGGAGGAAGGTGACGACCGTCGGATACACATAACGTGTTATTCGGAGCTCTCGAAGATTTTAATTAAAAAGTACAAAAACT